>OU830592.1:5000000-7500000 GCA_917563855.2 Limnephilus lunatus
AGTCAAGGTTTTTTTTAGGTATTTTGGAGCTCCAGACCAGAGGTGGCTGCCAAATTCAACCGTGGGGCGTTCTTGCTGTTTGTACAAGGTTAGCAGTTGTGTACTATTAAAGTATCTGCGGGCCCTGTACAGTACGCCCAATTTCTGAGAGGCTAACTTAACTCTGGTTTCGATGGAGCCCCCATACCTGAGCTGGTCACTTAGAGTTACACCAAGCATAACAATGGAAGTCCTGTTATAGACTCAATTATCATTTCGATCCCTTTTAGACGTTATAAAACAGGGTTGAGTCTTTGAAACATTAAATGCGACGAGGTTATTCTTACCCCAAGAGAATACACTCTCGAGGTAACCGTCCATTCTTTGCTTCAAAGCCCTCCGAGCTATTGGGGTTTGTGTGCTCTTTGGAGGCTTGTCAAACAAAAAGCTATCATGGACGGTACTGTCATCCGCGTAACAATGAATCGGTGCACATGACAAGAGGTCGTTGATGTGCAACAGAAACAAAGTCGGAGACAGAACCGATCCCTGAGGGACGCCAGCATTTATCGAATGCGAGGAAGAGGTGAAACCGTCAGCAACCGCCTGAATCGACCTCCCCCTCAAAAAGTCGGCAATCCACGCACACAAGGATGCGGGAAGTCCTTAAGAACGCAGTTTGTTGACAAGCGCTCGATGCCAAACCCGGTCAAAGGCCTTGGAAATATCCAGTCTAACCGTTTGAGTCTCACCTAAACGTTCCAGGCACCGCCCCCAAACATGTGTCACATACGCGAGAAGATCACCACAAGAGCGGTTCCGCCGGAATCCGTATTGACGGTCGTTAATAATTTTGTTCTTCTCAAGGTATGTGAGCAGTTTGTCATTGATCACACGTTCCATCACTTTTGACAGAACAGATGTGATCGCTATGGGGCGGTAGTTGGCTGTGTTGGAGCGGTCACCCTTCTTTGGAATGGGGTGAATGATCGCTTTTTTCCAACCAGAGGGCACAGAACCAGACTGCAGGGACATTTTGAAAAGCTTCGTTAAAATTGGAGCTATTTCTACAGCGCACCTCTGCAATACCAGGGCAGGTATTCCGTCAGGCCCGCTAGCTTTATTAACATCAAGCCCTCGAAAGACATGGAGTACTTTCCGATGCCGGATCCTCAGCCTTTTCATATGAAAACTGCAGTGACGAACCATCTGGAGCCAGTGAGACTATGGAGTACATCCCGATGCCGGATCTTCAGCTTGTTCATATGAAAACCGCAATGAGGAACCGACGGCGGGGTAGCACCTTGATCATCGAGGGTCGAGTTTTCCGCGAACATTTTGCCTAATAAGTTAGCCTTTTCGGCGGCGGTATATGCTAGAGAGCCGTCAGGTCTGGTAAGAGGTGGCAAACTGGGTTATTATCTAATTAAGAAATTATTATCATTTAATGTGGGGAAAACAGGTTTAAAAGTACCCCACAGAATAGAGAATCTATTGTGAAAATTATTTTCTCAATAAATTGGTTTAACCCGTAATAAATTATTTTAGGCATCATTCAAATTGAAACTGGGCGGAGATAAATATAAGCATGTAAATAAGTCGTCTCAACGTGGCCTAACCGCAGTTTTTTATTTTATTTCTTTGGCATTAATTATGTATTAATTTATAGGCATTTAGTTTTGAAGAGTTTTACTTTCCATTTACATTTGTTACTTAATTTTTTTTATTTTCATGCTACCTATTTCGAAACATCCGTGTAATTCACTAAATACATAATTTAATTTGTGCGCTTTAGAAACCTTAGAAATAAACAAAAAAATTAAATAATAAAATAAAGGCACCATGTACATCGACCTTATTAACAATATTCCCATGTTATGTTGACTCCTCTCACCGTTCTCCCCCTCCTACAACATCACCTTTCCCACTACCCCCACCTAATAAAATCTAATCATTTCTGTACGGGTATAAAATTTGGATAGTTTTAAGTTTGTTAGTGAATGACACGGATGTTTCGAAACCGGTATCAGAAAAATTAAAATTCAAGTAACAAATGTATATGGAAAGTAAAAATCTTCAAAGCAAAAAACAAAGCAATAAGTCATGATTTTTCAGATGAGTAATAATATTAATTTCTATTTTTGAGTCGATACTTAAGATCCTCGTGCTACGATTAACTGATAAAACAATTGTCAGCCAAAATATAATCATAAAGTATTAACACAGCGACTTTCATTCGCTTATCGTTGGGGAACCGGTAGAAGAGGATATTGATTTTTATTTCTAAATAACGAAAAATCATTAGGTGAGAGTGAAAAGGTTCTAATTGGTCTCTTTGAGGAAATTGAGATTTTGTGACTTTGGACTTTATTTTTGATTAAACTTCACTAGAAAAATAATTCGGCGCCATCTGATGTTTGCAAACAAATTTTAAAAAGAAATAAGAAGGTTCCGTCTGGGCTTCAATTTTTATTACTATTGGGTTGATCAAGGTTCAACAATAGTTAGATCTTTTATTTGGAACATTTCAAATAACCAAAAGTTTAGATCGACAAGGTCTAAACAGCTTCATTCAAAACTTAATTTTGGAATTAAAACATGCATCCAAAATTAATTATCTTTTTTTAATTCAAAAGGACGGGACGTGTATTTTCCATTACGCCTTGCAAGCTATTTTGTATATTTTATTTTAAACTAGCTGACCCGGCGAACTTCGTACCGCATCAGAATCAATAACTGTTGTGTTAACTTATTAGCTGAATTAAATTAAGTTTTTATTTTGTTAAAAACTACACAATGAAGCAATTATAGATGCGTAACTGTCCGCGTTTTTTTTCAGTATCAGAGATGGCGTTGTGTACGGATTTATAATTTATGTGATTTTCTTACTTTTCGACTTACTTTCGGGAATCGCGTTTCATTTTCTTTATACAAGTGACGGAGATTTATTATAATTATTGTATTTTTCCTTTGGAGGGGTGTAGACGTAGACATACGTTCACCGTTTGTCCCATTTTGACTGTTGACATATAGTGTGTAAGAAAGAAGGGCAGCATTATATATTTAATATCAACAACTCTTTCCTCTTTCAATTCTTTCCTCTTTCAACTCTTTCCTGAATGCATCCACAAACTTCTGTCGCAATGAATCTCACCCCGTATACTGATATCCCTATGAAAGTTTTACTTTCTATCCAAAGGTGCACCAATCTATAGGAATATGTAAAAAAAATATTAAAAAAAAACTCAGCTCAATCCAGTAATGCAGAATTCAACAAAATTAATGAAAATAACTGGCAAAATTATATAAAAATTTACACAGATGGTTCCAAACTCAGTTCGGACTCCTATTGTGAGCCAGTGTCTATGCACCTTACAGGAAATTGTGTTTCCCACGCAGACCTCCCAAATAGTGTTCCATTTTCTCTGCTGAACGCATAGCTCTCGTGTCATAGAAGCTTTACGACTCGTCAAATCTCTCAACATTAGAAATGATCTCATCCTTTCAGGCTCGCTTAGCTCACTACAAAAAATAAGCGCATCCCTTCTCAATTCCAGTAGTGACTCTCTAACCTGCTCTATCCGAGACCTCCTGCATTCCATGTTGTTGGCTCAAGCGTGTTAGTGGTCTTGGCCTGGATCCCATGACACTTTGGTATTGTTGGAAATGAAAAGGTTGATTCTATTGCTAAGGAATCCATTGTCCATGGTCCATTAAGTAGTATACATATTCCTGTAAGACACTATTTCCCTATTTTAAAAAATAAGGGACAACGCCAATAGTCATCTGAATGGAAATCATCCTCTCTGATAAAAGGTCACCAGTACTCATTAATTAACTCGAATGCTTCTAGGTCATACTTGTTGTCTTAGCCATCTTGCCCGATTCCACATAGCCAATTCGCCTTATTGTGATTGTGGTTCAGAGGACACTTTAGACCATAATTTTTTTGAGTGTCCTATAAATTACCAATTTCCAAACTACATACCTACATGAATTGGTAAAACCTGTAGTTGAATTCTCTATCAGTGTACCTTGCCTTATTAGTATCAACTCTCCTGAAATTCACTATTTGTTAGCAAAATTTATTTGTAAAAATGGCCTTAAAATTTAAGCATCAATTATATTGTATGCATTTGTTCCTGCAGTGTTATAAGTACAATTGTACAGTTTCCTATTTTTTGGAACCTGTACATCTTCCTACTGTACTATTTTGTAATTATTATCAATATCAACGCTGTATGTTGCATAATCATATGAATATTTGTCTTAGCCCACTGTCTATATTTGCTAATATAATTTATCTATTCCATGTAAAAAACTGAAAATGTAACTAACTATAAAAAACCTGAATATGTCACTAATTTTAAAAACACTGATAATGTAAAAAAATGAAAATGTGAATAATTTTTAAAATAAGGAAATGTCCAAGGACACTATTAATGGGTGAAAGCCAAATAAATAATTTAAAAAAAAATGTTTAATAACAAAAACAAAACAATCAGCATATTGACATTTGATGGTTTGAATTTTTGGAACTCACTCACTATTCAAAATTATAGGTACTTATCACAAAATGCCGGCAGCTCTTCCAAATATGAGAATACGTTCCATAAAAAATGTATGGGGAAAAGAATTTTCTTAATAACTATATTTTTGTTATTTTTTGAGATGTTTTAATAGTTATTATCCTTTCCGGGGCGGAGACAAATCCAACAAATCAAAGATCATCAAAATCGGCCCGACCGTTCTCGAGTTATAAATAGTGTAACTAACCCGACTTTGTTTTATATATTAAGATTATAAAATTTACGCCATCAAAGATATCAGTTTATCAAAATTTAGAGGTAACAGTGTTATTTATTTGCCAGTTGTATTTCATCATATTGACAAAGAAATTAAAATTAATTTTATAAGTAAAATATAGGCCTTCAAAGAATTTGATTTCAATTTTAAAGGGGATCTGTGTCGATTTTATTTACGCGTGATTCTCATTTTGTCAAAATTATTTTTGTAAATTACCATAATTTTATTATTCATGTTGTTTTAGTAACAAAACAATGTAAGCCATTAGTGCAATTGTTCATTGGTGATGTTGATATTTTGCAGTAGTAATCAGTTTAATCAACTATATTGTTCTATAAATGAGCAGTAATTAGAAAGTACTGAAATGTTTATTTAGAAATTTCCATACAAATAAAAAAAAAATACACGGAACCTTTGCGAACAGACTATATTTCAAATGTTAGCAGTAAAACGGTTCCTATTGCTATTTTAGGTACAGCAAATACATTGTTACCTAAAATTATATTATGTATCTACTTGAGTTGCGTAATACAAAAAATACTAACTGTTTGCAAATAGCAAACTACGCAAAAGGTTCGTCAAATTATAAAATAAATTAATTCAAAAGTTTGAGCTCTCGTATCTAAATCTTTGGTAAAACAGTTGAACCTTTTCACTCACAATTTCTGGGTACCGCCGCCCCGGGAACCATTTATTGATTTGGGAACTATTTATTGGAACCATTTATTGGGTAATCAACACCTCTGCCAAATGTCACCCCAAGTGGTTCGCTACCACACTGATCCCGAGATTCCTACCCACCTCTAATACCCTTTTCATTCCCAAAACTTCCTTTCCTTCCTTTCTTAAAAAAACCCCCCACAAAACATCCCCAAAGAAGGCATAGGCCCTGAGGGGAGTTATTTTCCTCAGAACCTCCTGTGTGGAGCTATTGTAAAAAAAAACTCTCACATACAATAAATATTATGGCACATCTACCTAACACCAATATTATTTATGAAAGATTACTATTTTTGCAAACAAGTGCTGTGATCACACTTAAGATGATTTTTTGCAATGTATCTGAAAGGGTAATAAGAGCACATCGTTTATTTTTCTAAACTCACGTAAAATAATTCATTACGCTCTCTTGTGACACGTTTTATTTCCTTGAATATCGGCATATTATTTCTCAATACAACAGCTGCTATGTTACTCTTCTACAGCATCGCACCATTATCACTGTCGTAAAAAAACACAAAAGAAACAATTAAATGCACTGAACTTCCAACAACATTACTTTAATGAACGACTCCACTTCGCGTAGAATAAAACACAATGAAAAAGTAAGCCTTTGGCATAGATTATTATCGATACCTAACTAAGAACTTGTAATTATTTAGGAAATGCTGCAAATTAGGTGTTGTATTTAGTGTTTAGGTAGACAGTGATTAGTTTTTGCCTCCTCGCTGTGGGCAAACTGCAGACGTTGGACAATATTACCCGCGGTGAATGGACTCATTCAACGAAAAGCAAATATCGCAATAGGAACTAAATCAAAGAAAAAGTTGAAATTAATTCGATCTGTGAGCGGGTGTTGGAAATATTCATTTGCTCCTGGTTGAGTGGCGACAGCAGGGTTGGCGAAAATGGAACTGCTGGACGAAATAATATTACAATATTTATGAATAATAATAAATAAATAATTTGTGAAGAATTACCAAATCCCTACAACTACATTGGTCCAAAGGAGATATCGTATGCACGTCATCGACGACCGTCCTAAAAGCCGTTCATAAAAATCTTCCTACATACACGTCTCATGAAAACGAAAAAGGTAGAAGATACTAGAATGTCTTTAATCATATTCCTATAGACATTTCTCGAACGTTAGTTTCTTTCCAAATTTAGAACTATTTTATGTTATTGCCAGCTATAAAACCAAGCAAAAAATTTAGATGCTTTATTTCATGAAATACCTGCACATTATGGTAATTAAATTACCCCAGGACGATGCAAACATTAGAATTCGATTGTTCATAATTTTAGAGGCAACTTTGGAAATTATTTGTGAAATAATTGAATTAATTTCAACAACAAAAATTACCTTACATATTAATTAATAAGTATGGTGAAGGATACATACTTTACTATAATCGCGCGCCGTAGGTACGTAACGCCGGTAAAAATCACATTTTATTAAGATAATGTAATCGAGGGTGGATGTCATTTTAGCTTTATTGGTAAGATATTGCTCATGTCTAAGTGTTTTGATATGAGCAATATCTGAACACGTCTGTTACGATTTATACACTTGAGACAAGCTGATCTGTAATACTTGGGAGATAAAAAAATCAAACAAAACAAAAAAATATAATAGTAAACTATGTATACAGCCATTTTGCATTGAAGAGTTTTAGCTTCCGTGTACATATGTTACTTAAATTTTACTTTTTCTGCCACCGGTTTTGACACATCCGTGTCATTCACTAGTAAACCAAAATTCAAAAAAAAATACGTGTGTGCAGTTCACACGCGGTAGAAGTGGAACCTTCAGAAAACTAAAGTAGACAAGAGTAGGGAGGCTACGCAGCACCGCACAAAAAGGAGACCGATGATTCTATATCAATCTCGCAGGCTAAATCCTATAGATATATGTGTTTGTCTCTTTCCCGTTTTACCGAGTTTCAAATCACAACGGTGTTAAAGAAGTTTTCACTTAAAAAAAATCAGTTGAAAAAATAATAGCACCCGGTAAATCACCCGTATTGACAATGATTCCATGATAAGTTTACTCCTCCCACCGCTCTCCCCCTCCCACAAAATCACTCCTCGCACTACCCCCACCTAATAAAATCTGGTCATTTCTACATTTGTATGCAATTTTTTTCTTGTAGATAGTTTTAAGTTTGCTAGTGAATGACACGGATGTGTCGAAACCGGTAGCACATAAATTATAATTGAAGCAAAAAATGCACATGGAAAGTAAAAGTCTTCAAAACAAAATGTCTAGAAATTGTTATATTATAGTTAATGCCCAAGATAAACAAAAAAATCATTTATACATCCAGATAATTATATTTCTACTCTAGGTATTATTTTAAAATAAGGATTTAATTTCTCCTTCAAAACCCTGCAAAATATTTATTTAAATTTTACAATGACATAATTAATAGGTACGTATGTTAAAATGATCAATAGAGTGTGGCAACCCTGTCAGCATTGCATCTGTTCCATTGCGTCCCCGTGGGCGCTCTTGCGCAACCATCTGTAAACCTTTTCAACTCTTTGAGGGCGGTTAGCGCCCATCGCGGCGCCCAGCGTCCAGCGACAGCGCCCCCCGCCCACCGCCTCGTCCCGCCCAACGCCCGGGGCGGCCGGCGCTCTTTGAGCTCCCTGGGGCGGGGTGATTAAAGACACTCCAATATCCATTCAGTCCAATTTAAAAATATTTCTATGGAGCAAAAACGAATCAGAATAATACGGTTGACTAAATACTGCGGGTTGCATTGCGATACTAGCTATTCCAGCCCTGTAATAGAATGAAGGTATCTGCTCCTCTATTTTGGGAAATGTTCACTGGCGTCGTTTTACTAACACGATTGGACGGATTCGGAGACTCATTTAAAGATTTAATTATTTGGAAACCATATTGCACAACTTAAGTGCCTAACTCTGCATCGCATCGGTACAAAAATAAAGTGCATTCAATACATTTTATTTAATTACTAGCTGTTTCCCGGCATGCGTTGCAATGCAATATTCAAAGAAATGCATTGTTTCTCCCTGAAAAACCTTTCCCCTCCCGCATTCCCTTTCTATCTAGCTTTATGAATTATAGCCGATACGTTATACTGATGTATGAGCTATATTATTGTTAAGTTTCATTTAAATCCATTCAGTAGTTTTTGCGCGAAAGAGTAACCTATACATCCATACAATCTTTCGCGCTTATAAAATTAGTAAGAAATGCCTATATATCCACCAGGCTAGACGGCCTCCGTGGTCGAGGGGCAGGGAATTCCAGCGTGGGCAAAAAAATGTTATTTTGCAATTACTTAAATAAAATTAATATATAGTATATTTGCGGCACGTTCCATAGTGGAAGTTACTCTCAGTATCGCCCCGGTGTAAGAACACCATTCAGAATTGAAACGTTTCAAAATTTAAATATTTAGTCGTGTTTGGTTACCAGATCTGAATAGCCAGGTACTTTCCCACATTCTTCTTCCCTATCTTCTTCCCCTCCCCACTACCTTCAGCCTCACAACATACCCCAATTGGATGCCATATTATCACTGGCTCAAGACGGGAACAGTTGAGACTCTTGTGCGGTATTAACATATTAAAAAAAGAAATATTCACGCGCAAAATGCGAAAAGTTAGTACCTACAGGTAGTGGCGTAGCGAGGGGGGGGGGCGGACCGCCCCGGGTGCCACCCGTCGGGGACAGATTAATTTTTATGAGTCAAAATTAGTGTTTGTCAACTTTAATGGGGGGGGGTGACACCAACCACGTTATCCGCCCTATCCGCCCCGGGTGCCACCCATATTAGCTACGCCACTGCCTACAGGTAAATCATTACATACCCTTGCTTGTGTAATGCTGTACTGAATGGAACAAAAAAATAATTAAATTTTAAGTAATATTTTTGTTTTTGTTTGGAAGCCGAAGAATGAAACGAAAATAAATTGCACTTTCGAATTGAAGTAGGAGTCAAAATTTAAACGGAATGGGGTATTTTCACAAACTATGCACACCGTTAAAAGTATTTGCAATATTTAAATAAAGGAACTGGTTTGAAAAACTTTTTTGAAACTTTCGATACTATCGGTGTTCACAAAACATTCAAACGTGATTAATGGTGTGCCTGAACGTGTCTGAATTTTAGCAGAACTGAATTTCAGGTAGATTTTAAATATCTACATTTCTTCACCAGAATGGACGTAGGCCGCTGAAGTAAGTAAGGACTGAAGGTGCGTTGTAGGAGTGACCAGATTTTTTTTACGTTAGCTCCACAAGGAGACTCTGAGGAAAATAATTTCTATCAGCAATCAGGGCACGTCATCTTAGGGGATGCTGTGTGGAGAGTCTTTTAAAGGAAATGAAGTTCTTGGAAGGAAAAGGCGTGAGGGGTGTGTAGAATCTGGGGGTCAGTGCGTCCAGGAGTGACGGAAGTATGAATTCATCCCTTCAACTGCGATTCAAGGCGATGGTGGGTCAAGAGAGTCCGACTAGAGCGGTCAAAAAGCCCTAATCAATCAGCACCTCGCAATTCTAAAAATATGGGATAAAGGGTTAAATATAGGTGCATTCAACGGCTCTCTAACCTTGTAAGCACTTTTTTATATCGCCATTTTAAAATTCGGAGGTATGATTTTTTAATGAAGGCAGGAAATTTCTAAATCAGACGCTCAGAACCATGGAACTAAAATCCAATGGAAGCGGCATACCTAACTAAGAATGTATAAAACCGCCAAAACCAGTGTAGCTCTAAAAATTTTTGGCCGCCGGGAAGTGGGGATACAGACGGGGTAAAGGGGCCAGCGTGCGGGGGGAGGGCAGCCGCCCGGAGATAAGGGCCGAATTGGGAATGGGCTTCACATTTTTTTTATTATTAAAAAAAACGTTCGTAAATTTTTTATAAATTTTGAACATATGTATAATAGTTGTTTTCTGAACAGGGAATGGTGGTGAAAAATAAGTAATGAAGAAAAGGGAAGTACTTTTGAGTAAGTTAAGTAATTTGAGACTACATTATTTAATTTTTAAAATGTCCTGATTTATGTTACTCATCCAGACCACAAACAATCACATAAAAAACAGACATATCGTGACAATAATTCGAAAAAAAAACCTAACGGAAGATACGATTATCTGACCAATGTCATGTTGAATTATTCCGACTGATGACGAAACTTATTACTGTTGGATACTAAAAAATATTTTGCTGACACCAGATGTTCATCAAAAAAATTATTCAAAGCATCAAGAGTTTATACTGCTTTCATCAATTCAGGATGGTAGACATATACAAGTTCACCCTACAGGCTCGTCGGATACATAGATAATATATCAAACTCCCAGGTGTCCAGCAGTCAAATGATCCCCGTCTTCATGATATTGTCGAAAACAAAGAAATTTTGCTGCCACCAGCTATCCAGCACCTAAATAATTTACACAACATTGTCGGATATCAAGATATATCTATAATAAAAAATGACAATTCCAAAACGAAAAAATTATTAACATAACAAAATTATTATGAGTAGAACTAAAATTCACGTGCAATATGTCAACAAAAAAGTGCAATCAACAATAACTAAATATATATTTTTTTAATGTGATCACCTCACAAGAATCCCAACTGCTCCATTCTGGAGACTATGGCATCCCCAATTGGGGTATGTTGTGAGGCTGAAGGCAAGTGAGGAGGGGAAGGATATGGGGAAGAGGGAGGTGGGGAAATAACAACTTCTAACCCCGCCTTTAGCTGTTCAACACATACCATTTTTTTATGTTTTTGTAGAAAAAAATGTCACACAAGACCAAACTTTCAGTTACATTTTTTACTCCAAATAATGTCAGGAATCACTGATTAGAGTAAGTCAAGTACGTCCCTTAACACCCTATATATATACACACACACACACACACACACGTATATATATATAACATAAAATTCGAATATTTATATATATGTAAAAAACAAATAATCGAATATGTACATATGAATAACACATACTCGAATATATATATGAGGGGAAGGAGATAGGGAAGAAGAAGGTGGGGAAGTACCCGTCTATTCAGATCTTGTCAACAAACATAGCTAAAGCCATTTCATGCAACATTTCAATTATTATGGGTGGTCTTACACCAGGGCGATACTGATAGTATGTTCCACCTGGAACTTGACGGAAGTATACCTTATATTATTTTTAATTATTAAATTTTGAGAACACAAATCAATCGAATAAAATTTATCTGTGCGCGCCGGGATTTGAACCCGCGACCTCCGGATTGCTAGTCAAGAGCTTTTCCCCTCGACCACGGGGGCATGTCAATGTGAATTTTACATAACAATACAGTGATTATTTTATTTTATTTTATATACTATGAATTACAATTGTAAACATATGTAAAAGGAGTGATAAATTAGTAGGAAAAGAAATAAAAATAACAGTGCAAAAAAGACGAAGTAAAAACGTTTAAAAATGAATAAGCTAAACGATAAAAAACACGTACATACGACACGTGTAAATCAGAACTTTATATTTGTGCGTTATGATTTATAAAAAAATAAAAGTTTTTTGGTAACTTTTAATTATTATAATTTAAGTTGACTGATTCGGCCCATTGCCATTCCGAGATCACGTGATAGCGACGGGCCGATGGCGGTAGCAGTTGAAATGAACACGTCGACAATTATAAAATGTATATTTAAGCGATGTTTAAACACTTATATGTGAAAGGTAAGACCGTCTTTCTTTTTAAAGGTCTTCATAGAACTACTTTTACACAATTTTACGGCGCATTGGACCATTTTTATATGTTTTATGAACGTTTTACTGGGAGCTCTATACGCGACCGAGGTGTAAAAGCCAATGTCAACCGTCTAAAAACCGTTCGGTAAAATTTTTGAATAATCACACTTTGGGTCAGTGTGCACACTTAACATGCCGTCTCTCTAATATCCATACTCTTAGCTCAGAACGGATGCTGGACGCGTATTTCAATTATATCATCTCGAACGCTCGAGTGGATAATAATGAATCATCACCCATTCCCTTTTTTCTAATATCTATGGTAATTGACCGAGGAAATAGGTATTGATTGTTTTTGCCATAGTTTTCACTTACATTTTTCCTATGAAACTTCTTCTGCTGGGGGTCGTACAATAGTCCGTCCATGCTGATCATGCTCCTGAGAGGGGGGCGATGAGAGCGGGTGACGGGGGGCTGGCTGCGGTGACGTTTGCGGGGCGGCAGGGGGGCATGGGGCCTTTGCAGCCCCGGGGAGCCCTGGGAGTCTTGCTGCACACCTGGGACTCTGTCATTTATCTAAATCAGAAAAATAATCAAACTATTTTAACATCATAAAAGCTCCAATAAGGGCGACGCAAGACCAACACATTAAAATATCTTTGCTAAGAATATTTTAATAAAATGTTTAAAAAATTCAAAAAAATACGAAGAAAACACACTATCATAACCCCTGGCGTAGTTTATTATTATTAGATATCGTATTAATGACTAATAATTTAATCTATTTTTTACTTTGGCTCCACAGTCTCCACAGAGGAGGACTCAAGTAAAATAATTTTCCTTAGGACCTATGTCATCTTAAGGGAAGGTCTTTTTAAGGAAAGAAAGGAGAGATAGTTCTGGGAAGGAAAAAGCATAAGGGATGGGTATGAATATGGTGGTCAGTGTCCAGGAGTGACAGACGTATGAATCCACCCCACCAATTGCGGTGCAAGGCAATGAATGGGTTGAGAGAGTCCAGCTGGAGAAGTCAAAAGGCTTCCCTCAACCAGTCTCTCTCGATCCGGCTCGCCACGCAGCAGGTGGGCAAATGCATCTGCTACTAAGGCCGGCAAACCTCACCCCATAAGCCCGGGCACCCCTGATAAGTCACCGAACGTAGCGAACCACTTTGGGTGACCTATGGCAGAGGTGTTGGTTATCCAATAAATGGTTCCCGGTGCGGCGACACTCATACCCAAGGCCGTAGCCAGGGGGGGGATCGAGGGGGTTTGATCCCCCCCCGAAATTGACTGTACCTACGGTGCGCCGAAGAATTTTTGAAGATTTTTTAACTTTTTACCTTTTTTTTAAACAGTTTTAGAATACAACAGTAAAGTATTTCGCTAATGCTATTTTATCTGAATTAAAATCTTTGGGTGTAGATTGCGAATATTTAATCGGACAAGGATATGATGGAGCTTCTTCGAAGTAAGGAAGTTTTAAAGGTGTGCAGGCAGAAATTTGTAAGTCACACCCAGAATCCTTATACGTTCATTGCAGCTCACATTCGTTGAATTTGGCTCTATGTCATTCTCGCCAGGTTCAGCCTATTCGAAATTCTATTGGTACTAAAACATCGATTGGAAATTTTATCATGTCCTCGGCAAGACGAACTGTTAAGTGATTAGAAGAAAATATATTTTTTTAATTCCCTGAAACACAATGGAAAACCCTTATGGCAATGAGCGAGACCCGTTGAAAATCATGATGGGTTGATAAGATTCAAGGAAATCTATAAAGTTCTTGTTGATTCACTTGAAGACTTAAACAGTGACATGGATTCTGAAACACCATCAAAGGCTTATTCTTTTCTGATATCAGTCATTTCAAGTAATTTTGCTATAAGCTTATGTTGCTTAGCCACTGGAGCGATCATGCGAAATAAATAAATTTGCCTCGATTGCTTGCGATTTCACAGAATTTAATTTTTTTTTTTTAATTTTTCGAACATTAAAAAAATCATACCTTTGAATTCTAACAAGGAGACAACTTATTATAGTGCTATATAGTCAATGAATTGACCTGTATTTTAAAGTTTATTTATTATTTGTAGGATTTATAAAAAAAATATGAAAAAATCGTAAAGCTTATATTCGCGGGAATCCTGCGTGAAACTGCCGTGAGGGATACTTATTCGAGTCAACATAGAATATTTTCGATTTCTGCATATGGTCTGTGATATACTTGATAATGAAAGATGCATATCTATGGAAAAAAGACTTAATTTTATCCGAATACAATTGCGGGAAAAAATATTTTTAACATCGTTGTTTCCCTGCACACTGACTGTATATAAAATACTTCAATCTCCCCTGTGCTATTTAGCAGCTGCTTTATTTACATCAACATGTCGATTTAATTATAATAACTATTGAAGATAGAAGTTCGTCAAAATACCGATTCCAAAGTTGCTGAACTTTACAAGAACTCTCAGAATTAGCTCAGAACTATAAACGAGGAAATCAAAATTCCGCATATATAGTCACGCCAAAAGCATAGGGCAAACTACTTACAAATGAGCATGAAACTTATTTTAGAGTTATTGTCATGATTTCACTTTTGGATGATTCGATTGATCAGTTTCGTTCTAGATTCCAAAATCATAGATCCACATTATAATCTCTTAACATTTTAATTCCGTCTGTGTGTTGCTAAAACTAACTTAATTATCAAGAATACTACTTTGAGCTCTGTAAAAAATATTTGGAATGAGACTCTGTAAAAGCTGAATTAGAAATGTGGAGGATAAAATGGCTGAAATAATCTGAACTAAATCGACCAACATGTGCTATTGCAGCTCTCGGAGAATGCAACCAGCCCTTATTTCTAAACATTCACAAACTTTTAAAAATCTTGGTGGCACTGCTTGTTTCCTCGTGCACCCTTGAAAGGACTTTTTCTTCTCTGAAACGCCTCAAAACTTATTTAAGAAATTCCACAGGCCAGGAAAGACAATGCAGAATTGACATTGACACCGACGAGGTAATGGGTTTGTTCGTTGCAAAGAAAAGACTAAATTTAATTTTGTAATTATAAAAATATTTGATAAGATTCATACATAAAACACCATTTAATTTCTTTTATTCAAAAATATTTTCAAAAACTAAACGTATTTCCAGTGGCGGACTAAGGCCGTCAGAGGCCCGGGGTGCCAGAGCTGAATGAGCCACCCCCCCCCCCCCCCTAGTTTAGTTATTATTATTTATTTTTTTAGGGAAAGTTGACAGCAAATCTGAGATTAAACAATAATACAATAGTAAGATAGTTAATTATGCCAATTATGAACTTTCCACTGATGATAGTGAATGAATGCTAAAGTGTGTTTTCTTAATTAATTTATTTTTTGTTGCAATATATGAAAGGGAAGATGGGAGGAGGAACATAGAATTAGGATTAAGAGGCAAAGAACAGGAATATATATAACTTTTTAGTTTGAGTCATGTTGCTTAGTGAGTTTGCGTTTTATGTCACGTAAAGTCGAGAAAAATGTCAATATGGTAATAATTTAAGTTCAATGAGTGTGTGGATCTGTAGATAAATGAATTGTATTGGGAGTTGGTGTTGCAAAGAGGGAGATTAAAAGTAAGCGACAGCCTGCTGTTGCGATTTGGAAAATGGAATGATAAGCGTTGAAGAAGATCAGGACTATCAATTAGTTATGTGTAATTTTAAATAACATTACCAAATCTGCTATATTTCTTCGGCAAGTTAACGTCTGTATATTGAAAAACTTTGCAGAGTCTTCATTACTAGCATGAGATCTAAAGAGCGGAAGTTAAGGTACCTTAAGAATCTATTTTGAACACTTTCAATTCTATTTTTGTGTATTGCGCAGCCTGGGTTCCACATTTGCGATGCGTATTCAAGGATACTACAAACGTAGTATTTTGAAAGTAATAAGATCTTTGAATTGTTTACAGGAACTGGTTATGAAACCAAGCATAGAAGAAGCGTTGGTGACTACGTGGTCGATATGTTTATTGAAAATCAGTGTACTATCAAGTATATTCCCAAGGTCCTTAATTTCTGATTTGATGGATAATGGTTGATGATTAATTGAGTATTCGTGGATAAAAATGTTTTTTTTATTTCTGGTGAAGCGCACGACGAACCACTTATATAGATATATTTATTTCCAGACAATGGGCATTACAATAAGTGTTTAAACGTTGCAAATCATCTGGCAGCTTCTGACAGTTTAGGAGTTGATGTAATTTTACAAGCTTTTTATTCAGTTCACATAAGCCTCTGGTCCTGGGGGGGCCTCTGAATGCCTCCATGTTCTCTTGATCAAATACTAAATAAGGCTTTAATGCACCAGGACACTATAAAAAAAAGTGATTTTTTATTTCATTTTCTGAAAGATGCATTTGTTAATAATGCTAACACCATATGTTTTAAAAGGAAATTCATAAAATTGACAAAGATACAGCATTTTATATGAAACCATTTTAAACAGTTTTTGTGTTGAATTACCCATCAAAACTTCGAACGCGGTTTTCTCGAAACTACGTTTTTCAACCAGCCGAGCGATTCCGTATTTTTGTCGGATCTTTATTAGATAGCGGACGTAATCTCTTGTCAGATTTGTGTGATTTTCATGGCTATTATTTGCTTTTTATATGTATAACCTACATTAAATAAATACATTATCATGCGTAGTTGCAGAAATTCGTGTTTAAATAGATCTAAACTAAAATATGTGACAGTAAATATGTAAAAATCACACAAATCTGACAGGAGATAACGTCCGTTATCCAATAACGATCCCACAAAAGATACGGAATCACTCTCTATTAGAAAAACTAATATAAACATCTGATTTGCATGCACCGAGTCTTAAGCTGTTCGAAAATCCAAATAGAGGGACCCATGTTATTTTTTTATGAACGACGAAAATTTTCCATAAAAAATCGAAAATAAAATTCGCTGGTCCGCCATTTTTTTTTAGACATCAAAATTCCCTTAAGTGGTGCCAAAGACACTGGATTTTCGAACATATAAGACTTGGTGAATGCAAATCGGATTTATTTATTTATATTTTATCAGCATTTAACGAGGTTGAAAAACATGTTAAAAAGTTCGTCAAAAACGCGTTAAAAAAAAAAATACGGTGTCCTGGTGCCTTAAAGCCTTGCTTAGGATTTGATCAAGGATAAATGGAGGCGGTTGGGGCTCCCCCAGGACCAGGGGACCGGGGCGGGCCACCCCCCCCCCCCCCCCTTAGTCCGTAATTGCGTATTTCTATAAGCACTGTTCCACCAAACAAAACCCCCCCCGAAATTTTTCTCTGGCTACGGCCTTGCTCATACCCGCCTCCCAAATTATTAACAATATTTAAATACAAATAGGTACAGTAGGAAGTTATTTACAGTCCTCCTCACAAGGAATTCCTGTTCCGAGGCGGACTGTAGGCAGTTGTGTTGGTATTAAATCATGATTTCCTCATTTTCATGTTTGGTTAGTCATATTATAATGTTGTTTTTAAACTTGTTGTTACTCCATTATATTTTTAATTTAATTTTCTCCAGGATTCTCTAGGTTTCTATCTAAATATATATTACTAGCTGTTTCCCGGCATGCGTTGCAATGCCATATTTAAATAAATAAAATGTTACTCCCGTGCGTACATTCCCGTGCGTTAACCTCCAGCGTTCCACTTCCACCTTCCCCGCCACCGCTCTCCCGCTCTCCCGTCCCGCCAACCCCCCTGGCACTTCATTTCTTGACTCCTCTCCCGCCCGGCCCGTAGCAGAAACTTTTTTCTAATACTAACATTTTTAAACTCGTGATATCTTTCTAATTAAATATCCGAATTGAAAAATTCAAAAAGTTAAATAAAGGTATTGAAGCTGTCTTGAATTTGAAGTAATTTATTTTGATAAGGATTAACACCAAGATACAAATAAAAAGCCTTTTCAAACGGCGACATATTAATTATATTTTTAAAATAAAAGAATACTTATTGTGGCATAACCATAATAGTTAGACATATGCTGTTGCGACTTTTTTTGTAAATAATGATGTGTTCTACAAAGTCGTAGTACATTATTTTATTCTATCATCAATAGTTTTCGCAGCGCACGCGATGTAAAGAATATTTTAGGTAATTTTTTTACACCTTGGGTTGCATTATTGGAGTTTTAGTAATGATCCCTAATTATTTTGAAAATATTATATAGCCTATGTCACTCAGGGATAGTGTAGCTTCCCAACAGCGAAAGAATTTTTCAAATCGGTTCAGTAGTTTCAGAGCCTATTCGATGCAAACAAACAAACAAACAAACAAACAAACAAACCTTACCTCTTTATATAGTGTATAGTAGATATAGTAGATGATTATATATATATATAATATCGAGCTCTGGCGTTATGAAATTATTTCCTATACTATTCATCCGATTACGACAAAATTTGGTGAATTTTTGTGTGCGCGCCCGCGAAGGTTTCTATGTGTATATTACAGTGAGCTCTGGCGTTGTGAAATTTTTATTAAAAAATTGCAATAGGTGGCACGGAAGTTCTTTGAAAAATAAGTGTATTTTATATAGTTTAGCGGCAGGGAGGGAAAGAGGGAGGGGGAGGGGAGTCCGGGGGAGGGGGTAAAAGAAGGGTCCTTCACAGGAAAGGAACGCGGGAGGGAGGAAAGGTTTTCGAGACGGAGGAAAGTGAGATAGGGGAGGGAGAAGGCGTGAAAGGATGAGGAGGAATGTGGGAGGGGAAGGGGACGCGGAAAGGGAGGCGGAAGGGGAACGGGAAGGAATGGGAAAGGACACAGGGAGAAACAATTTTTTTTTATGAAAGTGGAATTGTGGGAATTAACTAGTTATTAAACAAAACAAATTATTATACTTACGTGATCTTCAAGAATGTAAACATCACTATTTTCTATAGAATGATCATTGATTGAAGTGTCCGAATGATATTGCCTGTTTAGCAAGTTTGTGGGAACTGGGATCCTTCCAGTAGTATCTTGCAAAATCGCAGAATTTATTGTTCCGTTGTTAAGAGAGTACCCACCAATACTCTGAGAATCATCAGAAGTATCCGCCATTTTCAAAAAAAAAAATTACACAAAAATACACACAATCATATTTAACAGTTTTTTTTTAAATTATTTATAACACGATCTAGATTTAATTAGAGCTTGATTATTATAATAGCGATATTTTAATTGAATTAAATACTATCCCAATACTTATAAACGCGGTGTAAATTCAACGCGGCGCGTAAGGTCGGAAAAGTGAAAAACTTGGCTTATTATTACCACTGCGTTTGTTGGTTTTTTACGGATTTAAACTAGGCTTTAATGTCGGCTTTACGATGAAAACGTTTAACCGGCACATAAGAATCTAATTAGTAAAATGATATTATGTATATAATTTATTTATTTCCACGTTTTTTAAAAAGCAGTAGTAGCCTTGTTTGACGACCGAAAGAAACTGATTGAAAATTTTGAAACCTGTGGCGGTAAACCTATTGATTGATTGTGTCCTGATAAGAAATATATTTATAATGGTCTGATACTTCCTTTGCTAAAAAAGTGTTGGTTCCAGTGGAAAATGAGTTAAAAGAGCTAAAATCTTGTATATCCTAAGTTGGGACCAATTAATTAACCAAATTCGCCATACTTGCGGGGGGGGGAGGGGGCTAGAGCAATTCTGAGGTACCTGAAATACCTCCTAAAATTGTCACTTTTTGAGTTTTGTATAAAAAGAGGAGCTAGATTGTCTGAAAAACGAGCTAAGACGCTAAACCACTTTTTTTGGAGCTGACGGCCTCATTTTGGAGCTTAATCTAGCTCTAAAGGAGCTGAGTTGACCACATTGGTTGGTTCGTTGAAGTTCGGTACATTCGGTACATTGTAGGTACTTTGTAGTACACTTGTAGAAACACAATACAAAGGAAAAACACTGATAACACAATAAATAATCCGTTGAAATGAGAATTTCGACCCGAATATCATCAACATCAGTGGTCCAAGTTTTTATCTGTATAGGCTGTAGGAATTAATTACATATTCAGGTAAGTACTTAGTTAATAGGTACTTATGTTTCCATAATACTCGTACCTAATATCTTATTATGGGCCATCCATTAATTACGTCACAAAAATTTCATGATTTTTTTTACCCTCCCCCCCCACCCGTCCCTGTCACACATCGTCACATTTGTGAGACCCCTCCTCTCTAGTGGCAATTTTACATCTAACCAAGTTAATAATTTAGATTTTTACATGTGACGTCACAGAGCGGATGACCCCTCCGTCACACAATGTCACACTTCTCTACTCCCTTCCTCCCCCTTAAGGTGTAACGTAATTTATGCATGGCCCCTTATTATTATGCTTTTTTAAATTTAATACCTACATAATTATATACCGCATAATATTGTGCTTCTAAACTGTAGGTCACGATTCGTAGTAAATGCATTTATCAAGGTTAGCCCAGACGGCAAGGTTAGACAGCCTTTTTCGAAAACAAAAACTCGTCGGGCCGTTTTCGAAATTTCAAACGCGTGACGTAGCTTGACGTAAAACACTGCCACTGTATTGTAGTTAATTCAAATCTCCCAGTGGAACATGATATTTTTTTATACCTGGGTCAATTTCTGGGCAGCTAGTCAAAACTTTTCAAAACAATGAATTTTCGTTGTATCACTTAAAACAAACGAAAACATTATAAATTTTTATTATAGTTAGGGAGGAACCGACGATGACATGAAATGAACTTACCTAAATAGCAATGGCAGTTGTATATGCTTATTTTATTATCTATGCAAACACATCCAACCTCATCAAATCAAAACCCCATCACATAATGCTGATATTAAGCATCCACACGTGATAGTTCATTATAATCCACTCATACAAACGTATTAATTTGAATGTAAATCTACCTAAATCCATTAATCTGTTTTGATGGATTATACTGATTACAGACTTTATTCCAAGATTTAAAGCACTATCTACGCAGTTAGGTACATGTTTTGATTTAGAAAATCAAGAACATTATGATTCATTAACATGTGATAGAAATGTTCGCGTTACTAAGTTAATCCTAATAACTCGTCAACTATCATGTGGGAGAGAGTGATTATTTACCTACATTATCTTGCCGTTATTTATAATAATTTATCATTTGATCAGTTTCAAAAGTAGCAAGAAAGGTTATCTGTTAAAAATTTTGGAATTTGAAAGTTTTTCGTCAATGCTCTTTCCCCCAACTAAAATACGTCGTCGATAATGTGGACCATACGAAAGAAACTTTTTTTTATTTCATGTGATAATACAGCAATAAAAATAATAATAAATTACAGGTAATAAAATTATTTATTAACAAAATAAAACTGTTAGAAAGTACCTATAAAATAAAATAAATAAATAATTAATATAAATTATGTCAGAAACAACCAAACCTCGGGAGAGCACAATTTTTTACCTCCGTAAATGCATTGCTAGTAACAAAAAAATAAGGAAATACATCGTTATTTAAAATTTATACAAGGTTTTCTCAAATTTCCCTAGAAATAATAAATCGATTATTATGTTTTTTATTGGAACATTCTACAAAAAAATGGTCTCAAAAAAGTACTTTACTAAAAAATAATTATACCTCTTCAATGAAATTGTCTGTGGGCAAGACCAGATCGACCAGATCTATCCTAGTTTATGGACATGAACGGTATTGGTTTATTTATGATTACAAACAAAAATGACATCTGTCAGGTGACTGTCATCGTGTCATCCTAACCGAGGTTCTGATAGTTTTTATTTATTTGTAAACAGAATAGATTGCAATAGTTCGTAAACTCTTTATCAGTGAAATAGTCTAATGTAGTAACGTGTGCTATAATAATTATTGTGGATCGCGATGCTCATTAAAATCTAAACAATTAGCTTGGTAGGAACCTTTAAAACATAAAACTGATAGGTGCCCATAAAACATAAAATTACGTACATACTTTTATTACATTACATTATAAAACATTTTTCATAGCACGCTTCTTCATGGCTTCTTCTTGTTCTATATTGGGACGCATTACAGGTATAAATGTTTTGGATATGTTGTGGGTTTTCATCAAATCTTTTAGGTCACAAACTGAAGGACCTCCACTTTGATCTTCGTAGAAATCCACCAGGAATGGCGGCAACTTCTCATTTGGATGCTCAAGCAACCACTTGTAGTAGTATTTGGAAGACCTGAAAATAAATCCATTTAAAATCGACATTATTGATAGAATCACTCTCCGGCATGATTGTGTTGTTAAAATATAACTCTCGTTAGATTAATACACATCGATTTTGAGAATGGAGCACAATATTTAAGTATTTTAAAATTATTATTGTATTTCTAAGAAAACATTGTGCAATATTAATATTACCATGACGATCCATGTTTACAGTACTGCGACGGCACAAAAAAGGCAATAAACATATGTTTCTTACCACAATAATGCTGCATCTCTTTCTTAAACATTAAATAATGGTAAGACAAAAGATGAGACACAATGTATGTATGTCTATTTCCTCCAAAGGAAAAGTAATCATTTTCTTACATTTCTCTCTCACACGGCACCGTGACGTCTCTACGGCGCCTACACCGCCTATGAAGCTGTGATTTTAAAAGTGTGCGATTTAGTTAGGAGGATAAAACTGATGTGTGAGTTCTAACTTTTTTTTAAAAATTTTATTTAGCCGCTGCGCATGGGCATGTGACTCCCACCATACATGTTACTAAAAATTGCTAAACGTCAAACGTCGCCTTTTATTTTGTTAAGATGGCCTTCAAATACGATATCGTGACATTAATAAAATTAGTCGAAGCCCGACCATGCCTATGGGACAAGACCATTGAGGAATATAAGGACAAAGTATTAAAACAAAATGCCTGGAATGGAGTGTACCAATACCTGGAGGTACGGTACAATGAATTAACAACTAAGGGAAAAAAAGTAGTTGGTAAGTAACTCTTTAATTTATTTAAGTACATATTTATTTATTTACTAACCGCCTCTTGGGCTTTTACATGGAATTTTATTAGTTACATTGTTTAGTTACAGTACGTAAGTGTAACATTATAAAAATTTGGATATAAAAGGATAAATACAGTAATTATAAGTACCTAGTTGCACAAAATCACACAAGGATCTTTAATAAAAAAAATAGAAATATCGATGGATACTGATTTTAAATAATAACAACATGAACAGTACTTAAATAAAATAAAGTATTACATTGTATATAAGCAAGTATATATGTACAATGTAAATAATATATGCATACAATAATTATTCACATGTAGCACAAATCTGTGGTAAGGTATAGAGTATTTACTTTTTTTTATTAATTAAACTTAAAATGAATCTACTTCAAGTGGTCTAATATAAACATTTTAAAACACTTCAATACAAAACACACATAATTTTAACATTTTTTATACATTTTACCTATTTTATTTCCGGCAGAAATTTTTTCGGGTCTGGTAACTCAAGATCATGAATGTTTAATAGTTTTCAAGAACTCGTGTCTCCAAATACGGCAGAATCGCAATCTTTTCCATAGGCCACAATATCAACAAATAAAAATTTATACTCAGAATCGAGTATGGCCAAAAGTACAATTGAGTAGTGTCTACTTCTCGGATATGTTTCCCATCAATTGCTCCTAGGCATAAAGGAAACTGAGCATTTATTCTAAACTTATTTGCAGTAATTTCCTAATTTTTTTTGTTGGTTTTTGGATGGGTTTATCTTGTAATATTCTGACGTATACTATGTGAATCATAATATGTTAGCTTGGGGTGTGTACATAATCCCAAACTCGCTAGGAATAATACCCTAAAATTGACTGATGAATTTACTTTATGCGGATACAAAGTATATTGACAAAATGGCAATCAGCAGATGTAAATGTACATCAAACACACCAAATTTATAGAGTGACGACTGTTGCATAGGCGGCCCCTTAGATATTTTTCAGTCCAAGTTAGAATCAAACGCACAATTTAATAATATTTTGTGATAGACACCGATTAGGTTATCAAGTTGATCCGGAGAGAGTAAAATCCACAATGATTCAAAATTACAATCATTTGGAAGTTGCGTTTTTTCATGCCACAATTATGTACATTTGAATAATTCACATTCGTATTCAAAAGGACACTTCAACAACATCTGTGGTCTGTGGTGGTCTATTCGCAGTTCAAACAGGCACAATACATTGTAGTATCTCTGAAAGCACATAGAGACTGCCAAACAATCACTTTGTGATATAAATATTTTAAATTTATTATCGAGATAAAAAAAAAAACAAAAAAGTATTATGATGCCTAACCACCATATCTGTTTCCTAAACTTAAAATACAAAACTTATTGTTTTACTTAGGGTGGCTCTGCCGATTCTATAGTCGTAATACATTTCTGTAAATGTTGAGCCATTTGCAAGGTACCTGGAACAGAAAGTGATATAAAATTATTAGTACAGTCACTAATCTATTAAATCTGTTACGTTTCAGGAGATAAAATCACTTCAAAATGGATTAACGTAAAGGACGCCTTTGTGAGATCTTTAAAAACAAAATCGGATCAGGAAGTAAAGAAGAAATACATACACGGTTCACATCTTCAATTTTTATTAAAATGCTACCAAAATGAAAATACCGCAGATTCATTAAGCAATTATTATCAATCACACAAGGAACTCGATGGTCCTATTATTGATTTGCGCACTTCGGATACAGAATATATCACACAAAATTTTGTAACTTGTGGCGAAATATATGAAGACAACATTATTCAGTCACCAAAAAAAAGAAAATTAGACTATGTTGAGAATCAAATACTTGAGGAGTTAAAAAACACCAAAACTGGGAATCCACAAACGTCAACATTTAGATTGAGTGATGAAGAAAAATTCTTTCAGTCCTTTACACCATATTTAAAGGATATGACGGAAGATGAAAAAATTGATTTTCAGGTAGACATTTTAAATTCCATTAAAAAAATTAAAGAAAATCGGTCACCTACAACAAGAACCAACATTGCAAGATCCTAAAGTATCACAATCTGAACAAACTGCCAGTAAAATAATAACTCACAATGTGAAAGTACATCGTCCTGCAGTCAGGATATCCAGATTTGCAACAAGAAAACCTACGATTTGGTTTAAAAATATTTTTTATGCATTTGGAAGAAAAAAGTTAAAGTTGTATTTTGATAATGATTTTCTACTTATTTTGGGCTATTTTTATTCAATTGATAAATGGTAACATTTTATTTAATGATTTTAAAATCATTAGTTTGCTTGCTGGATATCTGGATATTGTATGGTCGACTTCAGGACGTATTTGTGCAATGTGTTGTAATTGTTGCAATTGTTATTATTTTAGATGGTAGATAACAAATATTATAATCAATAATTATCAGCCTGAAACATTCATCTACATTGAAAAAATCTTCCGAGAAAAGATACTGGCCGCCAACGGGAATTGAACCCGTGATCATCTGATTGCCGGTCAGCAGCTCTGACCACTGAGCTATGGCGGCTTATCAAATACCCGCCAAATAATTCAATATATACTAGTGTTTCATTCGACAATTACTTATTATTACATTTTTCCAACTGAAAACAACCAACTTTATTTTTGTGAGAGAGGTATTTTTAATACTAAATCTCCCGCTAGGTGGCTGTAAAATTTTGGAAGAAGGTACACTTGCAAATGAAACGCATCATTCAGGAAATTAAAAGGACTAGTGAATTTTTATTGTTATATTCCCAATTACATTGTGAATATCGTTAGATCCAACTACCCAAGACAGACCAAGGAGTTTATGTTGTTTATGAAGCTACATCGAAGGAAAGAGAGATAAAAAAACCGCAACTCGATCTTTTATAAATTATTTGTCCTGGTAGAGTGGGAGTTTGCATCTAGCGACATCTATTAACAATTCTTACAATTAATTAGTTTGGTTCCCAAACAAACAATTCATTTTATCTACATATTTTGAGAGGTGTGAGTCCTAGCTAAAAACTAACCCAAAAATTTATACATACTCCCCCCCAAAAAACGGTCAACAGTAGAGTTTTTTACAACACAAATAAAATATAATTACTAAAATATCTCACTTATAATACTAAAAGTAACATATAATATTTATAAACTTTCACTGTCTCACACCAGATTTAACTAACTAATAAATTCATAATTTACATGCTCTAGTTAAAGTTAAATCAATAATTTCTAAAATAATAAAACATTTAATTTTAGGACAAACACAATATAATGATAATTGGACCAGGTCTTCCTTCCAGGACAGCTAGTTTTGTATTAACATTTGAACGGCCACTTAGTGTTCTTCTCTTTTTTGGTTGAATTATCATCTTAAATTTTCACTTGGATTATATTTTTCACTATAGTGTCACAAGAGGTCACTACCTCCACCACCTTTATTCATTCTTGATTGTTTTTTTTATTATTGTTTTTCACTTTTTTTTATCACAGTTGTTAAAAAGTCTGATTATAGCAACTGGATTATAAAACTCCCAGCTTCACTGGTTTTTTTCTTGCGCCTGTGGACGCCACACTGTGTATTGGCGCTACCGGGTCGCTTCTTATTCTCCCTGGTCCATCTTGGGTAAGTGATCTCCGCCTTTGTTGTCCTCAATTGGCAGCAAGCATAGTTTTGATATTGCCCTCTGGACTGTTCCCTGTGCTGTGATGATGGTAGCTACCCGTACTCTTCCATCAGGTCCCGGGTGTACAGCGTGCACTCGTCCTAGCCTCCAAAAGCAAGGAGGCTCGTTGTCTTCCTTCAGAATGACCATCTGGCCTGGTTGCAGCTGCCTTTGGTGGTTGCCAGTCCATTTTGTCCGAGTCTGCAGCTCAGCCAAGTATTCTTTGCGCCACCTCGACCAAAAGGATTGTATTAGTTGATTTAATTTTTGGTAATGATTCAGTCTATTGACTGCTACATTCTGCAAATTCTGCTCCGGGATCGCTGCTAAGCTCGTTCCAATGAGAAAGTGACCAGGACTCAGGGGATTTAGGTCTTTGGGGTCATTGGACAGCGGACAGAGGGGACGGGAATTCAAGCATGATTCAATTTGACATAATACAGTGCTAAATTCCTCATATGTTAATAGTGAAGCATTTGCTACCCTTTTCAAATGATATTTTACTGATTTTACCCCTGCTTCCCAGAGTCCACCAAAGTGCGGAGCCCTTGGTGGTATGAATTGCCACTGAATAGATAAATTAGCTAAGTATTTATCGATTTTTTCATTTGAATTTTCCAAAAATTCATAGATCTCCCTTAATTCATTATTCGCGCCTCTAAAATTAGAGGCGTTATCCGAAAACATTTTACTGGGTTTCCCTCTTCGCGAAATGAAACGTTTAAACGCATTTAGGAAGCTATCAGTGCTTAAAGACATTACTACTTCTAAATGTATCGCTTTGGACACCATACATATAAATAGACATATATAAGATTTTACGCTGTGAGTCTTACGGCTAACACCTGACTTAATCATAATGGGTCCGCAGTAATCCACTCCGGACAATTGAAATGGACGACATTCCGTTATTCGTTCGGCCGGTAGGTCCGCCATCAGTTGTTGTTCTGTTTTCGGGTTACATCTAAAACATATAATACAGTATTTCAGAATCTTTTTAATTAAGTTTTTACCCATAATTGGCCAGTATTTCATTCTTATTAACGCTAATAATGCCTGCGTTCCTGCATGTAAATATAAATAATGGTAATGCTTGACAATAAGTTCGCTTAATTTATGATGTGAAGGTAGTACTATGGGGTGTTGTTGGCTTTCCGATATCATTTTTCCGTTGGACAACCTACCCCCCACCCGGATTAAATCTTTAAACAAATAAGGATTTAATGACTTTAACCTACTACTATTCTTTACATTACTCCCGGCCTGCAAGGCCCTCGACTCTTCTGGGAAAGCAAAACATTGTGCGCGAGATATTAATATGTGAAGCGAATTTTCCAATTCGTAAACAGTTAGTGCTCCGCCACGCCTTGACAAAGAATTTCTGCAATTAAAAATAAATCGTAAGATATAAGCTGTCACCCTTTGCAATTTGGTTAAGCAAGAGTATCTGGAAAATATTTCCCAATCCTGTTTTACTGCTGAAATTAAAGTTAGTTTTAATCTTTCTTCTGGCAGATCCAACGGCGTAACTTCACTGCTGGTAATCGGGTAATCGCCTGACGTCAACCAGGGGGGCCCATGCCACCAAATGTCAGACTTTAGTAGTTGCGACGCCTTAGCGCCTCTGGATAAAACGTCCGCCGCATTATCCTCCGATCTTACATGTTTCCATTGTGAAGGTTGACTGGATTCCTGGATCTCAGCTACCCTATTGGCTACAAATGTGTTCCACCTTGCTGGCTGTCCACGAATCCAGAATAGCGTTATCATGGAATCGCACCAGTAGGTTGTACCTATTTCATTTAAGTTCATAGCTATTTTGACATAGTTTACTAACTTTGTAAGTAAGACAGCACCACAAAGCTCCAGCTTTGGTAGTGATATGCTTTTCAAAGGTGCCACCCTTGATTTTGATGTGACTAAATTAGAAGTTGTGTTTCCCAATTCATCAGTAGACACTATATATATACAAGCTGCATAGGCCTTTTCTGACGAATCACAAAATCCATGCAGATGCAGTTTAACTTGATGTTTGCAAATTACCCTTCTCGGTATTTTTAAATTATTCAAAAGAGGTAATTCATTTATATATGAATTCCACGCATTCATCTGGTCAGATGGAACATCTTCGTCCCACTGAATCTTAGTTTGCCACAAACCTTGCATTATCAATTTTGCGACTAAAGTTATTGGGCCTATCAGTCCCAATGGGTCAAAGGTAGAGGCGATACATGATAGCATTTGGCGTTTGCTTTTAACGCATGTTTCTAAGGGCTCTACAATGTACTGAAAATAGTCTTGCTGGTTATTCCACGACAACCCTAAAATTTTCTTTTCCTTTGGGTTATCAGTAATAATCATATCTGTGCCACTCTCTGGTTTCGAACTTATAGAGGGTGAATTTGATCGCCATTTTCGTAAATTCATGCCAGCAGATGCCAAAATGCTGCTTAACTGATGCTTAATAGTGAGACAATCTGCCTCATTTTCGTCGCCAGTTATCAGATCATCCATATAAAAATTGTATTTTAGGATTCGACTGACCTTTCTGTATGCTTCTTGATTTTCCGTTCCTAACTGCTCCAAGCATCTGGTAGCCAGAAAGGATGATGGTCCCAAACCGTAGGTGACGGTATTGAGTTGATAGTGTCGGATTTCTTCTTCCGGAGAGTCCCTCCAGACTATGCGCTGCAAATCTCTATCCTCCGGCTGCACCAATATTTGACGATACATCTTCTCGATGTCGGCAGTTAATGCATACTGGTGCTTTCTGAAAAATAATAATTGTGCACATAAATCCTTTTGTAAAACTGGCCCTACCATGAGGGCGTCGTTTAATGATATCCCGGTTGATGACTTGGCTGATCCGTCAAACACGACCCTGGTTTTGGTTGTCGTACTAGACTCCTTCATCACTGCGTGGTGAGGCAAATAATAACAAATTTTATCTTTTGGCGGTGCTTCGCACAGCGTCATGTGCCCCAATTCCTGATACTCTTTCATGAATTTTTTATAATCTAGCATCAGGTCTTTATTGGTAAGGAATTTCTTCTCCATATTATAGAACCTTTTTTCAGCCATCTTTAGGGTTTCACCCATTTGATTAATATTAGGCCGCAGCGGTAATCTTACCGCAAAACGTCCTTTCTCATCTCTTTCATGCGTGTGCAAGAAGCTCTCTTCACATGCTCTTTCTTCGTGGCTTCTATGTTTTACAGGAGCTAGTTCCTCTATTTTCCAAAAGCTTTCTAATTGCTTATGTAATAAATTTAAAGATAAATGACAGTAATTTACTGGCCTTTTTGGTTTCGGAGTGGAGATAGGTCCGGATACAAGCCATCCTAGCTCGGTCCTTTGTAGTGTGAGCCCCGCATCTCCAATCCTCATTCGATCAGTATGCAAGACTTCCCAAAATATCTCCGCTCCCAATAGTAGATCTATCGGGCTGGTAATGTTGAAGTTCGGATCTGCTAATTGGAGACCGCTGGGGATCCCAGCGTCTTTTTTCTGAAAGGAAATTTGCGGCAGATTACTGGTCACTTCAGGTATTATCAGGCATTCTATCTTCTTTTCGTATTTGGAATAGCTTGAAGTTATATCTAGTTCAACTTTAGATTTTATATTTAAAATCTTATTGTGGATTCCCGTGACCGGAATGTTGGCCCTTTTTGCCTTTAATTTTAATTTATTTGCAAATTCCTCACTTATAAAGTTCGATTGAGCCCCAGAATCTAGCAAAACTCTGGCTTGAATTGAATTCCCTGTATTGTTTTTTATGTTGATAATGGCAGTGGACAATAACACGAAATTTTGTTCTACCTTCGCGGCATGATTTGATACTAAAGGCGCTTCCTTCGCGGAAGATGTTGATGCCCTTTCGTGTTTTGATTCCTCCTGCCTTTTAAAATGAAGTAAAGTATTGTGATTTTCACCATCGCATTTACGGCAATTGAATTTAGATTTGCAATCCTTTAATTTATGACCGGGGTTTAAACATTTTAAACAAGCGCCTAATTTGTGTATTTTATCAATTCGTTCTTTCGGTTTTAATTCCAAAAATTTGCGGCAATAATAAATCTTATGATTGTCGTTGCAATTTAAACATTTTAGTTTTTGAACGGATAATGACACCATAGCTTCCTTTTTATAATTATGCAGATTCGCTTTTCCCGGATTAATTCTTTTCTCGTTATTTGCCGATGCTTCTAGTACTTGGGCCCTTGTATACAAGCATTTAATAAATTCTTCATAGGTAGGTAGATTATTTTTTGTTGGGTATTGTTCCCAATGAGCTCTTGTATTTGAGTCTAGCTTGTTTGATAACAAATAAATTAAAATTACATCCCAATTTTTCGTAGCTATATTTAAATTATTTAGCGATTTTAAATGCAATTGCGCCTCATCCAATAGGCTCCTTATTGCGACGTGATTTTCTGCCTTTACATCTGGTAATCTAAACAACGAGTTTACGTGATTATTTATAATTATTTTAGAGTTTTCGTATCTGTCCGTAAGCATCTCCCAGGCCGTAACATAATTGTCGATATGCATAGGCAATGCTGTTATAAGTTTAAATGCTTCCCCTTTCAGACAAGATCGTAAATAATAAAATTTTTGCACGGCATCTAGGTTAGAATTGCTGTCCACTAATGAAATAAACGCATCTCGGAATTCTATCCATTCGCAATAATCCCCTTTAAATTTTGGCAATTCTATGATGGGAAGCTTGATGTTATTAACCTTGACCGCGGAATCCTTTTTAGCTAAATTTTCTTTCGCGTTGGCTAATACATTGAAATAATCGTCTTCAAAACTCGCTCGTTCGCTTTCATCATCCTCGGGAGATAATGTATTTATTTTATCCTGAATCTCTTCAAACTTATCAAGTAAAGGTTCGAAACGCTGTATACGCAGTTCTAATTCGTTCTGTGTCAGTGTACCCTTGTTTAAAAATTCCCTGAATCGAGTAACCTTTCCTTTACATATTCCCCGTTGAGCGATTAGCGCCTTTAAATCCATATTGATTCAATCAGGTGTCTACTTACAGTTCACAGAGTAATCCAGATCACAATCACCATTAATCAACTAATATTTACTGTATTAAAGCACCGATAACCTCACAAATGATCGTTTTTGACTTCGTCCGTCAAAATATGACAATCGATGACAATAATAATATGAATTATAATTCTGTGCTACACTCACGCCGTCAATTTTGTCTTTGCCCATAGAGTATTTGCAGCAAGACTGCTTTACCGGCTTCGCGGTTGATTCAAATGAATATTTTAAACAAACACTAATTTATTCTTGGAAATTATAACATAGCTGTAGTTTTTTCACAATAAACTTATTACCTACTGTAATATCGAGTTATTTTTTGTAGACTTGATTATACTGGCTTGCAACAATTTTTTATGAGTACACAATATTGATGTCATTAATTTTGCTTTTTTAAAGGGATTTTAATGGTAAGGTAGGTAGTGGATAAGGATTGGTCACTTGCCCATTTTTTTATCTGATGGCCTCTGCTGCTGGCTGGATGCTGGAAGCTGCATGTTGGCTGGATGTCCCTTCTTCAATGCTGGTTCCTTTTATTAATTTAACACTCGCGGTAAATTATCCGGCTCGTAGGAGCAAATGTAAAATTTTGGAAGAAGGTACACTTGCAAATGAAACGCATCATTCAGGAAATTAAAAGGACTAGTGAATTTTTATTGTTATATTCCCAATTACATTGTGAATATCGTTAGATCCAACTACCCAAGACAGACCAAGGAGTTTATGTTGTTTATGAAGCTACATCGAAGGAAAGAGAGATAAAAAAACCGCAACTCGATCTTTTATAAATTATTTGTCCTGGTAGAGTGGGAGTTTGCATCTAGCGACATCTATTAACAAGTACAGTTTGCATCTAGCGACATCTATTAACAATTCTTACAATTAATTAGTTTGGTTCCCAAACAAACAATTCATTTTATCTACATATTTTGAGAGGTGTGAGTCCTAGCTAAAAACTAACCCAAAAATTTATACAGTGGCGTCGAGACTAATTATGTCTGCATTTTTTGCTGAAATACTTTAACTTGTCAAATATTAATTATTATTTTTAATTGATAAACTAACGTTTAAACAAGATTTTTATGCATAGCACAAAGGGTAGATAACAAATATTATAATCAATAATTATCAGCCTGAAACATTCATCTACATTGAAAAAATCTTCCGAGAAAAGATACTGGCCGCCAAATAAAGTCACAAAAATAAAGTTGGTTGTTTTCAGTTGGAAAAATGTAATAATAAGTAATTGTCGAATGAAACACTAGTATGTATTGAATTATTTGGCGGGTATTAGATAAGCCGCCATAGCTCAGTGGTCAGAGCTGCTGACCGGCAATCAGATGGTCACGGGTTCAATTCCCGTTGGCGGCCAGTATCTTTTCTCGGAAGATTTTTTCAATGTAGATGAATGTTTCAGGCTGATAATTATTGATCTACCCTTTGTGCTATGCATAAAAATCTTGTTTAAACGTTAGTTTATCAATTAAAAATAATAATTAATTTTAGATGGTGATATTTCTGGATCTTGCAATATTGATTCTTGCTGAGTTTGAACATGTGAGAATGAAACTGGAATATTTTTTTATGCATTTCCTAGTTGAATGTTTTATTTTGATAATGATTCATTTTTATTATATAAGAGTATGTTTGAGATGATGTATGAATGTGATTGAGGCATAGAGTGTGTGCCAAGACCGAGTTGTTTGGCAGTCCGTCCTCTCTGCCTACCCCTGGTTAGTTAGTTTAGTTAGTTATTTATGATTTTGTCTCTTAAAACTCAAGTTGCCTATTTTTTTCATATAATTAAACAAGAGATAAATATTAATTTATGTAATTTTTATAAGAAAAACTTTCTTTTTATATTTTTTTGAAGGTTATTCCCATCAGTAAAATATATCATATTAGAATAAGTTAACAATAATAAACTAAACGAAAATATGAAAGAGAACAAGACACAGAAAAACAGAAAAAAGACAATGGTCGCAACTGGGACTCGAACCCAGACCTCTACGTCTAACCGGGACGAGCGCGTTAACCAATTTCGCTATTGCCACCTTCTGTCAAACCGTCATATTTGTCAATCTCATATTTTCAAATTTTATAATTACATTATTATCAACTAATTATTTTTCTCCATATATAACTAATTATTTTTCTCCATATATCCATATATAATAACTAATTATTTAACTAATTATTTTTCTCCATATATCCATATATAATATGGAGAAAAATAATTAGTTGATAATAATGTAATTCTAAAATTTGAAAATATGAGATTGACAAATATGACGGTTTGACAGAAGGTGGCAATAGCGAAATTGGTTAACGCGCTCGTCCCCGTTAGACGGAGAGGTCTGGGTTCGAGTCCCAGTTGCGACCATTGTCTTTTTTCTGTTTTTCTGTGTCTTGTTCTCTTTCATATTTTCGTTTAGATTATTATTGTTAACTTATTCTAATATAATAATTTATGGGTTTGTAATTTTAATCGTTAAACTCAATTTGTTTTTATTATTATTTTTAATTCAATTGTTTAAACGGTTGTAAAATTGTAACATTTCATTTTATGATTTTATTTCAAAACTTGTCAACTTGTTAATTTTATAAATTTATCTTTAAGTTAAATTAAAGTTTTAAGTTAAGTGGGCTGATTTTTTTTTCATACCTGTTTACTTATCATATAAATAAACAAGAGAAAATTAATAATTAATTTGTTTGTTATTTTAATAGTTAACGTTAAAAATGTAAAAACGTTGGAAAATTTAAAAAAAAAATCAATTTAATTTGAGTACTAATTGCAAAATTATTGTTCTTACCTAAGTGACGGCAAGTGATTCTTCGGGAGGTAACTACACATGTATTCGTTTAGCTTTTAACTCATTAACCAGATAAGTTAAGACGTACTGGAATGTTTTCAATGAGAGTATAAAACTATTGAAAAAATTCTGTGGGTCCTTCAGCCTATCAAATAAAAGGTAGAATGATCCTTCTTAATATTTTACTTTCAGGAGCGAATGTTGCCAAAATCTTTTCATAATTTGATTTTTTTTGCATCGTAGATATAACAAATATAGTAGACATAGTTGTTGGTTAGACTCCATGACGTCCGCACTCAGCGTTAACACTTCACGAATGCCAAAATAAAAAATACGTTCTTTAACATATAACGATGCAGCTCTTTCTTCGATACTAAATAACAATAGTAAAAAAATGAGACAAACGGTGAAAGTATGTCTGCACCCCTCCAAAGGAAACATGCAATCATTATCGTTCATCTCCCTCACAGGTATAAAGAAAATGAAACGCAATTTCCGTCACTGTCGCCGTCCGTAACTGTAGGAATTATATATGCGATCTTTCTGCATGCCGTGTAACAGTTTTGACTCACCTTGACGCGACGTCATGGTACCGTAATCGTAGATCGTCATGGTAATATTAAAAGCGCACGCCGGGTGTTTTTTTTCTTGTTTTCTTCTTTCGTAGACTATATTGTGTAAAGACTGGTTAACAGGGAGAAGATGCTCAGAATTGGAGTTCGGAACTGCAATAGGAAGTAGATAGTCTTTCCTCGGCCGGAACCTTTTAATTTATGCCGAGTCGATCGTGAACTACCTCTCTCATTGTAACCCGCTCACGAACTACCAATGAGCCATTAAAAAAAGATTCATTCATTAGCACCCGTCCCACAATCATAGATGTATTAATTTCAGAGACTGGGCTTTTCGAATCTCGTTCTCGCGATAGACAAAAAAAGATGGTAGAAACCTGACCTGAAATCTAAAATAAGCTGTCATTTACCTACTACCTATCTACGTTAAATGAAAGTACCGACATCGAGTAAAGTATCGGGGGACAGGTACTCAGGTACGACAGGTACTTTCGACTTACAGTGGGCGGTGTGTGGATTGATCTCTCTTCTCTACTCTATTGTATTTTTTTCATCTGTGAAAGTATTCGATTAAAGAGCTGGTATTTTCGATCCAATCACTTCACCAGAGGGTCGTGTAAATTGTTTGATCGACCCTGCTCTACTTTTAATCTTCGGCCTCTTATGTGGTGGCATTTATGACGCTTACAGTACCCTAGAATTATTGCTGAAACTTTATCCATTTTGATTCAGCAAAGCAGTGCAATACAACTCTTTACTAACATCCGAATGCAGGCACAACAATTTGACTTGCATTCCCAACAACTGGCACAAAACTTATTTATTTGATTTTATGAGCATAATAATGACTACAGCTGTTGTAAAAATGATTGATAAATATATCTAACTTGAGGCTGGTAATGTCTTGCCAAACAGTTGCCATGATATCAAGATCCTTGGGAACATCTCGAGTATCCTTCCACATATGTTTAGTATCATTATCCGGAGGGATGAATATTAGTTTCAGAGGCAGTTTCCTCCCAAAGCCAACTGCTTTCTTCTCCTTTTTCTCAGCTATAATATCACATGTGGTTTGTCTCTTGAGGGTAGCCGATACAGAGGTCTAAATCAAACATAAAAAAATATGTACCACTAAAATTTTATATAAAAATGCATCTTAACTCTCCCGCAGCCAACTGGGGCCGAAGGTAGACCCCAAAATCACTATCCTTCTTATATCTACTTAAATACATGATATATTTTTTTAGTATTTTAGGTATTCCTGCGCAAAAGATTAATATAAAATGTGCCGTTTAAAAAAAATGTGAATAAATTGTTGATCGCAGGAAAAACATTTTGTCAAATATAGGTAATATTCCCTGCCCAACAAATGGACAAATAAAAAAAATACATGTGGGAATGTGGTGAAATGATTTTAATGTAAAGTATAATATTGTAAAGAACCCAATAATTGAGTGCGACAAACCTGTGGTTGACATTTGGCAACAGCAATTTGCTCTGGAACAGCCATAATTTCTTTGGGATTCACTGTCAATGCCCGGCTAATGTGCTCATCAAATCCTACCTGTAATTTTAATATTCAGTTAAAATTTAGTGCGAGGTTACATTTACATTTCTTTAAATTTCTACAGAACATTGTCAAATAAAAATACTTTTGAAAAGTGATATAATATACCCACTAAAAAAAAAAATTGTGAAAATTTGTCTAAAACTGGCAGCAAAGCAATCCCAGGTGTTTTAAATGGTGAAATTTTTAATTTTTTCCTCCGATTTTTTGGTGACCATTTTGAATATTTCCCGCCGACATTAAAAAAAATCATACCTCTGAATTTTAATAAGAAAAATTGAAAAAAAAAAGTTAATGCATTTAGGGAAAATTTGTCTAAAACTGGCAGCAAAGCAATCCGAGGTGTTTTAAATGGTGTCATATAGTGGCAAAAAGCGCTCCAGTGGATAAATGACATTACAAACTATCGACATATTGTGGAGATCTCAAAAATAGCAAGCAAAACATACGGTAATAGTCCTACTTTCGATTTATTGGTTTTAGTACTAAACTAACACGCATCGCGTAAAGTTGGGTCTCCAGCGACAAAATGTTTTCAAAACATCTGACAAAAACAAAAAAAATTGGGTTGTGGTCACAATCTTATTTTAGTTTTCCATCGGCCACGGAAAACAAAAAACATTGTGGTCCTGCCCAAATGTTTTGCTCTTTTTAGATAATTTGAAACATTTTGTTGCTGGACACCCGACTTAAGTTTGGGTTCTATTTGTATAAAAATTATTATAAAAAGTGTCAAAACGCCTCCCTATGAGAAAATGTTTGTATCACACGACAAACACTAGAAAAAACCAAGGAATAACCTCATTCGTAAATACATGCAAATTACTTATTATTATGAATAATACCATTGTTTCCTGAAGATTTTCAGCGCCATTAGAGAGAGTAAAGCTTTGATGACATTGAGCGAGTTTACAAGCTACTATCTGGGAAATTCACTATCTGTTAGTAAACTCGCTCAGTGTAATTGTATTACTATCGAACTAGCAGATTTTGGACAATCTATGAAAAAAGTTGAAAGGTGGTCAACTTTACTCGCTACATGCTCAAGATGGCGGCCTACCAACAGCTGATTTCGTAATTGTCAGAATTAGTTCACCGGAGTCGTTATTCTCGCTACTGGCTAGCATGTGGCGCTAGCGGCGACCTCAAGTTTTTTATAAAACGTCGACTGAATTGGTTCGTGCTGGAGTCATTATTTTAGCTGCTGCTGTTGCTACTGAGCTAGTAGACAGTTTTGTGTGTCATCATGACAATCTCACTCGCCGATTCACCGCTTTTAAATTTACCAGCTAGTAGGTTGTAAACTCGCTCAATGTAATCGACGCTTTAGATAGCGAAAGTAGCAACACGTAAGTATAAGAAGGACAACCTACTGGCAGTAGGTCGTCTCATACAGCATTCCGTAATCATCCTAGAGTAAGTGAGTAAGCATATCTTGTCATCTCGTCCATGATAGAATGTAGTAAATTATTAATAAAATATCCTAAAGACCGAACCTAACCTAGTTAAACTAAATACAATATGTATACAGTTTATTGCTGAGTGTTTAAATCAAATTAATAAATATCAGTAGACAGCACCCCAATGTTGAAATGTAAATGTTCATTTCACGCTAAGATGGCAATGTTCAATGCATCTGAGTAGAGCTGGTGTGAAATATGACACATAAATAGCATTTTTCCCCATCCAATGAAAACTTATAAAACCTTAAAAGCCTTATTAGAAAATCCAACGTAAACCTTATTTATAGCATAAATTAAACATGTACCTATTACGCATGTGCGTATTTAATACTTACCTTGAAAATTGTATTGATTGTTTCGGTATTTTTTAGTTTCTCTTCATCAGTGCTACGGTTACCCAAATCCGTCCACCAGTTTGCGAAATCTCTTGCCGCCTGTGTGAGAAATAAATATGATATAACATGGTGTAGTAAAAATATAAAAGTTTAAATTTATTTGTACGAGGGTGTAGACCGAAAACGAATGCACAAATGCTTGTACAGCATGATCTTCAGAAGAGCGCCAGGTGGAATGTGGAAGTGACATTTTTCCTCTACACACATGCACACATTTGAGGTTGCTGAATTCATCCAGTGTATTTTGAGAAGCGGAAGTACGGAGACGTGTTCTAGTGCTACGTCAATGCGAGTTAAACAGCGTGCTGTTTTTGATTTTTTTTTGTACTCTACAAAGAAGCATGTGTGCAGTACTCTTCAGCCTACCCTTATATGTATCATATAAATAATTAAAATTGCAGCTACCTTGTCTGTTCGAATTGCAGCTTTTTCTATATCAGTTAATTCCTTGAATATTTCAGACTCTCTTGGCAAGAACTTGGATGGCCAATGAATTATTTGCCTGTTAGTGCTGTTTTTAAATTTCATATACATTTTAGCATTATTTTGTTTGCTGCTTCTTGCACTAGTTATGGATTTAAAACATATAATATATTATTATTTGTAATGGATTTTAAGCATATTAATATATTATTATTTGGGAGGTGGGTATGGGCACTGCTGCCCCGGGAACCCTTTATGGAATAATCAACACCTCTGCCGTAGGTCACCCCAAGTGGTGCGCTAAATTTGATGACTTAGCAGTGGTTCCCGGGCTCATGGGGTGAGGTTTGTCTAGGTCTTGGCGGTCAATGTGTTTGCCCATCTGCTGCATGGCGGGCCTAACCAAGATCTCTCCAGCAGATCTCCATCGCCTTGCACCGGAGTGGGAGAGATGGATTCATACGTCCGCCACTCCTAGATACATTGAACCCCGGATCCGTACCTACCCCTCAAATATTTTTCCTTCTTTTCCCTGAAAAGACCCATCACACACCATCCCCAAAGATGACCTAGATCCTGAGGGATTTTTCTTTCCTTGGGTCTCCTGTGTGGTAAAAAAAACGTAAAAAATAAATAAATTTGTAATCCTTGAAATAAAATGGCCGGTTTACATTATTCCAGTCCAGCGATCGAATCTAGCGCTGGATTACTACTGGAATAGTGTAAACCGGCACTGGAATGCACTGGATCCAGTGAGCAATCCAGTGCAGAAACTGGATTGGCGGTCTACTTTTGAATCCAGCACGGCCATTCCAGTGCTGCTGGAATCATGTAGACGGCCAATCCAGTGCCATTCCAGAGCTGACAGAACAATTGTACAGGAAACACGTGGTGTTTGTTTTTGCAGATTTTTACCTGGATTGCGAAGAAAAGATTAAAAATGAAAAAGTTAACTGAAGACCAAACTTCACAGTTTATTCGTTTATATAGAGAAAATTCATGTTTATGGGACATATCATAAGAGGATTATAAAAATAAATCTATGCGCCAATCAGCTTTGGAAAAAATATGTGAGGGAATGCAAATTAAAAGTTTCACAGTGAAAAATGTGAAAAATAAAATAAAAAGCATACGTTGTACCTACTATCTTGAATTAGATAAGATTAAGAAGTCATCCATATAACCTTCTTGTAACACTAACTTTTGTGTATTTTATTTTTTATTTTTTTTGTGCATTACAGATTAATATAATCCTATTACAATACACGTAACATATATACATTACTTTTTTCAATAATACACATTTTAGAGTCCTTGCCTAAATTTATTCTTGAAACCTTCAAGACTAATGTTGAAAATGTCCAGAGACCTAGAAATATCATTTAGCAGTACCATACCTCTTGTCATGCTGTGTTGGGCCAGAATGTCTGTTCTGCCATGTGGGATATAGAACAAGTCGTGGTGGCGACCCTGGCAGTAGTTGTTCGGTACGAACAATTTATAGCATTCTAAGAGGTATGGGCTGTCAATGTAGTAGTTTATAATTTTGATAGCTGTTACTGTTAGGGTCGCATTCCTTCTGGATTGGAGACTTTCGAAGCGCGTTTTAGATAGCAAATCTAGATGATGCATAAATCGTGGGTATTCACCATGCATTCTCATATAAAGATACCTTAGAAATTTTTTTTGGATTTGTTATAATAAATCTATGTATTTTTGCTGGTATGGGGCCCAAACAGCAGAAGCGTATTCTAATTTTTATCGTATAATGCAGTTGAACATCGATGTCATTGCTTCGGGCTTGAAAAATTGTTTACTTATTCTTATCACAAATCCAAGAAGTTTGTAACACGATGATGTCAACTCCACTATATGATATGTTTTAATAAAAGTCTCAACCGCTTTCTTGAACTAATTGTCACTATAGTCTTGACGATTCGACAGCTTTTAAATGACTGGAATCAAGTAGACGATATCGCCAGCCCGGTCCATTCCAGTCCAGCGTTACTCGGTTACTGGACTGGAATAATGTAAACCGGCCATTAGAATGATTTGAGATTTGTGATTTTTTGGTTATTATATTGTGTTGGGCTTATTCTTTCTTTATCCAAAGTTTTCGACAGCGTTATAGTGTCCATCATGAGGACAGATGTGTAGATTGCAGTGAATTAGGTGTTTATGCTATTATATTGAGGTGATCTTTCACGAAAACGATGCTTTATAAATTAGTCAAATATTATTATTATGCATACAGAGGTGATATCGTGTTATGCGCGTTAGTCCTCTTATTTTATGATTTTCATGGCCAAAAGTATTATAGTGATTAATTTTTGGGTTATTATGTCGTGTTGAACTACCTCTTTCTTTATCCAACGTTTTTTTTTAAATTTTTCTTTATTCATTGCTTTGAATTGTTACATCATTTGTGGATTTTTTGACCACCATGTAATGCTGCCCGAAACAGGCATGAGCCTAGTCATGCCTGTTTCGGGCAGCATTACAGTGTAAAGAAGAAGGTAAGAAGGCAACATGGCATAATAACCCAAAAATTAATCACTCTTAGGGCCATTATTTTAGTATAATTATTATTAGTTAAATTGATGTGGTTTTCAGCATTTGGTTCTTAAATAGCCGTCGTAGTGGATCCTCGTTGTTTTATCGTATTTATTCATCTTCTATGTGTCAATTTATGCTTTTTTTTAACACATTTATAATCAGGTAGGTATATTTTGTCGGAAGGTCAAAATATTTCTACTTTGCAATAAATCCAAATAAATGGAATATTTCTGAAAGCATCCTGTTTCTGAAATGTGATAAAATACGCTTTCATATGTTTACATTTCAAACATATAAATTTATTAAACATAAACATTTCATAAAAAAGTTTAAAAACGACAACTTTAATTTTTTCTTACTTAAATTACAGATAATGAAAAAAAAAAGAAAACACACTTATTTTATTAACCCGGCAAGTGTAAGGTTGGGTGTGGTACACCCAGACTGAGATGAATCGATTAATATTTTAAAAATGAATTATTATTATGCTCTGCGCGCCTGATCAGCTGCGCAGGGGGGGAGATAAGGAAGCGACGAGAATTAATAATAATAATGATATTAAGACACGAGAATTTAGTCATCCACTGGTCAGTGAGACTGTTAGGCGACGTCAAAGTCGTCGGCGGGTGAGTTTTATCCACCTGGCGCTCGGCGTTACTATTTTTCGCAAGTACTAAGAATAGTTGTAGAAGAAAAAAAATTATAATTTGTGTTTGTTATGATTAAAACGTTAGAAAATGTTAGTTTTTGTGTGATTATATTTAGTTGATAAATAATAAAATAAAAATGGACAATTAAGTGCCATAAGTTGAATTCTGTAAGAAAAATGTTGATTCTAATAAAAATGATTAAACTACTTATTAAACTACTAATCAAGATTTTTTAAATATTTATATTGAGGGATCAGTAGGATTTATCGGTCCTCTGAATATCGAACCCTATGATATGAAAATATCTGGAGTCGTTGAATATTTTTTCCCATTTGGTCTCTGATTGATTGACGCATTGTTCTTGTATTTATTATACTTATATAGTGCACTTAAATAGGGTGGATTGACTAGATAAACATTTGTGGAAAAGTGTGTGAAAGGGTTTAGTTTTTCCTGTGGGGAAGATTTAACCCGACATAAAATCTGGAGCACAGCACCCTTATTATAACACTTTTATACCTAGTTTCTAATAACAAGTACTTAGAAAACAGGTAAATTAAGTATACTATCGAATTTAAAATAGTAATAAGTCGACAATAAAAAAAATATCTAAGTAAGAATTTCGGGTGTAAATTACTCGCTTTACGCTCAATGTTACAAATTTGAACATGACGCCAGGTTAAACGAATGTATTACATATAAACGTTAACTCACTTTTGTGTTGTTTCATCTAAAAATAATAAAAAATTCCCAAAGTTTCATGATCGGAAACTTTGGATTCATAAATGTGTACATTTTAAATAGTTTGCAGTTAACTTAAATATTTGAATATAAAGTGTAGTATTTTCTCTTTTCCACACCGCTTACTTCATATTTCTAACCATGATAGTAAGGAAGATACAGCGATGTCTATGAGACCTTTATGAGTTGTTCTGAAAACCGATCAAATAGCCTGAGGGGTTAATATTTACCTTGAAGAAGGTGAATGAAGCCTTTCCATGTCCCAGATTTCAGAGTTAGATTCATTTGCGGAAACTTCAGGCCTAACGAACCCATCTAATAGTCGTAGATTTGGTTGTTTCCGGTATGCTTTACAATAAGCTTCATTGCTTCTTAACTTGGTTTCTCCGAATATTAACTTACTATTTTTTTCTTTATATCTTGATGGGATAATGTAAGAGATATTTTTATGATTCGGTTTAATCTTTATAGAACAATCCATCATCATCATTTTGTCTTCTCAATTTTATGAGCTTTTATTCATTGACAATATTTTGACATGGAATGTGGATTTTTGTTTATTTTTAAAATAAAGTAAGTGCTAACTTAGTACCTACCGAAGATATTTTAATTTCACTAATCAATTTTGGGAAATGGAATAGTGTAGAAAGCACCTCCTTCGCTAATAATTAATTGGATAAAAAATATAATTAAAGACAATGTGATATTACTAACCCGCTATAGAATTTTATTGCTTAGTTTAATATTGTTTTTCTCACAAACTGTAGATACAATAATAATTATTAAAATGAGATTTTGTCTACCAATAAGGGAGTGCCATATAGGAATCTCCGAAAGGAATTGTTTAAAAGATCATGGTTCACTGAAGTTAATCTGAAGAGTTCAAAAATGAGAATCATTTTTAGAGTAAGAACTGGATGTTCACTAATGAGAATAATATTGTGTTTGGTATGCCTCTCCCATTCTCCAATTTGTTTGATATGTAAACAGATTGAAGATATAGAACGTACATACAACAAAGAGTGGCAATATTGATGATCTCAAATCGATTCGAAGTTTAGAATTTAATATTTTCAACTGAGTTCTTCACCGTATCAAGAATCGTGCAAATTCGGAAATATTTTAAAGTGAAATCTTTTTAATTAATGAAGACAATATTATTGAAACTCAATCAAAAATCTGGAACAGAAAAATCAAAAAAAGATACGGTCACGTCTGGAACTTAAATCCAGGACCTTCGGCTTTCCGGGCTGCAACTCTACCAACTGAGCTAATGTGTCCTTATCCGATTCGGTCATTTTTAACTGTATCATACTTCGAATAGGAACTACCAACATTATCTCCATTTTCTTAATGAATATTTTTATTGGCTAATTAAAAATTATTTAAATTATCATTATGATTAAACCAGAACAAAATGCTATCTAGATAGCGTTTTGGATAAATTTATCCATCTTTTGTTTTACATGCCATCTATTAACTTTTCTGCAAATCTAGGATGAATTTTTATTTTTAATTTATTTAGTAAAATCTCAAATTGTAAAATTTAATTTATGAAGTCTTCAATTAAATATTACTATTTAAGGTTTTACACATTAAATTTAAAAAAAAAAAGATATCTTTTTCGTACATTTGTAAGATCATACTCTATAGCAGTGGTTTTCAACCTGTGGTACGCGTACCCCAGGGGGTACGCGAAGCAAGATAGGGGGTACACGGCACGATGTAGGATTTAAAACTCGTCTCAACGTTTTCAAATTTCGGGTCGCTTGTCTCAAGAGCTACTAAAGTACAGGAAACAGCTCTGGAATCATCATAGAGAGTAAGTTATCGCATCGCTACATCAGGAAAAAATCATACAATTGCAGAGGATTTAATTGTACCTACCATGTGCCAAAGACATTGTCCAATGCGTGCTCGGCGACGAAAAATCAAATAAAATAACAAATATACCGCTCTCAGACACCACTGTTTCCCGGCGAATTAAGAAAATTTCTCAAGGTTTTCGAGATGTCAGTTGTAGACAGAGTAAAAGGAGTAAATATTTTTCTCTGCATGTAGACGAAAGACATTTCAAATCAGGCCGAACTTATTATTTTTATGCGATATATTCATAAAGAAAATGCAGAAGAAAATTTACTCTTTTGTCGTCCATTGCCTGAACGGACTATGCGTTTTATTGCAAGTGCTTGCCTGTGAATGCAGCAGTATGACCATGATGCGTTTGGCGCTGCGTTTCTTTATTAGAGAGCGTAGGCCTGAAACAGCTGTTCATCGATTTGGCGCCATTGGTACAAATTCCATAGCAGCAGTACCATTCGATTTGTTTTCAGAAATACTATATTTATAGTGTTAAATTAGTAAATAAATGCACTGGGTGTGAAACCCTTTCAGAGGCGATGTAACAATGTCAACAAACCTACAAATAAAAGAAGTGGAAAATCTGGGCAAGGTATCAACTACTTTTGAGTTAAAAACTTACTTTAAAAAAATGTCTCTGGTAGGTTTCTGGCTCGAAGTTTGGAAGGAATATCTCACAATAGCAGCTGTACCTACCTCTAAAAATATTAATACCCTTCACAAGCACGTATTTGTGTGAAAGGGCATTTTATTCCTATGCGTTTATTAAAAATAAATATCGCAATCGCCCGAATGCTAAACCAGACTTGAGGCTCTACCTAAGTGAAATTGAGCCAAATTTTCTAAAACTTTTTTATGCAAAGAAAGCTCAAGTGTCACATTGGATGTATGCTAACTTTGTTTGATTTATTATACAGGATGTAACAGGAAATCGGGCTTTGTAACTAATGAAACATGAGAAATGAGTCTAGTTTTTGCACTGTTAATTCGTGGTGGAATTCCATTGTAATAGAATTGAAATTAAAAAACTTTTTCACTTTGTTCCACTTATTTATTATTACCAGGATCCGTAGTAGGATGAAACCGGTCCTGGTAATAATAAATAAGTGGAACAAAGTGAAAAAGTTTTTTAATTTCAATTCTAAAACATGAGAAACTTTTTTTCTACAAAATTTTTCCACATTAAAAAAATTCATACTCTCAATACACTTAGTGAGTTTGAATTTGTTTATGAAGAACATGATTTTTTACATGTTGTGTATGGAAAAAAAATTATTCAATTTCGCATATAGAATCACTGGTTAAAAATGCTCAAAGTCATGTTACACTCTGTATTAATTGTATTTGTGTGACATTATTGTTATTAAAAAAAAAAAAAAAAATGAAACATGTCTTTCAATACACGTGTACAAAATTTAGATAGAGGGTAAGGGGTACAATAAATTTGTAGTAAGAGTCAAGGGGTACGCGGACTCAAAAAGGTTGAAAACCGCTGCTCTATAGGATTAACCCACACTTCCAATTACCTTTCTTTTTGATTGTATTCAAATTAAAATGTATTTAACCTTCACTCCTGTAACTATGTTTGTATGCAATTATATACCTCTACATCTGTCTCGACACAAGGATATCCAAGTGAGACAGGCATTGAATAATCAGATGCATTTAAACTTTATTAAATATAAATAAATAAAAAATAAAGGACACCTTTAAAATATAGAATACTAAAAGTATCTTTTTTTGCTTTAATTGTTTTCTTTTTATTCTATGCTTTTAAAGAATATTAGTAAATTAAATAAATGACAATATTTTATATTAAGGGTAGGGTTTGGAAAACATCGCTCCGCATTATCAGTAGCATCCGCATCTAGTAGCAGCAATACTAGAAAATTATATAGGGGTAGTTAGAAAAATGTGTAAAGTTACTAGTGATTAAACTTTTTTTACTGTAATCTTACAAATTCTATAAGTTATACATGCTGCAACTTTAGTTAAAACGTTGAAAAAGGCCTTCGCGATTATCTCTCCTGAACCTGTTGTAAACGTTTTTAACAAAAATCCTTCCGTAATCTCAGAGTAAACATTATGTTAAAACACGCTATTAAATTTAAAGCACTTCAGTGTTTCTAGATTTTTATTGTAATTCGCCTAAACTTTCTGAATTTTTCAACTATCCTCCGCCATACAAAAATGTATGGCGGAATAATGCTCCGCGCGATGCCGCCAAATGTCTATTGAATTTCACAGAATTCATTCAGTTGTGAGAAAGCGGTCAGGGCGGGAGCACGCATATTTTTTTCGCGGCAATTTTGTTCGTTGTGTCTTTGATTTTTGAAGGAATCATTGAGGAGATAGGTGTTACAGAAACCGGGTAAGTTGAAATAAAATATATTTATTATTATCTAATAAATTATTTTTAACTTGATTTACAGTTTTACAGATTTTATTTATTATTATTTTTTTAAACTTCAGGTACCTTCAAAATGGGTAAAAATAAAGGAAGCCTTGCTTACCGTGCCATAAAAATAGACCCACCCACTGGAAGAAAAGGAGAATAAGGTAATAATGTCAACATTTAAATTTTTTACTGATTTCTATCAAAGGTAGTTTGAAGGTGGACTGAAGTCATTTTGCATTTTGACATCTAAAAATTTCGGCATCCATCTTGAATTTCTCTAGTTATCTACCGATTTGGTTCAATATCAGAATTCTGGCGTTTAGAAGTGCACTGAACTCGAATCTAATGTCAAAATGCAAAATTTCGGCATCCATCTTGAATTTCTCGTGTTCTCTACCTATTTGGTTCAAAATCAGGATAAGGGCGTTTGGAGGTGCACTGAACTCGGATCTAATGTCAAAATGCAACATTTCGGCATCCATCTTAAATTTCTCTAGTTATCTACCTATTTGGTTCAAAATCAGGATTAGGGCGTTTAGACGTGCACTGAACTCGGATCTAATGTCAAAATGGAAAATTTCGGCATCCATCTTGAATTTCTCTAGTTATCTACCGATTTGGTTCAATATCAGGATTCGGGCGTTTGGAAGTGCACTGAACTCGGATCTAATGTCAAAATGGAAAATTTCGGCATCCATCTTGAATTTCTCTAGTTATCTACCGATTTGGTTCAATATCAGGATTCGGGCGTTTGAGAAACGCGGAGATCCGCAAAGAATGCAAGGCTGATGTAAGCGTAATGAGTAAGATCAAGAAAGGAACGCTCCGATGGTTCGGGCATGTAGAGAGAATGAACGAGGAAAGGAGTGTAAGGAGAATATATGACGCAAATGTGAATGGTAGAAGAAGTCGGGGACGCCCGAGAAAGACATGGCACGACCAAGTGAATCAGATACTTGAGTCGGGCCATGTCAGGAGTCAGAATAATAGAAGAGCATGTATGAGACGGTGTATGAATGTGAACGAGGCAAGGAGTGTGTGTCAAGACCGAGTTGTTTGGCGGTCCGTCCTCTCTGCCTACCCCTGCGGGGAAACGGCGTGATGGTTAGTTAGTTAGTTAGTGGAAGTGCACTGAACTCGGATCTAATGTCGAAATGCAAAATTTCGGCATCCATCTTGAATATCTTAAGTACTTTGACGATTTGGTTCAAAATCAGGTTTAAGGAGTTTGAGGTTCACCGAACTCGAATTTAATGTCAAAATGCATCATTTCGACGACCATTTTGAGTTTTCTACCGATTCCGTTCAAATAGTCACTAAGTTTTATTGAAAACAACAGCTGTCAGATCCATTGATAAATCGAATGAATTTCGATGTTGGGTAAATTCTGGGTTGTATTATTACAAATAAATTTATTTTAAATGTTTTTTTAGGAAAGTGTTGGCTGCAATTGAAAACAAACCATATATGAACCAGAAATTTTTTCCACATCAAAACACCATGAGATTCTATGTCACATTGAGTCAAAAACAAAGACGTCTGTAAAGGTCCAGGGGCTAAAAAAAGTCTTTGTATCCTTGCCCTTGCATAATATGATTTATAGTCTGTCGATCTGTATCAATTATGTTGCAAATAAATTATTTTTTTTATAAAGCAAGTGTATTTTTATTCCGTATTTTATCTAAATGCTGACCAGTTGTGCCTGAATCTAACCGAAATACACAGTAGATCGAGCGGCTGGCTCGCGGCTCGCGGCGGCCGAGCTTGTTTGCAACTACCAAAAATACATAACTGCAGTGAATGGGCAGTTTGACCCAGGCGCAAATGTCTCTATGAGCTATCCACCGTAGTGTCTAGTATACCCACATCTCCTCTAGTCAGACGCAGGCGGCCAGCTGCGGCCGTGTTTGTCTACAAGTACAAGAAATACCTAACTGCAGCGTTAGCGCGGTTTGATACCTGGCCCTTAATATTGTAATTTAAAAACAGATGAGGCAAAAAATTACAACCTTATTTGAATCAGAAGTCTCGATAACATACATGACAAAATCAACACAGTCAAAAGCACATGATTAGGATAGTAGTATGTCTTTCAGGTGGCTCATCCTCACATCTCGTGTACTGTCCTCAAAAGCCATCTGCACGGGAATGAGGGTTTCGGATAGCTTTTCATGTTGGTGCAGCAGTTCCACGGTGCACACTGGTGGTTCCTCGCTTCCAGCTGCAAAGTGCTCCTTCAGGAATGGGGGAACCCCCTCCCCGTTGTCGCCCAACCATTCATAGAAGCCTTGCGTTGATCTAAAGAAAAGTAGTTTATTTATGTGTTTGAATTCTTCCTTCTTCCATCATTATAAGTGGTAGCTGTTGCAAGTGCAGTGATGGAGGACTTAGCTAGCAGAAGATTGAACCCGCTACGCCTGGGTAGGAACCCAACGCTTTGAACCACTCGGATACTATCCAGTTAATATCATTTTGGGAGGCGGCTGTGGGTACCGCTGCTCTGGGAACCATTTATTGGATAACCAACACCTCAGCCAAAGGCCACCTTGGTGACTTAGCAGGGATGCTCGGGTTCATGGGGTGAGGTTTGTCAAGGTCTTAGCGGCTGATGTATCTACCCACCTTCTGCGTGGCAGGCAGGATCGAAAGAGACTGGTTGAGGAGGTCTATTGACATCCAGCTAGAATCCCTCAACCCACCGCCTTGCACCGCAGTTGAAGGGATCGATTCATATGTCCGTTATTCCTGCATACCTCCCACTGCGATGCATGGCAATAGGTCAAGAGACTCCGGCTCGAGAGGTCTATATTAGGTTTCCCTCAACCAGTCTCCCTATCTGGCCCGCCACACAGTGGGTGGGCAAATGCATCTGCTGCCAAGACCTAGACAAACCTCACCCCATGAACCCGGGCACCCCTGCCAAGTCACCAAATGTAGCGAACCACTCGAGGTGACTTATGGCAGGGGTGCTGGTTATCTAATAAATACCCATACCCTTCTCCCAAATTGAATGCGTGGCTGATGTTTTTATTTTCAGCACTTATAAATGTTATTTTACTTATGCTCAGGTGTCCATAAGTACCTCTAATAAAATGATTTACATGAGCAAATTTGCTCACTTTTATGCAATTTAAAAATGACAAATGTGTGCCGAGAAGGATTTTCTGCCACCGTAAGGGTTGGTTTAAACCAGTTGCTGCGGCAAAGCGTTACTTTTGGTCAAAAGCAACAATTAATCGCCAGCTTCAAAATATGTCAAATGCTACACAATTTTATTTAATTTTTAATTATTTAACAAAATACTACACGATACCTATATGTTTATAACAAATTCATATTAATTTCTTTTAATTAAATTATAATATGTAAATGAAATCCTCAGCACGGGAAATCCCAGTGAGGATATCATTATCTTTAGATGTTTGTAAAGAAAGGAAAACAATAAATCATTATTATTGTTATTATACTGGCGTGAATTAATTTTGCATTTCAAAATATACACTTACTTCAGGTTAGTAATGTCGTCCCAAACAGTTGTCATATCGTCAAGTTCTTTCGGAGCTGCTCTAATGTCCACCCACATCTCTTTAGTTTTATTATTAGGGGGAATGTTGACAAGTTCCAGAGGCAGTTTCTTATCGAAGCCCTGAATCTTCTTGTCTGTTTCCTCGGCTATTACATCACACTTGACCTGTCTCTTAATGGTAGCTGATACAGTTGTCTAAGGAAAAGTTTTTTATAGGTTAGAATTTTTTTTTTTACATTTACTCCACACAGGAAAAAATTTCCCCCAGGGCCTATGTAATCTGAGATGCTGTGTGGAGGGTCTTTTTGAGGAAAGGAAGGAATGAACATTGGTCTTGAAGAGACCCATGTTGTAGGAAGGAGACAAAACAGAGGCCGAAAAATCATTCCACAGCCGAGCTATTGAACACAAGAACGAGTCGAAGAAACGACCTGTTCTCATGTGACAAATGTCAACCGTGTACACATGTTGGGCACGCAATTGGCGTGTTTCCTGACTATGCACCGGTGCCAAAGGGATCAATGATGCTAGTTCCTCGGAGCATCTTCCATTGTAATACCGGTAGAACAAGGACAGCATTCCCACCCGACGCCTGTGCTCTAAAGATTGCAATCCGTCTGTTAAGATGGGAGAATCTATCAAACGGACCTCCTGTTTTTACACAGAGTCGAGGGTATTTTTCAGGTATTTTTGAGCTCCGTGGAGAATGGTGGTAGATTATTAACCTTTTAAAGATTATGTCGTTAAAGAATTTGCGTATATCATACATATGCTGCATATATAGATGATGCTCGTCTTTTAGGCACGTGATCGGTAGGCATTTATACATGAGGCTCGTCTAAAAAGGGAAGATTGCCCAAAACATTTGAACCCAGTGAATTGATTGCACTGGCAGAAAACTGATTGGAGGAGTCATTGAGCTCCTTAACTTCCAACACATCATAATGAGGTAAATTCTTAAGTGAAGATACTGAAATAAAATATTTGAGGCAAACTTAACAATGTAAGTAAAATACAAGTTTAGTTTCTAATGAAAATTACTGGGGAATCCTAAAATACTGCATATTTTTTTTGATTTTATACTTACTTGTGGCTGACAAGTCATGTTTGCAATGTGTGGTGCAACACACATTAGTTCACGTGGAACTATAGCCAATGCCCTGGTCACATGTTCATCGAATTCTACCTGCAATATGAAATTGAAGAAAGTCATATCAACTGCAGAAAAACATCTCAAAAATTAAATCATAACTTCCGGAGAGCAAATAAAAATGCTTTGCTTTAATTTACAGAGCTTTTGAGTATATTAGACAGAATTCAGCCCTGTAGAAGACTTGTCCCAAGCAAGTTAGGCCATTCGTGTACGGAGATACTCGTAGATAAGCGTAGCATACTTACCGCTTGTAAGTATCAGCTATTCTATTTTGCTAGTGTTCATACACAACGCAATGTGTCGACTACGGGTTTGACATCAGTTGCACTTTACTGAATTTTATTATCGACCTAATTATTATTACTATTCTTTCGCAATTAAATTGTATAACTTAACAACAATTTTTTAAATTATCAAATAATTTTATAACTTTTACTTACATTGAATTTTATTATCGACCTAATTATTATTATATACTATTCTTACTATTCTTTCGCAATGAAATTGTATAATTTAACATCAATTATTTAAATTAACAAATAATTCTACAACTTTTACTCACATTGAATTTTATTATCGACCTAATTATTATTTAATTTTACTATTATTATTATTAAAAATATTTATTATTACATTTAAAAACCATGATATAAAATATTTGCAACTTGATCTAATTTGTATAACTTAAATTTTTACTTTACAACCATAACATGTATAATTTACTTTCTTAAAACTTCACCCGCCATAACACAGGGACATCCCTAGCATGGCGGTTGAAATAACACAAAAATAATATACAATGTACAATATTCTTATATTAAATAAATAAAAATAAAATAAAATACTGATAGATAGTAGCCCCTATGTTAGTTGCATTCATATCTACTACTCGTTTGACAGAGGTGGAAAAATATCCATGTTTATGTAATAATTTACCAGAATACACGTAAGAAAGGTTTTAGCGGAGAAGGCATGGATTGAGTTTTTAAAAAAAGTCAATATGATGTCATCTCATGTAGTTCCTTGGGGGCGACGATTGCCCCACAATTATTAATATTTATTTCGGATGGACCCAAAATCTTCTTTCAGATCATTTTTTATGCTTATAAAGATAAAGAAGAACAATATTATTGTCTTCATCGATAGAATCACTTGACAGTTGCATGTGAAGAGATGATGTTCAGTATTATTCGGATAACAGTTTTAAAGAGTAGCATATCAGTAGATAACTTTTGACTGCATCAGTAGTCCGTAAGTATCTCTGTGTACGAAGGGCCGTACAAATATGACCTCACATTATTATAGAAAACTTACGGCAAACATTTTTTTTATTGCTTCTGTATTATCACATTTTTCTTCCTCCGTACTGTTGCTTCCCAAGTCTGTCCACCATTCTGCAAATTCTCTTGATGCCTGAAACACAAAAATTATAGTAATTCCATATTATTTCCTATGTTATGTTCATTGTTTTCTTATTTTTCTTTCCATTTTATTACAGAACTCGGAATAAAATATGTCATTCAACTACCAGAGCTTGGTATTCGAAAAAAATATCAATGTAGCATCAGGAAAAAAAGATGTATTCCAAACAGAAACTGAGAAAAACCAATTTGTTGTTTATTTGAAGCACTATGCATTGCTTTTGATTTGCCAATAAGTTGTTTTGTATTAGTGCACAAAATAATTCATACTCTCCAATAATATTTACCTTTTCAATTCGAACCTCTGCTCGTTGAATATTTGACAACACCTTTAATAGTTCAGATTCCCTCGGCATGTATTTGGATGGCCACTTAATTACATCAACAATAGAGCCCGTCACTACTCTCATGTATGCCTTTGCATCCCCTCGATTGCCTTTTGGACTGTTAAAATAACAACTCAATAATTTACTGACATCGTATTTTGGACCTAAACCTATGCTAGAAGATAGATCCTACAGAATTAAAATTAACCATGTGAAAGAGAATTGTAGCACAATCACATTGAGCAGGATGGGAAGACCTGAGAACTTGATAATAATGGCTAGGGGACTGGATAATTTGGTGGAGAAAGTAAGTTTTATATTTTTTTTGATTATTTATTTTGAAAAAGGAGTATAAAAAGCAATTCATTGCTCCACACAGGAGTCCTTGATGAAAATAATTTCCTTCAAAGCCTATGTCATCTTTGGGAATGCTGTGTGGATGGTTTTTTTGAGGAAAGGAAGGAGAGGAGAGATCTGAGAAGGAAAAGGGTTTAAGGGGTGGGTAGGACTCTGGGGTTCAGTGCGTCCTGGTCATCCGCCTCCAAGACCTGGACAATCCTCACCCCATGAACCCTACCATAGTTGAAAGTAATAGGATTACTTTGTGCTTAAACTTGCTGAAGGACATGTGGAAAATATCCTAATTTCCCGCGAGGCAGTTAAATAACCTAGTAAGTCTTTCCAAGGACATCAGCATTCATTGGTGTGTTAGTTCTATACCTGAAGCCTATGTTGGCAGCCCAGCCTGATATTATCCGGGACATAGAATCCTGTTTCTATATCCTACAATCCTGATGAATGCTGTTGGAAACAGCCATGGGTAAAAACCGAACTCTCTTTTGTAGAGGCAATGTAAAAAAAACTTTTGGTTTTTCTCAACCGTTAGTATTTACATAGACAACGCCTTCAGTGATGGGTAAGTTCTTCATTTTGCCAGAGGTATCCGATATGTGCTTCCTTTTGAAAGTACTTGAGTTCTTTCCCATTTCCGACTAGCGAGTGGCTCGGATCAAGAGCCGGACCTCAAAGCCGTAACCCGCAAAAGAACTCAAACCCGGGTCCTGCTTCCGACTTGCGAGTAGTTTGGACCGAGACGCACAGATTCGACCGGAGCCAGACCTCGGAGCCGGAACTCGCAAAAGAACTCAAACCCGGGACCTGCTCCCGCGTTCGCGAATGGCTCGGACCGAGACAAAGGGGTTTGACCGGAGCCGGCGACTGCTCCCGATTCGCGAGTGGCTCGGACCGCCGAGTTCTGGGTTTGGGTCAGAGTATTGGACCGGGTACTTTGGGAGTAGTCGATTTGAAAACGGAGTAGGATTCGCTTCCTGCGAAGAACCCGAGTTCAAGAGCCCACTCGTGCTGAACCTATATATTGCTACTTCAGGCACCTCCACAGAGATCCACTCTCAAAAATGCTACGCATTAAGCTAAACTAAAGCCTAATAACTGCAAGGTTGGTCAAATCCATGTGTATAGCAAAAACCGACAACTTTGTGGCTGGTTTTTGGTGGTGGTTATATCCCATCCTGGGATATAACACTATGATGGTGTATGGGGGGATAGTTATCATTGTAATGGGTGGTAGCACTTAATATAGATACTCAATATGACATTGATTATTTTGCCTTAATTTTGATGATACTAGTGTTTCTGTATCCCATATTTCAGTGTTTGTTTCCTCGTCCACTTGCTGAACAAATCTGTCCAGTATCCGTTGATTTGGTCTCTTCCTGTATGCCTTTGGATACTGCTCATCAGTCTTCAACCTATTCTCCTCGAAGAGAGTTTTAAATGTGTTTTTCCGAAATTTTGCTGGCAGATTAGAGGTATTTCTCCTTTTATTATGTGCTGTCTGTTTTAATCTACAATCCATTGTATCTTTTCATTTAATATGTTACTTTATAATTTTATATTTTCTGTCTTGATGATAGGCAAAATTTTACATGAAATAAATAAAATCTATTGAAAAAATTCGAATTCTGTGTCAACAGTGAAAATTCACAGTGCCAGCCTAATAATTAAAAAAAAACCTATGTAGAGTTGCCAATAAAAGAAATTTAAACTTATGAATAGGTGGTTACCTAAATAGTAATTTGGTAGGTTTGTTGAATAGTTGTTTATATTTTATATTTCCTATATTTTGTTAACTCTTGTGCATTTTTATTAGTATTTTCATTGTAAGTTTTCAAAAAAGATGAACTTCCAGCATTGTATGTAAAAGCCCTTTGAATGATAAAATAAAATGTTCTATGTTTTACTGTTTTCTCCAATAATAAAGGATCCTTAATTTGGGAGGCGGGTATGGGTACCGCCGCTCCAGGAACCAATTATTGCATAACCAACACCTCTGCCATAGGTTGCCCCAATTGGTTCGCTACATTTGTTGACTTAGTAGGGGTGTCCGGGTTCATAGGCTGGGTTTGTACGAGTCATGGCGGTGGGTGCTTCTGCCCACCAGCTGCATAGCAGGCCGGATCGAGAGAAAATGGTTGAAGGAATCCCTTTGGCTTCTCCAGCCGTACTCCCCCGGAATATCGCCTTGCACCACAGTGGGAGGGATAGATTCATATGTCCGTCACTCCTGGACACATTGACCTTCCGATTCCTACTCCCCCTTCATACCCTTTTCCTTCCCTTCTTTCCACTTAGCATCCCCTAAGATGACATAGGCCTGAAGGGAATTATTTTCCTCAGGCCTCCTGTGTGGAGCTAATGTAAAAAAAATCTAACAAGGAATGGGTACGCATTTCAATTTATTACATGTTCTCTTTTTCCGTAACGTGGCGTCATCTTTGCACATATTTGATTTTTATACAAATCATTTACTCCGAGATTGTTGAAAATTTTCACACTTTACCTTCAAAAGAAGAGTAAGATGATGTTTCGAAGAATCAACTCCATCCAATTTTCCAAAATTTTGATTCTTCTTGATGAAATTTTGCACATTTTATGATCAAAATAAGAGGAAAATTACTGTCAACATCTGATTTCGAAAATCTCAGCGTAAAATTCGGGCAACGCCGGAGACTGCAGTTGGTAAATAAGATAATAATTATTATTGAATAATAAGTTTTTTAATGAGCATCCAGTATTATCCTAATTGGAAGTCTTTTAGAAATAGGAATGAGAAAATGTATTGTGTTATGAGAATAGTTAAATTTATTAATATGTACTTAGAAAAAAACAGGTATCACAAAGTGTTATTTGTCTTAAAAAAATATTTTAATCCATTAAAATGTAAGATTATCGTAACAGGTGAGCCGATGAAACGGGACGATTTGGGATTGTCACTGCAGAAAAAGTAAAGGGAAGGCTGGCTTGCACCGTCAATGTTGCGCATCTGGAGAGCGGGAAGTTAGTAGCTTCCCATAGGAATTACTCGAAAGACCCCTACATTCAGATAAAGTAACCATGTGGTATGATAATGTATGTGTCTTCGTTAGGCACTTATTTTTTTGAGAACGAAACTGGGAACGCAGTAACTGTGAACTATGATCGTGAAATCAATAAGTTAAACATTCTTTTTCTTCCTGCAATCGAGAAGTACAGAAATGAATTAAGGATTTTCCAATTTTTTTGTTAAAAGAAAGACAAATATTCCCGGGGTACGAATAACCCGACAATATTTGAAAATCTTCTACTACTACCACAGAAAGCGGAAAATGTTGCTTGTGTTGTGATGGAGGACTTAGCCAGTCGAGGAGTGCCAATGGGTTTGCTAAAGATAGGCGTTCCCCGGTCGTCTTATGAGCAAGAACGGCGATATTCTCTGGCCACCTCGTTCTCCAGACTTGTCCGCAAGCGACTTTTTCCTTTGGGGGTACCTAAAAATAAAAGTGTTTCAAAGAAATCTCTAAAAAATACCGCTAAAAATGCTGCGCAATGTTATGGGCAGCTTTGTTAACGAGGCTGCGAGAATGTGTGCAACAAAATAGAGGCCACCTTTCTGATATCATTTTAAAAAAAGGAACGATTGTGCACTTACATAAGATTTCCATTCGTGCAGATTATGTTTTCATCAATAAATTTTATATGTAAAAGATGATTTATTGAATGTACATGTAAAGGAATAGGTACCTACCTAGAAATGCATAGGATTCCTTCATGTTCGAATTTTAAATAGGTGTTGTCATGGAGACAGAAAATGATAGATGTTTTTTGTTTTGTTGTCTAGCTGGGTAGCACAGATTGAAGTAATAAGAAGATTGAAAAATAAGTTTATAATTACAAAGTGATATAATATTTTGAAGACGGACAAATAACTTTAATTGTAGTTTCTTTGTCAGCAAAGCAACTCATGATATTTGTATGTCACATTATTAATAAAAAATTACAACCAATAGACAAATTGTCTTATATACATATTTGGATTTTTTTTTGAAATCGTTCCGTTTCATTGGCTCACCTGTTATTATTATTAATAAACTACTGAATACTTTATTTTTCGTAATCAATTTTTAAGTCCTCAGGAAGTGGAGACTTTTCTTTAATCTTTTTTCCTGAAAGCATTTCTTCCAGGTTAATCTTTGGAAGCTGATTATCCTTGTCATATTGATATTGATGACTCATCTTCTCCAGTCTTTTCATATCGAAGAAATCTCTTTTCTTCAAGTAATTTGGTTTTTTAGATTTTGGATGACCGTCAATCCATTTGCAGTAATCGTGAACAGATCTGCAATAAATAAATAACTTATAAGCAGATGATAATAAGAGATTGGCAGGTCTGGTCAGAGTCATAATCAATAGTTGTTTCGTAACGCTAAATTGGATCTCGATGGGTTTGTTCTGATTCACATGGAGAAGGCCAGAATTCAAACCTTTTGGTGGAATTCGCACTTGGGTGCCTACCCTGCTGATAACCGTTGTCAAGGAGATGAAAAAAGTGTATTCAGTCTTTTTATCGTCAAGCTTATGTCAACACCTTACCGTTTTTATCGAGACATGCTAACAGACTCGCAAAGTAAAATTACCGCCGGTAATTCATCTATCGTTATATAATTGACTTGCAACTGCCTATGGTCATCCAGACAATAGCCAATCGACCACGAGGGATTGATCGCCAAACTAACTATCGTAAGTAAACTTGTGAATTACTTTCGCTATTTGTTTCAGTTAACATACTATATCGAGATCCATAGGCATAGCTCATATAGAGTAAACATTCAGCTTCACTCTAACCCATATAAGGTTGTGCCATCAATCAATGACGTTATATTATAAATAGACTCGCCATAGTCTCACATACTCACAATATAATGTGGAATGCAAGCAACACTCTTTTGTTTTCAGCGGTTTTCAGTATTATTTCTAAATTCAAAACTTTATTTCCGTGTGATAAAGATAGACAATCAAAGAATTTACGTGTGTGAATGTCATAGATATACTATAGTAGGGCGGCTTATTAATTTCTTCGCCGAATACTGCTTTCACATCACGGGTGTGACTGAGATAACAAGATACTCTCACTCGGTTACACAATGGACAGGGAAGGGTAAAGAATACAATGACGTATTATTATAAAATTAACTGTCATAATTATAATAATTGATAATAATAAGTAATTTGCGTGTACTTGCTAATGAAGTGTTATTCCTTCGCCTTTACGACTATTTGCCGTGTAATTTAAGCATTTTCTCATCACACAGGAGGGCATTTTGGCGCTTTGCAATGAAATTTACTTACTGGTAAGACACGACCTCACTCGACGCGTAGCAGTTTAGTACTAAAGTACTAGGAATAGAGACAGCTACAATCGTATTGTGTTTGGCTTCCCACTTTGAGATTTCTACCCCACGTCCAGTATTAATGTCTTTGCCATCAATGGGCTAACCTATCAATAGTTATTACAATGTCAGCTATATTAAGGGGGCATTTCACCATCCTCTTGATAAGCACTATCCATAGGTTATGGTATTATTTTCGATTTACGATTTATTTATTTATTTATTTATCTATTCAACGCCCAGAGGGCTTTTACAGTAGTACAATTTGTTTATGACAGATGATTTTTAATTATGAATGAAATAATTTTTTATATATGAAATCCAGGTTTATTATTCAGTACTCGAAGCTGTGAATAGCGGCTGCATGTTTATATATTGGATAAGCTAACCGAGTTCTCTACTTATTGTGAGAATTTATTTATCATAATAGATAGCTATCGAGAGGATGGTGAAATACCCCCTGAAGATCAATTCTGTATCTTTTGTGGATACGGAATCAATTCCATACGTAATCGCCTGTCAGATTTGTGTGATTGTCTATGGCTTGCAATTGCTTTTTCTACGGGCGGTTAAATAGGTTACGCTTTATTATATTGTGCGCAAATTAAATGATAAAGAATCATTATTGAAGAGTAAGTTCTGTCATAACATAAAATAAATGCAACATTACTTTAAATTTGTAATCCCGTCCCACACATTTTCCATGGTAACAATTTCTTTGGGATAATCCTGTGGCTTCCAGTATTGCTTTGTCGAGTTTTTAGGAGGCCTCCATTGTTTTTCTTTTGGTAATTGCTTGCTGAATGATGTCAAAACAGGAAACCTTTTCTCTGCGTGAATATCCCAGTTGATGTTTCGTTTCAGCATGTTGTTACGGGAAGACTGAAATTTCAACGCGGAACAAAGTTATGTTGTGCTTGGTAAAAATTAAATGCTTTTTATTTTGCTAGATTACCTACTCCAGGAATGCCTTCATATTTGGCAAATTCTGCTGGAAGAGAGGCCAGGCGTTTTGGTCCAATTTTCAAACTTTTTGCTGCATGGGTATCAAACTCTATCTGAAATGTGAATAGGGAATGCAGTTTTGTAAGGTTTTCAAGGTGTCTTATTCTAAAGATATGTAAACAAAAAGCGATAAAATAATCAATTTGTGAAAAAAGCGTATTTATTTTACCTGAAACAGTTCTTTGACAGTATCTTGCTGAAAGAGTGGTGAATCGTATCCTCCTAATTCATGCATGTAATTGCAAAAATCAGCACATATCTGTAAGAAAAACCGGAACAATTCATCTTTATAATATCTAAATAGTAGTACAGAAACAGATATCTTTTCCATATTTTAAGAGTAGATGAAATTACATTAATGTTGATCCTAGAGGCATCTCTGGCAGACTCTGACATTTGAGTAAACATTCATTCCTGCTTTTTCTATCAATACTATCAATTCGACCCCAAAAATAAATATGATTAAATTGTTGTTATAGCTTTCATTTTATGTGTTATTTTAACTGACTATAGTCAGGGGATAGTGACTGCATTGAAATATTAAAAATTAGATATTTATTTACAATGTAAAAGCTTAAAAATCAACAAATAACCATTTTTTATAATTTTGAATCATACTTTTTAGAAAACTTTAAAAAAATCTAATCGATTTCTATCAAACTTCTAACTATTTGAGATTGATACAGACTTATTATTATTACAAAAAAAAAAATCAACCAAACCAAAATGAAAAAACGTATAAACTTGGTTTTTCATTGTATTTTGTTGATTTTTTTGAGCCTCACGCCGAAACACAAGTCTGTATCTCACATCACACATGTGCAGACTGAATGTTAGCGGCGCTAGGGTCAAGTATAGTCCCTTTTAGGAAGCTACCGAAAGTACGAAATCAGTGGGAACATTTAAAATGTACATAATTAGCATTCCTGTAAAACCTGGACTTTTAAAGACCCCATGCGACGGATCGAGGGTTAAACAAATATTAGCCATATGGAAAGCTGTATAAGCTCCTGCGTCCTGCTCATGGCAAAATTATTATTCATTTGCAGCGGCGGATTTCTTTAAAGTGCAATTGTGCAGTGAGCCCCCATTAAAATGCTGAGAAAATAAGATAAACTTGCTTTATAATATTACATTACTAAGTAATGTTTTTGTCCATAATAATACTGCTAATATGTACCTATATCAATTAAAAATAAGTAAAATAATTTTTTGCTTCTTAGTTCAGCTTTTTATATTTTTGTTTACATTCATTAAGTACATAGTTCTGCTACTTTTAAACCCGCGACAAAATATCCCAGACAAATTATCCCTACAAAAATAATACAGACATCATATAAAGACAATCAATTATTGTTCAAAAATAGTAAAATGTAAAATAAGGTTTGGTTAGGTTTTAGTAGATATTTTGTTGGAGTATGTTTTGTCCGTAGGATATTTTGTCGAGGATATTTTATCGGGGATGAAAACGCGCAGTACCGTTTTATATTTCTAAAAGCCTATCTGAGAGCATTCTTAATTGGTCTATTTGTTAACATCCTTCTCCTCTTGAAAATTTTATGAAATATAAATATAATATCTTCCCTTGATTTCTTAACTCCCGGTGAAAAAGACCACGAACCGCTAGTGTACGTTAGTATTTAAAAAGCATTTCTGCCCTCCTGCACCATGCCACTCATTTGATTGCGTCTTATGAAAGTAATAACTGTACTTACTGTCTGTGCTTCCACAGAACCAGTGGAAATTAAGAATCAAATCGAATCGAATAGTATTAGTAGCCTACCATCTGCGTGTGGTTGAATTCCAGAACCCGACTTCCATTCCTTGCCGTTATAACATCTGTTTTTGTGAAATTTTAAGCAAAGCTACCGTTGTAATTTGGGTTTTAGTTCAAGAATCTGCCAAAAGATGTCACTACTTCCATCAACAGCTCGCATGTGATTATTTCTCAAGTATCCTTCCGGATTTGGAAAGACTGTAGACAATACTTGACGAAGTTGTTATAAACTACATTATAACGACTTTGCCTGTCTAGATTACTTTGTCCCTTTGTCTCGGTGAATCACCGACGGTGTCTAGCTATCGCTGTCACTGGATCACAGTGGATCCGAGGAACTGGCTATTTTAGGAACCAGTTCCTATTTCCTATCGGATTTATAAAATTGTCACAAACACAAACATTCAAACCGGGTGAAGCCCTAAAAGCCGCTCGCAGGGCCTAGCAGCAAAAACTTGCAGAGCTAGTATATATTATTTTGAGCTCAAGATAAGTAGTTTAATTACTATTAGGGGCCATTCAAGTATTACGTAACGCAATTTGGGGGGAGGGAGGGTCTTGTAAAACCTTATTGTACGTCAGGGGCGGGAAGGGGGTTCAAACAACGCGTTACGCAGCATTTTTAAAAATATTTATATAAAAAACTAGGGAATTAAAATCTTCCAAGTTGGTAACCCTTTTCGTTAATGTTTTACGGGGAATCCCTCGACTGTATTGTACGTCATTTTTATTTTATTTCCTTTGTCAGTATTCGTTAGTGTATTAAATACGAAATATGCATAAACAAAAATTACTGTAGTCAGTGTTGATAAATTGAGTATTTTGCGTAACTTTTGTGACTTTTAGGTAATAATAGTCACTTGGATGTTAGTAACGTTTAGGGAGGGGGAGGAGGGGGGGGTACAGAAAAATGTTACAGTGTGTTACCTGATTAGTCAGATCATCTGCCCTTTTTACCAAACCTTTCTCCATTTCGGTTTCTGGCAAAAGATACTTAGATGTCCAGCGGACCTGTTCTCGTTCTGTCTTTTGCAAAAAATCATAGTATGGATTGATGCAAGGAGACTTGCTGTACTGTCTGCAAGTAAAGTACAAAAAACATAATTATTTACAAATTGTTTAATTTTTATTGAAATATATAAAGTACCAGCAATTCCTGAGCATATTTGGAGTAATAAAAGTAGATGTACTTTTGCTGTATGATGATATTTTTTTCTATTAAAAACAAAATATATTTTTCAATCACACCTCGCCTCTAATCGTACTCTTACGTGTCACAACGTGATCAGATGACACTCATGGTGTTTCATGTGTTACCTTGCTACTGGAACGAGACGGAGTGCTTATCACATGACCCACCGGGCTATACAACCTGACTACGTAGGGGAAAAACTCGATTTTTATGTTTAAATACGCCATTTCGGTGGCATTCTTTAATTTCTTGAGTTATGATTGGTATGTAGTAATTTCTTTATTTAATGGGAGTTTGTTACTTAGTAGAAATTAGTTTTCATTCATCCAGAGATTTTCAAATGGTTGAAATTATACGACATACATATATTATGTCGGCTTTCACAAATGGTTTTATTTGGATAGAAAATTGAATAGGTACCTAGGTATGTGATGAGTAAAGTTTTGTACGTATTCTAAAAGTTGCTGCTACATACATATGTATACAAAGGAGCAAAACTCTACTTTCAGGGAACTAAATTGGACGAAGTCCATTAAAAAGCTGCCTACAAAGTATAAGAGCAAAGAATCTACACGAGTGGCTTTTAATCTGTTTTTTAGTTTCTGTATAATATAATAAAATATAATGTAATAATAATGTTATGGGTCATAAAATAATAAGGTAAGAAGACAGCTATGTAACAATAAATTATTGTAACAAAAATACGGGGGTTGTCCAAGAATTAAAGACGATGATGTCTGTTTGAGATGGACGCTCCGCTGTCGAATCCCGCGCTCATTATTCGCTTTCTCAACTAAGAGGGAGTCCGTCCTGCTGAAGTTCGTAAGCTCCCAATATTGATCACAGAAGTCAGTAAGTCTACCACATTAACGATTTTGAGAGAAAAATGGCATATGCAAATTACGTGCTCATTGGGTTCCCAAAATACTGAATAGCAAAATCCTTTGGAAAGCGGTCAGGTCTCTCCGAACTGTTTTCCCAACTAAGGCGAGGCTTTTTTGGGTTGAGATGTGGGTTCACTACCTACCCCAGAATCAAGAAGGCAATCAATGACTTTTTCTTCACCTGAAGCAACATTTGGCAGGAAAACTTTTGGAGAACGACTAGGACGCGGAGGGAGAGGTGATAGCATTTTTGGCGGCGAAATTCTACGATAAGGGAATCAAGAACCTAGTGCCATATCTTACCAAGTGCATCGATCGTAACAGGGACTATGTCGAAAAATAGTGGGGATATGTAGTATGTACAGGGTGCGGCAAATCAAACAGTTCAGTTTTGAAAGGCTATTAAAAAAAAACGGCATCACTTAGAGAAATGGGGTTGATTTTATTTTATTCGGTACATAATGCCGTTTTATGCATCAATTCCTGAAGATTATATCAGAAAGATGATGGCCCTTAGCAGTGATACATTGATGAAGACGATTTCTGAAGTTTTCGACTGCATTTTGGCACATCTCGATGGGCATAGTGGCGATATCCGCCGGAATTCAATCCTTGAATTCTTCCAAGGTATGAGGCCGATGTTTGAAAACTTTTTCCTTCAGATAGTCCCAAAGGAAGAAGTCGTAAATGCTTAAATCAAGTAAGCCCGGGTGCCATCCCTCAGAGAGGCGAGTCGCGCAGGGAACATCTGTCGCAGTTTTGTCATTGAAACTCAAGCAGTATGGGCCGTAGCACCGGTGTCTGTTGAAACCAGATGTCTCCCAGATCTGTTTCCTCAGTTAGTTCTTCCAATTGAGGGTCAAAAAAAATTTATAACATGGAAACATAACGCTGAGTATTGACAGTCATGGTTCATTCATTTTCCTCGAAAAAATACGGCCCAATCACCCCAAATTTTGAAATCGCACACCACACGGTCACTTTTGAGGAGAGAAGAGGTCTCTCGTGAAGTTGCCTCAGGCTATTTTCAGTCCAGTACCGAAAATTTGGTTTATTCACCGCTCCACAGAGATGGAAGTGGGCCTCGTCACTTCGCCATTTTTGGTCATTTTCAAGATACGTGCGGATGACAAAGCCCCGGTGTTATCCGGACCAAATGATGGCAACGACTAAAGTTCCGGCCTTTCAAAACTGCACTGTTTGATTTTCCGCACCCTGTACCTACCTAAAAAATCAAACGATTTTTTGTAAATATAAATTTATCCGGATTTGTAAAATTAGAACTGTCTTTAAATCTTGGACAACCCTTGTGTGAAGGCCAACAGGTAACACTTGGTTATCAGAAATTTACTGTAAATACCTTGGTGATGGAGGCTCCACTATGGGTGATTCACTATCATATTCTTCTGAGGGCTCTTTTTCAGCAGTGGCTGTTTGAATGGCTCTTGATAAGTATCGGACCCCTTTGTAGAGCTTCTTAAAATCTTTACGCTATGGAAAATCATTTAATAATTATGTTAATTAATTCAAGGCTTAAATACTTATGTGTTGTAATATAACGCATAGGTAGAGGTAGGTAGGCCAAAAGGTATTAAAATTGGTGGCATTACCGGGTGGAAATTGTGGATATTAAAAAAACATCAGATCATTTTTGTTTGCCTGCAAAGTTATCCGTGTCAAGCTGTAAGAGTGGAAGATGCTCTTGGTATCGCCTTGGTGTAAGACCACCATTCAGAATTGAAACATTGCTTGAAATGGCTTACCAGATCTGAATAGCCGGGTTCCCCACTTTCTTCTTCCCCTCCCTACTACCTTCAGCCTCACAACATACCCCAATTGGGAATGCCATTGTGTCACTGGCTCGAGACGGGAGCAGTTGGGACTCTTGTGCGGTAATAATGTAAAAAAAAAAAATTTGCTTTATTCGATAGTCATTATATTTATGTTTTGCAAGGTACCTATGTACCTATGCAAAAGAAACTAAAAATAATGTAATGTTGAACAAATTAGTTTAGGTACAAGTATCGCCTATATGTAATTGAATTTGTTTCATTTTAAATTTAAGTATATGCCTATTACAAAGAAGATAATTTTGACACATTGTCGGGTATTCGATTCCATGACAGTTGAGTCCTCGGCATTCTTATATGCAATTTGCAGTCAGCTTAGGATATTGCGGTAAGTATTCCAACAATCCTACTTACACATAAAACAACTATGTGTTCCCGAAGGGGTGTGCAGAGGGGATGTATCACAGAATAACAAGTGCAAAACATATTTTCATAAAACTACATGTCTATGTATGTATATACTTTATATACCAGCGCAAAAGTACAAAAAATAGACACTGTAAATAAATTCGTCTGACTTCAATACCAACTTATTTGGGTATTTTTGAAGTCGATTTTAGGATTTAATTGGTAAACAATGCATAAAAAATTATAATTAGTAACTGTCAGGCGGACCAACGGTCGGGTCACTAATTATTAAATAAAAAATTATATTTCAATTGAAAGTGAAAGTTTTAATATATTTTTATGGAAATAATACTGAAAAGTGTCGTAGAAATTATTATGTGAATCACTTACCTAAGTGATTAGTACTGATAAATGAGTGGAATATGTAATAATAGGTAAGTATAGAGAAAGGTGAATACCACACGAGAGTCCCAATTGCTCCCCTTTGGAGCCAGTGAGACTATGGCATCCCCAATTGGGGTATGTTCTGAGGCTGAAGGTAAGTGGGGAGGAAAAGTATTTGGGGAAGTGGAAGGTGGGGAAGTACCTGGCTATTCGGATCTAGTCACCAAAAAAGGCTAAAACCATTTCAAGCAACGCTTCAATTATAAATAGTGGTCTTAAATATCAGTTTGAGAAGCGGGTGTAGGAACCGCCGTCCCGGGAACCATTTAATAGATAACCAGCATTCTTGCCATAAGTCACCTCAGATGATTTGCTACGTTTGGTGACTTAGCAGGGGGGCCCGGATTAATGGGGTAAGGTTTGTCCAGGTCTTTGCGGCACATGCGTTTGCCACCTCCTTCATGGCGGGCCGGATCGGAAGAGATTGGCTAAGGGAGACCTTTTTACCTCTCCAGCCAGATTATCTCGAAAAAATCATCTTGTATGTCCGCCACACCTGGACACATTTTGCTACTCAGATTCCTACCCTCAAACTAAAACCCTTTTCCTTCCCAGAACTTCCTCTCCTACTTTTCCCTAAAAAGACCCTTCACGCAGCACCACCAAAATTAACATAGGCCCTGGGGGGAATTATTTTCCTTGGGGGGGGGTCCTGTGGAGCTAATGTTAAAAAAGGGCGTTATTAAAAGTATCTCCCACTCTGGAATGTGCCGAAATTACTTTAAGTAGGTATATCATTTTTAATTAATTAATTGTGAAATAACATACATTTATCAAACAAAATTTGTTTGCGCACGCTAGGATTTGAACCCGCATCCTTCGGATTACTAGTCGAGACCCTACCCCTCGACCACGGAGGCCGTCAAATACGACAATATCATCTTATACCAACCTTTGCTAATGCAAGTTTCTCTTTGATGTTTTCATCGAGTCCAATTATTTTGGCAACAGCTTTGTACAGGTCATCCGGTAGGAATTTTGCTATTTTTGCACTCTCAACTTCTATTGGCTGAAATATTATTGTAATTTAAGTATTTTAGAAAAAAAACTAAGTTACTAAAAATTGGCACCTACCTCAAAAATGATATTATTTAATGCTGGCATTTGTAAATTTTCAAAAAATTTTACAGGTTAATATGTAGTGCGTTTATGTGGTTTTATCACCGATGAACTATTGAATTAATAAGAGTGGATTTTTATGTTTTTTAAATGGTACTTTACCAGTTTCTGACATGCAGATCTCAGGGCAACTGTGTTTTCAAGATCTTCATTTCGTTTTTTCAATGTAGACATGATTTATGCAATATTAATATTTTCTTCATCTAATGCAGTTGAAAGTTGTGGCTTTAACTGATTGCAGGGGTGGATAGTTGCGAAGTGAGTAATAGTGAATAAATAGAATTATATCCTTGACAACATTAGATTGATCAATAGTTCTTATCTCTCTCATCTGTTATAATAATTATAACAAAGCATATTACATATTCCACTTTAAGATAAAATAATTAAGATAAAATCTCTATCCCTCCAAGGGTAAAATAGTGAAAGATGTAATATACAATATACAAGTACCTACATATTATTATAACATAGCATGATGATAGCTATACCGAAAAACAGAAAGTTTTCAAGAATATATCATTTGCACAGTACTGACATCTTTTGAGTAATCAACTATCTATTATTAATATTCCGCAAAGTTCATAACCTTTTTGATAATAGCTTCGTTAAATTTTTCATAGATGGCATAAACCGTACCGAAGTAAGGAAAACTGCCTCTCGTGCAGGTCGAATAAGGGTGGTTTTAAAATCATTTTTTTAATCTTCTATGTAGTTGTAGCAGTGACTATGTTTTTGATGATTGTATTATAGCGTCCCTCTTCTAATCACAAGCGTCTGCTTCTATAGAAGAGAAATATCATACAAAAAAAAAAAAAATATCAGTGAAAATTTATTATATAGTTTATTTGTATCAAAAAAAGATTATTTTGAAATATAAATATTATTTTTTATATGTTATTTTTGCTGTATAAATAATGTATCTTCTGTAATAAATAAATGAAAAAAAAAAAAAAAAAAAAAAAAAAAGTGTCCACTAATTTAATTTATGTAAACTTTTTTTAAATGCACTGTGTGATATTGTTTTTATTTTCAATTGAAAAAATGTTTTAGGTATTCACTAGTCCCTAAACTAACAGTAGGTATTGAACTGTTGGACCTGCTGTACCTTATAACTTTTACCAGCCTTGACTTGGACGTTATTTAATTAGTAGGTAAGTCTGTGATCATCAGTTAGTACAAATCCAACGCTAATTTTATAAGTGGGTATGGGAAGATTGGCACCAATTCGTACATTTTTTAGACTTTGATTTTTCAAAAATTGATAATTAAAGATAGATTGCTCAATCAGTTATTATAACATAACAGCATTCGTTCCGCTCCTTATTCAAAAAGTTTTGAAGTCAATAACTTAATGATTGAATTTTAGCAAAAGCCGACAAATGTCCGAATGTACCCCGTTCACGGGGTACATTCGTATAAGGCTGGGTAGGGGAACGTTCATTGTGACTCTTCTTCAGTAGAAAATACTTGGTAACTTGTGTATTTAGACTGATATGTACTGCGGCTCGTGCCATCATCATCAGATTTAACTTTTATTTTCTTTAACCGACTCTCTAAGAGACTTTCTTTCTGTAAGATAATTTTCCTTTCAAAACATATTTTATTGCCGCAGACATATTTTCTTCATTTATTATTATGCACCTAGTTATTGTGCACCTATTTCTTATAATTCTGGACCATTTTTAAAAAAAAAATTTGGAAAGGAAAGAAATTCCTTAATACTAATGGGCCCCTTTAGAAAGCGTACGAATGTGCCCCGAAGGTAAAAAATAACAGGTTTTTACTGACACATAAATTATGCAGAAAAAATCCACAAAATAGATAAATTATTATTATCTTGATTGTAGTCACTTACCATTGAGCAATAATCCTATAGAATTTGACGGTTCATTAAAGCACGAAACATCCAACAACATCGACAAAATATTTACTTTGAGCATGCGAAAACACATTACACCCTCTCGTGACACTCGCAGCGGCCGCAATGGCAGCTACCTTCGTGGACAACTGACGGTCGCCCGCGCCTACCCACACACGAAAAGCTAAATAAATACGCTGTTCTAATAAGCTGTAGGAGTGACTGTATGAAGCTTCCCCGTGTATGAATGGTGCCAATCTTCCCCTATGTATTTCCAATAGTATCAATTGTTGTTTATTTTGAATGTGATATTGTGTTTTTTTTTGTGATCTGCTTGAGTTGAGACAGATATATTATATCACCAGTCGTCACTTTGGTTGGACAGGGTTCTAAATTCACTTTACCTTGTTCTAAGATATGAGAGGTGTCAAAGTTTAGAAGGACCATTTCTCATAACCTATTTTCTGATTTCCGATTTCAGGTTGAATTTTGTGTAGTATTTTAGTTTAACATATTTTAAAGGCAAATATTTAAATAGTACGCATACCAACTTACCATTTTAGAATATACCTAAACATGCGGATAGAACCATATGCAACCAGCCAGGGCATATTAATAAATAATTAATTGCGTAAGGTTCTAACTTCAAACTACATTTCCCTAATGCCATTCCAAGATAAGGCCACGTTATAATTAAATATTTAAAATTTCAAATTGTTAAATAGATTTTGAGAATTCGCCATTGTAAACTTTGATACCTCAGGACGTGATAAGGTGAAGTTGGAACCCTATACAACTAAAGAAGCAAATTACTGCCAGATACAAACAAAATAGCAATTGCAAAAGCTCCAAAGTGATGTTAGAACTTAGAACCCTGTAAAATCAAAGGGAGCTTTAAAAACTCTATGTTAGAAATTCGCCATACAAGTTTCTACGGAAACATAACACAGATGGTTCTAAAAATTAGTTTTGTTAGGTATAAAAATAAGCAAAAGAAATGGTTTTTCATTCAAGGGTCATTTTCGAAAAAAATGTCAGTTAGAACTTTGTTCAACTGATGTATTTAAAAAAAAAGTTTCCTACCAAGGTGTCTATGCATTGTCGTAAGTCGTAGTATGGTTCTATCGGATTGGTATATTTATGGTTCTACCCGTGGTAGGTGCATAAACCAAGCCTACCCAATGAGTAAAGCGATGCTCTATGTATTCGTAATAATTGAACATACGAGTTACAATAAAACTCACGCATTACAGTTACAACCCGGCAGGTACACTACATTAAAATAATTACAACATTTTCAGCAGGTAGTTGAGGAGACTTATTACTGAAAAGGGTGATATTCCCTCGTATTCCCTACGAAATGGAGTGTCGGAAAAATCACGAAGTGAGCTTTAAAAATACACGTTTATTCCAATTGAACCTTTTCACGTGGTCATTAAAAGAAAGCAAAAAGTCGGGTCGTGTAATAACACTCTAAAATGCAATTAAGTATTATTTTCGTCCTAACGCCTCGTCCAGACCCCTCCAAATAGCGATTCAGAATTTCCTTCGAGGAAAAATGTTAAACCAAAACCAACATATTTTAAAGATATCACGACTGGCGTTGCCCTTTTTGTAGAATTGCCTTTGCTTTATTTGCTTGGAATATTTTTTGAGGTTTTATGCCGGCCTTAATAGTGGACAGGTACCTAAAATGGCAACACTTAAAAAGTATAAAGCGGCGCGAACAAGGTCATGCGAATATGCTGGTATTTTTTTACCCATGTATCGAAGGGCCTTACTTATGCATTTGACTGATTTTTCTTTATTTTTGTTGAAATTTACCTTCCGACTAATGGTCTCTTTTTTATTTTTAAGTCTGCCATGATAAGGATTTGTTGAAACAGAGGTGTTCTTTTTTAAATGATAATATCAGTGTTATATATTATTGGGTAGGTAAGTATTCATTTTGTTTTGAAGAATTTTATTTTCTGTGTACAATAGTAACTTAATTTTTTTTTTTAATTTAGGTAAGTAATACATATTCATGGAAAGTAAAACTCTTCAAAACAAAATGTATCTATAGAAATTGTTACATAGTTAATGCCCAAGAAATTAAGTATCTACTCATTTAAAAACTAATAATTGTGAAAATAGACAGTTTCTAAATATATCTGCGTATGACATTTTCTAATTTGGGAGACGGGTACGGGTACCGCCGCCCGGGAACAATTTATTGGATAACAAACACCCCTGCTTTAAGTCACCCCAAGTGGAAAGCTAAGTTTCGACCACCATAACACGAGCTTGTGCCTAGTATGGTGATCGAAAAATCCACAAACTATGTACCTAACCATCAAAACAATGAATAAAGAAAATAAAATCAGGGGTGCCCAGGTTCGCGGGGTGAAGTTTGTTGTTCATCTATATCTGCCCACATACTGCGTGGTGGGCCGGATCGGGAGAGAGACCTTTTGAATTCTCCATCATGACTCTCTCGATCCACAGCCTTAGGAGGGATGGATTCATACGTTCATCACTCCTGGATACACTTTCTCTCAGATTCTTACCGACCCCTCGTACCCTTTTCCTTACAGAATTTCCTATCCTTTCTTTTCTTAAAAATACCCTCCAAACAGCATTCCCAAATATGACATAGGAATATGCAGTCAGTTTACCGTTTGCAGCCTCCTTGTGCAGAGAAGACGCATGACCGAATAACAAAAGTTTAAACATATCTTCATTAATAAGTACAAAAAATCGACATTGTAAGTAAATTCATTTGATATCCATACCAACTTATTATTAAATGTATTTTTGAAGTCGAATTTAGATTTAAAATTGGTAAGTATTATAATAATTATAATTCCAGGAGGCCAACTGTCGGGGGATCAACTGTCAATTCATATTGGAAAAGGAAAATTCAAATCAAAAAAAGTTTTACCACAAATTCGACTCCAAATTAATGTCAGGTAGATTCAACGGTTTTTCGCTTGTGCTACGAGTTTCCAGACACCGCGTATTATTTTTATTTCTGGACACCGTATATTGCGCTTTCTCAGCAATTAAGTAGGTAGCAAACAGCCCCTACAAGAAAGCAGAAAGCCTACAGAGAAAGTCTGTACGCATGCCTGCTGTATTTGAATATTGTGCACAAGGAGCGTGTACGAACATACGTGAAAATATTTAATTCCCAGTGGCGTACCGGAGACGGCGACGAACCAAGTTTATAATGTATTAAAAAAGTTTTTGAGTCCCCTCCCCCTCCTCTCGTTTTGCTCTTTGAGAATTTGAGACCCCCCTCCCCGCGGAGTATGAATTGTGAATGCTGATGTTTACATGTTTAGAGGGGAACTAGTGCTGCAAGTTCAAGATTAAAAATACTGTTTTGCGAGTTGAGATCAAAGGTTACAGCCGTAGTTCTTTCGCAAGGCTCTATATACTTTATTCAGAACATATTGTAAGTCAACAATTGCAGAAAATGGTACATCATATATGACTATCATCATTGCAATCTTCACCCTGAAGACTGCATACGGAAACATTTTTTTACAGTTATCATAATAATATTATAACTAGCAGTTAAAAACCAGCTCCGTAGGTTTTTGCTGCTAGGCCCTGCGGGTGGCTTTTGGTTCGGCTTCGCCCAGTTAGTGTTGGTGACCATTTCATAAATCCGATAGGAAGTGGTTCCAAAAATTACTCGGATCCACTGTGATCCAGTGACAGCTAGTCACCGGGATAGGCAATGACGTCATATGTAATATTTGTCCGCGTGATACTATTATTTACAAGTAAGTATTACCGTCAATCTTTCCATATCGGTAAGATACTCAAATTTACAAAATCGTTGTACTTATACCTAGGGGGCACGTTCCCATGCGACTTGCTAACGGAAGTAGCGCCATCCTTTGACGAATTCTTGGATTCGAAACCGAATTACAACGGAAGCTTTGTTTGAAATTTAACATACACAGATGTTTATATGGTGCGGCGCGTACGGCGCGGCGGCAGACTTGCACTCGAAGCCGGGTTCTTAAATTCAACCACGCAGACGCAAGCCTATTAATACTATGTTTGATTTGATGTAATATAACAGTTGCAATTATTTCTAGTTTCCATGAATAGAGTTGAACGCAGTAAACTGGTAGTTCTGTGAAATTGTAGGTACTCGCATCCAAAAGAATGTTTCTAAATTTCTCTCATACAAATCAATTGCTAAATTTCTTCTGAAACCTTGAGACTTGTAAGTAGGTATTTGAACTGAATCGGATAGGGACACATTAGCTCAGTTGGTAGAGCTCCCTCTGGTAAGGCGTAGGTCCTGGGTCCGAGTCCCAGAAGAGACCTTAGCTTTTTCTGATTTTTGTGTTTCAGATTTTCGATGAGTTTCGCTAATATTTTCTTCATCCAGGGCTATTAACCAGCCAGCGGTCGAGAATTCAAATTTCATCGAAAGATGTTCTTGCGGTCGTACAGGGCGGTTCCAACGAGAAAGATGAATTATTCTCCGTACCAGCTTTTTAAAAATAATAACTCAATATCGATTTTATGTCATTCAAAATTTGCTTTAATTTATACCTATATTAAAAAATGCTGAAAGGCGTGATGCTAAAACTGTTAAAATTATGTACTTTTTGTAATTATTTTTCAATCACAAGTATTTATAATTTTTAAATAGAATAAAAATGTAAAAAAATATTAAATGTATTTGTTTGTTAGACCGTAAATAAATAAATTAACTGAAGTATTTTCGTCACAAAACATGTGCGCGGATTTTTTTTTAACGATTTTATTTAAACTAAAATTAAAATTCTGAAAATTAGCTTTCCCAGATAATTTATTGATTTATTTTACTGCATGATTATATGATTTGAAATGTGTGTTTTATAATACAAAATTTCGTTTGAAAATTGAACAAATCTGCCAACGACCTACGGTATAACTTTTTTATGCTCAAAACATACATATTTTCTCATAATTTAGAACATAACTTTATCAGATAAAATAACAATCTTTCGAAATCAATTTATCCTTTTTGTGGAAAAGAAAAAACACGGCTAAAATTTTATTTAAATATGACATATTTCCGGTTTTGTCTGGTTATTTATTCCCTCTCAATTAAAATATTACAGTTTAAAGTTTTACTCATTAATTTAAAAAAATTATATATTTGTTGTTGGTTTCGATTGGGTTTTAACAAAATATCTTAGAGCTTTGTCACGTCGGTCGATGTCCACAAAAAAAAAACACTGGGTAACGAAACGTATCATTTTAATTTCCGGCACAGTCCCCTTCCATGCTTAAGCCCTAGGGCGCTTGCCCAGTGCCCAAGCCCCTTCGTCGTAACGTCACTGATTTTAAAAATAAATTATTGTCAAAATATAATGTTACATATAAAATACCAATACATAATAGAATATTTCCAGGTACATTATTACTGGGATTGAAATAACATTTTCTATTGTGACAACATTTTCTAGAATCAACAATAATTTTTCTTTAGAAAACGCTTACTCATTTCTCATTTTCCGGTGTTTGGAGAAATTTAATTTCTTGTGCGGGTTGCTGCCGGCCCCAGTAATCGAAATGAGGAGCGGGAAGTCCCTAAGCCTTTCGGGATCATTACGAGAAAGGAAATTAAAATATACAAATGCGGACAACCCTCTCAAATGAATCATCCGAAAATGTAGCCTAACAAACGCTAAACAATTTATAGAGAAAAATCATATTATCAGGGATTTTAACATAATGTATTATTTATAAGTGTAAATTTATACGCAATCGATCTTGTTTTCTAAGAAACGTGAATCTTGGCATAAGTTTATTTATCATCAAATAATTCTGATATTCGGATTTACCTTGGATTGCTAAATGTATCTTACTTAATTAATTTAATTCGGAAGGCGGCAATCGATATCGCCGCCCCGGGAACCATTTATTGGATAACCCACACCTCTGCCGTAGGTCATCTTAAATGTTTCGCTACGTTTGATGACTTATCCGGGGTGCCCGGGTTCATGGGGTGAGGTTTCTTTAATTTTTTTTTACATTTAAGGAAAATAATTTCCTGAGGAAAATAATTTCCCTTAGGGCGTATGTCAAGGAAAAGGGTTAAAGGGGGTGGGTAGGAATCTGGAGTTCAGCGTGTCCTGGCCATTCGCATCCAAGACCTAGACAAATCTCACCCCATGAACTAGGGCACCCCTGCTAAATCACCAAACATAGCGAACCACTTGGGGTGACCTATGGCAGAGATGTTGGTTATCCAATAAAAAGTTCCCGGGCCTTCGGTATCCATTCCCGCCTCCCAAATTGAGTTTGTCCAGGCCTTGGCGGCGGACGCGTCTACCCACCAGCTACACGGCAGGCCGGATCGAGAGAGAGTCCCTTTGACTTCTCCAGCCGTGCTCTCTCGGAATATCGGATGGATTCATGTCTGTCACTCCTGAACTGACCCCCAGTTCCTACCCACCCCTAATACCCTTTCTTTCCCAGAACTTCATTTCCTTCCTTTGCTGAAAAGACTCCTACATAGCGTCCCCAAAGATGACATAGGCCCTGAGGGGAATTATTTTCCTCAGGGCCTCCTGTGTGGATCTAATGTAATAAAACATTAATATCGCCTGTCTTTTTTGTCATTTCACGTAAAAATAATAAATTTAAAAAATCACAAAGATTCATAAATTTTTGTTTGAATTGCGGTTGGAAATTTTGCTTTCATAAAGGGGTAAATTTTAATTCTTTCATGGTTAACTTTTAGATTTCAATATAAAGCTTGGTGTTTTCAGTTTCCAAAACCGTTTAGATTATATTTCTCACTATGATAATTAGGAAACACAACGATTTCTACAAGACCTGAATGAGTTGAGAGTGAAAAATTAGACTGACAGGTAAATAAAGGATAAGGTAACTTACACATAAGTAAAGTACATTTCTAAACCGTTTAAAAACCCAAATGCAAAATTAATGAGGTATTAATACTTGGTACTAAAATAAATCCTTGCAATGAATGGTTGACTCCAGCACTAAGTATGGCGAAATGATTTTCAATGAAAATTAGTCTAATTTCAATAATCTTATCTTAAGGTTGTACCGGAAGTAATTTATCGGAAGTAGGAGCGGTTTGGTTCCCGCGCGTGCCGAGACCCATTTCCGGCCGGAATTAAGCATAATTGTAATTTTGAACCGCCTAATTGTAAATTTAACCCCCATTTCCTCTACACTTCTGGGGCCCTGGGACACCCCGGGGCAGGGGGACACGGGCTCCCCAATGGGGGGGAGCCACGAGAAGCTGGGAAAAGAGTTTTTACCTGATGAGGTGAGGATTGTAACAACACAGAATTAATACTAGTAATAATCATCCAGCTGAATAGTCGGACATCTCCAAATGCTGAGTTTTAAGATAATAAGCAATATTCGAATATTCGCCATTTTAATCAAATATTATTAAAACGTATTACTGTACCCCGTTCATGACATTTTAACATGACATGGGTACATAAATTCATAAATTACTCAATTAATCAACTCAACTCAATCAACTCAATTAATAAATAAATTAGTGTGATCTATATCTAACAACTCCTCAAATTTTTAATTTTATAAGAATTCTCTAACTTCCTCATATTCTTCTTGTAACCCAACCTAACTATATATCATTTTCTTATAGAAGATCTGTGTGCGTAGTATTAAGAGCAGGCATAACATGATAATTTTTTTACATATTTTTATTTACTATCTAAGCAGCTTTGTATGTATGTATAAGATTGATTACTGTGACTTAATATATTAATAATAACTTCTCTTTTCCAATAACTCTTTAACTTCTTTACCTTATTCTTATAATCCAAAATACCAACATAAACTCTCTTATTGTAGAAGAATCTGTGTGCATAGTATTAATTAGTGAACATTTTCAACCAATACTAATGAATGTAATCCGAAAACTGTAAACTTCACCCGCCATAACACAGGGTTATCCCTAGCACGGAGGGTGAAATATCATAAAAAACTATATGTACTTTCGATTTTTCGTGTATTAAAAAAAAAAAACATAAAAACACAAAATAAATATATATATTTTTTTTACACTAGCACCATACAGGAGGCCTTGATGAAAATAATTCATCTCGGGGCCTTTATCATCTTTGGAGATGCTGCGTGGAGAGTCTTTTTAGGAAAGGAAGGAGATAAAGTTCTGGGAAGGAAATAGGTATGAGGCGTTGGTAAGAATCTGGGGGTCACTGTGACCAGGTGGGGACTTCCTCAAACATTCTCTCCCAATCCGGCCTGCTATGCAAACCGGACAAACCTCACCCCATGAACCTATGCACCCCTGCTAAGTCACCAAACGTAGCGAACCACTTGGGGTGACCTATGGTAGAGGTGTTGGTTATTCAATAAATGGTTCCCGGGGCAATGGTACCCATAATCGCCCCAAAATGATATATATTATAACCCAATAACAAATGTTCATATTTACATGAAAATCAGGTACAATATAGTTCATTACTTAATTTTGGATCACTTCCCGTTGTTTAGTCAGCAACGTGTAAAACTTTTACTTAAGCACCGAAAAGCGCGGACAACACTGTTAAGAGAAACGGCTACGAAGCCTTTGTCATAAAAAAACTTTGGATTTCAGGCCAACATACTAGACTAAACTGAATAATTCTTTGTAATCAAAATGTATAACAAATATCTAGTACGGATGTATGCTACTTTTTTATTTGTCTTTTAAATTATAAAATATAGGCTATTGAATAATATTTTTTTTCCTTATCTTAGAGGCAAGTTTAGCCAATTATTTTTTTTTATATAATTACTAGCAATTAGCAATGCTAATGTATTGTAATGCTAGCAATGCTACTCAAAGAAGAAAAGTGTTTGAGTTATAATTATGTATATTGTAGTGCTTTTGGATATACCTATTTGTTTTTTAAATTATAAAATATAGGCGATTGAAGAATTATTTTTTTCCTTATCTTAGAGGCAAGTTTAGCCAATTATTTTTTTTTATATAATTACTAGCAATTAGCAATGCTAATGTATTGTAATGCTAGCAATGCTACTCAAAGAAGAAAAGTGTTTGAGTTATAATTCTGTATATTGTAGTGCTTTTGGATATACCTATTTGTGTTTTAAATTATAAAATATAGGCGATTGAAGAATTATTTTTTTCCTTATCTTAGAGACAAGTTTAGCCAATTATTTTTTTTTATATAATTACTAGCAATTAGCAATGCTAATGTATTGTAATGCTAGCAATGCTACTCAAAGAAGAAAAGTGTTTGAGTTATAATTCTGTATATTGTAGTGCTTTTGGATATACCTATTTGTGTTTTAAATTATAAAATATAGGCGATTAAAGAATTATTTTTTTCCTTATCTTAGAGACAAGTTTAGCCAATTATTTTTTTTTATATAATTACTAGCAATTAGCAATGCTAATGTATTGTAATGCTAGCAATGCTACTCAAAGAAGAAAAGTGTTTGAGTTATAATTATGTATTTTGTAGTGCTTTTGGATATACCTACAATATTCTTTGTTTTTCTGCCGCGTGAGCAGGCAAGATACTGCTGAACGAGAGAAGCATGGATTTTTCAAATTATCCCCCCTGCTATCCCCAACCGCTACTATGCCTCCTTTGAAATCCGTTCCTTGACCCCTCTCTCATCCCTCACCCTTCCGTCACCCCTCCCCTGCGTGTACTTTTCCATGCAACGCGAATGGGACACAGGAAAATGGGATAAAAAGAAACATTTAATTTTATATATTAAGATTAAAAAATATATATTTTGCCTGACCAATTATGTAAATAAAAAATTAAAAATATTAAAAAAAAATATTTTTAATTTAATTAAACAAAAAAAAAAAACATATTTTATTAATAAAAATTATTTGATGGGTTCACATTTAAATTACCGACGACCGATTTGAGTTGGAAATATACATATATTTTTAGAAGACACACATTCGAGGATTACGAATAAATAACCTGAAAATATTTGAAAATCTCCTATTACCACCATAATAAGCGGAAAATGTTGCTTGTGTCATGATGGAGGACTTAGCCAGCTACGGAATCGAATACGTGACCCCTGGGTGGTATCCAAACGCGATGCCAATCCAGCCACTGACCAGTCAATATAAATTTAAAATTTCTATTACAAAAACACTTTCTTAATAATGTTTTATTTTTTATTTAATATACCTAGGTACGTGCTAAGTTTGGCAAGATTATTTTCTTAATAATTCTAATTCACTCACAAAAAATTGTCAAAGTTTCTTCTAAAATTATAAAAAATAATTGTTTATGGCTCGTATTTCACAATTTAAAACACAAATAAATGAAGTAACACATTGGTATTAGATATTTCCAACACATTTTGATTAAAAAAATAATTATTCAGTGTGGTCAAGTATGTTGGTCAATAATCCAAATTTAAGTTTAATTCCAAATTTAAAAAGGCCACGTTCGCAGACGTTCCTTTTAACATATGCACCCGCGACAAGAAAATCCGAGCTGCAACTGAATGTACTGAACGAGCAGTGTTAGTCAATTTTGAACATGTTTTGATTGATATTTCACAGTCACTTGGTCAGTGATTCACTCCTCTCCATGGCTCACTCCTACCCATACTCCCCTACCATCATGTTAACCCTTCAAAATTAGGGCTTATTTTGTCAGTAGGAAAAAATTCCGCTTTGCAATAAAATCCAAATAAATGGTATATTTGTGAACGTATCTGAAAATGCGTTTACGCTTTAAAGTACGCTTTGAAATTTTATTATTATTAATATTATAACTACGTATTTTTTTAAATATATATTTTTTTAACGCAAACATTAAAAAGTTTTTAAAATGGCTCACCTCACATACTTACTTTTTAATTAAAGTTACTGATAATGAAAAAAAAAACACTTTTAAAAAATAAATTAAATTAAATTAAGTTAATATCACCTCACTTTTTATCGTTTTATTTATTTATTTATTTATTTATTTACGCCCTACTGGGCTTTTACAAGATATATACATAAGTAATACAGTTGTGTTAGAAAATACATAGTATTCAATGTTACAGTTGTGTTAGCAAATACATAGTATTTTATGTAAAAACAAATCTTAAAAACTCCCTCATTAATTAGTTAAGTTTCATATTCTTTTATCAAACTGCGGTCGGAAACTTTAGTTTCATTGAGATGTACCTACATTTTAATTATTTCTTGGTTAAATTTAGATTTCAATATAAAGCGTGTTATCTTTTTTAAATACTAGTTAGGTCATACTTATCACTATAATAGTAAGGGAGACAGCGATTTTTATGAGACCTATGTGAGGTGGGATAAATATGGCCTCCTGGGATCAAACGGGTTAAAATAGCTGAAGCCGCTAGAAGATATTACAATAGTAGGTATACACGCACGTTAAATAAACATTTTACTAAGTACAAAACCATAAATACTAAAATGTAATCAAAATACCACAGAAATTTCAGATTATATAATAACGTTAACCCACCTCATTCTCATATTCCAATCTTATCCCAGCACAAACACGTATCGTACATACACGTAGTACTCAGAACGCTCGGCTCTGATTGAGAAATAATAGAACAAGTGTTTCGGGTGTATTTAAGGGTGTGAAGCATATTCACCCTCCAGCCTAAGCAGGGTTCTCATGACACCTACCCTGTACCCCATCCACCCCTTGCCTCCCCCCCGCACCTCGTGGGAAGGCTGTACCTCTGAGGAAGGGAGGAGATTACTATTGCCTGTTAGAAATAAATTATGAATGGGCCCGGGCGTCCCAACTCCCAAGGAAAAAGGAGAACTGGATATTTAGCTTGTACAAATAAGTACATCTACCGAAGATTTTGATGGTACGGTGAAAATACGGTAGTACGCAAAGGCAGTTTTTGGTCGGTTCATTATATGATCCACATCCAATTCAATGGGGTATTTCCACAAACGAGGGATTCTGTTGAAAATGTACGGAATATTAAAATATAAGTGCATTTAAATATACTAGAGCGACGCGCCGATTAGGAGTTAAGATATTTAACATATTTGTCGAAATAGGATTGCAGAATTCGTTAAATAGTGACGCACGTAGAAAGGACAAAAACATGTACAGACAATGAATATATAATATTATTATATAGCCAATAAAGTTGACGCAAGTAATGAAGACGGGTAATAAATTAAACTACGCCACTGTATTATGCTTTAGAAGGTCCAGGGATAATTTATGACTCCGGCGCAGACAAAATTAGTTTACACAAAAAAAAAATAGCGAACATGGTTCCTACACAAAATTCTCTGAAATAATAGTTATAATGTGACATTTTTTGACTATTAAACGTTGAGATATGCCTATTGGGAGATGTGCTTATCACTTAAGATTTGAAGAAGTGACGAATACATTATTAAAACGACAAGAGGAGAAGTGTTGGAGGAGAGTCGGGGTAGAGAAGTGTTGGAAGACAGTCAGGGAGAGATTCTGGGGACGCACGGTCTAGATAAAAATCATCGAGTTTTGATAAACGGTAGAATAATAATTTGGTGCGCGTAAACGGGAATAATTCATTTTATTAAAGAGAAGACAGTCGGGGTAGAGAAGTGTTAGAGGACAGTCAGGGAGAGATTCTGGGGACGCACGGTCTAGATAAAAATCATCGAGTTTTGATAAACGGTAGAATAATAATTTGGTGCGCGTAAACGGGAATAATTCATTTTATTAAAGAGAAGACAGTCGGGGTAGAGTCGGGTTGGAAGACGGTCAGGGAAAGATTCTGGGGGTTCACGGTTGGGATTAAATCTGTTAAATCTGTTCGGCTGAAATAAACATTATTATTATTATTATTAAAATCATCGAGGTTGAATACACGGTAGAATAATAACTCTGTGCGCGTAAACCGGGGATAATTCATTAAATTAAAGGATAATAGTCGCGAGGAGACCAGCTCGGTGCGTCTAAATCGGGGATATTTCATTTTAATTAAACAAAGGATAGTTCGTCTTTATTAAACACAACAAATCGACGCGAGAATTGTGTTTGACGGCTGCATCTTGGAATAAATAACTGCATGACGGGTTGTGGTTTAGAAGTGCTTGTTTGAATTAAATATTATTGTAGTGAATTGATTTGTGAAATTATTTTGTGCAACATGGCGAATTTGGTAAGTTTGTATAAAATTATTAACATATTTAGTACGGGCCTTGCAGGAAAGAGTCAACTAGGGTTTATAAACAAGCCTTAGGAATCAAGGACCTTTTTTTGTCGAGTGCTGGGGAACGAGGAGCTTTGCACGTTTCCGGGTTGACCGGCTAGCAAGTACCTTTGTTGGGTGAAGTTATTCTTGAGACAATAACGTTGTAAAATAATAATTTTGGGATACAATTAACTAACTAGCATTTGAAGCACAAAGTGCGCTTTCGGGCAATAAATCTTAGACGAGAGACTTCATTTAAAAGACGGGATTTTGAAACCACAAAACAATAATAAAATCCTTTAAAAGTGCTTTGTTGGTGATCGAGAAAACTAGGTTACTGGGTATTCTCCAATACATAACGGGTACCAAAATACATAGGTATAGAATGTAGGTATAAATTAATGTGTAAAGCGCCTTTGGGGTGATAATTATTATTTACGAGTCTCGCAATAATATTTTTAAACGTAGCTAGGGGACTATATTTACACAGTAACACAGTAGTTATAACAGTTTATGGAAGGTGCGTAGCATGGGCGCCTTTGTCTACTAACGAAATCTGACATAATTGAATTCCCACTCTTAAAATTTCCCATACCTTATTCAAAATTTTAGGTATCACAACAAATCTATTACATAGGACTTTGCATAAACTTGGTTCGATATCTTATCATATAATCACCTTTTGGTTCACGTTCAGGTATATTTCTTTCGATATATTCGATTTAGCAAAAACTTTCATATTGTCGGTTGAATGAAGCCGTCGGTAGGTATTCACATTTTAGCGTAATGCGCTATATCCACCTACTAAATTAACAAACTCTTTTTCTTCAAACTTAATTGAGCGGGTTACGACTCGAGAATGGACGGCGGTTGTCGAATGGATTTACAGGTCCAGCTTTCCTATTCCACCATGAGGAAGTATCTCACGCGACTTTATCGGGGGGCGATGTGATCGAAATGCAGGTGGGCTTACACTATTTTTCTAATGTGGAGGCGAAGTAAGCGATGGTCGTGTCTGGTCCGAGCAAATTGGAATCCCTTGTGATCACATCTCGGTAACGTGGATCTCGTACCCGCTCTAGACCGGATTGGAAGCGTGGCCGGAGCCATTTCATGATGTCGACGTATGTACGTCACTAAGGCATTGGGGGACTTCAGGAGAACAAAGGACGTGCACCCATTTCCCCCTCCCTCTACCGCCGCTCCGAGGTACCAGCGGATAAAAGTTGTCGTCGCGGGAGGTCAATTTGATGCAGGACGAAGATTACGATCTGGCCGGACTACCTTCGTCATGGGGGAAACGAAGTGACGAAATTTGCGTGGGCTTCACTACCTTTAGGTTACGCTCGTGTGGGGTCTGCCTTGTCGGCGGAACGAAGGGAACATGACATATGGAATCGTTTTGGCAACCGATCGGCGGTTCTTTGTTGGAATCCGGATAAGTTTTCTTAACTACCTTTTGGTTTACGATTTAGGTATATTCCATTCGATATATTCGATTTAGCAAAAACTTTCACATTGTCGGTTGAATGAAGCCGTCGGTAGGTAATCATATTTAAAGCGTAATGCGTTATATCCACCTACATAAGTAGCAAAAGTTTTCTTAACTCCCTCACACTAGGAATAGGGATCATCCAGCATCAGGGTGGGAATGTACTCTGGACGAAAGCGCAGCAGGGGAAATAGAAGGAAGGGAAGCCAGATTCACGACCTGGTGCCTTTCATTCTTGGACCCAGCACCCTGGAAGCCGAGCTTGACATTCCTTTCTTTGAGCTGATTTTTGAGTTTGAGCTTGGGGTACGCCTATCGTAGAGCATATGCCCGTGACAACGTTTCGGGGAAGGTCCCAAGTTACGCTTGTGTATGTTATGCGAGAGGATGTATTTTTCATTCAAATCAAACATCACTGATGACCATCGCGATTGCAGGCTGGCGCATGTTTCTGTAGCGTGCCTAGGAAAAACGTAATCATTATTTCTACTGGTTCGAGGCGGCGTGCTGGACGAAGAACGGGACTTTTGAGGACATGAGTGACTGCCAAGGCGAGGGTCGGTGACATCAAAATCTTCCTTAATTAAATTCATACATCGCCAGATCAGAGGAGAGAGCGGCCCCACCGATCTCCTGACATTGCCGATTGTCTAATCAACTTCGGTTTAATGTTTATGCAAGTGCTTTAGGAGTTAATGGAACTCAAGTCATCGGCATGCTGAAGAACTTCAACATCATCATCAATCCAGAGTAGGATGTCACGTTCCAAAACCTCGTGCCACCCACACATTTCCTGAACAGTTCCTGACATCGGCTATCACGCCATTAATCGGAGCAGACCCTCATATCAAACGGTATGAGATGACCTCTCATCATCATCATCAACATATTTATAATTTGGCGGCGTAATGGTCGATATTATTCCCATTACCACTCTATGATCCAGAAACACACATCAAACCCTTTCCCGACAGAAGGCAAAACATGTCGATTTTCATTCGTCGCTTGCGACCTTAACATTCTCTGGAGGAGTTGGAATTGGAAGCTGATTTGGCGGTCTATGACCATCACCTTATCAGTTGGGCTATAGAGGAGTCCAATTATTTAAACAGCAAATGTTCTGTCTCATGTTAATCCAAAATACCTACCCGTAGAATCAAATTAACAAAATAAAACAAGCTAGCTAACTAACAAACTGCATCTAGAACTGTGAGTGTAGAATTATTGCACTCCGTACTGCTTTGAGTGTAAATCTTTTGTTAGAATATACATAAATGTCAAATTATTTTCATGATAGCATTTTATAGAGCCGCAGAGAGTACGCGACATCGCATCGAAAGGTAGGATCTTCTCAATTCGCCGTTTGAATGTAAATTTATATACTAGATGCTAGGAGGGAAAATGCAGATTACTTCAATAAAAATAGTCGTCGATGAGCGTAGGTGTATAACAGGTGCTAGGGGAGGAATCTGGATGAATATAGATAGATAATTAGTTATTTTTCAAGTTAGTCAGACCCAGTCATTGTTATTCGAAGCCTTGCAAATTGTAACACGCCATACCTAAAAGAACAAGGGTTTACCACAAATAAATTATTAATTAAATTGGATTAACTATACCAAACCACTAAAACAAAAAAGTACACAACGTTTTGGGGTTAATTACAAATTGATTAATTAGAAGCATCCCGTCACGTTTGCATAAAAGTATTACGTGATGGGGTTGAGAAGGCGCTGCAAAAGAAATGCAGGGGAGAGACGCGAGAACGGGCGAGCTACGAGTTTTAAAGGCCGGGCGGGGTTGCGCCGGCAGGGTAGCTGTAGCAGCATTTGGAAATCAAATTGTTAGGCAATACTTCGTAGGGGGGGGGTTTATCACAACCCAGGTATTTGATTTAATTTACTTTTCCAATTTTTTCACCATTAATTGTCAAATTTAACCCTGTGTTATGCTTTTTATTGCCTATTTCCAAATATTTTGTTTTGTTTACGTTCAATTTTAATTTGTTTAATTTTAGCCATTTTGATATATTTTGTAGGTCTTCGTTTATTTTGTTAATTGCATCTATGTAATCTTCACACGAATTATAGATTAAGGTATCGTCTGCAAATAGTCTAATTTTGCAATGTTTAATAGTTTTAATAATAATATATCATTTATATAAATTATAAATAGAATTGGACCTAATACCGACCCTTGCGGAACACCAAGGTTGTTTTCTATCGGTTCTGATTCTGAGCTTTTAACTTTTGTTACCTGTTTTCTTTCCTGGAGATATTCTTTGAATAGATTCAGAGCTACGTCAGAAAGACCTATGACTTCTAGTTTTTCCAAAAGTATTTTCCTTTCTATCGTTTCAAATGCTCTTTTGAAATCTAAGAATGCTGCAATGGTGATTTTTTTTTGTCTGTTTATTTCTTCCATGTATTAATCACTATATTTATCGCCGCTTCGCAAGAGTTGTTGTTCCGGAATCCTGATTGCTCGTCACATAATATATTATGTTTTTCCAAATACTCAACGAGTTGTTTTTTTATTACAATTTCTAGTAACTGTTCGTATTTTGGTAACATATTTATTGGTCTAAGTTCTTCACATTTTCTGGTATTAACAACTTTCGGAATCGGGATCACAGTAGATGTTGGAAATTTTCCACTTCTTAATGATTCATTTATTATATCCAGTAAATGAGGTCCTATCGCTGGCATTGCATCTCTCAAAACTTTAAAACTTATTCCATCTGGACTCTCTTTTGATTTGGTGCTGTTAAGAATCTATAAAAGATATGTTTCATCAATCTCTTTAAACACAAGCTTTTCTCGGTTTAACCGAACATTTCTCACGTAGGTGTCTTTCTTCAGTATTGGTATACTCTGATGCAATTCTATTATGCTGTTTACACAAACAGTCGTGAAACAGTTTTGTATGGTACCCTGTATCTGATGAGGAAATTCAATGTCGTACTTCATCCCTTTATCTTCGGTTTGTAGTAATCCTTTTATGGTTTTCCACATTTTTTTAGTGTCTCCTTTTTCAGAGATAATTTTTTTTTTGAAGTAATCGTTCTTACAAATTTTCAATTGTTTTGCGTATTTATTTCTCATATTTTTGAATGCTTTCCAGTCTTGAGAGTTTCTTGAGATTTTTGCAATTTTGTACAATCTATCTCTTCATTTTGTATTGTTTGTAGTTCTTTATTATATCATTTATTTGTTCCTGTTATTTTAAGAGTTTGGATTGGTGTTAACTTATCAATTACTTCTTGTAGGTTATTTATTAACGATTTAGACTTTTCGTTGTATTCCATATGATGAAGTTCATCCATATCACCCAGAAGTTCAATTAATCTTTCACTGCTATATTTTTTATAGTTTCTGTATTTTATTATTTTGCTGGTTTTCGTCTTATTTCTTTTTACGTTATCTGTAATGTGGATAAGGTAATGATCGGTTATTTTCGGTTTATCAAGAACTATTACTTTCAAATCCAATCTGTTGGATATGACAAGGTCAATTAACGTACTGGATTTATCTGTTATTCGTGTCTCACTTTTAACAAGTTGTTTCATTCCCAAAGTTTGAATAATTTATTTTAGTCTTTTAGTATTTGTATCATTAAAGTTATTGAAATTTATATTGAAGTCACCAGTTAAGATATTATCTTCTTCTTCTTGAAGATTTAGGGTGCACCAGGTCTCTATAAATGATTCTTGTGTTGTTGTCTTTGGTACTTGCATTTGGAGAATGGTAAATTATGAAAGCGCTCTTTAGTACAACTTACGTGATACGTGCTAGTGTGGATATAATTAGTGAAACATGCAATTCAAGTATTGGTCTGAGAATAAAGAAAGTAAAAAACGTAAAAATTGTTCGTGTTCAGCAACAAGTTCATGCGGCGAGTGGTCACCCGCGATCCGCGACTGACTTTTTCACGGTAGATATTTGGCACCGGCCGCGTGCGATCTGCAGCCGCATGGTAAACGTCTGTATACGGCTTATCGACACTAATTGCCGTTAAAATTGGGACAACGCCTGCCACTGAGGCCTGATTATTTTCTGTTTTTTTTTTATGTTTCATGTTTCGTTTAAATTAAATAAGCATGAAATTAATATTAAAAAATTATTAAAGTAGTATTTTAAGTATTTAATAATTTCTTATTAAATAAGTATTAAATTAGTATTAAATCCCTATTAAATTAGTATTAAATCAGTATAAAGTTAGTAATAAAATAGTATTAAACTAGTAGTAAAATAGTAATAAATCGGTATTTAATTAGTATTAAATCATTATTGAATTAGTGTAATTTTCTTCTTCATTACTAAATATTATTTTGATAAGTATAACCTTCAAAAGCTATTTTCATAAATTACAAATTTTTAATCATTCAGCATTATGGAGTGTCGAAGAAGACCTAAGATTTGAGAGCTAATTGCTCACATAAAGTGCTTATACGTTTTCAAACGCTTTCCTAAAAATGTCGACTGATTTATACATTTTCTATTACCTAGTTTCTCTCTATTGCTCTGTGTAGAGTTATTTCAGATTTTCACATCTCGAGCAACTCACGGATGGTTTACTCGAAGTTTAGCAGCCTTAGCGCTTTATTACACCCGCCCAGAAGTTAGGACGGTAAGTACAGAAGAAGAGAAAGGTATGCAGATATTAAAAACGTCACATCTCCCGCTCAAGTTACTCCGGGAAATATCTGCCGTACTATCTGCTGGGAAGGGAAAAGAACTTGGGCGCCGCCTAATGAAAATATGGACCAGGTTTTGAAATTAATTCGCAAAGTAATCTCGTGAAGTGATGTTAGAAAGCAGGAAGGACTTTGTGGAGATCATACGTAATACGTGTTGGGATGTAGGACAAACCGTGCGCATCTATTCAAATGCAAATTAACTAATTATGTATTTAGTGTCAGGAATATACAACAGATATAATTTATTGTAATTTATTTATATTGCCGGGTACGGAACCATTTATTGAATAACCAATACTCCTGCCACAGGTCACTCCAAGTGGTTCGCTACGTATGGTGACTTAGCAAGGGTGCCTGGGTTTATGGAGTGAGGTTTTTCCAGGTCTTGGGGGCAGACGCATTTGCCAACATACTGCGTGGTGGCCCGGACAGGGAGAAACTGGTTGAGGGAGACCTTTTCGGACTCTCTCGACCCCCGTAGCTCGAAATCCATTAAAAAATCCCAGCACAGCATAGATAAAAAGACACAAAAAGAGCTGATGACCTTGAATCGCCTGAACATTTTCAATAATTGCTAATGAGCTAAGAACCACCTCGATCACGTCAGCTTTCAAACAAACAAAAAAAAACGTATTATAATCGGTCCATTCGTTTAGGAGCTACAATTCCACCGACAGACATACAGACACACACAGTCAAACCTATAACACCCCTATTTTTGCGTCGGGGGTTAAAAAAAATAAAAATGTTATATTTTGGATAAACCACCATAAACGTGGTGAAAATTTTACTCAATTGACAACTGTGTATGTGAAATCCTTACTAATATAGAAAGTGACATAAAAAAGTTCGTGGAAAGTTACATATATACTTTACTTATCAACCCAACGAAGGCCCTGTAAAAGGCCTATATAAACTATAAACTATTAGTAATAATAATTTTTCATCAAATTTAGGTATTTTTCCAAGGAATTGTAAATGTCCCGTATATTGATTTTTTCTGAAGATGTCGTAAAAATAAATAACATTTTAGAAAATAGATATAATAACCTATTAGATTTAAGTATTTGAAATTTACTATAACTTTAAAAAATTGCAATATTTTAAACACTGGATATATACCATTTCAGAAAAATTTAATATACTATAATATACCATTTTAGAAAGATATATACCATGTAGATAAAATTACCTATTAGATCGTAGTATTATTCGAAATTTGCTTTAAAATTGCAACATTTTAATTTCAAACATGAAAAAGTTGAAAAAAATGCTTACCATATACAATTTAATCAAAACGTCTAAAAATTTCAGAAAATTCAAAATAAATAAAAATTCCAGATTTTATTTAAGAAATTTGCAAGAAAACTGTCACCTCGCTTTTTATCTCATATTGTTATTAAAAATATGACTTTCATGGAAGTAACTACAACACCATTTAACAGTTGGTAAGTGTTTTTTTATTAGTAAGATATTTTAGATTACCAATTTAAAAAAAAAAAAATAACAATAATATATTCTTCATGTGAATTTTTCAATTGCTTGATAGATGTCATAATCTTTCATGTTTTCTAACAATTGAAAGATAAATTTCTTCTTTTGTAAGGCTCGAGGAAAATGCTTTCAGTTTCACGAATTCTAAAAATACTAACCGACTAGTTCATCGAAAATCAATTCATCGAAAATCAATTCATCGAAAACCAATTCATCGAATGATCAATTCACCGAATTTTTTTTTTTTCAAATACCAATCAAATATATACCTCTATATAATATTAGAGAATTGAGCTTTGTGCTGAGCACATTATATGTTAAATTTAAATATATTAAAATTACTGTAAATAAAAATGAATCAAAATTAAAATTACAAAATCAATCCAATCATATCTCATAATACAAAAAACTATATATTTTGAATTATATTTTTATACAAATTACTAAGGTTCTCGACGTCCGTTTTATAGTTAACACATTCATATTTGTTTATGAAAACCATTTTACTAATTAATCTTTTATGTAAACCTTGTGCAAAGTTTTATTGTCAATTTTTTTTATAGATATTAATTTACTGTTAAGTTTTATTGACCAATGCTTTTTAACTTCTTGGTCCGCTCAGCATTTCTCTCTAATATCTACAATTTTTTTTGATGAATTGGCGATTCGATGAATTGATCATTCAATGAATTGGTTTTCGATGAATTGGTTTTCGATGAATTGATTTTAGATGAACTCGTTTTCGATGAACTCGCCGTGAACCCTAAAAATACATTAGCTTGATTTTTCACGGGTCTGCGCTAGTGCTTTATAAAATATATTGGATCTAGGCTATCAAAGCAAATTATATTTGAATAGCCCGATTCCAATCAGTACGATCAATCTTGTCTAACGATAATTAAACATCCCACGTTTAGAGTAAGTAATTTTCTATTTAAAGCCCTCGAGAAATTCCTTTCGAACAGATAACGAGTTGAAATTCCTAAATATTTAAGAAGGCGCTGGAAATTCCAAACACATCAAACTTGACAGAATCCTTTTATCGTAATGCGTAGCAGATTCCACCAGTGTTCATTTTAAGTATTTGTGCTGTTTCATTTCGTGATTAATTTAGTACCATGAGTATGATACGAACCTAAATTGACGGCCTTCGTGGTCGAGCGGTAAGGCTCTTGATACGCAATCCGAAGGTCACATGATCTTATACCGACTAAATTTTAATTTAATTAATTTGTGTTATTTCACAATTAATTGCAGTTAATTAGTTTGCGGCATGTTCCAGAGTGGAAGATACTCTCAGTATCACCCTGGTGTAGACCACCTTTCAGAATTGAAATTTTGCTTGAAAATTTGAAATGGTTACATTTTTTCAGTAATTAATACCTTTTGTACTACCTTTTTTGTGTGAGTAACTCACAATGATCCCAGCTGCCCCCTTCTGGATCCAGTGAGACAATGGCATCCACAATTGGGGTATGTTATGAGACTCAAGGCAGTGGGGAGGGTAAAGAGATGAGCGAGAGAAAGGTGGGGAAGTACCTGGCTATTCAGATCTGGTCACGAAACACGGCTAAAGTCATTTCAAGCAACGTTTCAATTCTGAATGGTGGTATTACACCAGAATGAAACTTTCAGTCTGGGACCTATTACAAACATACCAGCGACCTTTTTGTCTAATAATAACTTATCTGTTTTTCACGGAAAACGCGACCACAGACGCTGTATCTAAACGTGACTAAAACGACCGAGAAATATGCTGTTATAAATACGTGTATTATAATATATTAAGATGATATTCTCTAGAACTCTAGACTCTAGACGTACATAACTTGGGAAATTAGAATGATACCCTTTAAGTAGTTGTACGAACAACATTCTTAATACCGTTAAGGGTGGTACGAACAGCCTCCCTAACTTCTCACTTATTCCGAAATATAAACTGCTCCGGGCTCGCGAGTACTAACTATGCAATATTAAAATTGAATGCTGTCGCTTATGAAACGTGAAACATGTGAACTTGCGAACTAATCTCCAGCAGCAAGGGTGTTACAGTTCTGTATACCTACTCTAACTGTTGAAAGCCAGTCTTTTTAAAAGAAACAAACAAGAAGAAAGTTCCGGCTTGTCAAGATAGTTAAAGCTGTAAGCCCCACTTCAGGTGGTTATGTTGGCTGTAGTGGGGCTGTTTAACTTTTATGTTAATTGTTGGCGCTGGAAGTTACTTTATAATTCGTCACAACATACCCCCGACACGTGGCTTTAAAGCGAGCTTTAACTTTAGCTCCAGCGGCTAATTACAATGTGAGATTTATACCTGAACTTTATAGTTTTGCAACGGTGTTATCATGTTTTTTTTCTTTGCATTTTTTATGAAAGCGTGTTTTATTAAAGAAAAACAACTGGCAACTCAGATTTTTTATATAAAATATAATAATAAAAATGTCAAGAAAGAGATTCACTACTGTTGTCACGAACAATAGAGATGGTGGACTGTAAATCTAATTTGTGCGAAAACAAGACAATTGACGGCGTTTATTAACTCAATTACAGAAATAGGCCACTTGCATGGATTTCACAACGACTTGGAAAAAATCGTGTGGATAGATTTTTTTACTAAGATTACGAAATTGTTAGTAAATTTTTTTAGAAATGTGTAGTTTTTTTTATTTTTAAATAAATAAATCCATTATTTAAGCTCGTGACGTCACTACATGAAAATATCCCGTCTCCGATTATGTTCCCTTTTATTTTGTAAAATTCCACACTGATTAATTTTTTTTTTATATGGCAACACTTTGATTTCCGGCGAATTTTTGAATTTGCGTTTAACGTTCACTAGATTTATTGTTTGTTCTATGCGAACTTATCCTTTGGTTTGATTTTTTGATAAAGATGGCGGTTTTTATACAGATGTTACGAAGAGAACCCCGTACAATTTATTGCCATTCGTGTGGAAAACGTTCTTTTTTTAAAATGATTTTCGGCTGTGTGATTATTGTTTTTTCGCACCCATAAAATTATGTCCAGTCTTTCTAGTTTATAAAAAAATGGTCTGATTTTTCGGATTGAAATTTTCAAAAAATCGCCAGGGTTTCAAAAATACGATTAAAAAAAATACAGAATGTCTTAAAATATTTGCCTGAACCGGAATTTTTTTTTAAATGTAATGCAAGTGGCCTATTGGCAAATGAAAGGAAAAAGTCCCCACCTTTGATGAGTTCATTTGCTGTATCGGGTCGATCCTGATGCTGGCTGCTCTCCACGACAACTGCACAAATATATGTCACAATTACCGATACCTTTTGGTATATTATTAGTATTTTTTATGATCATTCATGAGATTTCAATGGTGAGATGTGAACGTGATGTGACGTGAACTGCGAATTTTCAACTCATTTATGAAGGTAATTTTAAATTTTATGCAATATTGTATATATGTTCTTATTTTGTATATATATCTTCTTCTTTTTGTAGTAACTAGGGACTTTCAAGGAAAGGAGAAAAACAAAGGAATAAATTAACAATGAAGGACTTGGGAACATGGGTTTAGTTTTTAAACTGTTTCAGAACTAAACAAGTATGTTTTGTGCTATTGAATGTCACCAAATTTAAAGTCATTAATCATTATAAAACTCATTGAATATCTAAATCTTAGGTGGTGATATATCTAATATAAAACTTTGGGAGACGGGTAGGTATATGTAGGTGCTGCCGCCCCAGGAACCTTTTATACGATAACCAACACTTCTTCCATAATAGGTCACCCCAAGTGGTTCGCTAAGTTTGATGATTTAGCAGGAGTGTCCGGGTTCATGGGGAGGGTTTTGTCAAGGTCTTGGCGGCCAATATATCTGCACATCCTGCGTGGCGGGTTGGGTTGACAGAGACTGGTTGTGGAGGTGTTTTGACCTCTCCATCCAGAATTCATAGTAGAAGGGAAGGATTCATATGTCCGTCACTCCTGGACATATTGACCCCAGATTCCTACCCACCCCTCATACCTATTTCCTTCCCAGAACTTCCTCTTCTTCATTTCCTTAAAATAACCCTCCACACAGTATCCTATAAGATGACATAGGTCCCGAGAGAAATTATTTTCCTCATTGGAACTAATGTAAAAAAAAAACAGATTTAGAAAGAGAGAAAACCAAGAATTATTTTTGCATTTAAAGAATTACCATATGCAATATAATAAAAAATAATTCTATAAAACAAAACACCGCCAAATAGTTCACCAATTCGAGTTTTTTTTTATCCCAGTTACATTTTTTTAATACTTATTTAATTTTTGTTAAATTTAATTTAATGTTATTATAATTTAATTAAATGTAATGTGATTTTAATAACTTTGCGTTATTTTTTTATAATGTTAAATACATGTGTAACATTAAAATCTAAAATAGTGTTTAATCTGATTTCTAAAATAGTATTTTATTTTGGGATATGTTTAAAAATAGCGAATATATTTGAAATTGAATGTCAAGCAGAAGTATTTAATAACACGATACTTTTTCGTCGAGGCCCGAGTGGTTAAAATGTTTTCATACTATTATTTATGGACCAGAGTGTGTTTGCAGAACTGGAGAGGTTAAGATGGCGTCTCTCCCACTAATGTTAGGTGAGAGCCATAAGAAAATAAGATCATTTGCATTAGCCAAGCGGAATTATTGCATCTCCAAAACTTTGAAGTGCTGTACTGAAATTTGAGGAACTTATCTAGAATATTTTTTAAGGATGGAGTCAACTGGTGTTGAATAGTGGATTTTTCAGCGCGGTAAAAGTTTTATTAACATATTTAGAATTGCTCTCTCTAGACTTCAGAAAACATTTTTTTGTACTTAACTAGATACTTTAAAAAATTAGAAAAAATGCATTTGTGTAAATTGATGGTTATCCTGTAAGATTATTATATTATATCACGATGAAAGGAGGTGATTATGAGTACCGCCACCCCGGGAACCATTCTTTGGATAATCAACACCTCTGCCATAAGCAATCCCAAGTGGTTCTATACGTTTGGCGACTTAGCAAGGTTGCCGGGTTCACGGGTTGAGGATTGTCTATGTCACATCTGAGGATACGTCTGCCCACCTACTGTGTGGCGGGCCGGATTTGGAAATACTTGTTGAGGACGACATTTTTACCTCTCCAGCAGGACTCTCGCGAACCATCGCCTTGCACCTTATTGGATGGGATGAATTCAAACGTCCTTCACTCCTGGACACACTGACCCTTAAATTCTTACCTACCCCTCATACCCTTTTCCTTCCCAGGTCTTCCTCTCCTTTCTTTCCTCGTAGGCCCTGAGGGAAATTATTTTCCTCAGAACCTCCTGTGTGGAGCTAACGTACAAAGAGCGATAATAAATAGCATAAAGAAAAGTAATTACAGAGTAGAAGTAATATGGGATAATAATAAGTAAATAAATAAACAAACAAATAAATTAATGTTTTCCAAAACGAACCTAAAAATTTCATTTGTCATATATTGGGTTTATAAATGTGTAAATTCTACTACTTCAGAAATTATAAAATTTGTAGTACTTAATTAAAGCCATAAATACACTGGGAATTTATATCATTTATGTAAATCCTAATTATACAATTGTAAATGTTCTCTAAAATGACTTGGAAAGAATCTCCTACTTGTGATATCACTAAAGAAACCACTCATTCATTCTGAATGCAAGTATTAATGTTCTTCAAAATGACCTTGAAAAAATAATACATCTTTGCGATTCTTTCAAAGACATATAGAAACCATCGCTTCGTTCAAAAAACAAATTTTAATGTTCTCAAAAGTTGTCTTGACAGAGGCTCATTCCTGTGATATCTTGAAAGAAACCATTCCCTTGTTAAAAATATTATGAACTAAATATACAATTTGGCTGTCCTAAAACGGGTATCCTTCCCAGTTGGACAGACAAAGTATCATTTTGTAATGTGTTGTAATATATTTGTATATAAACAAATAAGAAACCGTAAATACAATATAAGTATCATTAAAATAAATATTATGTTAATATTTGTCACGGTAGTAATTATTACGTAGTAATAATTATTTTCCTGACTTAATAAACCTTCACCTGGCCGCTTACTTTAATTGTTAAATCGCCGTTTTTTGATTTTTTCGATTGGCAACTGTATTCATAAATTTTAGGTTTCACTTTTTGAATTACCGCTATTCCGGGAGATCGACGTTAATTCGAATGGTCGCCTAAAACATAAGTATGTGTGTTCATTATATGATAATATCACTTTTACGGGTTAATTAATACCTTTTATAAGAATTATGTTATTAATTCTAACCGAAAGCTGAAAGTAGTTCCGTGTGTGAAAACGGGTTTTATTTTGAATTGTTCTGGAGCGACAGAGATCGCCATGTTTTCGAGGCTAACACACCGCCACGTTCTAATCTGATTGTAAATTAGCTACAGAATCTGGCGCGTTCGAGAGATTTGCGTGGCCAAGGCTTTGTGACTTGCTACGGTCGTGGCGGTTCCTATTTGTGGCGGATGCCGCGGATGGACGCCCTGTGCTTATCTCCGGATGAAAGGTGCGGTAATCGGGGTCTACCGAGTAATCACCGGTGCGCTCAACCAGCACACTGGACCTGATGCTGGATCCTGCTCCCTGGTGAGGAGTCCCCATCCTCTGGAGCCTTCCTCGGGGTCTTTCCTGGTTGCTGACCTGGAGGTCCTGCGTGCTCATGGACCTCGTTTCCTCCACACGCTACGTGGTCGGCGGTTAATATGCGTTCGCGTCAAGTTAGAATTAATAGAATTTAAAAAGATACATGGTCCGCAGGTATGCTCTTTTCTTTATGTTTAACTTTCTTCCAGCTAAATTCAAAGTATGGTTTTTGTTTCTTTTGGGAATATGAATCCCGATCCCTTGAAGAGCGCCCTTGTATTTAAGAATGTATTATAAATATAGTAGTATTTGTTACTGTGAGATAATCTCTTTATTCAGCTAGCCTTACTTACCTTACTGGAGGGGAAACTGTATTTTTCCTTCCCACCATCCTGAAGTAGTTTTTTATGCTTTATATATATATTAAAAAAGGTACCAAGGAACTTTTATGTTACATATTATGCTTTTACTGTAATAATAATTTCCTAACTAAAACAGAAAAATCGCGTTTTTTTAATTTTTCTGGTGTCACTAATCAGGACCTTTACAAAGAGTGTACAAGTAATCTGAAACAGCAAAGAAAAAGCCACCCACGTACAACACAGCTTAAACGCTATCCTAAAAATATTGCTTCACTTTCAGGCAGATTTTTCATGCAAATATGAAGTTGAAATACTCTTTTTTCAAGTCAAGCTAATTCCCAACAAGTTTTCTCGCCGCAGGACGCTCGAACACTCACAGCAAAGGGCGAGTATGCTAGTACCGAGCTCTGTATGTAGTGTAGGTAGGTAGCATGTTGGCTGAACTGGCAGTAAAACTGTTTGTAAAAACCTCCTTGAAGAATTTTCAACGTGTTTAACGTCGCCTTTGATTTTTTAGATGAATTTATAATGCTTAATAGCTCTGAGGCAAAACGCTTTTTAGAGTGCAATGTAAGCAGCTGCGATTATGTTTTCTTTAGAGTGAGATTTATTGTGGAAACGTGAAGTGAAATGTTGTAAGCAGACACAATTAAAATGAAACTGTTAAAAATGTAATCACGGTAATGGTTCTTTTAGCGTAATGAAAGCTTCGTAAATTTAACTAATTAATTAACTAACCATTGCTTTATTTCTCTGCAGAAATTATAAGTCCTGATTGAATGCAACGTCTTGCAAAAACATCTTGCTCCTTCCACCTTGGTACGCTGCTACTAACCTAATAATAAACGTATATAATTTAAGAGGTAGAGGTATAGTCAAAATAACATCTTTAAAACATAATCAGGTAGAAATGCTAAGAAATTTTTTCCATAGAAATGTTCAGAAATGCACAAAATAATTTGCAAGGCAGATAGAAATATTTCACCATTAAATTTATACGACGAGAATGCCAGCATTCTTATAAATACCAACCAGGAATTATTAGATTCCTGGTCAAATAAAATTCTTCACGCAAAACACTTCAATTATCTCAACCAAACATATGTTGACAAATTTTCGTCAAACAAATGGTTGAGTATTGGAGAGTTGAGCGCAGAAATAGAAGGCTTTATGCTTGCCATACAAGATAGAGTCATTAATACTAAAAATTATAGGAAGCATACCATCAAAGATGCAAATCAAATTGATGATTTATGTAGAAAATGTTTGGCTTTTCCGGAAACTATAGAACATATTATATCGCGATGTTCTGTATTAGCACCGTCCGAGTATACATTTAGGCACAATCAAGTTTAAAAATAATTCACCAAAGTTTGGTAATTAAACATAACTTGATTGACTGCCGTAATGTACCATATTATGAATATGAACCAAATTCATTTTTAGAAAATGAATTTTATAAAATTTATTATGATAAAACTATTTTGACAGACAGAACAATTAGTCATAATAGACCCGATATAGTTTTACATGACAAAATTAAGAAAATAACTTATATCATTGATGTCGCTATTCCAAATTCTTGTAATATTCAGAAAACTGTTTCTGAAAAAATAAGAAAATATACAGATTTAGGAAATGAAATTAAAAGAATTTGGAATTCTCAGACTATAAAAATATTACCATTTGTTATTTCGGCTACTGGCATTATACCTAGCTCTCTCATTCAAAATTTAGGCGTATTAGATTTGTCAAAAAATTTGTACATAAAAATGCAAAAGTCGGTCATTTTAAATACATGTAGGATTACGAAAGATTTTTTAAATATTTATATTGAGGGATCAGTAGGATTTATCGGACCAGTTAGGATTTCATCAGAGCCGAACCCTCTGATATGAAAATATCTGGAGTCGGTGAAATATTTTCCCATTATGTTTCTGGTGGATTGACGTATTGTTCTTGTATTGTTTTATTCTTATATGGTGCACTTACATTGCGTTAATTTACTAGATATTCATTTGTGGAAAAGTGTGGAAGGGTTTAGTCTTTCATTTGGGAAAGATTCAACCCGGATATAAAATATGGAGCACCGTAAAAATAATATATAATACATTGCGTGACGTTTGTCTTATGTAGAAACTGAGACAATCATTACAATTAATTTTATAAATGTCCGAATGGCTTAGAACATCCTCTTTGTCCTTGGCATTAAAAAAAAAAATCCTAGGTTGTTATTTGTATAAAATGCTACTTTGATTTCAGGTGAGAATTTAATAGTACATGAAGAGGAAAGGTTATTAATACTATAAAATGTACTTTTATCTATCTGTCCTTCCCGTAATGAGTTTTCTTCTCAACTCATTGGGAATAATGTGTTACCTATCATGTTTTTGTAATACATTATAATTATTAAATAAAAATAAAATATACAAAAAATTTCTTCATTGGTGGTTAAGGTTATTATTGTTATAAGTTAGTGGACTATTGTAAACGTATTTATTTATGGAAATTAATTTTTATTTTTTTTATTTTTTTTGCTAGGATTCTATCAATAAGGCCTGTTTCATATCCATTATTTTGAGCTATTAGTTTGATTGTACTTAATTCATTAGAATAATTAACATTCGAAAAAGGAATAGCGACTAATCGGTGGATCATAGAGTGCAACGCTGAATGTTTATGGGAGATTGGGTGGTTGGACGTATTATGGATTACAGTGTCTGTGAAGGTAGGTTTTGTAAAAATATTAAAATGAATTATATTATCAATAATCGATAAGGTGAGAACTAGAAAGTTGAGTGTCGAATTTATACCTACTTCTAGCGTGAATTGGATCTGATTATGTAAAGAGTTCAGGAGTGATAGGAAGGAATTTAGCTGACGCTCTACCAGACCATATACAAATAATATCGTCTACATAGCGCTTTCATAGTATTATATTTTTTAGCGATGGTGATTTAAGTTCATTTATATTTTTTTCAAAGTTATTCATAAAAATGTCTGCAATAAGCGGACTTGTGGGTGACCCCATCGGTAATCCATCACATGGTCGGTACATTATATTATTATATTTAAAACTGTTTTGGTTCATGCAAACATCGATAAGTTGGATAATATCTACAGAAAAATCTTTGTATAAGTTAGAACTATTGAATAAATTGCTTATAATATTTTTACATTCCACTATCGGATACTGGGAAAAAAATTCACTACATCAAAAGAAATGAGTTTACAGTTGTTAGGGAGAGTAAAAATCTTTTGAGTGGTTGATTAGTTTATGGGAATTTTTAATTGTGTGTTCCCACACTCCCCTCCCCCACGTCCCTCCCACAACTGACGCACTGTCCCATACTAATTTACCGTCTCTTTCTTCCTTAACAATTTGTATATAACTAACTAACTAACCATCACGCCGTTTCCCCGCAGGGGTAGGCAGAGAGGACGGACCGCAACACAACTCGATCTTGGCACACACTCTTTGCCTCGTTCACATTCATACATCGTCTCATACATGCTCTTCTATTAATCCGACTCTTCACATGGCCCGACTCAAGTATCTGATTCACTTGGTCGTGCCATGTTTTTCTCGGACGTCCCCGACTTCTTCTACCATTCACATTTGCATCATATATTCTCCTTACACTCATATTCTCGTTCATTCGCTCTACATGCCCAAACGATCGGAGAGTCCCTTTCTTAATATTACACATCACGCTTACATCAGCCTTGCATTCTTTGCGGGTATCCACGTTTCCCTCACGATCGTACATGGTTTATATATATATATATGTATATTATTCTGTATTATTTAATATTTTTACAACAGTCCTGAGGATGGTACGGAGGTACCACAACCGTAAATGTCGATAAAGTGACGTAAAACAAAGTATTTTATTTGTTTATAATACTGCCATCATGGGTAGAAGCACAACACCTTCAGAGAGAGTATCGAGGATGATTCTTTATCTATGACGGCAGAAAAAAATAATTTTAAGAATATTGTTAAAAAGGTTCATTTCTTAAGTAAGATAAAAGGAAAATTAGACATTAAAACAAGGAAATTGGTCTACGTCTACAACACCACTGGTAGCATCACACCTGAATTACTGCAAAAGTGTAATCTTTCTGAGCATTAAAACACAAGTTGAAAGAATGGAAATAATTCAGAGGCACGAGGTCTATATTGTGCTGTAGCCTTCGACGTCAATGGCTGTAGCAGATATTCTAGGATAAAAATCATGCATGTTTTTAAATCCCGTAAAACATGTTTTAGATAAAGTAATTCCTACCTTCAATGTTTCCAGGAGAGATTTAGGCAATAAAATGAGGAACAAAGTGCGGAATTAGTCGGCACCTCAAAGTATTGCCGCGTTTTCTTTAGGGAAATGATGCTTCCGATATTAAATTCCTACCACGCATGATCGTTATTTGTTCCTAGCGTCTCCCCCGGTGCCAGAAGTACTCCAAGGGCGGTTCGTCAGATATTTTATTTTTTTAAATTAAATGAAAAAAATATTAGCGAAACTCAATCAAAATCTGAAGACAGAAAAATCAGAAAAAGATATTGGTTCCACTGGGACTCGAACCCAGATACCTTAGCATTCATGGCCAACTGCTCTACCGATTGAGCCATGGAACCCATTTCCAATTCGATCACTTTTAACTGTATCATACTTCGACTAAGAACTACCAACACTATGTTCATTTTTCTTAACGCACATATTATTGGCTGCTATCCTTTAACTGTTTTTTTAACTGTATCATACTTCGACTAAGAACCACCAACACTATGTTCATTTTTCTTAACGCACATATTATTGGCTGCTATCTTTATATATGATTGCAAGATTCAACCCGAACTAAATGCTATCTAGATAGTGTCTGGATAAATATTAATCCATTTTATTTTTAATACGCGACATCTATTGATTTTTCTGCAAGTCTAGGATGAATATTTTTATTTTTATTTTTAAATTTATGAGTAAAAACTCTAGATTTGCAGAAAAGTCAATAGATGTCGCGCATACGCACAACACTCACCAAAACTTTATTGCAATCAGATGAATGGGTGAATTGCACAATTGCAATTTTTTATTCTCAGTTTTTTTACATGAGCTCCACACAGGAGGCCCGGAGGAAAAATAATTTCCCTCAGGACCTATGTCATCTTTGAGGATGCTGTGTGGAGGATTTTTTAAGGAAAGAAGGGAGAGGAGAGTTCTGGGAAGGAAAAAGGTATAGGGGTTAGGTAGGAATCTGGGGTTCAGTGTGTCCAGGTCATCCACCTCCGAAACCCAAGCAAACCTCACCCCATGAACCCGGGCACGCCTGCTAAATCACCAAACGTAGCGAACCACTTGGGGTGACCTATGGCAGAGGTGTTGGTTATCCAATAAATGTTCCCGGGGCGGCGGTACCCATTCCCGCCTCCCAAATTGTCAATTAGAATATATGCAGAATTTTAAAACGAATGACTGCAAACACAATCCAACAATTAAGTTGCATCAGAATCAACTTAGATGGAATAATGTTTTTTATTTTTATTTAAATATGATCTTTATTTACCTATTGAGTTTTTACAGATGTTCTCACTCAAATGAGAACCATCGAATTATAAAAACTCAGTTAATACACAAATTACATAAATCTTATTTGATAAATCATTTGTAAATCTTGAAATTGTTTCTAAATAAAAATTAAATAATAAAAAATAAAAAAATAATAAAAATTCATTAATGTTCACTCTATTGACAAGGAATGCAAAGAGAGGCAAGAGACATATGATACAAAAGAGACACGAGCGTTACAAGAGACACAAGAGACACAGGAGACACAGGAGACACAGGCGACACAAGAGATACAAGAGCCTCAAGAGATGCAAGAAACACGATAGATACAAATTAGGGACACATACGTACATAAAATTTACAATTATATAACTTAATTAACTATTTTTCGCAAATAGAGCAAAAACGTAACAAAACATCTATATTTAAGTACATACTTTCTAATTCGTTTTCAAATTTAAACATATTTGCAATCTCAGTAACATCGATCTGAATTTTGTTATAAAATTGGACGGCCTGGTACATAAGTGATTTCTAAGTGCTTGCTTTCTTACATTCCGGATTCCTAAAAACTTGCTAATATTTAAATCCAGTAATTTTTTACCTCCAATTAGTCAAATTTGAGCTTCAACGATCCCATCGTTCTAACGCTACAAATTAAACTACCGAATCTTGTCTCCACACACTGCTATTCGCACGACTATGGTGGAACACGTTTTTACTGGATAATAGTACGCATTGGTGTCTCTATGACCATTCCGTGTTTAAAACAGGTCTCTGCTAGTCAATAAATAAAACGAGATAATGTAACATTTTAAATGCAGTACATCACACACCATTACACTATTACAAAAAAACTAATGGAAGCGCAGCGAAAAAATTTACATTATTATAAGTACCTAATTTAATAGAAAGGAGTAACGACCAGTTTTTTACGGAACCTTAAAATAAGGAACAAAATTAATAATATGATTAAGACTTCACAAATTACTCCTAAATAAACAGCTTAATAAAGGCCGTTATATTTCCCTAGATTTAGGGATAAAAATGCCTTAAACATTTAATGCCACATTAAATTGCCGTAATGCTAACGAGCCGGCAATGTGCCACAATTTATACTTTCCCTCCTTAAGAGGGACACTTCAACCACCCTGTAGGTTGTGCCGGTAGACTGTGCGGGGCGGCCCAACAAAAACCTTTGAAAATTTATGTACCAAGTAATTGAATCAAAACCGATAACTTCTTATACAGGGGAGTTGTTTTTTGAGGTAATTTTGAGGCAATCGCGGCGGCCTTGTTCAAGTCAGGTCGGCGAAGGGTTGAGATTAATACTAGTAGGGCTATGACAGGAATTCCCGATATCGAGGAGAGGGATAAAAGGGCTAATGTTATCTTAACTGCACGTATCTTTTGTGATACATGTCTAAGATCAATAAATTAAGGGTTATCGTTTTCGGAGGCTATTTTTTTCGAGTCTGTCTGTTATTTTTTATTTGTAAGCGGAGTATGCAATAGTAATTAAATTTAATGAAAGCCGAGTTGAAACGGTATTAATATTAGTACTTAATTGTAGAAATACACATTTTAACACTGGCTACGATAAAGTACGTTATTTTTACAATTTTCATTTTACATTAACTGTACACAGGAAGCCGCGAAGAAAATAATTTGGCATTTAAAGGGCCCATCTATGGGAATGCTGGTTGGAGGATCTTTTTCAGGAAAAGAAAGAGATGAAGTTTGAAGAAAACCTGAGATTTTCTATCGAGGGAATTTAATATAATTACCCTTTTAGCGTGGCAAATGAATAGATATTACCTTAAAAAAATAACATATATTTTTTTAGAAACATAAAAACTTAAAGGGTTCAAGAGAAATATATTACGTTAGGTAGAAATTCGGAATGTATGTATCATTGATTAAAAATAAGCTGATGGGAACGGTCATAAATAGACATTTAATTTATTTCAACTTCTGAACAAACAAATCCCCAGTTATTGTTTGACCACCATCGTAGTGGACGGGTTAATAATGCATAAAGCTCTTTTGAGCTGAGCTTTTTCTGATGGCAATTTTGCTATTTAGTGGAAAGCATGCAGTCCTGTCTATTGCAGTAGTTATTAATTCCTAGCTTAGCGTTCAAAGGATTCAGTTAGGATGTCATTATAATCCAAGAACGTATTATTTCTTCTTTCTGATTCGATACAGGAATTTGAGCTTTGTAAAATATTTTCAATTGGTTTTATTTTCGAATTGGAGAAAATTGAACACTACAACAAGATACCTATATATTTTAAAAGGACGCAATTGTTCGGATTGAATAATATGAGTTCCAATAATTTTGAAAACTAAATTTAATTTAACAGATTTCTGTTATCAATTTTTTAACCTTTTAAGAGAGCTAAGAATGCCTCTTGAATTGTATTTCTAGAGGGTTCCCGGCATGCGTTGCAACGCTACTAAATTGAAGAAGTAGTTTCTCCCTGGGTGTCACCTTCCCCGCCTTCCCCCTCCCCTATCCCTAGGTGTGGGCACAACAACTCACCACAGTTTCATCGCAATCGGATGAAGAGTATAGGAAATCATTTCATAACACCAGAGCTTACTACAATGTATGGATACTATCCCGGGTATGCGCACATCAAATCACCAAAGTTTCATCGCATTCGGAAGAATAGTTTAGGAACGCATAAAGGACAAACAAAGAAATATTAATTTTTATATATTAAAAATTAATCATATTTTGGTACCTAACATAGATACCTATTTAAAATACCCATGATTCTTGATTAGACTTAAAGTATTCATTTTGGGTGAGTATCATATGTGAGTACTTTAATTAAATCCATTAATTTAAAGAATTTATTTGAAAATTGAATTTTGATTAAGAAAATAGATGATTTGCAAAATTTCATTCTGAAAGAGTGACATGATTGACATTTTTGTAAGAGTTTTTCTAATGGTTAAACATTTTTTCAGATGTATCTATTGTCATGTGGTTGTAATAATCCACATGGCAATACGAGGGTAGAATGAAGATATTTTGAAAGTTTCAAACATTTCCTATGTTTAACATAGCAAAAGGATAAACAAACAAGCAAACATACATTCTTTTTTATATTTATAGATTTAGATATTTTAAATAGAATATACGTAGCAAAAGATATTTATTTATTTAATTATTAAAGCCATATTTATACAAAATTGAACTGCCACAGCAACAATATTTTGTATTTATTTAGTGAAAATTTGAATACGTCATATTATGGCAATGGTTAGTGCATAATAATGAATTACCTAGTTAGTCCCAGTTTCTACACTGAAATAAATGCTTACTTCTAGTATTACGGCCTCCTTGGTTAAGTGGTAAGGCTCTCGACCGGCAATCCGAAGGTCGCGGATTCAGATTTGTGTTACTTTCACAATTAATTAATTAAAAAGTCATATAATCTAGTTAATTTGCGGCACGTTCCAGAGTGGAAGATACTCTAATTATCGCCATGGTGCAAGACCACCATTTAGAATTGAAACGTCGCGCGTCGCTTGAAATGGCTTTATTCGTGGCCTCTTCCTAACCTCCTTCCCCTCCTCACTACTTTCAGCCTTATAACATACCTCAATTGGGGATGCAATAGTCTCATTGGCTCCAGATTGCTGGGATCAGTTAAAAAAATTCACATAAAAAACAACTGCTTGGTGAACAAAGAAAGGTTGCTCAAAAAAGTAATATTTAATTACCTTAACATAAAACAAAAAAATTGACATACTACAATGTCTTTAAAAATGACTTCTTAGTACTGTTTCGACTTCCAAAGCTGTACATATCAAATCATTTTATCATTTTCACGCAGCATCGCATTGTTTAGTCGACACATTAATCTCAGGCCCCCGAGCACAGTCGATCGATAAACATTGATAGGTTCACTCTCGTTAACTTCTCATCGTTCCCTAGCATGATTGTAGATCGCCAACGAATGAGTAACAGTTGATAATGACTAAGTGTTCTTAATGTATTCGACGTCAACTGTTGTTTGTACGTTAGCGATATGCAGTTGTCGTAGGGAACGATGAGAAGTTACCAAAAGTTGATCTTATAAGTTCTTATCGATCGATCAAGCTAGGACCCCAGGTCAGCGAAAAGTTCTCTCTAGTTAGAGGTTGGCATTTAAAAAAATATTAATTTACATTCACTAAAAATGATTTAGCTGCAGAGTTCGTGCAATGTTAATTTTACAGTCATTCATTAGCGTACATGCTCCTTTACATTACCTCTGGGATAATACCAGAGCCCCGCAATAAACTCCAACACATTTACCTCGTAACAGTTATAAAGGAAGTGTTGCACTAAACACTAACAAAGTGGCAATTCATTGCTCTAAAGAGGGTGTTTGAATGGTGGTAACGCAATTAGCCATTCTTAAATTTTTTTTTTTTTTTTTTTACAGTGAATACCGCACAAGAATCTCAACTGCTCCCGTCTGGAGCCAGTGAGACTATGGCATCCCCAATTGGGGTATGTTGTGAGGCTGAAGGTAGTGGGGAGGGGAAGGAGGTAGGGAAGAGGAAGGTTGGGAAGTACCTGGCTATTCAGATCTGGTCACCAAACACGGCTAAAGCCATTTTCAAGCAACGTTTCAATTCTGAATGGTGGTCTTATACCAGGGCGATACTGATAGTATCTTCCACTCTGGAACGTGCCGCAAATATGCTATATATTATTTTAAATGAATAAATTGTGAAATAACACAAATTAATCAAATAAAATTTATTTGCGCACGCCGGGTTCGAACCCGCGACCTCCGGATTGTGAGTCAAGAGTCTTAGCCACTGGACTACGGAGGTCGTCAAAAATGGTAACATGTTTCAAAATAAAGAAATAAGTTGTCGAAATAAAAAAATAAAAATTGGAAATATTTATTTTTTCTTCTCTCAATTCTTTAACATACCGTACAAGGCCGTCAGATACTTTAATATAGCACGATCGGTAACTAAATTTGGCAGCCACCTCTGGTCTGGAGAAAAAAACTCTCGAATCTGGGCAGAAGCGAGCGGTCAGTTTGATAGATTATTCTATCTTAATAAATTGATTGCAATGATTAGAGCACATGCGTCGGGTGAGAATGCTATCCTCGTCCTACAAGTATTTCCATGAAAGATGCTCTGAGGAACTAGCGTCATTGATCCCCTCGGCACTGGTGGGTGTCGGGAAACACATACATATGTATACGGTTTGTTACACGAGAACGGGTCACTTCTTCGACTTGTTGAAAATGGAGTGCTTTTAGATGATCTTAAATTTATTTCTGCTTTATATAATAATATTTATGCATTATAATTTTATTACCTCTTGTCATAATTGTCTTTTAGTTGTTGTAAGATTACTGTTTAATTTATAGTTACGTAATTAATATAATAGTGAAATGTGGCTTGACTCCAGTTCATGTGGCTTGACTCCAATTCAATTATATATTTATCACTGTATATGTATTATGTAAAAGCTGTTTGTTTCTTACAAATAAATAAATAAATAAATAATGAGGAAATCTATAATTGTTTTCTCAGATAAGTAAATTATACATATATGCATCAATCAAATTGCAAACTGTTGATTTCCCTAAAATAAAATATGTAAATGTTTGTTAAAAATGCCTTTCAACGGACGTTTTGTAATATTTTAAAAATAATAAAATTGAATCGAATTAGTCTAGATTAAATTTTCGTCCGACTGTGCAGAAATAAAATGAAAAACACGTAAATTTGAGATTTTACAATAATCCTTTCAATTGCGCTCGAAAAAAATTAAACAGTTTGGAAACGGTTTGATGGTTAGAAATAAAATGAAAAACAAGTAAATTTGAGGCTTGTCCTAATTTTACAATAATCCTTTCAATTGCACTCAGGTGATTCCCGACGTCCCCGGTGAGTGAAAGTAGTTGTTTCTCGAACTGTTAACACTAAGCCGAGCTTAGCCAAGCAGCACAGAGATGGCGCCCTATTACACATAATTATCATTTTAATCATTATTCTCGACTGGCGTTTAGTTAAAGTTGGCGGTAGTGGTCTTAACTGTTAAACTCCGCCACCTGTCACTGTTATCTTGCCGAGATGAAGGCAAGTTTTAGTTTACAAGGCACCCAAAGGTTGGAGTTTGAAACAGAGGACAACCAAATGGGAAATAATAAGAAATAGTACAAATATAATTATTCAAAGGAAAATTTAATGTGAAATTTTCAATTTTCAATACCAAGTCTAAATAAAGAAGAATGTGTGTTGCGGAGTATTTGTTTACACATAAGTCTACTTTCACTACTAAACTGTAGATGCATATTTATAAATCTATATTCTGTTGATTGCTTCTAATAGTTGTGCAGAATTACTCTTTTTTTTAAAGAAAAGTATTTTTTCAGCACAATATTGGCCTCCAATAATCGAAATATTCTTTCTTCAAATCGAAGGGTAATTTTAGAAATCATAAGATAATCCAAATTTGAGGTGACATGAAATCTTTTCGAAGAAAGCCACAAATTTAATGCCCCGTACCCAAAAATCATTCAAATTTTTAATTTGGGAAGCGGGTGTGGGTACCGCCGCTCTCGGAACCGTTTATTGGATAACGATAACCTACAGTCCTGCTGTAGGTCACCCCGAGTGGTTTGCTACGTTTGGCGACTTAAATAGCAGGGGAGCCGGGTTCATGGGGTTAGGATTATAATATAGATCTTGTCGGAGAATGCGTTTGCCCCTCTATTGCGTGGCGGGCCGAATCGGGAGAGACTGGTTGAGGGAGACTTATCCTAACCCTCTCTAGCGGGACTCTCTCGACCCATCGCCTTGCACCGCTGTGGGAGGGATGGATTTGTACGTCCGTCACTCCTAGACACATTGACTCCCAGATTCCTACACAGTTACACACCCCTCATTCCTTCACCCTTTCCAGAACTTCCTCTCCTTCCTTTCCTTAAAATGATCCTCCACACAGCATTCATAAAGATGACATACATCCTGAATTTATTTTCCTGTATGGAGTTAATATAAAAAATGACTCAATGACGTACTGGGCTGACGTACAAATTCTATCCGTAAAAAATGTTATTTTCATAATGCCAAAGCTTCAAATAATGTTTTTTTGCTTCAGAAATTAGACTTCTGCGTAGAAATTAAGAAGATATCAGAGTCAATATTTAGATAATTTAACCCCCCAGGCTTCGACCATATTTTGTCAGAGTATAAAACGTGGTGTTTTTCTCTATAAAACACAGTTCATATCACATATCTCACTATGATAGTAACGGAGACACAGCAATTTCTTTGAGATCTATATAAGTTTTTCTGAAAGGCGAACAAATTATCCTGAGGGGTTTGTAGCACAATTATTTTCAGTGTTCGGTGTAATGATTCCACCTCCTACAAGTGGAACTGACTACAATATCTAACTAAAACGAACTCGGAATTATCTTAAGGGACTACCTTGACAAAGTTAACAATGTTATCTTACATCCAATTGCTTCTTTGAACTTGAGCGGTAATGTCACTTAAACCGTTTAGATAAACAGTACAAAGGTCTCTGTTACCTCAAGTTAAAGTTAACACGGTAAACGAGTGCATTAACTCGGAATTAACTCTGAATGTATTTAAATAAGGTATTCCCCGCAGACATTAGTAGCGGATTCCTGTATTCCTTTCTTATCCGGGATCTGTGCCGGAAATCCTCCTGTCACACGGCCTTTGGGCGGCATGTCCGCATCCGCTTCCGCCCTAGCGACTCCACCCCCTCACACTGCGGGGGGGGGGGTGGAAGCGGGTGGGGGGTGGGACTGATTATATCAGGTGGGAATACCGGTGGACGAGTTGACGGTGACAGTCGAAATGTACTCAAATGTAACTATGAGGGCTGTATTCGTATTGTACTACCTCCCGTTGTCATGTTGCCCGTAGAATGGACACTTTTACATAAAGTATGCAGGCATTATCTAGGTACAAATTAAATTTAATAGCTAACCTTTAACTATGGACGTTACATTTTTGTTACAATACTATGGACGGGCGGTCTCACAGACCGCTATCTATCTAATTAAGTAAGTATTGTGCCTAAAATTGTTTTTAATTATTTACGGACCTTACCAAATGTAAATAAAACATTCCATTTTAGTAAAAATATATTTATTTTAAACTAAAATCTAACCATTTAACAATCAAAGGCACTTTTCATTCATTTTTACTCCAGATAACTTTGTAGGAACATTATCCAAGGAAAATAACTTTTTCAGTAAGTTTTACTAATTTTACAATAAAATACTATTTTATACATATATTAAATTTTTAATTTTTTTTCTTTATATATTATAAACAAAAAAAATAAAAATTAACACTGATTTCTTAAAACAAAACATAAAAATTTTGACAAAGACTCAACTTGTGCATATTTATTGGCAGTCTTTGCATAATGGCTTAGAACATTGTAGGCATATTGGCTGTTTACAGCCTTCACAAGTGTAAATCGTTTTTCTTTTTATTTGTGGTGGGTATAGTTTACTTGCAGATGCACTAGGTTGATTGTTTTCTGAAATTTTTTATTAATAAATCTAGAACAAATAAAATCATCCTGAACTTAATTTATTACACAAACGTGGAACCGCGGTCCCACAGACCGCAATCAAAATATAAAAAGAAATTACTCACGCAAAATACAGCCGGCGAAGTAACCTTCACTCTCGACAGTCATTTTGCCACTAAAACCGAAGCTACTGAGGCGGACAGACGCGTAAGGTAGGCGGGAAGAGAGGGGCACGCGTTCACAAATTGTAAGCGGCCTGTGAGACCGCACGTCCATAGTTAAAGGTTAATACCCCGCATTGTTCAAGTTTTAAAAAGATTTTTTTTTCATTTTATTCAAACAATTTGAAATAAAAACACGAAATGCACATCGTTGCGGCTAGTATATTATATTTCGGTTAAATTAACATTTAAAGGATTATGCCATTGCAAACTTCTGTATTTGCCCCGATTTATTAAGCTTTCTTACCTTCCATATATAATATATACCAACAAGAATATTCGATCGAAAATTCTTTTTAATTGCAACAACAATATCAGGACTAAGTCATGTAGATACTCGCTTATACCTAGATTACATGCAGTCGGAAATACTTGTTCAGAAGTAGTACAAGAAATGGAAAAGAAAAATATTTCACTTTTTTTATAAATAAATTTCTTTCGTTTTACTAACAAATATTTTCTTGAAAAATGAAAATTAAAAATTCCCGACATGTTGCAATACTCGTATATTAACAAATAACACGATGCAGAAATAAAACTTTATCTCCTTAGCTCCGTGGTCAAGGGGCAAGGCTCTTGACCAGCGATCCGGAGGTCATGGGCTTGAATCCCGGAGCGCGCAGATAACTTTTAATTTATTGATTTGTATTTTTACAATTTAATCATTTAAAATAATATTTAAGATATATTTGCGACCTGTTCCAAAGTGGAAGATATTCTCAGTGTAGACCTGGTGTAAGACAACCACTCACAATTGCTTAGCTGCGTTTGGTGACTAGATCTGAAAAGCCAGGTATTTCCCCACCTTCCACTTTCCCAAATCCTTTCCCTCCCCACTTACTTTCAGCCTCAGAACACGCCCCAATTGGGTATTCCATAGTCTCACTGGCTCGAGACGGGAACGGTTGGGACTCTTGTGGGGTATTCACATAAAAAAAACGAGTGTGCTTTAGACCACACGACTGAAGTAAAACTTCACTAACTTATAAAATAAGAGATAAAGAAAATGTGCGTGCGCACTGCTCTCTCTTGATCTTACAGTGTGATACATACAATAGGCCTGCACTGTGTCTTAGATATACGAAACGTAACTGGCTATGAGAGAAAGAAAATGTGTGCTCGCACCTCTCTTTCTTGTCCCTACAGTAATATACGAAACGTAAATCTCTCTCTTTCTATCTTCACTAAATTATATCCCCCTCTCAACTTCCGTTCGCCTCGCCCCATCACACTTTTCACGCATTCACCAGCTTAATCCCCAAGTCAAGCGTGCGTAAAGAAGTTTTACTTCAAAAATAATAATGACAAATGCAAAGCGCCGATCGGCGAAACCTTCAGAAAACTAAAGTAGACAAGAGTGGGGAGGCTACGAATCACCGCACAAAGAGAAGACCGATTATTCTATCTCATTCTCTTCCTAAAAAGAGTGCATTATGCCGATAAAGTAAAGAAAGATTTTCTATGAACGTAGTTGGATATTCGCGGGTAATTAGAATGGATCTGCACAAAACAGCGTTATTTTGATAATGCCGTTCCGCGTAAGGGCTCAATTGGGGAACATGTCTGGAATATCTTGATAGATTTAGTGCATTCGGGGTAAAATGAATCCTATCTAATTCAAGTACTTTAATAGTATTTCTTTTTATTTATAACTTAATGAGTAATACCCCAAATTGTACTATTTTATTTAATGAACGCAAATTTGGCGAAACTCAATCGAAAATCTGAAAACATGAAAATCAGAAAAAGTGTCACATTTGGGACTCGAACCCAGAACCTTTGCCTTGCCGGTGCGCAACTCTATCATGTTTGAGTTTCGCTAATATTGTATTCATTTAATTAAATATTACAGTTTGAGGTTTTACTCGTTAAGTAAAAAATAAAAATAAATATTTATCCTAGTCTTGTAGAAAAGTCAATAGAATTCGCATATTGAAAATAAAAATGGATACAAATTTATCCGATACACTATCTAATTAGCATTTAGTTCGGGTTTGAATCTTGCAATCATACATAAAGAGAGCAGCCAATAAAATATGCGCTAGAAAATGTAGACAATGTTGGTAGTTCTTACTCAAAGTATGAAACAATTAAATATGACCGTATCGGATAGGGATACATTGATTCGCTTAGTTGGTAGAATTGCGGCATGGACAAGGTCTTGGGTTCGAGTCCCAGATTTGTCCGTATATTTTTCTGTTTTCAGATTTTTTAATGAGTTTCGCTAATATTGTCTTCATTGAATTATATATTTTAATAGTATTTGAAGAAGAAAGTTACTTGCCTAGGCATGTACATTTGTACATATGTACATTAAAAGCATTGAAAGGTACCCGAAGAAGATATCCTTATCGATAGAACATAGCTTGCGTATGCAACGTCTAATTAAATTGAGCGTATTAGGAGAGAACGAAGCTTGCGTGTGAGAAGATTTAGGGGTTGAGTAATGTGTAATGTATTTGCTGAGATAGAAGAAGGTAGAAAAGTGGGTAAATGGGGATAGTCAGTGGTATTGGATCCGTGTTCTGTGTTCAGTGTTCAGGGTCAAATACCTCAAAGGTGCGCCGAAGCCCGATTGCGGCCGCAGCTCATTAGTTATTCATTCTAATTCTAAAGCACTTTGCTCGTCCTGCCGACTCGACTGGTTGCAGAGATTAAATACTTTATATGTGGTGGTACTATTCCAAGAATTCTTTAATGATTTTTCGATCGTTAAATAATTAATTTTCAACCCTCAAATAAATTAGTATCGGGCCAAATTAAATTGTGAAGTATTCATTTTCTTGTATTTCGGATATTTAAGAGGGTATAACCAGAAAAAATTGGAAATATGTCATTTTTAAATCAAATTTTTGAAGTATTGACTCTTTTCCACGAAAAAATTATCAATTGATTTGGAAAGATTGTTCTTTTATCTATTAAACGCATGTTTTAAATTTTGAGAAAAAATGTTTATTTTTAGTATAATAAGGTTACACCATAGGTCGTTGGCAGATTTGTTAAATTTTTAAACGAAAAATCTTATTTTACAAGACATATTTCATATCATGTAATCATACATTATTGTAAATTATTGTACGTTATTGTACGTTATATAGTAAACGCATGTTACAAAATTTTAATTTTAGTTCAAATAAAATCATACCAAAAAATATCCGAATACTTATTTATAACAAAAATTCTCTATTTCGTCTATCTATTTACGGTGTTACAAATTAATGTATTTCGGATTTTTTTGCACATTTATTTTGCTTAGACGTTATTGAAAAATTATAAATACTAATGATAAAAAAAATTATTACAAAAAGTACATAATTTTAATAGGGTTATTATCACGCCTTCAGCATTTTTTGGATGTAGGTATAAATCAAAGCAAATTTGGAATGAAATAAAATTGATATTTAGTTATATTAATGACATTGTAAATATATTTAAAGATGTACAAGTCCTACTTTTTGCAGATGATCTAAAATTGTTTAAAAGAATACTAAATAAATATGATTGCCTAAGTTTACAAGCTAACTAAGATGAATTTTTTAAATGGTGCGAACAAAATATGTTATTTTTGAACATTGAGAAATGTCAGGTTATACGATTTTCCAGAACTCATTCTCATATCTTACATGAATATAATTTAAATAATGTTAAATTAACACCAGTATCACAAATTCGTGACTTGGGAGTTATATTTGAATCAAACTTAACATTCACAGCACATATAGATGATATAACTAATAAGGCTTTAAAGATTCTTGGCTTCCTTTGTAGAACCCTAACTAATTTTAAGTCCTTGGATTGCATGAAAACACTCTACATTTCACTAGTTAGAAGCCAAGTGGAATATAATTCACCTATTTGGTCTCCTTTCTATAAAGAACACTCTAAAAAATTAGAACGGGTTAAACACAAATTTATTAGGTACTTAAATTTCAAACTCAAAATTCCAATAGAAAATATTAATTATATAAATTTGAAGAAGAGACGATATACGAATATGAACGAGGAAAAGAGTGTGTGGCAAGACCGAGTTGTTTAGCAGTCTGTCCTCTCTTTCCACCCCTGCGGGAAACGGCGTCATGCTTAGTTATGTTATTGTCGTTTAAATGTTATCGTTGTAATCCATTGATTTTTCACAAAAGTAAAAATTAATATATATACTTTAAAAATACCCATTTACAAATATAATTTTTAATGTATCAAGACAATTTATATTCAAATGTAATTATTCTCGTCTGTTAACGATGTCTGGCTTTCTTAGAAATCCGACAAAGTCGGTTAAATGTGTTTAGGAACGTGTTTGCGTGACTAAAATAGTAAATCGTTTCTTTGGGTATTTACTGATCAAGTCTTGTTAATAACGTCAAGGGGAAAAGCCTTTGGTTGTGAGCTTGTTTCTACAATAAAATTCACCCTTACTTACAAAGAAAAATTGTCAGCTTTGAATAGAGCAAACGTTTCAAATAGAAAAGTTTTTAACATAACATACAAAACTTAAAAACATAAAAAAATATATTTATTCAAGTTCTCGAATTTGTTAGTTTTTTTGGAGCTGGTAGATTTTCTGCATCATTTTTAAAAATTTATTTAAAAATAATGGGCGAATTTTTAAAATTGACACATTTTCACCCCCTCTTACTTTTGATCGAGGTAAAAATATTATGCAGCGCGTAAGGTCGTAATAGTGAAAGTCTTGATTTAATACCTCGGCGTAAGTATGGTTAAAACGACCTTAAACTAGGCTTAAGGTTGGATATATGTACCGCCGCCTGTGGAACCATTTATTGGATAACAAACACGTCTGCCAAAGGTCACCTCAAGTGATTCGCTACGTTTGTTGTCTTAGCAGGGGTGCCCGGGTTCATGGGGTGAGAATTATCTAGGTCTTTGCGCGGATGCTTTTGCCCATCTACTGCGTGATCGGAAGAGACTGCTTGTGGGAGTATTTTTAATTTCGCCAGAACTCTTTCGACCCATCGCATCGTCTGCACCGCAGAGGAAGGGATAGATAAACACGTTTGGCACTCCTGAAAACATTGACCTCCAGATTCCTCTCCACCATCTTCATCTCCTTCCTTTCCTCAAAAGACCCTCCACACAGCATCCCCAAAGATGAAATAATCCCCGAGGGAAATGGTTTTCCTCAGGGCCTCCTGTGTGGAGCTATTGTAAAAAACAAGAATCTAATAAATAAGACAGCTTATTTTTTCAATAGTCAAAGAATCTGAAATAAAAAATAATTTATTTTTTTGGGTTTCACTGATCATTGAATTTTGATATACTGACATACAGAGCTCTCTTTCATCTTGAATTTAAAAAATGGTTGTTTGGAAAAATAGAAGTAAGTTGTGTAAAAAAAAAAAAATCAAGGGAACATGTCTGCAATATAGGGAGATTACTGTATGCGACTTCAAATTAGATGTTCGTAATAATGGAAATAGTGATAAATTACTGTTTATCTTCTGGTATAATTAAAGAAAGAAAATAGAGTCCCGTGTCAGCAGACCACCCTCAACACACGTCAACATCGGGCCACGTTCATCGCCACCGCGATTTCCCTGATATTATCTCCGGTAATATACAAAACACAAGGCAAATGCAGAGACATAAATAACGCGGAGTAAGGAGATTGCGTACCTCTTGCAGACGTGTAGCTGTTCATGAAGGAGGTAGAGGTAGTCCTGGAGGAGGGTTGAGGGAGGGAATTACGAGTAACAAATATCTGCAATGATTATACACGCTATTAACATCAGACTTGTTCAATATATCTTTACACCTGGTTACAGACAGACAGGAAGGTTGCTTCAGGGATAGGACACTCGAAAACATTTAATTTAATTAGTTTTAGAAGTGCCGTTTTTTATGGTCATCCAAATAAGAACTCCTGGATGACTTGATGCTCCAAAATATTATAGAGAAACATCCTGGATGAAAGCGATACTCAGAACCGAAGAAGTTATAGCCTGAGAACGAGAAGAGCCGATCCCAACAGTCTACCTAGGCAACGAGTTGGAGCATTGCAAGGAAGAAGAAAAAGAAGACGTTAGCGGCACACAGGAGGCCCTTATTTCCATCTGGGCCTATGTTATCTTTGGGGATGCTGTATGGTGGGTTTTTTTTAAGAAAGAAAGGAGATGAAGTTCTGGGAAGGAAAATGTATGAGGGGTGGGTAGGAATTTCAGTATTTCCAGGAGTGACAGACGTCTGAATCCATCCCTCCCACTATGGAGAAGTTCTGAAAAGGTCAAAAGGTCTCTATCAACCAGTCTCTCCCGATCCGACCTGCCACGCAGCTGGGGTGGGCAGATACGTCCAGCAAGGATTTGAACGAATCTCACCTCATGAACCATGGAACCAGGGAATCCCAAGGATTCACCAAACGTAGCGAACCACTTGGGGTGACCTGTGGCAGAGGTTATCCAATGAATGGTTCTCTTTCCCCAAAATGGAAATGGGCAGTAACCACATGGGCTTCTAGTGAACTACGAAGAATTAAATACCTATAACCATTTTTTGTTTTTGTTTTTAGTACCTACTTGTATGAGAGTCGCAACTGCCCAGAGCCAGTGGGTATATGGCTAAAATCTAATTTTGGTTTGTTGTGAGGCCGAAGAGATGGAAAAGAGGAAGGTTAGGAAATTCTGACTAATATATCTGGTCAATTAGGCAACAATTCTAGTTGATTTTTTACCAGGGCGATATTGAGGGTTTTTACCACTCGTTACGCTGTATTTTATCTAATCAATTTGTTTTTTCGAGATAAGCTGGTGTTTTGTCTCAAATATTTTTATTTTTGAAACTGACAATTCGTGGTGGAATTCTATTAAGTATAATATAATATAATAAAACAAATAAAAATACTACGTAGAAATTGACTAGTAGTTTTGTTGCTTCTGTAGGAAGATTTCTTCGGACATACTTGAGTTGTCTTAGGTGAAAAATACCGTTGCTTACAGTCGTATTTATTTGATTTTTAAGCGAAAAGTTTGAATCCAGATTAACGCCAAGAAGTTTGACTGTTGTCTTTGAAATAATATCGCTTCCGGAAATGGAAATAGGTGAATTGTCAATGAAATGTTGGCGTTTGTTTGTGACCGCCCAGAGAAACTCAATCTTAGATGGGTTCAGTTTTAGCTTGGTTGAAGACATCCAACGAGTTATTGCTTCTAGGCATTCAGCTACATGGATTTTGAGACTGTTGACTTCATTTGGAGTGCAGAAAAAATAAACTTGCTGATCGTTAGCGTAGCAGTGGGATAAGAGATCAAATGACTCGATTATTTTGGCGACATCATTTGTAAAAAGTATGAAAAGAAGTAGACCTAAAACGGATCCTTGGGGTACGAGTTTATTTCCGACCTTCACGGCTTGTAAGCGATTGGATAGATATGACGCCAGCCAATTTTTGGTGTCGGAAATCAAACCAAATGTTTCCTCTAATCTCTTAATGAGGAAGTCGTGATCAATCGTGTCAAACGCTGCGCTCATGTCTAAGAGTGAGATAAGTGCTAACTTACCTGACTCTATGGCTAGAGTTATATCTGATAGCATACGTAGAAGTCCGGTTTCTGTTGAATGAAACCTTCTATATGCGGATTGTATATATTATTTAGTTTAAAAAACACAAAAAAGTGTTTTCGTCAAATATTTTTTTATATTTTTCATTGGAAATCATATTTTAGGTGGAATAAAAAGCTTAAAGTTTAATGGATTTACAGAAGTAATCGCGATGGGTAGTTCAAATTCAAAGGTATTTAATTTATTTTTTGTTTCTAATTCGCAATGTTGTTTCTTTTACTGAATAATATACAGTCCTAACTCGTCTGCTTAAAATAATATTATAATTAGTAATAATCTTTCTAAAATTTTAATAAATTGTTAAGATAATTTATAAATATATTTAGATAAATTTAAAGTGAATTCTCTCCATACTTAATTCATTTGTATATAGTTTAATTCGCTGATACTTTGGAACCTACTTAATAAAATGAAATTATCATATTCATATTGTTATAGCTTGTTTTATACCGTTGTATGTCATTGACATGGCTTTAAATGAGTCGATGAAATGAATAATAAATTATGAAACTATAAACGTTGTGAGTTTTATCGATTTGTATTCGTAGAAAGGACGTATTTTCGCCTATTCGGGGGGTCTGAAAAATAAAGTAATGATAAGACAAAAACTTTAATTATTCAGAAAGTGAAAGTGGAAGTAGAGGCCTCTCTCGACTAGCGATCCGGAGGTTGCAGGTTCAAATTCTGGCGTGCGCAAGTAACATTTTTTTTTATTTATATGTATTATTTCACAATTTAATCATTAAAAATAATATAAAGTAAAATTGCGGCACGTTCCAGAGTGGAAGATCTTCTTTTTATCGCCCTTATGACTACCATTTGAATTGAAACGTTGCTTGAAATGGGTTTAGCAGTGTTTGGTGGCTGACTAGAATAGCCTGATACATTACCCACCTTCCTCTACCCCATTTCCTCCTCCTACACACTACCTTCAGCTTCACAATGTACCCAAATTGGTGATGAGGTAACGTCACCGGCTCCAAGCATTAGGGAGCAGTTGGGACTCTTGTACGGATTTCATATGGGTGTCCTAATATGGCTTTTGCTCACGAGGCGCTAAATGTGTCAAAATATTATTGAAAATTATATTTTTCCATATTAGATGTATTCATTCACTGTAACGCCTCCACCCCCACTTTAACACCAAATAATATATGGTCATCATTAATTTCAATTTAGCATATGTTTTGCCTGAGGAAGTAATTTTTATTCCGAAACCGGTCGGCGTTAATATAAAAATATATAGTGTTTCAAACAAAGCCACTGTTTATTTATTTATTTAAATATTTGTCGATTACCATTGGTTAAATACCCCTGACGATACGGCAATCCAACAATACGGACCGCGGCTTGTTTGATGGCGGCTCCTCCTTTGGATTTAATTAAATATTTTCAGCCCGTTTCGGCTCCTTACACTTTACACTACATTATACGACAGTCGGTATACAAGCTACGGGCTTCAGGCTATGGGCTATACTATACATATACATTCTACACAAGGCGCAGGTAGCTCATAAATTTCCTTACAAGGTGTCGGGAACTTTAGAGGAAAAGCGGAAACTAAACAAAAACAAAAAATTGCACAAAAAATGTGAGGAGTTTTGTGGAATACTGCCCGTTTTGCTTGAGTAAAATTTTATTTAAGTAAATCTTCTTTACGCACGCTCGACTTGGTGGGTAAGCTGGTGAATGCGTTACGAAAAGTGTGATGCGTTACGAAAAGTGTGATGCAAATGGTAATGGATGCGAACGGTGATCGATACGAACGGTGATCGGGCGAGGCGTACATACTGCACAACTAAGGTAAGGCGTACATGCTAATCTAAGGTCGTAGGTCACCCCAAAGATCGTAGGTCACCCCAAAGTCGTACGTCAAGATAGTAGGTCACCCCAAAGTCGTAGGTCACCCCAAGGTTGTAAATCACCCCAAGGTCGTAAGTCACCCCACGATCGCAGGTAACCCCACGGTCGTAGGTCACCCCAATGTAATATGTTCTTTTATAAGTTAGCGAAGTTTTACTTCAGTCGTGAGGTCTAAAGCACACTCGTTTTTTTTATTATCTTATTATCCCGGTAGGAACTAAGCATATTCTCTATTAAAAACCAAACAAGATGTGTTGTCATTTTTTTCAAACACTTATTGTCATTTTATCTCTCGAGACTTTGACGCAGCACATACCACATATCAATAAAAATAATTTAAAAGTTCACAAAGTAATTTCTATCAAAAGCTTTGGAAGATTAAGACATAATTTTTTTTAAGTGAAAACTTTTTTAGCACGTTGTGATTTGTAACTCGATGAAACAAATGAAAAATAGCGACACTAAAAAGAGACAAACACATTTGTACATCTATAGGATTTAGCCTGCGATATAATGAGATAGTGTAATCGGTCTCCTCTTTATGCGGTGCTTCATAGCCTATCGGTCTCGTCTTTATGCAATGCTTCGCAGGCTCCCCACTCTTTTTTACTTTAGTTTTCTGAAAGTTTCACTCATACCGCGTGTGAATTGCACACTCTGATTATTATTGAAGTAAAACTTCTTTACGCACGCTCGACACTTGGGGGTAAGCTGGTGAATGCGTTACGAAAAGTGGAGATTGTTACGAAAAATGTAATTGTTACGAAAAGTGTGATTGTTACGAAAAGTGTGATGCAAACGGTAATCGATGCGAACGGTGATCAATGTCATTAAAAATGAAACTTTTGCCCAGCGAATAAAAGGCGCATGAGAGTGTATACTACTGTGCGAAATGCAACAAACCATATTGTCTGGAATGTCAACGTCACCCAAATGTGATATATTATTTTATAAGATAGTGTAGTTTTACTTCAGTCGTGTGGTCTAAAGCACTTTGGTTCTTATTTTTTTATGTATTCAGTATTTTCTGAACATCCGGTTCTGTGGTACCAACGTTAGGATATACCCTGTTCAATAAAGGTACAGAGCGTACCAAACAGGATAGGTCTAGGCAGGCAGGCTGGGTACGGGGTAGCTACGGGATGCGCCCGTACATCTGTCTTGTGTCAGGCGGGTATGCGGCCTATTCGCACCTTACCTACCCCAGGTAGTTAGGTAGCTGCTCGAGTACCCACCTGTAATGTTGCTGATAGCCAGGGGCTGCCAAACGTTGCAGTGTACCACATCAGCAAGATTCTTTACTTATTTATTATATTACGTCTAATTTTTTTTTTAAATTAGCTGCACAGAGGAAAATTATTCTCCTCAGTGCCATCTTTGGGGATGCTGGGTGGAGGATCTTTTTAGGAAAGGAAGGAGAGCAAGTTCTGCGAAGGAAAATGGTATGAGGGGTGTGTAGGAATCTGGGGTTCAGTAAGTCCTGGAGAGAGGGACGTATGAATCCATCCCTCCCACTGCGGTGCAAGGCGATGTTCCGAGAGAGTACGCCTGAAAAAGCTAGAGCGACTCGCTCAACTATTCTCTCCCGATCCGGCCTGACGTGCAGTTGATGAGAAGAAGCATCCACCGCCAAGCTGTGGATAAACCTAACCCCATGTACCGACACTCCTGCTAAGTCACCAAACGTAGCGAACCACTTGGGGTAACGTATGGAAGAGGTGTTGGTTATCTAATACACGGTTTCCGGGGCGGCGGTGCCCATACCCATCTCCCAAATTGATCCCAAAACCGGTTTTGTCTAATACTGCAAAGAGCCAATAGAGCAATGGCACAATGGAACAATCTAGATTTATTTTATGACATTGTGGGTTTGACGGATGTAGAGAGAGAAAGTGGGGGTGGAAATTGGTATTCACTCTTTTATACACCCATGGCGCTTTTTCATTGTTTTTTAGTAAGTTAGTAGGTTAGTAATAAACAATGTTTGCGAAAAATAATTTCTTACAGTGGTTTACAATTGGATAAATTAAAAAAAATAACAACAGAAAAATTAAATTATCAAAAATAGTACCTTGATATAAAAAAAAATGTTTTAAACATCAAATTTGCTACATTAAAAATGTAGTTATCATTGGTGTATTAGTTTGCTAAACTATGAAAGCGAGGAATTGGTGAATTTGCTACATCATTTATTTGTTCAATGGTGACATTGAAATTGTCCTTAAGCCTAGTGTGTAGAGTAGGTACTCTTATATTAAGTGGACTTAAAAGTTCTCAACAGTGGAACTCTGATCCTTAAACATTTATATAATATATTAAAATAACTATTTATTTATCTATCTAGACATTTTCAGGAATCTTACAATTTTACTTGGTGGTCTATTAACAGGAAGGTTTTTCTTTTAAATTTAAATTTGATTCAATTAACAAATTTATTTTACATTTCGGAATTTAAATTAAAAATTGTTTTTTATTTATTTGTATTTTTTTAATTAACCCGCTCAAGGCTTTGAACCCGTGATCTCTTGGGCCAGAGTCAAGGGAGTTTACAATTCCGTTGGGGGGGCGGTCGTTAAAATCACCGGTCTAGTAGTAGTGGAAGCGTTTCAAAGTTGGGGCGAGAATTCCCCAAGGGTTGTGTTTGTGTCGCTCGTGAAGATGACATATACAAGTTTTTGGAACGAGTAACGATTTACATGACGTAGTAAACTTATTTACACGTCTTACTTTGGATTTGTCATGTATTTTTTTTTTTAAACTTACCCTAGTCTGACACTTTTTTATTTATTTTTTTATGTGAATACCTCACAAGAGTCCCAGCTGCTCGCGTTTGGAGCCAGTGAGACTATGGCATCCCCAATTGGGGTATGTTGTGAGGCTGAAGGAAGTGGGGTGGGTAGGGAGATGGGGAAGAAGAAGGTGGAGAAGTATCTGGCTCTTCTGATCAGATCACCGAACACGGCTAAAGCCATTTCAAGCAAGGTTTGAATTCTGAATGGTGGTCTTATACAAGAGCGATACTGAGAGTTTCTTACATTCTGGAACGTGCCGCAAATATATAATATATATTTTTAATGAATAAATTTTAAAATAACACAAAATAATCAAATCAAAGTTTCGCACGACGGGATTCCTATTTTAAATTAATTAGGGAAAAAATATATTTTTTAAAGTAACTCCACACAGGAAGCCCTGAAGAAAATAATTTTCCTGAGGGCCTGTGGAATCTTTGGGGATGCTATGTGGAAGGTCTTTTTAAGGAAAGGAAATTCTGGAAAGAAAAAAGTTTTGAGGGGTGGGTAGGAATGTATTGCTTAGTGTGTCCAGGAGTAACGGAGGTATGAATAAATTCCTCTCGCTATGATTAAAGACGATGGGTCACGCAACTGGAGGGAAAGCGCATCCGCCGCTAACACCAATGAACACACCTCGCCTGATGTAAGTTGGCACCCCTGCCAAGTCACCAAAAGTAATAAACCACTTTGGGTGACCTATGGCAGAGTTGTTGTTTGTCCAAATGTCCAACAAATGATTTCCGAGGTGAAAAATACCCGCCACCCATATTGTATATATTTTGTTATCATAGTTTAGCTCTGAAGATCTCGTATTGATTACTATCGAAAAAAAAATCCCTTATCTACACTCATGTTTTCGTGTAATACAAAAAAAAATGGATAAAAGTCCTCCTATCGTAAATTTGTGAACACACGTGCATACAAAATGACGCCATACTGCAATTACAGGCTATTAGGAAAGACACCCAACGATCAAAAAGCACCCACATTCATTCAGACCAAAACATCAAACAATAATTTGGAAAGCTCGACTCGTCCTATTATTAGGAGCCATAAAATATCAATGAGTGCATTTTACAATTTCCCATTTCCACCGCATTGCGAGGCGTGGAGTACAGTGGTGGTGAGCGCATTTAAAAAAATAAAACCTTTTAAAAATAATAACTTATATAAGAGGACTAGCGAGTTCCTGGCATGCGTTGCTATGCCACTAAATAATGAAATCGCCACCCGGGAACCATTTATTGGATAACCAACACCTCTGTCATATGTAACCTCAAGTGGTTCGCTAAGTTTAGTGACTTAGCGGGGGTGCCCGGATTCATGGGGTTAGGTTGGTTTAGGTCTTGGTGGCGGATGGTGGCCAGTGGTGGGCCGAATCGAAAGAGACTGTTTGAGGGAGTCTCCACCTGGACTCTCTCAGTGACTGGAACGCTTTGTTAAAATACCTATTCCTCAAATTTCCCGGTGATATATTTTTATATTGTTCAATAAAATCCAAATAAATGTACTTAATATTTTTGAACGTAAACGAAAACTAAAAACTGCTTTTGAAAGGTGATAAAATACGCTATCAAATTTTGTATATCGAAATAAACATATTATTTTTAAAATAAAAAATTTGCATGCAAACCAAAAAAGAGGTTTTATTTGATAGGTTACATTTCTGATAAGAAAATAAAACACACACACACACATATATTTTATTAGTCAAATGTATTATAAATGCTACCGTCACCTCACCTCAAATTCCAAAGCTTTTTTTTTTCCAAATTGCTCTCCAAACTTTAGTTGAATAACGGTGAACATTTTACTTATTTTGTGTTTAATTTTTAGATTTGAATACAAAACGTGGTATTTTCTTTTTTTGACACCGCTTTGGACATATTTTTCACTATCATACCTATATGAGTTGTTCCGAAAAGCGAACAAAAGTTAGCCTGACGCGACGGGTTAAGTATATCGATAACTACAGAATGACGATCTTTGTCGTCACTTTGTAAATATAGGAGAAAAAGCACGTGAATGAAAAATTGTATTTCAAAGAATAATTATAAATTAACGGCTAAATAGCATGCTGAAATGTTGTTGTCAAGTCGCAAATAAGTAGCAATGAGTCGCAATAAGTCGTAATAAGTCACAATACGTCACAAATGAGTCACGATAAGTCTCAAATAAGTCGCAATCAGTCGTAAATAAGACAAGAATAAGTCGCACATAATTCACAATAAGTTTTTTTTTTTTTTTTTGAATTTTATTTTAGTAATTTGTACATTTAAGGTCACAAATTTCTAATTAATTATAATATTTTATATTTCAGCTAATTAATTATAATATTTCAAATTCACTACATTTTTTCTTTCTTTTTTTCTTGTTTTATGTAGCTCCTACAATACATCTTGAACTTTTCAATTGGTGAGGACTTTAGAGTTTCTGGTAGTGTGTTATATAACTTAATTCCTTTGTATAGCAAACTGTTTTGCGTATTCGTTTTGTCCTTTTTGTTTAATCTTATTTTCTTGCACGTCCTTGTGTAATTTCTGTGAATGTCCTTATTGTATACGATTTTATTTGAGAAGTATGTTGGTAACATATTGTTTAATATTTTGTGAATAAATATCAACGTGTTCAAGGTCAGCATTTGTTTCACTGTTAACCAATTGAGTTCCTTTAACATTTTATTTATTTTCGAAAATCTATTTCTTCGGAGAATTATTCTCATTGCTCTGTTTTGGAGAATTTGAAACTTATTCTGTTCTCTTTCATTACACAGGAAAAGGATACTTGAACAGTAGTTGAAGTGTGGAGCAATAATTGAATTGTAAATGGTGATGGCAGTTTTTCCGGAAATTTTAGGCCGAATTCTTCCCAAAAAAGATCACAATACCAGCTGTATGAAGAGCCGCCCCTGCCAGTTCGCATAATCGATTCGAATTACCTTTGATTGTCAGTTGGACGGAGATCGCGTGGCGTCTATCAATATGGCGATTGAATTATCGTAATAGTCCCAGTGACTGTGGAATTATGGCGTACAATACATTAATAATTAACATTCACTTCGCGGCCTATCCTGTGATTGCGTTCCGATCCAATATTAAAATTGCAACGCGGTTATATTCTGTGCGGAAACTCGTAGGGGGATTTTAACTCGTAGGGGGGTTTTAACTCGTAGGGGGGTTTTAACTGTCGATGGTGTTGGTGAAATTAATATTACTATTACTACTACTTTTATTTAATGAAACGGTCCGATCTCAACATGTTAATTAATTAAATAATTAATAATAAATTCATATGGGAATGTTGATTGATTATGGGATTATCTTAGGCGTGGTATTGCATATTATATCTCGTCGCAATGTGCTCTACAATTTTTACGATAGCACTACGCGGGGACCGGATTCAGTAATTTCCGGTCGTTCAGCATTACAGTGGTGACCCGATAATTCGTCCGGCGACAATTCGTCCGGCGACAATTCATCCGGCAACAGTTCATCCTGCCGACAATTCATCCTGCCGACAGTTTAACCTGCCGACAGTTCATCCGGCCGACCATACATCCGGCGACAATTCATCCGGCCTGATCATTTAGAAGATTTTTTCTTCAAGTAAGTATGCAAAGAGGATATACGGCCGTACAACCAAAATCGATATACTTATATCTGAAAGCATCTTGAGTGGAAATCCGCTGTAAAAATATTTTTACCAACAATAATTTCGACTCTCCGAAGAAGCATGCGTGAATAACAAAATACGACATACTTATACGTGCAGTCGGCTAAGCAAAAAACCATGAATGTAAGTATATCGATTTTGGTTGTACGGCCGTATATCCTCTTTGCATACTTACTTGAAGAAAAAATCTTCTAAATGATCAAGCCGGATGAACTGTCGCCGGATGAATTGTCGCAGGATGAACTGTCATGGAACCATTACAGTGTTGGGAGAATTCGAGTTCAAATTGTACTAATTGGTGATAGAAAAGGGGAAACGTTTTGAGATATGACTCATCTACAATTTGGGAGGAACTACAAAGGGCCCCCGGGAACCTTTATTGGATAACCAACACCTCTGCCATAGGTCACCCCAAGTGGTTCGCTACGTTTGGTGATTAAGCAGGGGTGCCCGGGTTCATTGGGTGAGGTTTGTCTAGGTATTGGAGGCGGATGACCAGGACACACTGAACCCCAGATTCCTACCCACCCCTTAAACCCTTTTCCTTCCCAGAACTCTCCTCTCCTTTCTTTCCTCAAAAAACCCTCCACACAGCATCCCCAAAGATGACATAGGCCCTGAGGGAAATGATTTTCCTCAGGGCCTCCTGTGTGGAGCTCATGTAAAAACAAATATCTTTTTATTATTTTTATTTTTGATGTGAATACCGCACAAGAGTCCCAGCTGCTCCCGTATGAAGCCAGTAAGACTATGGCATTCTCGATTGGGGTATGTTGTGAGGCTGAAGGTTGTGGGGAGGGGAAGGAGATAGGTAAGAGGAAGGTGGGGAAGTACCTGGTTATTCAGATCTGGTCACCAAACACGGCTAAAGCCATTTCAAGCAACGTTTCAATTCTGAATTGTGGTCTTACACCAGGGCGATACTGAGAGTATCTTCCCCTCTGGAACGTTCCGCAAATATACTATATATTATTTTATATAAATAAATTGTGAAATAAAACAAATTAATGAAATAAAATTTATTTGCACGCCGGGATTCGATCCCGCGACCTTCAGTGTGCGAGTCACGAGCCTTGCCGCTGGACTACGCCGGCCGTCTGATTGGGAGAGTCTGATTTTTCGTGAAATCAAATACAAAATACACGTCTCAAGAACGCGGAAATTTTTTGAAAAAACGCATTTCGGGGTCACCTGATCCCTCGTTTTGAAGATTTACACTGGCCCGCAAGATCACCCAAATTTAACTGTTCCAGACTTTTTTGTGGGGTTTTTCGAAGCCATGAGTCTATGTCAACAAGCCTCAGACTGTTGAAGCTCTCAAAAAGAAAATCCTTCAAGAATGCGAGAACATATCGCCGGAAGTTCTGGAAACAGTGATGAAAAATACCATTAATTGGCATCAATTAGCGGCGGCTACTTGGCCGATATCATTTTCTTGATTTAATGGAAAAAATAAGGTGTCAAATAAACACAATCCAAAAGCAGAACCAACATTATTCATTCATAAGAAAAATTCCAGCCAAATAACAGCGGGTGACAAGGGGATGGATTCGAACGTCACTCCTGGACCCACTAACCCCCAGATTCCTACCCACCTTTCACACCTTATCTTTCCCAGAACTTTCTCTCCTTCATTTCCTATAAAAGACCCTCCATACAGCATCCCCAAATATGACATAGGCCCTGAAGGAAAATAACTTCCTCATGACCTCCTGTCCTGTAAAAATAGGTTTTAAAGATGTCTGGAAAAAATTAACGTGAATGTGGGAGGACCTCGTTTGACCATAAAGCCGCAGAAGAATTGGACTAACTGCATTGGAGCAGGTTGGAAATGTAGGTAGGTACCGAAACCAGCGGAGGAGCAATCTCTTCCTGGTAGTAATGTTAGTGAGTTTACCACTAGACGAAGCAATTAATACGTATTTAATTCCATTTAGAGCTCCACGTTTCGCGTTTGTTTTATTGATGAATTTGACGTTGCAAGTTTCCCAAATTCAATTACGCCAACATATTTCTAGGTGAATAATAATATTTCTCCGCTTTTGGCGCGTGAGGGCACGTACCGCCTCTGAACGTGTTCGCCGCTTACGATGTTTGTTTTGTTCGTGAAAAAGTGGAAAGGAAAAATTATTCATTTGTGTAGTTTATTCACGTGTGGCAAAACTTCAATGGAAATTGATGAAGTAATTTTTTCGACAGATCGGCGGATTAACAGGAACCAACATGTTTGGTAAGTTCTTAACCTTTTTTGATTCTACAATAAATGCAAAATAAGTGTTTGTAGCTGCGTACACACAACAATTTGAACTTTTTTTGATTTTTCTAATAATTAGTATGTAATAGTATGTAAAGTGATAAGTACTAATATTGAATGGGAAACTTCTTTATCACCGTTGTGATTTAAAACTCGATGAAACGAAGAAAAGCGACACTAAAATAAACAAGTCTTGTTTACCTTTCAGTAAATATGGTTTTTCAACATGTGTGATCGTGATCGTCGTATTTACTACGACTTTTTACTGCAATATACTAGGTACGTAGAAAATGTTTTTAAAAAGGTTAGCTCATCGGGGGGGGGGGGGGGGGGGGGGGGGGGAGGGGACAGCTGTGATTGGCCAAACATTCGTTGCTTAAGGTTCATGTTCCACTTGGAGATTTGAAATACGTGCAATACAAGTGGCAGTGTTTTAGTGTTTTACTTCAAGCTACGTCACGCGTTCGAAATTTTGAAAACGGCCCGAAGAGTTTTTTTTCGAAAAAGGCCCGTATGAGCCAACCTTGCTAAAAGCATTTTTTACGAACCTTGGTACCTACCTGCCTGAAGAAAGTTTGATAAAGAATTGTTATTTTTTTGGACCAATTGATAAATTCCTTACTTAAAATGAAAAAAAAGTTGAATAAAATATATTGTTTATAATTAAGTAGGTACTTTTTTTGCATTAGCTCCACAGCCCTGAGGAAAATAGTTTCCCTCAGGGTCTATGTCATTTGAGATGCTGTGTGGAGGGTCTTTTTGAGGAGAGGAGGGAATGGACATTGGTCTTGAAGAGATCCATGTTGTAGGAAGGAGGAAACACAGAGGCCGGCAAATCGTTCCACAGCCGAGCTGTTGAACACAAGAACGAGTCGAAAAAGCGATTACAGCGAATGCTGTTTGAAAGCTGCAGGATAAAAACAAATACAAAGGAAATCTAAAAAAAATACAGTGTTTATTAAAAAAAAGAAGATAAAAAAAAATTATTTAGAAAAATCAAGTTCAAATGGTGGTAAAAACACGAATTCTGCAGTTTCGGAAAAGTCACAAATCTGCCAGTTCGTGAAGCGAGTTTTCAGTGTGAAATGTGACCCGGAACTGATCCGGCGCGGCGGCGAAAGAAAATATTGTGCTTTGATCAGACGACAAATAATAGTAAATATTGACCGGGGAGCGTAAACACTTTGCCAGTTTTTTTCTCGCCGCGAGCCATAAATAAAAAAGGCTTTAACCGGCCCTTAAAAGCCTTTCCACCATTGATTTACAACATACAAGATTAAACCTAACTGTAGTATACAGGAATATGTATGTAGTTTCAATATCTTTCATCAGATATAGTGAGTTCTATATAATTGCTCTCTGTAATCCATTACACAGATAATAATAATAATTATATTTGGATGACTTGTATAGCGCCGTTTTTGTGAAAGATCACCTCAAGAGATATTGTCTTTATTATTAACACTGGAACTTATCTCAGTACTATGCTGTTTGATTAAAAGACGTTGGTTCTTTGAAAGCACAGTGACAGTTTATTGGTATAACGCACAACACATAACTTATAACTCGCTAGCTAGATTTTGTCTGGTGAGCTCTAACAAAGGGAATGACTTGCTCCTATCTGAACGGCTGTGTTAGGCACACGTCCTAACCGACACAATAGCATAAATAACATAACAACGATAGAACTGATCTTATATTAACTAATATTCCGATATAATACATTAGTGTAGGTAGTTCTATGTGGTGTTGAGGTGTCTCAACACATTTCATACGAGAGAGTCAACTGTCGCCCGTTCGTGTCTAATACTCGAACGGTTACGGAAATAGCCGATGATATCCGATCGACAGCTGGGCACCTCCAGTGACGAGTTCTCATGCTTCAGGTAAATACTAGAATGGACGTTGAGTCCGGTCCGGTTCATTGAAAGAAAAGAAAAATACAACGATAAATAAACACCAGCCTTATCCTAACCATCATCTGAAAAGTATTATTCATTTGAGAAAACCACAGAACACCACACTGACCGCATTAAGAATTAGTACAAAACAATAATAAAAATTAAGTAACCATGGTCTTAAATTACAATTCACGAATTTCTACAAAACAGTGACCCATATAATATAAACGAGTATAAATTTCCATTAGTTTATTAGTTCAAAATAATATTCTTTCTTTCTAGAGAGTGTTTTCATATTGAGACGCTGCTCGAAATTTCACTGGTAAAATTTAACGAATATATTATATTATCTATTAGACGCTTACGGAATTCAAGCCCAATGGTCAATTTCCTACTCATTATTTTGACAATTAACTTTTGATATAAGACGTTCAGACCAACAACCTCTATATTAGTACAGGCCTAAATGTGCTACCGTGGAATAAAGACATCAGTCAGTCGTTAAAGAAACATCAATATTTAAAATAGTCTAACTACACACAAATCAGCAGTATTAACGAGTATCAACAACAATCGCTGTTATTTGCAAACTGGTCTTGCACGATGGCACTGACTTGATTATGTGAAGGCCAAAATATTTCCGCTTTGCAATAAAATCAAAAAAATTGAATATTTCTGAAAGCATTCGAAAACTAAAAACTGTTTTGGAAAAGTGACGAAAAAAGTTTTTAAATTTTATTATTCGAAATAAACATAATCTTTCTGAAATACAATTTTTTTTAATGCAAACATAAAAAAGGCTCACTTACGTTTTGTCTGATTACTCATAACGAAAAAAAAATACAAACATATTTTATTAGGCAAAAGTACCTACTATGAACGTTATTGTCAACTCATTTTTTTGTCGTTTCATGTCAAAATTATTATTTAAAAATTCACAATTTTTTTTTCATAAAAGTGTACATTTGAGTTCATTTTTGGTTAAGTTTTAAATTTTAACATAAACTGTGTTGTTTTTTTTCTAACACCGTTTAGATCACATTTCTGACAATGATAGTAAGGGAGAAATAACGATTTATACGAGACATATATTTGTAAGTTGTTCCAAAAAGCGAACAAATTAGTCAGAGAGGTTAAATTCGCCAAGGTTTGTCTTCTCGTTGTCTAGTGTCTAGTCGACCGTGCTCTATAATGAAGTGAATTATTTTCATTCTATTTTTGTGAGAAACAACATGTACTAAAGTATGAGTATTTAACCTCACACAACATAAGAATCGAGCTCTGGGGCCTTCCTAGCGAATTCCCCATCACAGTCTTCCAGCTATCGCATGCGGGGCTGAATGCTCTACTTCCTTAATTTCGTGGAGTTGTGTCTAATTATTAACGATTTATAGAGCCTTAACTTGTTGAAAATAATTTAGAGTGAAGCACGATCCGGCCGTCGGGCTCCGAGCTGCCGGCCATTGCTGGGGAAGATTTTAGTCGGCACTTCCAGCACTGCCAGGAGTAGCTACCAGCTACCAGTGGCAGAATTAAAAACATTCTTCTACGTGTTACCATGATAGGGTTTAATTAGTGTCAAGCAGTTACACTTAACAATGATATTTATGACTGCGTAATAAAATACATTAACTCAATGTGAGAACAGCGTTAAATGTAATAAAAAACTTGCTTGCTTACCAAATTTAAAAGTAAAAAAAATGTTTATTTATTGCAAAATTTATTTCACTACTTATTAATAATTATCAAAGGCAGTGTTTTAAATTTTGAATTACATATATTTTTTCGCCTGAATGCTGTTTCACCTTCCTAAAGCATATAATGTTAATATGGACACGTGTTAATATGGACACAATTGTAAAGAGGTAAAAGGTGGATTTTACTACGATGAGCGCCAATTGTAATAGTATAATATATAAGGATGCAGTGGGTGTAAAATTTGTTTTAATGTAAAATTATTTTATACTAGCTGGGTTACCCGGCTTCGCTCAGGACAATAAGATAGTGTTCTGGAATGTTGCACAATGATGTTCCCGATTCCCTATTCCTGATCATTCCACGACATACTCCGCCACTCCTTCCACAACTTTCTACAGCTCTATGGAACCTTCTAGAACTTTCCGGAAGACTGTTCTAGAGATTTCAAGAGGGCGAAGGCTTTCAGCCCTTATATCTTTAAAAGCACGCCCTTTAGGTAAAAACGGATACCCTTATTCCCTAGGGGGGATAGAGATCTACCACACCATATAACTCCCTTGATCGAACCGGGACTCGTTTCTGAGTTTTTGCGAGCTGCACGTTTTTTTTTACTTTCTTTTATAATATATGCCATATTCAAATTAATAAAATGTTACTCCTTACATGTCCTTTCCCGTGCGTTCCCCTCCAGCGTTCCACTTCCACCTTCCCCACCACCGCTTTCCCGCTCCCCCGTCCGGCCAACCCCCTGGCACTTCATTTCTTGACTCCTCTCCCGCCCGGCCCGTAGCCGAAACTTTTTTCTAATACTAACAATTTTAAACTCGTGATATCTCTCTAATTAAATATCCGAATTGAAAAATTCAAAAAGTTAAATAAAGGTATTGAAGCTGTCTTGAATATGAAGTAATTTATTTTGATAAGGATTAAAACCAAGATACAAATAAAGAGCCTTTTCAAGCGGCGACATTTAAATTAAATTTTTAAAATAAAAGAATACTTATTGTGGCATAACCATAATAGTTAGACATATGCTGTCGCAAACTTTTTTGTAAATAATGATGTGTTCTATAAAGTCATAGTACATTATTTTATTCTATCATCAATAGTTTTCGCAGCGCACGCGATTTAAAGAATATTTTAGGTAATTTTTTTACACCCTGGGTTACATTATTGAAGTTTTAGTAAGGATGCCTATTTAAAAAAAATATATAATATAGCCTATTTCACCCAGGGATAGTGTAGCTTCTCAACAGCGAAAGAATTTTTCAAATCGGTTTTGTAGTTTCGGAGCCTATTCGATGCAAACAAACAAACACACAAACAAACAAATATTACCTCTTCATATAGTGTAGTAGATAGTAGATATGTTTTTTTGGTTCCATGACAGTTCATCCTGCGACAATTCATCCTGCGACCTGTTCATCCGGCGACAGTTCATCCTGCCGACAGTTCATCCTGCCGACAGTTCATCCTGCCGACAGTTCATCCTGCCGACAATTCATCCGGCGACAATTCATCCTTCCTGATCATTTAGAAGATTTTTTCTTCAAGTAAGTATGCAAAGAGGATATACGGCCGTACAACCAAAATCGATATACTTATATCTGAAGGCATCTTGAGTGGAAATCCGCTGTAAATATATTTTTACTAACAATAATTTCGACTCTCCGAAGAAGCATGCGTTAATAACAAAATACGACATACTTATACGTGCAGTCAGCTCAGCAAAAAACCGTAAAGATTCCTACTTGCATATAATATAACTTTTTTATCTAAAATTAACACCATCTTTTTAGGGTGAATTGACTAATTAAAAAAAAACACAAGAGTCCCAACCGTCTCGAGCCAGTGAGTGCCAATGGCATCTCCAATTTTGGTATGGTGTGATGCTGAAGGTAGTGGGGAGGGGAAGGAGATGTGGAAAACGTATCTTCCTGGCTATTCAGATCTAGTCACCAAACACGGCTTAAGCCATTTCAAGTAATTAGACTAAACCAATATACACTGTACAACAGCGAAAAAATTTAAACAAATCATATGAGTGGGGAGGGGAAGGAGATGTGAAAAATTTTGTTGATCTGAAAAAATGCTATTCAGATATAGTCACCAAACACGCCTAAAGCCATTCAAGTAACGTTTCAATTCTGAATGAATACTGACGAATAGCAAAATACGACATACTTATATGTGCATCTACTTAAGATTTAGGAAGCGGACATGTTTACCGTCGCCCCGGGAACCATTTATTGGATGTACGTATAAGTATGTCGTATTTTGTTATTAACGCATGCTTCTTCGGAGAGTCGAAATTATTGTTAGTAAAAATATATTTACAGCGGATTTCCACTCAAGATGCCTTCAGATATAAGTATATCGATTTTCGTTGTACGGCCGTATATCCTCTTTGCATACTTACTTGAAGAAAAAATCTTCTAAATGATCAGGAAGGATGAATTGTCGCCGGATGAATTGTCGGCAGGATGAACTGTCGGCAGGATGAACTGTCGGCAGGATGAACTGTCGTCAGGATGAACTGTTGCCGGATGAACTGTCGCAGGATGAATTGTCGCAGGATGAATTGTCGGGTCACCGTTTTTTCCCAACTGCTGCCGTCTGCAGCCAGAGAAACTAATGTCATTTATGGGGATGCTGTGTATTTTTTGGAATGGAAGTTCTGGGAAGGAAAAAGGTATGAGGGGCGGATAGGAATCTGGGGGTCGGTTTGTCCAGGAGTGATGGACGCATTAATCCATCTTTCCCACTGCGGTGCAAGGCAATGTTCCAAGAGAGTCTTGCTGGAGATGTCAACTAGTCTCTCCCAATCCAGCCTTCCGTGCAGTTGATATAAGTTCCGGGCAAACTTCACACCTGTGAACCCGAAAACCTCTACTAAGTCACCAAACAAAGCGAATCATTTGGGATGACCTACGGTAGAGGTGATGGTGATCCAATAAATGGTTCCTGAGGTGGCGGTACACATACTCGCCTCCTAAATTGACCAAACTGTCCGAATCGACCGGTCAGTGGTTGAGTGGGCATAGCGCTTGGGTCCCACCCGGGCGTCGCATGTTCGATTCCTCGGCTGGCTAAGTCCTCCATCACAACACAAGAAACATTTTCGGCTTTCTGTGGTTGTAGTAGGAGATTTTCAAACATTGTTGGGTTATTCATAACCCGGGAATGTTTGTCTTTCTTTAAAAAAAAAATGTCCGAGTCGGCGTGCGTTAAAAAAACCGCCCATTTATTTATTTCGTTAAGCCAAAATATGTTTTTACTGAGGACGGCTTGTTTAAAAAAATTTGATGAGTTCATCAAATATTTTAAGAAGTTCTATTCGAGTTCTGTTATTATATCATTGTAGGCCAGTTGCTGCATGAAACTGAAATAACTACAGAACTTGAATAGAACCTACACAGAACGTGAAATTAACTTAAAATATTTGATGAATTCATTTTTTTTAACAACCCATTCGTAGTGTATATTTTATCAATATGAATACGGGAAATAGGCCTGAAAATCGCTTGGCAGACGAAGTATAGAAATAGTCGATGAGCACAAAAGCGGTTTTTATGTATTTCGTGAATAATTTTATAAGAAAGAAAAAAAGTTAATTATGGGAAAATATCACAAATAATTATCTTTACACTTAGATTTACAGCGTTTTTAATCGGATTCTTACATGAATTGATAATATTTTAACTAGAAAATGCATGATTTAGTACATTGCCTAAGCATATAATATATTCTCACTGGTACTGCCACATGACGAGAGAGGTATCCCACCCGATATTAGCGTTCTTCACCATACTTGTTTTTATTATCATTTCTTGCAGATGCTTGCAGCATACGCAAGTTGCCAATACCTTGTGAGCAGCAGCCTTGTATACAACTTTATGTTTGAAATGCTTTATATTATTGATCATACATCATTCGCTTTTTGTATATTATGTAAGCACTTGCATACTGCTTCCTAACACCGTATGCAGGGACACTGGAGGTCCAGTTTTGTTCAAACTTAAATGTAAATTCGTTCTTTCAAAAAAAATAAAGTCCTTGCAAGAGTTTTGAAGGAGTAACCATATGTTACTTGTACCAGGGCGGGTATGTGGTGGATATAAACCTCAAATGTCATGAATTAATTGTACTGCCAAACAAGAAAAAGCCCTATGGGCGTTAAATAACTAAATAAATATGTCAACATAAGAAAAAGTCTTAAAGAATATAAGCAATTTCACCATTCCGTACTTTTACGCTAACTGTCTCTGTGTAATTTCGTTTGTCAAGTGAACGCATCTTCAACACACAAAATATTTCATGTCTCCAAATGTGTAGTAATATGAATTTAGCGCGGTGTTTAATGGGACTTAATAAACCATCCTGTCGTTGTGACTGCTCCGCGGAAGGAACGCGTTTAATAAAAATAATTTATGTTTTGAGTGTCGCTGGTTTAATTATCGGGCTAAGCGCCTACATAGAGTTTCGTGGGTACCTATTGAGGAAAGGAAAAAAGGAGAACCCCCAGAAAAATTAAAGATTTTTAAAATGAGTTTATTTTTCTTTATCCAATTAACTTTTATATATAAACCTACAACCAACAACCATTTATATATAAACAGGCTGGAACACAACCATCAACCATAATACTCGTTTTAACTTTAATGAAGGACTAATTATACCTAAGCAAGCTTACAAATAAATATGGACAAATAACATTAAATTACATGATTCCTAGTTGTTTAAATATGTTACCTGCTGAAATAAAAAAAATAAAAACTGTGCCCAAAACAAACAATTGGTGAATTTACTGAAGACTTGGCCTACTGAAAGAATTAATTTGTATTAGCTTACAATGACAAAAAATTCTTAAGATTTTAAAATTGTTATTTAAATGTGTTCATAATTTTTCTTTTCTCTATATTTCTGTAAATATTTTGGTTTATATAATTGTAAAAATGTAACTATTAATTCACTATAATAAGATCTTTAATGTAAAGAACTCGTTAGACAAACTGCTAAAAATAGTTTATCTCGACTTTTTTGTCTTATATTTGTAAAGTTTGTAAAATAAATAAAACTACATACTATTTAGGTTATTAGTGTCTACGTCTCTATGAAAAACAATTTCAACCTTAAAGTATTTTGGCATTTGGTTTTTCATAATTTTATGCACAAAAATTAACACATTAAATAGTGTTTTTTTTTTAATAACTTCATTGGGTGAGTGTCGGAAGTTTTCAAGTTTATTAACATCCGAAAGGGAAATTTCATTTCTCAACTTCATAAGTCAAACAATTGTAATATCACATATCATTAAAAAAAAATCGTATGACGTACTGTCGAAAAGTAGGATAGTGGGGGGCACTTGGGTTTAAAAAAAATATTTTTCCAGGAAAAAGAAAATTGCAATTTCGCTGTACATTTTTTAAAAACATATCTTACCTTTTTTATTTTTTAATATCGCTTAGAAGGCAGTCTAGACCTGGACTATGAAGAAATTTCAGGTTTTTTTTGCAAACTTATAACATAAGTTAGAACATGCCGAAAACAGAGCTTTTTGTTTTTTTTTTAAATACCGAATAGTACCTACCGAAGATAAGCCGTAAAAATGTTGATTTATTTACGTGTTTTTAAAGGAAAATATATATATGATTCATTAAATTAATTTTATTTTTGGGTTATCCCCGTTTACTTTTTCAAAGCCAGCGTTTGTTAAGAGCGTGTGGGTACTTTGTACTACTTAGCAGTGCCTGTACTACAATTTCGTTCATACAAATTGCACGATCTTATTAACTTGCAAAATTCTCAACATGTTATGCTATTGGTAAGATTTTGTAAAATTGTTTAATTAATAATTATGGTAGACGGTTCATTACATAGACACCAAAGTTTTATTAAAAGAATTTACAAAAGCAATACATACATTGTGCCGCTTTGAAAACAAAATTGCTTTCACATCATTTGACATTCTGAAGAGATGAGTTTTTTGTTTAGTTTTATTTTTATTCATTTTTAATTTCTTTTATATATTCAACTAGCTGGTATCCGGCATGCGTTGCAATGCCATTTAATAAAACAATTATTTCTTCCTGCGTGTCTTTTCTCATTCGTACCGTTCCTCTTCTGCCTTCCCTTCCTCTCCCTCGTCCCCTTCCCCTCTCGTGTTCCCACTCCGCCTCCTCTACCTTCCCTCTCCCCCATCCACTCCCCCTCTTCCCCCGTTTCGCGAACTCCCCTCCGAGTTCCCCTACCCCCTCCCTGGGTCCCCTCTCCTTCTTCCGCGAACCCCCTACTTCCTTCTCTCGCATTCCATATATTAAGTCCCGGTACATTCAGTTTTCAAACAGCTCACGTTCCACCTATTCCAATTTTTGTATGCAAATTTCATAATGCCAGATCTCACCAGTAGTTTTATACAAACAATAGTTTTTCCTGAAAATAAAGAACACAAAAAAAATATACAATTTGGTGCAGTCGTTCGGAAGTTATGCGCGTACATACATTTCGGTGATTCATTTTTATTTATACAGAAGATAGAAGATATAATATAGAAGATTGAAGATTGAAGATTGAAGATAGAAGATAGAAGACATCTGAAGAGCGATTCTATATCTTTTGTGGGATCCTTATGAGATAACAGACGTGATCTTCTGTCAGATTTGTGGGATTTATTTGCATTTTCTATGTACATTATTAGATGAATAAATAATTACGCATGCTTGCAGGAATTCGTGTTTAAAGCGATCTAAACTAAAATATGTAAAAAATTACACAAATCTGACAAGAGATCACGTCCGTTATCTCATAACGATCCCACAAAAAATATTGAATCGCTCTGCTGATTTCTAAAAAAACTCTGCGTCAGTCACGGGCAACGTCGGGGAATTCAGCGTACACCGATGTTTAGAACCATGGTGTGAAATTGTGTGCCGTAGAGATGTAACAGAATTTCTACTTATTGCTTCGTCATAATTAAATTCGCGGCCACAGGTAGACTAAAGGAAAATATCATGGAATAACCAACACAAGAAATGTGGAAGTGTTTCATGATCCGAAGGTCTGGCCAATCGAGCCTTAAATTTTAAAAGCAAAACCGTGTTTTATTATTATTAAGAAACTAGCGAGTTCCCGGCATGTGATGCAATGTATTAATATAGATTTTGTATCTCGCTGCGTGTCCTTTCCCATTCATTCCGTTACCTTTCCGCCTCCTCTTCCACTACCGCATCCCCTTCTCCTCACATACATACATATCAACAAACATACATAAGTATTATTAAGGTGGGTCATTTAAAAAAATGTAATTTTTAAATTCTACGAGCGACGAAAGGGTCCCAAATGGGTTCAAATGTGTTCAAAACCACGAGTTTAAAATTTTTCAAATTACTGATAGGATCTTATTCCTCCGGATTCACTTCAAAGTTTTGAAAATTTTCATATTAAGGGGTTATTTCTAGTGCATAAAAAAGTTACCCTAAATTCTTTAAACCATATTTTTGTTATCTTCCATAGCGAATGTACATAGTATATATTTATGAAATCATTTACTAAAATTCCCAAAATTGAGTTTCGCAAAATAATGCCGAAATTTGAGAGAAAGAACGATTTTGCTGGTATTTGAATACGAATGTGTTTTATTGAAAAATAGTTCATTTTTAGTGGTTTTTATAACAATTTAAAGATTTAACAAGGGTGGTTTTTCTCTATTATGTAAAATTTCAAAGTCAATCCGGAGAAAGAAGATGATATCCGAATATTATTATATTCATATATTTGAATATAAGATTTAACAAGGGTGGGTTTTTCTCTATTATGTAAAATTTCAAAGACAATCCGGAGAAAGAAGATGATATCCGAATATTATTATATTCATATTTCTGAATATAAGATATAACAAGGGTGGGTTTTTCTCTATTATGTAAAATTTCAAAATCAATCCGGAGAAAGAAGATGATATCCGAATATTATTATATTAATATATCTGAATATAAGATTTAACAAGGGTGGGTTTTTCTCTATTATGTAAAATTTCAAAGACAATCCGGAGAAAGAAGATGATATCCGAATATTATTATATTAATATATCTGAATATAAGATTTAACAAGGGTGGGTTTTTCTCTATTATGTAAAATTTCAAAGTCAATCCGGAGAAAGAAGATGATATCCGAATATTATTATATTAATATATCTGAATATAAGATTAAACAAGGGTGGGTTTTTCTCTAGTATGTAAAATTTCAAAGTCAATCCGGAGAAATAAGATGATTTCCGAATATTATTAAAAAAATTACGTAATTTTTTTACATTATTTAACACCATTTTATCACTATTAGACAAATCAAAACAAGATTTTTTTCCATACAGTTGTGACCCACCCTAATTAACATACAAAAATGCAAGCAAAGACACTTTATTTTTATATAAGAGAGAGACAGCGTGTTTTAAATAGACTAAAACCAAAAGATATTAAATCAGTGGTGATATTATTTTCCATTCAAATCTACACGGAAGGCATTTCTAGTATAAATTATCTTTTCAGTGGTGTAAACATTCGCTGCAAGTAAAATACTCTTCCCCAAAAGATAAATTACACTAACTTAATGGAAACAACCAAATTAACAGCAGCTTAATTTTATTTCACATTAATAGGAGACAAGTGTAATCATTTCATAAGGACCGAGCGACTGTCTTGTAAGTACATACATTTAGTGAAGTTGGTTGGTGTTAATGATGAAATATAATTTTCTTACATAATATTCATCGAAAAATACTATATTTTGGAAGAGGCGTAACATTATACAGAGTGTTAAGAAATATTCTTTACTTACATTAACAAGTGATTCGTGACATTATTTCGAGTAAAAAATGTGATTGAAATTTGAGTCTCCGGTGAATTTTTTTTCTTCAAAATCAAACAACAATAAAAAAATCCACATGTCGTCACTAGTCATTCTGTCGAGGAAGCGACAGAAAAAAACATCAAAATGTCAAAAATCAAAATTCATTAACATTTTTTACTCAAAATAATGTCAAGAATCACTGGTTAAAGTAAGTCAGGTTCGTCCCTCAAAACACCCTGCTTCATTTTGTAATGCTATTGAGATATTCATTATTATTAATATTTATTAGAAAAGTAGATACCTAACAGACTGTGATTGTTTGAATTTATTAAAAAAAAAAAAGTTTATTTATTTATTTTTTATTATTTTTTTTTTTAAAGAAAGACAATCATTCCCTGGTTACGAATAACCCAACAATGTTTGAAAATCTCCTACTACCACCACAGAAAGCCGAAAATGTTGCTTGTGTTGTGATGGAGGACTTAGCCAGCCGAGGAATCGAACATGCGACGCCCGGGTGGGACCCAAGCGCTATGCCCACTCAACCACTGACCGGTCGATATAATACATCGTGATATATTATATCGACATCTTCCATGATATCGATATCATGGAAGTTCTGAAGATTACTGTATTGAAATACTAAAACTAAAACATCCGCATTACTGTTTTACACCTGGGCGACGAACGCCAAATTACGAATTAATGATTGCATAATTTTGTCAATAAACCACTTGCATGGATTTCATAACGACTTCTAAAAAATCGTGTGCATAGATTTTTTTACCAAGATTACGAAAATGTAAGTAAATTTTTTTTAAAATGTATAGTTTTTAGAATTTTAGAATTTGCGTTTAACGTTCACTAGATTTATTGTTTGTTCAATGCGAACTTATCCTTTGGTTTGATTTTTTGATAAAGATGGCGGTGTTTTTACAGATGTTACGAAGAGAACCCAGTAAAATTTATTGCTGTTCGTGTGGAAAACGTTCTTTTTTAAAAATGATTTTCGTGTAATTATCTTTATTTCGTACCCATAAAATTATGTCCCGTCTTTCCGGTTTATAAAAAATGGTCTTATTTTTCGGATTGAAATTTTCAAAAAATCGCCAGGCTTTCAAAAATACGATTAAAAAATTTGATGCAAGTGGCCTATTAATATCTATTCACTATTGAAAATAGTGTCATCACTTTCCCCCCTTATTAAAACAAGTGTATTGAATGTTTTACACATCTGAAAAACAATCATTTTCTAACATAAATTAATGAATATTTAACGGTTGTGTAAAATTAAAATACGTTTATTAGTAAGGTTTTTTGTTTATTTAAAACAACACGCAACTAGACGGTAACAACGAGCATCAACAACAATCTACGCCATTTGCAAACTGTGACCAACACAACAAAAAATGTTTTCAATTAATAACTTTTATTTATATTCCTTTTTTGAGTAAGAGTGCTTGCAGACGAGAGATTTTAGTTGCAGAGACAGTTGTGGACATAGAAATCCATTACTTTATATGGAGGTAAGCACACTACAGACTTTTTAGTTGGGTGACTATTTTGAATCTGTATGAGTTTGGAACATCTCATCCGCGGGATCCTAAGTAATCAATAAACAAAAATTTTAACAAAACAAAAAACGACTTAATAATTTCGTGCGATTGTTATTTTTGGAATCGGTGTCAGCCAAGGTAACTACATACATAGGTAGTTATAGGTTAGATGTGGAGATCTTGGCTGACACCGACTCCAAAAATAACAATCGTACGAAATTATTTTTTTACTTTTCAGTGCATTTTTTAAGTCGTTTTTTGTTTTGTTAAATTTTTTGATTATTTTTTTATATTTAGTGACGAGCGTGCGTAAAGAAGTTTTACTACAAGAAAAGAATTATTCGTCCATTTGTCGCGCACATACTTATTGCAAATTTAAGACATGGAGAACTGGACCAAATTAAAATCGGACCACACGGGAAGCACCAGCTTTCTAATAAAAAAGAGTCATCAATATCGGTTCACCCAACTGAGAGTTCTAAGGTAACAAACATAAAAACAAAAAATACCGTCTAATTGATAACCTCCTCCTTTCGAAGTCGTTTAAAAAATAATAGAATTATAAGAAATTGACTGAAAACAAAATTGAATTATAACTATTTTGTTGTGTTGGTCACACGGTTGCCCTAAATTAATACATTATTTAAAATAAATTATGGATAAACTAGTCCCAGCGAGAGCTCGACGGACTTTATCGACGATCACCCTCTGCCTTCTCGCGCGTCTCGTTTGAAAGCGAAAAAGACAGAAGATAGTAGAACGTTGCGGTCTCTCGCTGGGACTAGTATACATTTGAAACCATCCAAACACAACACTTTATTTTCATTCGTCAATTAATAGGGATATTGTTGTGGTTATTTGATAATTAAATCCAAATAAAACAGTTCAAATGCTTAATTTAGACTATTATTATATATTTCGTTGTTGTGGAGTCCGATAAAAGTTTTATTTACCCCAGAGAGTTGTAATACGCGGAGTTCCCAAATATAGCTTCTTCGTAAGCCCAAACCGGGCGAAACCATTATATATTATAAAATATTAGGTGCATTTTTATATAAATTGCACTTTTCTTACATTAACTTCAATAAGAAGGCCCTGAGGACAAAAATAATTTTCCTCGGTGTCTGAGAGCCATGTCTTCTTAGGCGATGCTGTGCGGGGGATCTGTTTAACAAAAGGAAGTTCTATGAAGGAAAAAGGTATGAGCACGACGGGTTAGTAGGCAACGGGGGTCAGTGTGTCCAATTGTGACTTGTTTTATTGTTCTATTATTTTATTGTTATATATCAATTTTAGTTAGAAGAAACCATTCAAAGAAAAATCAAATAAATAAACATAAATTTCGTTTCTTTGTTAAACTTTACAACACAAGTGTTTTATTTATAAAATAATAGAAAGGAATTAAACCTGTCAACTTATTATAAACGGACATTTTTCGTTTTAAACCAAAAATGGAGAAACTTCAATTCGAATTTACGCTATTACATGGAGACGATGGCAGGTCAAATATTGTTAGCATTATAAAATAGTCACAAGTAATGAAAAAGTGTTAACAATACCAGAAATGCTACAATCTGCCAGCCATCACGAGGAGATAATGAAAAATGGTGCTTTTGGAAAAGTAAAAAAATAGTTTGAAAAAAAGATACCAGGTTAGAAGAGTCTGGGTAACCATGACAGAAGAATAAAAAAAAACATATGTAGACGAAGATGGAAACCTACAGTTCAGAGACCAATACCTCGAAGAAGTGGAAGAAAAAAGTTTACAAATACAACAAGAAGAAGATACATTGGGAAGATTGATTGTAAAATTAATGGAAGATAAGCAACCGAGCTTAAAAAACATAGCTGAGATGTTAATTATAGAAAAATTCCGTACCAAAAATACAAATCCAAGCCAGTGGATAGAAGTATTTGAAAAAGAATTTTTATGATTTGATGTGACCACGGATGGAAAAAAATAGAAGTACTCAGATTGTACATGGATAAAACTTGTGTAGATTGGTACAGTTCCATGATTATAAAACTAACAATGAACTCAGAGTGGTCAACATGGAAAAACAAATTCTGTGAATCATTCCCAAATAAAGGATGAAACCCTGTCACATACGCACTATCATTTAGATTTTAGATACAAAGATGGTTCTCTGTTGGATTATGCTATCAGAAAAGAAAAACATCTTTTGGATATGAGAAGATTAATCGACACCGTTACTTTGATAGATGTTGTTGCTTCCGGACTACCAGAATTCATACTTAAGATCGATAGAGAAGGATTACAAGATACTGTGGATTTGTTTAACGTAGTAAAAAAGTATGAACATATGGTCAACAAAAAAAGATTCATGAATAATAGAACATTTGAAAATGCAGAACATAATAAAAATGAGGATAAAAATCCATGTAAAATTTGTGGAAAATTGAATAAAAGCACTCGTTACCACCCTGAAGCCACATGCTGGTTTAAAACAAAAGAGGATGAAAATTTTAAGAGAAATGCCATTAAAAATGTAAAAAATTTAGTAATAGAGACTGAGTTAAATGAAAATCATCAAAAAAAATAACAGTAACACCATTAATACAAGTCAAACTATTACTAAAAGATAAATGAAAAATATACGGAATTTATGATTCGGGTTCAAAAGTTATTTAAACTAAAAGGAAAGGGAAACAATTTGAATGAAGCAAATTTAATAACGATTAACGTTAACGTTAACGTTTTTTTGTTTTAGGTTGTGTTAAGAAGACGAGTGGTTTGACAACGTTAAAGATTTAAAAAAATGGATTGGGGAAAAACGTTGATGTGTACATTATTGATGAACACAATTTCAAGTATGATTTTTTGGTTGGATTAGACATGATAAAAGACTTCAAACTTATCCAAAGTGAAGACTTACAAATATCACAGAAAGTCTGCCTGAATAATACAAATAAAAAAGAAGATATTCTACAGATATGAAAACGAATACTGAATTTAAACATTCAGAAAATAAGAACATTATAGAAAAACACAGAATTCATTTTAACGAACATGTTAAAGAAGAAGATTTTAAAATAACAATAAATCATTTAAATATTGATAAAAAACAGAAATAAATGAACTAATAGACAACAGCGTTTGCGAGAAGTAAATATGATGATGGTACTGTTAATGGATATGAAGCGAAGATTGACTTATTTGTGGATAAATATTGTAGTACAAATGCAGCGTAGAAGATAAAAAGGAAATAGAAGAGCAAATAGCAAAATTATTAGACAATAAACTGATAGAAGAGTCGTACAGCCCATTTGCTGCACCGGTCACTCTAGCATTTAAAAAGAAGAAAACTAAAGATCCAGATTATGCATAGACTTCAGAGACCTAAATAAAATAGTAATACTTCAAGCTCAACCGATTCCATTGATTGAAGACCTGATGACAAATACAAGAAATTGCAAATTTTTTTCAACGCTGGATATAAACTCAGCATTTTGGTCTATTCCGTTGCTGATTGAAGACAAAAAAAACAGGATTTGTAACACAGGAGGGGCATTATCAGTGGACCTGCCTACTTTTTGGATTAAAGACATCTCCGGCAATTTTTCAGAAGATATTAAGCAATATATTTAGAAAATATAAACTAACCGATTTCTCTCAACTTATTATATACCTATATAAATTGTCACGTAGGTAGGTACCTACATATTTTTTTGAAAAAATGGACAGAACCCGAATCTAGTAAATGATTCACCTGATCGTTTTATATCTTTCTAACGTGCCCCGAGTTCTTAACCCATTTTTGAGGAACGCTTTGAATTTGGAAAAAAAACTTATTGTTTTATAAATTGGGATCTGGAGCATGCCCACGACAGAGTTTTCAGATTTTAACGTCGTTTTACACTATTATTTTTAAGAAAAATTAAATCTGGCAAAAAAAAAACATAAAAATACATCAAATGGGTTATTTTCTCAAACTAAGGATACCATAAAAATGTACAGAAAATTAAAATTATTTTTTTCTAAATACGATCACCTCTCTGAAAATGTGTTATTTTTGTGTTTTCTTTCATAATTGTTAATGATTTCAAACCCCCACTGTTAAGTTCTGAAATAGCTTATGAACTGAAACCCATTTTCCCAAATTCCTCGCAATGTTTTTTTTCTCCTTTTGTCCTTCTCCTTCCATGAAAGGCCCTACTTACTTACTAGAAGAAGAGGAAGATGATTTCTACCTACTTGGTACACATGTCCAGTATTATTGCACAAAATCGAAATCGTGGACCACCAATATTGGAGCAAATGACCACAGCAAAGGTAGGGCTTTCTCTTTTCAAATTTCTCAATCCTGTGAACGCCGTCAATTGTCTTACAACACATAAATATAGATTTACAGTCCACCCCCTCTCGTTTCACGATATTGTTCGTGACACCCATATTCCTGAACGATTCCAACTAGCTAAAGCATTATTGTGACGTAGAAAACGCCACTTACTGGTAAGACGGCTGTCACCGGCGTGACGTCAACAACGTCATATTCACCAACATGACGTTTTGGCGGCAAATCAAAAATAGAACATTTTTACACATAAAAATGCCCTCATTTTGAATCCAATTGTTTTTCGACTGTAAAAAAACACCCAAGAGAAAATACCCAATTTACACTACCGTGTACATTATTTGTGTAGTCCATTGTTACCGTGTACATTATTTGTGTAGAATCTGTGTTGCCTACCTGAGAATGGCAAACTGCATATAGCGCATATTAGCGGAATAGATTTGCGATGTGGAATGGTAGAGTTAATGTCCAGGACATACATATAGTACGCCCAGCACAGTACTCGTATGTCCAGCCGAAGCAATGTGCGTTGTCCGGCGTTTTACGTTTTGCGCTTTACGACTGGAAATTTACGTTCCACTCGTACTCTCACGGATTCAACTACTGCTGTTATTCGTTTTTATTTAACGTGGTCGCAACTGTAAACCAGTGTGCTTTATGTTTATGGAATTGAATTGGTATAAACTAGAGAGGTTCTGTGATTCTGCGCAATATGATGCAAATAGAAAACCCGGACCTTCGACTAAACCATGAAAACAATGGTGACCGGACAGCCAATAATGTGCAAATTCAACACTCCTATGAAAAGTGATGGAAAGGAACATAAAATATAGTTAAATAGGTGACGATAGGTTAGGTTATGAACTATTTCAAAAAAATTATCACTTTTAACGAATTTTCAACGTGGATGTTGAAATGATTTTTTGTTGAATTATTTTAACATAAGCTCCACACATGAGGCCCAGAGAAAAATAATTCCCCTCATTGAGGATGCTGTGTGGAGGGCCTTTTTAGGAAAAGAAGGAGAGGAAGTTCTGGGAAGGAAAAAGCTATTAGGAGTGGGTAGAAATCTGGGGGTCAGCGCCTTCAGGAGTGACGGACGTACGAATCCATCCCTTCCATTGCGGTGCAAGACGATGTTCTGAGAGAGTACGATTAGAGAATTTAAAGGGACTCCCTAAACCATTGGCTCCCAATCCCACCTACCATGCAGCTGGCGGACAGACTCATCCGCCGCCAAGACCCGGTAAACCTAACCCCGGAATCCGGGAACCCCTGCTAAGTCACCAAACGTAGCGAACCCCTTGGGGTGACCTGTGGCAGAGGTGATGGTGATACAATAAATGGTTCCCCGGGTGACGGTATCCATACCCGAGAAATATTGAGAAATATTAACAAACCCAAAGAGAAATATTTATACAGAAATTTTAACAGTTCTTTCTTACACATAGGTAGTCAGTTTGGGTTGCACTGTTGCAACACAGCCCCAGAACTGGACGTAAAACATACAAGAGTCAAATTGTGTATTCCATTTCAATGGTTTATGGAATTTCTATATATATTTACGACTTGACTTACCGACTATATAACAATCAATTTCACTTGGGGATGGAGAGTCACCCCGGTGGACATTTGGTTAGTACTCTCAGGGCTGAGCAAACATTTTGACTGAAGGGCTGTTATGAGAAATCATGTATAAGTATGGGTATAAAATTTGATTTTTACCTCGAATTTGATTGATGTTAAAAATAGAAGAAATGAAAAAATGATTGGAAAATCTAACACATATTATCCTGTATTCAAATCTTAATTCAATTTTCAAGAAAGTGGAGTAATCTGTATAATATGGCGACGCAACTTCGGTGGACTTCAATGAATTCACAGTGAACGTCAATGATACAGTCATTGGATTTTGTGAACCGATATAGTGAACATCACTGAAGCATTCATTTAATGACCGGCCGGCGTGGTCGAGGGGTAAGGCTCTTGATTCGACAACCTGAAGGTCGCGGATTCTGTCGAATTCCGGCATTGTCAAAACATTTTTTTGGTTACTTGACAATTAATTGATTAAAATAATTTTTGCTTTTTTTTTTTATAAAGAAAGACAAACATTCCCGGGCTACGAATAACCCAACAATTTTTGAAAATCTCCTACTACCACCACAGAAAAACCGAAAATGTTGCTTGTGTTGTGATGGAGGACTTAGCCAGCCGAGGAATCGAACATGTGACGCCCGGATGGGACCCAAGCGCTGTGCCCACTCAACCACTGACCGGTCAAAATGTATAGTATGTATAATATGTGTATAGTAAATTTTTGCGGCACGTTCCAGAGTGGAAGATACTCTCAGTATCGCCATGGTGTAAGACCACTTTTCAGAATTGAAACGTAGCTTGAAATGGCTTTAGCCGTGTTTGGTTACTAGATCTGAATAGCCAGGTACTTCCCCACCTTCATCTTTCCCATCTCCTTCCCTTCCCAACTACCATCGGCCTCACAACATACCCCAATTGGGGATGCCATAGTCTCACTGGCTCCAGACGGGAGCAGTTGGGACTCTTGTATGGTATTCAAGGAAAAAAAAATGTTATCGTAATGCGATTCCGTGAACTTCATGGAAACAGTGATTGGATAATTATTGTGTTGCCATACAGTGAACTTCACGGAAGCAGTCATTGGTTATTGTGATGCGATACAAACAAATCGATAGCTGAGTCCTCAATCACTGTACAAGCAACATTTCCCGTTAATAATGATGTTATTGGTTATTAAGAGGTTTTTCAAATATCGTCAGGTCATTCGTAATCCTGGAATTTTTTTATTTCTTTTTAAATATGGAAATAAAATAAAATGCCAAAATCATTAACGCTTGTCGTGTCTTAGCTTTGAATTGATTCACTTCGAATTAATATACTTTTACATCCAAATTTAAAAGAAATGAATGAAGAATGTAAAAATAATTAACGGGCTTTAGATTGTCCAGCCCTGCCTAAGTTGGAACCAAGTTGCGAGTGCATCACGTCCAGAATACGGATTTTATGTATTACTCATGAGTTATTGTTATTTAAAATACATTATTGGAATCAAGCCACTGGTTAATTCAAGTTGGTGATAATTTCAATTCTATAAATGAAGCTCACGGGTAGTTCAGATTCAGAAGAAAATGAAGAAAAAAATCGTACCTTATGAATGTCTGTTTCTTCTTATAATCAAACCGTTTTATTATTTTGCTTCCTGTGCGTCTTCTATCTTCTACTTTGCCAGTGACTCCTCCACGTTGGAACCTTCAGTTTGGCGAGCAACGTGTCCAAATTATTTTAAGTTATGTTGTAGGGAGATAGTTGTTGGTAACAAACCTTGAAAAAAAAACACAACATATATAATTTTTTTTAACCGATGACATCTTTTTATTTTTTCATGTAAATATCTCACAAGAGTCCCAGCTGCTCCCGCCTGGAGCCAGTGAGACAATGGCATCAAGCAAAAAAGAGTAAAAAAGAATATGTATATTTATATAAATACATTCTTTTATATGTGAATACGGCACAAGAGATCCAATTGCTCCTTGAGACTATGGCATCCCCAATTAGGATATGTTATGAGGCTGAAAGTAGTAGAAAGGAGAAGGAGACGGGGAAGAGGAAGGTGGGAAGAACCTGGCTATTCAGATCTGAGCAACAAACACGGCACAGCCGTTTCAAGCAACGTTTTAATTCAGAATGATGGTATTATATCAGGGCGATACTGAGAGTATCTTCCACTCTGGAAAGTGCCGCAAATATACCATTTATTATTTTAAATAGATGAATTGTGAATAACATAAATGAAGGAAATAAAATTTATTTTACCACACCGGGATTCGAAACACGACCTTTGGATTGCGAGTCAAGAGTCTTACCCCTAGACCACACCGGTCGTCAAGAATCTGATCGGAACCAAAAGTCAAAGCGTTCATAGCTATGCCACGGAATTTGTATAGTAGTAGAGTTCGTTTAAACTCGAAGAAAATATGATAAACTAGCTTTTGCCCCCGGCTTCGCTCGCATATTCGCCCCCCCCCTTCTCCCCCCCAATCCTCCCATACTATCCCTCCCTCCACTCCCCCCGAACTACCCCGCCCCTTCCCTTCCCCCAATCAATCAACAATCAAATACGCTCCATTTCGCATTCATAATATTAGTATAGCTGTTGGCTTAGGTCAAAATGTAGATTAGTACCTATTTTATATTTGTATCTACAATAAATTTTCATACTAGAATATTCATATTTGAATTTTCGCTATCAAAGAAATCTCCATAGTAACTTAAACAAATAACAAAATGACAGCCCACGTCAAACATTTACTTAGTAACACGCTTTGCCAATAAACGCATAATAAATAATTTCATAACGCCACAGCTTATTCATAAAGCCAGAGCTTACCAAAATATATAGCCTATATATATTACTCGAAAATAATGTAGCTTTCGATTAGTGAAAGAATTTTTATTTTATATTCGGTATTTATTGCGTGAAAGAGAAAGACACATCTATCCACACAAACATTCACATTTATAATATTAGTAAGATAAGAACAACTTGCGAACCTACATACAACTTTTCTAATGGAGTATTCTCAATTACATGGTGCTATTAGTTCTGTAGTTAAATTATTGCATTTCGTAATAACAGAGCCGACATTATAACGATATCATCACCAAACAGGCCCATACATTATAACGTTAGCCAGTACAAAGTATGTAGCGGGCTTCCTACTTGTAAAAGTACACCCATGTTTATTTATGGCCTTTTGCAGTATTAAAAATACTTTGGCGACGGTTCGGGAAGCTCGGGTAAAGTACAGTTTAACTATAGTAAAGAAAAATTACATTCGGTGGGAATACTTTGGATAAGAAATATGCTCATCTGAATTCTGAACGGAAGACGTAAAATTATTTTATTGTATTTTAAGTTGAGCGTTGAGTGATTCCATTTTGTAATCATCAAGAAGAATAAAATATAAAATAAAATAATCTTTTCCTTAGGCCAAAACGATCATACAGAAGACAGCACTATTTTATTATACAGACACGTGAAAAAACACAGAATGTCATAATTGTAGGATTGATAATTGGATGTTAGTCAATTGGCACGCACAAGAAATCGACGTGTCATCTGACGTGTTATCTAATCTGTTACCTGTGACGATTAACCATAAGAAATTCCAGCAAAAGCAATGCGTATTTCAAATAAACATCAATTTTCAATCTGGGAGGTGGACATGGGTACTGCCACCCGATAACCATTCATTGGAAAACCAACACCTTTGCCATAGGTAATCCCAAGTGCTTATTATTTATTACATTTGCTGACTTAACAGGGGTTCTCGTATTCATGGGGTTAGATTTGTCGGGTCCTGGCGTCTGCCCATCAACTGCGTGACAGGACGGATCGGAAGAGACTAGTTGAGGGAGACCTCTTTTGATATTTCCAGAAGGACTATCTCCGAACATCGCATACTACTGCGACGGGAGGGATGAATTCACACAGTCACTCTGAAAGTTGATTCCTGAAACTCATATAAACCTAAAATATATATTTCGATAGTTTGAACATGTGCAATAAATTAAGTACTACGCAACCAAACTATATAACTGCATGCCCACTACACTGAAGTAACTACTAACTACAAATTCATCCACAGTTCTTCACAAAAACCATTTCATGGACTGGATCAAACAACAAGGTATTCACTTTACTCAAAACATTGGCACACCTAACCAAACATAACTCAACCGAAACATTTAAAAAAATAATTTTAAAAAAAAATTTCGGGACAGAAAATGTTACAACAATATTATATATATGATAGTGGCTTCTGGTACATAGAAAAAATATGCCTACTTGTTTTTCAATTCAATTAATTACCTAACTCCAACTGCTACTAATTTTAAATTTATGTATATACGATACTGCCGCTATGGGTCGACCCACAACGAATATCAAGGAGGATACCAATGACGTTATATAAATAGACTCGCCATAGTCTCACATACTCACAATATAATGTGGAAAGCAAGCAACACTCTTTTGTTTTCAGCGGTTTTCAGTATAATTTCTAAATTCAAAACTTTATTCCTGTGTGATAAACATAGAAAATCAAAGAATGTACGTGTATGAATATCATAGATATATGGTAGGGCGGCTTATTAATTTCTTCGCCGAATACTGCTTTCACATCACGGGTGTGACCTATGGGTGTGAATGAGATAACAAGATTCTCTCACTCGGTTACACAATAGACAGGCAAGGGTAAAGAATACAATGACGTATTATTATAAAATTAATTGTAGTAATTATAATAATCGATAATAATAAGTAAATTGCGTGTGCTTACAAATTAAGTGTTTTTCCTTCGCCTTAACGACTATTTGCCGTATAATTGAAGCATTTTCTCATCACACAGGAGGGCATTTTGGCGCTTTGCAATGCAATTTACTTATTGGTAAGACACGAGTACTAGAAATAGAGACAGCTACAATCGTCTTGTGTTTGGCTTCCCACTTTTAGATTTCTACCCCGCGTCCAGTATTAATGTCATTGGAGGATACGGTGTTTTTCTTACACTTCTATTGACCTATTTACAAACAGTTACTGATCATTAACATTTTATTTTATAACCGAAAATTATTATCTATGTAAACCACTGTAATAATCTGTAAAATGTATGTTCGAGAATAGAAATAAAAGACATCAATATAAAATGAATCTATCTATCTATTTCCTATATAAATAAAAATGAATCGCCGAAATGTATGTAAATTGGAATTTTTTTTGTGTGTTCTTTATTGTCAGGACAAGGTTTGTATAAAATTACCGGTGAGTTCTGGCATTATGAAATTTTTACAAAAAAATTGCAATAGGTGGCACGCGAGCTGTTTGAAAACTGATCGTACCGGGACTGAATATATGGAATGCGGAAGCGGGAGGGGGGAGGGGAAGTCGGGTGGGGGTTCGCGGGAGGGGGGAGGGAAAATATGGAGGGGGAGCTAATCTGGGAGGGGGGAGGGGAACTCGGGAGGGAGTGAGTGGGGAGAAAGAATGTGGAGGAGGCGGAGTGGGAACGCGAGAGGGGAAGGGGATGTGGGAGAGGAAGTTGACGAATGGGAAAGAACACGCAGGGAGAAACAATTTCTTTATTAAATGGCATAGGACCGCATGCCGGGTAACAGCTAGTAAAACATAAAATATTCTGCGACAAAATTCCGCGACAATAAATAAAATAGTTTTTTAGTTTTGAAGTTGAAAACGGATCAAAGTCACCCCATTTTACGGTTATATAATAGTGGGTTCTCTTTAATTATACTAAGTTTAATTTGATGGCATTAGAGAAACTCTTAAAAAATTTCCCGATGAAAATCGGAGAGGTTCTCCAGTTGTCCATAGTATCTGTCGGAAATACTCGAACAAGCGCAGATGTAACGTTAAATGTCAACGTTTTATCATCGTTAGAATAATAGCGGTACATCTTTTACTCTTAGGGGCATTCATTTAACGAGGGGACATGTGGCGAAACCGGCCTGCGGGGCAAGTCGCTCTGGGGGGCAACTTGCTCCGTGGTAGTTGGACCGGGGTGGGGGAAGAGGGCCAACATAAAAATTTCCCCCACGGACAAGTTGAATTGGAAATCAAAAAGCGATTTGTAAACCCATTGTAAAGATGTAATGTAGATTGAAATGGAATTGTTAAGTGTTTTTGGAATTGAAGAAATGATAGGAGCTTTCGCGTAAATGTAATGGACACATTTTAAAAATTGAATTTAACAAGCTAGGCTAACATAGGTCGGTTATTTAAATAAATAACTTTCAATCCCTGCTTTCATTTAAAGCTCCTTATTTTTTAAAGCCTTGTAAAATATATTAAAAGCCAAACCACTTTCCACTAAACTTAAGCGCGTCCATATAAGCATTTATTTTATTTTTCATAATATTTTAAAACAATTCGTACACTCGAAGATCGACGAAGGATAAGCATCCTAAGTTTCTTTTTTAAACTTTAAATTCGGAGGCAGAAAATAACAAACTCTCGAGTCTGGTCAATTTAAGAGTATCTAATTAAAACGCTAGTCATAAAAACATATTTCATTGTCACCATTTACAAACAAAATCTGTAGAAAACTCGCCAACTTCTTGCTACATAGTTTAGCAAACAATTATGTCAATGATATCAACATTTTTAATGTAACGAATTTTGTCGTCAACACATTTTTTCTGATACTTTTGTTTCATTATTATAATTAAATTTTTCTAATTGTAAACCATTGTTTGTTACTCAACTCATTTATAAAAAATTGTAAACAATTCTATTTATTCAATATAAAATCTCCACTGGGATATAAAAAAGTATACAATTTAAAAAAAAAGCATTTTTTCTATAATATAAAGATGATTGAAGGAATGAGTTCTTTTCGAGACGATTCCAATTTAAAGGCAAACACTCCGTTATATTATACGTTGCACACTTGCTGTTGCAACTCTCGAATCATAAACAAATCTCTGAAAACTGTCCTGAGAAAATTTTTAAACCGATTGCTTCACTTTACGCGATTTTAAACGACGATTTAATATTCACTTTACAAACGTCAAGAGAAAAATCTTCTCAAGTCACTCTCGATCTCAAGCTTTATGCACTTCTAAGTCCTAATACGAACTCTATTAGCGCCGGGAAAAATAAAATATCTCAAGTAGACAAGTCCTTATAAATACATACAGGGTGTGTCAGTATAAACGCATTATCTGCGGTGGGGTGGGCCACCCTGAAGTTCCTTGTGGGAATATTTTTCCTGCTTACCCTTTGAGCCAGGGTTGATCAACCCTTCTTGGTATTAGGGAACTTTTTCTAAGTGATATATACAATGTTTAACATGTTTCGTAAATCGGGAGCTTTTGGAATATTATGATGGCAAACTCGTGTCTCTTTTTGATTGGCAAAGTAAGCTAAGTACAATAAAAGTAATTTTGTAATAATGTGTGTAAGTCTTTAAATGAAAGATTTCAACTGAATGCAATTTACAGCAATTTCCAAAAAGCTTTTGATAAAGATAACCACTCCATCTTACTTAAAGAGTTTGATTAAATTAGAATGCAAATAGACCTATTTCGCTGGGTGAAATCATATTAATGTAACAGAACACAAATTTATTTTATTTTTGTTTATTAATGGATACAAGTTATCCCCTAAAATGTAACTTCTGGGGTACCACAGGGGTCAAATCTTGGCCCTCTGCTTTTTCTTATATCTTTTTCGACCTTGGTTCAAAATTAAATTAGGATTATTTTTTTCGCCGATGATCTTAAAATTGTTCGTAAATTGAAGTCTGTTTCAGATCATCTAATTCAGTTATCTTTTTGGTTTCTTGATTATTTTTTTGTCTACACGTATGACAAATGATTTATGAATGTAGTGGGATGTGCTTCTGTTTATTCTGTGGAGTACTCGCGAAGTTGAAGTTTTTAATGGTGAATCTGCGTTCGATGAAAAATCTTCGATAAAAAATCTTTCGATTTTCTGGTAATACCATAGTATAATATGTCCAAGGTTTATGAAAGTAGATACCTATTGCAACGCTTTATCAAAAATGTTTGACATAATTTTTTATTCGGTCAAAATATTTTCGATATCAAAACTTTAAAGGTTTTCAATCGTGGATATAACGTTTTCTTGATAAAACTCGTTTAGTTTTATTGACCCCAGTTCACAATTTCAACTAACCAACTTTTTGAATTGGTAAGTCTAGTATTTGAAAACATATATACGTTATTTAAACGTCTCTCAACAGATATCGTTAAAGTATTACTTTCAATGTCTCTCAACAGTTGTTGTTAGTAGGTGCACGTTGTTATTTTATGTGCTTAGGTCATTGGTAGTATTACATGACAGAGACAACTGTCGGACATTTGGGTCTAATATCGAACGTTCCAAAGATAGCCGATTTAAGCCGGGTAAATTTAGTGAGCGGTTGTCCCGCCATCAGATTAACATTGAGCATTATTTTAGAACGGGCATTGAGTCCAGTTAGATATTCATTGTTAATATGACACGATGATAAACAAGGTTCGTAATAACTGATGAACCGAAGTATTAAAACTCCCGATCATCAGAATTGTACCTTTAATTAGGGAAATTAACAAAACACCACCGTAAGTACAACGTTAACTTTTTTCGATAAGAATCATACATTTTACTACTTTTTTTACTCGTGAAAAGTTTTATATTTTCGTCGTAATTTCATAATGTTATATTTTTATCACGCCGATATCTTGGAGAAATCTGGGGTTGGTCCTTATTCACATTATGTGTATGGTTATAATAATACCACCATTCGAAATAAGTGGAAAATTATATTTTTTATGATCACCAAATTCATTTTGTGATACAAAATTATATTTGCAGGTATTATAAACCCAGTGGGCTCTTCTTAACTCCGATAAAAATTCAATCAGGAAGAGCAATAAAAAGAAACCAGTGGAGTCCACTAATGGCACGCACATCATAGATTTAACACCACTACCATATAAGATGTCTTCATAAAACCGACCACCCCTCACTATAGGCCCATCCTATCTCCTCAAAAAAATTCCGACAGTTTGTGAAAAATAATAAAAATCCCTTTCTTTCCTAAAGGAGCTAACTTCGTTTCATGTTGAAGAAAGAGGTTTTTGATTCGGGGCTATTGTTTTAGCTACCTTCTCTAGGGTTTACTTGAGGGTTGGTTCTATTCCTTATCTGTTAGGGAACACACTCTGAGATGGCCTGTGGGGAGGGTAAGCCCAGAGGTCCGCAGCCCAGGAGGGGGGGGTGGGGATGGTAGAGAAGGGGAGAGGAAGGGGGTGATATTTGGGAGAGAGCACCCTCCACTTATATCGCACTGTATTTTTATAAGATTTTGTGAGCAGTCTCACTACATGTAGTTTTCTTCATAAAATTAACACCCGTGCATTAAATACGATAAAATGTAAGAAAAAAGACTTCTTTATAAAAAAACGCTTTTCTGATCTTCATTGGGATTTTACTGCAATATCAAGGGAACTTTTAGAAGCTAAACAAAATGCTTGACACCTTTTACTATAAAAAAATAAACCTTTTAAGTAATTCCATCAAATTCATTTTGATTTGAGTTTTAAATTTATCTTAATACGGTGGTACCAACTACCTACCTACATCTAATCTTATGCAAGGTAAAATCAATCATCTACACATATAAAAATCAATGTTTCTTGCTTGCTTGCATGCATGTATGTATGTATGTATCTTTGGTCTTTATGCGTTGCTAAACCATTCATCCGATTGCGATGAAATTTTGGGGATTTGATGCGCGTTGTGCGCCTGCCCCAGGCGGTTTCTATAATAAAAGTGAGCTCTGGCATCATGAAATTATGCGTTGCAAAATCATTCATCCGATTGTGATGCAACTTTGGGGATTTGATATGTGCATCCCCGAATTGGTTTTTATATATAATAGTGAGCTCTGGCGTCACCCGTTTTCTATAAAAAATTAGTGAGTTGTTGTGAGCACGCCCGTGAAGGTTTTAATATATACTGGTGAACTCTGGCAATATGAAATTTTGTATAAAAAAATGTAATAGGTGGCACGCGAGCTGTTTGAAAACTGAACGTACCGGAACTGAGTGTATGGAACACGGAAGGGGAAGGGGAACGCGGGAGAGGGGTTCATAGGATAGATACATCGGGAAAGGGGAGGCGGAAGGGGAACGGGACGAATGGGAAAGGGAACACAGGGAGAAACAATTTCTTTATTAAATGTCATTGCAACGCATGCCGGGAACTCGCTAGTAAAACATTAAATTGCTTTGTGACTAGTGCGCCCACTTTCAGCAATAAAGGAATTTAGTCCATCAAGATCTGATAATAACTTAATAATAATGTCGATTTACTAAAACATTTACAATAATTGTCTACTTGTGATATTATGACTACGTTTCAAATAGACTGAAGTAGATTTCCCCAGATCTAATCGAGGTGAAAGGGCCGAGCTTCCCTGATCTATAAGCTAAAAGTAATAACAGTGGACTGAGGAAATTGAAATGGTTGAAATACAATTGTAGCAAAATTACAGACAGCTTTCATGAATTTATTATGACTGGTCGCCCTTCCACAACCAACGATCGAATTGCTGTTTAATTCATAGAGTTTTGATTATTATCCGTTGTGTTTGCTTTCATGACAAGTTTCGACACGTTAAAGACATCCATTCTGTGATAAAGTTTTCTTTATGTGTCTGTATGAGGCGTTTATTTAACGTGTCTTATTTGTAGGACTATGCTCGAAATGTTTACCACTGGAGCGCTAAGATATTTACAAAAAAGGTGCGTTGAGCGCTGTAGATTTTCGTACCTACGCTCATTGAAAAATCTTACCTCCAAAATTTAAAAAAAAAACGCATTAATTGATAACTGTCCTTTAAAGCCAATGAATTTACCCATATTTTTGTTTATTTATTTGAAGTTTGTAGGTTTTATAAAAATGAAAATAATTTACAATTATTATAAGCAATAATTATCAGCCTGAAACACTCATCAACGTTGAAAAAATTTCCCAAGAAAATGTACATGCCGCTGACGGGAATTGAACCAGCTTCTTTCTGATACCCAGTCTAATGCTCCACCATTGAGCTACGTCGGCTTATCTGTTGTAGACATAATTTGTCTCGATGCCACCTAGTGAGAGATTTAGCACTTACAATGTCTTTCTCATATAAATAAAGTTGGTTGTTTGCAGGTTGAAAAATTTAATAAGCAGTAATTGTTGAATGAAACACTGGTACATATTGAATTGTTTGGCGGGTAGGAGATAAGCCGATGTAGCTCAATGGTAGAGCATTTGACCCGTCGGTGGCATGTATCTTTTCTCGGGAGATTTTTTCAATGTAGATGAGTGTTTCAGGCTAATAATGATTGCTTCTAATAAGTGTTACCCTTTGGGCTATGCATAATGCATAAAAATCCTGTTTTAAATAATATAATTAAAAATTATAAAAATTGGACTTATCACAAGATATTTGTGATACGGTGATATGAATTAGAAACAAGGTTGAAGGGGAACGGTTGCGCGACCTTTTTCATACAAAATTAAAATTTGGATTTGAGGCAAAATTACCTAACCAAACTGAATAATTTTTTTTATTAGTCAAAATTTTTTTTTTAATTATCAGCGAAAACATGTTTTAGGCTCACTGTTTTATTTTAGCACTCTTTATTTTTATGTATCTTTGTAAAGCTGTTTGTTTTCCAAATAAAGATATTATTATTATTATTAAAACATCTAGTATGAATATGTGATACTTTATTTATCTGTGTTTTAAATTATAAAATATAGGCCTTTAACAAAATATTTTTTTCGTGATCTTACACTTTGGCAATTATTTGAGTTAATAATAAAATTATTAAAACAAAATAACTTTTCTCTTTCTACTATAATGACATATATTTATAATAAAATTAAATGAGAAATTACCAATTTACCTTGAAACACCAACCTATATACATAAAAAAAAATTATGTTTGCTTGGGAATATATGAGTGTGTGAGTGAGTATATGAGTTGTCTATGCGTTGCTAAACCATTCATCCGATTGCGATGAAACTTTGGGGATATGATGTGCGCATTCCCGCGATGGTTTCTATATACAATAGTGAACTCTGGTGTCATGAAATTATGCGTTGCTAACCATTCATCCGATTGCGATGAAACTTTGGGGATTTGAGGTGCGCAAGCCCGCGATGGTTTCTATACATTGATGCATTTTGAAAATTGTATAAAAAAAATGCAATAGGTCAGGGGTTCCCAATCTTTTTCAGCCAGTGGCGCACTTACAAGTTTATTATTTTGTCACGGCGCCCTACTTTAGTAAGCTATTTGGAATAGATATAGTGAATATATATATTATAGTCGAAAGAAATAGGTACCTACAATAATAGTAGTTAGGTAGATAGGCAAAAAAATTAAAACACCTACAATATCAAATTGAGTTTTATTATATTTATAAGAATTCAGAATTGGAACAGAGAACAACAATAGACAAAAAAATAAAATACGATAGTTACTCAGTTAAATCAATGTGACGGGTGAGCTTGATGATTTCCGAACAGTTTTTCAAAGCGGGGAGTAAGACTTGAGACTTTTTATTTTTATTTTTTTTATTTTTACTAGTGACAATTTAATTACAGATTTGATGAGAATTCCAAGATATGATAATGTGCAAAAGCATTACTTGAGACTGCTGCTCTCATTTCTTGCTCTACATTGATATTTGAAGGATATTTGTTCTTGATTGCAGCTACAGCTGAAAATCCAGCTTCACAAAAATATGTTGTGGCAAACGGAATGAAATCTTTTTAGAGCCTTCGTTGTTAAATTTGGATATTCATTTTGAATCGATAACCAAAACTCCACCAAATCAGAACTGGTGAATCTCGTTTTGAGGCTGTTGTCGCAAGAGAGTTCAATGAGACTCTCTTGCTCTTGTGTTGTGAATCCTGGGGGAGCTTGTGCACGGGAAGGATCTTGGATCCACGCAAATTTTTCTTCATCATCATCTGCAAAGTATTTCGAAAACCATTCGGTGAGCTTCGATAGGTGTTCCGTGAAAAGGGCCATCAGATCTTGTGAGACAACCAGCTCATTAGATGCCGCATATTTATACAATCGCGGGAAGCAATTGCCGCTGCCTTCATTCATTTTTTTATCCACAACTGCAGTTTTTTCCTAAACGCCGCAATTCTCTACGATAGTTTCAGAATGTGCGTGTTGTTGCCTTGCTAAGAAATATTCAAATTATGTACTAGCGAATATTTGTGGTTTCGGATAATGATAAAGGATCGACTCACGGCGCCCCTCTTTTCTTTCTACGGCGCATCAGGGCGCCACGGCGCACACTTTGGGAACCCCTGCAATAGGTAGTAATCTGAAATGTTTGAAAACTGAATGTACCGGAACTGAATATATGGAATGCGGGAGGGGGAGTGGAACTCTGGAGGGATGTTCGGGGGACGGGGGAAGCGGGAGAGGGGAGTGGAGAGAAGGAAGGCAGCAAAGGCTGAGTGGGAAAGCGTGAGAAGGGGACGCGGGTGAGGAAAGGGATGCGGGGGAACGGGGCGAATGGTAAAGGACACGAAGAGAGAAACAATATCTTTATTAAGTGGCTCTAGCTACGCATGCCGGGAACTCGCTAGCTTCATGCTTACAAATTAAAATTTATACCATGGAAAATACCCCTTTTACCATGATTTGTTGTTTGTTATCATTTTTTTAAAATAATTATGATTACCTCACAAAAAGTGACAAAGTTTCCACGGCGAAAATTATTTCTTAAAAGGCGTATTATAATCTGAAAAATAAATAAACAAAGTAGCACAAATACGTACTAGATATTAGCGACATATTTAGAATAAAATAATAATTATTCAATTTAGCTTCATATCCAAAATAAAGTTTTGTAAGAAAAAGACAGAAGACACCCCCAAACATTACAGAAACGAGTTCTGTAACTCATCGGGTTACCCTAGCAAGAAATAAAAACAATACTATTGTATTGCAATATTCCTACCAAAAACGTTTGATCGGCATTTTGATTGCCGATCTAATGTCCAGGAAAAGAGATGTAAAGAAGACTAGAATCACCACATATTGAACTCGAGCAAAATACTGTTTCGCACAATGAAAGACAAGTCTGAAGCATTACTCGTACATATATGTGGACTAACTAATCCCCCAGGAACAAAGTGGATCCCTAAAAGGCAAAGGTACACGGTAACGTATTCTATGTGAAGCTCCTCATAGAACAGTATTTAGGCAAGATCTACTTCAGACTTTAGAATCCTAAATTTATTATCTGTAATAAACGCTTTTGACTAGGAGTGCAAGCGAGATATATTGAAAGGGATGGTTTCCTTCATCGTACGATTATTAAGGCTATGGTAATTAAAATCAAAACATGACATTAAGCCCCGGTAGTAAGTGTTCAAAAAGAAGAAGAAGAGATATGTAAATACAAAAGTTAGAGGTAGCGCATTTAAAAGTGATAATAATTAAGCCAAAATTGTGAAAATATTAAATAAAACACGAGTCGTTAAAAATAGAACAAAAATCTTTCGAAAAATGCTTATGTTACATTTAAAGATACACTGTGAATTTTTTCGTACACATAACATGTTTAATGATAGAACAAAATGTGTTTTTAATAATTTTCGCAGCATAATTTGCAATTTTTGTTCTATCGAAGAAATTTCATAATATACCTTTTCTGCTCTACAAATGTATGGATATTATCTTAAAAAATAACGTACATATATTTTTTAGAAACTTATAAACTTAGTGTTGAAAATAAGTATGTTACAAAACGTTAGAAATTCGTAATGCGGCGGCTTCAGCTTGGACTAGAGTCCGGTGAATATGCTCTCTTTTGTCTGAACTTTGAATATTTACACAGATCATGCGGATTTTTTGTAAAAATATTTCAAACTTAAATAAGTTGTTGAAAAATTTTTATTTTCTAATAAAATAAAACAAATTAATTTAGTAATCACGGTGTCCCGAACTTCGTAGTACAAGCGGGAAATCGGTGAATCTACATCACCAAAAACACATTTTTTTTCCAAAAAGCTTTTGGAGCCAGGTCTTCCCTTGGACGCATTTTAAAAGACATTAAACAACTGATAATGACCCCCTAGCGATCGTTTTTTTTAAATGGACCTAAAAATTCCTACTTCAGACACAATTTACTGGAAAACAAAAGTTGAAAGTCGTCTCCAAATGCAATGAAGATTTGACCCTTTTCCCTTTTATACTACGAGTTTCCGCACTCCGGGTACATATTTTCTTAGAAGAAAGAAGCTAAACTTTCATGCATGTAATGTAGCTCCGGTTTAACCACTCAATACATAATAAACTGTAGAAATGCCTTCCATGTAGATTTGAATCGAAACTAATGTCGCCACTGAGTTAGAACCTTTACTTCTAGCCCATTTAGCATGCGCTGTCTCTCTCCACTTACCTCACATCATATTATATCGCCATCCAATTTGATCAAAATGAAAATTTTACATTTATGACAGTTCTGTATTTGAAATTTAAGCAGAAAATGGTCAGACTTTTGGATCACGAAACATGCCCACGAAGCATTTCAAGGCGTTAACGACGCGAGTTCGGTATCACATCACTATTATGATGTCCCTCACATCACTACTAATTATCTACGGTCTCTTTTCTAAAAATTCTAGTCAACAGTCGTGATGAAGTCTCGAATATATAAATCAAGTAATTAATGTTTTCTTGAAGTCATCCAAGTCGATTAATTAATAATACATGGAGTCAGAAGTGGGATCCGAACCCACGCCCTCAAAGTGGGTAAAATAGTTGAATTCACGTCTAACATGTTGCTTTAGATTCGAGTATCCTGTTTATAAATAATTCTGAAAATTCTTCGGTAACATCGCTTTTTTTTACATTAGCTCCACACAAGAGGCCATAAGGAAAATAATTACCCTCCGGGCCTATGAGATCTTTGAGGATGCCGGGTGGAGGTCTTTTTAAGGAATTGAAGGAGAGGAAGTTCTGGAAAGAAAAAAGGTATGAGGTCTTGGTAAGAATCTGGGGTTTAGTGTGTTCAGGTTATCTACCGCCAAAACCTTGACCAACCTCACCCCAAGAACCCGGGCACCCCTGCTAAGTCACCAAACGTAGCGAACCTATTGCAGAGGTGTTGGTTATCCAGTAAATGGTTCCCGGGATAGCGGTATCCATTCCCGCCTCCCAAATTAAGAGATGAAGAGGGTAATCGAACCAGAAAAAACTCATAGTAGGATTTAAGCAAAAAAACACCAGCACGATTTATCATCAGGAAATATATTTGGCGGAGGACCAAAAAGAGATCTCTAGTTGTTGACAAAGTAAAAAGTCTTAGAGAATTCAACTCTTAATTGTCATTGTTTAAATCATGTTTGCACATAGACATATGAATATTAATAGACCAGAACAGAAAAGTGAGGGGTAGAAACCAATTACAGCGGGACGAAGGGCAGGAAGACGGCTTTGGTGATATGTGATTCGTCAAAACTCAATCTGACAGTATATAGGCATCTCGCATTATAATATCACACTTTCGTTCTTAAAAGTAAACTCTGCTTTTGAATGAATATACCTTTTTACATGGGAGCGCGAATTGTTCGACGCGTAATGAACACATTTGCGAAGTCCAAATATGCAAAGTAAGGTCGCCTATAAGGTCGAGTTCAATATTTTGTTGATGTATCAAGTGAAGACACTTTTATAAATGTTTCATAATTTACTTACTCCAGTAAACAGGGACGGGCACACGCCATGTATCTCGAGTGACAGTGTATGTTACAAAAATGATCATATTATGTGATCTGAATTGGCTTAAAATAGTGTAAAATAATGCTTGCCTATGGAATGTAATACGACAATTTTGTTTATTCTCTTTTTCACTTCTATTTTTACACGTTTTCAAAACACAAGCCACTATGTTTACCGTTTTATTTCGTAAAATGCACCGATGAGTGCTCGACGCTGGCTTGCAGAAGAATGATGACGTCACATTTTTTTAGATTAAGGCGAAGCCATACACAATCCCAGCCGGTTCCAATGGAATGATTCCAATGGGAGGGGGAAATAATACACTTTTATCGCTTAGGGCAGGTCTACTAATATTCATATGTCTATGTGTTTGCACATAATTTATTACACATTGTAGTTACAACGCTTAAAAAAATCATACATTTAATTACATTCATAAATTATATCTAATATTGTAAATTTTAATTTAGTTTCTCTTATAAGTGTACAATGTATTATAAGTTCACACTTCTAAATACATAACCTAACATAACTTCATATCTTTATGTTGTAAATCTTATTGTAATTCCTCCTTCTTGTTATCAGGTAACTGGTTTACACTTTTCAATACTACTAACTTACCTGAGATCTGTAAATCCGAATATATTATATGTTACCAGGTTAATTTGGTAAATCCGAATATAATATATGGTACCAGGTTACTTTTTCTACATTTTCACAAAAAAATGTATGTAGGTATATATATTTCTTCATTAGACAACTTAGTTTCAGAGAAAAATTAAATTTTTATTTTTTGGTTAAGTATGTTATTATGTACATTTCTTAAGGAATAATATGAACTAAACCTGTCAATTTGTCTGCCCTGGAACGGGAAACTTTCCTAAGAAAGCAAAGTTTCCTAATAGGTAGGAAATTCTTACTTTCTTTTGTATCTATCTATAATGAAACATTTAAAAAAAAAAAAATTATGTGGCAGAAAATTTCAGAGAGAAAAACAACGCTTTATTTAGAAAATAAAGACTCAGTTTTTTATTTAGATTTCTAGATGCTGGTGTAACTTTAATGTCAAAGACCTAGTGAGGTAGACATGGAGACTAGCAACCCTCACGTGCCGGCTTATTAGACTGGGGTAGTTTTCTTGTGTAAAATCAGTGTGAAGTTGCGGTCTGGAACCGTGCCTAACTTTCGCCTCAGGCAGAAGTTCAGGAAGATGCAGGAAGATTGGTTTGAGGAGATTACTTGGTAGATATGCAGTAGATTATAAAATTTATTATTTCATGAATTGTAATTTTTAAATTTAATTATCTTACCACTGGATCGCTAAAACCGAACTTACGAAATCTGATCAAGATTAAATTTTGTTGGTTCCTAAAGAGGTGGCTAGGTGAAGAGTTTAACTCCTGGCCTAGAGCAAGAATATATTAACAAGAATATGAGAATTTCTTATGTTTGAATGTTACCAATTTGTAAGTTTACTGTTAAATTTGATCAGGTAACCAAAGTCCCAAAAAGTGCTGCGGCGTCGTGCGTGAAAATTAAAAATGCACTATTGAATGAGTGTCTTTTGTCTGGCAATATTATTGTCAAAACGGTTAAGTAGTTATTCAATTGAATAATAATCTTTTTTTATTCCGGAATGCGGGGAATTTAGGGCAATCCCACACATCCCACATAAACGAAATAAAAAATACTAGCAAAAAAACCAAAATACTTTTTTTGTAATTAATATGCAAAAAAGACGTTAATGGTTTGCAGCGGTGACCCGACTTTAGCCGTATTTGGTGACTAGATCTGAATAGTCCATTTACATACACGGTACATTTTCTACATCTCCTTCCCCTCATCACTGCATTCAGCCTCACAAAATACCAACATTGGTGATGGCATAGTTTCACTGGCTCCAGACGGTTGGGAGCAGTTGGGACTTTTGTGTGGAATTCACATAAAATAAGGTATATTACATGATTTTTTTGTATTTTTACGCTGGTGTATATAGGTATTAGACTTATTACTTGAAATGGCTTTAGCCGTGTTTGGTGACTAGATCTGAATAGCCAGGTACATTTCCACACCTCCTTCCCTTCCCCACTAACTTCAGTCTTACAAAATACTAAAATTGGGGATGTCATAGTCTCACTGGCTTCAGACGGTTGGGAATCTTGTGTGGTATTCAGATAAAGTAAGTTATATTATATGAAAATAGAACCCTTTAGAGGTTTTTTTGCTAAGCCGACAGCACGTATAAGTATGTCATATTTTGTTATTACTGGGTGCTTATTCGGGGAGTCCGAAAAATTTCCGAACATGAAAACATTTCCAAACACGAAATAACAACATCAAAATGATAAATGTCTTACCATACATTGCTTTAAAGAGTCAAATATCAAAAATTAAAAGAAAAAAAATCTTACTTATTCATGATGGGATCATCGGGGTTCATTAGAAAACAGATAACTTAGTTAAATGGTTGAGTTTATTCTAATCAGTACAATAGAAATTTACATTCTTCACTAGGCTTTGTTGGGTTATCAAGGGTATCAGGCGGAAACATGGCTTGGCTTTCATTTGACAATCAATAGGCCACTTGCATGGATTTCATAACGACTTGGAAAAAAATCGTGTGGATAGATTTTTTTACTAAAATTACGAAAATGTTAGTAAATTTTTTTAGAGATGTACAGTTTTTATTTATTTTTAAATAAATAAATCCATTATTTGAGCTCGTGACGTCACTACATGAAAATGTCCCGTCTTCGATTATGTTCCCTTAATTTTGAAAAATTCCTTATTCCTAATTCCTTTTTTTTATATGGCAACACTTGATTTCCGGCGAATTTTTCAATTTGCGTTTAACGTTCACTAGATTTATTGTTTGTTCTATGCGAACTTATCCCTTGGTTTGATTTTTTGATAAAGATGGTGGTTTTTTACAGATGTTACGAAGAGAACCCCGTACAATTTATTGCTATTCGTGTGGAAAACGTTATTTTTTTTTAATTGATTTTCGTCTATGTAATTATTGTTTTTTCGCACCCATAAAATTATGTCCCGTCTTTCCGGTTTATAAGAATTGGTCTGATTTTTCGGATTAAAATAAAAAAAAAATCGCTAGTGTTTCAAAAATACGATTAAAAAAAAAATACAGAATGTCTTAGAATATTTTCCTAAACCGGATTTTTTTTTTAAATGTGACGCAAGTGGCTTATTCCAGGCGGTTCAAGTCGGCAGGAGGCCAGATGATTCGCCAGCAGGTATTTTTCTTGGCTGAGTCCCACCGCTTGAGAGTAGAAGATGAAAGGCACTTGACTGCGCTCGGACAGCGTGTAGATGCAAGCGGTCTGCTTTCTTCGTGGGAGGCGAAGGCCACGACTGCCTCTTCTACCTGACCCCCTAACCTGACTTCGTCTTCTTTTTTATTAGGTTCGAACGCAAACTCGTATACCAGGCATTGATTCGCTGTTGAGGAGCGAGCTAATACCCTTTCCTTAATTATTCAGGATAATTTGAAGCAGGGTGACCCGTCCGTTCGTCACAGAAATGCGTTCTTCTGGTGTCAGCCTGGAACGGCTTCTCGCGTAATCTACTCGTGTCATTATGAACCAAATTTCTTGTCACTTTTTTTTTGTCCCGGGGACTTTGCTGCCACAGGATCGCCGATATTAATTTTTCAAGGAATCTTCTATTTTTGGCTTCAAAAAAATTAAAAATGGGGCCTTAGCATGGGTAACATTTAAAATAACTGTTATCAAAAAACTATTAGAGGTAACTCACTAGCTTTAATCTTAAAATATGCGGAAAAGGATTTTTTTTTCGTACATTATTATGTTTCGATGTGTGTACCGTTCGTTGCTCTGTTAGTAGATGTCTAGTCGTAGTCGATTTCTTGCCACGTACGTGAAATCATTTCAGAACTAACTCTCAAGATAGCGGCAGAAATTCGCTCCCGCAGGTGATTCAAATCCGTAATAATTTCTGCGTATACAATGTTTTTAATGAACCCCAGAAAAATAAATCCAAAGGGGTAAGGTCAGGACTTCTTGGATGCCAGGCAATGGAGGCTCCTCTACCGCTTATTGACAGTTACTCCAGAAATGATTGCACGTACCTACGTGGCAAGAAATCGACTACAGACTAGACGGTGCACACAGTTATCTTAAAGGTTGGCATTATTTTTCGATGATCCTGTACTATAAAATGTAAATTATTGTATCAAATGAAAAGAAATAAATTATTTTAAGCAAAAAATGTATTTGTTAAATATATATGTATATATTTATTGTAATACCTCACAAAAGTCTCAGCTGCTCCCGTCTGGAGCCAGTGAGACTATAGCATCCCCAATCGGGGTATGTTGTGAGGCTGAAGGTAGTGGAGAGGGGAATGAGATAGAGAAAAGGAAGGTGGGGAAGTACCTGGCTATTCAAATCTGGTCACCAAACACAGCTAATGCCATTTCAAGCAACGTTTCAATTCTGAATGGTGGTCTTACACAAGGGCGATACTGTGAGTATCTACCACACTGAAACGTGTCGCAAATATACTATACATTATTATAAATAAAAAAAACGAGTTTGCTTTAGACCACACGACTGAAGTAAAACTTCACTAACTTATAAAAGAACATATGAAATTGGGGTGACATTGACATTCCAGACAATATGGTTTGTTGCATTTCGCACAGTAGTACACTCTCATGCGTCTCCTTTTCGCTGGGAAAAATTTGCTCCGTTTTCTTTTGCATGCTCCGTTTCCTTTTTTAATGACGGTGATCACCGTTCGCATCGATTACCGTTCGCATCGATTGCCGTTCGAATCAAAATTTTCGTAACAATCACACTTTTCGTAACGCATTCACCAGTTTACTCCCAAGTGACGAGCGTGCGTAAAGAAGTTTTTCTTCAATAAATTGTGAAATAACACAAATTATTCAAATAAAATTATTTGCCCACGCCGGGATTTGATCCCGCGACCTTCGGATTGCGAGTCAAGAGCCTTACCTCTAGGTCACGCCGGCCATCAATATGTTTTATAATTTTCTTATTTGGCGGCCAGCGACCGCTCGAGGGTGTTTGCAAATTGTTGTCTACCACTTAGACAGCTCTTAAACCGGGCTAATTATATTATAAAATTTTAAGCAAAAAAATTTTGGCATCTAAAATGTAACATTATATCAATCTTGAAAGTTTTAGTGCTCGTAAACCGATTTGGTTAAAAATTACTATGGAGAAGGTTAGGGGAGAGACGGTAGTTCTTAGAACGGTTTGTTAATTTTTAAGTTCTGTGAGAGTTCCATTCAAGTTTTGTTATTATTTCAGTTTTGTGAAATAACTGGCTAAAAATGATTTAATAACAGAACTTACATAGAACTTGAAAATTAGCTTCGTAATTTGATGAATTGTTCAATTTCTTCAAAACATCCCGTCCTTAATTAATGGGAGTTTGTTACTTGGTAGAAATAATTACATTTCAATCTTCCGGCAAATTACAAACGAACAAAGCTATACGCCATACATATATTACGTAGGCATTAAAATGTTTTTTGTTTGTTTTTATTTGGAGAAATGAATAGGTAACCTGTTAAAAAGTTAATTTTTACACATTGTCTAATAATTGCTGTTTTATATACAAAGGGGAAAACTCTGCTATCAGGAAACTTCGCTAAATTGTTATTGTTATTATTTAGTTCATCATAAAGCCGATTGCAGGGCCAAGCAGCAATAAACCCGTGGAGCGGTTGTTTTAACGAAGATCATAACTGCTTTAGAGGCCATATTATACGGTTTGTAACTAGTGTTTATTATATTCATAAATATCAAAAAAGAAATCATTAGAATAATGAATTGAAGGTAGTTTGTAAGTACAATAAGAAAGAAAAGTAATAAAGTGTTTAGAAAAAAATCTAAAGCCGAATTCCGTTTATTTGGGAAACTCCTATCTTTTATGTATTTACCAATGTAATGTTTAGCTTGTCACCTCAATATGACAAAGCGTCGTGAAATATTGATGACATGTATTCTTGATTGACAAATCGTTGGGTAAACTGGTCATACACGAAATTCATTCCCACAAAAACCTTTAAGAATTCTACACATAAGATTGATCGGTCTAAGGTTTACGTCTAAGCAATCGATTGTTCCCGAAATATTCCAATCTTGGATGCATAATTCATGGAGTTCTTCTAATATGTTGGTTCTGAAGCCATTAAGCCATCGCTGATGACTAAAATCGTATTTTCCATGCACTGAACATTAATCAAACCGCTGTGACAGAATAACTTGTACTAAATTCATATGTGGGGACAAATCCAATTCTCGCCAGAGCGAGTTCCGTGCTCACACTTGGCTTAGAAAGTTTCCCTCGAAAACTTGGCGGGTGATGGATTTATGAATTATTATTTAAAACCCGGGGAAATTTCAAATGTACATTTACATTCAACTACACAAATAGTCTTCCATATTCTGGATAGCCGGTTGGTGACACTTTTACTGAATTCCACATATTAAGTCTTTTCTTTTCTTCTCACTGAACTCAACTCAAATCCTCGAAATAATTATGTAATTTGCCCATTTAAACAAAATGAATGCATATATTTTATATTTCTTCTACCCGTAATTTAAAATGATGGCCTCGAACACTCCAGCAGTGTAAGCCAGAAATACTTGAAATTAAAATCGTTACACTGCTTTATCGCACAATATATTATGATTTTATGTTCGGGTTAAATCTTCCCCACGAAAAACTAAACACTTCCACACACTTTTCCACAAATGATCATCTAGTGAATCCACGCTATTTATCAAAAAAAAACAAAAAGCCAACCTACCAAAGACCAATTGGGAAAATAATTAATCGACTCCAGATATTTTCATATCAGAGGGTTCTGCTCGGTAGAACTCCTAACTGGACCGATATTTTCAACTGATCCCTCAATATAAATTAAAAAATCTTTCGAAATCCTAAATGTATATAAATATATTTTTTTACATTAACTCCACACAGGAGGCCCTGAGGAAAATAATTTCCCTCAGGGCCTATGTCATTTTGAGGATGCTGTGTGGAGGGTCTTTTTGAGGAAAGGAAGGAGTGAACATGGGTCTTGAAGAGACCCATGTTGTAGGAGGGAGCAAACACAGAGGCCGGTAAATCGTTCCACATCCGAGCTGTTGAACTCAAGAACGAGTCGTAAAAACAACCCGTTCTCATGTGACTAATGTCAACCGTGTACAAATGTTGTATTTATATAAAATGATTGATTTTTGCATAATTATATATACATTCTTTGACAAATCTGATAAGCCTAAATTTTGAATGAGAGAGCTAGGTATAATGCCAGTAGCTAAAATAACAAACGGTAATTTTTGTATAGTCTGAGAATGCCAAATTCTTTTAATCTCATTTTCTAAATCTCATTTCCTTTATTATTATTTAAAAAATTAAATTTTTTGACCCTTGTGTAAAATGTGTAAACATTACGTACCAAATGTAAAGCCCCATTGGCGTAAAAAAGTTTAAAAAAAAATATTTATGCATCAAGTGTGCAACATTTCAACAAGAAGTATCAGAATTCTGCTATAACGGGTGGGAAAGGGGGTGAGAGACCTTTCACTTGTTTTCTCATAAAGTGTTCAAAATATCATCGATATCGGAAAAAAACAGCAGATTTCTATATCAGCCCGCCATAGAAAACATTCCGAGTCTAAGGAATGATCGATCAATTTGTCTAAATTTTAAACAAATAGATTTTTTTATAATATCGTAAATAAATCAATTTGTCTTGCTAACCCGTGACGGTTAAGTCAAGTACATGTGATTTAAAATATCAATATGTTAAAACATCGTTTTACCTTCGGCCTTCTATGTATATTATCCAGTAAGGCAAAACACGGGGAAAATAATATAACGAATTCTGCAACATATCAAAAAATATTCGTCGGTGTTAATGATAAACATAATATGAAATTTTATTGAAATAACTTTTGATGGTAATACACACCAATTTAATATTAATAAGTGAAAAAGAAAAATGTCATACTGGAAAATAAAATAAATAAAACATGACGAAAAAAATAGATTACAATGGCCTGGTGGTTAGAGGAATTATTCCGGTAAGACAGAGATTCCCAATTGCGACCGTTACCTTTTTTATTTTCTGTGTCTTATTCTTTTTCATGTTTCGTTTAGATTTATAACTATTATCTTGTTCTTCAATGATCAACATTATTTTAAAATTAATGATTATGAAGTAAAGCTCAGGCTTAAGGTACTCGTAATTACGTGACTTTTTGAAGAACAGAATAATTTAAGCTTTTCATTTTAGTACATTTAGCAATGATTTGAGATTTGATATGAATTGATTTCATTTTTTTTAATTTGTATATTTCGGAACATTTTTTTGGAAATATTTATTTTAGTTAAAAAAAAATTTAATACATTAAAACGAGCAATTAGGCGTTTAGTCTTTTTATTTATTTTTATATTAGATCTGGCACTGAGAAAAAAAATAATTTTCGTGGTGCCTACGCCATCTTTGAGGATGCTATGGGAGGGTCTTTTAAGAAAATGAAGGAGAGGAGGTTCTGGGAAGGAAAAAGAACTGGAGAGGTAAAAAGTCTCCGTCAGCCGGTTGTCTCCCAATCCGGCCCGCTACGAAGGTGGTGAACAGACGCGTTCGCCACCAATAATACCTGTACAAACCCCACCACATGAACCCGGTTACCTCTGTTAAGTCACCAACGTAGCGAACCACTCGGGGTGACCAATGGCAGAGGTGTTAGTTACCCGTATTCGCCTCCAAAATACTTATGATAAAAATAACTTAAAGATCTGAAAAAAGTTCCATATTGCAGTTAGTTAGCTGCAATATGGAACATAAGCTGTGTAAATTTTATCAAGTCATTTTCTTAATTTTACGGTAATTGTTTGTTTTCAATTTCCTTTCTTTTATACTTATATACGTACCCTCAGAACGTTTTTATTTTTAAACGTACACTTCCGCCTGATTTATATTATAATTTTGTTTTAAGATCTTTCCCGTTTTGTCCTGTGCTATAGTAGCGCCGTTATTGCTTAATATGTTTGTCCTGTGCTATAACAGCATTGTTATTCCATTGCTATGTTTATACTATATATTTTTTGTTTAATATTATTAGCCAAAATATTTTTTAGATTGAATTTTTTTGATTTCATTGCGACAGTTTGAAATAATAAAAAAGTCCTATAAAAGCGAAGGAATCCGTTGTTAAATCTTCAAAAAATATTTTTATAATTAGATATAAATGAAGGTATGCCACATGAACAATGCGATACGATCGGACTGTCTTTACGTTCACGTGTCGGTTTTGGGCGGATATAAACTCTTGGACTGTGGAGGTAGAAGGAGGTTGGGGTACCTACTCACCGTTGTGAGGTAGTAGTAACGTAGTTAAATGGCTTCGTTTCCGGTGGCGCGAAAACCGGAAGTCTTGCTTCCCCTCAGCTGTTTTGACACCGACATTTCGTGGCGCTAAATATTTCAATTTCGTATTTTCACTTCAATGTACACTTTTAAAGTTGAACGCCATACTTATAATGAAAAAGCATATAAACAAGTAATGTGACTGTTACGTATGTACGCTTCCAATTTTGTAAAAAAATGGTTTGTTTAGTGATTTAATATTTTTTTCCAAATAGACGGCCATGGTGGTGGAAGGTTAAGACTCTTGACTAGCAATACAGAGGTTGTGGATTCAAATACCTCGTTCGCAAAAACATTTAATTTTATTTGTCAATGTGAAAAAAATATACGCTGCATTGCCCTGGTGAAAGACCACCATTCACAATTGAAAATTTGCTTGGAATAGCCTTAGCCATATTTTGTGACCAGATTTGAATATACTTCACAACCTTTCTCTACCCCTTTTCCTTTCCCTCCTCACTACCTTCAGCCTCACAACTTATCCTTATTGGGGACATCATAGTCTCACTGGCTGTATACCAGATGATTGGGAGCAGTCGGGGCTCTTATACAGTATTCATATAAAAAATAAAACTATGAAATCCCTATAAAAGCGAGACTGAAGAGATGGTGGGCAAGGACAAGTAGGACGGAGGTTGCGAGGTGTTTGGCTAACCGGATATTGTCAAAATACACAGTTAACAACAAAAAAATCACTTGGTCCAGGTTTTGAACACGCGACACATGCCATAAAAATCACATATTATTATAATATTTGTTTATGGGACTATTTTCCAGCTTTCAAAACGTGTGACGTCAAACCTGAACCTACGATAGAAAATAGTCAGTGCATTTGAAACGGGGTTGGATGCAACTTCTGAGAAATTCCTGGATAACACGAATGTAGTGTAAACATTCTTACCACTCTGTAGTGGTAAGAATTTCAAATAGAACTTCAAATAGGTGAATTGATAAGACCTGATTCTTTACCCCTTCGCGGAATCCTTCAAATCCTATCCACTTTTCTTGTGCTACACTCTTGTGCAATGCCTCCGGGTAAAGTAGCTCTCAACCTTGAGAAAGACAAATTCCGATGATATAGTATTTATTTGATAACATGTAAAAAAGATCAGAGCTTTTTAAGAATCAACGAGCTTATATACACAGCTGCTTATGTGCTGTGTATACAGCAAATATGTAGATTTTAATATCGTAATTCATATCACGTAAACCACCGCACAAAAATCTCCAGGATAGTTTTCCTTGTAAAATGTAGGTAGGTGAACTCATTAGAGTTATTGACATCCTTTTTTTTAATGCTTTGTCCGAAGACAGTAGGATTATGGTTTCCACAATTTTATAAATTACTGTCTGAAACGTAGTGTACAGGAAATGGAGATTGCGAAGAGAAAGATTGCAAGGAACCTGGTAATATAGATCAAATCCACAAGGATCACATCTCGGCCCTCTATTATTTGTTTTGATGTTTTAAAAACTCTATATTCTCAATTGTTGCTGATGATTCTAAAAATGTTACGAATACTAATAACAACTTGGAATCACGGGAGAATATTAACAGGCTTGGAATCTAATGTACGAAAAATTAACTGATTCTTAACTTGGAACATTATAATATAATATTATCTTTCACCAAACATTAATTCTTTTTCAAAATAATGACGTAGAACCCAAAAGAAAGTAGTGAATTTAGGTATTTAGGAAAAATAATGAACTCTAGAATGTCTTTCCACTAGTACATAAATTTTATCTATTTCTGGGCCTATAAACCTCAAGGATTCTTCGTAAGTGTGACTAAATCCTTCAGATCACCACATGTAATTAAAATATTATTATTATTTGTGTGCTCATAAATTTATTGATCCCCTACAAAAAGCCCAAAAACGATATTACGTGCTATCAAAAAGCGACCGACAACCTACCCCTCCACTCGACTATTCACCGAATGTAATGTCCTAAACATACGTCAACTCCATCTAAAATTTACCTTAACGTACTTCATGTTTAAATATAAGAAAAAACCCTTTTACATCATAATTACACCACTAGAACAATAGCCAACCGACACTACAACGTACCTAAACTACATACCACGTCAGTTCAAAGACATTTCATATACCTAGCTCCTAAAATATTTAACCTTCTCCCTGAAAAAATAAAAACCGAATCCCAACCCCACACCCTTAAAAAACTTTTAACACAATGGATCCTTGCATTTAGAAACCATTATATTATATAAAACTTGTTACTTGAATTGTAAAGTTTTAATACTATTATTATCAAATTAAATTGTATAATTGAACAACAATTTTTTAAATCAACCTATATAATTTTATAACTTTTACTTACATTGAATTTTATTATCGACCTAATATTATTATACATATTATTACTATTCTTTTGCAATTAAATTGTATAACTTATAACTATTTTTTAAATTAACAAATACTTTTGTAACTTTTACTTACATTGAATTTTATTATCGACCTAATTATTATTACATATTATTATTACTACTCTTTCGCAATTAAATTGCATAATTTATAACTATTTTTTAAATTAACAAATAATTTTGTAACTTTTACTTACATTGAATTTTATTATCGACCTAATTATTATTACATATTATTCTTACTATTCTTTCGCAATTAAATTGTATAACTAATAAGTATTTTTTAAATTAACACATAATTTTGTAACTTTTACTTACATTGAATTTTATTATCGACCTAACTATTATTACATATTACTATAACTATTCTTTCGCAATTAAATTGTATAATTTGTAACTATTTTTTAAATTAACAAATAATTTTGTAACTTTTACTAACATTGAATTTTAACTATCGACCTAATTATTATTACATATTATTCTTACTATTCTTTCACAATTAAATTGTATAATTTAACAATTTTTTAAACTAACAAATTTATAACTTTTACTTACATTGAATTTTATTAACGACCTAATTAATATTATTCATTATTTAATTATTTTACTCTTATTATTATTAAAGAATATAATTATTATTACATTTAAAAACCATGATATATAATATTTGCAACTTGATTTAATTTGTATAACTTAAATTTTTACTTTACAACCATAACATTTATAATTTACTATCTGAAAACTTCACCCGCCATAACACAGGGACATCCCTAGCATGGCGGTTGAAATAACACAAAAATAATATACAATGTACAATATTCTTATATTAAATAATTTAAAAAAAAAAAAAAATTTAACCTTGAAAATTTCGAAATAATAAAATAACGTACTGGAATACTTAAATATGAAGTTCTATAAAACACCGAATACCCGAACAACAAATACGCTCATTAGCGTATGCGTACGACCAAATTTTCTATTCAAAATCATCAACAAGGCTGTTGAAAATTATTCCTACCTTCTAGAAAATATTCATTTTCAACTTCAAATTTAATTTTCAGAAGGACATGCACCAAACAGAATAACATTATTTTATAAACTAATATTTTCGATTACCATTAAGTGAACTCCCTAAATGCTTAGGTACAAGAAAAACATTTATAAGGGGGATAATTTAATAAGAATTATTTATTTATCATTAAAATACCCTAAACTAGGCAAATGCCCATATTATGGTGGTAATTTAAAAAAATCTTGTTTCACCATCAATATATTTTTCTTTAATCTATTAATATTTTTTTAATATTTTTCTTTGCGGAAAATCCATTGATTTGAGAAATTCGGTAAATATTACAACATTTAAATAAAAATACACTTACAGCCACTTCAAGTAATATGTTGATTCTGAATGTTAACATTGTTTAGTTTTAGGAAATGAAAAAAAGTTACGAGTAATTTCATGTATTATATCTACCTCGCAAAGATAATATTTGTAACCATCATCGTGCCCGTTGAATGTACGAGTAAGATCACTGTATTGTCTAAAAATATTTTACAAACGTAAACACACCAGAATCCAGTATGGTAGTATTTAGACAATACTCGGATCAGTTTCAAGTGGAGTGTGTTTGGATTCTACCCCAAAACTGTAGAACATCATCTAGGAAAGGGGGTGTTTGGGGGGTGGCGGATTTAGGAGAATGGATACGGCGGTCTGTGAGGGAAATTGTCTAAGCTTCAAATAGATTCAAAATAGCCCCAAAGCACCCACGAAAATTTAATGGCGCGTGAATTTTGGAAATAATGAGTTTGAATTGTAAATGGTTTCAGTAGCACGACTCAGTGATAAATATGTCACATAAATCTGGAAATTATTATTTATCGCTGACACAATCCTTCTTCGCTAATGTAAAACACTGGTACATCTCAGGCAAGATATCGCTTCTTCAAGACTTGTAGTTATACATATACATTATCGTATCAGATTAATTTTTAAGCACGGTTTTCAATGAATATCGTTAAATATAATTTATTTTTTGTTTTGGAACATTTAAAATGATATAAGATTAATATTGTTTATTTATTTGTACATAAAAAACAGAGATAAATATGTATGTTTTTTTGTTTTAATTTTTAACTTAATGAGTAAAACCTCAAATTGTAGTGTTTTAACTAAATGAAGACAATATTAGCGAAACTCAATGAAAAAAAAATCTGAAAACAGAAAAATCAGTAAAAAGACACGGTCACATCTAAGACTCGAACCCATGACCTTCGCCTTACCGGGGGGCAGCTCTACCACTGAGCTAATGGGTCCCTATCTAATTCGGTCATATTTAACATTAATAGTATAATTATTCGAGACAGTGGATTGAAGAATGCAATATTGTTATTAAATATTTCAAGATGGAATATATTATGACTCCTTACATTACGCCTATTAGACACTTTAATATGAGTATTGCTTAGACAATGGGTGGTTAGAAGCAAAGCATGAATAATTTTGTGTAAATTTATTAAGTTTATATTTGAGGTTATATTTAGGATTCTCACAAATAATCTAAAACCATTGTACTTTAAATAAAACAGTAACTTTGTTTATAATCACAAAGTTTGTTTAGTTTATTAAGATCGAACGGTACAATGTTTCTTTGAACTATGAAATTTGTACTTTGAATGTTTTGGACGGGAGGGAAGATGATAAACTGAAGACACAGAATCAGGGAATACGGAGGGTGCTTCAAAACATCCCAACCTAATGAGTCCAAGGGCGAGTTGGTGGCTAAGGCTGTGTGATGACGGACGTTTTTGTGAAACAAGCACACTTCTCTGGTCAGCATTCCCCTTTTTTATCACAATATTGTTGAGCATTGATGGTCTCAAACTGAGGCAGAAGTTTTCGATCAAAATGATACCTTTTCGGTACCAAAACACTGAGGCCATGATATTTTTGCCCGTAATTGTGGTTGTCAATTTTTTGGTAGATGGAAAATTGGTGTGACGCCACTTTGACGACTGTTTTTTTGCCAGGCGTGTAATGAGTCACCCACTATCATCTCCAATCACCATGAGGCTCAGAAATTCTCAGTTTTTTTTCTTGTAGGTGTTATTCCTTCCGTGAGCAAAACGCGGATCACAGCACAAGGATTTTTTGGCCACATCTTTCACGCAACTGGACACTACAACGCGAATTAACGTACTACAATGGTCGCTATGATTAGGAGATCCCCCTCTACCACTCAGTGTTCCCAACCCTCTAAAAAATAAAAACAACCGCCCATTACGGTCACAGTACACTAACTTTCTGAACATGCTAAGTAAATAGTTTAAATTACATAGTTTTTTTCCATCTTAGTTTCAGAGTTCTGTGGTACAAGTGTAACAATAATTTGGTTCACCGCTCCTTATGATTATCACCACTGATACCCCACCTTCAAAAAGTGGAAGAAAGTTGAGGTTCATTAACCAACAGTTGAGAATTCAAATTGCAAAACCCTTGCAACTGTACAACTACTGCACAGAACTGTATAATACGAGAAAGACTGATAATTCTCCGTACCAGCTTTTTTAACTTATAAGTCAATATCGATTTTATTTCCTTCAAAATTTGCTTTAATATAAACCCATATTCAATAAAGTTATTATTTTAATAAAATTAGTAAAAATATGTAGTTTTTGTATTTATTTTTAGATCATAAGTATTTATAATTTTTAGGTATAAATTAAAGCAAATTTTGAATGAAATAAATTCTATATTAAGTTATTATTTCGAAAAGCTGGTACGGAGAATAATTAATCTTTCTCATTGTAACATGTACGATCGTAAGAACATCTTTCGACGAAATTTGAATTCTCGGTCGCTGGCTGGTTAAAGGCCCTGAATTTTGTAATAAATTATACATTTATTTTACCTAGGTAGGTATCGTATCAAAGTTCAACGTTCATCAGTTTTGGCTAATCGACTCACTTAACTAGGATCTAAGCTTCCTGTGGTTCAACGCAGTCTGCCTTTGGACGCTGTGCGGTAGAACCATGTACGGGAGGTTGTATGGCAGTATAGGGGTAGGCAGTAGGGGGAGGTGGTAGAATATACTGTACACTGTACACGGCTTACGGGCTGCATCCGACAGGGGTGCAAAACGAAATTATTTATTAATGTTTGTTTGCGAGTCCGTGTCGTGTGATTTTTCAAAGTTGTAAACTGCATTCCAAATAAATTTAACCCCGATATAACGCCTGCTACGTATAACTTTGTCATTTTATTTTACGCAGACGTTTTAGAAAACATAAATAAAGATTTAATATTATACAATACTTTGATCAAATTTTAAGACAACACGTTTTGGAGACAATCTTTCCATTTGTTTCAATGTGGGTTTTATGATATTAAAACACTTGTGACTTATTACACAGACGACATTTTATTCAGCTCTTTATTAGCTCCCTGACATTACACAAGTGAAGTAGACCATAGAGATGTTACAATAATCTAGTCATAGTTTATTCATTGAGATGTGACATCCCCCTTCTTAATTTATAAAATAAAATAAAACATAAAATACATTAAAATTTCATATGTCACAATACCTATCCGGTTGTTTGACAACTCTTCCATATCTCGTAATATATGGATTTTGTGAATTATTTTCTCCCACCTGTCCCTCATCTCCAGCTTCTTTCGCTTCTTGTGCTGGATTAGATCGCATGGACAGATGGTCATTATTGATTCCAGTATTGTATCTGAGTCTTAAATGTATTCTATTTCGTCTATACCTATTACCATAATTATCTTCAATAATATAAGACCTGTTACATTTTAATATATCTTTAACGACAGCTGGTAGCCAATTACTTTTGGGATTTTTCTTAAAGTATACATGATCCCCTGTTTTTAACAAAGACAATGGTTTTACATTTTCATTATAATATTTGGAATTTTTTGAATTATTTTTATCAACACACTTTTTATAATCTGAAAATCTTACAACCTTAGGTTTTAATTTAATTTGAGTTAAAGGAAAATTCATTCTCAAAGTTCTAGACATTAATAATTGAGCAGGTGACGGTAAGTTGGCTTTCGGTGTGTTCCTATAATGCAATAAAGCGATATAAGGATCTGCATTTGTTTCTTTACACTTTTTTAGAATATTTTTTACAATTTTTACAGAACTCTCTGCCTGACCATTAGATTGTGAATGATATGGACTTGTAACTACGTGTTCTATATCCCAATCATATAAAAATGATTTAAATTCAATAGATTGAAATGGCGGTCCACCATCTGATACTAAAGACATTGGAATACCATGACGCCTAAAAATAGATTTTAAGTGTATTATTACATTTTTGGATGTAGAATCCTTATTCAATAAAGCAATTTCTATAAACTTTGAATAGTAGTCTGTTACAATGAGATAAATTACATTATTAAAATACATTAAATCAATACCGACTTGTTGCCATGGAAACTTATTTATTTCGTAATTTATTAATGGCTCTTTCTGATTAGATACTTTAAATTTATTACATACTTGACACTGTTCAATTAAATTTTTGACATCCACAGTAATATTAGGCCAATATAAAATATCTCTAGCTAATCTTAGACATTTGTTTATTCCTTGATGTCCTTCGTGTATCTTATTTAACATTTCTTTTCTCAGAGATTGTGGAACTATTAATTTATTACCCTTAAAAATCAAATCATTAATGACATTAATTTCGTCTTGAAAGTTATAATATGATTTTAACATACAGTGAACTTTATCTTTACCATTTGGCCAACCTTCGTAATAATATTTTTTCAATGTTTGCATAGCTTCATCCAATGCGGTAGCATTACTTATTTTTTTACGATATTCTTCAGTGATAGCTAAGTTCATATAGACTGAATTGACATGACAATGTAGATCAGACTCATAATCAGGTATATAATGATCTTTCAAAGCGGCTCTAGACAAAGTATCCGAAATATACATTTCTTTACCTGGGACATGTACAACATTTAAATCATAAGATTGAAGTGCTAACATCATACGTTGCAGTCTGGCAGGTACATCATGCAAAGGTTTTTTAAATAAATAGACTAAAGGTTTGTGATCAGTCTGTACTGTCACTCTGTTACCGTAAACATATTGGTGAAACTTATTACAACCAAATTGTATGGCAAATAATTCTTTTTCAATTTGAGCATAATTTTCCTGCGACTGCGTCATTGTTTTAGAACTATATGCAATTGGACGATTATTTTTCAAAATGACTGCACCTATAGCTGATTTTGATGCATCAACTGACAAAGTTAGCGGTATTTTTGGATTATAATGACTTAAAACTGTTATATTTGAAATAGCTTCCTTCAAAATCTTAAAACATCTTTCATTATTCTCGTCCCATGACCATACTACATTGTTTTTCAATAAATTTCTCAAGATTTGTGACTTTTCTGACAAGTTTTCTATAAACGGACCTAGATAATTGACCATTCCCAAGAATCTTTGCAAATCTTTGACATTTTTGGGAGACGGCAACTCCACGATTGCTTTGACTTTCTCTTTGTCAACTTTTACACCTTCCTTACTAAAAATATAACCTAGGAAACATACTTCTTTGACAAGAAATTTACATTTTGACTTATTTAATTTTAAATTGACTTCTCTAGCCCTTTCCATGACTTTTCTTAACCTAATATTATGGATTTCTTCAGTTTCTCCATAAATTAGAAAATCATCGACAAATATTAAAATACCTTCTATATCTCCAAATAAATCTACCATAATCCTATAAAAAATCTCAGTTGCTGCATTTATTCCAAACGGCAGTCTTAAATATTTGTACCTTCCAAATGGAGTTTGAAAAGTACATAAGTCACTACTTTCTTCATCTAATTTTAATGACCAAAATCCTGAATAAGCATCTAAATGCGAAAAATAAGCAGCTCCTATAAGTTTAGATCTAATTTCATCAATGTTTCTTAATGGAAAATGCTCTCTCATTATACAATTATTAAGTTTTCTAGGATCTAGACAAATTCTTAATTTACCTGACTCTTTGACTGTTATGAACACAGAATTTACCCAAGAAGTAGGTTTAGTGACCTTCTCAATGACCTTCATCTTTTCCATGCGATCTAATTCCTCACGAAGACTGTCTTGTAAAGCAAAAGGAACTTTCCTCGGAGGATCAACGCATGGGACAGCATCTTGGCGAAGTTTGAGATGAACGACAGGTGGTAGGCATCCTAGACCCTGAAATATGTCATTAAATTCAGTTAATATAGTGTTACGATCAGATTGAACATTAAACACTCTTTTTATAATACCAAGCTTTATAATAGTTGAAAGACCTAAAACTGATTGACATTCTATATTAGTGACAAAAATTTTTATATTTTCTACGATATTTCCATTTACTTGACATACCAGATCACATTGACCAATGATCGGTATTTTATTACCTCCAAAACCTGACACATTTACGTGACCTTTTTGTAGATTAGTATTTAAATTTAAGTTTCGAAAGTTTGACAATGAAATTACATTTATATCAGCTCCAGTATCCAAAATACAGTCTAATATTTTGTTATTAATTATTAAATCTAAATGCCATGCTTGACTTAGATAATTTATATTTTTAATATTTCTTATTATTCCAACATAATGACCCTCAGAGCAAAAATCAATTTCATCATTAGGTACTGATGTTTGTGAATTTAAATTTCTTACATTATTGCGACAATTTTTATTTTTGTAACAAAATTTAGCAAAATGACCAAAGGAATTACATGACCTGCATCTGACATTGACGGCTGGACATTTGAATTTATGATGTTGACCACATCTTCCACAGCGTATATGCCCACTTGACATTGACGGTGATGATGACTGCGACGTAGACCCATGACGATTGTATTGACTTGACATTGACGGTGATGATGACTGTGACGTAGACCCATGACGATTGTATTGACTTGAAGATCCATAATGACTTGGACTTGATCCTCTTGGACTTGATCTTCTTGGACTTGATCTTCTCGGACTTGACCCCCTCGTTGCACTTCTATGCCGACTAATCTGATGGATATGTTCTGGATTTGTTTGATGTGCAATTTTTTCAGCATTCCTTTGTGACATTATTATGGTTCTTGCAATTTCTACTGTTTTTTGAAGCGATAGTGTAGAATCTTGCAGAAGACGTTGACGTACATGACTTAAATTTGAGTTCATATTCGCAATAAAAATATCTCTTACCAGAGATTCCCTTAAATCTCCAAATTCACATTGCTTGCTTATATTTTGAAGATCCAATAAAAAATTGTCGATATTCTCAGCATTATTCTGACATCTTGTGAAAAATGAGTTTCTGACCATTGTTAAATTCTTTTGTGGTAGAAAATAAGCATCAAATTTTTCTTTTACTTGTTTAATTGTTACCTCTTCAATATTTATGTTAAATGAGTTAAATATTTCCATGCCTTTTGATCCGATGGAGTGTAGTAAAATAGCTATTTTTCTCTTTTCTGATGCATCCTCCAGGCCTGATGCCAGCAGGTATATTTCAAATGATCTCCACCAATCCTTCCATTCTTGATTATTATTCATACTGTCTGAAATAATCAGACTTGACAATGCATGAAAATCATGCTGCATGTGAACTTTTGAATCCTTCGACATTCTGTGATATTATTATACACTTTTTATACTTATGACACTTATTATTTTTATTATCCCACTTCTGACACCATGTTTCAATGTGGGTTTTATGATATTAAAACACTTGTGACTTATTACACAGACGACATTTTATTCAGCTCTTTATTAGCTCCCTGACATTACACAAGTGAAGTTGACCATAGAGATGTTACAATAATCTAGTCATAGTTTATTCATAGAGATGTGACACCATTATGAGGGCAGCGTAACAACGCGCAACGCTTGAAAAAAGGTGAATCTTAATAAGGTTTTAAAATGTTTTAACTGTATTATGTATAAATTCTTATATTATAAAATGGGGGCCTCAGCACGGGTTAACAACACAGTGAAGCCAAAATTACTGGATTGTACTATGAAATATTGTAAAATAATGTATCAACAATAAAAAAAAAATATAATAATCCCTTCAGAAATTTGGCGTATTTTTCGGACGGTCAAAAATTTCCGCTGTACAATAAATGGAATATTTCTGAACATATCCGAAAACTAAAAACTGTTTTTCAAAGTTGATGTAATTAACTTTCAATTTTATAATTCGAAATAAACATATTACAGATTACTGTTTAATTACTGATTACTGTTTAATTTCTAGACACACAATGTATTAGTATATTGAGGAAATCTATAATTGGTTTCTCGGTTAGGTTAATTATACATGTATAAATTAATCATTATTGTAAACTGTTGATTTCCCTAAATTAAAATAAATAAATAAATAAAAAATTTGAAATACAAAAATTTTGTACGCAAAAATAAAAAGTTTTTATAATGGCTCACCTTACGTTTTTTCTAATTAAAATTACTGATAACGAAAAAAAAACAATACAATTTTACTATAAAAATTTATATTATAAACGTTATTCTCACCTCACTTTTTGGTCTTTTTGCATGAAAATAATTAATAAAAAAATTCCGAATAAAATTTTCGTTTTTCATTTTGCGAATCAAAACTTTGGTTTCATAAATGTGTTCATTTTACTTTTTGGTGGTCAATTATTTAGATTTGAATATAAAGCGTGGTGTTTTCCTTTCTAACACTCTTTAAAACGTTTCCATGCCAATTCAGAATGAAACCAACTCATAATAACTCAGAACCACCTCAGAAAGGTCATTAAAAGCTATAAAAATATAATTTTAAAATAGCCGGTAAACCTAACCTAACTTAACCTATTCAACCAATGTTTTAATAATTTTTTATTATCCATCTTAATGACCTTTCTGAGGTGCTTCTCAGTTGGTTTCATTCTGAGTTGGCCGGTCACCCTTTAAAACATATTTCTCACTATGATAATGTAAGGGAATTACAGAGATTTATATGAGACCTGTATGAGCTGGGACAAATATGGTCGCCTGTAATTAAAAGGGTTGCACTAAAAAAAAAATGTAAGAAGTATTTTTTATGATATTTGGTATTAATCTGTTGTGTTTATTTAACAAAAAAATTAATGTTCATAACTCAAAGCTTCAAATGAAATACATTTTTGAAACAATATACGTCGTCACCGTTCTAGGATCTTCTGTCTTTTTCTTTTCATATAAAACGTATGAGAAGGAAGTGAACGATCATCGATTACATAGGGTGTAGGAGTAATCTTATGAATACAACTGATTTTTTAAAATTATTTTTATTTATTTATTTATCTACGTAATATATAAATTTTGATTACAAGTACTTTTTTGATACCTATCTCACTAGGATATACCAGCTTCAACGTAGAGGTACATATATGCATACAAACATAGTTATATCAATATTAAAAATTAAAAAGAAAGGTAATTAAAAGTGTGGGTTAATCGTACAAAGAATGTAATACTTACAAATGGTGACCGGCCAACTCAGTATGAAACCAACTCCGAACCACTTCAGAAACGTCATTAATAATGATGATTAAAAAAATTGGTTAAATAGGTTAGGGTTACCGGCTATTTTACAATTATTTTTTCATAGCTTTTAATGACCTTTCCGAGGTGGTTCTAAGTTTTTTAAATTCTGAGTTGGTACGGAACCCTTACAAATATAGGAAAATATGAAATAATAATTATGTTGGCAGGATTACATCATTTTATTAATTATTTTAATAACTATTTTTTGTTGTTTAATTTTTCTTTATTCATTGCTTTGTACCTAATTATATAATTTAAGGATTTTTCGATCACCATGAAGTACATGCCCTTGTTAGTGGTCGAATCAATTATTCGTTTTCTATTATTTTAAAGTTTATTTTATTATTTTTAATTTAATTATAGTTAAGCGTATGTGAAGTGAAATCGCACAAAACTGCGCTCTACCAATATTATATTATTTTTAAAATATAATATTTTTAAAAAAGTTGAATTATAAGAGAAAAATTATTTTGGTTGATTCCATATTTTTATCAAAAACATAAGACATTATTTCTCGAAAATCTTCATAATTTCTTCAAATTGGTTTTTGAGAGACGGAACCATAAACTGGTCTTGATTTAACTAGATTTAATTGTCTACACACTTCGCCATCTTTCGTCTCCTCCACCCACGATGTCGAACATTTCACTGGAAGAATATTGGAAGGTCCGTGATTTTTAGTACCAGCTAACCAGAAAATCACCAAACTTCCGCAGGGCAGAACACAGGTTTTTATCCCAAGTGGTTTGCAATGTTTGGTGACTTATCAGGGGAACCCACCAGCTGCGTGTCAGACTGGATCGGAGACTCTGGTAAAAAAATGACTTCTCCAGCAGAACTCTTTACGACATCTTTAATTAGAAGAAATTTATAGCACATTTAAAATACCCTGTTAAACTAGATGAGAAATTTCAAATTTTATTCAAGAGAAAACAACCCTCTTTGGATGTATGAACAATATACCAATATGAAAAATATGTATAACAATATAACTTTTGCGCACTATTTTATGGCAGTGTCTTTTTTTCTTTCCTATAAGTGAGGTTTTTCATACACGGTTGTTTACCAATTTATTGTAGCAATAATCACCACGTTTATTATTATTTACTTACGCCCTTAGGGCCTTTATATCAAACCTGTAACATAATAATAAAAGAAACAGAAACCATAATAAACCAATTTTTTAAATATTATTTTATCTTTTCCTTCACATTAATAGAAGGTAAACAGAATTTTAGAAATTTCTGATTTAAATTTTGGTAAGGAATTAATGAAAATATGAATTTATTTTCAAGCCTATGTAGTCTTTGGGTTAGGGAATTAAAAAATACTCGTAGTTAGTTTTCCACGGATAAACACATAACAGCTCTGGAAGTCTCGTGTCACGATTTGCTATTTGGAATCTTATTACTTTTGTTGAGTCATGAGCGTCCAGATCACTCTCGGTTCTTCTACAAAATAAGTCAATTAAATTAAGTACTTTTATTAAATTATCATTATTTATTTTTTCAATGGGTATGAAGAGATTGAAACAATGAACCTAAAAAAATATGTTGAACTCTCTCAGTATTTATTTGATGTTCTTTATAGTATGGGGACCAAATAGTGGAATTGTATTCTAAATTACTGCGTACTAAGGCAGTGAAGAGAATTTTAAAAGAATAATGTGACGAAAATTCTTTTACGTACATTTCATAGCCTTATTAGTAATTTCATTAATGTGTGGGACGAACGTTAATTTTTCATCAAATACGAAACCCAGATCCTTTCACGAGACATCTATTTAAAATAAATAAATTAAGATTGTTGAGTTTATCCGTAAAAAAAAGATAATAGTTGGCCAGCCCTCAGTTGCACGAGCCAGCTCGTCCAGCCTCATCGCTGTCAGAGCGCTAATTCAAGACAGGGCGAGAGGAAAGTGCTTAATTGGCTTTTGTTAAGGATCCGTGAGCCAACTGCACCGGCCATACCACACCGGCTACAACTATCACAGATACACCACAGCGCGCTATTTACAGACTTCCTTTGCTATTTTCTATCTCAATCATTCAGTCACACCATTCGGAATTCGCTGAAATGCAGATTTATGCTGTTTTGGACGTGGTTGCCAAAGTATTATGTGATTATTTTAAAAAGCTTTGAGTTTTTTTTTAAACGAAGTAGATAAACCAAATAAAATTTAATTAGTATAGTAATTCTTTAACCGGATCAAGTAAAAAATAGATTATTATTAATAATTATAACGAGTTTTCCAATATGGACTTCCGAACTTTGACAGTTGATAGCGGCCATGTTGTTGAAGCGATATCTGTCAAATTGGCTGTCATTTATTCAGTCTTTTTTGCCAAATCACTATGGATGGATACAGCTTTCAATAACACGTGCAAATAATAAAATTGTTTAAAATGTAATTAATTGTTTAATTGTGGAGATGATGTGAACTGGCCACCGAGATCGTGCGATTTGACTCCATTAGACTTTTTAAAAATAAGCCACAAACCACAGCGGCCCTCAAAGCCAACATAACCCATGCCATCGGTCAAATTCAGCCTGATTGATGCGCCAGAATCATGGAAAATTGGACATTTCGGATGCGCGCCACCCAGAGAAGCCGCGGCGGACATTTGAACGATATTATATTCCATACATAAGGGCATCGATAGGCCTTTCAAACGAATACAATTTTTTGAAGATATCTCACACACACTTTGTTTTTATTTAAATTTAAAGATAGGAAGCGCTTAATTAAATACAATATATATATTTTATTAGAATGATTCTCTTTCATAATAACTTTTGGAGGTTATTCCTATCAATGTAATGTATATTTGAAAAATAATAAAATATTAAATCAAATCTAAACCAAAATATAAAAAAGAACAAGACACAAAAAAATCAAGACTAACGGTCGCAACTGGAACTCGAACCCAACCTTACCCGAGACGAACACCTTTGTGTATATATATTGTGTCTAAATACTATTATGAGGTACTTTAATTGCTACTGACCTATTGTATAATACTGCCACCACGGGTAGAACCAAATTATCCTCCTTTAGAGTTTCAAGGACGACGTTGTGTTTTTAAATATAAAGGCAGAATAACACTTTATCTAATCTAAAACATGCGAACATCTCAGCACGGGTTCTCTTAGTGAGGTGTTCACAAAATATTACTTCTAATCTGTATACGTACAGTAACTGCTTATTACATTTTTCCTGGTGGCTGCAGTACCCATATCCGCTTCCCAAATTCTATGTACGCGAAATGCGCACACCTATGTCAGGGTAGAACGGTGTGGCGTTCCGAATTCCCCCTGCTTACCCGACGGCAATCAAAAACAAGGGAATTGATTTTATTCCGTGACGCTTTTTTCGTACTGAATTTGAGTAGTCAAAACATCGGTTAAATTATAGTCGTTAATTTATGCAACGGGCAGTTATGTCCTATTACAGTTACGGTCAATTCACTGATTATAAAAATCGATTTATCTTGTATTTAAAAATAACCTATTTTTTGATTATGTCATTAAGTAAAACACGAATTAATTTACAAAGGGTAAAAATGTACCCGCAAACACGACATGTTAATTCCGCAGCCCTCAAATTAACACAAATTTGTTGCTGAAAGCCTCGCACTAATGCGGGGTTATTATCCGCCGTTTACGCGTTTGTAAGTTTAATAGAATTTGGGGAATTTCTTGCAGGAGTCGAGAATTCCTATAATACCCGTGTCAGAAATTGCCCATGAGATACATATCTCGGAAAATTACAGCTAATGGCGAATAAAACACGGCCATTGTGCAGTCGAGGGCCACTTTGTGTAAATCCAACTTCAATTTCAGGAATTTTATGCCAACTTGTCACGTGACGCGAATTAACGAAATTGAGGAGAGCGATGTGTGCCGACCACCGACAACCGACAACTTTATCATAGATTGTTTCCATTGTGGAAGCCAACGAACAATAATTTGTCTGTCCACAAGAGTGAGATTCCAAACAGTGGAAATCGACATAATTAAATCCATGAAGTCGTATCTACCCCCGCTAAAGCACTCTGTTGGGGAGTATTCCTGTTATTTCCCTGATTTCTACCCACACCTAGCCCCCTACATTTATATATGTGAAATCACAAGGTCAGTGAATTGACAAGTTTCAACATGACAGCAGTGTTCTATGCTCAGTATCTTGACTGTACAAAACCTTCAAAATTACAATTGGCGATGAAAAATACAATCGCTGCTAAGTCTTATTGGACAAGACACATCTTTATCCTGCTTTCAGTGAGTTTTAATGCTTCCTTTTTCCACCCTTTCAGAAAGTTTCCTTAACACTCTGTCTACAAATATCGATCGTCCAATTGATTAGTCAGACTTCTCCTAATACTGAGTTTTGAGATAATAATGAAAGCAATATTTGAATGCTCCCCATAAATCAAATATTATTTTCACGTTTCACCTATTAAATATGCTATAAAATAATAATAATAATACTTGGCTAATTTATATAGCGCCGTTTTTGTGAGAAATCACCTCAAGGGTGCTGTACAAGTAAATATATAATAAAATTGGTATAACTAAGATATGAAATTATAACTATAGTCGAACAGATACCAAATGCACTCCCAAAATTTCACACGGAGATTAACACACAGTAAAAACTTCGAAAAACCCAAACTTGAAAGGCACTCTACCATTATATTATTAATAAATAAAATATAAATATTAATAATATAATGGTAGAGTGCCTTTCGAGTTTGGGTTTTTCGAAGTTTTTACTATAAGTTAACCTCGTGAAATTTTAGGAGTGCATTTGGTATCTGTTCGACTATAGTGACTTATATCTAAGACTTGTAGCTAGTGGATTTTATATAAAACTTATAGACAGTGACTTATGATAGTTGACTTAAAACTAGTGGCTTAATGACATACATATTTACAACTGTGACTTAAATTTAGAGACTTAAAACTAACATAAGTATCAACATTTCAAAATACTTGATTTGCTAAGGTTGTCAGTGATAATGATATTAAAAACCAAACAACAATCAAGTTCCGTAGGTATATGTACAAACTCGTAACATAGATAAGTTATTGCTGCGAGTCGAAGCAGTTTGATTATTTATACATTTTATACATTCATACACATTTTGTAAATTATTATTATTTTGTATTATATTCTATTTTTTAATGATACACCAGAAGAAGGAGGTAGTTCTTACATAATATTACAATTAACACCGGAAGGCATAGCGGACCGCTAAATAAGTATGACATTTTAAAATATCCTACTAGTGACCCAGAAAACATAGAAATCTTGTTTAATTCACTACAAGTTTTTCTGTATTCTAATATTGATTTGGTTGGATTTAGGAATAATCTGAGTATTTCACCAGATAGAGGTAAGCTTTTACATATTACTGCATATTCAACTCAAATTTTCGAATTTTCGGGTTTGTCTGACAAATTAATTAGACGATCGTTATGTTTTACTGCTGGCACGTTTTAGAATGGAAGATACCCTCAGTATCGCCCTTGTGTAAGTCCACCATTGCTTGGTGCTTTAATTGGCTTTAGCCGTATTTGGTGACCAGGTCTGAATAGCCCAACTTCCTCTCTCCCTACTACTTCCCCTCCCCATTACCTTCAGCCTCACAAAAGACCCCAATCGGGGATACCATAGTCTCAGTGGCTCCAGACCGGAACAGTTAGGATTCTTGTGCGGTATTTACATAAAAAAAAACTGTCGAAGCAAAGGTGTTGGGTCTAGTGCGGTACTCTAATAAAACATATTTAAAAAAAAATTGGGTTTATGCAGAAATTTATGGATACCTATATTGCGATATTATATCGTAAGTTAATTACTAGAACTAGGTAACTCTGAAATCAGCTTTGTTGGGAAATTGAATTAAAAGATGGTAATCAATCTGAAAATCGGTTGTTACATATTTATGCTGATAAGTATTGTTAAATTGTAGATTAATGTGTAGAAAACGGTTAATCATTTTTTAATGTATTTATTTGGAAAAATGGAATGACTTACCTAGTTGTTACATGTAAAATGAAACGAGCAACTCCACAAATTTTAGTGCTACAACTAGCTATGTCTATACTGAATTGAAACATGTAAAAACACTTGTGGTAACTAGAGTTATCTAATTATAGAATTAAACGATGCCGTTTTTTTAAGATACCACCAAAAAACATCTTCAAATAACTTGACGATATCAATGCTTTGCGACTTTACTGTTTGTAGCGTTCAAAGACGAGGAAACAGAGTTATTCTTTTGGCGAGTAACTCGAAAACGCAAATTTTGGAGTTACCTAGTTGTAGTAATTATCCCACCTCTTAAATTCATCTTTGGGAATGCTGTATGGAGTGTCTTCTTGAGGAGTTGTTGAAGGAGGCAGGAAACACAGACGCTGGCAAATCGTTTCACAGTCGAGCTGTTGAACTCAAGAACGAGACGTGGGAACGATCCGTTCAAGATCAACCGTATACAAATGATGTGGGTAATAATGGATATTTGACCACAGATACTTTCAGTATAGCCCTGGAGAAAGACCACCATTCAGAATCAAGATTTAGTGACCAGATCTGAATAGCCAGGTATTTCCCCATTTTGGTTTTCCTTACCTCCTTCACGTTCTCATGATCTTTAGCCTTACAACATATCCCAATTGGGGATGGCATCATCTCACTGGCTCCAGGTCCCAGGTTTATGGTATCAATTAAGACAAACTTTCAATTTTTGAAAATAGAAATAATGTAAAGAGGAGTTTAAATATTATAAAGGAACGATTAATTCAAAATTAATAAAGTACATAGTTTTAACCACTAAAACATAAACAATCCTAATACAATTCTACAAGCATTTTATGCAAATGATAAATAAAATATTGCATAATAAGGATAGAAACATAAAAATGAAAAATCTGGAGTCTTTAAATTGAATTGTAAAGATTATGGATTTTTTTCATTCTTCTACATTCAAACTTGATATCTTGGAAATTAAAAAGATAGTTAAGGTGAGTTTAAATATTATAAATAACAAAAAAATCTTAATAAAATAAAATAATCTTTTGTTTAAAATCACGAGTTTTATTATTTTTTTGAACCGACCGGTTTCGCTTTACTCAAGCATCATCAGGGTACAAATTAATACTAAAATATTTTTGCTTTTTTGGCCTTAGGTACTCGCCAACTTAATATTATTGTAGAAAGCAATCACTTTGTGGTTTGACATATTTAATAAAAATAAAATACTGTTTTGTTTAAAACCATGAATTTTATAAATTTTTTGAACCGACCGGTTTCGCTTTACTCAAGCATCATCAGGGTAAAATTAATACTAAACAGTATTTTATTTTATTAACCACAAAGTGATTGCTTTCTACAATAATATTAAGTTGGCGAGTACGGTCAAAAAAGCAAAAATTGTTTAGTATTAATTTGTACCCTGATGATGCTTGAGTAAAGCGAAACCAGTCAGTTCAAAAAATTAATAAAACTAGTGGTTTTAAACAAAACAGTATTTTATTTTATTAAATATGTCAAACCACAAAGTGATTGCTTTCTACAATAATAAAAAAATCTTTTTTAGAGTGCGGAAATTTTTTTTCCTTGCAAATTACGCCCTATCCCCCCCTCCCCTTCTCACTCCCGACAATCTATTGACATCTTGAAATCTATTTTTTTATGTGAATTCCTCAAAAGAGTCCCTTGCACCCGTCTGGAGCCAGTGAAACTATAGCATCCCCAATTGGGGTAGGTATATTGTAAGACTGAAGGTAGTGGGAAGGAGAAAGATATGGGGTAGAGAAAGGTGGGGAAGTACCTGGCTATTCAAATCTGGTCACCAAATACGGCTTAAGCCTTTTCAAGCAACGTTTCAATTCTGAATGGTGTTCTTACACCAGGGCGATACTGACAGTATCTACGCAAGGCGTATTCAATCCCGCGACCTACAGATTGCGAGCCAAGAGCCTTATTCCTCGACCACAGTGGCCGACGGCCGTTGTAATTAATTTTAAGTAAGCAATGATGAATAAGCATTGCTTACGAAATATGTTTTTTTTACGTGAGCTTTACACAGGAGACCCTGAGGAAAATAATTTCCCTCAGGGCCTATGTCATCTTTGGGGATGCTGTTTGGAGGGTTTTTTAAAGGAAAGTTAGGAGAGGAGAGTTCTGGGAAGGATGTCTGGGGTTCAGTATGTCATGGTCATCCGCCTCCAAGAACTAAACAAACCTCACCCCATGAACCCGGGCACCCCTGCTAAATCACCAATCGTAGCGAACCACTTGGGGTGACCTATGGCAGAGGTATTTGTTATCCATTAAAGGTTGGTTGGTTTTTTGAAAAATAAATGTGATTAAAACAAAGTATTTTATCAATAATTTTGAATTATTTACTATTTGTCGCTTAGAATAGTCACGCACTAGAGAAATATCGATTTATGAAAGCTTCTATACCCATATGAATGGCATTTTTATAAGTAGATATTTTAAAATGGTATGCTTTATTGCGTGTAACTCTCTCGTACCCTCGGCAATAAAATAAAATCATCCCGGAATGATTGCCTGTTCCGGAATCACCATGAATCCTAAGTGCGTCTTTATTGTAAGTATCGGAGTTTTCGCCGGTGGATATGGTCTGTGGAGTGTGGAGTGAAGGTTTGATATAACGGCGGGGCCGTGAGTGTTACGGTCGTCTGACATTTATGGACCTTATCCCTTCTGAAGGCGGCGAATAATCACTGGCGCTGCTGGTGAGAATGAAAATAGGCCAGAGAATGTCAGTACAGTACTAACTCGGTTAACGCTGAAGCTACTCTCAACTAAATACTTTGTTATTTAGAACTTTTGATTTCAATTTGGGAGGCGGGTATGGGTGCCGCCACGCCAGGAACCATTTATTGGATTACCAACACCTCTGCTACAGGTCACCCGAAGTGGTTCGCTACGTTTGGTGACTTAGCAGGAGTGCCCAGGTTCATGCGTCTGCTCACTGACTGCGTGCAGGCCTGGCGGAGGAGACCTTTTGACCTGTCCAGCAGGACTCTCTCGGATCACTGCCTTGTGCTGCAGTGGCAGGGATAGATTGAGATTCTTGTGCGGTTTTCACTGTAAAAAAAAAAATATATATATATATATATAAAGAAATTAATATATAATATATAGCTAATGTCCCCGGCGTTGCCGGGCGTTATGTAGAGTTTTTCAAAATCTGATGTTAGTAATTTTTCTCATATTTTTAACGTCATGTATGCAAAATTTCATCAAAAGTATCAAAATACTGCTTTAAGGGGTAGGCATTACGAATGGAAGTAGTTTTTCGAAATTTATTTGGACAGTGACCTTTCTATTGTTTGAAGGTCATGTGTGCAAAATTCCATCAACCTCGTAATAAAACTATAGATTTTTATACAAATCCATGACGCTTGCCCGCCACAGACAATGAAGAACTTGTATGTAGAAAGCATAAAATGAGTTCCTTTTCAAACCTGAATTAAAACTGACAGTGGTAAGACATATTTGATACTTGATAACAATTGTGAGAGTAATTGAAATTTTTTTGATATTATTTTTATTTTAACCGTTTACAAGTTATTGCCAATTTTATTTAAAAGAACATTAGATCTTAGGGGCCTGTTTCATGTTAAATAGCTTATTAACGTTTATAAATATAACGTTTTGTAAAAAAAATACGTAAAAATTAAGCACTGAAACAAAAGCTACCCCAAAATCGTGAGAAAAATGTCGGTCCAGATTAAACACAAAAATCACCTTTACATATATATATATATATATATATATAAATGGCCACTTTCTGAACTAGTAGCCAAAATTCAGAAAAAAAAACAGTTATGTATACCTGCAATTGGAAAACAAAAACCGCAATTTTTTATTCGCTCAAGATAGTGAGCAAAAATTCAGAAATGTATGTATTTAAATATGAATATCCCCATTATTTTTCGAAATAGTCGAACGTTACTATTGACGGACTTGATGAGCCGTGGCACTAGGCCCTTGTATCCTTATCGTGGAACTCCACCGCCAAAAATGCTATCACCTCTCCCTCCGCGTCCCAGTCGGTCTCTTAAAGTTTTGCGGCCAAATGTTGCTTCAGGTCAAGAAAAAGATGCAAATCTTCTCATTGATTGCCTTTTTGCTTAGGTACTAAAAAACAACTAGGAATAGTTATTCAAATAATAAAATAAATTTCATTTATTTATTTTACTCTTTTTTATACCCATGGGGCTTTTACATTACTAAAGTAGATTGGAGTGGGGAGGCCGATAGGCTACAAAATATTGCATAAAGAGGACACCGATTTTATGCCCTCATTCTCTTGCCGGCTAAATCCTATAGATTTAAGTGTTTGCCTCTTTTTAGTGTAGCTATTTTTAGTTTTATCGAGTTTCAAATCACCACGGTTCTAAAGAAGTTTTCACTTCAAAAACAGAGTGGACAATTCACACGCGCTAGAATTGAAACCTTCAGAAAATTAAAGTAGAGGGGGGACGCTACAAAGTACCGCACAAAGAGGAGACCGATTGTACTATCTCATTCTATCGCAGGCTAAATCCTATAGATGAATGTGTTTGTCTCTTTTTAGTGATGCTATTTTTCGTTTCATGGAATTTAAAATCACAACATTGCTGAAGAAGTTTTCACTTCAGAAAAAAAAGTAAAAGAAAAAATAAGCATGTTTTAAACATACAAATTAATGACGAAATTTGATTGTTTACCGAGATATTACTGTAGGTTCTTTTCACTTTCGTACTTCGAATTCATACGGTGTTTTTATGGACTTATTTGGCCGAATCCAAAGGAAACGTGGTTTAAGTGAATGCGAAAGCTAAAATAGGTACACAAATTGTTATTTCTATCAAACCTATCCGAGTTATTTATATAAATATTTCCGAGCTGATTATTTCATGAAAAAATGAAGGTTCTGTTCACGATCTATATTAAAATATATAATTTTTTCTATAAATTCTTTTGTAGAAGACCTAGCACCGTTGTGATTTGAAACTCGGTGAAACGGAAACGAGCGACAATAAAACGAGACAAACACATACATCTATAGGATTTAGTCTGAGAGAGAATGAGACAGCAAAAAAAATATTTATTGTATCCATGGTTACTCGGTTCTAATATAATACGATAAATCCACAGTCTAATGCAAGTCTCTTTTGGTGTAGTGGTATAAAGCTCCAGACGAACCTCTGCAGACGTTTAGCGGACCATGGATCGAATCCTACGAAATCAAAATAAAAGAATATATATATATTTTTGTAAAATTAATATCTAATCTTCAAACCACTCCAAAATGAACATCCAAAAGAAAACACAAAAGAATGCGACTCCGAAGAAATAAACACGTGTTCTAATAAAATGACCAAATGTATAGGAACCGGTGAAATTGATAAAAAAAGTGCTTCGTAATCTCCCCACTCTTGTCTACTTTAGTTTTCGGAAGCGTGTGAATTGCACTTTCTGATTTCTTCTTCTTTTTTTTAAACCTTTCCTTGAACCTCTGGTATTAGACTTTAGGTCAACAAGTACGAGGGTGTTCTTAAAAAATATTATATCAAATTTGTCGGAAAGTTTGCGCAGGATGGGTCCCTCGAATACTCATAGAAGCCACAGACGCGGTTTAACAAAGATTTGAAGGTGAAAGATGAAAATTTTTAAAGAAAGGCAAACATTTTTGGGTTAAGGCGGTACACAATCCTAATCATTTTTTTGCTCAAAACTCACTTTTTAATCATTTTCGGCGAATTCGTAACTATATTAACTGTTTTATTCAGATCTTGTACTGGGGGTTTAAGTTCTTTGTATTTAAGATTAATAAAAACAATACCTTACCATTAATATACTTTCCGTACAACGATTTTTAAACTTTATAACCCGTTTTTCAACTATAAAGTTAGCGCTAAGCACCAGATTTTATTTTTCTAGACGATAAATTAATAAATTCCGCAGTGCGACATAATGACACATTTTCAATATTTGTAACACGTTCTTCAGAATTAATTAAATTGAACGCAGTGGAAAGGTCTAATCTCCATGCCTGCTAAGGTGAATTCAACCGTACGTTCGTCCAGTACGCCGTGCAGCGGGCGCATATATGTTTACACGCTTTCTTCACTTACGTCGTTAAGATTCCCACATTATTTGTCTTCTTCTTTTCTTTGATAGTGCAAATTTGGCAGTAGGTCCGTGCAATACCCGGGTCGAGAGTCGCTATTTGTATACACGTCTTCTTTACTTACGACGTTAAGATTCTGAATATATTTTAGGGCATATAATAATAACCTGACAATATTTTAAAACATCCTACTACCAATACAGTAAGCGAAAATGCTGCTTATGTTGTGATGGTGGACTTAGCTAGAATTGAACTCACGACGTACCCAAACGCGGTGCCAAATCAGCCACGGACCGGTCTAATTTTATTTTTGTTTTAAATCGGTTTCTTTTTATTTCTGAAAAAATTGAAGACTTTACTTTTGGAAATACGCAAGTTTTTAATATTATGTTGATCAAATAATATTGTGACCAAGTAAAAATATTTTTTGATATTTTTTTTAATGTTGTATGTATATTACCTATAAGGGATAATTTTTTTTTCGTATTACCAAAGGCAATGTCATTTAAAAATAATAAAATTATTTATTTTTAAATTTTTCAAATCCACATCATATTGTTAATTGAAATGTGATTTTATTTTCTATATTCATTATGAATACAAGAGTGTTAAAAGACGTTACTTTAACAAGTGATTCCTGACATTATTTGGAGTAAAAAATATGAATAAAATTTTGGTCTCCGGTGACATTTTAGATTTTTTTTTTCTACAAAAACATAAAAAAATGGTAGATGTTGGACAGTTGGAGGCGGGGTAAGGAGTGGTTCGGCTACTCGGTGGAGTGACCAGTGACGACACGCGGGAGATATTTTTTTTTGTTTGATTTTAAGAATAAAATTTTGAAAAAAAAGTCACCGGAGACAAAAATTTCATGTACATTTTTTACTCCAAATAATGTCACGAATCACTGGTTGTAAGTCAAGTACGTCCCTTAATACCCTGAATATGACTAAATATGTAAGACAGTGACCAAACTACTTTTGAAAAGTGGTTTTATGTCTTGAAAACCTCACCTAGTTAACCCATTTTTTTCAACACTGTTATAAGTAATTATTTTTTGATTATAAAATATTTCAAAGGTTTTCATCTCCTTCGTCACTGATTGGTGTTCGGTTTCCATTTTTAATGCTTGTCGATTGAGTTATTTTTACACTAATTCGAAAATTAATATCAAGGTGAAACCATAATTCAAGAAACGATTAATTTATTGAAACAATAAATAATTTCAGATATTGCCTTTGTTTAACAAGTCGAAATAATGTACAATAACACACAACACTGCCAACCAAGAATAAATTGGTAAGATTAAAATGCTTGATTTAGAATTTCTTCGAAATTTAAAAAAACTATTTCTTTAAGTTTTCACAAATATGTGAAACCACAGAATTATTTGTTTGTACTTCATGCTAACAAAAAATATAATGATTACCTGTAAAGAATACGAAAACATAAATAAAAAGAAAATCTTAAAGTACACACACCAAACATTTTTTGTTAAACTTTCAATTCAAAAGGCGTCGGCGTCACGATTTGACGTCGCGGCGCGGCGTCACGACCACCTGTCATTAAAGTGCAATCAGGCCCCTGAGAGCCTCCCGCCCTAAACACCTGCCCCACACACCTCCACACCTACCTCCAATCACAAAACTAAAGCCTTACATTTCGATGACTCTCACGCGATCAGAAAACACATTAAATTCCCCGAACGTGAAATCAATTTGAAAATTAACGCTCAAAGGCGGGCTGCGGTTTCATAACTTGGTTACTCCCCGCCGAGGTTAAGGCCAATGTTCTTTTGATTTCAATTTACTTGTGACCGATATTATTGTAATGGCCTTAATATTGCTTATTCAAAAGCTATGTGATTAAATTATAATTTACCCACCATTAGCCAAATTACGTTGATTAAATAAATAAATATAATTTTGTACGAGCGCGAACGAACCCGTGAAAAACTATACGGGATATTATAATAATAATAAGGAACTCCAGTGAAAAATATTACGGCTTTAAAAAAATATGATCATATAGACCAATAAACGCTGATTCTGAATATATAAGTTTTAATAAATAATATTAAACGTACATTTTTTAAAAAAATAATAAAAAGTGCATTTTAAAAATTCTCAATAAAACACAGCGTCAAGTTGGTATGCTGTGTAATGCTCTGTGGTGACGTCACGATGGTAATCACTGTACGTCACATAAATAAACCAGGTACGTCGTTTGTATGGGAATTTAGGTATGACAAAAACGAATGTTCTATATATTTCTTATTTTTGAAGATGTCTTAAAGCATTTACCTTTATAGAAACTAAATAGAATTGCCTTTTAGATTTTTGTATCTGACATATACGATCGTGTTTGAAAATTGTAGTATTTTAAGTTTCAAAATGAAAAACTTAAAAAAAAACAGCTGACAGTAAACATATTCTTTTAAATGGTCGAAAAATTTAGGAAAATTCAAAATTAAAAAAATACAGTCCTCTTTACTTTATGAATTTGGAATTAAACTGTCACTTCACTTTTTATCTAGTTCATACAATTAAAAAGGATAAAAAAATATTTTAATGATTCCGAAAAAATAACTGAAAAAATATGACATCTTGGATTCGGTGTTACGCAATTTAATGCGTTGATTTATCTATTTTGTGTTTATTTACACATGCATAAGGCTTTTACGTTATTAAATAATATTGCTTTTATAGAAGTTTTTATAAAATTCACGCGGAAAAGTCATTAAAAAAAATTTCGACGTAACCTAAGACGTAACCTAAAATCTTTTGTAAAACGAAAATAAATCACCAACAAAACACTATTGAAAGGACTAAAACTGAAAAAAAATTAAAGCTAGCATTGGTTATTATGTTGAATAACACTAATATCACAGTGAATTGATCATTTAAACGAAAATTATCTTAAAAAACATAAAATTAACTACAATCATAATTAAACATGTCATTTGCTAAGTACTTGATCTAGCTACGCCATGCCGTAAACCAATAAACAATAAACCAATCAACGCGTAGTAACAACAAGATGGCCGGCGGCGCACAGTGGTTCCAAATACCACAAAAGTTGGAAACAATTCACAGGGAGGATTAACGACGAAAAAAAGTGATATTATTTTTCGGTATGGTTACAAAAAATAAGAACATTTGGTTTAAGTAAGTTTTACTGGATTTTATTAACGATTTCTGGATTTTATTAACAAGATTTTTTTTTTTTAAATCTTAAAATTGAAATTATTTATGTCCATATCCATGTGAAAATAAAGGCCGGGTAATGTTTAATTTTGCTTTTTAACATTCTGATGCAGACTATGAACAACAGTCATCATCGTCGGTGCCAAAGATATTTATATAATGAATATCCGGAGGAAATATTAAATTGAAAATTTCTTTAGGAAAACGATTAAATTGTTTATTTGGGGGTTACCTGTAACTAGTTATGACAGGATCAGATATAACTAACATTAAATTAAGAACATCCTCATTAAATTTCTCACGAGAACATTTTCTAGAATAGTTCCGGAGCCTCTTATGACAATCTTAATCGGGCGGCAATATCTGGTAGACGATGGACAAGAATTCTGCTACAATAGTCAGACTTCCTGCAAACTAATCGCATATGTAGGTACACTTGAAGATAAAAAAAAATACTAGAATAATCCACATCCTCTCACGTCCCAATGAACATCTGTTTTTAAGAAGAGCGATTATCTTCAAATTTTTTGTACACTTGTCTGTTAAAAGATGAGCGCCTAGAATAATGTCTTCTAATAATTTTGATGCAACCGATTGACCGAAAAGTGCACCTCTTTCTCAAACGCCAAATAAGAAAGTGGTGCACTTTTCCGAAGATCTTCGGTTTTCAAGCGCTTGGATCGGTCAGAACTACATTCAAATTGTGTTTTTGACCACGACGTGCCGTTTTTAGGAAAAATCGCGTGCAATATAAAACCAATCGGAGTCTCAAGTCACTTTTTTATTTTCCATCATAAATCTAGCTTTATCTCGACGAGCAATTGTCCATCTTTTTTTAAAGCAAAATTTGAAACCCGCTATCTTTTTACAGAGCTTAACAAACCCCTCTTTAAGGCAATTGGTGAGGTTTATAAGTTTTTTTTTCAAAAATATAAATCTTTTTCCATCTGTTGACACTTTGAGTTCATCACTATGTCAAATAACTCCTTTTGTCTGAAGAAAAAATGCTTTGAAACCGAACCTGTGACAATAATGATATTTATGAAGCACTCAAATTTTACAGTAAGTAAATTACGTAAAAATTACTGGGCTGTAGAGACGCAAAAAAGGTAACATTTTTTTTTATTAGGGAATATTAAACTAAAACCTTAACTATTTCAGAAATCGTCGTATTTTTTTTTAATTTACGAGATGTTTTTTAAAAAAGATATCTTTAATTTGTCATATTAAATATATGAAAAAAAATACTTTGCATCTTTAGTACACACCCGAAGGTATTGGATCCATGTTGAAAAAAGTTTGCCAGCAAGCGGTGTAAAAAGTTATTAGTCCCTAAATGTTATATAACAAATGTTGCATTTTCACACAAACGTCCTGACTGCTCGGGAAGTCAATCTTTGCTGACGTGTTACGCAGTGACGAAACGTTTTGATGAGTTTGGTGGTATGGGGAAAGATGCGCTGGTATGTGGTGTCAAGATATACAAACAAAATTTAGTGATCCCTGCAATTTGAAATTTCGAATTGTTTCCAACTCTCCCATACTAGTAAAACCATTGTGCGGCGCCTGCGCAGATAGATCTATGTGAGATTCAGGGATACCAACATAAAAATCATAAAATGCGTATCGTTATTAAGTAGGTGAACTGTTGATGACGTCACAAAATACATCTTAAATTTGGTGGATTTCGAGGGACCTTGAAAAATTAAAACTTTGACAATTATTTTAACTATTAAAACTAACTCTAAAAAAAAAAAAAATGCAGTTATTTAAGTTAGAAGGTCATAAAATAATAAAAAAAAATAAAAAAATAAAAAAATTGGACTGGACTTCTCTATTGTAAGATTGAGCGCAGACCTTCGAAAAAGTCCGAAATCTGTCTTTAAGAGGCCGCTATCCGAATTTCTACCGATTTCTTGCCAACTTCCCTTAAGAGCGCATAACCAGAGAACACCAGAAATATGTCATTTTTAAATCAGAGTTTAGACGTTTTGACTCTTTTCCACAAAAAATTATAAATTGATTTCGAAAGATTGTTCTTTTATCTAGTAAACGTACCTATGTTTTAAATTTTCAGAAAAATGATAATTTTTAGTATCTATAATAAAGTTATACCATAACTCGCTGGCGGATTTGTTAAATTTAAAAAAAAAGTACATTTATTATACAACACTCATCTCAAATCATTTAATCATGCAATAAAATAAATCAATACATTATCTCGTAAACGTATGTAAAAGAATTTTAATTTTAGTTTAAATAAAATCATTAAAAATTTATATGTAAGTAAGTACATGTGTTTCTTGACGAAAATTGGTCCGTTTGTGTATTTTTTTGAGCACTTACGGACTTATATATTTCAAATTTTTTTTACATTCTTATTTTGCTGAGATATTATTAAAAAATGATAAATACTTATGATCAAAAAATAATTACAAAAAGTGCATAATTTTAATAGTTTTATCAACACGCCTTTCAGCATTTTTGGATGTAGGTATAAATTAAAGCAAATTTGGAATGAAATAAAATCGATATTCAGTTATAATTTTAAAAAGCTGGTAACGAGAGTAATTACTTTTTCTCATTGGAACCGCCCTGTATGATCGTAAGAACCTCTTTCGACGAAATGTGGATTTTCGGCCGCTGGCTGGTTATATTCTCTTAAACATTTGAAGTTTTTAAGCTCTTAAAAAAATATATGTTATTTTTGAAGATAAAATCTAGATATTCGTCGCGCCGAAACACAAATTATATAAAATTCCCTTGATAGAAAAAAAATCGATAAGTTTACTCCAAAAATTAATATTAACGCGTTTGTTTCAGTTATTTTACAAATTATATCTTTGAAAAAGTTCACAGTGTTTCTTTAAATGCTGTTTAAGACAACCCACTTGTCTCTTTTAAACGAGTCGTATTTTATTAGAGATTTTCACAATTTTTGCATCGATTTTATCACTGTAAATGTTAGCGTTCTTCTCTTACATTCGTAGTTTCATATCTCTCCATCTTCTTCTTTTTAGGGCCTGTAATGGAGCTTTAATTGTCAAGATTAATCCTATGAAATTTAAACAAAAGAAAATCTCATTTAAAACATATGTAGAATTAAAAAAGTAGGTACTTAAACGTTTGTTAGAATTCTTGACATAATATTTTCAATTTTGGGATATGAATTTAAAATAATATTCTTTTAGAATTATAATAATATTTAAGGTGCGTACTCAATCGTTTATCTGAAATCAGAGTTCATCGACCAGAATATCAAATCACTCACACACAGACACACAAATCAAAATTAGTAGATATTGCAGTGTGGGGCGTACATACAGAATGTTAATATTTATCAGTGTATTACATACTTTGAAGAAATAAAGTTATTTATGTGTCTATTTTCTAAATAAATAAAAACACAACCTTTCGTACCACATTCTTTTCTGCGTAACAACCTGGCGCCCTTGGTTCTATGTAGGAAATGACATCACACTCTAATTCACTATAACACATTTAAATAAATGGATAAATCATTTTAAAGATCCCCTCTTCCTCCAATAATAATAAGAACAAATTTTGATTAATTTCTATAGCGCCGTTTTTAAGAAAAATTATGATATATTTCTACAATCTTATTTCCAACTATAGAAAAGACACTAGACAAACTATTATAACAACTTATGGATAAAAATTACAAAACTATACGCGCAATGCCCTTGACCAATGAACGCGATGCTGCGTTTTAAAAAATTTACTTATTCATTTTTTTTTTTTTTTTTTTCATGAGCTCCCCATAGGAGGCCTTGTGGAAAATAATTTCCTTCAGGGCCTATGTCTTATCTTTGAGGATGCTGTGAACAGGATTTTTTTATGGAAAGGAAGGAGAGGAAAGTTCTGGGAAGGAAAAAGTTTTAAGGGGTGGGTAAGAATTTGGGGTTTAGTGTGTCCTGATCATCCGCCTCCAAGACCTAGACAAACCTCACCCCATGAACCCGGAAACCCCTGATAAATCACCAAACGTAGCGAACCACTTGGGGTGACCTATGGCAAAGGTATTTATTCAATAAAAGTACATACTTTGTTTTATTTATATCTACAATTCTTACCTTACTTACCTGAGAGGTCACTTAAGATTAAGACCATTTATTGTTTACTAGCAGACCCGGCCACACGTTGCTGTGGCTAACGAAACACAACGCCATTACCCAACCCTTATAAAATCCACACCACCCGCTTGTCAGCTGCCCGCTGCCTGCTGCCTGGATTGAATTTCTCGGCTTTTCCCCACTATAATAAGCATGTATTATACATATAAACCTTCCTCTTGAATGATCCTATCTAATGGTGAGAATCGCATGAAAATCCATAGCGTAATTTAAAATATCTATGCGCACATACATTTTGAGCGACTTCATTTTATACTATGATTATTATTATTATGATTAGAGAAATTTAGATATAGTTTTCCCGCAGAGGTCATGATTGGTAATCCCAAGCATTCATTCAATAAATAGTTCCATGTCAGTTCATCCTGCGACAATTCATCCGGCGACAGTTCGTCCTGTGACAGTTCATCCGGCCGATAGTTCATCCTACCGACAGTTCATTCGGCCGACGATTCATCCGGTGACAATTAATATCCGGCCTGATCGTTTAGAAGATTTTTTCTGCAAAAGTATGCAAAGAGGATATACGGCCGTACAACCAAAATCGATATACTTATATCTGAAAGCATCTTGAGTGGAAATCCGCTGTAACCTAACCTAACCTAACCTAACAAATTAGTCAATTCACCATAAAAAGATGGTGTTAATTTCAGATAAAAAGTTATATTATATGCAAGTAGGAATCTTTACGGTTTTTTGCTAAGCCGACTGCACGTATAAGTATGTCGTATTTTGTTATTCACGCATGCTTCTTCGGAGAGTCGAAATTATTGTTAGTAAAAATATTATCCACTCAAGATGCCTTCAGACATCCGTATATCGATTTTGGTTGTACGGCCGTATATCCTCTTTGCATACTTACTTGAAGAAAAAATCTTCTAAATGATCAGGCCGGATTAATTGTCGCCGGACGAATTGTCGGCCGGATGAACTGTCGGCAGGATGAACTGTCGCCGGATGAACTGTCGCCGGATGAATTGTCGCCGGACGAATTGTCGGGTCACCCAATAAATTTTTTTTTTTTTATTTATTTATTTATCTATAATAAAATATATATACAATGGTTTTATGTATATGTTTTATGTAAATAAAAGCCAAATGATATTTCCTGTTTTAATAATCATTCGAATTACGATTCTTTAATTTAATATCTGTGGATGTATATTCACTTAAGAAAATATGCATCCAAGAAGTATAAATTTCTAATATGGCAGATGCTTTTGGTACGGGAAGATTTCCTTCTATTTGCCGTGTGAAAGCGTCAAGTTTTAATTAAAAACGCAAAATGTTAACCCGTAAGATGTTCATGTAAGATATTGCTTTTATCCTAGAGACTGAAATGGAAATGTATACGACTAAGTATTATTCCTTGGAGGGGGAGTTTATTTGTGCAAATGCACTAAGGTAGGAATGCTCTTAATGTCAAGTGAAAGGGAAACTGGAAGTTTTCAGTATTCATGGAACGGACAAATATTAATCATATATTATGCATCTGCTTTGAAAGCTTTCAGGCTTTTCCGACATTTATATGCTTTGCCCATTGCAGCGTGCTTTGAGCTTATTCATAGATTTCAGAATGCTTTGGTATTTGAATGTATATTTTGTTAATTAATATTATTAATCAAGTCGGGTGTTCCGAGTAGATAGTGTTAATTTAAATAATTATGGTGGTCAATCATCAAACATATTTATTTCATATGTTTTTGGGTGATCGTAACTCTGTTTCAATGAACACGGATTTGTATTTGAATTAAAGTGACATTTTAAAAATAAGAACCAATTGTGTGGAGAATTCAGACAAGTACTACCTATAATACACAATTTCATAAGAAAATGGATTTATTGTCATTTTATATATTGGAACTGATGTGTCAAGAATTGCCTAGGAAATAAAAAAAAAACAAGAATATTATTTTATTTATTATTTATTTCAAAATATACGGCACAACATGTGCCATTGACATAATTATATTTATATATATTATAATACAATAACAAAAAGAAAGTGACACATAAACGTAAAGTTAAATCTAAAAACAAAAGGTAAAAAAAAGGAGTTAAGTTAATAAGTAGTAAATAGAAATAAGATCTAAAAAAGGAAAGTATACCTAAAGTAAAAGCATAAACTATAAAGTAAAATGTAAAAGTAAAAAGTTAAAATAAAAAGTTAAAGGCAGGAAATAATATGAATAATATAAAAAGTAAAATGTATAGACTATTAGTTACCTTGAAAGTTAAAAGTTATAAATATAAAAAAGTATGACAAGTAAAGAGTAAGAAATGCTCTTAGAAGCCAAATATTGAAGATAATATAAAATTTAAAAAAATAATAGGAAGGTATTACGGAGTATTACAACGCGATATGATATTTCAATCCTATATTGAATTATATATATATATTTATTTTTTTGTTTAGATTTCTTACGGTTCGTTTAGTCAAGTAAAGTCAGATTTCGTGATTTTCCACCAAAGCACTACTTTTGTCCTTTGCAGAAAACAGATATATATATATATATATATATATATATATATATATATATTATCGGCTCAGCTACTACAACGGGAATTGCGTTTCATTATCTTTATAGACGTAAGGTATGTATGTATGATAATGATTAGAATATGTTTCCTTTGAGTTTTCATTTTCGACTGCTGTTGTTTAGTGTGTAAGAAAGAGTTGCAGCTGCAGAAATATTTAAGAACAGAAGCAAAACAATCAACGCATTGAAATTTGGCGTTTTTGAATTTTTGGAATTCACTCACACTTCAATATTATCCTTGTAACTATATTCCATTCTTTCAAAATCATCGTCACGGCTAGTAGTATTGTAGTATTCTACGGAGACGTCACGGTGAGGTGCATGAGAGAGATGAAAGAATATGACTACTTTTTTTCCCTTTTTTCCTTTGACCTACGTATATTGTGTATCTCATCTTTTGAAAGATCTGCAGCATTATTGTGATAAGGAACCTACGTTTATTGCCTTTTTTAAGCCGTCACGGTACCGTAATCGTGGATCGTCACGGTAATAATAAAAGCGCTCTCTGTGTTTCAGAAAGCGTTATTAACTAAATTACTAAATAAAATAAGTAGTTTGATGATAATTTTTAGTCATGCATTTTAAAGTATTTCGGCCATTTTATCCCTTAATATCAGAACAAAACTCGTGCAAAACCACCCATTCTTTCTTTCCCCGTAAAATAGTCTACACTAATACAACTAGATTATTAAAATCCCAGCACTTTTCCAAGTAGCGGTGATCAGCGAAATTCTCGGGAATCTTAAAGTTATCACAAAGGTGTGCAAGTTTGACGCCAAAGTTAATATGTAGCGACAAGTAATTACGTTTGGCGGTGTCAGTACCTGCGAGGAGTTATTTACGGACATTCCGCGCAGGTACGCTCTTACCATTTTCCTACCATATTCTACAATCTTCTATCTAGCATACCTGGCTACCGGATCTAGGCAGTTTCCTTCCTGGAGCTCTCTCCGTTCCTTCATCCATTAGGGGACCTGTTTTAAGAAAATTTCCAGCGTAATAATTTTATGCAGCTTTTCAAGTTTTTCAGTTTTACATTCTCTTTATTTCTTTCGTGCTCGCTCGTGGTATCTTGCGACGACAACATAATTTAAAAGAGACACTTTTCTTTTTGAATGCAGATTTCTACCTTTCGAGTGAACGTGAATGCGATACGTTGTTCGTAAAGGTTGAATTTCTAGATTAAAAAATAACTGTTAATCTAAGTAATTATATAATATCTTTTACATATTTGCTGAATTATTCAATAATTAGATATTAATCTTTCAAACTTCCTCAGCTACCTTGGTTCAGCAATCTAAAAAATATGTACAAGAGCTGAACAAAGCTTTTTGCCTTTACTATCGACATTTTGTTATTTTTTATATAGTTCTACCCACAGGGGGTCTAAAGGGAAATAATTATTCAAACTATGTAGTATCGTAATTTTCAAAATCATAATGTTCGCCATCTTTGTTTGTATCTCATGATAATTGTATATTGTTATTACGGTACTTATTTTGACATTGATTATCATTTTTTATTTTATTTTATTTATTCATTGCTTTGATACTTACATAATTAGTGGATTTTTGACCACCATACTAGGCACATGCCTGAGTTTCTGTAATATATAAGATTATAAAATAATATCAAAGTAGTACTACACGAACTTGTTTCCCGTGTGGGAACTTTCAAATCTACTCTGTTCAATAATTCAGGACAGTCAGTTATTTTATTTACTATTTTATAAAGCAACATCGTATCAGAGAATTGTCTGCGTATGCATCAATTTTGAAAAAGTTTGCTGCATCAAGATAATTAATAATTAACAATTAAATGACGTTTAATTAATTAAGAGAAACTTTCAGATTCTAAAAAGTTCCCCTCGCTTTGCTTTAGCAATCGGCCTACGATGATGTTGCCAATAATCTCCCAGAAATACCGAAGCGGCAGGCAGAGTTGAGAGTGTCAAAGAGAGGATGAGAAGAACCCAGAGGGAATGAGAAGGGAGGGAAACTGTTTTGATTGAGAATAATAATAATAATCCCGTTCTATTGTTCTTGTATAAACTTTCAGCAAATTGAAAACTCCCAAGCGACTGGGGCTAAGGAATTCGCCTCATTAGTACTGGAGACCTAAGGAGGTCAGAGACTTGATTTAATTCGTTGTTCCTTGATGGATTTAATCAAAACTGATCACTATTAAAGGATAACAGAATTACAGGAAGATTGTCAATTACATCTTTTACGTATTGAACATCTCCCAGTGATACCTTTGATGAAATAAGTTGAGTTTAGCCTGTTTGTGTAGTTTTTGCCTAATACTTAGTAATGTAGTGTGCATTTGTTTAACCATCTTAATATTTCTTTACAACAAACTAACAAAGTCCCTACCGCTTATGTCTGGAATCCTTGAGACTACGGCATACCCAAATGGAGTATGTGGTGAGGCTGAAGATAGTGGGGAGGGAAAGGAGACGAGAAGAGGAAGGTGGGGAAGTACCTGGCTATTCAGATATGGTCCCCAAACAAGGCCAAAGCCATTTCAAGGAACGTTTCAATTCTGAATGGTGGTCTAACACCAGGGCGATACTGAGCGAATCCTCCACTTTGGAACGTGCCGCAAATATATCATATATTATTTTTAATTAATTAATAATTGTCAAAAAAAACAACACAAATTAATCAAATAAATTTTTTTTTCGCTCGCCGGGATTTGATACTTACCCCTCGACCACAGAGGCCGTTCATAGTACCTTCTTCTTTTTTACTCTCATTATTCGTACCTTTATTGAACTAATCGGTACAAATAATCGATATCTCCTTCTTCATCCAACATTTTAGACACCACATATTATAATATCCATCATCAGGGCAGATGTGTAATACATAACACATCTGATTAAGGACATGATGACGGACACTGTAATGCTGTCCGAAATTCCGATTTGCCGAGAATTCAGACAATCCCCATTGATGCGTTGTATTTTAGATGAGATTCGGAGTGAAAAAATGGTTCATCTTTTTACCTCCAACGCTCTAATGCAGATTAACCAGAAACTATCGAATCTGGTCCACGCGCATTGCCACTCGCGTGATAATGGTGGAATACATTTCAATGAAATATTAGTACGCAATAGCGCCTCAATGACTATCCGGTGATTTTTGTGGGTTGTGCTAGTTCATTATAAAAGCTGATTCAAGCATGAATATGAGCTGCAAACGAAGGCTTCAGAAGCAATATGCGGCCAAAACTTTTAAAGTCAACATCATTTTTAATTAACAGTTTTCCTAAAGCATAACGCTGGATATAATGTTTGAAACATATTTTGACATGGTACTTAGAAGAATTTGTTAGTAGAGTTGAGTAACAACCCGTCTCACAACAATTATAACAGTTAAGTCCCGGTTTATTGAGATAATCCAAGCAATTTAGCTCCCTGAATACAAAAGAAGAATCAGAGCAAAAGCGTCCCGCAAAAAGGAATGAGAAATAAATTATTCATTTCGGAACGTTAATAAAGACTCTGTTACATAGAGGAAGACTCGCATGCAGATGCGGGGAACTGTTGGATTACACTCGGGGAAACAGTTTAACAGTGCCTGCATATATTTAATCTCTCATTTAATTTCCCTTTTTTATTTCCTGTATATTATGTATGCAACTTAATTGTCTATTTTATTCATAGATAAGATCATAATAAAATTGTTAACAGAACTGATGTGAGGTATGCTATATGCACATGAAGGACGAAGTAAATATCCCCAAAAAGGCGGGATTTATACGCTAAAAATAACAAATAATATAATTAATTATCCACGCGGCGTTCTCACCTCAAAAATTTTGGTCAAGAATTGCCTAAACCTACAATAAAACGTGCACTCATCTGAAGGAAATACCTTCCTGCAGTAGTATAGACAATATATATCCATCCATCAGGTGGCACATCCATAGTTGTTAACAGTGATGATGTGTGATAGCGTGGCATGCTAATATATGTACATGAAGGACTAAGTTAAACTGCAGGAAGTTGTTAGAAAAAGAAGTAGGAAAGGAAGGATTAATTGTATTCTTTAAGTATATAAGTATATTTATAATAATTTGATAATGTATCGTGGAGCGTGAAAATAGCCCAAAAAGGCGGGCTGAATACTCTAAAAAATATATAAACAAATAATTAATTATAAAAAAAAAAATCTGAAATTTTGGTCAAGAATTGCCTAAACGTAAAATGAAACATGCACTCATCTGGACTACCTTCATGCAGTAGTGCAGGCAATATTGATCCTCTTCTGTCAGTGTAATATGGGCATGCCAAATTATTCATCTAATGGCGTATTTCATCAATATGTTGTGGAATAAACAAAAAATTTAACAAAACAAAAAACGACTTCAAAAAATGCACTAAAAAGGAAAAAAATAATTTCGTACGATTGTTATTTTTGGAGTCGGTGTCAGCCAAGGTAACTACATACATAGGTAGTTATAGATGAGATGTGGAGATCTTGGCTTACACCGACTCCAAAAATAACAATCGTACGAAATTATTTTCTTACTTTTTAGTGCATTTTTTTAAGTCGTTTTTTGTTTTGTTAAAATTTTTGTTTTTTTTTTTTGATTTTTAGTGACGAGCTTGCGTAAAGAAGTTTTACTTCAAAAAAAGAATCATCGAATCTGTTGGCGTAATATTGAGTTATTCGTCCATTTGTCGCCCACATACTTATAAGTCTTAGTCGTAAGTCACTAGCTATGTACATAATATATAAGTCTTAAATGTAAGTACCTAGTTATAATTTTGAATCTTAGTTGTAAGTCTATCGTATTAATTTTATTTTATTGTATGCTTATATGTACAGCGCCCTTGAGGTGATTTTTCACAAAAACGGCGCTTTATAAATCAGCCAAGTATTATTATTATTATTATACTTATTGCAAATTTAAGACATATATGATTTTCTCATGGATCCCATTGTCAGAACTGGACCAAATTAAAACACGGGAAGCACCAGCTTTCTAATAAAAAAGACGGTTCACCCAATCGAAAGTTCTGAGGTAACAAACATTAAAAAAAAATACCGTCGAATTGATAACCTCCTCCGTTTCTAGGTCGTTTAAAAAGATTTTGTATCTTAAATCTTTCCTTTCAGAATACCAATTTTTCAATAACTTGAACAAATAATAATTGAATACATATAAAAGGGCAGAGAACAATACTTATTTTGATTTTTTTTAAAAATGAAAACTTCTTTACTCCATTGTAATTTGAAACTCGATGAAACTAAAAAGAGACAAACACTTTGATCTATAAGATTTAGCCTGCGAGAGAATGTGATAGCAATAACATATTTATTTAATTCACGAGTACTCGGTTCCAATTTAATACGATAAATCCACTTTCACACGCAAGTCTCATTTGGTGTAATGGGATAAAGCGCCTGACGAACCTCAGCGGCCAGACATTAAGCGGACCAAGGACAGAATTCTACGAAATCCAAAAAAAAATATACATTATTTTTGTATAATCAACATCCAATCTTCAAACCTCTCCAAAATTATCAGGAAAAAAAAAACAATAAAGCAAGCGACATCTAACGGCTTTGAAGAAGAAAACACATATTCTAATAAGATGACCAAATGTAAAGGAAAAGGTGCACTGGAATTCGACGACAAAATTATGGAAAAAAAACATCCTTCACATTGTTAAAAAAAATTATAAAAAAAGCTTTGTTATCTCCCCACTCTTATCTACTTTGGTTTTCTGAAGGTTTCACTTCTAGCATATGTGAATTACACACTCTAATTTGTTTAATATCCGAAACGGACTAAGTGCCTATTATAAATACATATAATCTTTTATTTAAAACTGGTAAGTAATTTTAAACTAACCTCAACAAAAAATACATTAAGTACGAATATTATGATGTTTAACCAATTGGTATAGAGCCGTAAAAACACCTCATGTGCGCTGTACAGTGAACATACAAATATGACATTCTTTACTCTTTCTAATTATTTATTTACAAAAAATACCTTGAAAAGCTAAAAAGATCTTCTTTTTTACATTAATTCCTCACAGGAGGCCCTGAGGAAAATAACTTCTCTCAGGACCTGTATCATATTTGAGGATGCTTTGTGGAGGGTCCTTTTAAGGAGAAGAGGTTCTAGGGAAGAAAAAGGTATGAGGAAATGAAGGAATTTTCCCTAAATCATTAAACCCAAAGTTAATATTAACGGCGTAACGTCACTTTGCGGTGATCGCCCTGGAGGTAATTTTCCCACAAAAACTGCGCGTTAGAAGTAATCTATTTATTAGTATTATTACGTTAAAGAGGTCTCCTGTACGTACGTCACTTAATGTAATGGCTCCGGCTTACCCATCGGAGCTATGTATTCCTGAAAATACCAATTGACGGCAGTCATCTATCAGGTCAGCAGCGTCATCAGCTATCGGATGGTTGAAGGAACCAAAGCGCACGCCATGCGATCGATTCTCCAATCCAGGTCTTAGAAAATACTTACATTGGTCAACTTTGTTATTCTTGAGCGCGCCGGGTCTTGACTATGGATCCCACCAACTGCGTGGCAGGCTAGATCAGGAGAGACTGGTTGAGGAACTCTCGGAACATTTCCTAGCACGCAATGGGAGGCATAGATTAACACGTCCGTTACACCTGGACACACCGACCCCCAGATTTCTACCGATCCCTCATACCTTTTTCCTACCCAGAACTTCCTCTCCTTCCTTTCCGAAAAAGCATCTCCAAAGATGACATTGGCCCCGAGAGGAATCATTTTCCTCAGTGCCTCCTATGTGGAGCTAATGTAAAAAAAGACAAGACGGTGAAAGATCAAAGACTCTTTGGGTGGGAATGCTGTCCTTGTTCTAGAGTAAGGTATTACAATGGAAGATGCTCCGGGGAACAAGCGTCATTGAGTGTACAGTCGAGAAACATGCCAAACAGGCGCCCAACGTACATTGTTGACATTTGTCATATGAGAACGGGTCGTTTCTACGACTCGTTCTTGAGTTCAACAGCTTAGATGTGGAACGATTTTCCGGCCTTTGCGTTTCTTCCCTCCTACAACAGACGTCTCTTCAAGACCCATGTTCACTCCTTCCTCTCCTCAAAAAGACCCTCTACCCAACGTCTTCAAAGATGACGTAGGCAGTGAGGGAAATTATTTTGGAGTAAATATAAAAAAAAAAATTATGAATTCGACTGGTGAACATCAAAGATGTTTGTACGTTTCGTATTGTTGGATTATTTATAAAGGTTAGTGATATTAATCCCTTACACCATGGAGGCCGCCAGTATTTTAAACCGACTGTTTGGTACCCCTTAGCTGCATAAATCCTATAATGCTAGTTGTTTTTATTTTATTTTACGAACGCCCCTTTTAAATTAAGTTTAACAATTGCTGCACCAATTCAAAAAGTTTTTATTGTCCGGATAAAGTTTACGAAGTGGTCTCGTTGATTAGAATGATACCAGCTTTAACCGATACAGAATAATGAAAATTTCAATACATCCACTTTATGTTGCAGTTTCATTAAACTTTGATAAAGGACCTGCCGATTGGAAAAATGTGGTTTATTCAAAATATCGTTTATTTATTTGGTTTCATTACTAGATACAATAAAATTTACTTAACAGCGTCGTAAAATCATATTATAACAAAAATATTGTAATATTTATTCATAAATAAAAGATAAAACATCTCTCTCTGTTTCACGTAGTTGCTTCTCGCACTAATTTTATGTAGGAACATTTCTTCTTCACATAAAATATAATAATAGCCTTTATTCCGACAGTAAATTACATTACATTTTTTATAATAAACTTTTCATATTTATAACACTTATCATCATCGATTCCCTGTCTGCATGTCAGTAGTTGACAAAGGCCTCCTCAAACTGTCGCCATTTGTCGCTATCATTAGCTACTCTTGTCCATGTACCACCTGCTATGGCTTTGATACATAAGTACCTAAGTACATAAAATATACTTGAAACTTTTTGATAAGCAATAATCTTTCACTGATTAGGTATGGATGGTTGCTTAATAAATTACTCATTAAGTAATAATGTTCTACATATATTTTTTTAATATCCATGTGAATAAAAGTTCAATGGGCTCACTATTCCTCTGAAAGACTATAAGGAGAATGTATGATGCAAATGTGAATGGTAGGAGAAGACGTGACACGATCAAGTGAATCGGATACTTGAGTTGGGCCATGTCAAGAATCAGAATAATAGAAGAGTGTGTACGAGACGATTTATGAATGTGAATGTGATGTGCCAAGACTGAGCTGTTTGGCGGTCCGTTCTATCTATCTATCCCCGCGGGGAAACGGCGCGATGGTTGGTTCATTAGCAATATTTAGAGCACAGATCCCCGCTGGGAATACTGTCCTTGTTCTAACAGTACTTCAATGGAAGATGCTCTGAGGAACCAGCAGTATTGATCCCGTTTTCACTCGTTCGCACTTGGAAAATGCGCCAAACGCGAACCTAACCTTTGTACGGTATTAACATTTAAAGGGTCATTTGTACGACTAGTTTTTGAGTTTTGCAGCTTGGCTGAGGAAAGATTCGTCGGCCTCTGTATTTCCTCTTTCCTACAATACGTTTGGTGACTTAGCAGGGGTACCCGGGTTCACAAGGTGAAGTTTTTCCAGTTCGATACGTCTGCCCACCTGCTGTATGGTGGGCAGGATCAAGAGACTGGTTAAGGTATTTTATAGAATCTCTCGACCCATCGCCTTGCACCACAGTCGGAGGGATGGATTCATACGTCCATCAATCCTGATTCCTACCCACCCCTCACACCTATTTCCTTGGCAGAACTTTCTCTTCTTCTTTTCCTTAAAAAAACTCTCCACACAGCATCCCTTAAGATGACATTATGAGTTATTTTCCTCAGTGCCTCTTGTGTGGAGCTTTGTAATAAAAAACATGGGACAAAACCCACGTTCAATACTTCATTTCCTCAAAAATACCCTCAGAAGCAAATATTTTCCTCAAGGCCTCATGTGTGGAGTAAATGTAAATAATGTATTTATACATGTATGTATGTCACTTAAATTTCCTCTGAATGCCACTTTTTGTTATTTTAAACTTTATTGAAGCGTCTACCATCTCGTTTCATGTCGTTTATTTTACAGCAGTACCACACAGTCGACCAGACATAATAAATAAATTAAACGATGATCACAATTCCGTTACCAACTGTAACCGGTTGTTTAATAATTTGTCAACGCGTAGAATTCAAACACGGGAAACAGAGTTTTGTTTGGGGATTTTATAATAATTATGTATTGCATAATCCGAAATTACAAATGCAATTTGCAGACGATCCTTTAATCTGCAGTCAGAACCGAGACGTCTTTTAGGGCGAGTTTCACGTTAAGTCGCCTGGCATTTAGTCAAAAGCTTTGTTGAATCTTGATGTCTGAAAAAGTAACACACTTTTAACGGCTGATGCCTTTCGAATTAAAGCATACATTTTATTTTTGGACAGGTACAGGTTGATACCAAAGTAAAATTAATCAATGTTACAAAATAGTTTACACATACAGGGTGCACAACTAGGAAAGACTTATATTCACACTAAAGGTAAGGCAAATTATTGATTGAATATAAGATTAATAAACATCGCAATAAACCGAAGAAGTACGTTGTATAAGCGCGATTGGTTTCTAACAAATAATCTTTCGGAATGTAAAAAAATGAATGGGTTTACTTCTCAATTAGTTCATTGCACGGAATAATGTCGTATCCATCAAAACTATCAATGTTGAGTTATTGATGGAATAATGTTGGGCATATTAATATGCATCTTTTGAGGTGGAGATTATGGTAGTGATTTTTTATGCCTGTGGCAGCAAAGTTTCGTTTGTGGAAGAACTTTGTATAATGCTGTTTATAGACATCTCGGAGCATGGTTTAATTCATAGGAAGAAATGTGCCGTTGCGCGGAAGAATGTTATATCCAACTTTATTGTTATCCCGAGAAAAATTGAAAAACAGTTATGTTTCATAACATTTTATATTTAAAATACATAAAAAAAAACAATTCTTAAGAGTTTTAATTAAATAGTCATCTACGAAAGCAATGAAATTAGAGTTTATTACTAGAATATACGCTTAATTTGTGGAATAATGTTGTATACAAAATTTCACACAGAATATTATTCCACAAAACGTATTTTCATACCTTACAGAAAGCGACATGCTCTTCTAACATAAATGAACACATGCCATTAATGTATTTGAGCTTAAAAAGCAAAAAACGATATGAATAAATAAAACCATTTACGTTCTAGATATTGTCTTGAGATCAACATACAAAATTATTCCACAAAACTGTGTCAACGGCCAAAAAACGGGCTTAATAATATTTTTTCTGGAGAAATTCTGCTTTCCTGCATTCTTCAGCTTCTTTGCTTTGAAGACTTACTAGTTGACGCCATAAGACGTTCGTTTTCTCCATTTATTCCCATAAATTAAAACATGCACCGTGATTTCGATAAATGGCATTAAATAACATTATTCTACAAACCAAACTTTAAAAGCGTGCCATAGGCTTAAAAAAATTTCGTAACCATAATCCCTATCTTAAAAGATGCGTATTAATATGACCAAAATTATCCCATCAATAACTCAAAATTCAAAGTTTTGTTGAATACAACATTATTCCGGGCAAGGGCTCAAATAGAGAAAACGAACGTCTTAAGTTTTCAACTAGAAAGACTTCAAAGCCAGGAAGCTGAAGAATGCAGTAAAGTAGTATCTGTCCAGAAAAATAATTAAGGCTACTTTTCAGCAGTTGATACGGTTTTGTGGAATAATGTTGTAATCTAAAGACAATATTTCAAACATAAATGGTTTCATTTATTTTTTTTGCTTTTAAGCTCAAAAACTTAAATGGCTTAAACGAAGAGAAAAAAAATATTTTGTCGAATAATATTGTGTGAAATTTTTATATACAACATTTTCGGACTACATAATTCAGCATAAATTCTAGTAATAAACTGTAATTTATTTTTTTTATTTTTAACTTCATGAGTAAATGCGTTAAGAAAATGAAGATAATGTTGGTAGTTCTTAGTCGAAGTATGATACAGTTAAAAGTGACCGAATTGGAAATGGGTTCCATAGCTCAGTTGGTAGAGCTCTTGCCATGTCAGCAAAGGGCCCCGGGTTCGAGTCCCAGTGGAACCAATATCTTTTTCTGATTTTTCTGTCTCTAGATTTTCGATTGAGTTTCACTAATATTGTCTCCATTTAATTAAATATTCTAATTTAATTGCCTTTCTTCACGACTTTTCATTTAGAACTTTTAAAAATTGTATATTTATTGTATTTTATATATGAACAAAATTGGTATCATTTTTTCCATTTTTCTCGGAACAAGAATATTTTTGGATACAACATTTTTCCGGGCATGAACTCGTTCACAATATTAGTAATAGGTAACTTATCGGTTCTTTTTATAAGTGTGCCCACGCTTGTAACAGTTTGTAACAGTTTCCTATGCACATCGATCCTATAAAGATATTTGTATCAATTTTTAATTCGTAGTAGGAATAAAAAGATAACGTTTCTTCATATAAAAAAAACGTTTATTTTAGATACCTACCGTGCTTAAAAAGGGGAAAAAGTTTTCATCTTTATCACAAAAAAGAAAATTCCAAAACACCAAGATCCTTTAAGACTCGATGAAATCCCTAACTCGATACAATTTATTCATACCACGACTGTTCTCTTACTTAAAAAAAGCTTAAATTCAAAAATAATACTACAGCTTTTAAAACAAAAGAAAATCGTTTGTTTTTTCTAAAAGCTCATTGTGATTACTGTCTGTTCTTAAATGTTCCTCTGGTGTTAAAAGACGCATATAAAATACGCTCTTCTTTAAAATGGTTATTTTACTCTGGCGGTGGCACTAAATCCATGTGATTTTGAAATGAACTTTTTTGTGCGGGGTTAAATTTGCTTTACGTTACGTTTGGTCCTGATTGTGGCTAGGATTAGGGAAAGGCGGGGAAAATGGGTCATTCTGACGGAGGAAGCGCGACGCATTAATACAAAGAATTAACTATGAAAATTATTTGGACGTTTCCGAAGCAAGGGATATGTCAGCGGAGGGGAGATTTGCGGAGAAACGTACAATCAACATTCGATAATGCCCCTTCATAATAATATATATCCATCCTATTACTGGGACGGCTTTGTCCACGATTTCATCTGTCGGTCCTTTATTCGAGATTCCTTATTTGTCAAAAGAAATAATATAGCACAACAAATGTTGCTACTTGTATGCTGATTATGTTTATATTAGATAATATTTATATTATTATATTTACTTCGTGAGATCGTAGCCCTTTTTAACTGCCGTAAAGTACAACAAATAATATATCAAATATATTTGACCTTTTTTCTGTGGAATAAACAGGAGGATTTTTTTTCTATTATTGTTATTTCTTGTTCACTTAGATAAAATTTGACAAAATGCGGATTTATGAGCTTTGAGCTTACCCAACTAGTTTTGGATACAACCTTATCTTTAAGGCAGCGTAGTAATCAGTTGAAATATTTTTTGTGATGATATCCTGGAGAAGTCACTATAATTGAAGAATTATTTAATTTTGGACAATGTTATGTAACTTAAGAACACACTTTACAAAAACGTCATATATTACCTACATATAACTTGAAAACTTACATCCCTGTATTGTATGGCTTCATGTTGAGATAATGTGTTATGTTATTTAATTAATTTGAATTGATTTTTTCTGCGGTTTTATTTGTTTTTTGGGGAGTAAATGATCAAAAACGGCGTAGATACATATTTTCAATTCTTTAATATATTTCAACCCAATAAATTTTATATACAATTCGTTTATATACACCAGTTTGTATTTATTTATTTGTATATACACAGCAATTAAAGCAACATCATATGCCTACAGTTAACATCGACTTTACGTTTATATATTAATCATTTTATGTTGTAACATAATGTTTTAACATTCATCGAAGAATCTTTACAATACACATAGGTATTTTCTACAGAAAAAAAACTTTTATGGGAGAATTTAAACGAATATTATTTATTTACAGATCAGTCATTATTAACAACAATTAAAAAAAAAACTATATTACGTTGAAAAGAATTATCTCAAATCAAGTACCAATACAAGTCTCAGTACCTATACAAAATTATTTAAGTATTTTAAAGGAAATAAGCAATGATTTGAAATATTAAAATGATTTAATAAAATGTCATATCTTGAACTATATTTTGATTGTGGTCCTACCATTTAAGATGACCTCAGTGGCAAAAAATTAAGGTCTTCAATTCTGGGTAGAGAGGTCATGTGTGGGTTCAAAACCATGGTTTAATTTTATATTATATTTATAAAGAATGTTTTCATATTAAATAATTAAATCTCAGTATAATTGCAATGTTTTTTTTGAAAATGACATCTTCCCTTTGGCTTGGCTATTTAAGTATTTTATTCTATGCTACATGAAAATAATGACTCCATAAATATTTTTGGCTGTTCAGAAAATTGTAACGTATTAAAAACATTCAAAATAAAAATTTAATCTTTTCTATACATACGGTTTATAAGCTCAACAACGATATATATTATATGAGTTATGTACCTACGTAGGTACATACTTACTAACTTTTAACTGAATTATTTATCTTATTTATAGATTAATCGATAATTGATAACATTTTGGTTTACCCTTTCGCATTTCGTACAAATTACACCACTAATAATGGCAAACCTTAATTCATAAGATATGACGTAACCCTTTCCAACCGAAATAATATATTTTTTGGGAAATTGGTATTTTTTTAAGAAATTGGTATTTTTTTGGAAAATTAATTATTTTTCGGGAAATTGAAATTTTTTGGAAAATTATTGATTTTTTGAAAATAATGTTTTTTTGGGAAATTGATATTTTTTTGAGAAATTCGCATTAATTCAAAATGACAATGGTTCTGACAGTAAAAGACAGTCAATTATAAAAGAAAAAATAATAATTAAAGGAAACACGCTGTACGCCTACTAAATGTCAATTAAACGGTGAATATTCAATTTATTTCAATCACAAATTTAATTATGTTTGTGTATACAACTGTTACATTTATTTTTAAATAAAGGTTTGACAAAGGTACTACAAAACATATCCAAACTCGAATGAAATTGATAGACATCGGTTGAGAAAGGGTTAATAAAGTTATAAAATGATCGATTTTCATACAATTCATTTCCAAGATCAAAATATTTTATTTTTCAAACCAACAAAATTGGAACAGGTATTTAATGGATATGTAATTATGATTTTTAAACTGACATTCAACTAACAACTCTAAACTAAGACAATATTAATTTTATTTATTAATTAAATAATAATAAATGTCTTTGTGATTGTTAGAAACCACTAAACCTTTTCGTTGTATTTTAACTGGATTAAAAATAAAATTGTTAGTATGACAATAATTGTCATCGAGATGTTTTACACTTTACAAAGTACTTCTGAAGTTTAATTGGAAATTTTTATAATTCATCGTGTACTGATTGTTCCAAATCTCCCTTTGTATTTTCTTTGTAGATGTACTTCGTCGTACGTTCTTCTTTAGATTAAAGATGATGACAGGGTTGTTTTTTTAATGCAGGTCATTATGGTATCACTTTGTCGGTGGATGCTTGTAGTTTTTTTAAGTTTGTGAAAATCATCGGCAGATGTAGCTATCTTCTTTGGCGGCGCACACCCCGTGTGGCGATGCCAGGAATAGCTTCCCATTGGCACAGGCACAGAGCTGGTAGATATCATGGTGGTGAGGGTCTCTGGAATGCGCAGAGTTGGCCGGAAGAGGTAGAGCTGACTTTAACTTTGGCATGAAGATGCTGCCTGCTTCCAATTTTATCTGAAACAAATAAAAAACGAAAATCAGCAGTGACAGAGGAAGTCTCTCCGTCTCAGTTACTCCTTACCTTTTCCGAAATATGTATTAACATTTTTTTAAAATTATTTCGACAATATTAGCGACCAGCCTTGCCACGGTTATGTTCTGAACACTGAACTAATTCTATCCTATTCCCTTCGATCGTATTTCACTGTATCGTATTCTCATAATTAAAGACCGGATTATTTGCAACAAAAACAGCACAAAATATGCATGCAAATATGCAATAAAATAGCTAAAATATGCACGAAAATCCATAAAAAGGGCCAAAATATGCAACATGAAATAGTACAGGAAGTCGTATTTTTAAATATTTTTTATTTTATTAAGCCATTAGTACTCAAGGATAACAATCGTATTTTCGAAAATATCAATTACAAAATATATTTAAGGCGGCCCCTAGACGACACAATTATATTGAGCAATATTACGAATTGTGTAATATTATTGACCGTTTGGGGTGAATATTGAAGATTGCGCAATGATTACATACAAATTAAACTCGCATAAATTTTATTGCGCAATCTTCAATATTAACCCCCAAACGGTCAATAATATTGGACAATTCGTAATATTGCTCAATATAATTGATCGTCCATGGGCAGCCTTACAATGAAATTTACAATTTACCTTTAAAAACGCATATAACTAAGTACTGTTATAAATGTTCTGTAGACAAATTGTGTCTACGAACGCTTAATATTTTTGTAAGCGTAAAGGAGCGTTCTACGTCTACTGATATGATTGGACAGAATTTAAATTTGGGTGCGATTTTTGAACTTATTGTGCCGGGCAAAATTTCACCTGCTCCGTTGATGAAGCTATCAATTTGGCACAAGGATTCAAACCCTGGGTTATTGTTCAGTAAGTTTTTAAACTTTTCTTGGAGTTTACTCTGGAGGAATAGCTTTGACAACGAGGAATTCATAAGGTGAATTTTCTTCATAACCTGAATAGATTCATCAACGCCAATCCATGAGTTTCAAGCGTTTTTAAGTATGTAGGCGAAATGGGGGCTAATCATAGCTAGCTTTTTATTTTTTAATACTAAAATCGTCAAACGCTTCTTTGCACTGGAAAACTGTCGAAGCTTCTGCACTATCGAAGTCATTGATAATACCCTTGATGTGATGTCACTATGTGAGGCATCTGAACGATGAACGAGATCGAGCGTAAATATGCAAGATCTCAATTTTTTTGCTAAAATATGCAATTACCGCTGAAAAGGGTCTAAATACGCAAATGCATATGCAAATATGCAATTGCATATAATCCGGTCTCTACTCATAATAAACTAACGATATTTTACTACTTTTACATTAAGCGGAAAATATTGCTGATTCAACCCAAACGCAATGCTAACTCGGTCACTGACCGGTAACTACAAGACGCGGATTGTTATTCTGCTTGTTGTTTTAGTTGTTTGTCGTTTTGGTTGTTGTTATGGTCGGTTATGAATTAACATTTGGAAATAATATTAAAATTTTACAACCTCATTTGCGTTCGGTGGACATAATGAAGAAAAATTGATTCGCTAAATTTTCTTTACATAATATCATATTTTTTACGTGAATACCTCACAAGAGTCCCAACTGCTCCCGTCTGGAGCCAGTGAGACTATGGCATCCCCATTTGGGGTATGTTGTAAGGCTGAAGGGGGTGAAGAGGGGAAGAGGACGTTAGGGAAGTACCTGGCTCTTTAGATCTGGTCACCAAACACGGCTAAAGCTGTTTCAAGCAACGTTTCAATTCAGAATGGTAGTCTTGTACCTGGGCGATACTGAAAGTATCTTCTACTCTGGAACACGCCACATTTGTAAGGCTAGTGACAGATCTAGCTATAAAACCGCCAGCGTTATTTGAATTGGCATATTTCCCGGTGAAACCTTATCAAATCAGTGTTTTAATATTTTTACGCAATTTTTTTAATAAAAAAAACTTGGTAGCTAGGCACTTGCGTATTGTATCGTTAGATAGATACATAAATATTATATTAGATATATTATAAATATACTTAAATATTATATTTTATAGAACTGGGGAATTTTTGTAATTAATTAACGTTTTTAAGTTCGAACGTAATTTTGATTTATTCCAACGGTTGTCCAATTTCATAGAATGTTTTGTTTGAAAGCATTTTAATTTTACTCACAATATTGGCGAATTTTCAGTTTACCGTCGCGTTTCTCAGTTGCGACGAGAGCAAACAAAAAATATCAATTATTTCAAAAATAATACGGCTCGGCTAGTTCATTATTTACTCAAGTGGTCTACTGTTCCGCGGAAACTTTTCACGATACTCTCCATTTATATTCAGATTTGTATGAAACAAAATAGCAGTCAGAAATTAAATGAAAACATTAGCACTAGACGAGCGGGTGTAAAGTATGGAGGAAAATACTGCCCCTTGGCAGATTAGGCCAGTTATTTCTGGTCCAATTTTTAGAGTAAAATAAGTTCCTAAAATAACTTGAAAAAACTGACGACAAAAATTGTGAAAATGTTTTCCTCGATGTATTTGTAGGTATATATATTATGAACGTTCTTAAAGTTCTATTCAACTTTTGATGCATGCTTTGCATTTCCGTAGTGCCCGGTAAAGTTTCGAGTTATTTGTAGTTTCGTAAGAGTACAATCTAGCTTTTTGAAGTCACCGCGTTTAGACGACGGATTCTGATGCCTTGATTTTATCAAAGCTTTTTTTTTTCGAAATTATCCTTTAACAAGAGATACCTAACCAATGGTAAGATGCTGATTGTCCTTTACTTAAAACATAAAATTATCAATGGTATTATGATGTTTTTTATAATAAACTTACAGACCCGGCCACATGTTGCTGTAGCTAACGAAACACAGTGCCATCTACTGACAACGCCATTACAGAACATTTATAACCAATGCCATCTGTTAATTTTAGTATATATCAAATCCACATCGCCCGCTTTCCAGCCCGCACCCTTTATATATTATATATTTCAGTCAATTTACACAAAAACTTGACAAATTATTACCTAAACCTTCCTCATGAATCATTCTATGTGAAAAAAACATAAAAATCCGTTGCGTAGTTTAAAAGATCTGAGCGTACAGACAGGGGGAGCGTCTTTGCTTTATACTATGTAAAGAAGTATATGTTAAACAATATTAAAAAAATATCCTGAGTTGGCATCGCATTTGGGTCTTATCCAGCCATCGCGTATTCGATTTCTCGGCTAGCTAAGTCTTCCATCACGACACAAGCAACATTTTCCGCTGGTGGTAATAGAAGATTTTCAAATATTGTAGGGTTATTCGCAACCCGGGAATGTTTGTCTTTCTTTAAAAAGAATTAAATATGTGGAAAACAACATACCGCTCCAGCAACTGACTGCAGCCTGAGGTTAGTGAGACAGGAGGCCGTGATGTCTCCAGCGCGAGACTCCAGTTTTATGGACTGCGCTGCTCTGATCTCCAGTGATCTCGTAGGAGACTCCAAACTGCAAAAAAGATAATTTTTTTCACAACTTAATAAAAATGAAATGAAAGTACACGTGTTTTTAAATATTTTATTTTATATTCTTTAATCATTGAAGAAGGAGATAACATTAGTAAATCTAAAAGAATCATGACAAAAGGCAACGGTCGCAACTATGAATATTTCAGGTGAAAATAGTGGAAGCAGCTTTTTTGTTAATGATTTCATAAAAATATTTTTTGTTAGAGTCTCATAATTATATTTTATCATTAATGCTTCTGTTTTTTTCTGGTAATTAATTAAACAAACATTTGATTTCGTGTGTATAACGGTGTTGGGTAAAATAAGGGTTTAGTTTAGGGCATACAAATATAGTCTAGAGAAAAACTGACTACATACGGCACGCGCGTGTCCTTTAAGTCCTTTGCACACACCCTCCACTTATTAAAATCAGGTCAGTTACATTAAATTTTCTGAATGTGCGGAAAAATAAAATAGTTGGAATTCATTTATAAAATAAATGCATTAAATTAAACCCCCATCCGGAGTCCGAGGTGTATCTAATAAGAAGAATATTTCACCAATATACCTGCACATTTTTATTTCCATATTTTTTTAAACATATTTTTTGATTTATTTTTCAGCTTACTTTTACTTTTTATATTTGTATATATGTTTGTTTTTAGTTTTATTTTTCCCTAAATATGGTATGTTCTTTCCTCTTATTATGTTTTATTATCTGTTACTATTTCATGTATCTGACTACCACAACACGGGCATCAGCCTATGGTAGTTAAAAAAGTGACAAAAAATGTAACACGTTTACATTGAAATAATAAAAAAATCACAAAATATAATGAAATGTGACAGATGTACTTGAGAGAAGGTTTTTTTTTGTATGAATTCCAAAATTCAAAACATACATAGAAAGCTGAATATTTAACAGATTTTAGGCGGCAAAAAGTCTTCAATTGGGCCGTAGGCTGGGTATGCCTGGTCTAGTGCGATTTTCAGTTATGAATGAGAATTTATCTTTTTCATTTAAAATTTTCATAATTGAATTTTTCATAAATAAATTATCTATAACGCATTGCTGTGGAGTGTGAGCTTAGCTTGTGGACGAATTACTTACAGTAGCTGGTTGCCCGACGACGCCCGGACTAGCGGCGTCTGCAGCGAGCCGGTCAGAGAAACGCCTCCCGCCCCAGTAACTCGGAGGGCCTCAGCACCTATGACGACTTCGCCAGCGTCCGCCGAGAACACGGGCACGCCGCGAGGGTCCGTCACCCTGAACGAGCGCGTCATGCACTCCATTCTATCATGACCTGGAAAGAAACAGTTACTTATGCATTCATGATACACCAATGGATAAGGCATTTGGGTCTTATCCAGCCATCGCGTATTTTTAATAAATTATAAAAGTTGCATCCTCAGCATTCTGTAAATAATATTATGAATTTTGTTGTACGAGACGACCTTATTTCAGATTTAGGTTCCCAAATCGACGAGAGAACTTCGAATTAAACTAACTCACAGGGTTATCGTGACCGTATTTAGAACATTTTGGTATCAAATACAGTCGATTGACAAAGGATTTCTCGATAACTTGTCATCGTTCCCGTGTACAATTATTATAGTTCAGTCTTAGCCATTGTGCGCTGTTGTTCGTTCGTTGACAATCTGCAATCATGCTCGGGAACGATTTATTGATAAAACCTTTTGTTTCTAAATTGCTAAAATACCAAACTGCGCATTTGCAAAAAAAAATAATATCATACAAAATGATTTATGTTTGAAATAGCAGGAAATTTGTTGTTTTAATAGCTATGTTCCGATTATTCAAATAGATACTGGAAACTGCTTCGTGTAACGGATTATGTGTGACTTACCTAAGAATAATTGATTCTCCAGATAACCCTCGTGGTCCCTGGTGTTGATGGAGAAGTTCCTGGAGGACTCGATTGTGATGGGCTGCCCCCTGCGGGACCGGATGGTGGAGGCGTATAGCGAGTCCATGGCCATAGCCTGTCCCAGCAGCTGCAGGCCGCCGGGAACTACTCTGAGCTGGCCCATGCCTTCCTGCAGAAACAAGGATACTTCATTCATCTTCTACTTTAGACCACATGGTCTGTAGTATTTATGGAGAAGTGATTAGACGACACAATAATGATGAACTGCCTTTTGAGGGAGTAGATGGTAGAGGCGTACATCGAATCCATTGCCATGGCGTGCCCTTTTTGCATATACGAAAAATGTATGCAAAATGCAAAAAAATAAATTTTCCTGGTCATTCTATAACTTTATGATTATCCTGCTCAGAAAACAGCAATTATGTTATTTTATATTTTATTTTTTTGTTATATCAATAAAAGTGAAAGATGTAATTTTTAGTTTAAAAAATGAGTTATTTTATGTGTTGGTTAAATGTGAAAAACATAAAAGATATGTTTAGTTTATGTTGCTTATTGATAATACCTATACGTGTTAATCGAGGTATAGTAAATGACGTAAAATATAATCAATAGACCCATGGTAGAAATCTCAAAAGTGGTAAGTCAAAACCAAGGCAATTGTATTTGTTTTAATGAAAAGACAAATAACTTTGTTTACATCACTTTTATTTATTTCTATACAATCAACATGTTTCATGAACGATACATTTGATCCTAATGATGTGAAAATCGTTCAAGAAACATGTCGATTGTATAAAAATAAATTGTATTTGTCTTAGATTTCGTAGTTTCAGTACCCAACGTAAGGTCGTGGTCGCGTAAGGTGTTGTCCTACTAGTAAGTAAATTGCATTAAAAAGGCGCTAAAATGCCCTCGTATGTGATGAGACAATGTTTCCATTACACGGCAAACACTAATGAAAGCCAAGGAATAACATTTTATTCGTATTATTAAAAATATATATTGTTTCCGGAAGACTTTTTGCGCAATTAAAAAAAGTGAGATAGCAAAAGCAAAATCCCTTAATGAGTTTTGATAACTCATGGGAGTGCAACTTCGTTGTATGTTTTTAATAATAAAAAAAAACAATTAAGAATAAGAAGCACAACCTATGACATTAGGTTGTCTCATATAGAGTAGGTATCTTGAAATCTCAGTCAAACTCGTGATGTCGAACGTGGTATTTGGCGAAAATAAGAAAAAGCCGCCGTAAAGATTTTTGTAATGCTCGGTATCAAGTCTGGAGTAAAATTTCTTTGGAACAAAATTTTAAATTTTGTTTGATTGCTTAAATAAAGTAGTATTGTGTTGTGTATACATTGTATTAAATTATTTGTAAAATACCTACAAAATTAAAATCCAATACTTTGAGGACCCAGAGCGTGAGGGCCAGGTTGATGACCATCATGATCATAAGCCCCACTATCAAGATGTACAAACACCGCTTCCTCCAGCCGTATATTCCCACTGATATGCTGTAGCCCTTTTGCGTCTGGTGATTGGATTCCATCCTTTTCACTTGATTGATGGGGTTAAACTTGGGTTCGTTGTAGGGCATTCTGAAACAAAGAAAACACTTTATTATTTACGAGTCAAGATTTTCTATAAATATCTTTATAAATAAAACGAAAGTGAAACAGTCAACAGAATTCTACGAGACGTAAGTATCAAATTTAAAAATTTACTAATTTTCGTGGGCAACACTTTCTCATGTAATTTTCTGATTTAATGAGTTAAATTGGTTATTATTTTTAATTGGTAAACTAATGTTTAAGATAAGATTTTTTATGCATAGCACAAAGAGTTAAATTGGAGTTTGATTTATTTTTATTTTTTTTTACTGAGAATACCGCACAAGAATCTCAACTGCTCCCGTCTGGAGCCAGTGAGACTATGGCATCCCCAATTGGGGTATGTTGTGAGGCTGAAGGTAGTGGGGTGGGGAAGGAGGTGGGGAAGAGGAAGGTCGGGAAGTACCTGGCTATTCAGATCTGGTCACCAAACACGGCTAAAGTCATTTTCAAGCAACGTTTCAATTCTGAATGGTGGTCTTACACCAGGGCGATACTGATAGTATCTTCCACTCTGGAACGTGCCGCAAATATACTATATATTATTTTAAATGAATTAATTGTGAAATAACACAAATTAATCAAATAAAATTTATTTGCGCACGCCGGGTTCGAACCCGCGACCTCCGGATTGTGAGTCAAGAGTCTTAGCCACTGGACTACGGAGGTCGTCAAAGTTGGGAGGATTAAAGTTGATATCAATTTCTATTTGTTACTAAACAATAAATATTCAATAAAGATCGTGCATCAGTGAAATTACCCAAGCTTAGCGAATTTCGTATTTAATTATTGCACGTTGGTCGACAGATATAGTTATACTAATAAAAATAAATATAGAAAACCCCTACCTAATAAATTATTATTGGTTGAGTCACAAGATCCCCAATTACAAAGTACATTCCACCAACCTACGACTTAAACAACTTTTTGACAAAGAAAATGCAATATTTCTTTATAAATTTATTTAATATCCCCCCCTTTCAATAAAAATCACTGAAAAGTAACCTTTCCAAATTTGCGGCTTGAGGTATTTTACCAAAATAAGTCAATATGGATTATGGACACAGGAAGGAAGAATATAAATGAAAGGTTGCAACCTAACAAAGATTATAATTTTCATTTCTGATCATGAACATAACATTTCATGAACATAAGTACTTACAAAAAAACCTGATCTAAATTATAATTCAATCCATACACAAAACCATGAACAACGTAACCTTAGAAAGGTCACATTACCTTCGACTTTTGTAAAAAGTTATCAACAAAAAAATGGTTAAATAGGAACATATATGTTATATGCATTGATATAAAATAGAGAGTGTCTTCATTAGTTTCGCTTAACATTATGTCCCAATACAGGTTCACCTATTAAAGTAGATTAAGTGCAATTAATATACTAGTAATATGTTATTCTTTCTTTAAAATAAAATTATGTTGTAAAATTGTAAGTATTTATTCAGGATAACATTAAAAAACGATTAAGAATTTCGCAATCAATAAGTTAAAAATCGTAAATGGAGATGAGACGATAAAATTTTAATAATTCAGTTGAATCCTGTTTTTATGTAGCTTCATATTAATTTTATAATTTTCTCAATAAGCCAACAAAATCGTAATGACACAACTCAAAGGCCAGAATTAAAACTTTATCTCACAGTTCAAGAGCTGCAACTTCGATGTAAACCAAAAATAAATGAAGTGAATCTCTTTTGTTCATATTTTCGTGGTTGCAAGCAGCAGTTTCCGGAGCTCGGCTATTTGCTTCTCGCAAAGAACCTCTCCTACCGCAGAACATCCATATCATACTACATTACTAACGGATTCAATACCTCATTACAAATTTAATTAAAACTCTGCGCAGTTCATAGAACCTAACAGACTTTATTATAATGTAGTTAGTAGTTTTAATCGTAATTATTAAACATGGCTCCACGGGTTCGTACTCCGGGGGCCGCGACGCGTGCACTATTCCTGCGCTACGTGCAGTATGCACTTTGCACTGTGCAGGGCGGGAGACATAACAGGTAGATACGAGAGCTCAGCCCGTGGGAGAAATTACCGGGAAAATACCCAAACAAAGTAAATATTATGAGTTCCTACGTATGCGAAGCATTGCTTTTAAATTTTTAACGATCCGTTGTGTGATTAAATCCTGGCTATGAGTATTTCATTGACTTTACTTACAATATTAGTGTCTTGTGCCAGAATATAAATTAACGTATTTTGAAAAGTATTGTTTCACTTATTTTGTTTACATTATCTCCACATAGGAGGCCGTGAGGAAAACATCTTTCCACAGGGTACTCGTTATCTTTGGGAATACTGTGTGGAGGTTGAGGGGAATTATTTTCCCCAGGGAAACTGTGGAGCTAATCTCAAAAAACATAGTCATAACAGAGTAAGGAGCTACCTATTTCACTATTCTATCGAAAACTATCAGTACAATAAATAAATATTTGCAATAAGTTTTGTAACAAAAGTTGTGTACCAAATAGTAAACTCGGATTGTAAAAATAAATAAATCGTATAGTCGATAGTGCTTACCAAAAGGAAGATTAAATACCCCTAATATAAATAAATAATAAAAAAAACTTTTAACAGAATGTTTGTAGTGGACAGTACGAACAATGCCCCCTACGGTATTTATTTGAAAAATTGGGTAACTTTGCCAAAAAGGATTGCTTTTGACACCGTGGAAAAGCTTTTCAGTGAAGTCTATTTAAAAAAAGCAGAATTTACCTTTTCGTGTGTTCGAGACAAGGTGGTTTTTAAATTTTTTTGTGTATTTGAGGGGACCTTACACTTTTCCAACGGCTGTTTGAAGAACCTCCTTAGCCGCCTCCTTTATACTGTGTAGTGAACAGTGGCAGAGGACTACTATTTTAACATGTAAAAAATCATGTTATCAAAAGGATTTTTCGGAATTACACAAAGCCCCCAGCGAGCTTCGAGCGGCTTTGAAAAATAATTTTCGACAACGTTCACAGGCAAAATGGTCACCGGTAGTCGTAGAATATACATGTAATACTACTAGCTTGAAAAGGATAGAATTTTCATCCAACGTCACAAGTCACAAGTGCATAGATATTAACTTGTCGTGGGAAATAATATGGACTCAAATATATTATTATTTAAAAACTATAAACCTATTTAATGGGATGTAATGAATTGAAGTTGTCGATTAACTTGCAGAAACGTAAACATACACTATCGTGGATGAAATATAATTTTAATCCAATGTCATAAGAGCTAACATATCAATTTAACATAGTATTAAATTGAAGTCTTCGCACTGATTTAGTTCTGTTGAAGTCCAAAAAATACATTGCAACATAATATCGTGACATGCATAAATGTAACAATTTATCGTGGGTTCATATTTAGTATGAAAAACAATAACGATGTCGCATGTTTAGTGTAGTTTACGGAGTTTGGTACTACAACGCTCGCCTGTAAAAAAGGAAAAAAAAATTAGGTACACGTGAGAACTTAAAAACACGTAATTTTCAATCAAATGTACAAACTCAGTTAGAAAATATGAACAAATTTCCAATAAAAACTTCTTTTGTGACTGACAAAACAATAAACAAATAAAGTTTTCAAAGCATATTATTTCTATAGGTACCTATTTTTTGTGTTTTAAAGAAAGAAAACATTTCTGGGCTACGAATAACCTGACAATATTTGAAAATCTCCTACTACCACCAAAATAAGCGGAAAATGTTGCTTGTGTCTTGATGGAGGACAAAGTCAGCCGAGGAATCGAACACGCGACGTGCGACGCCTGGGTGGGACCCAAGGGTGATACCATCTTAGCCACTAACCGTTCAAACAAACTGACTTGATCGTTGATTATTTACGAGTGATGTTTTTTTTATTACGATTAACAGGAAGGCTTGAGGAAAATAATTTCCCCGGCAAGCTCGTCCCTTAACACCATTATAGAGTTAACTTTTTCTAACTTACTCTAACACTGCTGGGGTCGTGTAAGCATTTTATTAATCCCACAACAACATACTGTTTTATTGAGATTTTTCAAAATATATTTCTTGAAGTTAAAACTTCTTTAGCACAGTTATGATTTGAAATTCTATGATTCGAAAAATAGCCACACTAACAAGAGACAAACTCATACATCTATAGGATCTAGCCTGCGAGAGAATGAGATAGTATAATCGGTCTCCTCCTTGTGCGGTGCTTTGTAACCTATCGGTCTCCTATTTGTGCGGTACTTCGTAGCCCCCCTACTCTTGTCTACTTTAGTTTTCTGAAGGTTTCACTTCTACCGCATGTGAATTGCATAACCCTTATTTTTTTACATTGTGTTTAGTTATCTAACACACTATAATAAAGAGGAAAGATTTAATTGTTTGTTTGTTTGAATTGAATAGGCTAGAAAGGACTTGCAAGGAAGGACTTGCGGGAAAGGACTTGCAAGGAGAATCAATTTACCCACCTCACTAGACAGTATCTGTTCCGAGTCGGGTAAATAACATATTATCTAACACACTATAATAAAGAGGAAATATTTGATTGTTTGTTTGTTTGCATTGAATAGGCTCCGAAACTGCTGAACCGATTTAAAAAATTCTTTCACCAATAGAAGGATACATTATCAGTGAGTAACCTAATCTGTATATAATGGTGAGCTCTGGCGATATGAAATTTATATAAATGAAAATATGTGTATTTCATATATTGGACGATATTTCAGATATTCAAATATGGGACGCACTGGAAAGGACATGCAGGAAGAATCAATTTATTTCTTTCAATGGCATTGAAACGCATGCCGGGTATCAGCTAGTCACTAATAAAACGATCCCCAGTTTCACTTTTAAACGAATTTAATTAACTTTTTGGTCCACAAATACATTAATTTATATATTATCATGTTAATTTGCGCGTCAACCAAAATGGCAACGGATATCGGATGGAAACATATCACTTTTGGGTCAATTTTTCCTCCCAGTCCAATGAATATTCATCACGCCGCGTTTTACATTTTAAAATAAGTCAACAGCCTACAGGTGCACATATTAAACGAGTGTCGGTTTACCAAATCTAATTGTCACAAATATGTTTGATGAGAGCCGCTCTATTATTGCATCGCTCTGCAGCGGTGTCCTCGCCAAAGGATTTCAATTTGTCATTGATGTACAAAATATGGCATGTAATCAAATTAATCTATTGAAATGGATGGTATGCGTCAAACAATATTGTTTTTAATTATTATGGTTTTTAAATTAAACGCGTAAGGACTTTTATTACTTTTTATGGAAATTGCAATAATCACATATCAAAAATGTTTTCTGTTCACCACTTCTTCTCGTTAACTATTCTGATTTTGTTTTCACGTCTATTTGTTCGGTTTTTGGAACAACTCATATAGGTGTCATAGAAATCGGCGTGTCTTCCTTGCTATCATGGTAAGATATATGATCTAAACATTTTAAACGGTTTTAAAAAGAGAAAATACTACGCTATGTAATCAAATCTAAAATTTAACGGCAACATAGTTAAAATAGCACTGTTATGAATCCAAAGTTTTCACCGCAATTTGAAAGAAAATCATTAAAATTTCAGAAAAAATATATGGTGGCCAATTTTAAAACTTTTTAATGTTTGCATTCAAAATGTAAGTATTCCTATATTGTTAATTTCGAATTATAAAATTTGAAATAATTTTTATCAGCGTTCCAAACAGTTTTAGTTTTCGGATACGTTCAGAAATATTTTATTTATTTGGATTTTTTTGCAAAACGGAAATATTTAGACCCTCTTACAAAATACGGTCGAGGTGTGATGGGTGAATAGCTAGCACAGATTCTGAAAAATCGCTGGATTTCAAATTGTAGGATTTGTTAAACTGAATTCTGTGAAGAATACCTACACCAAAACAAGGTTATTTTTTTGCTTTAGAATGGTCAAGAAAAAACTGTTAACGAAAATGTATTTATTTATAGATAGGTACTTGTCTGTATCGCTTGTCTCAATTCTTGATATATCAGTTCCAATTTTGAAAATGATAATTAATATAATTTTCTGTTCAAATATTTTATTTAAGGTAGGTAGATACTCGTACTTTATCGCTTGTATGAATTCTTGAAATAAACAGGTCCAATTTTGAAATTGACACTTAAATTCGAGTTCTAGTGTTCATTACAGTTACATGGAACGCACAGACAACAGAAATTATTATTTTTTTAAATCTTTATACTTCTCTGAAGTCGACTTTTAAAAAAATTATTTAATGGTTTTTTGATGTAATTTCTCCGAAAATATAATGCATTTTTCCTAAAACTATAACCCAATTAATTGTAATTGAAAAATAAGATAATACCATTAAATCTTAAAGAAAAATGAATCAAAATAAGACACAAAAACAAAAATTGAACGACTACAATTAGGACTCGAAAACTTTTGTCTTACTGAGTAACAGCCTTATATTTTTTCTGTCATTTTTGTCGATCTCATATTTTAAAATCAAAATTAATAATGTTAACCTCAACTAAATTGTCCCATTTTTTTATTGTTTTGAAATCGCAATTAATTTGCTTTTATTTATGGCAATGAGATTTGCAAATTAAATTACACTCGACCATTTTTACCGCTAAATCGGCAAATCAAAATATATCAATTAAAACCTGCATTGCCATAATTTGAAAACGCAATCATCTGTTTAGCGGTGCACAATGCGCAGACTGCGATACAATTACACCCAAACTACAGACCACTTTGCATTATGATTTGTGCAAACTAATTAAACTGAACAATAACAGATCCATATCCCCTATATCCTTTGCAGGCACTACCTTCATCCAATGGCCGTACTTCCACGCGCAGGGATGTACGTTTGAACCGCACTCCCGTATAATGGCAATTCGCTGTATCTTCGAAAAGTTAGCTTTAAGATAAATGACTTGCATTTGTTACTTTCCTCGCATACTAAGAGTAGAAAAAAAAAATTTTGGTGAAAGGGTAGATTAACCCTTCATTTAAAATTTTATTATAAAAATACAAATATATCATGTATTTTAAAATTGTTAAATCTCAAAATTAGCGTTCATTATTTTGCAACGCGCGTGGCACGAATACCTGCCGATACGTGAAGTCAATACTCTGTAAATAAGAACCTTGTCTTCCTGTAATGGCAAAACAGTGTTTTCGTGGCAGAATTCGGTATTTTAAATTGCAATGTTCTGCTATTACGGAAGTGTTCTTTTAAGGTTTATAGCATTTTGCCACTTCCTCTGCCAATTCCGTGCCTAACTGCAAACATTAGGATGGGTATCAGCACTACATTGTGGACGGCTAGCTTCGCTTCTCAGGACAGTTTTTGTTGGCGCCAATGGCGTTCAGTCCTCCATTAATGTAGTTACCTGCATTTACCATTCTTTAAATACCTCTATCGGCCGTTCCATCTCTCGTAAACATACTTCCCAAATACATAAACTCATGTATTCATCGCACTGCTCTAAGTATTCATCGTTCACAATTATATTGCACATTGTTGTCGTACTATTTCTTTCAAATACCGTGACTTTAGACATATATATATATTCATCATTAACTCATACATATTTCGTTCTTCCTAGACACGAGGGACTGCAGTTCTTCCATACTATTAGAAATCAGCACCGCATCATCAGCATATAACAGGCAACATAATTTAAGATTGCTCCAATTATCATTAATATAATTATCCATGCGTAGATTGAATAAATACGGTGATAGTACGCAGCGTTACTTAATACCTTTTGTGATGTCAAACCATCCCGTTAAATCGCCGTTCACCCTAATACATGCAACGCTTCCTTCATACGGAGACGCAATTGTCTGTATGAGATTTGTATTCACCCCATTCTTGGACAACACCTTCCATAGCTTTTTCTGCCAATTCAATCGTATTCTTTTTGTAGATCTACACAGAAGAGTTTCTGGCTTTTTTGCAAGAAACTCCTCAGCGAGCAATGAGAAAATCTGGTCCGTGCTCCCTCTTCCACTCATAAAAGCACCTTGCATATCCCACATTTAATCCTTTTTTCTATTCCTACCCTTTCAATCAATATTCTATCGCACAGCTTGCCAAATGAACCAAGTGACAGAAGCGGAGAAGACAATCAAATTAAAAATCTCATTCAAAATAGATCCCTAACATAAGTAATCTATATATATTTCTTTTTAACACTAAAAACATCGCACAACTTAGCCCCACTCACAAAAAACTAATTAAAAAATCGACAACGCAACGATTGTCAACTAAGATTGCAACACTGTATTGATGATTTGGTTACAATAATGTTTCGGCCCCATCCCTATTTCCCGCTGTTTACACTGCGGACCGGAGAGCAAAACAAACACATGTTGGAAAAATAACGCGAATCGAATTTAACGCCAATATTTCAAACGAATCGAATTTTGCGCCAATATTTCACAGGACATTATTCTGTGCGGAAGCTCTGGGTTTATTGCAGTGTACCTGGACCTATTGAAAAGCTTTCCAGTTTTTATTTTGTCGCCGATTTGCGGTATTTTGTCCCGAGCCACCGCGGTACAAATAACGGACTACCATTTTGCGCACCGTAAAACTACGTAAAAATACGGCATTTAAGTAACAAAGTTGCGTAGGGATTTCAATCGGTTTAATCGGAAGTCTCTTTTGTTTTCCTGGCATTCTAACGGCAGATTGGACATTGAATATGCAGCATTGATATGTTCCAACTGCTAATTACCTACAACCCCACTTTCACCGCTGCCAGTCAAAACAATTTGTGGGCAAACACGAGAGAACTGCACTAATATTTTCGTGTATAATATTTTTAATTCTCCACATTTATGTTAGGCAACTTTCTTTCTATTTTTGTAATTTGAATTATGTAAGCATTCTCACCATATGTAAAAAAAACAAGTGTTTAATCTGGGTTAGTTGTCTTATATCGAACGTTACACCTCGATGTGTGTCGCCTTAAAATCTACAAATCTGTTATTTTATAGTCCATCGCTAAGTTAAACAAATCTACAACGATACAAACAAAAAAATGATTGTTTCGAATACAAAGTAAATACTATTTGCTTAACAACTGTCACATTCATTAAATACCTTGGTGCCTCCTTAGGTAGCAAGCTTTCTTTTCGGGAACACAAACGTAATTGAAATAAAACAATAACTTTGTTTGTAACCACGATTTCATTATTTAATTTTTTCAATACCTACCGGTTTCGCTTAACATAAGCATCTTCAGGGTATAAAATTAAACTGTGTAATTTTATACCCTGAAGATGCTTATGTTAAGGAATCCACTCGGTATTAAAATAATTAAATCGTGGTTACAAACAAAGTTATTGTTTTATTTTAATTAATATGTCAAACCACAAAGTGACTGCTTTCTACCAAAATACAAACGTAATTGTTAATAAGTCTCTCAAACTAGTTGATTTCATCACTATAATTACTTATTAATTGTTTTTGTGTTTAATTCGTAGAACTCCATTTTAATTTTTAGAAATTTAAATTTGATATGTTATTATCGAGTTCTGCAAGTATTTAAGAAAGTATTTTAGTTACAGCTGTTTCGACTTGTAAGGTGACAGTTTGAAAATGACCTTACAAGTCGAAACAGCTGTAAATAAAATACTTTCTTAAATACTTGCAGAACTCGATAATAACATATCAAATTTAAATTTAATTAAATTTCTAAAAACTATAATTACTCACTATTTTAGGGTGAATTGCCTTAAACAACAAAAAAAAAAACATAATTTCTTCTGACTCCAAAAACACAAATACCCTAAGAATTCTCAACCGCTCCTTGATTCCTCCCCATTTTAAAAATTCTTGTATTGTTTGGTCTCCTTTATATGCCTTTTCATTGTATTGAATTTATACATGAAATGGGATTGCTACGGGAGGCTAAAATTAGAAAAATTCAATTGCCCATAATTCTAAATCTTTCCACTTTAGAAGACAATCAAAAATCACAAAATTGTTTTATTGATTCACCTACTTTGCTACAACTCACCCCTTTCAATATACCTTCTCATAGACTAAGAAATTATTAATTGCTCTTCCCCATTCAACACTAAACTAAATATAGATATTTTTCTCCATTGTCCAGAATGTGTAGACTGGTCAACTTAAGACACGTCTCAAGTTTTTTTTTGTGCAAATCTAAATGATTTTTGTCGGTCACTAAACAAGTAAAAATATATAATATATATTTTGACTTCTTTCTTTGTAACTTACTTTACTTCTATTTTTAATGTTTATACTCGCTTTTGGTCTTTGCTCTCACACACCATCTTTTACACTTATAATTAACATTTTTATTTCATTCATTCAGACAACATTGAAAAGATTCAAAGAAAGTTTCTAAGGCTTATAAAATATAAATTGCATATTCCTACACAAAACATTGATTTCAATTTCCTCCTGGATAAAATGTCTCTTTTGAAACTTTCAGAAAGAAGAATAACCACAGATTAATATTATTACATAAAATACTGCATTACAGAATTGACTGTCCTGAATTACTTCAATTTGTCAATATCCAATATATCCATGTTCCCAAAAAATCAGGTCGACATTTATTACCCCTTTACTTCAATAACACCAGGACACAAGCTTATCAAAATTCTCCGTTTCCGAGACACAGTCTCGGAAATAAATATTCTAATCTAGGTGATATATTTAATCTTAAAACTAATCGTATAAATGTTGTATATTCTATCACTATTACATATTCTATTCTACTACTCTTCTAGATACAGATAGACTTAAAATAATTTCTGCAATTTTTGCTTAGGTATATGGAATGTATACTGCTTAAATATGTATTTTTCAAATTTTATAATATGATTTGTTGTTACATTGTATTATGTATTTTCTTTTCTCATTGTATTATATTTTCTTCATTGTTTGATACTCAACTTAAAAACAATAATGTAAAAGCCCACCAGGGCGTGCAATAAATAAATAATTAAACAAATTTCTTGTCTTAATTTTGTAAATTAATTGTAAGTCCATTAATAAATAAAAACAAGTTAAAGTTAATTATAAATTAAAACTATTTTATTAATTCACGTTAATCTTATAGCTTTCACTTCATTCGGATTCAACAAAGAGTGAACCTTTTTCTTAAGTTTTTTTCGTTTCTTCGGTTGTATTTAGAAAGCTTTCGCGAGCCGTGGCGGCGGGACGGCAGCCTATAGCTGTTATAACCCAGTCTGTACAGTACGTTGTTGTACGGTGGGTTCAGTACCTACTCCTGTAAGAGGTCTCGAAGGTGGTGAGTTACGAACCGCAAATCCCCGGGTTAGTTAAGGTTTACCACCCAACTCCTTAATGGAAACCAGAGTCCACACGAAGGGGTGGCGGTGGCGGCTTCTAGCTTTACATACAGCTACCTACTTCTAGTTCAAGGGCTGAAACAGAAATGAGGTGTACTTAATAGGATTAGCAGTTCGAAACTTATACTTCCTTAGAGTTACATTCGTTTGTAATCAAAATTATTTCAGTAAACGCAGTTTTTTCTAGATTACTTGAAATGTATGGCATGAATATACAATATATACATTAGTAAGATATTCCTTTCACGCGAAGTAAAGTTTGCAGAAACTAAACAATGTATATTTACTCAAATTGATTGCTTAGTTAAAGAACATTGTGTATATTATAAATAAAATATAAATAATAAATATATTAAATCAAAGCATTACAAACCCAATTGTGTCCTCAGCGTGCAAACTGAATATATTTTTTTCTAATAATCAATAAACAGTGTTAATCTTAAGTTACGAGAGCAAGGCCCTGAAGCATTATGTGTACATTTTAACGCAGCATCATATTCAGAAGTCAAATGTATTGTAAACATAGGTTTATATTAGTGATCGACAAACTGGTGGATACAATCTGTTGGCCATATTTTTTTAATTTCTTAATAATTGTAATATAAAGAATATGTATAAGGGTTTTCCAATAATTAAAGTCCTTTCTAACTTGAAATTCAGGAAAAAAATATATTTAATAAAAATCAATAGTCATTTTAGGTAAATATGCCCACCGTTTATCGACATAGTCCCTGTTATGATAGAAGAACTCGGTGAGCCATGGCAATAGCTCCTTGATTCCTTGTCATAGAAACCCACCGCCAAAATTTTTTTCCCCTCTTCCTTTGCGTCCTAGTCGGTCTCCAAAGGTTTTCCGGCAAAATATTGCTTCAGGTGTAGAAAAAGTTGCAAATTATGTCATCGATTGCCTTTTTGATTCCGGAGTTAGGTTGTGAACCCCATGTTTCAACCAAAAAAACATCGCCTTGGTTGGAAAAAATGATTCAAATTCTAGGGTTCTCAAGTAAATTTAATTTGATTAATTAGTGATATTTCTCCATTTATTAACCCTCTGCCCGTCGCGCCTTTTTTTTAACGCAAGGTGTCGCGCGGGGTCGCTTGGGACCCCAAATATAAATATGTGTAAATTGTTGTTATATCATACATTTAAAGTGTTTTTTTAACTGATTATAGTCAGGTGATATAAAATATGAAGTATGCATTGAAGCAAAAAGAAATATTAAAAATTAGATATTAAATTATGTTTCGGAAGCACCCTTCCTTCGTCAGGAGAATATTATAACTATAATATTCTAATATCCTCCTTCGTCAGGAGAATATTATAACTATAATATTCTAATATTCTCCTGATGAAGGAAGGGTGCTTCCGAAACCGGAAGAGTGTTTTAAAAAATAAAAGTGGTCTTCAAAAAATTTAAATGTGTTTTAATGGTAAATTATGGCGAGCCACAAAGTTAAATGCTTTTTACAAATAGGAACATTTTTTTTTATAATTTTGAATCATATTTTTTTAATAGAAAACTTAAAAAAAATGTAACCAATTTCCATCAAACTTATAACTATTTGAGGTTGATAGAGACTTATTTTATTTTTTAACAAAAAATCTACAAAATACAATGAAAAAACCTATAAACTTGAGTTTTCATGGTATTTTGTTGATTTTTTTAGCCTCACGCCGAAAAATAAGTCTGTATCTTACATCGCACATGCGCAGACTGAATGTTGGCTGCGCTAGCGTCAAGTATAGTCCCTTTTAGGAAGCTACCTAAAGTAAGGAATCAGTGGGAACATTAGCATTTTTGTAAAACCTGGGCTTTTAAAGACCTCACGCGATGGATCGAGGGTTAATTAAAAATGATATGATTTATAGTTTTAAGTGACAAACTTGAATGTAACCTCTGATTTCCGACGTTATTTTGAGTAAAAAATGTAATGACATTTTGGCCTCCGTTGACTTTTTTTGCGACTTTTTATTTTTTCTTCAAAATCAAACGAACGTAACCGAGTAACGAGCAACCGACCAACTCCTCACCCTGCCACTAACTATCCTACACCAATTTTATGTTGTTGTTTTTAATTGCTAATGTTAGCTGAAAAAAATCTATATAATGGTAGCAAAACAAATATCCTAGACTAGAATATGATCGTTAAAAGGGGTGACACTTTATTTTACTATGTACTCGTAGGATGAGATTAACACCTATTTTGTTTACACTAAACAGATTTCAAAGGAAGATTAATGTCTGCTGTAAAAATAGTATGCACGCTTCCTGCGCACCATCACAAAATGAACCTTCGTGAAATAATTTAACACCGCGTTGCTTTCTTTATGGAAGTTCTTTATAACAAGAGGAACAATTATTACACAAAAACTTAACACTCTCCAACAAAAGCTCTTTCGATTGCATTACAAGTCGTATAAGACTATTACAGTTTAAACTCACAATGGAATTCCAACAATGGCGGGGAACACGTCCGGTAAGGTGGGGTGAGCTCTTGCCTGTAGCCGGTACCGCTGCCGGGGTGGGTGTGTGCTTTTATAAAAAGCTTTTTGCTAAAGCCGATGTTTAGCCCGCCACGCCACTTCCATTATCCGCGTACGGTCGGGTCAGTTTTGCTAATTATCCGTCAATATTCTTACTGCAATGAAGACTGGTCTTAGCACCGCAGATTGTCTTCTTTTTTTCGGGTCTCGTGTTATAATCGTAATCATGTACATGGATTAACAACCCACAGGATAATTTGTTTGCTTTTCTGAACAACTCGTATAGGTCTTATAGAAATCGTAGTGACTTCTTTGCTATTATGATAAGTAATATGATCTAAACGGTGTTAGAAAGAAAAAAACACCAGGCTTTATATTCAAATCTAAAAGATAACCACAAAATCGCTAAAACGTACACGTAATTAAACATAATTATTTCAGAAAAGTGAGTTGACGATGACGTTTATAATACATATGCCTAAAAAATATGAATGTTTTTGGTATTTGTTTGTTATCAGTAATTTTAGATAGATAATACTTAAAGTGAATAAATTGTTTTTCTAACTTTAAATGTTTATTTTATTTTACAAAATATCACAGCGTATTTCATCTCTTTTCAAAAATATTTTTTTTTGTTTTTGAATGCGTTCAGAAATATTCCATTTATTTACTAGCGGAAATATTTTTATCTTCCGACAAAATAGACTGTTGTAAACGGAGGGATTAATAATAGTGATAATAAAATATTAACCTTTTTGAACCAATTTCAATATAGTGTGAGGTAAGCTAGCGAATGAATTACTCAATCTTTAATATTTCGGGCATCCTGAAAACCTGTAAAAATGTTATCAAATATGTCAATAAGTGGTCTAAGCTCTCATCGCTATTTATCCTGAAGGTTACGGGTTCAGTTTTCGTCTGAAGCTAAAAACCAAATTACTTGTAATTTTTTAATTGTTATGTCTGGTTTTTTTGAAATTTATTGAACTTTACAAGCATGGGCCCTACAACTTTTATAAGTCAGAAGCATTGATAAATAAACGAAAAAACCTAACACAAACCTAGTGATTTGCACCCAGTATTTGGCTTATTTAACTGTGATTGTTCTCTGTTTCAATGATCTCGGGTTTTTTGTTGGAATTGTTATTTTAAACATTGAAACGGTTTGTATAAAATTTAAACAAGCGATGAAGTACCGACCTATCATATAATATTTTGACATAAAATTGGACGCAACTCATTTTCAAGAATTATGACTTAATTTTTCACGGGTCTGCACAAGCATTTAATTACTATCAGCTCCGACACATGACAAATCACGGGATAGTATAATTAAAGGATGTGAAGCAGAATGTTTCTGTAAAGAGCACGTCAAAACATAGTATATATATTTGGAAAATAAATATATTTTTTTAATTTCGTGGCAAAAAGTATTTTAATTTTTTTAATTTTGGGATGTTATTACGTGACACGCTACCTCCTTCTTTAGCCATTGTTTCGGACAGCGTTACAGTGTCCATCATCAGGGACACATCTGCTCTGATGATGAATACTGTAACTTGTCCGAAACGTTGGCTAAAGAAGGAGGTAGCGCGACACTGCACAAAACCCCAAAAATAAATAACGAAAATGGATAATAATTCTTTCAGAGTATTCGTGACTATCTTTTATTGATCAGATACTATATACATGTTTTAAAATTTTCTCCTAAAATACTAAATTATAGGTATTTCATCGCTTTTATGAATTCTTGACAAAGTGAGTGTTCGAATTTTGTAAATAACACTTATATTAAAAAACAATTTCAATTTTACTGAACAGGAGTTACAATTACTCACAGACAGACCCACAAGCAAACTTAATATTATGTTTGATTACCTTATACTGACCATAATATTAACTTAGTTTTACTGGTGTCAAGAGTTTAACACGATGGTTACAAAACCGACCCTGGGGATGTACGGGTGGAGTAGCGGGCACTGGGCAGCTTTGTATCCAGGGAGAATTAGATTCAAAATAGAGGAAATGGATGCCACGGGGGTCAATTAGGCAATGGAGGGCAGATGAGGCGGTAGACATTAGCGAGAGGGGAGTGAGTCAATTGATGGAGGCTTCTGCGGTCACTTCTCGCCAGGTGACTGTTTCTAACAATTTTTGTCGGTATTTTGATAATGCTGTGATATGGGTATAAATACGGGTTTAATTTTTATTGCGAAATTATCCATGATTGGCAGATGGTATTGCTGATTTTAAGGTATTCCGACATGGAATCTTTTCTTATAGAATCTGTTAAAAAAATTGTATCTGTTAAAAAAAAACACTTTGATATAAAATTGATCAATTCTTCTTTTTTTCTACTCTTGTTTATTGGTGCATGGGTGCAAGATTTAAAATTGAAGGAAAAAGGTATTTATTTATTTATTTCGAAATATACGGCACCACATGGGCCATTGACATGGTTGATTTTTAAATAGTATCTACAACAACAATGTTAACATAATTAACACACACATATATATATATATATATATATAAAGAACAGTATCAAATTTTAAGTAAAAAATACATAGGTAGTATAAAGTTTTTAGTAAAAAGTAAAATTAAAAGAAAAAAAAAAATAATGAAAAGTAAAATATTGAAATATAAGATATATTTAAAAGGTACAAAGTTTCAAACATAAATTAAAAAAAGTTATAAAATATGAAAAGTAAGAAATCCTCTTAGAAGCAAATTTTTTTTTAATAAAAAGTAAAAAATGAAACAAAAACATAAACAATTTATAGGTAGGTATTATGGATTATGTCAAATGATGTCAACGATGTGAACCGATATGATAAATTTTACAAGTAGGTACACCTACCTATGATTTCCAAGGTATTCATTAATTATATAGTGCAAGTACTGGTAGGCATATTATGTAGGTATGAGGGGTGGGTAGGAATCTTGGGTTCAATGTGTCCGGAGTGACGGACGTATGAATCCATCCCTTCCAATGCGGTGCAAAGGTCTAGAGAGTCTAACTAGAAAGATCTAGCTTAGATCTCTATCAAGCAGTCTCTCCCGATCCAGCCCACCATGCAAAAGTTAAGCAAACGCATTCAATCGATCCTCATCCCATGGACTCGGGCAACTCTGCTAAGCTAGCTAAGATAGCAGGGGTGTTCTTTGACCAATAAATTGTTACCGAGACGGTGCGGCGGTATCCATACCCGCTTCCCGAATTGATGTGTTTTTAATTTGTTTAAGATGTACAAAGTAATTATTCAGATTTACTAATGTTCGAAAGATATTAAAATTTCTTCTTTTGAAAGACAAAGATCCTGAGCCAAAATATTTTCAGATTTACAATTCCTACAAATTAAAATATCTCGTGATTTTTCACAAGTCTGCACTAGGTATTATAAGAGAACATATAAATTATTTGTATTCTGTTCTTTATTTTACTTAGTCATTAAATGTGATCAAAATATTAACATTTCATGTTCACGAACTTCCGATAGTGTCTGAAAACCTATACTTTTCTCCAAATCCCTGTTATAACAGTAGCGTATTAGAGTGTTGAAACTTTGAGTTTATTGCATTTTAACATGCCATCCTAGAAACAAAACAAACGCCTTATAATGAAAAATCACACTTCCAAATATAACATTTTTTAAGAGTCAGGGTTTGACAATCGGGGCCAATTTGTTTCGCAAAAATTCAAATGTAACAATATCATATTATGGCCATTCAGCACCGTTTAGTTTTGATATTTGAAAGGTTGTCGTTAAATTTACATTCTTGGTGCCTTTCAACTTTCTATTAAATTGTAATAAACTGACAAACTTAACAGTTAAGAGTACAATTATCACGGAGTTAAGGCATAAAGTTATCTTTTTCTGCTGATCGCAATTTTTTCAACAGCCGAAACGGACTTCAAATAAGCATTTAGTGGGAAACCCTTCTACTGTCAAAACTAAAGGGCTCTGAATGACAATTTGATCACAATGTTACATTTGAACTTCTGTTTAACAACCCGTCCTAAGACTATTGCTACCTGAAAATCAATTTTAGTTAAAAAAAATTTCCTTAAACATTAGAGAAGCATTAACGTACCTACCGTAATTATAACGTTGGCAATATGTCATTATTTTTTTGTTGTTGTCGCAAACAGTTGTGTTTTCCGCATGAAATTTGATCGTTTTTACGCATCGATAACTGCTTGGCTTTGGAACAACCTGCCAGATTTTGCATTTCCTCAATAAAATATTGATATTTTCAAAACAATGATCCTTAAGAAAACCCCCCGCATCGCATCTTAACAGATAAAATATCAAAAAAACCTTATGGCTAGAAAAATACTAGGATAATAAAGGATCATGGCAAGTAAAATCTTAAAACTCCTTTTTAGCAACTTTAGAATAATAAACGTTTTTTGGTTTACCTTCAATTTACTTCAAATGTAATAGATCTTTGTATTAAATATAAGCTTTTTGATTTTTACAAATAAATAAAAATTGTGGAATATTTGCATTTTATACTGTTACATAAGTTAAAATAATTTATTTATATTTACGCCCTAGTGGGCTCTAACATGAATAGAAGGAAATTTAAACTCATAATATTATTTATGTGTGTTACTAAACCAATAAAATAGAAAAAATAAGAATGCAATCATCATCGCAAGGTATAGAACATCATAACAGAGATTAAAAGAAATTAAATAGTTGAAGTACTTATAAAAAACTAACACAATTTAGCTTACAATATATATACATATATAATCAATAATAAGACCTGAAATAAAATAAAGCGCAACGTGTAAGAGCTAGTTAGTAGGTATAAACAAACAGTTGTATGTGTTTATTATTGTAGGATAATAAAACAGAACTAAACAGAACAAAAAATAAAATAAAATAAGGATATAAATTACTGGCAAGGTTTTAGATGAGAGAAGGTTTTATGAAAAGAACAAAAATAATAAAAGTTAATTATTAGCAGATGAAAATCGAGATTAAAGATAAATACTATGTAAATGTTAAGTAAATCAACACAATGCAATGCTTTTATTTTGAAAATTTCTTTCACTTGAGTTCTCTTCCTCATAATATCTTTCCCATACACGTCAGTGTTGCCAACATAAAAAAGGATTTAGTAAAACCTGGGAACGGAGGTGCCACCTGCTTGAGAGAGACAAGGAAACTTGACAAATTGAAAACATAATCTGAAGCTTTTATCCCGCCTTACAGATACCTCTTAAGTCTCACGCGGCCAAACTGGGGTGATTGAAATCGAAAACCTTTAATACCTTGTGGCTTCTGTGGGGTATGGATAGAATTTTTGGTTAAATTTGATGAATTTTGCTCAAAATAAAGTGACTTTCGTTCCCATGTTTTGGTTTTTCAATATAGTTTTTTTACGCTTTTATGAGGCTCATCCGATAAATAATTTCATCAGCTATTGCATTTATTATGTACTGGTTTAGTCACTTTTTAATTGATTCTTTAAATAGTATCAGATAAATATTTATCCATTGTAATTATCTACATTTTCAAATAACTAACTAAATAACCATCAAAGGTAGATGGACCACCATAGAACTCGGTCCTGACTCAAGTGATTTTTTTTTGTTTTTAAAAAGAAAGACAAACATTTCCAGGTTATAAATAACCCGATAATATTTGAAAATCTCCCATTACCACCACAGTAAGCTGAAAATGTTGCTTGTTTCGTGATGGAGGACTTAACCAGCCGAGGAATCGAACATGATAAACTCAAGTGCTCTCTCAGATAAGTATGGTCCTGTACATTTTCTACACTTCAACGCAGAATCACGTTCATTGGTTGAATGCATTCATTGTACAATATTGTACAGCACATATTATAGTTTTGTATTAGTGATCGACGCACTAGTGGATGCAATCACAGAAAGTTAGTTTAGTCTGTGATTAATCGTAAGACAGAGCATTGTAAAAATATATCATTGAATTTATACAATCATTTAAATATTTTTATTATTATTTTACTATTTGGTTCACTTGATTATGTCATGTCTTCCCCGGATATCCTCGACTTCCTCTACCATTGACAGTCGCATCAGATATTCTCCTTACACTTCTTTTTCCGTTCATTCGGTTTTTACGCCATGTACAAACAGGCTATGTTGTAATAATGAAAAACACGTTAATAAGCAGATACCTGTATTTGTAACTAAACCAAAGATCGAAGAAGCCTTCGAAGAGCAAAACGGCTGTTAAAAATAATAATTTAAAATAGTTACATACAAAAAAGTGGGTGCGTCTACGTGTACTTCCACTTGTTTGTTTTCCATTTCCCACGGAAAACCAAAACATTGTGACCATGCCCCCATGTTTCATGTTTGCGCAAACATTTTGATCGAAGTTTATTGTACCTAATATTATCGCTGGAGACCCGGCTTAGAAGGAACATATAAACATATAAAAACTTCGCTTGGCACCCATTATCTTTTGGCTATTGCGGGAAAAGTTGAGTCGATGTGCGCTAATACATTGAAATAAGTCCCCTGTAAAATTATTTATCGGTTTTAGTTTACCCGTAGGTATATTTTTAGGAACTAAGAAATAAAGTACCAACAAATATTTTGATAAATGGTAGAACATTTCATGTTTCCTTTTCATAAACAAATCACCAAATAATTTCTTAATTTTTTTAAAAGTTTGTAGATTAATCTTGTTCAACACGGTCAAAGAACATTTATCGTGAAATAATGAGTGACGTATCGTACATCGCCCCGCGCCCTGAACAAAGTTGCCCCGCAGGTGTCAGTGGCGTGATAGGACGGCAGAATTAGGGTTAAGTCTGCGGCGGCTCGGGGCTAAAAGGGCCCCTGGGATCACAAGTTACCCCGGACTTTTTGGCCCCTTACTTATCCCTTCTCTAAGATTTCAAAGCTTTTAGATTTCTTTTTCCTATGGATGTTGGATGTTAAAAATAGAGAAAAAATACGTTTGGATTTAACAAGCTTAAGACTTAGATTTATACTTTTTTTTTTACTATTTTATTAAATTTGCAAATATTAATCACTAAGTTTTAAACACTTTAATTGTTCAGATATAGCCGGCTCACCTCATCAAAGGATTTACTTAAAACTAATTTACAAATATAGACTTAGAGGTGTAATTTGCAAAAGAATTAGAGAGAGGGGGGGGGGTACAATAAGAGGAAGCTTAGCAGAGGATCAATATAAAAAGGTTTTCTGATTCCCTAGTATAATAAAAATAGTATAAAGTTGGTACTCTTTTTGGTATATTTAGAAAGTCGTTTATTTAGCATCAATCAATAAATAAATAAAAATATATTGTAGACTGTAGTTTGTGTAGACTTTGTATTGGTTTAAAATCTATTTTTCCAGTCTCTATATTCCCGAGGAGTTATCGCGGATATCTGCCATTTAAATTCTATCTAAACAGATTTGTGTACTACTGATTTGTTTGTGCCGTGACTTTGTTTGTGTATTTTTAAATTGTCATAAAAACATACGCACAGTAATGCCAACACGGTGAAAAAACTAAGTTTTTTAATGGAAACAGTAGGAAAAGCTTCAACAGAAAGATTAATTTTTGTATTTATTACGTGAACCGATTCGTCGTACAGATTAACCGAAAATAGTTGTTTAGAATTAATCTTCGAATTAATAGACATGTTGCTTTGAGCATCGTCTTTGTCATTATTACCTTCCGAGACAGCACCTTTTTTATTGGCTCTGAGGCAAAAAATTCCCCTCAGGGCCTATGTTATCTTTGAGAATGCTGTGTGGAGAATCTTTTTAGGAAAGGAAGGAGAGGAAGTTCTGGGAAGGAAAAGGGTATGAGGGTTACCTAAGAATCAGGTCAGGTGTCAGTGTGTCCAGGAGGGACGGACGTACGAATCCATCCCTCCCACCGCAGTGCAAGGCGATGTTCCGAGAAAGTACTTCTGGAGAAGTCAAAGAAACTCCCTCAACCATTCTCTCCTGATCCGGCTTGCCATTCGGTTGGTGGGCAGATGCATCCGCCGCCAAGACGGGGACAAACTTCACTCCATGAATACGGACACCCCTGCTAAGTCCAAGTAGCGAACCACTTCGGGTGACCTATTGCAGAGGTGTTGGTTATTCAATAAATGGTTCCCGGGAAGGCGGTACCCATACCCGTCTCCCAAATTTGTATTTAGTGCATCTAGATACAAATTTGTATCCAGTGCAAATAATAAAAGCTAATAGCTCAATCGGTAGAGCAATTGCCATGTAAGCATAGGGCCACGGGTTCGAGTCCCAGTGGAACTGATATCTTTTTCTGATTTTTCTGTCTCCAGATTTTGATTGAGTTTCGCTAATATTGTCTTCATTTAATTAAATATTATATTTTGAGATTTTACTCATAAAGTTAAAAATAAAAATGAAAATATTCATCCTAGACTTGCAGAAAAAGTCAATAGATGTCGCGTATCAAAAAAAAACGGATAAATATTTATCCAGACACTATCTTGATAGCATTTAATTCGGGTTAAATCTTGCAATCATATATAAAGATAGCAGCCAATAATATGTGCGTTAAGAAAATGAAGAAAATATTGGCAGTTCTTAGTCGAAGTATGATACAGTTAAAAGTGACCGAATTGAAAATGGGTTCCATAGCTCAATCGATAGAAAACTTGCCATGTAAGCATAGGGACCTGGGTTCGAGTCCCAGTGGAACCAATATCTTTTTCAGATTTTTTCGTCTCCAGATTTTGATTGAGTTTCGCTAATATTGTCTACATTTAATTAAATATTCAAAAAATAAAAGTTAATATTCTACCTACAGACCATTATTCACTTACTATTATTATATAAGAGATATTACTTGGTGATCCAACTCATTTCTGGACGAGAAATAACAAAATAAGTTTGTACAAGCTAATAAAGAAAATGCTGCTACAATTCATTTTAAATACGGTAAAACTGTGATGAGACGCGTTTATCTCATTATCTCAGACAATACAAAGGAATATCATTCTCATTTAATGAGAGGAAGTAACCTTGAATTTATCTTCAAAGAGAGTGTAGTTCAACGACCGCAACAAGCCATAAAAAAAAACAAAATAATATGAATGTTTACATAAGCCAACTGCGCGTTTGTTTTGAATTGGAACACAGGCGAGACAATGTTTATTTTAGAAATGTTCAATTCAAAATAATAGTGTGGACCATAAAAAACACTGATTTATGACAAAATACGTAAAAACTTTAATTTGAATGGATATCCATAAAAGAAAAAGGGACCGGGGACGTTTTGTTGATATTGAAACGTGAGATGGGTTATGAACGGGGCGTGTGATGGAGAGTTCAGAGTAAAGTGTTGACTTGAAATAAGGGCAGTGGCGAGAGATCAGCTTTGAAGTTCGGTTTTGTAAAACGGGGAAGTTATTTAAATTCAGTGTAAAGTGTTGAATTGTAGTAAAAGACATTATTTCGGTTTAAAAGTGAACATAATAATAGAAACAGTGTTTTATTTTGTGTTCGATAGATAACTTAAAATCAGTGTTTAGTATTAGGTTTTCGAACTTAATATCGTTAATAAAATTACATCAGTAATATTTCAGTTAAATAAAGTGAGATTTGAACGGAATACTTCTATCACAAAGATAATAATTAATCTGAGATTTAAAATAAATAATACCAACTATTGAATTTAGAATTGCAAGAAATGGACCAGTCAAATTCGATGCTCAACGCTCCTTTCAGAATCAAAGGGTACCACAAAACAAAAGTAATTAAGTTCCCACACCATAAATCAAAAAAATAACACAACGTTTGGTGGAATTTATTTACAACATAAATACGAAAAATTACGTTCAAGGTCGTAGATAACGTATTAATTAATTAAGTACTTATATCTATAAAGATATGTAGTACAAGGGAGTTTTAAATAGCTTCCTGAAGTAATCAAAGAAAATAAGGGTCACATTTTCATGAAGGCTTGTGTGTCATACATATAAAGCCTTTGAGAAAATTAAATATCGATCAGAGCCAAAAGAAAAGTTTAAGAAAACTTGAAAGGATGAAAGAATTCAAAAATAGTAAAATCTGAAAAGAATTCAAAAGAAGAGACGAGAAAACGAGTTTATCACAATATACATTAATTATCTATCTTAAATGTTTGAATATGAGACTCATATGCAATATAAATGCAAAGGAAGGTTTTTCTTTTTTCCTGAAACGCAATTTAACTATGTTCGTCTCCTTTTCAGCGGCGTTAACTGGAATGTCTGAAAGCTTCGTTCCTGAAACCTCCGGGGGTACGTTAATCTATTTCAACTCAAGGAAGTGCATATCGAGGGAGAAAATGTGAATGTATCATCTTATAAAACGTACATACATTCCAAGGGGAAATAAGAAACCCATCCCAGCCTTCAGTTGCGAGTCAACACTCTGATGAATTGTACTCGCAACTTACACAAATACTTACATGAAAATGTTACAGTTTTCTTTGTAATTTTTTAATCAAGACTCGTTTATTTGCAATGAAAATGAGATTTTTTATTTTTGGAACGACTTAACGAATATAACCTCAAATTATAATATTATATTAACGATTCTTAAACGAAAATTTGAAATAGAAAAATATGCGGTTGCTTCCAGGTATTGAACCCAGGACCTTGTCTACTAACTAATCCCCTTCGGTAAATCATACTTCGACTAAGATCTACCAACTTTATCTTCGTTTTTTTGACGCATATTTTTATTGGCTGCTAGCTTTATTTTATTTTATTTATTTTAGAGAACGTTCACAGGACATCTTCAATTTATCTTTAGACAAATACAAAATGCTGTTACTGAGGCAGTTCAGTTATGTAAAATAAATACTGTATATTTCTTAGTAAAAGAAATATATACCTTTTATATTTGTTGGTAAAAGAAATATATAGTATTTATATTTTATTTAATGAAAGTGTAATTTTTAAATTGTATATGTAAAAGCCCCGAAAAAGGGCGTAAATAAATAAATAAATAAGTAAATAAACAGCAAATCAGAGATTACATAATAATACCATAATAAGATGTTATTTATGCCGATTATGAATTTTCCACTGATGATAGTGAATGATAAAGTGTGGCATTGTAATAGTGTTTTCTTAATTAATTTATTTTTAGTTACAATATATGAAAAAAGGGGGGAGAGGGAGGAGGAATATACGAATAAGATAAAGAGCCAAAGAACGGGAATGTATAGGGATTAAACTTTTTTTTATGTCACGTAGAGTCGAGTTAAAATGTCTATGTGGTAATAATTTAAGTTAAATGATTGTGTGGATACTGTGGATCTGTAAATAAATGAGTTCTGTTGGTCTTGCAAAGAGGGAGATTAAAGGTAAGCGACTGTCTGCTGTTGCAATTAGGAACATGGAATAATTGGCGTTGAAGAAGATCAGGAAAATCGATTAAGTTTTGTGTAATTTTAAATAAAATTACCGAATCTGCTATATTTCTCGACAAGTTAACGTCTGTATTTTGAAGAATTTTGTAGATTTTTCATAACTGATATAAAATCGAAAAGACCGGAAATTGAGGTACCTTAAAAATCTATTTTGAACGTTTTCAATTCTATTTTTGTGCAATGCATAGCCTGGATTTCACACGTGAGATGCGTATTCAAGGATACTACGAACATATGAGAAATAAAGTGTTTTGGAAGTAATAAGGTCTTTAAATTGTATATAGGAGAGGATTATGTAACCAAGCATAGAAGATGCGTTAGTGACGATATGGTCGATATAATTATTTGAATTCAGTTTACTATCAAGTAATATAACACCAAGGTCCTTACTTTCGAATTTGATAGACAACGGTACATTATGTATGATTGCAAGATTCTTCCCGAACTAAATGCAATCTACATAGTGTCTTGGATAAACACATCAATTTTTCTTTTTATGTGCGATATGTATTGACTTTTTAAAAGTTTAAGATTAATATATTTTTATTTTTGGAATGAATCCTGGGTACAATTTGAAGATTTCTCCCTCGCAACGTAAATTGTAAGTAAGCGAATAAATTAACGTGGGACGAGGTTAATACTTTCTTAAAGCCAATAAAAATAAGATAAAAATATAAATGAAGATTAGACTAACTAGTGGCTGAGTTGGCATCGCGTTTGGGTCCCACCCAAATGTCCCGTGTTCGGTTTCTCGGCTTGCTAAGTCCCCTATCACGGCTCAAGTAACATTTTCGGTTTACTACGGTGGTGGTAGGAGATTTTAAAATATAGTCGGGTTATTCGTAACACGGGAATGTTTGCCTTTATAAAAAAAAATTTAAATACTTTTTCAGGATGATCACGAAATAAATTATTTTTTGAGTACTAGGCAAAACTTTTTAATAATACGGTTGTTGTATAAGACGAGTTATTCATCATATAAATTTGCTTAAATAAACACAAAAAATTAGTATCATTAACATCCATTTAAATCTAATATTTTAATCATTTTCGTTATTAGGTAATTTATGTATAATTTAAATTATTTATATATCTAACTTTCAATATTATTTTAAGTAAAAATAAATACTCTGCAATATTATTTTTTTGACTTTAAACCTTTACTGTTTCAATTAGTTAATTTTTGCTATTTATTGAACCTACGTTTGTATCTACACTATCTGCAGGTACATCTAAAATATTTTCTTTCTGTTTATTCAACAAGTATTACGATGATTCGGTTAGTTTCTTATTTTTTATATTCTACATTAATATTCTAAATTCTGCCATTAAAAATCGCGGGGTATTATAATCATTGAATTTGCGAAGCTAAAAGTATTTATAAAAAATACATTTGGCTTAGAATCGTTGCCTTTCAAAAAAAGAAATTTGCATTTCGAAAGGTTTGGTAAATTTGAAAAATGATGAAATTTGTGTGCAAACATTTAAATTTGCCTTGTTTTGAATAAAAAATAATTAATTAATTATTATCATTTTGATACTAAATCTAATAATAAATAATATAATACTAATTTATCGCTTGTCTGATATGATTTATGTTTTTTTGTCAAAATTTTAAAAATTAAAGTACATTCGACTTGATTTTACGCATTACGCTGGAATACCTACAATTTCAAACCGTATTTACGTAAATACTACGCAAGAGTCCCAACTGCTTCCGACCACCTGCAGCCAGTGAGATTATGGCATACTCGATTGGGGTATGTTGTGAGGCTGAAAGTAAGGGAGGAGGGGAAAAATGGGAAGAGGAAGTTGGGGAATTACTTGTTTATTCAGATCTAGTAACCAAACACGGCCAAAGCCATTCAAAGCAACGTTTCAATTCTGAATGGTGGTCTTACACTAGGGCGATACTGAGAGTATCTTCCACTCTGGAACGTGCTGCAAATACACCGATAACCGGAATTCGTATATTTAATTGTTTGTTGATACACTATTATTACATTCACAAGACTGATTCAGCAATTAATCAAAGTATTGGTCAAGTTCAATATGAACTCCGGTCACATTTTCATTGTGTGTGAGATGCTTCACATTTGAGAATAATGTAGAAACTTGATTCAACTTAAAGATAATCATAGTTCTTAGATACTCATGAAGCTCCAATTAGATAAAATATTTCAAGCAAGAGAATCTTCCCATTTAAGTATTAGTACCAACCAAGTAAAAAAATAATAAATATTTTAATATTAGAATAAGTTAACAATAATAATCTAAACGAAAATATGAATGAGATGAAGACACAGAAAAACAGAAAAAGACAATGGTCGCAACTGGGACTCGAACCCAGACCTCTCCGTCTAACCGATGGGAATATATATAATATGTATATATATATATTTCACTGATGGGAATAACCTTAAAAAAATTATAAAAAGAAAGTGTTTCTTTTAAAAATTAAATATTTTAAAGTTGAAAAAATAACTATTTTTATTCAGTTAAAAAGGTTTAATTTCCCTTACCCAGATCAGATTCAAATCTGTGATGCTCGAGCAACACGAAGCTAGTATTTCAAACCAGAACAGCAAGTTATTGCTAGTGATCTAGCAAGCTAGTAACTTTAGCTACATGTAAACAGAACTACCTTTATTTTTAACCTTAAAAGCTTGTGAGGTAGCTAGTAGGCTAGCATCTCAAGTCAGGATAGTTTAAAAGGATGGGGTTCTGATATTTGAGCTAGTAGCGTTCCCTACCACAGAAGTCACTATCCCGGCTTTGTATTTAGCTTCGTGCGACTAGTGAATCTTTTTCTATGTGGACATATTGTTACTTTAATCACTGCAATTTAAAATTTCCCAGCATCGTGTAAACCGTGCTATCTTGTGTCAGGTTAGGAGAGCAACCTAGGATCTTGCTTTACTAGCCTCTTATGACTCGGGCATTACAGTTATTCCAAGGAACTAGTCGGAATTGCTGCAGTGAGCAAATATTGATTTGACCTCGAAACCCGTCAATGTCAAACTCGTCGAAGTAAAAACATGAATAGATAAAGTGCAAGAAAAGCTGTCAAAGTGAAAGTTGTTCGGGAACATTCGCGACAAGCTTTCCCACGGGGAAACTTAATTATAAGAAAGCGATGCAGAGGCTCCCCGCGCGAGGTGGAAAGGAGAAGCAAAAGGGGAAGGGTAAGGAGTGAGAGGCTGGGCTCCTTTATGAAACTTCGGCAAATTTCCTTTCCTAACTTCATTTGCGGGGCAGTCATTTAACAAAAAGTTGTCGGGATTTAGTTCGTGTGTCGCGGCGGAGAAACGAAGTAACTTCCCGACAAAAAGAGTAACGGACGGATAGTGATGTTTATTTGTATCGGAGTTTAACTTATTCAACGGTTTCCCGGATTTACATCCCAGTTTTGTTTGTCGTTTTTTCGACTGTCAGTTGCGGACGCTACGTGCATTGCAAAGCTTTTGAATTATTTGAGATAGAAATTTGTTGGAAGGTAGACATGCAACACGTTAAAAAAATATATATTATATTACAATATAATATATAATATATATTTTAAATATATATCAATATAATATATATCAATATGGCGGTACTTGAATACACATACACTAATAATATATTTTAAACAAGATTTCTCTTTGTTGTTAATAAAGAAATCGAAAAAAACGAGTGTGCTTTAGACCACACGGCTGAAGTAAAACTTCACCAACTTATAAAAGAACATATGACATTGGGGTGACATTGACATTCTAGACAATATGGTTTGTTGCATTTTTCCCAGTAGTACACACGCAAGCGTATTTTTTTCGCTGAGCAAAATTTGCTCCATTTCCTTTTGCATGCTCCGTTTCCCTTTTAATGACATTGATCACCGTTCGCATCGATTACCGTTCGCATCATACTTTTCGTAATGCATTCACCTGTTTACCCCCAAGTATCGAGCGTGCGTAAAGAAATTTTATTTCAAAAAATTACAAGAATCCAAAATATTTGTGAATACGTATAACATTATCTTATTTCAAAACGATTTTTAATTCAATGACTGAATCGCACCGATTACAATTTCATACACTATTGCCTAATAGTTTCAATTTGAATTGATAAATGTTCAACAAATTATTTATTCAATAATAACTAAACCGCATCATTGCCTCAATGGTTATGAAACAATCACCAATATTTATTTATTTTATTTATTTAAATTTACGGCACAAAGTGCCATTTACAAACATGTGTTTATTTAATATTTTTTAAATAGTCGTAGTACAGTAGATAAAGATTTTATGTTATTATTATTTTTAAATTTCACATAACGATAGAAAAGAAAATAACTTACTAACAACTTATGAAAGCATTAAAAAGAAACAATAAAATGAAAAAAACCTGTTATGAAGTGACCTCGTTAAAATACATATGACTGAAATTTTTCATCAGTAGAGCCTTGTATTTTATTAATGAAATATTGAATACATCAGCAACATTGGCATAAAAATTACCAATGGTGAGTATTATTCTATTTATAACAGAATTGTGGCCTGAGACAGACGTTTAATTGTCACAATAATAAGACATTTAATTGTCACAAACCTATCCAAAAATACTATAAATAGATTGTCTGTATGTGGCATGACCACAGTTTGATAATGCCCTCAGAAGGCGAAACAGCTGTCACGCGTAATAATAATTACCAGCAGAACTTGTTTATAAATAAACTGTTTTTATTAATTTAATAAAATTATTGAATATATAAAATAAATTAAAATTAAAATGGAGTTCTACAAATTAAACTTGATAACAATAAATAAACAATAATACATACTAGGGAACCTTGATCTAATGGTAGTTACATAGAAGTGAATTCAATATATCAGGGCTATCCAACTGATGATTTACAATTTTAAACAAAATATTAGATCAAAAAAATTTCTTCTGTCACTTAACTTCAACAATTTCAATGAATGTTATAAAAAGTCATAATTTTTAGATTTTAAAGGAATTCTTAATCAAAATAAATACACATAAAAAATTTGCGTTGGACTCTTTCAATGATATTAATGTGATTATTAAAGACAGGTGACTAAATTGTAGAATTATATTCTAAAATGCTTCTAACAAGAGATGTGAACAGAATTTTTAATGTGTGAATATTTTTGAAGTCTTTGGAAATCCTTAAAATAAAACCTAACATTTTCATTGTCCTGTTGGCTATAGAAGTTACATGAGATACAAAGCAAAGTTTCTGGTCAAAAATGATGCCTAGGTCAAGTATTTCGACTACAGAGATTAAGTCTACCTTACAGAGTGTATAATTATATATTATTGGGCGATTAATTTTGTAGAACCTTATTTTTTATTATTTTTACATTCAATCCACCATACCGAAACTCTTTGAAAGCCTAATACTAATACTTTTTACATAAATTATACCTGTAATATCACCTTACCAGTTTGGATTTACGCCGGGTAGAAGTACTCTTTCCAACTTGATTATTTATGAAAATTTTATAACTAATTCTTTCAATGAAAAACTACACGTAGACTCTGTCTATACTGATTTTAGTAAAGCTTTTGATTCAGTTTCCCATGAAATTCTCATTTGGAAAATAGAAAAACTTGGTATACGTGGCAATTTATTAACCTGGATTGAAAGCCATCTTACTAAAAGACAACAAATTGTTAGAATAAAATCCTCCTTGTCCGAAAAAATGTATGCAACAAGTGGAGTTCCACAGGGTTCACACCTTGGCCCAGTCTTATTTATCTTGTTTATAAATGATCTAACAAAAGTATTTCATGATGTATTTTTTTTACTTTTTACTGATGATCTCAAAATGTTTAGAATTATTAAAAATATTTAACATTTCAACATTCTTCAAGATAATATCAACAAATTGTTGATTTGGTGCAATGAAAATAGACTCTACTTAAATATCTCAAAATGTCAAGTAGTTGAGATTTTCTCGAATAAAAAATCCAGTTAAATTACAACATTGATAACAATACTCTTGAGACATTAACACAAATTAAAGACTTAGGCATCACTTTTCAATCAAATCTTTCATTTGTTAACCACGTAACAGAAATCTCTAATAAGGGCTTAAAAATGTTGGGATTTATAACTAGGCTAACTAGAAATTTTAACAATATAAAGTGTATTAAACTATTATATTTTGCATTTGTTAGAAGTCAACTTGAGTACAATTCTCCCGTCTGGAACCCATATTATAATAAACATGTACAAGCTGTTGAAAGAATACAAAACAAATTCTTACGTTTTCTAAATTTTAAGATGGGTATTCCAGCAATTATGTTGAACTACAACACTATTTTAAATGATATGAATATGCTCAAATTGTTAGACAGAAGAATTTTCACAGACTTGGTATTTCTTTATAAAATTCTAAATGATTTAGTTGATAGTCCGGTATTGCTTGAATTGATAAGCTTCCGGATTCCTCTACGTAATACAAGAAGTCAGGATTTATTTCAGTGCCGAAATTCTGGAACTAACTACCATATGTATTCCTCTTTGCCCAGAATACCAATGGAGGGAAATAATTATACCAAGTCAGTGGACATCTTCAATTTATCTTTAGACAAAAACAAAATACAGTTACTAAGGCAGTTCAGTTATGTACAATATAGACTGTATATTTCTTAGTAAAAGAAATATATACCTATTATATTTGTTCGTAAAAGAAATATATAGTATTTACATTTTATTTAATCAGAGTGTAATTTTTAAATTGTATATGTAAAAGCCCCGAAAAAGGGCGTAAATAAATAAATAACATATTCTCAAGTAACGGAGGAAGTAGGTATAGGTGTAGATGGAGAATTGGGAAGGGAACGGGCGTGTTCTTTGTCAATAGGGAACAATCTAAGTATGGGACTTTTATTTAAATTTCGTTGATTATTATTATTGTTCTGTATTTGTTTAGGAACTGAATGACAACTCAATTCCTTCTTGCTATTAATTAACACCTTCCATAAACAAATTAACTTCACAATAGAAATATGTACCAATTCTACCTTAAAATTTTTAGATCTTTCATTATCAATCATAAATAATAAAATTGAATTTAAAATCTACCGTAAACCGACGTTCACCGATATAACTATTCACAATTCCTCTAACCACCCCGAATCCCATAAACATTCAGCTTTCCATTCCATGGTACACACATTGGTTACAGTCCCTTTATCAAATACCAACTTTGCATTAGAACTATCTACGATAAAATAAATCGCAATAAATAACGGTTACAGTCCAAATGTAGTCAACAACATTCTAAATAAAAAAAATAAAAAATTATCCACACGTAAATTATTATACAACAGTCCACCTCATAATAATAATATACCAAGAAATAATAATCAACCTTATCAATGGCGTAGAATCTTGTACATAAATAATTTCTCTCAAAACAGCGTTAAAAACCTCCCATCAGATATCAAACCAGCATTTTACACTAATAATAGTAAAGGTAAGCTTTAAATGAATGGCAAGGACAAAGATAATAGTCTATCTCACTCGGGAATTTATTCACTTCAATGCAGCGACTGTCCCTTTTTTTACATAGGCAAAACAGCACGCAACATAAACACCCGTGTCAAAGAACACCTTAGTAATAATAATAATAATATTTGGACGATTTATATAGCGCCGTTTTTGTGAAAAATCACCTCAAGGGCGCTGAGATGTTTAGATGTTTACACAGCTCTGGATTTTCGGAATTTGCAAACCACTTGATTGAAAAAGACCATAAATTTGATAAAAAAACAGGCGCCACACTAATTCATAAAAACAACATCGGTATAAGGCTAGACAATCTAGAAGCACTTGAACTAAGGAAAGCCATAAACACTAACAGTAAGGTAATTAATAACCAACTAAATTTAAATAAAAGTCCCATACTAAGATTGTTACCTATTGACAAAGAACACGCCCGTTCCCTTCCCAATTCTCCATCTACACCTATACCTACTTCCTCCGTTACTTGAGGAGTCCAGCCCATTTGGTTAAATCATGTATTAGCTATAACACACATGTAAATTAATTTTATTAGAGATTGTACTCTCTTGAAGAAGCTACGGTTGTAGCGAAACCCGTTCGGCATAAAGTATATATAAAATAAAAATGGTGTTTACAAAGTTATTGTTTTATTTTAAATTATAATGTCACATCACTAAGTAACTGCTTCATATGAACAAAAATTAAAAATATTTCTTAACCTAACAAATATATACACATACATTTCCTTATTCTTTTCACTAGCTCTGAAATGTGACTATTCCACTTCAGGTTTTGATGAATGATCTAATGAATTATGGTACAAATAGGATTATTTTGTTTACAGAGTACATGATAATTTTTTTTTCGTGGATTACAATATTAAATTTATGATCAGGTATTTTCTGTAAGGAAAATAAGACATGTTGTTTTTTTACCAAACCCATTACCTCCATGATTTTATTTTTATTTTTATTAACTTGAATCATTATTATAACCCGATAGTATAGACTTAAAGGAGTGCCCAAAATCAGTTTTAGAATTTTCCGCCCCCCCACCCTTTCACCAGAGCTTCTAGAAAATTGATGCTCAAACGCAACGCTTGGAGGTAACCCCCCTAAGCAAAATGTACGTCAACTATGGGTAAAATGCAGTAAACTGTATGATTTATATTGATAATTTAAAATAAATAATTGCCATTGTTTATAATTCAATGAAAAAACAATTTATTAATGGAAAATACGCAAAATAACAAATAATTCAATATTAGAAAAAACATTAAAGAATGAGGAAAACTAACCAAATCTAACCAAATTATTCTCTAAGTGATACCGTTCGAAGCAGTCAAAATGAAGGGCGCGGTTGCAGGCCCGGCATCGATAGACCGTTGGATTTTTTTTACACAGAGCACAACGAATACGAGTTTCTCCACGATATGGCAAATGAAATTCTTGCATTCGAGGCACATGATTCCCATCTTCTGCGTCATGGCCTTCCTTTACACGAGATTCTCCGAATTCGGCATTGACCTGATTTGGAAAAGACAATAAAAGAGTACGGGTAACCTCCACACGGAATGCCTTCTGGGAAGGTTTTCTCTGTCGCCTAGTCATCTGGTTTCCCATAACATGCTCGTACTTCCTCAAGAAGCATTGCAACTTCCATCCATTTACAAGAGCGCTGCTGAGGCAAGATACAAATAAAGGCCAGTACCACTTCTTTGACCGAATGTTGACCAGATAATTTTGAATACCATTATCATGGAGGTCTACTCCACCCATTCCTAAATTATAATTTCGTATTGGCGCCGGGCAATCGATTTTTTTTTTTTGTATGCTTCCTCCAAAACTTTGCCTTTTTTGTCTTTCTTCGATGTCTGCCAACGCTGCACTTGACTTACTGGCTCCATTCGATCATGGTTCGTGGCAACTGTTACTTCACGGTTGTCCTGCCAACGGCATACGAGGATTTGGTTTTCTACGTCTACCACCGCATCAAATTCACCTGTAATTATAAAAGCGGTGAGAGGTACACTTTGACTAGGTAAATGAACGCTATGCACAAGGGAAATAAATATAAAAGAAAATGTTACCTTTAGGCAATTGCTTTCCTGTCTTCAACTTTCCTGAATCTTCAAGGTTAGGGAAGCGAACTGGTTTACATGTGCCAGTAGCGCACATTCTCTTATCCTTCAGGATACACATCAAATGGTGAGATGTGAAGAAATTGTCCATAAAAAGCTCATGGCGTGCGGGGAACTCTATATATTCCATCATAGACAGTACGACGGACGATCCCTGACTTAATTCGGGGTCGTATGTATCAGATGCTCCGGAATACGGCATTGCTTGGAACAGGTAGCCTTCGGAAGAAGCAAGACACCAAATCTTGTAGCCAAATTTGATTGGCTTATTCTGAATGTACATCTTGCAAGAATGTCGACCGAAATATGGCACCATTTGCTCGTCGATGGAAAGTTTTTGTGCAAAAACACCAAATTGAAGATATTTCACGTTCAGCATGTTGAACAATGGACGAACCTACAAGGAAAGATGGAACGATTAACTTTAGTCGAGAATAATAAATATAAAAAACTTTATGTTATGGCTACTATACCTTAGCCATTCTGTCGGTTTTATCTAGATTGTTGTTATCGCAAAAATGTATATAGCGCTTTATAAGCTCGAAACGTGGTCGTTTGATTCCCTTTTTGATGATGCTTACACCCAAGGTCGGGTCAGACGAATAATAATCTGTGGTAGATGGCAATGTATTGTAGCCGGTCAACACAAGAAAACCAAGAAAACGCTTCAATTCGTATATATCTAACTGGAATTCGGTATTGCTTTTAAATCGAGCGTATTTGATTGTACTCTCAAGAATAAACTGAAGCACTTCGTCATCAAAGAATAATGAAAACAATTGGAAAGCATTATAAGACTTCAACTTTTCGTACATATCTTTATGCACCACATTCAGCGGTTCAGGAACACAACAGATATGGCTGGTGTTTCTTTTCAATGCCTTAGACCACTTTTGTTTATAGTGAGACTTCTTTTTGTACTGTAGTTTTGATTTTTTGGCTGGTGGTGCATTTGAAATAGATATTCGCAAGGTGTTACGACTCGTACCAGATGATGTCGAAGGCTGATTCCAGTCAAGGTCATTAGCGAAATCATCTGGTTCATGCTCGGCATGGCATGACTCATCAATTTTCTCAATTTCGATGTTGCGCTCGATAACGAATGTGCCGGCAATATCTCGAAAGTTATCCACCTCCGCATCTTCGTAAAATGCCATCAAATCATCGTCAATATGCTCTTCGTCCGTCTGTTCATCGACGTTCTCTGGAGGAATCACAACAACAGCGCGCACATTATTGTCATCACTTTCACAATCGCTAAAAGAGCGCTCCAACTCTGCTATCATTTCATCGTGATTTAATGGTTTCGTATTAAAACGACGAATAAGAGTCGAAGAAGTAGGTATTTTCGACATGTTTGATCAAAATATACGAAAACCGCAGACAAACTATTAATTTTAATAAAAATCACTCACAAAAACACTAAAAAACCGTATTGTTTGAAGTAAAGTTAACCAAAAACGTATGTAAACACTGTGACAGCTAACCTCCAAACGTTGCGCGCAGGCATCAACTGATTTCAGTGACATCTAGCGGTCATCTTATGCATAAAATACTATGTTGAAACAGTGTTGCCAACCATTTAACCTTTTGATAACAGTATGTGATTCACACATGTTTTATTTTTTTCTGTTTTAATTTTTATTTTTTTATTTCAAAATGGGTCTATTTTCAGGGTTTTAGTAAAAAAATTATTAAAAATATAATAATTAATCAAATTTATTAAATGATGTTAATTATTGAAAGCTAACATACCAATCTGTAAGTGCTGCATAAAAACTTGGTGGGATTTAGCTTTATTCACAGTGAAAAAAAATCATACTTTTCATCTATTTTTTTGATGCCTATAGACATCGTCATGGAGGTAATGGGTTAAGTGTGAGTAGGTTATTATCGAACCATGATTTTAAGATGTATAATTTTTATAGTAATATCTTTATTTTCCAACTGTTTTGATATCATTTGTCAACTGTCTTAATATCTTCATTTTCTAACTATCGGCCAACTGTTTATTAACTCTCTCTCTCTCTCTCTTTCTCTCAGTCAGAATGAAGAGTTATTGTGAGCTATTTTAAATACGCCGACAGTTAGCAAATAAAGATATTAAGACAGTTGGCAAATGATATGAATATATATAAATATATATATATTTTTAAATTATTTTTTTATTTTTAATAATATGTTTTACAAGGTACACAATGATAATTTTACATCTTAGTATTTTTACTACTCTTCCATTGAAAGCATTTGCTTGTATATGGAAGGGGTGTGTACATAAACGCTGTAATTAGTTAGTACTTAAATAATTCACAGTACATAAATATATGTTTGCTGTAGTATATATTTTGATATAAGGGTGTATTTAAAAAAAAAATAAAGTTATGGAAAACTTATAATATTTGTAAAATTAATTGATATTAGTTATTTTCTTAAGAATATTTGAATACAATAGTATTTGAAGTAAGAAAGGCAATCTCATTCAAATACCAACAATAGGTATACCAACACAAAATCATTGTATTTCAATTAATAATTATTATCTATAACAAAAGTAAACATTAACCAATTCTGCATTCAAACAAACCAAAGAAAGAAATTGTATAATCAAGTTAGTTAAAATCGTAAGTTGAGACATTTCTGATGTTTGAATAACCCAAGAGTGTGCATAAATGAGAAAGATACCAGGAGTTTTGTGCCCAGCGGAAAATGTGTGTCGATTCTTCCTCAGTCAATCAATCAGTCAGTCAATCAATGTAGATATTTGTGGACGCATTGCCGTAGCTGTAACGTCAAAATATCTAAAAGAGTGCGGAAAAGCGAATATACAGAACTGGACCAACATGATTTTGTTCCCACAATGACCACCAAACGTGGGATAGAAAGGTGGTTTTATTGCATACAATACACCGTGGATAAAGAAGAACAACACAGATTGATACAGTGTACGTCAATTTGTCAACTTGTCGCACAGTTTGAAGTCGGGTTCTCATAACAGAATGCTGCACCAGCAGAACAATCACGATTTCCTCACCAACTGCGGAGCGTCTCGACGCGGCGTCGCATCGCCGTTACCGTAACGCGTCGTGACGTGTCGCGTCGCGGCGTCTCTGCTACGGAGCGCTCTAACGCGTAATGTATGCGGCGGGAACTCGCGCTCAAATCACGTTCCAAATATTCACTATTTGATTTAAACAGTGACAGAGCAACCGCTTAGTGCTGGAACTGCGCTATTTATGGTTTTACGATGCAATAAAATCATGAATCTTTTTCAGAAATGTTCCTACTTGTACAGGGGTGTTTAGCAATATCGAACTATTAGATTTTGAAGCACCCAGAAGAGGAAATCTTCTCTAAAAATTATAAAATCTCACCACGGAGTGATTGTAAATTCATTACCCATTATAGTGCAAATTTTAGAAGTGAAACTTATTTAGCACCGTTGTGATTTGAAACTTGATTAAACGAAAAAGCTACACTACAAAGCTACAATAAGCTACACATACATCTATAGGATTTAGCCTGCGAGAGAATGAGATACAATAATCGATCTCCTCTTTGTGCGGTGCTTCGTAGCCTACCCGCTATTGTCTACTTTAGTTTTCTGAAGGTTTCACTTTTACCGCGTGTGAACCGCAAACTTGTAATTTTTGAAATAAAAACTTCCTTACCGCCGTTGTGATTTGAAATTCGATGAAACGAAAAAAAGCGACATTAAAAAGAGACAAACACATACATCTACAAGATTAAGCCCCGTGAGAGAAAGAGATAGTGTAATCGGTATGCCCTTTGTGTGGTGCTTTGTAGCCTCCCCACTCTTGTTTACTTTAGTTTTCTGAAGGTTTCACTTAATCTGCGTGTTAATTACACACTCTGTTTTTGTTGTTGCTCTCATTGCGCTCTGTCACAATTTTGTGAATAAAATGGGTGTTGTGGAGATATTAGTGGATAACTACGGTAGATATTCCTTTTAAACTTTTATGGAACAATGATAAAAAAAAATTAAATCGTTGGGTAAAATCTTTAAAAGTTTTTCAAATATAATTAAAATAAATAATTCTTTTGAACCGTATTTTTTCGGACAATGTCAAACACAAAATAATGTATATGTAAAAAAAAAGTTTTTCTTGTCTAATTTTTTACGCGCCTTTGTCACTAGTCTTTAGTGTCGAGAAAGCGTTTACCAATATTTTATTTTATTTATAATAAGGTCGTTCTATAACATTTGCAGAAAAAATATTTATATTACAAGCCACTGAAAACCTCCCAATGAGGAGAACTAGGAAAATATTTTATTTATTTATTAACGTCTAATTGATATTTTACACGATAGATTATAAATTAAATTGAAAACTACAGTATAAAATTAATAAAAAAAATAAATCACAGAATACAATATACAGTATGGGTAGTTGAATATCTAAACGTACTTATCTCTACGAACCAAATTTTTATCAAAAGCAAGAAAACTGTTTCATAGCATTTTAGTAAAATTAAATGTTTTATAAAAATTACTGCAAAATAAAACATTTTATGTATGTATATTTGAAATATAAATCTGATAGATAATTAATTGATTATTTAATATTTAAAAATGTACTTAGATACATTTTGATATTGAACCATGGATTTAAATACATTTTGAAAGTAAAGTCTTTGAATTAAGTCACATTTTGAAACTCATAAACTGTGTTTGATAATACCTCTGCCAGGGGTGTAGTGACGAAATTACATAATTTATATATACATAGATAAAGTAAAATTACCGTTAATATCTCACAAAAATCACGATAACATCAACTTCAAAACCACTAACAAAACATGTGTTTCTTGTAATGGTGTCCATTGCACAGAAAGTAGCTCATTAATTGGTTAAAAAACCAATGTGGCTTTCAATTCCATGGCACGTATTGGTTGTTGGAGTTGAGAACATTTGAAGACGATTTTTAACAAGCTATTGACAAGCTATAACTAAGGATTTAACCATGTTTTGGCACTGAAATAATATTTCAAACATAACTATGATCCAATAAAACGCGTTGGCATTCAAGTCTCAAAAAAAGTCAAAATGGTGGTTAAGTACCTTTCGATTTTCACTAGTCAAGTTATTATCAAACTAACTTTATAGAACTCATAAAATTTATGCACGAGCAAAAAAAATCAAAAAGATAATATAAATATAATACTAATTAGCATATGCATGAATTATGATTACTCTTTGTTTACATTAATTAAAAAGTGTTGAACTAAATTCAATAATATTTTTTTAAATAATGATCTGTTAGGTTTACAGAAGAGAGATTTGCGTCTACTTTTTACATTTAAAGTATGGTAACAGTAACAGTAGTAACACTATTTTATATTCAAAGATATATATTATAGCATTTATCCACTCTTACTGATCCTACTCTATTTGCAAGTACTTTGTAATATACTTAAAAATATGATATCCTCTCTAAAAGGTTTTCTATAATACGTCCTTTAAACTGAATAAAACACTAAATTGAATCGACCTTCCTTTATAATAATTCCTCTCATGTTTTATTCATTCGAAGAAAACAAAATTGACATTCGATACTTTAGTCTATATTTACAATGGAAATAATGAAAGGTACCGAAGAAGAATATTTGTTTTGGAGAATTTTGGGCAAGGGCGCGCATTACGGATTAATACGCCAATTGAATATATCGTGCGAGTTTAGACGCTCTTCATTTTTACCGTTCCCTAAAAAATAACAAATGAAAGGCGATACTCTTGAAAATGCTGCGGCGTGTACCACATATTGATATCCCTTAGAGCAGCGTTTTTCAACGTGGGGCGCACCTCCCAACTAATTTTATAAAATTTTCACACTTTTTAAAGTAAAACTTTTTAACGCACGCTCGACTTGGGGGGAATGCGTTACGAAAAAGTGTAATGCGAACGGTAATCGATGCGAACGGTAATCGATGCGAACGGTGATCGATGCGAACGGTGATCGAGCGAGGCGTACATACTGCACAATTAAGGTAAGGCCTACATACTAACCCAAGGTCGTAGGTCACCCCACAGTTGTAGGTCACCTCAGGGTCATAGGTCACCCCATGGTCATATGTCGCCCCAATTCCGAGTAAAATATGCTAATTCTAACTCAAATGTTAACTCGATGAGTATTGAGGTTAGTGGGTTAGTATGAGTTAATTTTGTCGTGTATATTTTCTGCCTGTAGATACAGAGTATTCAATATACTTATGTACATTTTTACGCAGTACTGCGTTCATTGGTCAAATCATTGTGTATGTAGTTTCGTATCAGTGATCGATGAACTGGTGGATGCAGTTTTTAAGTGAAAACTTCTTTAGCATTGTTGTGATTTGAAACTCAATGAAATGAAACGAGTGACACTAAAAAGAGACAAACACACCCAGCTATAGGTTTTAGCATGCGAGAATGAGGTTAATGATACTAATCACTGTCCTCTTCGTGCGGTGCATCGTAGCCTATCGGCCTTCTCTTTATGCCATGCTTAGTAGAATAAAATCTTACTAATATTATAAATGCGAAAGTTTGTATGGATGGTTGGTTGGATGGTCCTTACTCTTTCACGCAATAAATATCAAATGGAATTTATAAATTCTTTCACTAATCGAAAGCTACTTTATTTGCGAATAACAGGGGCTATATATATTGGTAAGCTCTGGCGTTATGAATAAGCTGTGGCGTTATGAAATTATTTATTATACGTTTATTGGCAAAGCGTGTTTCTAAGTAAATGTTTGACGTGGGCTGTCAATATTATATCTTTGATAGCGAAAATTCAAATATTAGTATTCGAATATGAATATTTAGTGTAGGTAGATACAAATATAAAATAGGTAGTCGTCTACATTTTGACCTAGGTCAAAAGCTATACTAATATTATGAATGCGAAACGGAGCGTATTAGATTGTTGATTGATTGGGGGAGGGGGAGTGGTAGTGCGGGAGGAGGGGGGGGGGGGGACAAATATGCGAGCGAAGCCGGGGGAAAAAGCTAGTATAAAATCATTTTTAAAATTGGTAACATTACTATAATATAATGAACAATTCAATTATCCTAAACCTGATACTCAGCATTCGTCTCGTTCTCTGGAAGTTTATCTTTCTGAAGGTTTTACTTCTACCGCGTGTGAACTGCACACATGATTTTTCCCTGCGACGCTTTTTTCGTTGGTGCTAAAGGAAATATTTGCTTTTGTAGGGTTCATGGACATTTTTGAAGCCTTGAAGTGGGGCACATCACAAAAAAGTTTGAGAAATACTGCCATAAAGGAAGCATCAGAAACTTGGGTACAGGGCCCGGCAGATGTGACCGTATATTTTTCTGATTTTTCTGTTTTCAGATTTTCGATTGAGTTTCGCTAATACTTTCTTCATTTTATACTTGTATACCAAAATTATCTTCATTTTCTTAACGCATTTTTTTGGCTGCTGTTAAGAGAGTATAACCAGACAAACTGGAAATATGTCATTTGTAAATAAAATTAAGTATTGACTCTTTTCCACAAAAAAATTTAAATTGATTTCGAAAGACTGTTCTTTTATCTAGTTAAGCTATGTTTTAAATTTTGAGAAAATATTTTTATTTTTAATACAATAAGGTTTTACCGTAGGTCGTTGGCAGATTTGTAAATTTTTCAAACAAAATTTGGTATTATACAACACACATTTCGAAAAAATATATGGAAAAGTTATGTTTCAGAATTTTAATTTTAGTTTAAATAGAATCATTTAAAAAAATATCAGCACACATGTTTTGTGACGAAAATACTCCAGGTTGTCTATTTATTTACGGTCTTACAAACTAATAAAATAAAGTTTTTTTACATTCTTATCATGCCTTTCAGCATTTTTGAATGTACATATGTACAAATTAATGCAAATTTTGAATGAAATATAATCTATGTTGAGTTATTATTTTAAAAAGCTGGTACGGAGAGTAATTAATCTTTCTCCTTGGAACCGCTCTGTACAAGTGTACAATCGTAAGAACATCTTTCGACGAAATATGAATTCTCGGCCGCTGGCTGGTTAATGGCCCTTAAGATTCGTGATGGCAAGATTCCCGAATTTATTCGTAAATTTTCGTACAAGTTAAAAGTAAATTGAATATTTAAAAAATTTATAGTGGAACAATTGAGTAAAACTTCCAATATTAATATTTAATATTTTTATTATTTTTTTGGTGAGCAGCCGAATACAGACTTCTGACTCTGTTTTGTGAAAATTGTTTCTAAAAATTTGGATTTCCTTTAAGGATTTGATATGTTGACCCAAGACATTTAATTTAGCTGCCTTACCCTGTACAAGGAAAGGCAGCAAAAGGGCGAGTGTTTGTATTCAGTGGCGTAATGCCCGGCGCCAAAAGATTCCAGAAACATCGGGACGATGAGATAATTTGTTCGTAATACAATTTAAGGCCGGCAAACGTGTTCGAGAACAAACTAGAGAGATAAAGTAGTCTCCCCGAGTTTGGGCGGGAGAAGAGAGAGCAAGGGGCCAGAAGAACAGAGGCTGGGCACACAGAAGGCTTATTTTTACGTTTGCTGTTTCTCGATCAAATCAACGGACGCAAGGCAACTTCAAACCAATTTATTGTAGTCCTTTTATTAAGTGTGTTACCCACTCACCATGTTCAGGTGTTTAATGTAGGAGTGTATTGTTATTTAACGTTCAAAATGTATTTAAAATCAGAAATTGTGATAATTTTTAAACGTGGTAGAATTACTATCAATACTAATTACTCTAATAAAGTTGCACAAAGTGTATTAAAGTCCTTTAATATAACTTTTGCTATGTTTAGTGAGATAACCGAAAAAGAAAGGTAATTCTCAGTATTTTTCTTTTATCCTTTATCTCCCCCCCTTCTCAATTTTCAGTATCTATCTATGAAAAAGCATTTGCAAAGAGATTTAACATTATTTTTTTTTATTTCACGCAATTTTGGTGACTCTGTAGGTTGACGTGTTTTTAACATGATGGTGCGGATGCGTTTGCGGATGTCAGAGAGGGATAATGTGGAGGGAGGTCTTTTGACATATCCAGCCAGAATCCCTCAAGCCATCGCCTTGCACTACAGTTGGAGTTCATATGTCCGTCACTCCTGTAGACACTGACCCTCAGATTCTTACCCACCTCTCATATCTTCCCAGAACTTCCTCTTCTTCTTTCATTAAAAAAACTTTCACACAGCATCCTCTAAGATAAACAGGCCCAGATAAAAATTATTTTACTCAAGACCTACTATGTGGAGATAACGTAAAAAAATTTTTAAAAAGTCATCCATTTGCTTTTGCTAATGTGTTTTTTACAATACAATTTTTTAATCAACTAACTAACCATCATCCAAATACTGGGACGTACATAATAACTTTTAAAAAACCTACCGATATAATCAGTCGAGATTTCGTGTTTTTTTCGGTAAGTAGGTATTACCAAGCAAAATATTCTAACAAAATTTTCACCAGTTTTCCGCATGCTCATTCTAATTCCATATTCCACATTCTGCCGTTTAATTTACCTGCAGTAGGCACCTACTTAAAACCTCCCTTTCAAATTTCTCAACATAATACTACATGCATATTGCATATCCCACACCGGAGAGGGGGGGGGGGCAATCCACTCACGAGTACGCCTCTGGATTCAATGTGTAACCACTTCCGATCTTCGTTTGCGCATTTGTGTAACTTCTTTGTTTCCGCATTCTTACGTCTCCCTTTGTTCTCCGCCTTTGTTTCTCACTAACCGTTTTAAGCCTCGAGATCGGATAATCCAGGGCTCAACAACACAAAAGGATCAAGCGCAGAATTCTAATATGAAACCCGTTAAACTTGTATATACCGAGATTTTGATTAAAAAACTTTATATCCTTGTTTCACTTATTTACAACCAATTGGGTCTAAAATAAATATTTTTTATTCATAATATAACAAATTTCTACAAAGAAAAAAATTACAGAAAAATGTAACTAAGTAATCTCTAAAATTCGAAAAATCGAAAAATTTTATGGTTTTAATAAAATCGTATCCCTTTCGAAAACGAAATTGAAATACTTGATTAAAAAAAAAACATAGAAATTATGTTATGTACTGGTAGATTTAACATTAACTGTAGGTTGAAATCTTAAGCCATCTTACGTTACCATAACACGAGCATGAGCCTAGCATGGTGTTCGACAAATCCACAAATGATGTAACCATTCAAAGAAATGTATAAAGAAAATTTAAAAAAATAAATAAATAATGCTGCAGATCTTTCAAAATATGAGACACACAATGTACGTAGGTCTGTTTCCTCCAAAGGAAAAAAAGTCATCATTTTCTTGCATCTCTCTTACACACAGCACCGTGAAGTCTCCGTAGACACCCACAATACTACTAGCCATGTGGATAATTTGAAAGAATGGAATATAGGTGGAAGGATAATATTGAAATGTGAGTGATTTCCAAAAATTCGAAAATGTCAAACGTCAATGCGCTCCTGGTTTTGCCTTTGTTCTTAAACGTATAATGCTTCAGCTCTTACTTACACATTAAATAACAATAGTCGAAAATGAGACAAACGGTAAACTTATGTCTGCACCCCCCCAAAGGAAACATACAATCATTATCATACATCTCCTTCACACGTATAAATAAATTGACACGCAATTCCCGTCGCCGTAGCTGAAAAAAAGTATACTTCGGAGGAAGCAGACACAAGTATATGTGTGTCTCATTTTTTGCCTCGTCATTATTTAATGTGTAAGAAAGAGCTCCATTAGCAGGATAAAGAACGTACGTTTAACGCCTTTTTTGTGCCGTCATGGTACCGTAATCGTGGATCGTCACGGTAATAATAAAAGCGCTAAATAATGATTAATGTCGTAGCAAAGTTGAAAAAACGTGTTCCTAATTGGAAATTACCTTTATAAAACAATGTCATGAGTTGGAATTTTAAACATTAAATTTATTTTTTAAAGCGTTGAAAATTATTTTACAAATCAGTCAAATTTTCCCAAATTACCGAAAAACAAAGGGAAGGTGATTTAAAAAAAAATCGTCTCTTTTTTTTGTTTTATAACTATACTACCATAAAATACATTTCTTCAATATTTCTAGTAAATATGTAAAAATGCTTGATTAATAATTGCTTTGTAAAAAACTGAATGTTCGATTTTCCTCTTGACTAATGATTTATTACATATGTATAATAAAAAAACTTTCATCCGAGAAAATAAAGTAAGTAATAAAAAAAATCGTGTGCGTTATCGAGTGTGGCGGTTTGTCTTGAGTTGTTTTTAAGTATTTTTATTAGTTTCTATTGACTTTTGTAAATTTTTTTCTTTAATAAATTCTTTACCCCTGCCTAAATACTCCCTCGCCACATCATTTCTCTGGTCACGTAGCAGTTTATAGGCGCTTTAGCAGAGGGTCGGAGCCACCTCCGGCCTACAGGTAGTCGAAACTCATTGATGATTTGTGTGGAATTGAATAACTGAAGAAACAATTATAATTAAGTTAAGAGTCATCATCATTGTCAGAAGTTAAAAGGTTACCACTAAATTATTATTTTTAATTGGTAAACTAACACATAATTATTGCTTAAAATAATTGTTACCCTTTGTGCTATACATAAAAATCTTGTCTTAAACATTAGTTTACCAATTAAAAATAATAATTAATATTTGACAAGTTAAAGTATTTCACCAAAAAATGTAGACATAATTTGTCTCGACGCCATCTAATGGGAGAGTTAGTACTTATAATGCATTTCTCACAAAAAATAAAGTTGGTTGTTTTCAGGTGAAAAATGTAATAAGCAGTAATTGTTGAATGAAACACTAGTATATATTGAATTATTTGGCGGGCGGGAGATAAGCCGACGTAGCTCAATTGGTAGAGCAGTTGACCGGATATCAGAAGGACGCGGGTTCAAGTCCCGTCGGCGGCATTTATCTTTTCTCGGGAGATTTTTTCAATGTTGATGAGTGTTTCAGGCTAATAATTATTGCTTATAATAATGGTTACCACTTAATAAATATCATAATAATTCCTGTCTGCTTGTGCTGTCGCATGACAAATTATAGACATTTGTTCACATTTTTATTTATTTATTGTTTGAAAAATTTACAGAGTGTTAATAATTTATTTATTAACGCTCATTTTAAGGTCTTTTACATATGAATGGAAAAAATTATACAGTATTTATTGTGCATAACTGAAATGGCTCACTAGCAATAGGTTATATTTATTTAAAGATAAATTGAATATGACTTGGTATAATTATTTCTCTTCATTAGTATTCTGGGGAAGGAATGATTCATTTGGTAGTAAGTCCCAGAATTTTTGCACTGAAATAAATCCTGACTTCTAGTATTACGTAGTGGAATCCGGAAGTTTATTATTAGAGTAATAAAATTGCCGTTGGAACGTGCATAGATGTTAACACTCCAAATAGAAATATTCACAGTGTGCGTAATCATGGTTTAGTTGTTATTAGACGGAAAGGAAATGCTAGTAGTGTAATAAAAAAATTAATAATTAATATCAAAATGAAATATAAAACATAATAGAGTAAAAAATAAAACATAACCTGTAGAGAAATAGAAAAAAAGAAAGAAAGATACGATAATAAATCAATTACATAACTCTTCTCCATGACACATCATGGTAGAATATTGTTAATTAGTTTTTTGAAATATGTGAGACCGTAGACATCTTCATGGCCACATTCAATTATTATACAGACGACACATAAACTCCACATGCAAGGTCCTGAGGAAAATAATTTCACTCGGATCCCATGCCATCTTTAGGGATACTGTATGGAGTGTCTTTTTAAGGGTAGAAAGGAGAGGAAATTCTGGAAAGGAAAAGTATATGAGGGTGGGTAGGAATTTGAGGATGAGTGTGTCAAGGAGTGACGGACGTATAATACATCCCTCTCGCTGCGGTGCAAGGCTATGTGTTGAGAATTAGAGAGGTCAAAAGTCTCCCTCAACCAGCCCCCCCCCCAATCCGGCCCGCCACGCAGTTGGTAGGCTAAAAACTAGGGTTTAAATTCCCTGAGCACCATGGATTCTTCCTTCTAACAATTTGGCCTTCCTCAAAACCCTTGTTGACTTATTGTTTTTCGAAATAGCATCCCCTAAGAAGACAAAGAAACACCGATTCAACCGAATTAAGATTTTGTGTCCCTCATGTTGTCATCAATGGAACGCCACAGAAATTCCAAGATCTCATATATTAAAATACAGTAATCGTTTTCATCTTGATATATTTAAGCGTTATTACAGTATTTATTAACAATAGTTTCTTCTGTTAAACCCGTCGGAATAATTGGCACTCCACTCTGTCATATCTCTCCTATCACGAAGTGTAGAGCATGTATTATTCCTCGTGTGTAGCCGGGGAGATGTGAGGGTAGATTGGGGATAGAAAAACACCATAGTGTGAATAAGTCCGGGATATTTAGTTTTAGTAGTTACCTAAATTTGTAAATGAATTTGTCATCATCAAACTACTTTTTAAATGTAACCATTTCCCGAAAGGTGTTGACTTCAATAACAACAAAAAAGTGGGGTGTTTCTTTTGGTACTGAAAACGTTGATTGACACTAGGCATAATTTATTTTTCTTGCTTAGCTTAATTTTTACTGGCAAAATAAGATGCGATGAAACAAAAATAAGAGGCAATGAAATGAAAAATTAGAAGCAAGAAGAGACTAGATGACCAAGAAAAGCCAAAAGTTGGCAGAACATTAGGAGAGCCATCAAGGGTCAGCACGAAAAAGCGATAGGAAGCCAGAAGAAACAAAAGGAACCAAGATGAGGCAAAAAGAGACAAGAAAGGCCAATAAGAAATAAGAAGAAACAAGATGAAGTAAGAAGAAGCTAGGCAAGGCTAGGATAAGTAAGAGCAGGCAAAAAAGAAGCTTAAAGAGGCAAAAAGACCAAATAAAGAGCCATAAGGGAAAAAAGTTCGTATTCATCCGATTGCGATGAAATTTTGGTGACTTGTTGTACGCACGCCCGTGAAAGATTCTCTATACAATATATACATATAATGTTAAGCACTGGTGTTGTGGAATTTGTATAAATTACTACAGGTAGAGTGAGAGTGGTTTGAAAATTTGTGTATTTCATATATTTTAGCGGCAGGGAGGGAAGGTAGGAGGGGAAGGTTAATGAAGGATGTGAGGTGCGCGGGATAAGTGACGAGGGAGAGAAAATGTGTGGAAGATGGAAGGGCAACGCGGGAGGATAAGGGGACGCAGAAGGGGAACAGGGACGCTTGGGGAAGGACATGCAGGGAGAAACAATTTATTTCTATATATAAATGGTATTGCAACGGGTACCTGCTAGTATTTAATAAAAACAACAAGCCAATGTACTGATAGGATTTTAGATTTTCATGGCTAAAAGTAAGAAGAATAGGTATAGGTATTATAGGTAGTTATTTATTTTTTGGTTATTATACCATGTTGCGCTACCTCCTTCATTGTCCTTTGTCTGAAACGTTGGATAAAGAATGAGGTAATACAACACAGCACAATAATCCAAAAATAAATCACTATAAGATAATACACTGTATCTCAATAAAAATAAAATATATTTCTGATTTAAAATTGGTACCCAGTTTATCGCTTGTCTAAATTCACACAACCTGTTATAATTTTGAAATGAAATTTGATTACATTGAACGTGAATAATTTCATGTTAAAAAATATAACATTGAATGCAACGACAACCGGCATAAGTTTGTTTAATCATAGGTGTGAAGATATTATAAATGGGATTGAGGTTTGCAGCATTCCAGGCCGACGTACATGAATGTAGACAGTGTTGGGTCGTAGTCAGATAGTTAGACGCTAGATGCGGTAGTTGTGAGTACAAAGGCTAGCTATCTAGCAGGAAGGTAATTAATCAAATGGTTCCCTGTAAACTGTAAATGCACAATAAAGCCCCGTCGACCGTAACGCGCTACGCCATTGAAGATCTTTGATCCCAGTTCATGATTTCCTGGTACAAAATCCTGCTGATTTCTGTTTGAATCGTGAAAAATGAATGATTTTACCAGTCTATTCAGAGATATTTACTGAAAATTCTTTTCTGGTTCCGAAAGGGTCAGTGAAAATGGGTTTAATGGATTTTAATTTCATGCTTGTTTAAAAATCACACTGCATTCGATTATTGAAATGAAAACTTGTTTAACACCATTGTGATTTGAAACTCGATGAAAAGAAAAATAGCCACACTAAAAAGAGACGAACCCACACATCTATAGGATTTAACCTGCGAGAGAATATCCTTTTTATGCAGTGCTTCGTAGCCTATCGGTATTCTATTTGTTCAATGCTTTTTAGCCTATCGGTATTCTCTTTGTTCGGTGCTTTGTAGTATCCCCGCTCTTGTCTACTTTACTTTTCTGAAGGTTTCACTTCTACCTCGTGCGAATTTTATCTACCGGAATTCGAGTTTGGCCGTTCCAAATCACCAATGTATGATACGGTGGATCTGTGGCTCGTAGGTCCCAAAATACCTGTTTCCAGTTGCGGTTCGTGCTGTGAGGTAGGTAGGCTGTGCGCCTTAAAAAAAGAGAAAGAAATATATAACAAACAAGGTTCTATACATACGTTGTCTTTAAATATTATGTAACTCATCACACTAGCGCAACGCGGCCGGCCACACGTGGATTTCTGCTAGCCGCGCCAAACTACTACGCAACGCAGTACAATAATACGCTAGTGAGGCAGAGATATGACCCGCCTCCGAGTATTGTTGATTACATGTAGGTAATGGGGAGTGGGAAAGTCACATAGAATTGAAATGAGCATTAGCCGTTGCGCGGTCACGCGTTATTTAAATTGAGGCACGCCTCAAAAACGAACACTTCTCAAGTAGAACCGATCATTTACAATTAGCTCGATGCTGAAGTGAACAAGTTTTATTTTGTTTAGTGATAGTTGGTGGCAATAAGAACCTACAGATAATGGCTATTTCAATAATTTGGTAGGGCGAATTTGCAGTTTATGGTCGATCTTGCGCTTGCACATATCATTAATTCTTTTCTAAAAAATTTGAAAAAACAAAATAACTTACTTTAAAAAATGTTTCTGCCTCCTCACTCTTCAATCCCGCAAACTTACAATGTCTCTTTAATAATAAAATGAATGGTGCAGGGATAACCGATTTAATAACGATGTATAAATGTAACTATTAAATGTATATTTATTTATATACGCTCCAAAAACACGGTTTTTGAAGCATATTTGATTTATGAAATCGTAAGTTTGCAGCGTTCATAAAAGTACACAGTACAGAGGAAATAATAAATTAATTAAATTCACTAACTTAATATAATACCTCACTGGAAACCTTTCAATGGTACAATTAATGTAACTCGGATATTACTATCCTTTATTTTAATTGCAAACTGTTGGTCTCTCAAACAAATACAATAACAATAATGTAAGGAGTAGAAGCAGTTAAAATGAGCTATTATTGTAGATTTATAAAGAGGAGTTTTCATTTTTCATTTTTTTATAAACTCTTCTAATATTTTCAAGAATATCAAAAAAAATCAAAAATAGCAGCCGAGAAGGCTAATAATATGCAACGAAGGCAAACACTTAAAAACTGTAATATTTTGTACCCGATTTTGAAACGGTAAGCAGCCACTTTATTCCAAAGTTGGTAAATAAAAATAGTAAAATAGTGTAGATAGCGATAAATAAAACCAAGTTATGCTTTTCGTGCGTCAATTCTCTTCCAAAGTATTTTTTTCTTTGCAAATCGTTGCAATCGATTTTCGCCAAACCCCACCATGATTTTGGGTAGTATATTCTCGAGGAAAATATAAATAATGTACCTGTAGGATTCGGGGAAGTTTATATCCAACGTACAATACCGGCGAGGGTCATTGAAAGTTTGTCCCTGCGAAATAAAATGCGGGAGATACATTCAATCGAGTGAAAAAATCTCCAACACACCCCAACTGGTGAAGGGGGGTAGTGAAGGATTTTCACCCCAAAAGGGACTTGGCAGGAAAACTGTTCTTAAGGAGATTAAATAAGCAATTTCGTGGTGTGCTTTAACTTTCATCCTTTGAAGTAGAGATAGGTGTATTTATATTTTATTTAATATACCTACTAGCTCTGATTCGTGAATTTAAAAAAAAATGTGAAGGCCGAGAATAGAACCTCGATCAACTGCTTAGAAGGCAATATGTTGATCACCTGCAACTATTTTAAGAAAGCGGCATTACGGTTGCCTGTGCAACCCCGTGCAGTCTGGTTCAAGACCTCAAATTCTGATTTAAATTTACGTGTAGTTTTTATAATCGGAACTGATTTTATGAAGGATTCAGACAAGCAATAAATCACCCGCCTCATAATATTTTGACAGAAATTTTAATAGTAATTATAACATCCTGCGATTTTTTACTAAAAGTTTTAATAGTAAAACTAGCTACGACCAGTGAAGAAACACGGGGTATTGTAATTTTATTTTTGAAAAAAGTTCAATAGTTGAAATTTACCCATCGAATGGTAGTAAACTTAAAAATTTACGACTTCTATCTAAATTGACTAAATTCAAGACACATTTTATTCATACTAATAAATACGTTTATCCTGACGAAGAAACCATTGGTTTTGAAATATGTAGATTTTTTAATTAAGGACGCCTTGTTTCAAGAAATTTTACGAATTCATCAAATATTTTAAGTTAATTTTCACGTTCTGTGTAAGTTCTATTCAAGCTCCGTTATTATATCATTATAGGCCAGTTGCTTCATAAAACTGAAATAATCACAGATCTTGAATAGAACTTACACAGAACGTGAAAATTAACTTCAAATATTTTATGAATTCGTCAAATGTTTTAACCACTGGAGAGATAGTGTAATTTAAAACTTTTTTCTCAGATTGTTCGAGATTTTTTGGTGATCATTTTGAATATTTTCCGCCCACATTAAAAAAATCATACCTCCGAATTTTAATATGGAGATATACAAACTTATTATAGTTCTATTTAGCCAATAAATGTACCTATCTTTTGTCGATTATCACATAAGGGTCACATATCACGTAGGATTTATAAAAAAAATATTATAAAATCGTAAACTTCTACTTAATTACTTACAAATAAAGGAAAATTTGCCAAAATTGGCAGCAAAGCATTCTGAGGTATTTTAAATAGTGTCACATTGTAGCAAAAGTGCTTCAGTGGTTAAACAACCCATCTTTAATAGTAGTATGTACAAGGTTATTTGTTTTAATTTCATTAATATGAAGCAAATTAAAAGTGAATTTGCAATTATTGAAGAAGTAATAACAATTTAATTATTATATTATTACACCATAAAGCGTGCGAATTTACGTTTTTCATCTGTAAAATACTCTAAAGCGACTAACGATATGGCAAAAAAATGTATCATCAGGGAATATGAACAGATTAACCGGAAAACCGATTCAACGTGTTTTTACACGGAAACAACGATTATTCGTTAAAACGGATTCAGGGTCAAATCGATTTTTTAGTAATAATTACCTTCTTTATTCCCTTTAGTTTTGTTGTTTGCAGTATTACATCGTGTGAATGGTATTTATAGTGTCTTAGCGAGTTCCCGCGTTCATGCGTTGAAACGCTAATTAAGTTAAGAAAATATTTCTCCTTGCACGTCCTTTCCCATTTGTCCCCGTTCCCGTTCACCTTCCCGTACCTCTTTCACTTTCCCTACCTTCACCCTTCCTTGTCTACCCTACTGCTAACCCCCTCTCCTTCGTTGCCCTCCCCACTCCCGGATTCCCCTCTCTCTCCCAACCGCTAAAGTGTGTAAAATTCATTCATTTTTCAATTTAACTAATTTGTTTACAATTTCATAATGCCAGAGCTCCCCATTAAATATAGAAACTTTTGCTGACGTGCCCACAAAAAATCACCAAAGTTTCACCACAATTGCATTAATGATAAATAAATAATGTCATAATGCCAGGGCCCACCATTAGATAAAGAACCATCCCGTGCATGCGCACAGCAAATCATCCAAGTTTCATCAATTTTTGCATATATTTTCGGGTTTCTGGTGCTTCAGAAGTCACGTGAAATAAAACAGTTTCTTATAAATAAATATTTGTTCTTCGTTGTTTGAACAACCTTTATTATTTAGCATAGACGATCATATTATCCATTTCAGACGACATAACTTATTGTTTTAAGTTTAAGTTATAGCCAAAGAAGTTAGCTTATCGAGGGGATAGAGCAGTGATTGGCTGAAAAATCGTGACGTAGCTTGAAGTCCATGTTCCACTGGGATATTTGAAATAACTGGCAGTGTTTTATTTTAAGCTACGTCACGCGTTCGAAAATTCGAAAGCGGCCCGATGAGTTTTTTTTTCGACAAAGGCCCGTGTTTAACTTTTTAAACGCATTTTCCACAAACCTTGGTTTAATCCTATAAAAAACCAGGAGCTTCTTCTTGTTTGGAAAACACTTCTCAAATAAATCATAAATTTAAAGAAGTTGTAAATAGTTTTTACGCTGAAGTATTGCTAAAGTTTGACAGTAAGTTGTTCAAAACTTCCTGCACCAAGCGGTACATTCTGCTCTGCAGTAGGATCGTAGCATTCGTAGAAGTCAGATATGTAGCATTTTGCCTGTGCATTTACGATACTAATAACAAGTATAATACATTGGTGGAAAAATGAAGTAAGTAGTAAGAAGCAAAGCCAACACCCCTTTCATACGTCGCCCCAAGTAGTTCGCTAGGTTTGGGGACTTAGACCTGTTGGTCTCTCCTGCAGACCCTCTCGGAACATTTCCTTGCACAGCAGTGGAAGGGGATGTTCCGAGAGGAATTCAATAAATAAATTAAAGAAAATTCATACGTTTAATTTAAAAACGCAGATTTTTTTTTGTATTGGCTCAATAATATTAACGTGAATTTTGTAAGATTACAAACTACCGAGTTTTATTCAATTTGGCTTCTAACTAGAGATACATGTAATAGTTTAATGGCTTCTATGGGATTAAAGTTTTTAGTTGTTCTTAACACGAAGCCAAGTGTTTTCATACCGTTGTTCATAATTTGGTGGATATGATTGGCGAAACTTAGTTTTCATCCAAAATAATTCCAAGATCTCTCATTCCGCGACTCTTTCTAAAGCTGTGTTATTGATGATAAAACAGGATTATATAATATAACTACGTATGAATTATGACTAATAATTTATTATTTTTACAAAATAAATAATTTCTTTAAAGAAAAAAATCTGTGTGCTGTTTATTTTGTCGGTTCGCAGAATTCTCTAAATATATTATTATAGTTACGGGACTAATCTGCCTTGTACCTGTAAACCATGTTTTTGCATGTTTCAACGCCTTTTTCGGTTTTTGTTTTAGGCTAAAAAGTGAATTTCGTTTCATTATTTTGGCATAAGTGAGTGAAATTGTGCGAAATCTTGTCAAATATGCCAACGTTGTTGGAGGGTTATTAGTTTCTGCTTCAGTGAAATCAATAATTCTGGTAGAATGGTCTAAACATAGGTTTGAAGTGAAAACTTCTTTAGCACCGTTGTGATTTGAAACTCGATGAAACCAAAAATAGTGACACTAAAAACAGACAAACACTACATCTAAACGATTTAGCCTGCGAGATAATGAGATAGTATAATCGGTCTTCTCTTTGTGCAGTGCTTCGTAGCCTCTCCACTCTTGTCTACTTTAGTATGCACACTTGTATTTTTTTATTCTATGCACTTCACAATCTGATTTTTATTTGTTGCATTTTAGATGATAGAGTTGCAAGTTAATCGAACGAATTTCGCAATAAGAAAAAATATCAGTCTAAAAATTAGAAATGTTTTGCGGCCTTTCAACTAAAATCGTCACTAATCGGCGATGTAATAAAATGGAGATAGAGATTATAAAAGTTACACAAAAGCGCTATTTTAAAAACTGTTACTTTAATTTAACAAGTGTTTTCATTTGAAATCGAAATTATTGAAATATTTCCAAAATGAGCCATTTTTTACCTTTATCGTACCTAGAATTTCCTCTCCTTTCTTTTCTTAAAAAGACCCTGCACATTGCATTCTAAATTTATACAAAAAAAAATTGCTGCACGATCAAAGACCACCATTTATAATCGAAAAGTTGCTTGATAGGCTTTAGTCGTGTTTGGTGACCAGATCTAAATAGTCAGGTTCTTCCCCATCTTTCTCTTCTCTATCTCTTTGCCCTCCTCATTTCCTTCGGCTTCAGAACACACCTCAATCGGGGAATCACTGGCTAAAGTTACCAGAGAACATATCTAACTCTTGCGCGATATTACATTAAAAGAAAACATTCGAGTCTTAAATTGATTTTTTAACGATCAAAAAAATATCATCTGAAATTTTGCGCTCACGCTCTCAAACACTTGCTAAACGTCTTAATCGGTCCATTCATAACGAGATATAATCATCACGTTCCTGCCACGTGCGGCACACGTGGAAACGCTCGGTACGTACCCAGTAAATTATATTGGTACAGGGTAAGTATCGCAGATGCCGAGTAAGCAACGTAAGTTTCTGATAACTCCCCAAAGTTGCGACATTAACACACATCTAGTACGTGGAAGCAGTAACAACGTCCGCCTGGAGCTTGCAATCTTTCATAGATTATTGAGAGAATATTGAGAACCTACAAGTAGTTTAAAGCTCGCCCGTGCCACGATAAAACTGTGTAGTATAATCCGTTTCAACAAGCGCAGACCATCAAAAATCACGGGACATTCAAATTGCATAGTTTGTGAAGCTGGAAGTAACTAACTAACTAACCATCACTCCGTTTCCCCGCAGGGGTAGGCAGAGAGGACGGACCGCCACACAACTCGATCTTGGCACACACTCTTTGCCTCGTTCACATTCATACATCGTCTCATACATGCTCTTCTATTATTCCGACTCTTCACATGGCCCGACTCGAGTATCTGATTCACTTGGTCCTACCATGTCTTCCTCGGGCGTCCGCGACTTCTTCTACCATTCACATTTGCATCATATATTCTCCTTACACTCCTTTCCTCGTTCATTCGCTCTACATGCCCATAGCATCGGAGAGTCCCTTTCTTAATCTTACACATCACGCTTACATCAGCCTTGCATTCTTTGCGGATATCCACGTTTCTCAAAGCTGGAAGTATGTATAAAAAAAATATTTGCCTCAGAATCATTTCCTTTCAAAAAAAAAAAATTATCAATTGATTTTTTTAAAATTTGAATACTTCTGTAGAGTACCAACTTTTTCCGTTTGGAGCCACTAAGATTACGGCATCCCCAATTGGAGTATGTGGTGCGGCTGAAGGTAGTGCAGAGGGGAAGGAAACGGGAAAGAGAAAGGTGAGGAATTATTACCTCCACACAGGAGGAAAAAAAAACTTACATTGCCTATGTCATCTTTGGGGATGCTGTGTGGTATTATGATGTATTAAATTAACCATAAAAATATAACCACCCTTCTATAAAATTTGAAAGGCGTATATGGGTCAGCCGCCCTGGGAACCAATCATTGGATAACCAATGCCTCTGCCATAGGTCATTCCAAGTGGTTTGCTAAATTTGATGACTTAACAGTGGTACCCGAGTTTATGCGGTGACGATTGTGAAGGTTTTATAGTCTGTGTGGTGGGCCAGATTTGGAGGGAGATCTTTTTACCACTCTAGCAGAACTTTCTTTACCCTCGCACCCAGAGGGATGGATTCAGGATTTTCCTGGATATACTAATTCCAGGAGTGACCAGATTCCTACCCACCCTCACACTTTTTACATTCCCAGATCTTACTCACCTTTCTTTCCTTAAAAAAACTCTCCACACAACACCTCCAAACATGACAGAGTCCTTGAGGGAATTTATTTTCCTAATGGTCATGTTTTTGTATTTTCGAGTGTCGAGCTAAAATCAATCCTCACACCAAGTAATATAAAAATTCTTTATAGCAAAATATATTAAACCTACTAATTTTGTGCATACGTGCGTGATTTGAAATTATATTCCTAAGTTAATTCCTGCAAAATATAAAAGGCCACTTGCATAGATTTCATAACGACTTGGAAAAAATCGTGTGGATAGATTTTTTTACCAAGATTACGAAAATGTTAGTAAATATTTTTAGAAATGTACAGTTATTTTTATTTTTAAATAAATAAATCCATTATTTGAGCTCATGACGTCTCTACATGAAAATATCCCGTCTCAGATTATGTTCCCTTTATTTTGTAAAATTCCACACTGATTAATTTTTTTTTATATGGCAACACTTGGATTTCAGGCGAATTTTTGAATTTGCGTTTAACGTTAACTAGATTTGTTGTTTGTTCTATGCGAACTTATCCTTTGGTTTGTTTTTTTAATAAAGATGGCGGTGTTTTTACAGATGTTACGAAGAGAACCCCGTACAATGTATTGCTATTCGTGTGGAAATCGTTCTTTTTTTTAAATGACTTTCGGCTATGTAATTATCGTTTTTTCGCACCCATAAAATTATGTCCCGTCTTTCCGGTTTATAAAAAATGGTCTGATTTTTCGGATTGAAATTTTCTAAAAATCGCCAGGGTTTCAAAAATACGATTAAAAAAATTAAAAAATACAGAATGTCTTAGAATATTTGCCTAAACCGGAAAAAAAATTAAAAAATGTGATGCAAGTGGCCTATTCATATCAGACATGTGATAAAGAAGGTATCAAACTTATTTTATTAATTTATTTATTTAATATATGAATTATCGAAAGTATAAACAGTTTTTTATGATATTTCATCCTCCATTCTAGGAATGACCCTGGGTTGTGGCGGGTGAAGTTAACAGTTTGCGGACATACATTTATTAGTATAGGTTGAAAATTTTCACTAATAATACTATGCACACAGATTCTTCTACAATAATAGAGTTTATGTAGTTATATTGGATTTCAAGAAAGTGAAGAAGTTAAATAATTATTGGAAAAGAGAAGTTATTATTAATATATTAAGGAATTATTGGTACATAAATCACAGTAATCAGTCTTATTTTTTTTAATTTTTTTTTTATTAGTGAATATTTAGTTACAGGTTTGATGAGAATAACAAGATATGATAATGTATATAAATATTTCATCTGTTTGTTCTTAGTCCTCCTCACTAGGTGGTCCTGTGCTGAGGCGGACTGGTAGATTTCTTTGATTTTCCGTTATTTGGTTTCTATGATGTTTTTAATTCATTCTCTAGTACGTCTGCATTAATTTCTTTCACCCATGTTTTGATTTTTTCCTTAAACTAATTTATCTTTTCAATCTTTTTCAGACTTCGAGGAAGGATGTTGAAAAGTTTTGTTGCCAGATATATGTGGTTTCTTTGGCCAAAACTTGTCTTGAATTTTGGAACATCTCGTATATCCTTTTTTGAGGCTCTTGTGTCATGTATCCGAGTTTCATTAGGAGATTTTCTATTTTTTAAATGATGTATAAGAATATTCTTGGCATATATTTGTTTTAAATTTAGAATGTCAAAACACTTAAACATACAATACTGCTTAGATAGTAAATAAAAATATATCATGTTTTGCCTGCTCTTAATACTATGCACACAGATCTCTTATAATAAGATCTGTATTGTTTATTTAAAATGTGTATTAATTTTGTGTAAATTTTTAGCAAGTGCCTTTAGGTGTTTAAAATGATGTATAAGTGCCTTTAGGTGTTGTTTTCTAGTATTTATACTAACATTCAAAAAGCATTTTATATTTTATTTTGAAAGTCAATTTTTTTTATATTAGTGCTTTTGGCTTCACAAATCCTACAAACAAAATATCCAATAATTTTTCATGGAACTGCGTTAGTTTCAAACTAAAATCACTGTAAAATACATTCACAAGAATGTCACTTTCCCACACGATAAATTGACCACCATTCCATCCATATGACACCCCCATAATAGTACTGTCAGTGTGACAGCGTCTGACAGCCGCCTGACAGCTGGCTCCAGGCACCGACTTCTGCAATCTGCGCCCCTGTGACTCCTAGCTATTTCTCCTCCTCCTTCTCCTTCTCCTTCACCTTCACCTAGCTCTAGCACCTATCTCCGCCACTGTCTTACTTCTACTTTCACGCTTCAACGTTTTACATTTTACTTCCACCGTCTTGTCTGCTTTAATGCTGAATGCTTACGACTAACTTTGGAAGATGGAGCAGTACGATGAATTCTGAATGACTAAATATTTCCGAAAAGATGTAGGTATTAAGAAAAAAAAATTATTTATCCCATTAAAAATATTATACGACCATACGGGCTTTTACAAACATTTACAATTTTATAAATGGTAGAAGAAGTCGTGAACGTCCGAGGAAGACATGGCACGATCAAGTGAATCAGATACTTGACTCGGGCTATGTCAAAAGTCAGAATAATAATAAATTAACGGTGCTCCAGATTTCATGTCCGGGTTGAATCTTTCCCAAATGAAAGACTAAACCCTTCCACACACTTTTCCACAAATGAATATCTAGTAAATTAACGCAATGTAATTGCACTATATAAGAATAAAACAATACAAGAACAATACGTCAATCCACCAGAAACATAATGGGAAAATATTTCACCGACTCCAGATATTTTCATATCAGAGGGTTCGGCTCTGATGAAATCCTAACTGGTCCGATAAATCCTACTGATCCCTCAATATAAATATTTAAAAAATCTTTCGTAATCCTACATGTATTTAAAATGACCGACTTTTGCATTTTTATGTACAAATTTTTTGACAAATCTAATACGCCTAAATTTTGAATGAGAGAGCTAGGTATAATGCCAGTAGCCGAAATAACAAATGGTAATATTTTTATAGTCTGAGAATGCCAAATTCTTTTAATTTCATTTCCTAAATCTGTATATTTTCTTATTTTTTCAGAAACAGTTTTCTGAATATTACAAGAATTTGGTATAGCGACATCAATGATATAAGTTATTTTCTTAATTTTGTCATGTAAAACTATATCGGGTCTATTATGACTAATTGTTCTGTCTGTCAGAATAGTTTTATCATAATAAATTTTATAAAATTCATTTTCTAAAAATGAATTTGGTTCATATTCATAATATGGTACATTACGGCAGTCAATCAAGTTATGTTTAATTACCAAACTTTGGTGAATTATTTTTAAAACTTGATTGTGCCTAAATGTATACTCGGACGGCGCTAATACAGAACATCCCGATATAATATGTTCTATAGTTTCCGGAAAAGCCAAACATTTTCTACATAAATCATCAATTTGATTTGCATCTTTGATGATATGCTTCCTATAATTTTTAGTATTAATGACTCTATCTTGTATGGCAAGCATAAAGCCTTCTATTTCTGCGCTCAACTCTCCAATACTCAACCATTTGTTTGACGAAAATTTGTCAACATATGTTTGGTTGAGATAATTGAAGTGTTTTGCGTGAAGAATTTTATTTGACCAGGAATCTAATAATTCCTGGTTGGTATTTATAAGAATGCTGGCATTCTCGTCGTATAAATTTAATGGTGAAATATTTCTATCTGCCTTGCATATTATTTTGTGCATTTCTGAACTATCAGCTTTCCTATGGAAAAAATTTCTTAGCATTTCTACCTGATTATGTTTTAAAGATGTTATTTTGACTATACCTCTACCTCCTAAATTTCTGGGTAAATTAATACGTTCTATAGCTGAATTTGGATGATGGCAATGAAATTTAGTTAACGTAGTTCTAATTAATCGTTCTAAGCTATCTAAATCTGTATTAGACCATTTAATTATGCCAAATGAGTAAGTTAATAGAGGTATTGCCCAAGTATTTATCGCCTTTACTAAATTTTTAGCAGATAGATTGCATTTCAAAATTTTAATTATTATTTGGGCATTTTGAAAATTATTTGTTGACAATTGACAATTAACAAATGATATTACTAGGTAACGATAGTTGCTTGGTTACTGGAATGTAGGAACTAATAATAATAATCATTTTCGTGTTGTTTTGTAAATTGATAATATGTCATTTACAACCAACCGAAATGAAGAGCGGTCTGTTATGTCATCTACACAGATGAACAATGATAGTCTAAGACCACCAAAAACAAAAGCAGGTATTCCTAGGCAGCGTATGAAATGGACGAACGATGTCAATATGTTCATCGTTCGTTCATATTTTTATGTAACTAAATTAGAAACAGATATGTTATTGTATAGGAAAAAATTACATTTAATTTTCTCACAAAATTATCCGATTGCCCAAGTAAACGAACAAAGATTAGCAGACCAAAAGAGGGCAATTTTCAAAAATAATTTAATTCCTGTAGTAACATTAGATCAGATAAAAAAGGAAGTAGCAGATAGATTGCAATTAGAAAATAATTTAGAGCAAGTTAATACGAGTAGTAATGTTATATCAGATACATTGAACGTAGATAGTTCAGATAATATTCTAGTCGAAGAATCCAATGATATTACAGTAGACTCAAATAACTTAGACGTTATTTATAATCTTAGGGAAATCAACATTGCAAATTTAAACTTACTAGATGAAAATATTATAGAATTAGCTAACTTACTTCATAATAATATAAATAGATATATAGATATAGAGCCCACAGTTAGACCAAAATTACCAAAATTACATACGTCAAAGAAATTATCTAAATTAATTTCTGAATTAAATAATATAATTTTACCAAAAATTATATTTGATGACATTAGTTTTTTAGATCTTCATACAATAGTGTATGCTAGTGCTATCACTATATGTAACAAGTTAGGAGTTAAATTAACGTCTTCTGATGATAGATCATATAATTATAGAAAACCAGAATGGCAGAGTAGATTAGAAAATGAAGTAGTATTTTTAAGAAGTAGCATAGCTAGAGTAATAGAGTATAAAAATGGAAATAGAGTAATAGAGTATAAAAATGGAAATAGAAGTAGGAATATTTTGAGACATGTAGATGTAATTGGGAGAAAATTTGGTTATAGCATTGGTAGTAATAATAATGAAAATATAATCAATGATTTATTAGATTTGTTAAAACAAAAATTAGGTGTAAAAGCTAGTAGATTAAAGAGATATAATTATACGTATAATAAAAAAAATAATAATAGATTATTTCAGAAAAATGAGAAAATATTTTATTCCAAACTTGACGATAAACAAAATATTATTTCGAATAATAATAATCCGTTGCCATCTGAATCAGATATGCGCGATTTTTGGACAAATATTTGGAGTAAAGATATAAAACATAATGAGTCAGGTCCGTGGATAGAAAATGAAGAACTCAATTGTTCAGACATTGAACAAATGAGTTTTTCTGATATATCGGTTGAATTGTTAGCCAAAATTATAAAAAATACTCATAATTGGAAAGCCACGGGTTGCGATTGGATAAATAACTTTTGGTATAAACGTCTGACTACTTTACATCCCCTTTTGGCAAAAAATCTTTCAAAATTTGTCAGAGAACCTCAAAATTTTCCAAATTTTCTAACTAAGGGCATTACTTATATGTTGCCTAAAAGCGAACATATTAATAATCCCTCTCAGTATAAACCCATTACATGTTTACCGACAATATATAAAATTTTAACCTCTTGCTTGACAGATTTAATATACACTCATTTAGATGAAAAAAATGTTTTATCTGAACAACAAAAAGGTTGTCGCAGAAAACATATGGGATGTAAAGAACAATTAGTTATTGATTCTGTAATTCTAAAACAGATTCAAACCCAAAAACGTAATTTACATATTTGTTATATAGATTACCAAAAAGCTTATGATAGTGTCCCGCACTCGTGGCTGATAAAAGTTTTAAATATATACAAAATTAACCCAATTATTATTAGCTTTTTGGAAAAAATTATGGCATTTTGGAATACCGATTTGCTTTTGAATTTGAAAGATAAGAAAATTATAGTACCGGGCATTTCAATAAAAAGAGGGATTTTTCAAGGAGACTCATTGAGTCCTCTTTGGTTTTGCTTAGCATTAAATCCTCTATCTAAAATGTTAATTAAAAGCAAGTTTGGAATAAAAATTAAAGGTAATACTAGAGAGAGAAATATAATTTCTCATTTATTATTTATGGATGATTTAAAATTATATTCAAATTCTGAACCAAATTTAGAGAAAATGATTAAAGTAGTTAAAATTTTTTCAGATGATATTAAAATGACTTTTGGTTTAGATAAATGTAGAACGATCCATATAGAGAAAGGTAAAATTGTAGATGGAGACGAGGGTATATTTAGAAATTTCAAAATTGAAAGTATGAAAGGGGGTGAGGTTTATAAATATTTAGGATATCCGCAATCAAATAGATTAGATCATACTAGTATTAAAAATGATATTAGGATTAAATTTAAAACTAGGATCAGAAAAATTTTGAAATGCAATCTATCTGCTAAAAATTTAGTAAAGGCGATAAATACTTGGGCAATACCTCTATTAACTTACTCATTTGGCATAATTAAATGGTCTAATACAGATTTAGATAGCTTAGAACGATTAATTAGAACTACATTAACTAAATTTCATTGCCATCATCCAAATTCAGCTATAGAACGTATTCATTTACCCAGAAATTTAGGAGGTAGAGGTATAGTCAAAATAACATCTTTAAAACATAATCAGGTAGAAATGCTAAGAAATTTTTTCCATAGGAAAGCTGATAGTTCAGAAATGCACAAAATAATATGCAAGGCAGATAGAAATATTTCACCATTAAATTTATACGACGAGAATGCCAGCATTCTTATAAATACCAACCAGGAATTATTAGATTCCTGGTCAAATAAAATTCTTCACGCAAAACACTTCAATTATCTCAACCAAACATATGTTGACAAATTTTCGTCAAACAAATGGTTGAGTATTGGAGAGTTGAGCGCAGAAATAGAAGGCTTTATGCTTGCCATACAAGATAGAGTCATTAATACTAAAAATTATAGGAAGCATATCATCAAAGATGCAAATCAAATTGATGATTTATGTAGAAAATGTTTGGCTTTTCCGGAAACTATAGAACATATTATATCGGGATGTTCTGTATTAGCGCCGTCCGAGTATACATTTAGGCACAATCAAGTTTTAAAAATAATTCACCAAAGTTTGGTAATTAAACATAACTTGATTGACTGCCGTAATGTACCATATTATGAATATGAACCAAATTCATTTTTAGAAAATGAATTTTATAAAATTTATTATGATAAAACTATTCTGACAGACAGAACAATTAGTCATAATAGACCCGATATAGTTTTACATGACAAAATTAAGAAAATAACTTATATCATTGATGTCGCTATACCAAATTCTTGTAATATTCAGAAAACTGTTTCTGAAAAAATAAGAAAATATACAGATTTAGGAAATGAAATTAAAAGAATTTGGCATTCTCAGACTATAAAAATATTACCATTTGTTATTTCGGCTACTGGCATTATACCTAGCTCTCTCATTCAAAATTTAGGCGTATTAGATTTGTCAAAAAATTTGTACATAAAAATGCAAAAGTCGGTCATTTTAAATACATGTAGGATTACGAAAGATTTTTTAAATATTTATATTGAGGGATCAGTAGGATTTATCGGACCAGTTAGGATTTCATCAGAGCCGAACCCTCTGATATGAAAATATCTGGAGTCGGTGAAATATTTTCCCATTATGTTTCTGGTGGATTGACGTATTGTTCTTGTATTGTTTTATTCTTATATAGTGCAATTACATTGCGTTAATTTACTAGATATTCATTTGTGGAAAAGTGTGTGGAAGGGTTTAGTCTTTCATTTGGGAAAGATTCAACCCGGACATGAAATCTGGAGCACCGTAAATTTTATATCTTTATTCCAAAAAATTTGCAAGATTTATAACAAAAAAAGAAACATACATATTCAGTGTTAATATTTACAATGGTTAATGTAAGTACAAAAGATTAGCAACAGAAGATAAATATAAATATGAACAGAAGGTACCTACTTGAAGAATAGAAAATAGTTTTAAATTATGGTTTTTCGTAATCCACCTCACTAGGCTAGCCTGTGTTGAGGCAGTAATTTTTAAGCCAATTCATATTTCTTATTAACATACCTACACTTTTATTAAAATATAATCATACAATAGATTGGTTGTATTAACAATAAATTTTGAATAATAACAATAAGTACATTGGTTTAGTTACGAATTTGGGTGAGCGCGCCGGTAAAGGCCCTATCATTATTTTTTATCCAAATTTTTATGTTATTTTTGAAATTTTTTTGTGAATCACATTTTTTTACTCTATATGGAAGAATGTTATAAAGTCTTGATGCTAGGTATCTGAAGCTTCGTTGACCAAAAGAAGTATGCGTTATAGGAATTTGAAGTAAGTCTCTGTTATTGTTTCGTGTATAGCGTGTATTTAATCTTTTTTCATAGTATTTATGTATATTTGTGTACAGATGATTGAGGATTGTTTTTGCGTATATCTGCCGAACGTCAAACACATTCATAATATTAAAGATAAAATTCGAGTCTGTAATTAGAGGTAGTCTAAGGATTATTTTTATAATGGTTTTCTGTGCCTTAATGATTGGGTCTAGTGCAGATGCAGTGCCACCTCCCCATGCTATGATGCCATACTCAATAATAGATTGACAGACTGCAAAATAAATCATTTTCAAGTGTTGTAAATCGAAGACTTATAATAATAACTAAGTAATAATAGAAGATAATGAGACGATGTATGAATGTGAGTGAGGCAAAGAGTGTGTGCCAAGACCGAGTTGTTTGGCGGTCCGTCCTCTCTGCCTACCCCTGCGGGGAAACGGCGTGATGGTTAGTTAGTTAGTTAGTTACAATTTGGGAGGCGGTTATGGGTCACCCCTGCCATAGGTCACTTCAAGTAGTTCGATACGTTTGGTGACTTAGCAGGAGTGCCCGGGTTCATGAGGTGAGCTTTGTCTAGATCTTAGTGACGAATGCGTTTGCCCACCCAGATTGGCGGGCCAGAACGGGAGAAACTGGTTGAGGGAGACCTTTTCACTTCCCCAGTCGGACGCGTACCGCAGTGGGACGAATACATTCAAACTTCACTCCTGTGCACACTGACCCCCAGATTACTAAACACGCCTTGTACCTTTTTCCTTCTTCTACCCTCTGCATCTCCTTCCTTTCCCTAAAATGACCCTCCACAACGAATCCCCATAGACGATATAGGCCTCGAAGGAAATTGTTTTCCTCGGATCCTCAAGTGTGGAGCTAATGTAAAAAAAAGTGATTAGCCCTGCTATTGTTTCAATTAAACGCATGTTTTGGTCGAGTAGTTCTATACCAATAATTTTAAAAATAAAAGTCGTAAACAAGTTTCCTGTCCGAGAGTTTTAATACTTTTAATTCTTTCGTCAAGTATTTTATGGTTTCCATAAATAGACGGAGTTTACAGTTAATGTACGCAACGAGTTAAGTTTAGTCATCATATTATCTGTGGCTTGCTTCTATGTAAAAGAGCCCTAGTATGGCGATTCCGCCTCAAAATTGGGCGGTCTTCGAATTATAAAATAACCTTTCGATTTCAAGGAAGGATTTTTCAATTTTTGAGGGCCAATGTTACACTACGGAAATTTGTTTTTCCTAACTTGCTAAAAATAGCAAATTTTAACTTAATTCAACAATAAGAAAATGGTTAATCTTTTATCCACAGATTGGAAGTAATGCCAACATTTATTGAAATCAAAATTACTAGAAGTATAAATATAACATAAGATGAGAGGTATTTTAGATTTTTGAATAGCTTTTATGACGGAAATGATAGATGAGTTTAAAAATATCTGTTTAGTGTAATGAAATAGGTAATATGTAACTACTAATAATATTTTATACGATTTTATTTATTTGATATTTACTCCGTGTTTCACAATTTTCAGAAAGATATTTTAATGTTGCAACACTAGCTACTTAGATTGTGAGGTCCTTTTTCTGTTTGATTATTTCGCCAAAATTTAGACAAAATATGTATCAACCCATCATGCCAATCTTATTTAAAAAAAAATTGACAACTCTTACAGAAAAATTACAACGGTCCAATAAGCAATGACATTATTTATGATGTAATGCAAAATCATGTATTTTTGGTTTGAAAATTAGATCAATTAAAAATATCACAGATGCTTTAATTAAATACTGCCAGTATTTTAAGTTAAATTAAATATCAGTAGAACATGTTTTGCTTTTGAAATATCGTAATTACAAATCCGGATATGGTTTTAACGTAGCAAATTATTATTTTACTATTTGTGCGTTAGTTTCACAAAATAAAATAAAACATAAATTGGACTGGAATTTTAACCTCGTCGTCATCTACATGAAGAGTGCGTGATTTTGCCCGATTCCAGTTGTTCCACGCCACGGTTCATCGCCTTAACGTGAAAATCTTAATGTGATAATATTAAAAAATGTCAAAGTTTGAATGGATTTACCAAATGATGATGAGTCTAACATTTCTACGTTATTTAAATTACGAAAATTTTACAAATCATCTGATTCTGGAGAATGTGCAAGATGATGGACCCGTGAAGACAAAAGCTTCCTTATCCTATTTACTTTATCTTCTTCAATGATGTGAAACTCTAACAATTTTTAAAAGAAGTTTATTTTTCAAAACCCACTTTCTGTGAAGGAGAAACCGGGCAGTAACCTCAATATATTTTTCAGCGTTAGTTTTAACCTTAATCTTATGCTTATCTCACGTCTCGTCTAAACTCAACATCCCCCCTTGGAGGAGTGATGTCACCCGTCAGCGAGATGCTGCAGTTTGCCGACGGTAAGAAAACGGCTGGTTGTTTCTAGCAAAATTTCTGTGTAGATAGGTACTTTGAATAAGATTTTAAAATCAAAGTATTTTTAATATTTAACATACCAAAAAAATTACTTTAAGTTAATCTGTTGTGTTAGACAAGAGGTTTCCAAACACTTCGATTTTTCATTTAGAAGCCAACAACACTAAAGTAGCAAATAACTCGTCAATTACTCGCGCAATCACAACGTACACTCACTATGAAAAATTATTAAATTATATATTTTTCCTGATTCCTTGCTAACATACAAAACTAATATATAAAATTTCTTGGCGTGATATAAATTATTTTAAAACTACTTACTTATTTTCCATTAAACTTTTATTAGTGGTCAATTACCTACTATTCGTGAGCATATAATTTTTATATTTCAAAATTCCTCTTTATTTTTTCACACACTTTCTTCATTTTTATTACTGTAACTCATATATTAATTAGTCAAGTTTTAAGACCCGTTCTCATCTCAGGCGAAATTACCTACAGATATTCTAAGGACTTATGTACTAATAGGTATATACTATTAACACGTTATAATTTAACTTAATATACCTATAACTTATAATGTATTATGTATGTCTTAAAAACAAATAAATAAAATAAGCATATGTTTTTATGTTATTTGCTTTTTAAATGATTTTGTATGAGGATTTTCAGGAATTTGAGAGAAAGTAAATATATCATGAAATTTCATTAGCTTTTCTCGTTTGGTATATGTTTAAATTCAGTTACATTTTCATACTCTACAAAATGCTGTTTAAACATGATTTTTTAAAATTCATGTTTAACCTTCGTATGTAAGCGCACGGTGTCTCAGACCAAGATTTCATCTCGTGTGTATTATTTTAAAGATATATTTTTTGAGCATTTTTGGTATTTATTGTACATACAGAAGGAGGTATAATTGAATTAAAAAGAAAGAAAAATAGTAAAACTATGTCATACGTCCACTCAGCACCAATGGGCGAGCCACACTGAACAATGTCCAACAACAAATTGAGAAGCTATAAAAAAAAATACAAGTCAATTTTTGAGAAAAGAACACATTATTGATATGTCGGTCTGAGAGACCAATGCGCGAGTATAGGAAGGTTAAAAGAGGTCAGTTCCGTTGTTCCAACATAAAAGCGGTTTGCTAAAAAAATATCTTAAAACTGCACTTGAGTTTAACCTTAACAAAACTGCACTATATAAGTTAACTATTATAACAGACCTCCGGTTTAAAAGCTCTGAAGGTGTAAAAAACAGCATGAAAGAATAAAAATTAACTTACAAAAAGTGTAAAAAATGTGTTCTCCGGTGGGAAGCGGTCGCAATTCGCAATCTACTCGTGAATTGTCCCGTAGTTAGCTGACCACGGCTCATAAAAATGTAGCACCCCAGAAATGTACATTTTAATGTGCTAAGAATGTATGTAATCCGCGCACAGCTCGGGGGGCTTTATAATGTCACTCATTGGTATTTTATTCATACGGAGTGAGAATATTCCTAACTTTGCGAACGTGGCGCCGCGACGGGACGGGCGGGCGTCGCGCGCTGAATGAGAATACACCGTCAACAGAACCCGGTACTTCTATCCCGTATCTACATCAAGTGCTAGTGCTAGCGGATGAGTCGGATTGTTTCATTTTAAATGTCTAGGAAGTTGGAAAGTTGAAAACAACGCTTAATTAATGTTGCATTCATTCATTCTGTCACATGAGATATTAACCTTATTAAATATTTAACTTATTCATACAAAAATAGTTTTCAATTAAAAATCATATCGTACACTTTTAGAAGCCCCTCTTAAGATGTTGCAATTCCAAGAAATGCAAAATCGTGTGATTTTGGTTTGAAAATTAGATCACTAAGAAATATTTTAGATGCTTTAATTAAATACTGCGCGAGTAGTTATTTACAAAACACTAGATATCATGAAAATAAGACAACTCTACGCCAAATCTATACTGACTGCATGCCCACCACACTGAAGCAATTTTTAACTACAAATACATTTACAATTCTTCACAAAAAAAACATCAAAAACTGGATCAAACAACAAGGTATTCAATTTACTCAAAACATTATAACACCTAACCTAATATAACCCAACCCAAATATTAAAAAAAATAATAAAAAACCTTGTTTCGAGACAGAAAATATTACCACACTATTATTTATACCAGTGGCGTATGGTCCATAGAAAAATTATAACTACTGGTTCATCAAGACAATTATTTATCTTAAACATAATCTAGATACTAAGAATAACAGTATATAGATCCAACTACTACTAATCTTTATTTTATGCATTCGATACTGCCGTCATAGGTCGACACACAGTGCTCTTCTTGACAATATCAAGGAGGATACGATGTTTCTGCTTATGTCGACAAATTAGCACTTATTACCAAACATGGGAAAACCTCAGCACAGGTTCGCCTAGTGAGGTGTTCACAAAATACTACTACTTACCTATTTACACACAGTTACGGATCATTAACATATACGAGTATATTTTTTCTTATTACTGAACTTATTATCTATGTAAACCAATGTAATAATCTGTAAAATGTATGTTCAAATAAAAAGAAATAAAACACATATTTGCCTACGAAATTATCCAGTATTTTTTTGATTAGCCTTTTTATAAGTCCAGAAAAATGTAAGTATCAGTCCAATGAAAACTGCTCTAAAATTCAAAATTAAGTACTCACGAATCCCTTTTCGGTTTTTCGGTTGTGGTTTTATTATATAATGTAGAAAATTAAATTTTTTAGAAATATATACTATAATCATATCGTAAGTACGGTAAACACGTAAAATTTTTGCTCCACAAAATTAACAGTTAATAAACCACTTAAGAACGCATTGCAGTGATTTTAATATACACAAACAACGTTTAAAGAAACACTGTGTAATAAGTGACAGTTAATATATTAATTGTGCAAGTGCAATTAGTTACAAGTTGTAATACCTACACTCAAATTTGTCAAAGCGTGAATTGAATCGCCATATTGCGCGTAACGTGACCGCCTGATTAAATATTAAGTAAACAGGGGTAACAATGGATTCGCTGACCTACACCGACCAGGCGAAGAACGCGGTAAATTTGCTCACGAAAATGGTAACTGACCCAAATAATAAATTTACAAAAGAACAACTTGCCAAAATTTTTCCCAAAACGAATGAAATACTGGAAACAATAACTAAAATGGCTGTTAAAATGGCATCGCTCGAGGGTGAATTAACTGCCCTGAAAAGTAAACCGCATCATCCTCAACCATGGCAAAACACTAAAAACAATGATATTGAAAAACAAAAAGCCATTAAAAACAAATACTGCATCCTAATTACTCCAAAAAATAATGAAACATCCACGGAAATACAAAAAAAAAATTCAAAAACACATGAAAAGTAGCGAACGAGGAATACACATCGAAGGTATTAAAAAAATCTCCCGCAACAGGATCATAATCGAATGTGCAAAAAAAGATGACGCGACAAAATTACAAACAGTATTCTCAAAAGACATCCAGGATATTGAAAGCAAAGAGCTAACAAAAAAAAAACCGACGATGATTTTCAAAGGAATTTATAATGATTATACCAAAGAAGATTTTACTGATGACGTCATAGAAAAAAATGAAGACATCAAAATCCTAACACAGGAAATGGATAAAAAAACTATATTCAATGTGAAGGCAATAATAAAAAAATAAAGATAATGAAACCGCAAACTATATAGTCGAAGTAGACAAGACGACCAGGAATATTCTACTAAACAAAGAAAAAATAAATATCGGCTACCAACGTATCACCGTTGTCGACGCAAGTCCGACAATGCAATGTTACTACTGCTTACGTTTCGGACACAGTACTCGTACCTGCAAACAGAAGGAGAAAAATGAATCGCCCACCTGCTCGCACTGTGGCCTAGCCCACCAACATAAGGACTGCGTAAATATTGCTACCTCGCCAAACTGTTCCAACTGCATCGATCAAAACAATAGATATAAACTGTCGTTTCCTGTCAATCATAATGCGAACGATAAAACGAACTGTAAATATTACAAAAAAATGCTCGCATTTGCGCTACAAAAAATTGACTACTAGATATTTCTTTAAAAGTATTTCATGTCCGTTCTCAATATCTCATCTACTCGTATGTAAAACTGTTTATCTCCTGTCTGTGTCAAAACATAAGCATTTTATATTATTTTCATTTCATAATATGTATATCTCTCAGTCTACAAAAAATAAAATCAGTATAAATTTTATAAAAATTAACAACTTAAAGACATCATATTTATTGAGGATAAAAAATTATAACCAGAAAATAGATAAAATAATGACAACATGCCAGTATGAAAGACTGAAAAATATTAAGATTCTATGCTTTATTTATACATTTATTATAGTAAAATTATTATTATTTACGTTACTGGCGCATATCTTGCCCTATCACTTCTATAAATTTTGTGTGCTAAAAAATGAAAATATATTTTTATTGTTCCAACTAATTGTAAATATTACAAAAAATTACTTGCATCTACACAACAGAAGAATGAATATTAATATTAATTTAAGAGTTGTTTATAAAAGTATCCTATGTTTATTCTCAATGTCTTATATATTTACATCTGAATATCCAAAAGATATAAATAAGAATAATTTTATGATCTATACATTATACATGGATTAATAACTCTATGTCACACTCTACTTTGAAAATACTCTATATATTTAAAAGAAATCAATATCACATTAATATTTTTACTAAATGGATGACTTCATAGCTAATGAATTAGAAAATAATTTTAAAATACAAGAATATGAGTGTGTATACACCGAATCATGTAATGACATAATCTCAAAGAATCTCAATAATATTTTCATTTTTCATATAAACATACGAAGTATGGAACGAAATTGGGATGAATTAATTCTAAAATTAAACAATCTAAATAAAAAACCGGACATCATAATATTATCAGAAACATTTACTAATGACGAATCACCTACTTATCATTTACCAGAATATAATTATCTTACAACCAAAATTAACATCAATAAAAACAGTGGTCTCGTCATATTCATTCACGATAAATTTAGTATTGTCAAAATAACTGAACATCCAATACATCTAGTAAATTGTATTGAAATACAATTACAACTCGACAAAACAAACTACCACTTAATAGCTGTTTACAGAACACACGGCTCGAATATCTCGACATTTATAAATGAATTTAAACACATACTGTTAAAATTCAGTAATAAACTCTGCTTTATTGCAGGAGACTTCAATATAAACATTAATGAAAACGTAGAAAATAATTTCAAAAATGAATATATTAATTGTATGACTGAATTTAACTTCATATCGTGCATTAATAAAAATACGAGAGAAATAAAAAATCACACACCATCTTGTTTAGACCATATATGGACTAATATAAATATTAAAGATATCGACAAAATGAAATCAATTATTTGGAAAACTAATATAACTGACCACCATGCATGCATTCTTCTGTATGATAACAAAATTAAACATAAAAAATTTAATCTAACAAAGACAAAATCCTACACAAATATGACAATTTTATCCAAAAAACTAAAAAATGAAAAATGGAACAACGTGTTAAATAGTTATGATACCGAGACTTGCTCAAAAAACTTAGAAAATATATTATCTCAACACATAAAAGATTCAACTACTGAAAGTACAGTCCGCATTAAACCTAATCTAAGAATTTTAAAGCCTTGGATTTCACAAGGACTTATAATATCAATTAGAAACAAAGAAAAACTTTATAAAACAGCATTGAAAAATCCTCTAAATGAAAAAGCATACACTTTTTACAAAACATTTAAAAATAAATTAACAAACTGTATCAAAAAAAATAAAGAAGACTATTTCAAAAATAAAATACTTTCTACAGACAATAACAGTAAACAAATATGGAAAACAGTCAACTTAGCCATGGATAACACTAAAAAAACACAAAAAATAAAATACATTTATTTATTATTGTTATACGCCCATATGGGCTTTTACATAGATTATAAGTAAGTTTTACAAAAGTTATCGAGTAAGTATTTATACCAAAGTTATAAAAGTGAAAAATTAAAAAATTGTATATACAAGAAGTTTACGAAAAATATGGCGTAAAGAAATATTTTAAACAATATAATATTTGAGTTATCGAGTTAGAATTTATAACAAAATTTATAAAAGTGAAAAATTTAAAAAAATAATTATATAAGTAGTTTTTGAAGAACATGGCGTAAAGAAATATTTTAAACAATATAATATTTAGATATCGAGTTGAATTTATACCAAAAGTTATAAAAGTGAAAAATTAAAAGAAATATATAAGTAGTTTTTGAAGAACATGGCTTAAAGAAATGTTTTAAACAATATAATATTTGACAATAACATAATATACAACATTACAATAACACATCAAATCGTTAAATATATTAAACCCGTTACAATAATTTGTAGGATTCCACAAAGTGTTGGTTTAATTTGCATTTAAGATTATAAAGGGAATCAGCAAATATATCTATAATACCACCAAACTTGTTGCCCAAATTATGCATCCTATTGGTAAGCGAGTGTGATTGATAGTTGGTTGTGTATGTGTCGCAAAAGAATGTTGTACTTTGTCTCGTATTCCTTGTCGGTACATAGAGTTTAATAGCAGCAACGATGGCAGGGCTGTCAATAAGGTTGTTCATGACTCTGTATAATAAAATTAAATCAGAAATGGTTCTTCTGTCAGACAACGTAATTAAATTAAGTCGATACATCAAATTTACATAATTTATGTTTTCTATTGGAATTTTGAGTTTGAAATTTAAGTACCTAAGAAATTTGTGTTGAACCCGTTCTAATTTGTTAGAGTGTACTTTATAGAAAGGAGACCAAATAGGTGAATTGTATTCCACTTGGCTTCTAACTAGTGAAATGTAGAGTGTTTTCATGCAATACAAGGACTTAAAATCAGTTAGGGTTCTACAAAGGAAGCCAAGAATCTTTAAAGCCTTATTAGTTATATCATCTATATGTGCTGTGAATGTTAAGTTTGATTCGAATATAACTCCCAAGTCACGAATTTGTGATACTGGTGTTAATTTAACATTATTTAAATTATATTCATGTAAGATATGAGAATGAGTTCTGGAAAATCGTATTACTTGACATTTCTCAATGTTCAAAAATAACATATTTTGTTCGCACCATTTAAAAAATTCATCTAAATTAGCTTGTAAAATTAGGCAATCATATATATTTCGTATTCTTTTAAACAATTTTAGATCATCTGCAAAAATTAGGACTTGTACATCTTTAAATATGTTTACAATGTCATTAATGAATATTAAGAATAGTATTGGGCCGAGGTGGGACCCTTGCGGGACACCACTTGTGGCCTCGAATACATAGGATTCTATAAAATTAATCCTAACACTAAGCACTCTATTACTGAGGTAACTGATAATCCATGTCAATAAACTACCTTTGATGCCTAACAGTCGGAGTTTGGCTATAAGAATGTGATGTCGAACCTTATCAAATGCTTTACTGAAATCGGTGTATATAGAATCCACTTGTTGTTTCAAACTAAGGGATTCGGATATGTAATTATTATAGATAGTTAAATTACTTAAGGTAGATCGACCTCTGATAAAGCCATGTTGGTTAGGAACAATAATATTGTTGATAGGTTTTACAATGGTATCTAATACTAATGACTCAAAAAGTTTGGGTAAAGCAGACATAATACAAATAGGTCTATAGTTTGATATATCGCTTTTGTCGCCTTTTTTATGAATGGGTGTTAAATAACTCTTTTTCCACAGAGCCGGAAAACAGCCAGATGCTAAGGATTTGTTAAAAAGTTTATGTAAGGGATATATCAAACTATCAACGCAAGTTATTAAAAATATGGGAGGAATACCATCCGGCCCAGCAGATTTATTACTATCTAATGCTTTTATGCTTCTTTCTATGGATTCTAATTTTATAAAACATTGGCTTAGGTTTAATGACTCTTCCACTGAAGTACTGAAGGCTGCATTGACGGGAATATCTTTGTCGTAAACACTTTTAAAAGAGTCAGCAAAAAGATTAACCATACCCTCAATACTGTCGGCACATTTTTCTTTAAAGAACATGCTATTAGGATATCCACAGTTATCTTTTCGTTGAGATTTAGTAAAATTCCAGAATTTTTTCACATTGTGATGATGTACCTCATTTTCTATTACGTTAATATAGTCACCATAGCATTTTGTTGATAATTCCTTACATTGTTTTCGTAGTTTAGTAAATGTTAAATAATCGTTAGGATTTCTGGTATGTTTATATTTTCTATGGATACATTTTTTTTTATTAATTAAATTAGTTAGTTCCCTTGTAAACCATTTCGGATAATTAGATGATGTAAAGCTAACCTTGGGAACAAATTTTTCTATAGAGGTATTTAAAATCGAGTAAAAGTATTCTAATTGATCATTTATATTATTTTCCTCATCTAAAAAGGACCAATCTGTTTGGGTAAGGTATTCAGTAATATGATGGTATTCAGCTTTGGAAAAGTTATACGATGGGGCACTTGTTTTTTTTGAAGATGTTAAAGGCCTATTTGTTATGATAATGTCCAACGGTGGGTGGTGTTGATCTAATGGTAATAATAATTCATCAGATAGCTCAACCACTATTTTCGAATCACTTGAAAACACTAAATCCAACATTCGATTGTTAAAGTTGAAAATCTTGTTTGATTGAGTTAGTCCCAAGAATAACGACATATCGCGAATTTCACTACATTTAGCACACTGTAAATCGGCTTGGTTTGTAGCAGGTCCGTTGTCATCTTGGCTGGTCCAGTTAGGAAGGTTATAATCACCAGCAATAATGAATTTTGCTTTAGGATATTTGAATTTGAGTACTTCTATGTCCTCATTGTGATTTTTATACGTTTGCAAATCCGATGCAGGTGGGATATAGACACAGCCGATAATAATTTTTCCATTAGGTATATTGAGCAATACAAAAATTTGTTCAACACTTTTGTGTTTTACCGGTAGTTTAGTAGATGATATATTCTTGGACACGCACAGCATCACACCTCCTCCGTTAGACTTTTTGCTCGTAATAGAATTTCGATCAGAACGATATGTTGTATATTGATGTAGGCCTAATTCTGACGAGCTGATATCAGTATTTAACCATGTTTCGGCTAAAAACAGAATGTCGTGTGAGAAGATTGGGGAGTTAGTTTTAAGTTGGTGCAATTTCGTACGCATTCCCCGTACATTTTGATAATATCCTGTAAGTCTAGAAAATCTGTTCTGTTTGTTTTTTAGTTTTTTGCTTGGGTTTTGATGATTTTGGGAATTCCGTTGAAATGTTTGATTCGTAAATCGACTTCGCCCTTTTCTTTCCTCTCTTCTAATTCCTTCCAGAGGTCAGTTAAGTGATGTCTTTGTTGTAGAGTCCTGTCAGGTTTGATTATAATTCCATTGGACAAAGTAGTTTTGTTAAAGAGTATTAGTTTCGCCTGTTTGACTTCATCAAATTCTAATTTAATTGGCCTGGTTTTGTTTGGAATTTTACTTCCAAGCCTGTAAATTTTCACATTGAACATGAAAATAAAATCATAGATGCTAATATTCAACCTAAACAATGTGCAAACATTTTTAATTCTTTTTTTGCTAATGTAGGAAAAAATCTTGCGAAAAATATCAATAAATCTTTTAACCCGAAAACACAAACGACTGAAAATGTACAAAATCAAAATAATTTATCAACATTTGAAACAACCTCAGAAGGTGAAATTTTAAAAATAATAGAAGGCATGAAAGGAGGTTCGTCTCCCGGATTTGACCATATTACAGTACATTTTCTAAAATCCATGAAAATTTATTTGATAAAACCAATTACTCATTTGATAAACTTAAGTTTAACAGAGGGAATATTTCCGACAAACTATAAAAATACAATTATTTCACCTATTTATAAATCTGGAGATCCACAACAAGTAACTAACTACCGCCCAATTTGTCTAATTTCAAACATTGGAAAGATTTTTGAAAAAATTGTTAAAAACCAATTGATCAGTTTCCTAGAAAGTAATAAAATTCTTCATAAAAACCAGTTTGGTTTTATAAAGTCACTTAGCACACAAGATGCTATTGCTAATGTAACCTCATACATCAACGAATCATTGGATAAAGGTGAAAAATGTGCCGGTATATTTATCGATCTCAGAAAAGCTTTTGATAGTATATCCCATGAGATTCTCCTAAAAAAACTGAACAATATAGGTATAAAAGACAATGCGATTAAATGGATTTCGAACTACCTAAAAAATCGACCACAAGTCGTAAAAATAAATCAGATTAATAGCGATAAAGAAATATCAGACTTTGGAATCCCGCAAGGTACAGTAATCGGACCAATCCTCTTTACCATATATGTTAATGACATTTTTTTTCAACCACTACATGGCCAAATAACTTCATATGCCGATGATACGGTACTAATAATTAGCGATAAAACTTGGGAAAAAGTAACATTTAAAGCCACCGAAGACATAAATATTTTAAAGAATTTCTTCGACGTAAATTTACTATCACTAAATGGTGATAAAACATTTGTAATTCCATTTGCAATACACAAAAATGATACCCCTAAAAACATTGATATCATCATCCATGATAATTCTACAACACATAGTAAAAATTATTGTATCCAAAACTGCACAATATTAAAAACAACAAACACAATAAAATATTTAGGAGTTATTATCGATAAAAATTTAAAATGGAAGGAACAAATTTGTCAAGTTGTAAAAAAAATTAGAAAATTGATTTACATATTTTTAAGAATCAGAAATTTTTTATCTGTAAAAAATTTATATCTAATATATTACGCTTTGGTTCAATCAACTTTACAATATGCTATCATTAGCTGGGGATCCGCATACAAAACTAATCTTTCCCCAATTGAAGTTGTGCAGAGGTTAATTATTAAAATCATATTAAAAAAACCATCTGACTACCCAACGGATAAATTATTTAAGGAATTCCAAGTACCTTCTTTCAAAGATCTGTACAATAGAAATACATTGATTCAAATTATAAAAGAAAAAGAGAAGTATCAATTTATAACTGAAAATCGTACTAGACATAAATATATTTTTTCATGCCCAAAATTAAACACTTCCTTCGCACAAAATTATTATACTTATCAAGGAAGACTTATTTTCAACCGATTACCGGATGAAATTAGAAAAATTAATGATAAAATCCAATTAATAAACTCTGTTAAAAAATTTTTTAAAGATAATCTCAAAAAAAAAGTTTCCGACTAATCTAATCTCAAGAACAACTTATAACTCAGTTTCCAAGTGATACCCCGTTTTTCAAATAAGGTAAATTTTGTTTTGTTTTTAACAACTAATTACAATAACTCAAGATACTTTATTCTAATAGTAAAATTGTTTATTAGTAGAAAAATACTTTTAATTACATATCACCGAACTTACAACTTATTGTTTTTTACATTCACATAGTAATTTAAGAACTCATAACATAATATAGCATTAAAAAATGTACACTACTCTTCCAGACACAAGCTAATGCTTCTATGGAAGAGTGGTATTAACATTCGAACATGAACATGTATACTAATTATAACATTATCTAAATGTATACTATATTTTATATGCTAAATAAAAAAAAAAAAAAATAAAAAAAAAAAAATGATTATAAAACATTTAAATATTTGTGCCTGAGCTTCGCAAAATAAAATAAAAGACGCTTTCTGGCGATGTTTTACCGTGAATAAATCAAAGCCAGCGGTTGGTGTTAAACACGAATATAAACCTTATGACCATCTACATAAGAAAAGTTATTGTAAGCGGCCTGATCCCGAATTTCCCACGATATGGTGCGTCACCTTAACCTTGAAAATTCTTCTAATATTGTATAAGCATTTCATAAAGTTTTGTTTAATTAAAGTAAAAATAGAGAAGCTATTTTATTTATTTAAATATTGTTGGAATAAAGTTTTACGGTTTATTCAACATGTATGAATGTGAACGAGGCGAGGAATGTGTGCCATGATCGAGTTGTGTGGCGGTCCGTCTCCATACAAAGGTTACGTTCGTAACTGAGAATTGAACTTGGGAGTTCCGTCTTACCGGGACTATATTTTTTTTTTATTAGGTAATTCTTAAATAAATAGGACGGAAAATAATTAAGTATCAGTAGCTAAGGGGTAAAGTATTGCCCCGGCGAGGCAAAGGTCCAAGGTTATTTCCCTTCTTTCTTTTTCTGTTTATATAACTTTTTCTTCAATGCTTATATTTTTGGTAGAAACCACTCATTAGGAACGTATTTTAAATTTAATAGGGGGGTATCGGTACCGCGAATCATTTATTGGATAACCAGCACCTCTGCCATGGGTCATCCGAAGTGTTTTGCTACGTTTGGTGACTTAGAAGGGGTGCTCGGGTTCATAGGTTTATCGGGATGTGGCGGCGAATGCATCTTCGCACCTACTGCGTAGCATCGGGAGAATGTGGTTGAGGGAGACCTTTTGATATATCCAGCAGGACTCTCTCGGAACATCGCCTTTCACCGCAGTGGGAGTGTTAAATTCATTCGTCCGTTACTTCTGGACGTACTGACACCCAGATCCTATCCACTTGCCTTACATTTTCCTTCCCAGAACTCACTTTCCTTTCTTTTTTCTTAAAAGACCATCCATATAACATCTCAAAGATGACATAGGCCTTGAGGGGAATTATTTTTATCAGGGCCTCCCATGTGCACCTAATGTAAAAAAAGTTTTTATTTTAATATACGTAAAACACGTGAAACAATAAATTTCTCTCCTCACCATTTTTCACATAAGTAAAATAAAATAAATTTGCAGTTTTGTATATTTTTCTATTTCAGGCATGCTTTATCTTTTTCAACCCCAGAATAACATTGAATTTACATAAGTGCACAGATATCCTTCTGCCTTTCGCATAATTAAGAATCTACGGTTTCGCTCGTCAGAGGTTACATTCCATAAAATTACATATAAAAAATATTGTTTGTCAATTGCACCAAATAATTATATTACCTACATACATTTCCTTATTTAAAAGTTCTCATAGAAAACCACATTCGGTATGCAGCTAAGACAGAAAATTATTAAAAAAACTTTTGGAGCATATTTTCAAATTTGGACGATGGGTGTGGGTACTGCCGCCCGGGAATCATTTACACCGCTGCTGCAGGTCACTTCGTGTGGTTTGCTACGTTTGGTGACTTAGCAGGGGTGTCCAGATTCATGGAGAGAGATTAATCCAAGTCTTGGTGGCGAATGCGTTTGCCGGACTGGTTGAGAGAAACCTAACTCAAATCTCTCTAGTCGGACTCTCTCGATACATCGCGTTGCACCGCAGAGAGAGGGAAGGATTTATATGTCTGTCGCTCTTGGACACATCAACCCCCAGATTCCCATCACCCCTCATATTTATTTCCTTCACTGAACTTCCTCTCCTTCTTTTACCTAAAATACCCTCCACACAGTATCCCCAAAGATATCAAAGGCCCTGAGAGAATTTTTAATTATTCTGAGTTAAGCAAATGTTAAAATTTAAAAAAAAATCATGTTGGCAGTAATTAATACCTTCATGTGTTTCAACGATAAAAAAATATCATTTAATTTCACCGTAAACCGCCCACAAAATTATTTTAAAATCAAACAATCTTTGTTTCAGCATAAAAAAAAATTGAAAAATTTAATAGGAAATAATATTTTATTACAAGGTAAACAGGCTAGCAGACGTTATTTTAAAGCTTTTCATGAATATGCTAATTCGAATGGGTTGAAAATTATCAGAATAATTTTCCTGATGATTTTTGAATAATTTTCACAATTTGTGCATAAAATTATGACTTTAATAAACCAGGTACATCATTTTTATTAAAATTTATGCATATTTGATAAAAACAGGCACCAACCGGAAACCTTTCAAATAATAATAATATGTCAGTGATTTGGCAAAATGAGGAAATATTATTATTGTGGACGAATGATTAAATATGTTTTTAAATATTAAAAACCTTTGCAATTGAAATATTAAATATTTAAAAATTTGTACATAAAAATGCAAAAGTCGGTCATTTTAAATACATGTAGGATTACGAAAGATTTTTTAAATATTTATATTGAGGGATCAGTAGGATTTATGGGACCAGTTAGGATTTAATCAGAGCCGAACCCTCTGATATGAAAATATCTGGAGTCGGTGAAATATTTTCCCATTATGTTTCTGGTGGATTGACGTATTGTTCTTGTATTGTTTTGTATTTATTATACTTATATAGTGCACTTACATTGCGTACTGACTGAAATATGCACTTTTTAAGCAAAAGGTTATAATTTGATTTAGCCGAAAACATGCCAACATCGTTTTTTTGCTGGCAATTTGAAATAGTTTGTAAGAAGTCACTTTCAGGGCCATTAACCAGCCAGCGTCAAAGATGTTCTTATGATCGTAAAGGGCGGTTCCAATGAGAAAGATTAATTATTCTCCGTACCAGCTTTTTAAAATAATAACTCAATATCGATTTTATTTCATTCATAAATTGCTTGAATTTATACCTGCATTCAAAAATGCTGGAAGGCGTGATGATAAGACTATTAAAATTATGTACTTTTTGTAATTACCTTTTGATCAAAAGTATTTGTAATTTTTCAATAATGTCTAAGCAAAATTAGAATGTAAAAAAAAAACATGAATAAATTAGTTTGTAAGACCGTAAATAAATAGATAAACCGAAGTTTTTTCGTCACAAAACACGTGTGCGGATATTTTTTTAAATGATTTTATTGAAACTAAAATAAAAAAATTCTGAAACACGGTTTTCCCAGATAATTTATTGATTTTTTTACTCTAAGATTATATGATTTGAAAATGTGTGTTGTATGATACAAAATTTTGTTTGAAAATTTAACAAATCTGCCTACGACCTACGGTAAAACCTTATTGTACTAAAAATAAACATATTTTCTCAAAATAAAAAATAAAGCTTTACTAGATAAAAGAACAGTCTTTCAAAATTACTTTATAATTTTTTGTTGAAAATAGTCAATACGTTTAAAATTTGATTAAAAAATGACATATTTCCGGTTTTGTCTGGTTATTCCCTCTTCAGACATGAATTTTAATTTCTGTCAATCATGTTTAACCTAATCATTAATTATTTTATCTCAATCCATAGTGAACGTACAGGCAATCATTTTAAAGAGCGCACGTTTTAATCTATTGTACTCACTAATAGTATCGCGAGTACCCTTCAAACAGGTTCGATCTAGTTTTTAGCAGTTCAAAGCAGTCTTTCCCACAGTAGTCAAACGATACAGTATATCACTAGCCAAGCAAAAATTTATTTTAGCTGATTTATCTGTACTTACATTATCTTGCATTTTGGGAGGTGCGTATTTGTACCTCTGCCACAGGAACCATTTATTAGAAAGCCTTAGGTGACTTAGCAGGGGTACCCGGGTACATGGGGTGAGGTTTTTCAGGGTCTTGGTAACCGATGTGTCTGCCCACCTGCTGCGTGGCGTGCCGGATCGAGTAAGAGAGGTTGAGGAGGTCCTTTGATCTCTCCAACCAGAATCGCTCGACCCATCGCCTTGAACAGCAGTTGAAGGGATGGATTCATAAGTCCGTCACTCCTGGACACCCAGATTCCTAGCCACTCCTCATACCTACTTTCTTCTCAGAACTTCCTCTTCTTCCTTTCCTTAAAAATCATCCACACAGCATCCCTAAGAAATTATTTTTCTCAGCGTTTCCTGTAGGGAGCTAATATAAAATAAAAATAAAAATATTTCTCGTTTGGTGCGTCGATTCTGTTAGGATCTAAAATATTTTAAATACATTTACTGTTCTCACCGAGATGAGTTTTTTCCAAAGCATTTGGAGAATTAAATACTTTATAAAATATTTTAGTTTTGTAGCATATTCACTGGAGCGACAGTGCAATTTAAAACTTTGTTCTCCGATTGCTCGAGATTTTTTGGTGATCATTTTGAATATTTTCCGCCCACATTAAAAAACAATCATAGCTCCAAATTTTAATATGGAGACATACAATATGATCATATATTATATATAGCCAATGAATTCACCTATCTTTTGTAGATTTTAAAATATTCGTAGGATTTATAAGAAATCGTAAACTTCTACTTAATTACCAACAAATAAGGTAAAATTTGCCACAATTGGCAGCAAAGCTATCCGAGGTATTTTAAATAGTGCCATATTGTGACAAAAAGCGCTCCAGTGGTAATCTTATTATAAATTTTGTCATATTATATGGTAATGCTATACGCATGCACTGTATGCATTGTCCTTCTAATTCGATCTGTTTTCTATGAACTTTAATCCAGGGGTTAAGATGGGTTAGCTACCAACGGAGTATTCCATTTTCACTTGGCGTTATGCATTTTGTGTGAATTCAGAAACGATTTTATATTAGGTATGGTGACTACCTAATTCCATTGAATTTATTATTGGAATATCTGCAAGTTTTGTACAATAAGCAAAGCTTCTGAGCTAGATAAGATGGAACCTGTTATAGCAAAGGCTTGTATATTAATTTTTGTTTGTATTTCCGATTTAATTTTAACATAAAATTCCAACTTGGCCAGTTGTATAAAATCTAATTTTTCTTAAGTCTTTTCATCGTTACTCATATTTCGCCACAATAAAATCAGCACTGGAGAAATACTGATTGTAAAACTGAGCCAGTGACATTTTTGTCAATAGAATCAATGATAATGATAACTAAACAAAATGTATAAAATTGTAAAAATATATTGATGAATAAATGTATTTATTATTATTATCAAGTAGTCAAAAGATGGACGTTTCTATTACCATTATCTTAAAAACTAAACCTTTTTTTCTATCTTGTAAAATTCACAAAAAAAATTTATAACTTTTTTTTGATCGATAAGTATTTTAGAAAAATTTAAACTTGAACAAATAAGAATATAAGGCACCATAATTTTGATTATTTGCCTTAATTACACTTTTCAATTACAATAAAATTTTTCCTCAATTGAATTTTTTTTTTCATCAATTGAATTTTTTAAAATAATTTTTATCTTGCTTAATTTCATTTGGTAACGACTAAGTACCTTCATCTCCTATAAATAATCGAAGAGTTTTGTTTTTGGATGTTCTTTCCTATAGGTAGTCCTATTTTATGATCAAAAATCTAATTATGAAGTTAGGTCTGACAGTGATTGTTGATTATGAAGTTAGGTCTGGTTCAATGAACTCGCATTTGTTTTGAATTTAAGTGTAATTTTCACAATTGGAACTGATTCGGTGAAGGTTTCAATCACGCGATAATGTACCGACATGTAATGTAATATTTTAATAGAAAATTATTTAAATTTTATTTTTAAATTATATCTGATTGCTTGAAGAACTCAGATAAGTGATAATAAACCTAAGTATAACATAATATTTGACCGGAAAATGATAATATTTTTCAAATTGGAAATTATAAATCAAGAATTTCGAAAAGCGTTATGCCATAGGTCACCCCAAGTGATTCCATTTGGTAACTTATCAGGGGTATCCGGATTCATGGGGTGAGGTTTGTCTAGGTTTTGGTGATGAATGCGTTTGCTCACCTACTGCATGGCGCGCTGGATCGAGCGATACTGGTTGAGGGAGACCTAACCTAGACCTCTTCCGCCAAACTTTTTAGACCCATCGCCTTGCACCGCAATGAGAGGGATAGATGTCCGTCATTCCTGGACACGCTAACCCCTAGATACCTACCCACCCTTCATACTTGTTTTCTTCCCAGATCTTCCTTTCCATTTCTTAAAAAGACCCTCCACACAGCATCTCTTTTCAGAAGGATTGTTTTTCCTCAGGCCCTCCTGTGTGGAGTTATTGTAAAAAAGTGAAGACCTACCGATTTCTTGTGTGTTTCGTTTTTTCTTGTGCTTTTTCCATTTTCAATAAAGCATTATTTATTACTTACTAACTAGATTAACTAACATATAACTTCCAGGTATGTGCTAGTCTTCAAGAAAAATAATTTATCATGAGTTTTGACTTACTTTCTCCCCTTCTGATCCGTGTACACGATGTGATTCCTCGAACCCGTGGTAACCACCTGCGCCGGTTGCCGAGGCCTGCTCACTCCGCCGGGCCTGGGGCGACCAAGAGACCCCGGCCGCTGAGGCTCTGCCGTCCTCCCGCCGCACGGGTCCGATTCCTCCCCGGGGTCCGCATTGTTGGTGCCGGGCCTAGCGAGATCGAGGGCCCTATGCTCAAGCCCCGGTATAGGCTCCATGACTTAAGACATGACGTTTTTTTTAACACCTACGATTTTATCTTATTATTTGTCACCTTGGTTAATTACATTACGATAAATGTTTGATATTATTTTTAAAATATGTATGTCTTCGGTAAGAAACGTAATATTTTTTTTGTTGGTTGTAATCATAGATTTCACATTGCATGTGAAAACTGCTTCACTGATTTCAAATATCGTTAAAAAAGTTCACTATTCATTTTTCATTATTTTTTAACGTTTCTGAAATACGCGCGTTTTTTATAACCTGTTGTGGACTTCATAAATAACATTGATGAAATTGTTTTTAATTAATGTATACGGTTAAAATCGAGGTAAACAAATATTTTCAATGCAAAATTTTAGTGAAGCGATGGATTTTTTCACAGAAAAAATTACAATAATTTACAATAATTCACCAAATTTCAAAGTCAATATGCAAGTTCTGTGAAAGTTTGTGAAAGAAAATGCTTGAATGAAACTTTAAAAAAAATTGAATTCCATCTTAGAAATTTAATGAACTGTTCAATTCATTGAAACAAAACAACCCGTCCTTATTTATTATTAATTATTAGTAAGATATTTATTTTAGCGAAACATAACTTTTGTATTTTAGAATGTTAAATTGTAGTTTTAAAATGTAGTTACGTGAAACTACACGCAGACTAGCCTATAGTGCACAAACCGACAATTCTTGAAAATGTTTTAACTTTTCGGCGGGAATCGAACCCTTAGCCTTTTCAAACAAATTAAATTTCGGAGTTATTTAAGTATAAAATAAATATAAAAGTTAATCCTGGCTATGGAATTAAATTTCATTCATATTTAAATAGGTATGGTTTATTTGTCATAACTTACATACTACTAGTATTTTCGATTTAGGAAGGTATTTCGTTTGGATATTAAAAATTTATATATTTATTGTGAAATGAAAAATTATTGTACACTTAACTTTTTTTTGTATTAAATATTATTATGAATTAAATAATATATTATTGTTGTTTCAATATTATAGTGGTTTGAAGAACCATTGCTCAATTATTTTTTATACAACTCAACGTTTAACTTCGAAAAGTTTAACGTTGGATATGGTCATAAAATAAATAATATTTTAAAAAAAATGTATTATCTAACGTTTATGTAGTAAATTTAAGAGTAAATTATAATTCGATATAGGTAACTAATAATTTAATATTAAATCCTAAATTCTGTGCAGAATCCGTTCGGGGCACTCTATTTAAAAAAATCCTGTCAACAAACGAATAGCAATCTTTAGAGCATAAGCGTCGGGTGGGGATGTTGTTCTTGTGCTACCAGCATGTCAATGGAAGATGATCCGAGGAACTATCATCAATCATCACTGATTCATTCGGGTACAATGACGCCATAGCGCGCCCAACATTTGTGTACGTTGACATTTGTTACATGAGAACGGGTAATTTTTTTTCCTCCCACTGTCTCTTGAAAACTTTTCCACAAAAACATCCTTCACATAGCATCCCCAAAGACGACCTAGACCCCTTAGGGCCTCCTGTGTAGAATTAATGTAAAATATAAATAAAAAAGATACAGCTAATTTATACAATCACACACATAATACATACAGGAAAGTACAGTCATTTCTCAAATGTATTCGGTATATAAACAATAAACTCACGTTGTAACATTATTTTTATGGCTTTCTGACGTTTCCCCAAGTGCTGAAATACACTTTCGGGAATTAAGTTAACTGATGGTTTGTTGATCATTAAAACGTCGGTCGCGTGTTTATCCTTTCATACACTTACTCGGACTTGTAATTTTGCTGAAAACAGCCTTTCATACAGCCTGCCCACAAGAAATTAGTCTGCAAAGGAATTCATTACATACCATGTGGTTATTTTCAAGCGAATGGCGTTACGGTCTTAATTTAAAACGATTACACCGATGCCAAATTGCTTAAATGTGATTGAAGTACCATTTTCTTTAAAGGAAAATATATGCTTTTTAATGTGGTTTAGATCACGGTTTTTACCAATAGAATTAATTATTTTTTTGTACTAAATTTTGGTTTCATCAAATACATTTTATTTCTTAAAACATAACATTAAAAGTAACGCATGTTGTTGAGACAAAAATGTGCTTCAAAAGCACGGTTTATAAAATATTACATTAAACATTAATTAAGTTTAACACACGCGTTACCCAAAATAATGAAAAGCTCAAAAAATAAGTTTTAAGCACAACCTCGCGTTGAAATAATATTTCATTAACGTAACATTCAATTGAGATATTAAATCAATAGTAATAAAAATAATATAAATAAAGAATAAAAATAATTTTTTATAAGCATTTAAAGTTATAACCTTAAAAAAACGAATGCAACGAACTTCGAGCAAGTTTGCATGCGTCGTAAAAAGTTTCCGGCGTGTTCGCGCGACGCTGGCTGTTGCGTTCGGGTGTTTGGGCGTCGCGACGCTCGAGACGACCTGTCTGGGCGGCGAGCGGCCAGCGACTGAGGCCTGAGGCTCGGAGCCCGGAGACTGGGTGCTGTGGGGTGCTACGGGGTACTACGGGGTATGCGCTTTTAAGGGCCGCGCTCACTTCGTTAAAGCAATTCCAACGCTGTCTCTACGGGCCGTATTGCTGAAACCCAAAGTGTGAAAATGTCTGTGACAAAACAACCCTTCATGAATATCCCATGATTAGGGAGATAATTTATAGTTTTATACGGCAATGAACACTCGTACATATTTTTAAAACTAAAATGGTTTAATTTCGTAGATGAGATAATTGTCTGCTTCATTTTACTGAGACTAAAAATTTAAATGTTTGTTTATGAAAATGGCTATTTAAAAAAATTGTTAGAAATAATGCTAAAAACACTTTAAGATTATAATTTAAAATTTTCTAAGGTAAAGGGATGAAAATCGGTGAGCATTTACGTATTTCCTAACGGACTATATCCAATTAAAACTCATTTCATGATACACGAAGTAAACACAAAGAGAAATGATACAATTTGAGATTTAAAAAAAATGCAATTACAGAAAAAATGGGGTACAAAAAACAATAAAGCAATTTTTTTTCCTCATTTGTTTTTGGGGTGTTATGCCTTGTTGCGCTACCTCCTTCTTTAGCCAACATTTCGGACAGCGTTGCAGTGTCGTCAGGGCAGATCCGGCAGATGTAATAAAAAAAAATAATGTCGAGTTAAGATAGGAACAAGGTTTGATGGAGTTTATGACTTCTGTCACATACATCAAATCATTGAATAACATACATGATTATGAATTTTTCGTTAAGATATATTATATCGAAAAGCACTTAGTTTTTTGTTGTTCTTGTATGCTTATTACATCATGACTTCAATACTTGTCAAACTGGTACTAGTGTAGTTCCGCTGAGTTGTTACGGGTTGAAATCAGAATGGCGATGATTTCTTCGACGATAACTAAACTTTTATATAAAATACCATAAAACAACGGAGAATTAATTTTAACTATTTTCCAATTTATTTTAAAACTTTTTTTTCCCCTTAAAATTTCATTCAATTATAAGAGATACCGTTTTATTATACTTCCCTTGGAAATTCGGTTACAATCTTCCAAATAAATCGTTCTGCAAAGTTTGAGAAGCCTCGGCGCTAAGGGAGGAGGATTTTCCGCGGAAGCGAGAAAGAGGCCCTACATAAGAATGTGACGGATATATTTGGGGGTGTACCATTTATCTGGCGCACGCGCCCCACAGATGTTGAGCCTCCGCCCCCCCAAGGGGTCGTAATGAATAGCAAATTTGGATACTCTCGGAGAAGCTTATTCCGTTTGGCAGAGGATGGGACAGGGGATGTTGTCCGGGATGAGGACCGGGCATATTTAAGGGATGCTGGCTGGGGTACGCTGTGGCCTCTACGCTACTAGCAGACGTCCTTGGAATCTAAAAGTGGTTAATAATTAACTGGCTTGATAAATAAGGGTTAAAATTTATTACCTTATATTATTCACGTTTAGAAAAAAGGTTTTTATCAGAAAAATTGACATTAATTAAAAAAATATATTGGAAACAATATTTATTTTAAAGAGGCTTTTTTATAATGTGAATATCTCACAGGAGTTTCAGCTGCTCCCGTCTGGAGCCAGTGAGACTATGGCATCACCAATTGGGATATGTTGTGAGGCAGAAGAAAGTGAGGAGGGGAAGGGGATGGGGGAGAGGTAGGTAAGAAAGTACCTGACTATTCAGATCTGGTCACCAAACACGGCTGAAGCCATTTCAAGCAACATTTCAATTCTGAATGGTGGTCGTACACAAGGACGACACTAAGAGTATCTTCTACTCTGGAACGTGCTGCAAATATGCTAATTACTTGTAAAATAACACAAATTAATCTAATAAAATTTATTTGCCTACGCCGGGATTCGACCCCTCGACCTTCCGATTGCGAGTCAAAATCATTACCCCTACACCACGCCGGTCGTTTCTTATGCAATTAAAAAAAACAATGTTTGAGAAACATGGTACCTGATATTTTAAAGTGAAAGCAAGTTGTATTATTTAATTCAATGAATTCGAAAGAATTAGCTTAGTCAAGCCAAGTTACAAAGTTCAATGTTTGATATGATTCTGAATAGTTGCCCCCAAACAGGGTGATACTGATAGTGCTTCTTATTTTAAATGTTTATTTTTTTATATACGTAAACACATTCATCTTTTAACCAGGCATATTTCCACTATTTTTATTTTTTTAATCTCACGATCTTTAAGAGCGTTTAACCAGACGCGGCCGAAAATGTTCTTACAATCCAGGGCGGTTCCAATGAGAAAGATTAATTCCTGTCCGTACCAGTTTTTTTTTAAATTATAACTCAATATCGATTTTATTTTATTTCAAATTTGTTTTTATTAATACCTACATCAAAAAATGCTGGTTGATAAAACTATTAGAATTAGGTACTTTTTGCAATTATTTGTTTATTATAAGTATTTATCATTTTTCAATATTGTATGAGCATAATAAAAATATAAAAAAACTTTGAAATATATTAGTCTGTAAGTGCGCAAATAAATACACAAACGGACCAATTTTCGCAATAATTTGATTTAAACTAAAATAAAAATTCTGTAACATATGTTTACCAGATAATGTATTGATTTATTTTACTGCATGATTATATGATTTGAAATTAGTGTTCTATAAAACAAAATCTTTTTTGAAAATTTACCAAATCTACCAACTACCTATGGTATTACCTTATACTAAAAATAAACATTTTTTCTTCAAATTTAAAATATACGTTTACTAGATAAAAGAACGATCTTTTGAAATTAATTTATAATTTATATACACTGATTTAAAAATGACATATTTCTGGTTTTTTCTGGTTATACGATCTTAACCATCAAACGCCAAAAAAAAAACAAGTTAATTTTTTGTGTAATATCGGTATATTCGAAATATATATTTTTTATGCACGGTAAGATGTTGTCCGTTGTCGAACAAAAGGTAAACTCTTTTTAAAAACCCGTAATTTCTGTCTATTTCCGCAAATAAGTTTTCCCAATATCAGAAAAAGATGAAACACAAAGGTCATAAAACATTACCGGTTTTCCACTGGAATATAAGAAATATGAAAAAAACCATTAGTCAAATGCGTGAACCATTCAGAATTCATCACAATGAAAAGTTTCGCCATTTCCAATCATAAGTCAATCAGAATTTGAAAAGAAAAACACGAAACAACACAAACAAACCTACCTTCAGACTAGTACTAACAACCTGGCCAGTAGCAAGGGGTAGCAAACTGAAGACAGACGGGAGTAAGTCAATGAAATCTTTGGTTGAGCTTCAAGGTCCTTGGCTCTGGGCACAAAGGTTTATGTTAAGGAAATCATAGTAAGGCTGGTGTTTGCTATTGTTTTATCGGTGTTTTTTTAAATGCTGTTAATTTTTTTTAATGCTTCTTGAAATGATATTCTATGTTCCATTATATTAGTAAGAAGATATCAGCTTTGCACTTGAAATAGGCAAGCAACGATTGATCTATCTAGCTAGATTTATTAAAGGCCTCGTCAAACAGAACGCGTGATTCACGCGGCGTTAGGCGTGAATAACGCCGCGTTAATAACGCTGCGTTGTGTTGTACTGAACATTACTAGACCAGTCAAACAGAGCGAGGGCGTTAGCATCACCCGATACTCTAACGCGGCGTTGGGACGTCGCGTTGTATTTTGTTTAACGCCGGACGTTATTGCTTGACAGTGTTAAAAACTAATATTGAAAAGTTGGTGGAAGTTTTTTTTTTATTCTGGAACATACACATTATAGATTATTACATAGATAATAAATTTAGTATTAAGAAGAGATTGTGGGAGGACATTGGAATTGAAATAAATCAATCGGGTCTACGCTCTGCCTAACGCTGAAGCCATTCGAACAGAAAGTACGCGACGTGACGTTAATAACGTCGTGGCGTTAATCACGCGTTCTGTTTGACGAGGCCTTAATTCTACGCATAATTTGATAAATACTTGTATTTATGTAAACTTATACAATAATCAGAATCGGCATTTGTTGATCTACGTATCTAATAAATCTTTAATTTTGGAGGCGGGTGGGTACCACCGTCCCGGGAATCATTTATTGGAAAACCAACTACACTACGTGTGATGACTTAGGTTTATGGGGTGAGGTTTATCTAGGTCTTGGCGGCGAATGCGTTTGCACAACTACTGCGTGGCGGACCCTTGGAGAGATTGGTTAATGGAGAACTTTTGACCTCTACAGCCGAACTCTCTAGACCCATGGATTCATACGTCCGTCACTCCTGGGCACTTTGACCCACAGATTCCTACCTACCCCTCATACTTTTTCCTTCCCAGAACTTCCTCACCTTCCTTTCCCTAAAAATAACCTACACGTAACCCCCCGAGACTGGCCCAGGTCTTCAGATAATTTTTTTTCGTCAAGGCCTCTTGTGTGAAGTTAAAAAAAAAAATATATAAATACGTACATTTATGACTTTACTTACTTTAACCAGTGATTATTTACATTATTTGGACTAAAAAATGTAAATTAAATTTTGGTCTCGGGTATCAATTTTGATGTTTTTTTTTAAACAAAAAACAATGGTAGCTGTTGGAGAGATGGAGGAAAGATGAGAAGTTGGTCGGTTCCTCGGCTGAGTGACCAGTGACGACATTCGGAAGATTTTTTTTGATTTTGTAGAAAAAAATAGTCATCAAAAAAGTCGGCTGAGACCAGAATTTCATTTACATTTTTTACTCCAAATAATGCCAGAAATCACTGGTTAATGAAGTCAAGTACGTCCCTTAACAACCTGTAGATATATGTATTTAAATTAATATATTTTCTTAAGCCATATATTAATTACAGAGTTTCCATATTATGGTTTCCAACCCCGGCACCCAATTTTAATACAACGCTTCTATTGTCATTACGACTTACAAAATTTGAATTAATGATTCCCCGCAGCTAAGCAGCGGGCAGCAGCAGTGAGGTTAGAGGACTATAATTGGAGGTAGACGGAGGTTTTGTTTGGGGCGATTGCGTGTGGACGGGCAACCGGCAACTTACAACTTCAGAATTAGATTTCCGGCGGATGCATTGTGTCGGCTCGCCGTTTCTTTTATTGTTATTCCTAGTAATTTTTATTTCATTGAAAGTCTGACTGATTTATGCTTCCGCGCACAAACGCTCCCGGCCGAGGTGTGGGGAAGTGTTCTGGCGATCCAATTGGACTGGTGGGAGAATAAATTAAGTTTACTTTTTAAGCGTTACTCACCTCAAGTCAACTTTATGACTTGTAATATGATATTAGGCACTTTTCCCGAAGAGATTTTTATTTTTAAAAGCTGTTATTTTGTTTTTCATGAACATTACCTACGTACCGCCGCCCCGGGGTCCATTTATTGGATAACCAACACCTCTGCTATAGGTCACCTTCGCTACGTTTGGTGAATTAGCAGGGGTGCCCGGGTTCATGGGGTGAGGTTTGTCCGGGTCTTGGCGGTGGATGCGTCTGTCCACCAGCTGCATGGCAGACCGGATCGGGAGAATATGGTTGAGGGAGTCTATTTGACATCTCCAGCCATACTCTCTCGGAACATCGCCTTGCACTGCAGTGGGAGGGATGGATTCATACGTCTGTCATTCCTGGACATACTGACCCCCAAATTCCTACCACCCTTCTCCCCTTACCCTTTTCTTTGCCAGAACTTCGAAGAAAATGGACCTACACACAGCATCCACATAGACGACATAGGCCATGAGGGGAATTATTTTCCTCATGATCTTTTGATGGCCTCCATGGTCGAGGGGCAAGTTTTCCAAGGTCCAAAGTAACCATCAGGAGAACGCGGGTTCAAAACGGCGCGGAATGCGAAAACAAATTTTATTTGTTTAATTTGTATTATTTCACAAAAATTCTTTCTTTAAAAATAATGTAGCATGCATTTTAGTGTAGAAGATACTCTCAGTATCGCCCTGGTATAAGACCAGTAATCAAAATTGAAACGTACCTTCAAATGGCTTTAGTCATGTTTGGTGACTAGTTTATGAATAGCCAGGTACTTTCCTACCTTTCTCTATCGCGAGGATGCCATAGTCTTGCTGGCTACAAACGGAAGCATTTGTGACTCATTCGTGAGTTATTCACAAAAAAAATGACATTTCTTTTAAAGTCTAAAAATGTACTTAGATAGGTACATATGTTTTTTCTGTTTTCACCAAAAAATCTCAGAATTTTCTACTTATGAAATTTTCTCAATTTTTTTTTAAAATTCAATAAGATTCATGTAATTCCGTGCAAACAACAAAAAAAAACACTTTCAATTAAATCATTTTTTTAAAAACAATAACTTATATTTTATGATAAATACGTGTTAATTTGTCAATTAATAATTTTTAATATATCGCTCATTTACATTAATCAAAACATGATAAATATATATTCTTCTTAGATGTTCAAACATTCTCTCAGTAATTTTCTTTAAAAGCATCTGAACGATGGTAGTTGAGTTACCGAAGTAGTTCTCTATAAGGCAAGCTCATATATGGAATCCTTTGGAACCCCGGAATTCTGGGTGTTTTATTTATTTTTTATTGTTTCCTTTTCGAACTGAATAAACCTTTAGATAATATCATCAGGAGGGACTCCTGCGTAATAGTTAAAGATAAGTGTGGGGAATAGACGGCGGAATTATGCTAATTCAAAGGGATTTCACACCAGACGTGTGTAGGGAAACATCGATTTGATATTCTAGATTATATTATAGAATATGGTTTTACTTATTACGTGCTATTGGGAGTTATTCATTGATGAAAGAAAACTAGATTGGTCCTCGAGAGAAATTTATTATCTTATTATTTTCAGGACTTTCAACAAAATGAAAAAAAATCACTTTATATACACAGCTTGTTAATTAAAAATTATTTATATTAAAAAAAAACTTTTATAAATTAATTCAAAATAATCAAGGAATAACCAACATAGGTATTAATAAAATAAATCACTCTATTCGGGTGAATTGCCTTTTTAAAAAAATAAAGAGATGGATATTTAAAAAAAAGTTTATAAATAATATCTAAGTCAATATAACTAACTTAATAATATCTGGCTTCTAACACTTTTTCTATTTTCTAAGTTATAAGCAAAAATAATAAGAGCTTTTAATTTGCAAAATTAAAATGACGTCAGTGAATTTGTGAATATTAAAAAAGGTTATTTAAAAATTATAACCATTAAGACTAAGCAAAGCAAGAAATGCATGCATTGATTGATCTGGTAAACTAGTCTCAGCAAGAGGTCGTACATAGGTTATTGACGATCTTCCTCGTTCTAGTACCACTAAAAATATAGGAGGTACTAGAACGATGACGTCACTAGTATCTTTTATCTTTTTAGATTTTATACAAAGTGATTGAGTAGGAAGATGACGATCGTTAACGACGTACGTACGAGCTCTCACTGAAACCAGTGAGTATATTTTGAAATCTATTAACGTAAATAAACTTTACCTACGTTTTTATGTATTTAAAAAAAATCAAATCAAAGCCGTCCGCCCGCCATACTCTTCTATATAAATAGACAGAAGTTAGATTCATTTATCACAGGAATGAAATGTTGTATGAAGAGACTTGACCGTGTAAGTTAACAAATAAAATTTATGCCCACCGTTTCAAACAGATTTAAAGTTATTTCGCTTCTTGAGAAGAATCCGACCTTCTTACCATTCCACGTCAATACGTAACACGCTTTTGTAGTTTCAGCTTTTTTCAATAGATGTCGATAGTTTAGTTTGTAATACGAAGTTCTGCTACATACATCCCAACAGATGGCAGTTGAGTAGGATATCAGAAGAGTACCATTTATCGCCATTCGTGCCTTGGGTACGAACAGATACGATAATGGCGGAAGGCAGAGGCGAGGTTAGTCGTCTTACCATTGCAAATTAAGAGAAATACTAACATTATTCTGAAATAATTTTTTGTTCCAACCTAATCCATCTGAGCGTCCTATTTACCTAGTTATAATTCCATGACTTATTTGTTTCACTGGATCCAAAGCAGTTGGTCGCGAACTGACGAAGCACTTACCTATAGTTTCATATGTCAATGGGGTAGTTGCACTCCGAGACGCCAGGGGCGCTATCTGCCGTGAGTTATTGCGAGGTGTGTATTCAACCTCCCGAGGGGAAACTCAGCCTTAAGTGATAATTTACATACTTTTACAGGAAGTACAAACAGCTTTACGGGTCTTGTGGGGTTGAAATTATCTGAAATTAATTGTAACAAAGGAAACATAAATGGTAATAAGTGATTACAATAATTCTTTTATGGTTACTTGTTAACATTTTTTTAATATATATTCTCACAGCTTTCGATAAGAACGTACGTCTTACCTTAATATATAAAAATGAATATTTCTTTGTTTGTCTCTTATGCGTTCCTAAACCGTTCTTCGGATTGCGATGAAACTTTGGTGAGTTGTTGTGCGTACGCCCGTGAAGGTTTCTCTGTAAATCTACTTGTGAGCTATGGCGTTATGAAATTTGAATAAAAAATTTGAAAAAGGGGGCGCGCGAGTTGTTTGAAAATTTGTTCATTTCTTTTTTGACGGCTTACGTGGTCAAGAAGTAAGGCTCTCAACTAGCGATCCAGGGAATGCAGATTCAAATCCCGGTGTGTGCAAGTATTTGTTTTATTTGTCTATGTTATTTACTTAATTGCATACTGCTTGCTAACAACGTATGCAGGGAAATTGGAGGTCTAAATTCGTTCTAAACTAAATGTAGCTTCGTTCTTTAAAAACAATTAGAGTCCTTGCGAGAGCCTTGAAGGAGTAACCATCTGTTACTTATACCAGGGCGGGTAAGTGGTGGATAATAACCTCCAATATCTATGTTATTTAACAATTTAAACATATAAAATAATATAAGCTATATTCGCGGCACATTCCAGATTGAAAGATACTCTCAGTATCGCCTTGGAGTAAGACCTCCATTCAGAATTAAAATGTCGTTTTTTTTAAGTTTCTTCCTCAATCGGCCTCTCCCGATCCGACCCGCCACCTGTTCGGTGGGCAGACTCATCCGCCGTCATGTCCTGGTCTAACCTCACTTCCCCATGGACACGGGAACCCCTGCAAAGTCACCAAAGGTAGCCACTTCGGGTGACCTATGGCAGAGGTGTTGGTTATCTAATTAATGGTTCCTGGGATGCGGTACCCATATCCGCCTCTCAAATTGCTTGAAATGGCTTTGGCCGTGTTTGGTGACTAGATCTGAATAGCCAGGTACTTTCTCACCCTCCTCTCCCGCATCTCCTTCCCCTTAATAATAATAATAATAATAATATTTGGCTGATTTATAAAGCGCCGTTTTCGTGAAAAATCACCTCAAGGGCGCCTTCCCACTATCTACAGTCTCACTACATATCCCAATTAAAGATCACTGGCTCCAGGAGGTTGGGAACTATTAGGACTTTTTTATTATTTTTTATTGTTTAATTTATAACATTGTTACAGCATTTTTTTATTGTTTTGAAGATACAATCCCGTTAAACCGCAATAAAGCAGCACAGGATGTTAATGTTCAATTAAAATTTAAACATACATACATATTATTTATTTATTTATTTATTTATTTCAAGACTTGTTTTTACATTAAAAAATGATAACATTTGCAAGGTTAAACAACATTTTTTTTTTAATTCTACTACTCCATAAGTTGAGCTCTGGGAGCTCGTGTTTATGGGAGGAGTATTCACACGCAAAAAATAAAATAATAATAATGTTCTAATTAAATGTTTAAATAATATTCAAAGAACTTATGAGGTAAATACAAATATTAATTGACATAGGTTCGTAATTTAGGAGAAAAATTGTTATACAAGGTCAATACTTTTTTTTTTTAAATATTAAATATTACATTTAAAGTAAGGGTAAATTAAATTAAATTTAATTAAATTAAGGGTACAATATATCATTATCCAATTTCAGTGACTTTATTTGTTTTTTGAATTGTTCATATTTCAATGTTTCAGTTACACTAATTTTGTTTTTAGATAATAATATATTGTACCATCTTACACCTAGATACAGATAGTGGTGCTGAGCCGTGGTAGTTCTAAGCATAGGGATGGCTATTAAGCCATTCGTTTTAAATCTATTGCTTATGCTATCAGAGGGGTGAATTTTTTTAATAAAATACTCTTTATAAATTTGATATAAGGCGTTTCTCTTATACAATTCTGTGATGGATGGTACATTAAATTCTCGAAATATCTCTAGAGTAGGGAAGTCGTATGGTTTCCTAAGGATGATTTTAATAATTATTCTTTGAATTATGATTATAGGTTGTAAGGAAGCTTTAAAGGCCCCTCCCCACCCAATAATGCCGTACTGTAATAAGGACTGAATTAATGCAAAATATACAATTTTTATGGTTTTCTTGTTTAAAATATTTCGTATGTTATAGAATACATAGATAAGTTTTCTTATTCTTTCCACAGTGTGATAACCCCCCCCCCCCCCTTACGACGAAGTAAAACCTTCCTCTTGATTTCCAAATGCTGCTACATTGCTACAGCTACAGGCGCAACCCCGGTCGGCCTTTAAAAGCTCGTAGCTCGCCCGTTCTCGCGCCTCTCCCCTGCATTTCTTTTGAAGCGCCTTCTCAACCCCATCACGTAATACTTTTATGCAAACGTGACGAGATGCTCTTAATTAATCAATTGTAATTAACCCCACAACGTTGTGTACTTTTTTGTTTGAGTGGTTTGGTATAGTTAATCCAATTTAATTAATAATTTATTTGTGGTAAACCCTTGTTCTTTTAGGTATGGCGTGTTACAATTTGCAAGGCTTCGAATAACAATGACTGAGTCTGACTAGCTTGAAAAATAACTAATTTTCTATCTATATTCATCCAGCTTCCTCCCCTAGCACCTGTTATACGCCTACGCTCATCGACGACTATTTTTATTGAAGTAATCTGCATTTTCCCTCCTAGCATCTAGCATATAATTTTACATTCAAACGGCGAATTGAGAAGATCCTACCTTTCGATGCGATGTCACGTACTCTCTGCAGCTCTATAGAATGCTATCGTGAAAATAATTTGACATTTATGTACATTCTAACAAAAGATTTACACTCAAAGCAGTACGGAGTGCAATAATTCTACACTTACAGTGCTAGATGCAGTTTGTTAGTTAGCTAGCTTGTTTTATTTTGTTAATTTGATTCTACGAGTAGGTATTTTGGATTAACATGAGACAGAACATGTGCTGTTTAAATAATTGGACTCCTCCATAGCCCAACTGATAAGGTGATGGTCATAGACCGCCGAATCAGCTTCCAATTCCAACGCCTCCGGAGAATGTTAAGGTCGCAAGCGACGAATGAAAATCGACATGTTTTGCCTTCTGTCGGGAAAGGGTTTGATGTGTGTTTCTGGATCATAGAGTGATAATGGGAATAATATCGACCACTACGCCGCCAAATTATAAATATGTTGATGATGATGATGAGAGGTCATCTCATACCTTTTGATATGAGGGTCTGCTCCGATTAAAGGTGTGATAGCCGATGTCAGGAACTGTTCAGGAAATGCGTGGGTGGCACGAGGTTTTAGATCGTGACATCCTACTCTGGATTGATGATGATGGTGATGATTTTGAAGTTCTTCAGCATGCCGATGACTTGAGTTCCATTAACTCCTAAAGCACCGGCATAAACATTAAACCGAAGTTGATTAGACAATCGGCAATGTCAGGAGATCGGTGGGGCCGCTCTCTCCTCTGATCTGGCGATGTATGAATTTAATTAAGGAAGATTTTGATGTCACCGATCCTCGCCTTGGCAGTCACTCATGTCCCCAACAGTCCCGTTCTCCGTCCAGCACGCCGCCTCGAACCAGTAGAAATAATGATTACGTTTTTCCTAGACACGCTACAAAACATGCGCCAGCCTGCAATCGCGATGGTCATCGGTATTTGATTTGAATGAAAAATACGTCCCCTCGCATAACATATACAAGCGTAACTTGGGACCTTCCCCTATATGTGTTACGGGCATATGCTCTACGATAGGCGTACCTCAAGCTCAAACTCAAATATCAGCTCAAAGAAGGAAGGTCAAACTCGGCGTCCAGGGTGCTGGGTCCAAGAATGAAAGGCACCAGGTCGTGAATCTGGCTTCCCTCCCTTCTATTTCCCCGGCTGCACTTTCGTCCAGAGTACTTTCCCACCCTGATGCTGGATGATCCCTATTCCTAGTGTGAGGGAGTTAAGAGAACTTTTGCTACTTATGTAGGTGGATATAACGCATTACGCTTAAAATATGAATACCTACCGACGGCTTCATTCAACCGACAATGTGAAAGTTTTTGATAAATCGAATATCGAATGAAATATACCTACCTAGCGTAAACCAAAAAGTAGTTAAGAAAACTTTTGCTACTTATGTAGGTGGATATAACGCATTACGCTTAAAATATGAATACCTACTGACGGCTTCATTCAACCGACAATGTGAAAGTTTTTGGCTAAATCGAATATCGAAGGAAATATACCTACCTAAGCGTAAACCAAAAGTAGTTAAGAAAACTTATCCGGATTCCAACAAAGAACCGCCGATCGGTTGCCAAACGATTCCATATGTCATGTTCCCTTCGTTCCGCCGACAAGGCAGACCCCACACGAGCGTAACCTAAAAGGTAGTGAAGCCCACGCAAATTTCGTCACTTCGTTTCCCCCATGACGAAGGTAGTCCGGCCAGATCGTAATCTTCGTCCTGCATCAAACTGGCCTCCCGCGACGACAACTTTTATCCGCTGGTACCTCGGAGCGGCGGTAGAGGGAGGGCGAAATGGGTGCACGTCCTTTGTTCTCCTGAAGTCCCCCAATGCCTTAGTGACGTACATACGTCGACATCATGGAATGGCTCCGGCCACGCTTCCAATCCAGTCTAGAGCGGGTACGAGATCCACGTTACCGAGATGTGATCACAAGGGATTCCAATTTGCTCGGACCAGACACGACCATCGCTTACTTCGCCTCCACATTAGGAAAATAGTGTAAGCCCACCTGCATTTCGATCACATCGCCCCCGATAAAGTCGCGTGAGATACTTCCTCATGGTGAAATAGGAAAGCCGGACCCGTTAATTCATTCGACAACCGCCGTCCATTCTCGAGTCGTAACCCGCTCAATTAAGTTTGAAGAAAAAGAGTTTGTTAATTAAGTAGGTGGATATAGCGCATCACGCTAAAATGTGAATACCTACCGACGGCTTCACTCATCCGACAATATGAAAGTTTTTGATAAGTCGAAAGAAATATACCTAATCGTGAACCAAAGGCGATTATATGATAAGATATCGAACCAAGTTTATGCAAAGTCCTATGTAATAGACTTGTTGTGATACCTAAAATTTGGAATAAGGTGTGGGAAATTTTTGGAATGGGAATTCAATTATGTCAGATTTTGTTAGTAATCAAAAATGCCCATGCTACGCACCCTTCATAAACCGTTATATTACCCAATGCCCTTTCAAAAAAACCCTCCTGAATATAGTCCCCTAGCTACGTTTAAAAATATTATTACGAAACTCGTAAATAATAATTAACACCTCCAAGGCGCTTTACAAATTAATTTATACCTACATTCTATACCTATGTATTTTGGTACCCGTTATGTATTGGAGAATACCCAGTAACCTAATTTTCTAGATCACCAACAAAGCACTTTTAAAGGGTTTTATTATTGTTTTGTGGTTTCAAAATCCCGTCTTTTAAATGAAGTCTCTCGTCTAAGATTTATTGCCCGAAAGCGCACTTTGTGCTTCAAATGCTATTTTAGTCCATTGAACCCCAAATTATTATTTTTACAACGGTCTCGTCTCAAGAATAACTTCACCCAACAAAGGTACTTGCTAGCCGGTCAACCCGGAAACGTGCAAAGCTCCGCTCGACTTAAAAAAAAGGTCCTAGATTCCTAAGGCTTGTATATAAACCCTAATTGACTCTTTCCTGCAAGGCCCGTACTAAATATGTTAATAATTTTATACAAACTTACCAAATTCGCCTTGTTGCACAAAATAATTTCACAAATCAATTCACTACAATAATATTTAATTCAAACAAGCACTTATAAACCACAACCCGTCATGCAGTTATTTATTCCAAGATGCAGCCGTCAAACACAATTCTCGCGTAGATTTCTTTTTTTAAATTTCACCCTGACCCTGATAGACGCCCCGAAAGTTCGTCCCGACCGCCTCAATTTACAAATTATATTATTTAACTTCACCGATATGAACTCGCAAGCCTCGATCTCTGACTTCCCTATTCGCGTGGACTCTTTTTGTTTAATAAAACGGAATTTCCTTTGTTTAATTAAAATGATTTAGAAGCACCGAGCTGGTCTCCTCGCGACTCTCAGAACTTGACGATCTTAATTCTCAACAGGATCTCTCCCTGACTGTCCTCTAACACTTCCCTGCCCCGACTTCCTTTATTATTATATATAACTATCTGAATTATTCCCGGTTTACGCGCACCAAATTATTATTCTGCCGTTTATCAAAACTCGATGATTTTTATCCCGTCTGCGCGGCCCTAGGTTCCTTCCCTGACTGTCCTCTAACACTCCTCTACCCCGACTGACCTCCAACACTTCCCTGCCCCGCGACTCCCACCCATCTACTTGTGTGGTTTCAATAATTTATTAGTCACTTTTTTTCAAATCTTAAGTGGTAAGCACATCTCCCAATATGCATATCTCAATCGTTTAATCGTGTTCTGTCACATAATAACCCAAATTCCAAGAAATCAGTGCAACTTTCATGTTTGCTATTTTTTTGTGTGTAACCTTTAGATAACAGAATACAAACTAATTTTGTCTGCGCTGGAGTCATAAATTATCCCAATAGCGCTTAAAAGAAGAGCTCAGTGGCGTACTTCAATCTAATACTCTTTCTCATTACTTGCGTCGACTTTATTGGTTATATAATAACATTATATAAGCATTGTCTGTACACGTTTTCGTTCTTTCTGCGTGCGTCACTATTTAACGAATTCTGCAATCTTATTTTGACAAATATGTTAAATATTTCAACCCGTAATCGGCGCGTCGCTCTCGTATATTTAAATGCACCAACGATCAATCTTTATTGCCTAATTTTTCAACTCCCCACTGCCATAGAAAATGCACAAGACAATTGTTTCACAAATCAATTTGCTCGCGTTAAAGTCAGTCACCACTCGGGCAAATATCCATCGGCCGCCCCTGACTTGATAATGAACCTGAAATATCCATTAGGATTCCTCCTCCAACCAAAGTATTTTGGCACACGTGTTTTTCCTAGTAATGGCCCGGTTTCATAAATCACCCTTAAGAGTTGGAACAGAGAATTGTATTCTGAAACCATACCCTGTTACAAAATTAAATATATTTCTAAATCGATCTCTCAATTTTAAAAGAATTATTTCGTAGGCCTAAAGGCGAGATCATCACAGTCTCCCCTTTATGGAAAAAAATAGTGGAGGTAGATATAAATCCAAACTACAACCACCTATTTTGTTCCAGAACTTCAGCAGTAGTCAGCCCGTTTGGACTCGCCTAAAATCTTTGTGCCCTTTTTTTTTCAAAATTGTAATGATGAATATTTCCTAATCCGGCCCTGTCCTGTACGTCATCGCATCCCTTCCCTATTCCGTTTCTTCGTCGGCCTTGCCCAATGTTTGTCTAATGTTGAAACTACGGTCAATGTACCTTGCGTTACGCCTACATATTTCCAGGAATTTGTCCCGGTTACCACCTACAACGGTACCTAGTCATGGTACCCTAACTGTCTCCTATTGTACTCCCCACATAAGCCGACAATGTATTATGTGAGTAGTTAGTTGTCTATTTTTGCCCCCAAACCAATTAATACTAATTTTATTCAACGCCTAACCTTTTCACCGACTTACGCTGATTTTAACTACCCACCGCTTCACAAAAACTCCTTTTGCGCAATTCGCAAACCCTTTCACAAACTAATACTAAAATTGTAAATGTTCCAATGCTCCACATCTCACTGTGTCTAAATTCATACTTTATTTTTCTCTATAAAATAACCCGAAGTGTTTTTCCCCAATTCGGCCCTGTCATTGTTAACGGTAACACGACTATCACTCGTAAGCTTGCTCTGTCTATGTTCCCCATTTTCAGAACACTGTTGAAACTGTATTTGCTTAGCCGCTGTTATCTGGTTTTAAGAGGCGATCAGGTGACGTTTCACCCATACAACTTCCCTTACAACATGGCAAGCATATTCTAGCATAGATCGCTTAAGTCGGTACTTCTCCCCTTAAAAGCTCCTTTCGGTTTCACATAATGGCCGTCTCGAAGGTCCGTCTGCATTTTTTTCTCCAAAATATCCCTACCGTAATTATACGAAGTCTGACCGACCTTTCTTGTTGTTTGTTTGTTTTTTTTTTTCGCTTACGGAACTTTGCCCAAAATGGACCTGACCGTTGTTCTAAATTTAACAATTTGGTACTGGGGACCAATATCATCATAAAAGTATTTAACTGCTAAAAAATGCCAATTGTCTACAGTAGGTACCTAGTCATTTTATTTCTCCAGATTCATACGTTTGAGTACGTAATTATTATTGTAGTCCTTTAAATCTAGTGCATTATTAGAATTAAACGTTTTGGATACGTTCATTCTGTAAGTCGGGTTGAATATTAGCAAACAATTTATTTTTAAAATTTAATTTGCCATCAAGAACCGACTTCCTCCCCTCACATCGGAATACCTTTTATTCCCTATACTTATCGGAGGTTGCCTAACATTTTACCTACCTCTCCTATCTTTAATTTGGTCTTATTGTCTTCACGCCTAATCCGGTTCACGTCACTAATGTTTATTCTGCATGTATTTTGTTTCTCAACAGATTCTGTTTCTTTGAACTATTTAGTTAAACTAATTTCGTTTAATCCTGTACAGATTATTTTGTAATTACGTTTCAAAATAATGCTTTTATTCCGACTGTCACCCACTTCTTGTGATGACCGGCTGTAGAAAGGGTTTCAATTTACCGTTACGTTAAACGCACAAACCTATTTGACACATATCTCCGCTAGTCGGCACTCGGTTTAATGGCCTCCCTTTTTTTTGTTGTTCTTCACGCTGAGTGTTAAATGTTTAAATGATCTACCCTCAAAATGAAAGAGACCCTTTTTTTCTATCGTTTGTTGGTGCCCCTTTTTTTTGTTAAACTATCTCTATTCAATATAACGATTAGGGTAGATTATCTATGTTTACTCTGGTAAACAGAACTACTCAACGCTGGTCCGATTGCATAATTTTTAAACTAATCGTACGGTATCCAATTTACCAAACGTTCAAACCCAATTGAAGGTTGACTAATATCAATATTATCACCCCGGCGATTTGATATTGAATGCATCATTGAAGGACTATCTCCCCTAATAACGTAACGCCCTTTCTCACTTTATCGAAGGTGGGATATCATTAGTTTCTCTTGATTAATTATTGTTCCAACTATTATTGGAGTACAGCGCTCCTCCCCTCAAAATATGATACCTTTAACCTGCGTCTTATCGGAAATTGGACATCATCAACCAACCTCTCCTAAATTTATCTGGTTAAGCTAATGTGTACATTATTGCACTACCTACTCTCTTGATTTATTTTGTTTCACTTTTTATAGACGTATGGCGCTACTCCCCTCAAAATATGATACCTTTAACCTGCGTCTCATCGGAAATTGGACATCATCAACCAACCTCTCCTAAATTTATCTGGTTAAGCTAATGTGTACATTATTGCACTACCTACTCTCTTGATTAATTTTGTTTCACTTTTTATAGCCGTACGGAGCTCCTTCCCTCAAAATATGATATCTTTAATCTGCGTCTTATCGGATGTTGGGCATCATCGTCTTATCTCTCCTATCTTTATCTAGTTAAGCTAATGTAAACGTTATTGCTAATTCCTCTGCTACACATCTATTTTCCTAGTACTTTACTTTTTTTTCGTTGTGTTTTCAGTCATTTTCGGATGACATGCGAACCGTTATACCTACTGTATTAATTTTTTTTTTTTTTTTTTTTTTTTTCTTATTTAAGTCATTGTATAAAACCCAGCAAAATGCAACACTTTGTAATACCATACCTCCTGGTCACTTAGCAAAACTGTGATAACCCCCCCCCCCCCTTACGACGAAGTAAAACCTTCCTCTTGATTTCCAAATGCTGCTACATTGCTACAGCTACAGGCGCAACCCCGGTCGGCCTTTAAAAGCTCGTAGCTCGCCCGTTCTCGCGCCTCTCCCCTGCATTTCTTTTGAAGCGCCTTCTCAACCCCATCACGTAATACTTTTATGCAAACGTGACGAGATGCTCTTAATTAATCAATTGTAATTAACCCCACAACGTTGTGTACTTTTTTGTTTGAGTGGTTTGGTATAGTTAATCCAATTTAATTAATAATTTATTTGTGGTAAACCCTTGTTCTTTTAGGTATGGCGTGTTACAATTTGCAAGGCTTCGAATAACAATGACTGAGTCTGACTAGCTTGAAAAATAACTAATTTTCTATCTATATTCATCCAGCTTCCTCCCCTAGCACCTGTTATACGCCTACGCTCATCGACGACTATTTTTATTGAAGTAATCTGCATTTTCCCTCCTAGCATCTAGCATATAAATTTACATTCAAACGGCGAATTGAGAAGATCCTACCTTTCGATGCGATGTCACGTACTCTCTGCAGCTCTATAGAATGCTATCGTGAAAATAATTTGACATTTATGTACATTCTAACAAAAGATTTACACTCAAAGCAGTACGGAGTGCAATAATTCTACACTTACAGTGCTAGATGCAGTTTGTTAGTTAGCTAGCTTGTTTTATTTTGTTAATTTGATTCTACGAGTAGGTATTTTGGATTAACATGAGACAGAACATGTGCTGTTTAAATAATTGGACTCCTCCATAGCCCAACTGATAAGGTGATGGTCATAGACCGCCGAATCAGCTTCCAATTCCAACGCCTCCGGAGAATGTTAAGGTCGCAAGCGACGAATGAAAATCGACATGTTTTGCCTTCTGTCGGGAAAGGGTTTGATGTGTGTTTCTGGATCATAGAGTGATAATGGGAATAATATCGACCACTACGCCGCCAAATTATAAATATGTTGATGATGATGATGAGAGGTCATCTCATACCTTTTGATATGAGGGTCTGCTCCGATTAAAGGTGTGATAGCCGATGTCAGGAACTGTTCAGGAAATGCGTGGGTGGCACGAGGTTTTAGATCGTGACATCCTACTCTGGATTGATGATGATGGTGATGATTTTGAAGTTCTTCAGCATGCCGATGACTTGAGTTCCATTAACTCCTAAAGCACCGGCATAAACATTAAACCGAAGTTGATTAGACAATCGGCAATGTCAGGAGATCGGTGGGGCCGCTCTCTCCTCTGATCTGGCGATGTATGAATTTAATTAAGGAAGATTTTGATGTCACCGATCCTCGCCTTGGCAGTCACTCATGTCCCCAACAGTCCCGTTCTCCGTCCAGCACGCCGCCTCGAACCAGTAGAAATAATGATTACGTTTTTCCTAGACACGCTACAAAACATGCGCCAGCCTGCAATCGCGATGGTCATCGGTATTTGATTTGAATGAAAAATACGTCCCCTCGCATAACATATACAAGCGTAACTTGGGACCTTCCCCTATATGTGTTACGGGCATATGCTCTACGATAGGCGTACCTCAAGCTCAAACTCAAATATCAGCTCAAAGAAGGAAGGTCAAACTCGGCGTCCAGGGTGCTGGGTCCAAGAATGAAAGGCACCAGGTCGTGAATCTGGCTTCCCTCCCTTCTATTTCCCCGGCTGCACTTTCGTCCAGAGTACTTTCCCACCCTGATGCTGGATGATCCCTATTCCTAGTGTGAGGGAGTTAAGAGAACTTTTGCTACTTATGTAGGTGGATATAACGCATTACGCTTAAAATATGAATACCTACCGACGGCTTCATTCAACCGACAATGTGAAAGTTTTTGATAAATCGAATATCGAATGAAATATACCTACCTAGCGTAAACCAAAAAGTAGTTAAGAAAACTTTCGCTACTTATGTAGGTGGATATAACGCATTACGCTTAAAATATGAATACCTACTGACGGCTTCATTCAACCGACAATGTGAAAGTTTTTGGCTAAATCGAATATCGAAGGAAATATACCTACCTAAGCGTAAACCAAAAGTAGTTAAGAAAACTTATCCGGATTCCAACAAAGAACCGCCGATCGGTTGCCAAACGATTCCATATGTCATGTTCCCTTCGTTCCGCCGACAAGGCAGACCCCACACGAGCGTAACCTAAAAGGTAGTGAAGCCCAAGCAAATTTCGTCACTTCGTTTCCCCCATGACGAAGGTAGTCCGGCCAGATCGTAATCTTCGTCCTGCATCAAACTGGCCTCCCGCGACGACAACTTTTATCCGCTGGTACCTCGGAGCGGCGGTAGAGGGAGGGCGAAATGGGTGCACGTCCTTTGTTCTCCTGAAGTCCCCCAATGCCTTAGTGACGTACATACGTCGACATCATGGAATGGCTCCGGCCACGCTTCCAATCCAGTCTAGAGCGGGTACGAGATCCACGTTACCGAGATGTGATCACAAGGGATTCCAATTTGCTCGGACCAGACACGACCATCGCTTACTTCGCCTCCACATTAGGAAAATAGTGTAAGCCCACCTGCATTTCGATCACATCGCCCCCGATAAAGTCGCGTGAGATACTTCCTCATGGTGAAATAGGAAAGCCGGACCCGTTAATTCATTCGACAACCGCCGTCCATTCTCGAGTCGTAACCCGCTCAATTAAGTTTGAAGAAAAAGAGTTTGTTAATTAAGTAGGTGGATATAGCGCATCACGCTAAAATGTGAATACCTACCGACGGCTTCACTCATCCGACAATATGAAAGTTTTTGATAAGTCGAAAGAAATATACCTAATCGTGAACCAAAGGCGATTATATGATAAGATATCGAACCAAGTTTATGCAAAGTCCTATGTAATAGACTTGTTGTGATACCTAAAATTTGGAATAAGGTGTGGGAAATTTTTGGAATGGGAATTCAATTATGTCAGATTTTGTTAGTAATCAAAAATGCCCATGCTACGCACCCTTCATAAACCGTTATATTACCCAATGCCCTTTCAAAAAAACCCTCCTGAATATAGTCCCCTAGCTACGTTTAAAAATATTATTACGAAACTCGTAAATAATAATTAACACCTCCAAGGCGCTTTACAAATTAATTTATACCTACATTCTATACCTATGTATTTTGGTACCCGTTATGTATTGGAGAATACCCAGTAACCTAATTTTCTAGATCACCAACAAAGCACTTTTAAAGGGTTTTATTATTGTTTTGTGGTTTCAAAATCCCGTCTTTTAAATGAAGTCTCTCGTCTAAGATTTATTGCCCGAAAGCGCACTTTGTGCTTCAAATGCTATTTTAGTCCATTGAACCCCAAATTATTATTTTTACAACGGTCTCGTCTCAAGAATAACTTCACCCAACAAAGGTACTTGCTAGCCGGTCAACCCGGAAACGTGCAAAGCTCCGCTCGACTTAAAAAAAAGGTCCTAGATTCCTAAGGCTTGTATATAAACCCTAATTGACTCTTTCCTGCAAGGCCCGTACTAAATATGTTAATAATTTTATACAAACTTACCAAATTCGCCTTGTTGCACAAAATAATTTCACAAATCAATTCACTACAATAATATTTAATTCAAACAAGCACTTATAAACCACAACCCGTCATGCAGTTATTTATTCCAAGATGCAGCCGTCAAACACAATTCTCGCGTAGATTTCTTTTTTTAAATTTCACCCTGACCCTGATAGACGCCCCGAAAGTTCGTCCCGACCGCCTCAATTTACAAATTATATTATTTAACTTCACCGATATGAACTCGCAAGCCTCGATCTCTGACTTCCCTATTCGCGTGGACTCTTTTTGTTTAATAAAACGGAATTTCCTTTGTTTAATTAAAATGATTTAGAAGCACCGAGCTGGTCTCCTCGCGACTCTCAGAACTTGACGATCTTAATTCTCAACAGGATCTCTCCCTGACTGTCCTCTAACACTTCCCTGCCCCGACTTCCTTTATTATTATATATAACTATCTGAATTATTCCCGGTTTACGCGCACCAAATTATTATTCTGCCGTTTATCAAAACTCGATGATTTTTATCCCGTCTGCGCGGCCCTAGGTTCCTTCCCTGACTGTCCTCTAACACTCCTCTACCCCGACTGACCTCCAACACTTCCCTGCCCCGCGACTCCCACCCATCTACTTGTGTGGTTTCAATAATTTATTAGTCACTTTTTTTCAAATCTTAAGTGGTAAGCACATCTCCCAATATGCATATCTCAATCGTTTAATCGTGTTCTGTCACATAATAACCCAAATTCCAAGAAATCAGTGCAACTTTCATGTTTGCTATTTTTTTGTGTGTAACCTTTAGATAACAGAATACAAACTAATTTTGTCTGCGCTGGAGTCATAAATTATCCCAATAGCGCTTAAAAGAAGAGCTCAGTGGCGTACTTCAATCTAATACTCTTTCTCATTACTTGCGTCGACTTTATTGGTTATATAATAACATTATATAAGCATTGTCTGTACACGTTTTCGTTCTTTCTGCGTGCGTCACTATTTAACGAATTCTGCAATCTTATTTTGACAAATATGTTAAATATTTCAACCCGTAATCGGCGCGTCGCTCTCGTATATTTAAATGCACCAACGATCAATCTTTATTGCCTAATTTTTCAACTCCCCACTGCCATAGAAAATGCACAAGACAATTGTTTCACAAATCAATTTGCTCGCGTTAAAGTCAGTCACCACTCGGGCAAATATCCATCGGCCGCCCCTGACTTGATAATGAACCTGAAATATCCATTAGGATTCCTCCTCCAACCAAAGTATTTTGGCACACGTGTTTTTCCTAGTAATGGCCCGGTTTCATAAATCACCCTTAAGAGTTGGAACAGAGAATTGTATTCTGAAACCATACCCTGTTACAAAATTAAATATATTTCTAAATCGATCTCTCAATTTTAAAAGAATTATTTCGTAGGCCCAAAGGCGAGATCATCACAACAGTGAGATTGATATGATCTTTCCATTTAACATTTTTATCTATTAAGATGCCAAGATATTTTATACTAGATTTATGATTTAGCTTAGCGCAGTCCGTATTACATGTACCGTCATTTGCACAATTTTTAGAATGAATTGTTATGTTAATTAAATTTTTTGGCACATCTTCTTGTAGAGAGAACGGAATATAATATGTTTTTTCTGTGTTGAGTGATAATAGATTATTATCGAACCATTTTTTTATAACCTTCATGTCTTGATTGGCTGCATTGGTAATATCATTCCACGTCTTTTTTTCGATAATTATTACAGTGTCGTCAGCAAAAGATATAAGTTTTCCATTTAGTGATAGTTTAAACATTTGGTTTACGTATATTATAAATAAAATTGGTCCAATAACAGTCCCTTGGGGAATCCCAAATTCTAATGTTTCATCTATACTTAGTGAGTTATTTAATTTTACTTTTTGACTTCTTTGAGTTAGATAGCTTTGTAGCCAATACCTAACCTTACCAATAATACCGATATCGTTTAATTTATTAATTAGTTTTTTATGGGAGATACTATCAAAAGCCTTGCGTAAATCAATAAAAATGCCAAGGCATTTGTTTTTTTTATCTAATGCATTATATATAGTTGAGGTTAGTTCAGCAATGGCATCATGAGTGCCTAGTTTCTCTCTAAATCCAAATTGGCTAGGACTAAGTATTTTATTTTTATCAATGTAGTACATGAGTTGCTTTTTTACGATCTTTTCAAAAATTTTTGCAATGTTTGAGACTAGAGATATAGGTCGATAATTTGATATTTCCTCAGGGCTGCCTGATTTAAAAATGGGTGTTACGATTGATTTTTTATAAATGGAAGGGAATATTCCACTATTCAATCTAATATTTATAATGTGTGTAATTGGAATGCTTAAAAAATTGTTGTATTTTTTCAATATTTCTACTGTGACTCCATCAAATCCTGGTGCAGATCCACCTTTTAATTCATTTATTATATTTTTTATGTCATTTGTTGTTACTGGTTGGAAAACTGACAGATTATTTTGTTTAAGGCAATCCTTCTCGATATCATCTATTTTATAATTTTCATCGATCCGTTTAGCGAAATTTTGACCAACGTTAGCGAAATATTTGTTGAAGGTATTAGCACATTTTGTCGGTTCCCTTATGGCATCAACAGAGTTTTTTCCGATATAAATTTTTTTAATTAGATTTTTTTTGTTTTTTCGACTATTTATTTCATTTATCGTTTTCCAAATGTGTTTTACATTTTGTTTAGCCAGGTCAATTTCATTTTTGTAATAGTTTTCTTTAGTTGTTTTTATTAAAGAGGTTAATTTGTTCCTATATTTTTTGTAATATGTAAATATTTTTTTATCTAAAGGAAATTTCTTTGTCAGGTGATATAACTCTTCTTTTTTTCTAATAGATACGACTAAGCCATGTGAAATCCATGGTTTTATTTTTTTGAATTTTGCTTTTATATGGATAGTTTTAATATCAGTCGATGCAGTAATATAATTGCAGAGAATATTATCAAAAATATTTGCGCTTGTTTCAGAACATGTAGATTCTAATACGGGTCGCCACGTTTCCGTACTTATTTTTATACTTAATTTATTAAGGTTTAATGACTTTTTTGTAAAAACATTACTTTCTGAAACTTTGTGTTTATTATTAAGTTGTTGTATAGAGATACAAGTGTGATGATCAGTAATATTATTTTTTAATATTATCGTAAGTAATTTGTCGGTATGTTTAGTGTTGCACCATATATGATCAATACATGAAGGACGTTGACCCGTAATTTCTCTAGTATAATTTTTTATACATAATTTAAAATTCATTTCTGACATAAGATTGATAAATTCAGTTTTTATTTTGTTATTATTTTCGTTAGAAACATCTAAATTAAAATCACCAATTATTGTTATGTTCTGATTATTTTTTTTTGATAAAATAATGCTTCTTAATTCATCCATGAATATATACTCATTAGATCCGTGCGTTCGGTAAATTGCGATAATATTAAAACATACTTTATTTACAGTTACATTAATATCTAAGCAATTAACTCGCTGCATAGGTACTTCTTTCACTGTGATGTTTGAATAACAGGATTTAACAAATACAACAATACCACTATTTCGGTTAATAGCAAGCTGTGTCATAAAGTAACTATAACTAGGTATACAAAATTTATTGTAATCGCTGGTGAATGCTTCAGTTAACACAATAACGTCCGGTTTATGATTTAGTAAATTAATTGAAAGTAAGAATTCATTAAAATTTCGTTTCATTGATCTAATATTTAAATGTAATATTGAGAATGAATTCGGTATTTTATCTACAATGTTATTACAATCATTTAAAGTGTCACAAATATGTTCCGCAATATTAAGAGAATCATCTAATTGTTTAGTGTAAAAATTATTCATATTTAAGGGGATAAAAAAATAAGTATGCAAAATGCAAACTTACTCGTATTCGATTCGCATTTGTGCATTTTTTAACATTTTCTTGCGGAATTCACATAAGTAACTGTTACCTGGATATTCATTTTGGTAACCCTTTCTGTTAGTGCAGTTGTGGCATTTGGCAGGCTCTTGTTTTTTGGGGCAGTCTTGTATTTTGTGCTCTCCTGCACAGTGGAGGCATCTGGGACTCTTCATGTTTTCAAGGCATCTTAGTGATGTATGTCCATATCCAAGACAATGATAACATTGCATGAGTGGAAAGCAGTCTTCTACGTGTGCTTTTGAGTATCCAATGTTGATCCTTTCTTTCGATATTATTATTTTTCTTAGTTTTGCTGTAGTTTCGATAATGAAATTTGATAATTTTTCCGATTTTTTGTTCTTGAGTTTTTTCTTGACAATAATGGGTTCATTTTCAGTTTCTGAGGTCATGGCGTTTTTTATATCTTCATTTTGATTTATCAAATCTATAAGTAGTTCTTCTTCCTTGTAGCAAGCATCAACTCCCTTAATGATAATGCAAGGTTTTTTTTTCTTTATTTCATTAGCGTGTATTTCAATATCTGGGTTTTTGTTGATTTCATTTATTATTTTTTCGGTATCAGTTTGTTTCTCACATGTTAGTATTATTTTGTTTTGATAAGTTTTTTTTAGTCCAGAAATTCCTATTCCTAATTTGGATACTTTTATTTTGTCTTTTAATATTTTTTCGATTTCATCTGCAGGCTTGTCTTTTTTTGAGGAGATTAGTAGCGCAAAATTTGCTTTGGGTATTGGGTGCGATTTCTCCCTTACCACCATTGCGTAACTTTTTTCTTCATATTTTTTTTCTTCACTTGAAGCTTTTTTTATCAATGTTTCCAATTTGTCTATGTAATCCTCTTGATTTAGAATTACTTTATTTTGTAGACTTATTATTGTGTTTTGTAGTGATGTTATTTCAAGCTTCCATGAGTCTTCGATATTGATTAATATTGATTCAATTTCGGTTTTAGCTTCTTTGGCAGCTTTTGTGCTGCCAATTTTATTAAGTTCCGTAAGTATTTTTTCAATATTTATTTTGAGTTCCATTTTGGAACATGGTCCCGAAGGTGTTAAATTTATGTTTGTAAGCAGTTTATTTTTGCAGTGTCAGTCACGTTAAACGACCGTTCGTCGCGAGACATGCGACAATACTGAATTATATTATTACTGTAACTAAACAAATTGTCACAATTAACACACATTAATTAATATAAACAATCTCTATTTAGGAACCATTGTTTCAGTATATATCTTAATCTATTTGTAGAGTCGCAATTTTTTATATTAATTGGTAACATGTTAAATATTTTTGGTACGTTAAATTCTAGGGTTCGCATAATATTGTGGCAAAACAAAATGGTGATATACATATTTTAATGAATTTCTATGCCAATTAAGAGTGCTAGCTCTTGAGCTTAGCGTAGGAGTTATTTTATTATTAATACATAATTTTACATAGAATATAATCTTAAGGACTAGGATGTTATGACGTTAAATTTTAATATGTCGGTATTCACGCCAAAAAAAACAATTGTCGTATTTTGTAATAATCTTTTAGCATACGTGTACGTATGTACTTTAACTGCTTAGTTCTTATTTTTAACAAAGGCGCTGCAAAAGTCAATTATTTGTTTTTAAAAAGACAATATTTAATTAAATGAAGACAATATAAGCGAAACTCAAACGAAAATTTGAGAAAAATACGAAAAAGATATGGTCACATTGTAGCGTATTAAGCTTATGATGTACACAACTTAGTATATGTGATGAATGAATACTTGAATTGAAGTATGTAAATTAAGTTACTGACTAAGGTTACTTATTAAAGAGCTCAGGGTAGGTAGCATGTATCATTCTAGTGTCTGGAATAAAACACGGATATTAAAGTTTAACTTTACTGTAATGCAAGGTATGAAACATAAGAATGAAGACTCTACGTGATTATTAGATTAAATCTCAGGTCGTGGTACCTGCTCGAAGATGCCAGGTAAATTATTAACATATGAGAATAGTCATTCTACTGAATTTACAGTGGTATGTATTAAAAGTTATATTTAAGGGCGCCAATCGATTTCTATGTGAACCACATGATCGATAAGTGGTATAAATAAGTGTTAACCAATGAAATATAAATTAACTATACGTGAATGCTGAAGTAGAAGTAATTGTCCTTGGCAGAATGAATGTCGGTAGAAATAATGTCGCACGCCGCCCATCTCTATCCTGGAACGTCATGATGTCTCCAAGAAGGTCTGATTCTCACTGATCTGTGGATTAGCCATAGACATATGAATATTAATAGACCAGAACAGAAAGGTGGGGGGTAGAAACCAACTACAGCGGGACGAAGGGCAGGAAGACGGCTTAGGTGATACGTGATTCGTCAAAACTCAATTTGACAGTATATAGGCATCTCGCATTATAATATCACACTTTCGTTCTTAAAAGTAAACTCTGCTTTTGAATGAATATACCTTTTTACATGGGATCGCGAATTGTTTGCCGCGTAATGAACACATTTGCAAATTATATTATGCCGCGTAATGAACAGAATATGCAAAGTAAGCTCGCCTATAAGGTCGAGTTCAATATTTTGTTGCTGTATTAAGTGAAGACACTTTTATAAATGTTTCATAATTTACTTACCCCAGTAAACAGGGACGGGCACACGCCATGTATCTCGAGTGACAGTGTATGTTACAAAAATGATCATATTATGTGATCTGAATTGGCTTAAAATAGTGTAAAATAATGCTTGCCTATGGAATGTAATACGACAATTTTATTTATTCTCTTTTTCATTTCTATTTTTACACGTTTTCAAAACACAAGCCACTATGTTTACCGTTTTATTTCGTAAAATGCACCGATGAGTGCTCAACGCTGGCTTGCAGAAGAATGATGACGTCACATTTTTTAGATTAACGCGAAGCCATACACGATCCCAGCCGGTTCCAATGGGAGGGGGAAATAATACGCTTTTATCGCATAGGGCAGGTCTACTAATATTCATATGTCTATGGGATTAGCTCAGTCGACCCGCCATAGATCAAAGCGAGCGGCTAGAATAATACGCCAAAATCCTGCGGCATGAAATACTGCGGCATCTTTTTTATCCGGGTAGGAACTAATTGTATCGTAGCATTATTCGAACTGCTACAACATCTAGGACTCGAATCCAGGACCTTCACATTGTCGGGGCGCAGCTCTGCCAACTGACAGAATGGTCCCTATACGATTTTCATATTTAACTGTATCATACTTCGACTAGTAACTACCAACCTTATCTTCATTTCTTTAACGGCTTTCTTTCTTTTTTTGGTTGATATCTTTAAGTATTATTGCGAGATTTAAACCCGACTAATGTTTGCATTATTGTCTGTCAATTTTCCCTTTTCTTTTGTACTGATGTTAAAGTATCCTAACTGTTTGCTATATTTCTATTTTGTTGTCTCCCTCTGTATTTATAATGCAAGCACTATGTATTTCTATTTTAGTATTGATTTGTACCCTGATGATGCTTGAAAAAAGCGGAACCGGTCGGTAAATATATTAAATTAAACTCGTGGTTTTACACAAAATAAGTGTTTGATTTTTAAACGACTTCGAAAAGGAGGAGGTTATCAAATCGACGTTATTTATTTTTTAATTTTTTATGTTTGTTACCTCAGAATTTTCGATTGGGTGAATCGATATTGATGATTCTTTTTTTATTAGAAAGCTGGTGATTCCCGTGCGGTCCCATTTTAATTTGGTTCAGTTCTGACAATGGGATCCATGAGACTAACTAACTAACTAACCATCACGCTGTTTCGCCGCAGGGGTAGGCAGAGAGGACGGACCGCCAAACAACTCGGTCTTGGCACACACTCCTTGCTTCGTTCACATTCATACACAGTCTCATACATGCTCTTCCATTATTCTGACTCCTGACATGGCCCGACTCAAGTATGTGATTCACTTGGTCGTGCCATGTCTTTCTCGGGCGTCACCGACTTCTTCTACCATTCACATTTGCGTCATATATTCTCCTTACACTCCTTTCCTCGTTCATTCTCTCTACATGCCCGAACCATCGGAGCGTTCCTTTCTTGATCTTACTCATTACGCTTACATCAGCCTTGCATTTTTTGCGGATCTCCGCGTTTCTCACACGATCATACATAGTTTTACCACACATACGCCTCAGGGATCTCATTTCTACAGCATTCAGTCTATTTTCATCCTTCCTCTGCCAGTTCCATACTTCAATGCCATACATCAGGGTAGGTACCAGTACTCCATTATGGACGGCTAGTTTCGCGTTTTTGGACAGTTTTTTGTTGGTGCTAACGGCGTTCAGTCCTCCATTAATAGAGTTACCTGCACTCACCCTTCTTTCAATATCTCTTTCAGCCTTCCCATCTCTCGTAAACATACTTCCCAAATAAACAAACTCATCCACCTGCTCCAAGTATTCATCGTTCACAACTATATTGCATACTGTTTTCGTACTCTCTCTTTCAAACACCATGTCTTAAGACTTACTTACATTCATCATTAACTCATTCTTCATACATACTTCGTTCATCCACGAGAGACTGTAGATCTTCCATACTGTTAGATATCAGCACCGCATCATCAGCATAAAAAAGGCAACATACTTTCAGATTACTCAATTTCGCGCCCAATCCCATCTTTTTCAAATCTTGCATACAATTATCCATGTATAGATTGAATAACCACGGCGACATTACGCAGCCTTGTTTAACACCTTTTGTGATGTCAAACCACCCCGTAAAATCGCCGTTCACCCTAATACATGCAACGCTTCCCTCATGTAGAGACGCAATTGCCTGTATGAGATTCGTATTCACTCCATTCTTGAACAATACCTTCCATAGCTTTTTCCTGTCAACTCCGTCGTATGCTTTTTGTAGATTTACAAAGGCACAGAAGAGTTTCTGGTTTTTTGCAAGAAACTTCTCAGTGAGCAGACGCAATGAGAAAATCTGGTCCATGCACCCTCTTCCATTCATAAAAGCACCTTGCACATCCCATATTTTATCTTTCGTTTCCATTCTTACCCTTTCAATCAACATTCTTCCATATAGCTTGCCGACTGAACTAAGAAGGCTAATAGCCCTATGATTCCCACATTCCATACGTGACCCTTTACCTTTGTACAATGGCATGATTATAGCCCTTCTCCAATCTAGTGGCGTGTAACCCTCCTCTAAACATTGGTTAAAAAGTTTGCACAACCATGTGAGAATAATACGGCTATCCCCCTTAAAGTATTCGGCAGCAACATCGTTGAAACTCACAGCCTTACCATTTTTCATACATTTAATAGATCTTTTTATTTCATCCATGCTGATTTTGGTAACATTCACTACATCATCGTTCACACCCGATTCACCGCTGGGATCACAGTCACCCGGGTTACTTTCGAAGACTTCTTCGAAATATTTCATCCATCTCTCTTTAATTTATTTCTCATTCGTCAACATTTGCCTATCTTTCGATTTTATCACTTTCATGCTTCCGTTCTCTGGACCACTCCGGAACCTTTTGACCTCCTTCCAAAACAGTTTAATGTTTTCTTGGAAGTGGTTTGTCATTTTTATCCCCTCTTCCTCTTCCAGGCATTTCTTTCGTTCTTTCACTCCAACACTTACTCTTTTCTTGCATACCTTATCAATGAGAAAACCATATATGTCTTAAATTTGCAATAAGTATGTGCGCGAAAAATGAACGAACAACTCAATATTACGCCAACAGATTTCGATGATTCTTTTTATGAAGTCAAACTTCTTTACGCACGCTCATCACTAAAAATTAAAAAATAAACAAAAATTTTAACAAAACAAAAAACGACTTAAAAAAATGCACTAAAAAGTAAAACAATAATTTCGTAAGATTGTTATTTTTGGAGCCAAGATCTCCACATCTCACCTATAACTACCTATGCATGTAGATACCTTGACTGACACCGACTCCAAAAATAATAATCGTACGAAATTATTTTTTTTCTTTTTAGTGCATTTTTGGAAGTCGTTTTTTGTTTTGTTAAAATTTTTGTTTATTTTTATCAATAAATTATTAACCAAATATTATTTTCTTGTACCTTTACAAGCAAGATTAAGATTTTAGAATCTTTTCCATTGAGAAGATACAAGTTAGTATTGTGTTGTAAGTTATATTGAACTTTAAAGTGAAAATTGAAAAGCGATTTGGTCTTTCCGAACAGTGCCTAAGTTTTCTTTGACAAAACCGAGCGAATCGCTAGTTCCAAATCGAAAACATCCAACTTCTTAAAAATTCTCCATATTGAAAGCCTTTTCCTTTTTGATTGTTTTCGCAAGTTTTTGTCAGTCACAGACAAAGAGTGGATAGGAATTTAAGTCACTTTATGAAAGAATTTTTTATCGTTTTATCGGAAAATACTCCTGAGTAATTGGAATTGCGTCCGTTAGAGTAAAATACCGTTTATGAAAAAATAATAAAAAGCCTTTCCACAGGTAGTTTGGAAATTGCTTTAGACATTTTATTTTCTTCGGAAATATTCATCGTTTAAGGATTATAAAAAATCACAGAAAATATATTGTTTTATTTTAAATAGGTTTAATTATTAGTACAAGTGTAAATAATTATTAAAACATTTAACATTTATTAAAACGTTTATTTTCTTCGGAAATGTTCATCGTTTAGGTACTTTTTACAAAAAATCACAGAAAGTATTATGCTTTATTTATAATAGATTTAGTTATTAATACATTAAGTATTAATAATTGTTAAAACACCGCTAAAGCCATTTCAAGTAACGTTTCAATTTTGTATGCTGTTCTTACACCATCGAGATACTGGGAGTATCTTCCTCTCTGGATCATGGGCTACATGTTATGTAAAATGAATAAATTGTGAAATAACACAAATCTCAATTTGGGAGGCGGGAGTGGGTAACGCCTCCCCGGGAACCTTTATTGAATAACCAACACTTCTGATTTAGGTCACCTCAAGTGGTTCGCTACGTTTGGTGATTTAGCAGGGGTACCCGGGTTCATGGGATGAGGTTTGTCTAGGTCTTGGAGGTGGATGACGAGGACACACTGAACCCCAGATTCCTACCGACCCCTTTTCCTTCCCAGAAGTCTCCTCTACTTCCTTTGCCTAAAAAAACCCTCCACACAGCATCCCCAAAGATGAGATAGGTCCTCAGGGAAATTATTTTTTCCTCAAAATCTCTTGTGTTACTTGCGCGTGCCGGGATCGAACCCTTCGACCTTCGAATTACTAGTCGAGAGTCTTAACTCTCCACCACGGAGGCTATCAAAATGGTAGTTTTCTGAAATTTTTCTGTACAATAGGCATCAGAAGGCATATTTCCCATAAAATTATTAATGTATAAAAAACATTTAAAAGAAATTATTACCACAATATTATTTACAATAGTAGCGTGTGGTCCATAAAAAATATACCTACCTGTTTATCAACAGAATTATCTATCTAACCTTAATTATAACTAACTGCTACTAATCTTATATTGATACTGCCATCATGGGTCGACCCACAGTGCCCTTCTTGACAATATCCAGGAGGAAACTGTGTTTTTACTTATCGTCACTTCATTTGGATAGGGTTCCAACTTCATTTCACCTTGTTCTGAGATATGAGGTGTCAAAGTTTGCAAAGGTGATTTCTCTTATTCTATTTACCAATTTCCGGGTTCGAGGTTGAATCTTGTAAAGAAAAGTATTTAAATAAAACGTTTACCTACCATTTTAGAACATACCTAAACATGCAAATAGAACCTTGTTCAACCAGTTAAGGCATAATAATTCATTGCACAAGGTTCTAATTACATATCCATAATGCAATTCCTAGCAAGGGATATTTCAATATTTTCCATTACAATATGATAAACTAAAAAACTTGAACTAAAATTAGTAAATAGATTACGAAAATTCGTCTTTGGAAACTCAGAAACCTTTAAAAATGGTAAGGCATAGTTAGAGCCCTATCCAAATGAAGTGATGAACCATAGTTTACCTACTTTCTCAATAATCACATCTTATTATCTGTTGATGAAATAAGAGACCTTGGTATAACCTTTGACACTAAATTAACATTCATTAAACATATTAATAATATAACCAGTAAAGCAATGCAAATGTTAGGATTTGATTTCAAAGGATTTTAAAAATTTAAAAACTGTCAAATTACTTTACACTTCACTTGTTAGAAGCCAACTAGAATTTAACTCCACCATTTGGAATCCTTACATGTGTGAAGATAATCATTTTTAATCCTTACATTCATCCTTACATGAATCCTCAGTGTGCATGAGAATTCCCTTGAGCGAGTCCAACATAAATTTTTACGTTATATTAATTTTAAATTGGGAATATTCATCGAAAACATTAATTACCCCTCCCTGTTACAATTATTGGGACTCGATATATTAAAAGAAAGAAGAATTTGTTCAGACCTATTTTATTTATTTAAAATCGTTACCAACCTGTTGAACTCCCCTGAACTTCTTTCGTTAATATGTTTCCATGTACCTAGTCGATCAGTTCGTTTCAAATTAATTTATCATTGCAACAATACAGGATCTAATGCTGAACTCGATTCTATAATGAATCGCCTGCATGTACTTGGAAATAAATATGTTTTCGATGAATCTATAAACATTGCTAGTTTAACCTCATACAAACACTACTTAATTAAAACTGTCTGTCAGCGCTTTTCAGCTTGATTATAATCAAATACAGTTTTAAAGTATTAATTTCTTAATACATATTGTCTGGGATTTATAATATGTTGTATTGTATTTATAATAACCTACTCGTTGTTGTTTTTATGTTGATACTACAATTTATATTGTTCTTTTTTATGTATTTTATATTTATATTTTTTTTTATATTTTTTATATTTTTTTATCTAAGTATATTCCGTATTCATATGTAAAATAATTGTAATACTTTTGTAAAAGCCGCTTTAATCGGCGTTAATAATAATAAATAAATAAATAAATAAATAAATAAATAATGCGCCTCGTATTTAGATCAACGGTCAGATACAAACAAAATCGAGAGTGTAAGTGACGATAGAACCCTGTAAAATGAATTATAATTGAAAATGTTTTAAGTTAGAACTTTGTCATACTTATATCTAGGAAAATACAACACCGATGGTTCTGAAAATTATTTTAAGTGTAGAAATAAGCAAAAGAAATGCTTTGGCATTCAAGAAAATTTTGGAAAAAAATGTCATTTAAAACCCTATCCAAATGAAATGACGTTATGTCGACAGAATGACACTTAATTCTAAAATGGGAACACCTCAACACAGGCTCTCCTAGTGAGGTGTCCACAAAAAACTGCTTCCAACCTATTTATATACAGTTATTGATCATCAACTTTTTTTTAATTACTGAAACTTTTTATCTATGTAAATCACAGTAATAATCATTAAATGTATGTTCAAGAAGAGAAATAAAATAAATAAAACACGAAAGAACGGCTTAAATCAATTATATCAGTAATTAAAAAATATTATATACTTTGTTAATTAATTAACAAAATAGTTAATTAACAAAAAGACTAAGAAAATCAATATACTTCTTTAGACAAACTCGCAACTTTTTAAACTTGAATCAACTCAAAACAATTTACTGTACTCTATGTCAATCTCTTATCGAATACGGTACTATAGTCTGGGGAGGAGCGAATGCTGCCGCCATTGATCCGATATTTCTAGATATAAAAAAATTCTAGATAGGGAGGGAAAAAATCTGGAAATCTCTATATTTTTAAATATATATTATGAACATCCCTGCAATAAAAAAGGATTAATGTATTAAAGATCCTGTTATAAATAATGTCAAATAAAGCAATGAAATTGCTTGCAAAATGTTGTACTTACACAGACTTTTCCTGACCTACTCAACCTGTGAACTTTCGTTGCGTTTGTTGATGACAAATGCTTAAATGGGAATTAATAGGAAAGTTTGAATAAGGAAGAGATTGTGACGATTGGATTTCCCCTCAAGTCTAAAGGACGGCACGTGATCATTGTTCCTGCAACTTGTAGACTTCTTCCCCAAACTTACAGAGACATCTGTCGGTTGCCGGAAGCAGCTGGCGAACCAGTCAACTGTAATTAAAGTGACAAACAGGCAAATAAGGACTATCTCACAGATAAAGATATCATTGGCGTGCGAAAGTAGGTAATTAGTTGGTATTTTTACTCCAGCAAAAAAATGGTGATTACTGTTTGGGACAAACATATCTTTGAATTTGCGATTTTTGTAAATGTTGATATTGCACAAGAATCCCTACTGCCTCTAACCGTCGCGTCGGGAGCCAATGACACTATGGCAATGGTATGTGGTGGGTAGGGGAGAGAAAGGAGGTGGGTAAGAGGAATAAGATGGAGAATTCGACCTGACTATTCGGATCTCATCACAAAATGCGGCTAAAGCCATTTCAAGCAACGTTTCAATTCTAAATGGTGGTCGCTCACCAGGGCGATCTGAGACTATCGTCCTCTCTGGAATGCGTCACAAAAAAACTGCAATAGATATATAATGACCCTCAAGGGGCCGGCGATAGTTTGTCGTACTAACCGGACGATGCACAAAACGGCCGGATAATTTAAGCTTGTTATTACATCAGACACGCAGAACTCCTTCGCGCGGGTTTCATTTGATTCCATCCTTCTAAACGGTGTAATATAGCACTTATTTCTTTAATTGAAAAAAACTTTTGCTTCTCGGAACTCATTGTGTCGAGCTTTTAACCTAGTTACAACAGAGGATAAACACTGACTGCGATTTACGCGTGCTAATAATGATAGGTGTTAGCGCGCGGGGAGCATTTATCTCTGTATTTTGATACTAGTGCAAATATTTTTAATATAAACAGATATCGACCACTAACGTGCCGGTACTTTACTTTTTTGATAGGTTACTTCTTATAGGATTTTGGACATTCGAAAAAATCGTTAAAATTGCCTGCTTTGAATGTCATTACCAGACGTTCACTATACAAACTAGACAACTTTTTAAAAAAAAAAGCAAAACGTTTTAACAAAGAATATTTTTTTCTAATATAGTCGGTAAAAATAATCTAAAAAACGCCCAGTTTTGGAGGAGAAAAATAGGGAATAACCAAATCTCGATTTTGACAATTTTAATTAGGTATAAGCAGGGGTTAAAAGCGTCAGTGGCAAGAACAGTTTGGTAAAATATCTTTTATTCAATAGACATTTCTCGGTGAACGAGTTTTTTCTTAATGACCTCGAATTTTCTAGTTGAAAGGTCAAAGTTTAAATTTTTTGTAAATTAATTCTCGACTTAATAAAATAAGTAAAAATAAATGAAAACGTATATCTTTAACACTGTCTCGTCATTTTTATTTGTTATGTCACTTTGATTTGGAGAGTTACTGACTCATTTAGATTCCGTGTCCAAACATTTCCGCAAATTTTTGCAAATTACGAATTTACTGTTGCTAGTGACAGCAATAAAATTTATTAGATTTTGCTTTTATTGTAAAGAATATTTATTTCTTTGAACAAGATAACCTTAATATTAGTATTATATCTATTAATCCCAATGATTAATACTTCTTAAAAAGCATCGGGAAACTTCCAAATAAGTTTGAGGTTCGTTGTGATTACAAATTGAATTATTATCTTACGTTATAGTTAAGCTTACAATGAATAAACTGGACAAGACGTCCCTACTACAATAGGCTTTAAGTTTGTTTGAGGCTCCGAGTCGCCAGATTGATGTTACACAATGCCTTCGGATATTATCGGAACCATTCGTTCAATAGTTACGAACATTGATAGGTGATATTTTTCTCATATAATATTCACTGACATCTGTTGGGATATCGCGAAACTTCGTATAACTAACTATAATAACGACATCTTCGATACAGTATGTTGAAACTACAAGCCTAACCTATACTACATTTTAGTAAATTTAAAATTAATTTAAAAAGATGGAACGTCACTGATAAATACATAAGATGGCTGTATAGAGAAGAGAATAGAGTTATTAAGGGTTGAGAGAAGTTAACGATAGGCTATTCTTGAACAAACAATAAACACACTAGATATCTACATATGTATAAATAATTTGTCCAAAATCTCATCACTCGTTAGTAAGGCAGTGTTAGCATTATGTTAAACGTTTAGTGAGTTTCTTATAGCTCTACTAGCATTATATGACGGCCTCGGAAGGTTGCAGGATTGAATCCCGGCGTACGCAAATACATTTTATTTGTGTTATTTCGCAAATAATTCATTTAAAATAATATATAGTATACTTGCGGTACGTTCCAGGGTAGAAGATTCTTTCAGTATTGCCCTGTTATAAGACCACTATTCAGAATTGAAACGTTGCTTGAAATTATCTGAATAGTCAGGTTCTTCCACATCTTCCTCTCTCCATTCTCCTTCCCCTCCCTACAATCTTCAGCCTCACAACAAACCCCGATTGGGGATACCATAGTCATACTGGCTGCAGCTGAAACTCTTGTGAGGTATTCACATAAAAAAAAATCTTTGGGTAATTGATTTTGGGGAGAGGCGTTTAACCCCTCAGGCCTCGAGAATATTTTTTCAGAAGGTCAAAATATTTTCGCTCTGCGATAAAATCCAATTAAATTCAATATTTATTAACATGTTAACAAACTAAAAACGGTTTTTAATAGGTGATAAAATACGCTTACAAGTTTTATTCTTCGAAATAAACATATATTTTTAAATGTAAGCATAATTTTTTTTTAATGGCTATTTACGTTTTTTCTAATTTGTATTACTGATAACGAAAAAAAACACTCACATACATATTATATTAGACAAATGTATCGTTAACGTTATCGTTACTGAATTTTTATCATATCGCGGTCGGAAACCTTGGATTCATAAATGTTTAGCTGTTTTGTGGTTAATTTTTAGGTTTGAATATAAAGCGTGGTATTTTCTCTTTCTAACACCGTTAATATCATATTTATCACCATGATAGTAAGGAGACACGACGATATCTATGAGACCTATATAAATCCGTTTCCCAAAAGCGAACAAAAACGATTTTAAAGATGCTTTGGTGTATCGGGCCGATCGATTATTGTTTGGGTCTTATCAAACACTTTCCCTTACATCGCTATTTTGGTGAAGATTGCAATATACGCGAGCTGCAGTTAAGAACGTACATACCTACTTTATTTATATTCTGAGACCCTTCTAGTTTTTAATATTTAAGGAAACTTATCGGGTCAACGGGTAGTCACTCATAAATAAGCTTCCAACATGAAACAGAGGGAGTGCTAGCTGATGGACGTCTTCAAATTTTTGAGGAAGGTAGTTGTGGCTCGAATTGCTTACATTATTTTGAGATAATAAATCTTAGTTAAGTGTGTCGTGCGTAAAGATGTTTCAACCATTACATTACCAAGAGAAGCCCCAAAACGCACCGAACGCGCCTGATTACGGTAGCAATTGAAATCCACAAAATCCCCATTAAGATTAATCGGGACGACAAGCTTAATGATTTTTGCACCGTCCGCAACGTTGGCTAAATAAAGAGGAAGCGCAACACGACATAGTAATTCAAAAATTGATGGCGATAATGAATTACAATACCAATCATCGTAAGGGTGCCATCTTACTATGGCCGCAAGAGGAAGGTGGGGAAGTACCTTGCTATTAAGATCTCTGGCCATCAAACACGGCTAACGCTAATTCAAGCAAAGCTCAATTCCAAATGATGGTCTTACACCAGAGCAAATCTGAAAATATCTTCCACTCTTGAGCGTGCCGCAAATATACTACACACATTTTTTATGAATTGATTGTAAAATAGTACAAATTAATCAAATAAAAATTATTTGCGCACGTCGAGGTTAAGGGGGGGGGGGGGTAAGGCTCTCGACCTAATAAAGTTTAAACATGATTCTATCAGCTAAAAACATTTACATATATTATATTTTTTTACACGATCCATGAAAGATATTCATAATATATAAGCATTGTACGCAAGACAGAGATTAATGTCTTTTACCGAAAATATTCTAGAAAAATGTCTTCAAATTTGTTTTTGATGACATTTAGAACTTTCTTGAATAACTGTTTTTGAACTTGAAAGTGCGAAAAATCGGGCTGTGCCATTTTGAGTATATCACACGGCGGGTAAGGTGAGTTCTGAGCAGTGAGCAATGTAGGCAGGGCCGGGTGCTCGGCGCTCGGCGCACACGTCCCAGATTGAAATGTCTGCGATAAGGCGCTAATGGGGGGCTGTCGGGCACGTACCGAGCCTAATAGCGCCCTTTAAACTAAACACTTTTCATAAAATAAATAAAGTAATAAATCACCCTTGAAAAACGCTCTGCAAGGAGATTGTGAGAATTCGGGCCATTGGGACATCTTGGAGATCACGTGGAAGAATATTTTTTTTTGGTTACGTGGAAGGTCTTGGAAGTCAAACTTATATTTTTTTGGACATAAATTAGGAACATTTATAAGAGATACGAAGACGATCTACTTTTTTACAATAGCTCCCACACAGGAAGCCCTGAGGAAAAAAATCCCTCAGGGCCTATATTATCTTTGGAATTGCTATGTGGAGGGCATTTTTATGGAAAGGAAGGAGTAGAAAAGAGTTCTTCGAAAGCAAAAGATATGAGGGGTGGGTAGGAATCTAACGATCAGTGTGCAATGCGATATTGAAATTTGAGAGATGTGCTATCCTTATTTTTTACTAGGTGGGGCTTTGTTTCCTGGCATCGCCGATATTGTTTACCAGTACAACTGCACACCTTAAAAATCTATTAAATTATCTAATTCTTACCGTATTCAAAATATGCCCATTAGGTAATAGTCCGCTGACGGTCGGACGGCCATCATAGCATATCTCTTGTATTTCTATATCTTTGGTGAGACCTAGACAAACCTCACTCATGATCCCGGACACCCCTGCTAAGACACTAAATGCAGCGAACCACTTGGGGTGATCTAGCGACTGACTGTACGTTTGAAATTTAAGAATCCGACTAAGAACACAACTCTGACGTCACACCTTACGCAAAACCATTTTCATACGTGGAGTTCGCATATAAATCTTCTTTTGTAATGTAACCGAATTAAAGTAATGCCCAAAGATGGCACTACTTACGTTAACAATGTGAGGATCATTGCCTGGCAAGCGTAAGTATGTTCAATATGACGTCATTGTCTGTTGCGGATATTTTGTCCCGGTGACTGGTTCATCCGGCTATTTTTGGAACCAGTTCCTGTCGAATTTATAAAACGGTCACCAACATTCAAATTGGGCGAAACCCAACCAAAAACCGCCGGCTGAGCCTAACAGCAAAAACCTGCTGAGCTAGTCTTTATTAATATACAAAACAAAGCTTCGGTTAATTTGGAAAAATCGCTATATTTAAAAAAAACGAGTGTGCTTTAGACCACACGACTGAAATAAAACTTCACTAACTTATAAAAGAAGATAGAAAGAAAATGTGCGCGCGCACTGCTCTCTCTTGCTCCTACAGTGTGATACAGACAATAGGCCTGCACTGTGTCTTAGATATATGAAACTTAACTGGCCATGAGAGAAATAGAGAAAGAAAGTGTGTGCTTGAAACTCTCTCTCTCTCTTGCCCCTACAGTAATAGACGAAACGTAACTCTCTCTCTTTCTATCTTCACTAACTTATATCTCCTTTTCAACTTCTGTTCGCCTCACCCGATCACACTTTTCGTAATGCTCTCGTCATGCATTCACCAGCTTACTTCCCAAGTCAAGCGTAAAGAAGTTTTACTTCAAAAAAACAAGCACGCCCCTGCTGCATGCATATTTTATAGTGGTTTTGAATAAATCTAACTGTGAAACACGATTTAGAAGTTTTTAGTCTAGTACCATGACCTTTAGAATGTTGAAAAACGTGCACACAAATAACATTTCTTTCCCGCCCCACTTCGTGTGAAATGTTAATGACACGTCTGAATGGAATAATATTCGCTCCCTGTAATATAACGTAATACGCGACAGGGCAAATTATACGACGGAGCCGAAGTGAGCAATGATTGTTTAGGAACTTGAAGCAAAACGAGTGTTGAGATCAACACGCCAAAGCGTACTTATTGAAATGTAATTTAGAATATGAAAAGAAAATTCCTTTAACAAATGGTCAGCGGTCAATGAACTTGAGCTACGAGTATTTTTTCGTTTGTACTTGTAATATAATTTATAACGCTGTGTTCTAGTGGGAAGTGGTCCGTGGAAAAGAAATGCCACGATAACTGTCCCAATCTAAAGCCTTTCTCTTTTGTTTGTATTTTTGTGAATAAAAGTTTTCATTTATTTTGTTAACACCACGTGTGATAAATTTTTCGCAGTTCTTTTAGTTTTGTATATTTTTAAGATAATTGTTATTAGTAGTTATTTTATAATTTTGTAAAGCACTTTTGAGGTGATATTTAACAGAAATTGCACTTGATGAAATACCACGGAGAATCTTAAAAGATTTGTGTTACGTCATTGTTTGAAATTATGTAGGTATATATAGGGATTTTATGCGATTTAAACTTTTTTTAATAAATATTTCTGGCTTTCACTCTTCAAGGTGGTTCTAGGCCAGTGATTCTTAACGGCGCCAGAGCCCCCCCTGTGGACGTTTTGGTGGTCTGGGGGGGCGTTTTATTTTTTTTTGCATTTAGGGGGCGATGCAGAAGTTCGAGTGGGCATTCTATTAATCTAGAAAATAAGCCCATTCACGAGCTAGACGCACTGATACAATAACACACTTTCTTTAGATTCAACGATTTGACAAGTTTTTAAAATAATGTACACTCCCACGCACGAAAATTAAAACTGAAGTAAGCAATACTCAATGAAATATATTAATGTATTTTAATTATACTTCTCATAATTTTTTATGTGTGGTAGGATATCCATTGCGTAAATGGTCTTCCAACTACAAAGAATGTTTTTTTTACTGTGGTAGAGGAGGCAATTCTTTCAATACAGTTAAGAAACACTGTTCTAGGCCATCATATAAATTTACAGACAAAGGAAAGGTGAGATTATACATTTATTTTATTAAAATGTGCAACTTTCCGAATAATGTGGAAGATCGGGGTCGAGTTAAGACTTACATAGAAGAGATGAGATATTGAATGGAGGGGAGACAATTTTAAATAACACTTGATAAAAGAGAGGATATTTATTTAGTGAGGGACAATCAAAAATATTTCATCTAAAGTTCCCACATCTAGACCACAGAATGTGCAATCTGGGGAGACAAGGACGCGCATTTTAAAATGTTGAGAAGGAACGGAACAATGTACGATTCTCATTCGAATAAGAGGGGAAATTTCAGAGTAGGTTACCTTGGATTGACTAGCAATGTTTCAATACTCTGCCTAAACATTGCGGGATCTATCTTTGATGATGGAAAAAATATCAGATAGGGGAATATGGTTTACGAGGGTAACAATATTATTAAGTAAAAAGTGGTGAAAAGTGAGCAAGATTTGAATTCCAGCACAAGTAGATAATCCAGATCAAAGTGGGGCAAATTTTCCCGTCACCATCTTCTTCGGGTACCTACTTTCGCGTGATTAATCAGTGCATTATTTTGATATTATATGTTTTATTTGTATTTATATGAAAAAAACATATATTTCAAACAACTCGCGTGCCACCTGCTGTAAATTTCTCACACAAATTTCGTACGGCCAGAGCTTACCATTATATGCATATACCTATAGAAACCTTTGCGGGTGTGCGCAAAGTAATTAGTTAAGTTACATCGGAATCGAATTAATGGTATACGAAAGTATACGGAACAAAGAAACATTCAATTAAATGAAGACAATGTTAGCGAAACTCAACCGAAAATCTGGAAACAGAAAATTAAAAAAATATACATTTGAAAGGTCCTGTGTTCGAGTCCCAGAGGTGCAAAAATATATTTTTCTGATTTTTCTGTTTCAAGATTTTTGACTTAGTTTGGCTTATATTGTCTTCATTTAATTAAATATTACAATTTGAGGTTTTATTCATAAAGTACCTAAATAAAAAAATAAAAATATATATTTTTATGTATATGTATAGTTAGTAATAATGTAAACAAAGTAAGTTATTTTCATTTATCGTTGAAAAATACGATAAAAATAAAAATTTAAACGATAAAATAAAATTTGAAATATGATATTGACAAATATGACGGTTTGACAGAAGGTGGCAATAGCTAAATTGGTTAACGCGCATGTTCCGGTTAGACGAGAGGTCTGGCTTCGAGTCCCAGTTGCGACCATTGTCTTTGTCTGTTTTTCTAAAATCTTGTTCTCTTTTATATTTTCGTTTAGATTATTATTGTGATCTTTTTCTTCAACGATATATTAGTTTGATGGGAATAATCTTCAAAAGTTATACAATTACAGTTTTTCTCATAAAAAATTTAATATTTTCATTAATTGAAAATACAGCAGTTTACAGAAACAATTATTATTAACACAGTCCTATTATGATAAAGGTTTTAAAATCTGTTTTCAACATATTCCATCTATTTCGCCGTAGTAATATATTAAAATTATTTTCGTAGCTTCGTAGCGTCTGTCTACGCCACCGGCCACCGTAGGCCCTGTTCCAGTGTGTGATGAATCGCAGTGGATACGAAAATATAGTAGCTTCCACCTTACGAATGAATAAATAATAATTCAGAATTATAACGAAATCAACACACTAGCGACATCTAGCTGATTAAGTTTGATTGGGCCATGGAGACTGCAGAGATCTATAATTATTAAATTAATGTCAAGTTTTGATAAATAGAACACAGAGGGATCCAATTATAAACACTTAAGATTGATCTACCAATCAGAGAAGGGGGAGGTTACCTTTTTTCAAGACAAAGAGATGGACTTTGGACTAGACCATTAGTCTGAGATTTATGGGGTAAAAATCATCATCAACCCGAGAGATCAATACGCTTTAAGATAAACACAATCCCACGTTCGGTGCATTTGGTACAATGACCCTAATTTTAAAGGTAAATATTGAGTGCAACAGAGGAATCGACAACCACAGTTAACGAACAAATAAATCCATATTATGTTGAAAAAATGATGCAATAAAATAGCAAGGAAATATAATGAACGGAAGATTAAAGAAAAGACCTGGAAAACGTGGGAAAAGCTACTGTAGGGATACTCAATTGCATAACGAGAACGTGAAGAACAAAAGGAGGCCAGATTCAGAGGAAAACGTACGTTTGATATTTAAAAGAAAGAAAAACGATGGAAATTAGGAATGTCACCTTTAAATGAAGCAATACGGTCAGGGAAAACGATTTGAAAAGAAAATCTAATAAAAAAAACGGACATTTAAACGGAAGTATTTATTGAACAATATAAGATTTCGACTTAATTTTGCGTTTTCAGACGAGTTTAAATAGATATCGTTATATATTTGAAATAGGATGGTTATTCTAGTTATATTACGTTAGATTAATTCAAAGGAAGGGATCGTTTCTACGTCATTTGCTATGAGAAAATACTATAGACGATAGAACAAATTGCTGAGGCAATTGATGTAAAAAAAGGTTGTCGACCCCACATGTATATTGTTGATATAAACAAGGAATATTCGAACATGCCTTTTGTTTATTTAAGGCCCATTATCCATTAAAAAGGGTCATAAAAATTAACATTGCTCTTACCTAGTATTTAGATTATAGAATTTCCGTAAAATTTAATTATAAACACATTAAAATGGATTTATCGCCAAGTATGTAGAAATCGTAATGTATACACACGTCAGGGCTTGCAGTTTATGGGATTTTGAACAAGAGAGAGATGGAAAATTGGGCGGAATTTGATCGAAGTAGTTAACTTGACAGATATCCCAGGATAGGAATAGTTAGTGGGCCGGAAAACACCATAAATAATATATCAAAAAAGGAAAAAAGGGTTTTAGCGGGAGATGGAATCACGGCAAAAAGGCAAACGTCAAATTTCAATAAGGGATCATTGGGTTAGGGGTGGGGGGAGAGAACGGAAAACCGACATAACCGGAAAACTCAGATAAGGAAATGGGAAAAACTCAAAACGTTATAAGTAGAGTAGATACGGAACCAGTTTATGATTCCTTATTAACAACGAAGGGAAAATCATTTAAGAATAGTTGTTAAAACGCCGTTACTTGAAGGTAAATTAGGTGGGAAAATGGAAAAGTTGAATATGACACATAAATAATGGAAATACGGTTCTGAGACATAATTGCTTACGTAGACTAGGCGAAAAGAAATAATTTTCGTGGAAATTTATACAGGACAACTAGCGTTTAAAACTAGGAGACTGAAGAATCTACGTTTTCCCTAATATTTATGCCAATTAAAACACAGTTTTAGCAGATCACTTATGGGCATGTTCAAATGGGAAAAAAAAAACAAGATTAAAACCATGTTTATAAAACATATTATGAAGACAGAAGACATGTGGGAAATGGGCAAACTGGATGGCAGCTTACTAAGTCCGGGACTAAAAACCTTAGAAAAGCGAGACAAAGTTGTGGGACGAACCGAGATTTAGGAAGAGGCAAAATCGAAAGAGCTTATGTAGGAACATACAATAACGAGATGGGGTTTTCAAAAAATTTCGAGTGATTACAGATTATAATTCCTCGTCAAGGAATATACGATTATGCCCTTTTGGAGCTGTGATGGGTATAAATTAGCGTGTTGGGGATGATTCAGGGTCTTTTCGACAACTGGCAAGGTTGATTAAAACGTCGCGCGTGTCGTGAGAATGACCCTGGTAATTAATTAATAGAGTCTAGGATCAGTTTTCGGTGTGAGTTGTCGGGAAGGAGTCGTCGGGGACCAATCGTCGGGTTAAAACGTGGAAGTTACGTGACGTAGCGTCTAAAACGGTTATTAGTTGAAAATTTCTTAAGTGTTGTAAAATTTTGAGACTTAGAAAAATTCGGAGTGGGAATTCTGGGACTTATAAAAATTACGGTCGTGATTAAATCTGTGGAGTGTTGAAAATTAAATAAAGTGTTTTATATAGTTTTACAATAAATTCAACTTGTCATTAAAATAAAAAGTTTATATAGTGTAGCGAATTTAAAAAGAAACAACAGTGTTTAAAGAATTTTATAACAGCAGTGAATAATAATATATTTATTTATAAATTCAACTTGTCATTAAAATAAAAAGTTTATATAGTGTAGCGAATTTAAAAAGAAACAACAGTGTTTAAAGAATTTTATAACAGCAGTGAATAATAATATATTTATTTATAAGTTCAACTTGTCATTAAAATAAAAAGTTTATATAGTGTAGCGAATTTAAAGAAAATCAACAGTGTTTAAAGAATTTTATAACAGCAGTGAATAATAATATATTTATTTATAAATTCAACTTGTCATTAAAATAAAAGGTTTATATAGTGTAGCGAATTTAAAGAAAATCAACAGTGTTTAAAGAATTTTATAACAGCAGTGAATAATAATATATTTATTTATAAATTCAACTTGTCATTAAAATAAAAGGTTTATATAGTGTAGCGAATTTAAAAAGAAACAACAGTGTTTAAAGAATTTTATAACAGCATTGAATAATAATATATCTATTTATAAATTCAACTTATCATTAAAATAAAAAAGGGGTCCTTCGACAACTGGCAAGGTTGATTAAAACGTCGCGCATGTTGTGAGAATTACCCTGGTAATTAATTAATAGAATCTAGAATCAGTTTTTATACTTAAAAATTTCAGTGGTAAAATAGAGTCTACAATCAGTTTATACTTTGATAAAACAGGGAGTGAAGTGCCCGGATAGGGTTAATCGTGCAATTTAACGGAGTGTATGATCTTATAATAAATCTAAAATCAGTGTTTGCAATAATTTCCGATTCAATAAAATCTAATAATTAATTAATTAATTACAAATTCAATGCGGGAGGAGTTTAATATAGTGTGTTTGAATTGCTTTAAATTTGTTCTATGAAGGTTAAAATAGAGTTATTTAGTCCGAGGTTATATAAAGAAAATTACAGTCTAATAAGTTTCATTAAATAAAAAATTTACGTTTAGGTCGAAAGTTGGAAATTTTATTACGAGATATTAATTATCGTTAGGTGACAACGCAATAATAATAATTGATCCGAAATCTGGAAAATACTTAACATAATTAGATAGGATCGTTCTTCTTCAATAATAACGGCAGATATTAAAGGAAAACGTGAGGATTTTTACATCAGAGATCTATTCAAAGGAGAAAGGAAGGAGATGAGTAGTTACACAGGTAGTATGGATGCTCTAATAAGTTTCTCGCCGATGATAGTAACCCGGTGGAGCTGAAATTAAGACATTAGAGCTTGGTGAGTCCTTACAATATTTAAGCTTTTACAGGTTCCTGTGGATATCCTGACACTGATGGACGTAACGCCAAGAAAGGGTAAATAAATAACTAACCAATTTATTAGCATTCGCATGTCACACCTCCCATACGGAATGAAATGTTGCTAAACAAATACTTAACACATAATTAGATAGAAACGCATCACTAAACCAATTTTGGTATCTTAGCGTATTTGTAAGATAAATACCTATTGTTTCTTTTCACTAGCACGATTAGGGTATGGTTATATGACCTTCGATAGTGTACAAAAATTTCGATTTGAGTTCAAGGCCATCCATTGACCCAGTCACCTAAATTCATTAACGAATAAACAAAACAAAACTTAACGTCAGGGACAAGTTTATCAATTATAGCTTGAGATGAAATCTGCGGTCAATATGTGAAGGCGACATTGACGTTAAATTCACTCAATTCTAAACGACTTGATTTTACTAGAGCGATCGCCAATAGGTAGCATTGATTCAGCATGCAAAAATTTCGCAAAGTAAAGTACTGCGACTAGATTCAAACTCTAAGAGAGCACATCACAATTATTCAGGAGGTCATTGATTCAATGTCGACTTGATTTATCTCATTTTTAAATCTTTCTTATAGGAAGTAGGTATCCAAGAACCCATAAATACCCATTATCCTAAATACCTAACACACGAGGAGCTAGTGACCTCATTTAAACAACACTGGTGTTCAAATACTCATACAGTCCTGAATCCTAACTTGTCTTCGAACGTAAACTTCAAGGCTTCTGTATGTAGGTATGAGCCATCTGGAAATGTAAGTGTCAACCTTTCTCGAACGGACGGCTTTGATCTTGTGGCGGTATTGTCGAGGTGGGCATGCGGGGAAGAGGAAGGACGTATGCGGACAGTACGCTGACGCGGCATTAAAGCCACAGGTTATTTGCATACCGTGAGTCTTGTCGAACCTGAAAGCAAACATAAGGTTCACGAGGTGAGTTTTATGTCAGCTAGTCAGAGGTGGAATGTAACGCTGGGTCGGTTACGTGGGAGGAAGGATCTGCCCGTCACAAGCTTACGCCACATTTAACGGATAGAGGCATGATAAGGGAAGACATGAAATACCCCTTCTAGACTCAGTAGAGTTAAATTCAATCCGGCGGAGATGGAAGTCGGAGTGAGGCAGAAAAACGGCATGAAGACTTGGTATTCCCCCATCTGGCGTGAAGAGTCCCTTTCGTAACAAGAGACGCTCGTCGAAGAGAGTAAAACTCGGACTTAAGGATAAGCTTAGCAAACGTACTTGGGAGAATCCGGTTTGGAATTGTTGTTCATCGGTTTTCACTTGGTTAGCGGAGGTGCCGACTTTTTAAGCAAACATATTATCCCCTCCCCATATCCCTCCATTCCTGCTCTTTCAACAATTTTGCGAATACTAACCAATAGCACTAACTATGACTACAAACACATTATGTTAGGAGAAGTTGCAGACAAGGACTTCAATTGAGAAAACTGGACCTTCGAGTTCGATCATCCTAAGGTAAGGTTTGCTTTCTTGAAATGTTTAATTTATTAACTGTTGTTTATGTTATCGATGTATCAGCGGTGATAGGAAGAATTAAATAAACACACTAAATTCCTATGGAAATCAAATAGACACAAGGTTTAGGGCGGGGGTAGTTTATCAAACTCGGTTAAATATTCTAAAATAATAATAAATAAATTGATCGGAAAATTCTCACCCTTTCTCTAAAAGAATCTATGGGTTACCACACGTAATACATTATCTTCTCTACATATGTGTGCATATTAAGTATGCAAACAGATGTAAAATCTAAAACAAAAAATTTACACAACGCAGATTATAGAAATAATGTGAACAAAAATCTTAAATCTTGATTACTGTGAGAAAATCGCAGGGATTTAAGAAGATAGGGTAGGTTTAGCTAGATTATAAGGTATAGGGGTTTAGAAATCACGAGCCTGAGGTAGAAATAAACCGAAAGGAGGGTTGAGTCAGGCCATCATACCTAGTGGTGTGATCAGTAGGACATAAGGGTAGAATTATGAGCGTGGCTACGAGACAGGAGCTACGAGATTTAAACTACGAGGTAGAAGCTTAGAAAAGTAAATCAGCTAGGTAGGGTTCATCACAATTGGAGTAAAAAGCCAAGTGTGGGGGACACCTCATTACAACTGTTGCCGCGTGACCAGGAGAGTTAAGGTTACAAGTTGAGAGAATTCTGAGATATTATAAAAATAAAATAGAATGAACAAATAAATGAAATTATAATTAATTGGAAAAAAAAAAGTGAATATTTTAAACGAAAAGTGAAAAACGTGCCATTAAAACAACTTCAGATTACATAAAACAAGTGGAATAAAAAATTCGCATCATTAAATTATACAGTAGAAATATAACAATAAATCAAAAAAATAATTTAAACGAAAAGTGAAAAACGTGCCTTTAAAACATCTTCATTAAACGTGATACAAGTGGAAAAAAAAAACGTACCATTAAATAAAACAGTCGAAAAAAAAAATAATAACTCAAAAACCAAATATTTTAAAACGAAAAGTGAAAAACGTGCCTTATACCAGATAAAAATCATAAATCACATAACGCCTAGGAATGTTGACCCAGATTTAGAAGGGTGGTGCGTATTGAAAAAAAAAAGCCGTTATATAAATAAAAGCGCATTCCTTCGGTGATCAATAAAATTATCATTCAAATTGGTTCATTGACTGAAGCCCGAATGTAAACAAGCGATTGAATAGACACCGTCGCGAGGGTATGTTTGTGTTGCCACAAACATAAGTGGTCTTACTGATAAATATGTTCGTAACAGAATAGATAAATCTTTGTTATGTTCGCATTGGAACATCTCGAGATATTACTTTAAATAATAAAGAGATACTTAGATAGTTAATCAAATGACGTTGTTTATGTTAATAGTGGTCGAGGGTATTATTGGTTCCTTCGAGTTGAAGGATTTTATAAATAAATACTTCTTTTGACACGGCGACATAAAAATAAATAAAATCAACATAACATACAAAGCAAAGGACGGATAAAAATAAAATAAAATATTACACATAAAACATAAAAGTGAGCTTTTCAAATCGTTGCATTCAAACATTTAACAGGGGTGGATTGGACCTTTAGATACACCATTACATAGATGTCAGCTGAATAAATTAGAAATTTAGCCTTACTGGGGGTTGGCATATTTCTCGGGTGACCGGTTTATTTCCGATTTGCAATAAAGAGCAAATAAGCGGAGTGGTTTAAAACGCATACGAATTTAGGAGGGGGGGGCTTGTTTAAAACGGGGTTTAGGTACATTATACAATTGTGTATACGTGCAAATAAATAAATAAACAAACAAAGCCGGTGTGGAAAAAAAAAAAAAAAAAAAATGAGATAGTAAACGTTATGGAGTGCATTCGGATGAGTAAACATACAACATAGATCAAATAAACCTCAGATAAAAGATAAATAAGAACAGCATATGAAGAGATTACATAAAAGTTGATTCCCTCAAGAGGTTTCTAGTAAACATTTTGAAACGAATAAACATCTCGAATCAATATTTGATTCTAGTGTGTACAGTTGGGTTAGATGCATTTAGCATTATCCTTTCAGATGTTCAGGTGTTTGTCGTATTGTCGATTGTCTCAAACTAATATCGCTGCAGTTGAATGCAGATAAATGATATGTCAATTAACGTATTCAGAACTTGGAAGGCTGTCTTAAATGGAAAAAAAAAAATTGCGCAATTATATTTAGTATTTCGAAGTGGAAATAGTTAGTTTGGGTACAAGTGTTTTAGGAGCGGGGATTAAATCACCTGCGGTTAAACAAGTTAAATTATACCTAAACTGTTTTGAAGTGCAAGAATAAGTGTATAGGGATGCTTATGCATGTGTGTATGTGTATATGTATATGTATATATATGTATGTATATATATATATGTATGCGTATGTGTGTGTGTATGTATATATATACATGTGGATATGTAAATTTTTCAGAAAAAAAAAAAAATAAGTGTAAGCAAACGAAAATTGGAAATTTAAATAAGTCAATCTCTGTCATCGGGTTTTAAAGGGAAAAAGGAATATGCCTAGGAATAAACGTTGTCCTAAGGCAAGGCAGGAGAGGGAACGCATAGAATTTGTGGCCGCCGTCGAGAATGCTGCGAGTAACAATGTTCAGATGGATGTAGGGCAAATTACCCTAATCATACAGCAGGCCTTGGGTCCGTTGGTCAGTAAGATACAAGAAATGGAGAAACAAAGGGAGGTTATGCCGGTGACAACCACGACAGGGGAGGGAAGTACGGCGCGAAACGTACTTCAACTCGTAGAAATGATGCCCACGCAGGAAAAGCCCACTTTCAGCGGGGGGACTCAGAACCCAATAGCTTTTCTAGAGGACCTTAAGGATTATGCAAAACGTACGAATCGCACTGACATCATGATGGTAGTTAAGGAGAGTTTAAAAGGAGGTGCTAAAAGCTGGATGAAGCTCTATTCTAAACGTTGGAATAATATGGAAGATTTCGAAAGGGATTTTATTGCCAATTATTGGGGTGATATATGTCAGAAAAACATGAGACGGAGGCTATCAGATGCAGTATGGGAGCCAAAAAAGGGAATCACCATGCTGGCGCACTTTGCGAAGTACTGGGAGCTCGCCAAAGCACTAAAAATCACCGACACACCATTAGGAGTAATTAATGAGATAATGAGGCATTTCCCGAAAGAAACCCAGGCATTGTGGTTTTCACGCGAGCAAGGAGATGAGTTGGACGCGGCGGAATTCCTGAGAAAACTGGATAATATGGTCTGCGCCCCGCAGGACAAAACTACAGAGAAGAGGGGTAGGGATGACAGGAATGGACACGACAACAGAGACCGTCGACACGCGATACGCCCGAAGGTTGGGGTTATTGAGGGAGCACCACAGGCAACGGGATGCAGGACGTGCTGCGGGCCAAGTACGCAACCAGCAGCTAGCAGTAAAACAGCACCAATCAGCGGGAAGGAGGTATGCAGAGTTGAAGATGCGGGAAACGACAGCGAGTCGGTCCAGGAGCTCTGAGGATTACGACTCCAGAAGAAATAAGAGCAGCGACGCCAAGACACAACGTAGCTTTAAAAATAATGTTGAAATATAATTGGGATGTTACAAAGGGTTTAGGGAAAAACGAACAAGGAATAACAGCACCAATAAAAGCATGCAAGGCGGTACGCAGAGACGAGAGTGCAGATGATGGAAAGACGTATGAAAGGGAGGAAGTGACTGCGTGTGTGAACTCTTTGCAACAATTAAGCGACGTGTGGAACGCGGTGGAGATGTATGAAAATGACATAGGAAGAGAATGCATCGGATTTAACACCGTATTTGAAGACGAGGATTATGAGGAGATAGGACGGGGGAGTACATTACCGCAATTACCAGAGGCTAGGGCTTACATAGATGAATTAAAGGTAAATTGTTTGATAGATACGGGTAGCCAAATAACGTGTATTGCACAAGAATTTTGGGAATGTCATTTGAGCGATCAATCGCTATATCCAATCATGCCGGTAGCTTCAGTACAAATTAAGGGGGCTATGGGACAGAAAAGTCAGAAAATTTCACGGTTAGTACTAGTACCATTACGTTTTGGGGATATCCAAATCAACACATCATGTCTCATAGTATCAGGGTTAATAAGATCTATAATACTAGGGGTAAACTGGCTAGATAATTACTCGGCAGAAGTAAAGTGTGGGAAAAGGCGGGAATTGATAGTCACTACTGAGCGGGGAAGAAAAAAAATTAAATTAATAGATTCCGGGGTTGTGAGAAGTGAATTAGGAAAGCAGTTGAGTGAGGAAAACACAAATAGTGCAACCCAGTCGATAAACGTCATAGAGAATAACCAACTTTCGGATTTTGCGGAGGAGACTAAACAGCGAATTGCGGCAATGGTAGCTGGTTTGGAACTGGATGACGTCAAGAAGGAAAAATTAAAGAAGGTACTAGACAAACATAATCGAGTGTTCCTAGGTAAACCGGGGCTAACAAATATGTATATCCATGAAATTAAAATGATAGACGAGACGCCATTTGTAAAGAGGTCGTATCCGGTCCCCTTCGCGTATAGGAATAAGGTGGATGAGAAAATTGACGAATTAGAAGCTTTAGGCATAATCAGCCGGCGGGCGACTCCTTTCGCGAGTCCCTTAACCTATACAATGAAGAAGGACGGTACTGTGCGTATATTACTTGATGCTCGCGAATTAAATACGAGGATGTCCGGGGAAACGGAGAGACCACCACTTACATCGGAAATATTGCAGCAATTCCACGGGGTTAAGCACGTGACTACTCTAGATTTGGACTCGGCGTATTTCCAGGTACCCTTATGTGAAAGTAGTCGTAAATACACCGGTTTCGTCTATAATGGCAAGTCATACGTCTACAACGTATTACCGCAAGGACTGAAGACATCGGTTGGGAGCTTCTCCCGCGCCATGAATAAAATTCTGGGTAGTGAGATGAAAGCGTTTTGCACTAACTATTTAGACGACCTAGTCGTGTTCTCATCTGGAGATTTTGACGAGCACCTAAACCATTTAGATGCAGTTTTGGGAAGGTTACAAACAGCCAATATGACCTGCAAATTGGAAAAATGCCAATTTTTGTTCACGGAAGTAAAAATGTTAGGCCACATTATAACGCCTTATGGGATACGCATGGACCCAGGGAAAGTTTCGGCGATTAAGAACTTCCCAGCGCCTAAAAAAGTGAAGCAGGTAAGAGCATTTCTGGGGTTGTGCAATTATTACAGGAGATTTGCAGATAGATATGGGGCTTCAACACAGGTATTATGCAATTTATTAAAGAAAAATAAGCCTTGGAGGTGGACTGCTGTAGAGCAGGAAGCGTTTGAAAACGTAAAAACTTTATTCCTTGAGTCTGTGATATTAACTCATCACAACCCCAACAAAAATTATTACCTACAAACTGACAGTTCGGGGTTCGCCATCGGGTCGGAATTATATCAATTAGACGACGAGAATAATCATCATGTGATCGGTTTTGTTAGCAAATCACTAACCGGGGCCGAGTTAAAATGGACCGTTTCCGAACAGGAGTTATATGCAATAATCTATTCGTTACGCAAATTCGAAACCTATCTGCGAGGCGCGCAGCTAATCATACGTACGGATCATCAGGCGTTATCGTTCTTAAAGACTTGGAAATTATACAGCGCTAGGGTGACACGGTGGATTTTATATTTAAACCAATTCAATTTTAAAGTCGAGTATGTAAAAGGCAAGGAAAACATCGGACCCGATATCTTGTCTCGCTATTCTCAGGATGCGGTAAATGTGCAGGAGGAAAAAGTAGTATGCCCTGAAGTGGCCGCATTTGCAGTGAGTGGGAAACAGTTAATAAAATCGCACTTAGAAAATCTAGAACAATTACAAAATCAAGATGAGTTTTTGGGAGAGGTGATAGAACATTTGGGAGGTAAGTCTCGCAAGACACCCACAAAAGGAGTGGCTAGGTATTTGAAAAATTACAAGTTAGACGGTAAGACATTATATTACAAAACGAGAAATGACGGTACGGTATTAGCTATACCTAGTAATTTATCCGGAGATCTTATCGAACTGGTACATCAGGAAATTGGTCATGCGGGCGGGTTAAAGACAGTTCAAGCGTTGAAAAGTAGGTACTTCTGGCCGAAGATGTATAAACAAGTTAAATGGGTTGTGAAAGCTTGTCATCTCTGCCAATTAGCAAAGCGCGAAATTCGGCCAACGGTAGGACCGGGTAGGTCAATCATAACGAAGAGGGTAGGAGAATTGGCCATGGCTGATTTATACGGGCCGTTGCCTAGGAGCATAGGGGGGGTGAGGTTTATTTTTGTGGTCCAAGACTCTTTCAGTAGATTCATTCAGTTGTATAAATTAAAGGTTGCCAACACTAGTACCGTATTGAAGTGCGTAGAGCTTTTCATAAAACAGGTAAAGGTTGAGGCTATGTTAACGGACAACGGGTCTCAATTTTCCTCAAAGAAATGGAACCAAGGTCTGGAAAGGATGGGGATAAGGGTCATGCATACGTCGGTGCGAAATCCTGGACCAAACATCACGGAAAGGGTGAACAAGGAGTTGGGACGGATTTTTAGAATATACTGCCATGAAAAGCACACTAAGTGGCCAATGTTTCTAAAGGACATTCAAAGAACATATAATAACACAGTACATTGTACGACTGGATTTTCACCTAATGAGGTAGTATTTGGAAAACAGCCACAGTATAGCTTAGATAAATATATGCGTCAAAGTAACATACCTAAATTAACAGAAGAAGAGATTAGGAACGCGGTTCAAAAGAATCTAATAAGAAACGCCGAAAAAAGACAGCAATTCTACAATATAAAGAAAAGGCTAGAGACATATGAGGTAGGAACATTTGTGAAACTCAAAAAGTACACTCAGTCAAATTTACTCAGGAAGCATACAAAAAAATTCGCCCTTTTGTTTGACGGTCCGTTTGTTATAGCAGCTGTGCCCTATTCCAACAATTACACGCTGATGGATCCAAAAACAAAAGAGATACGAGGCGATTACAGTGCGATCCACCTGGCTAGATATTATTTTAATGAAACGGAAAAACAGCAGAAGGAAATACAGGTGATAGAAATTGACTAGAAAAAAAAAGGCGAGGTTAGGATAGGTTCGGTTAGGTTAGGTGTAGAATAAGAAGAAGTGGGGATAGTTATTTTGCGAGATTTCGAAATTTGGTGTGATCATTTTGGATAAGGAAAAAAAAATGTAATTTAGAAAAATTCGAAAAATAAAAACGTTTTATTTAATCTATAATACCGTCTTTTAGGTATATTAGGAGGGATTTCACCATGTTATGTTATGTTAGAAAAAAAAGGGGAAAGATAGCGAGTTTAGAGAATAAAATAATATGTTATGCTTAGGAGGGGGGGAGAGACGGGAAAACAAAGGTTATTTTAAGAAATGTTAAAATACAGATTATGGCAAGGAGAGAAATACATATTAAGATGTTTCAGCTAAATGGCAACTCAGTAACTAATTTTAGGCTTAGGAAACTATAAAATTAAGAATTCAACATTAGGTTTAGGAAAACGGAAACATAGAAAATGAAGAATCTAACCTTAGATTTAGTTTGTGTGACATTAGATTTTAGGAAATTACAAAAAAAAAAAAAATGTAACTTGAGATTTAGGAGAATAAAAGATTAAGATTGCAACGAAATTTTAAATAGCTTTAGGGTTTTCAAAGGAAAAAGGGGGGAGGAAGGAGACGTTCGAGTGGAGAAGCATGCTTGGATGATAAAAGGGTAACCCACTGAACGAAGGGGATGAATTCGGACAGAGAGAGAGAGAGAAAAAAAAAAAATAATAACACAGATAGGATAAGAAAAAAAAAGAAAAAAAAAAAAAAAAAATTCTTGAAAAAAAAAATATCTCTACATATAGTAACATGTAAACCAAATGAGGCACGGGCAAATTGCGAAGGAGTATAATAAATAAGGGTGCTCACATGAGTACAGTCAAAAAAAAAAAAAAAAACAACATCTAAAGGGAAAATTTTTTTTAACAACTGAATAACTTTCTGCAATTCACCGTAAATCATATGGTCAATAGGACCGCGAGATTGATTCAATCTTTGATTTGACCATGTACAGGAGGCTCTGGTCCAACAGGTTGGGGGTCACTGGGACACGCGAGTCGAGGGGCGTGCCCATTCAAAAAAAAAAAAGGGTGTGTATGTGTGCATATATGTGTAATACGTGTATGTTCATATGCGCATTGTTGCCATTAAAACGTTCCTGCGAGAAAAATTCGTGTGGAATTCTAGAATCGCGAAAAAAAAAATATATATATATATGAATAAGGAAAATCAAAGGTTGGAAACCGTCTCGATGAAGAAGAGGGAGTAAGGGTCATAGGGGGGAAGGTATAGGGGTAAGAATCTTAGGGGGGTAGGACAAAGAGTAGGGACAGCAACTGACGTAAGTTAGCCGACTTAAATAGGCCATTGGGTAGACAAGAGTAAATTGAAAAATGGTTTCAGCTCAGAGGAACACCGAACAGGATTCTACGATATGAAATAGTGAAAGGTAGGGGCGCGCAACCAGTTAGAATTTCGAAAAAAAAAAAAAATGCAAATAAGAATAAAGAAGACTTAAAGAATATTGTAGAAAATTAGATTGCCTATGTTTAGTTTTAATTCCATCAACTAACACTAGGAGGCGTGTTTACCGCTGGAATTATAACTATAGGGGGGCTGTGATGAATCGCAGTGGATACGAAAATATAGTAGCTTCCACCTTACGAATGAATAAATAATAATTCAGAATTATAACGAAATCAACACACTAGCGACATCTAGCTGATTAAGTTTGATTGGGCCATGGAGACTGCAGAGATCTATAATTATTAAATTAATGTCAAGTTTTGATAAATAGAACACAGAGGGATCCAATTATAAACACTTAAGATTGATCTACCAATCAGAGAAGGGGGAGGTTACCTTTTTTCAAGACAAAGAGATGGACTTTGGACTAGACCATTAGTCTGAGATTTATGGGGTAAAAATCATCATCAACCCGAGAGATCAATACGCTTTAAGATAAACACAATCCCACGTTCGGTGCATTTGGTACAATGACCCTAATTTTAAAGGTAAATATTGAGTGCAACAGAGGAATCGACAACCACAGTTAACGAACAAATAAATCCATATTATGTTGAAAAAATGATGCAATAAAATAGCAAGGAAATATAATGAACGGAAGATTAAAGAAAAGACCTGGAAAACGTGGGAAAAGCTACTGTAGGGATACTCAATTGCATAACGAGAACGTGAAGAACAAAAGGAGGCCAGATTCAGAGGAAAACGTACGTTTGATATTTAAAAGAAAGAAAAACGATGGAAATTAGGAATGTCACCTTTAAATGAAGCAATACGGTCAGGGAAAACGATTTGAAAAGAAAATCTAATAAAAAAAACGGACATTTAAACGGAAGTATTTATTGAACAATATAAGATTTCGACTTAATTTTGCGTTTTCAGACGAGTTTAAATAGATATCGTTATATATTTGAAATAGGATGGTTATTCTAGTTATATTACGTTAGATTAATTCAAAGGAAGGGATCGTTTCTACGTCATTTGCTATGAGAAAATACTATAGACGATAGAACAAATTGCTGAGGCAATTGATGTAAAAAAAGGTTGTCGACCCCACATGTATATTGTTGATATAAACAAGGAATATTCGAACATGCCTTTTGTTTATTTAAGGCCCATTATCCATTAAAAAGGGTCATAAAAATTAACATTGCTCTTACCTAGTATTTAGATTATAGAATTTCCGTAAAATTTAATTATAAACACATTAAAATGGATTTATCGCCAAGTATGTAGAAATCGTAATGTATACACACGTCAGGGCTTGCAGTTTATGGGATTTTGAACAAGAGAGAGATGGAAAATTGGGCGGAATTTGATCGAAGTAGTTAACTTGACAGATATCCCAGGATAGGAATAGTTAGTGGGCCGGAAAACACCATAAATAATATATCAAAAAAGGAAAAAAGGGTTTTAGCGGGAGATGGAATCACGGCAAAAAGGCAAACGTCAAATTTCAATAAGGGATCATTGGGTTAGGGGTGGGGGGAGAGAACGGAAAACCGACATAACCGGAAAACTCAGATAAGGAAATGGGAAAAACTCAAAACGTTATAAGTAGAGTAGATACGGAACCAGTTTATGATTCCTTATTAACAACGAAGGGAAAATCATTTAAGAATAGTTGTTAAAACGCCGTTACTTGAAGGTAAATTAGGTGGGAAAATGGAAAAGTTGAATATGACACATAAATAATGGAAATACGGTTCTGAGACATAATTGCTTACGTAGACTAGGCGAAAAGAAATAATTTTCGTGGAAATTTATACAGGACAACTAGCGTTTAAAACTAGGAGACTGAAGAATCTACGTTTTCCCTAATATTTATGCCAATTAAAACACAGTTTTAGCAGATCACTTATGGGCATGTTCAAATGGGAAAAAAAAAACAAGATTAAAACCATGTTTATAAAACATATTATGAAGACAGAAGACATGTGGGAAATGGGCAAACTGGATGGCAGCTTACTAAGTCCGGGACTAAAAACCTTAGAAAAGCGAGACAAAGTTGTGGGACGAACCGAGATTTAGGAAGAGGCAAAATCGAAAGAGCTTATGTAGGAACATACAATAACGAGATGGGGTTTTCAAAAAATTTCGAGTGATTACAGATTATAATTCCTCGTCAAGGAATATACGATTATGCCCTTTTGGAGCTGTGATGGGTATAAATTAGCGTGTTGGGGATGATTCAGGGTCTTTTCGACAACTGGCAAGGTTGATTAAAACGTCGCGCGTGTCGTGAGAATGACCCTGGTAATTAATTAATAGAGTCTAGGATCAGTTTTCGGTGTGAGTTGTCGGGAAGGAGTCGTCGGGGACCAATCGTCGGGTTAAAACGTGGAAGTTACGTGACGTAGCGTCTAAAACGGTTATTAGTTGAAAATTTCTTAAGTGTTGTAAAATTTTGAGACTTAGAAAAATTCGGAGTGGGAATTCTGGGACTTATAAAAATTACGGTCGTGATTAAATCTGTGGAGTGTTGAAAATTAAATAAAGTGTTTTATATAGTTTTACAATAAATTCAACTTGTCATTAAAATAAAAAGTTTATATAGTGTAGCGAATTTAAAAAGAAACAACAGTGTTTAAAGAATTTTATAACAGCAGTGAATAATAATATATTTATTTATAAATTCAACTTGTCATTAAAATAAAAAGTTTATATAGTGTAGCGAATTTAAAAAGAAACAACAGTGTTTAAAGAATTTTATAACAGCAGTGAATAATAATATATTTATTTATAAGTTCAACTTGTCATTAAAATAAAAAGTTTATATAGTGTAGCGAATTTAAAGAAAATCAACAGTGTTTAAAGAATTTTATAACAGCAGTGAATAATAATATATTTATTTATAAATTCAACTTGTCATTAAAATAAAAGGTTTATATAGTGTAGCGAATTTAAAGAAAATCAACAGTGTTTAAAGAATTTTATAACAGCAGTGAATAATAATATATTTATTTATAAATTCAACTTGTCATTAAAATAAAAGGTTTATATAGTGTAGCGAATTTAAAAAGAAACAACAGTGTTTAAAGAATTTTATAACAGCATTGAATAATAATATATCTATTTATAAATTCAACTTATCATTAAAATAAAAAAGGGGTCCTTCGACAACTGGCAAGGTTGATTAAAACGTCGCGCATGTTGTGAGAATTACCCTGGTAATTAATTAATAGAATCTAGAATCAGTTTTTATACTTAAAAATTTCAGTGGTAAAATAGAGTCTACAATCAGTTTATACTTTGATAAAACAGGGAGTGAAGTGCCCGGATAGGGTTAATCGTGCAATTTAACGGAGTGTATGATCTTATAATAAATCTAAAATCAGTGTTTGCAATAATTTCCGATTCAATAAAATCTAATAATTAATTAATTAATTACAAATTCAATGCGGGAGGAGTTTAATATAGTGTGTTTGAATTGCTTTAAATTTGTTCTATGAAGGTTAAAATAGAGTTATTTAGTCCGAGGTTATATAAAGAAAATTACAGTCTAATAAGTTTCATTAAATAAAAAATTTACGTTTAGGTCGAAAGTTGGAAATTTTATTACGAGATATTAATTATCGTTAGGTGACAACGCAATAATAATAATTGATCCGAAATCTGGAAAATACTTAACATAATTAGATAGGATCGTTCTTCTTCAATAATAACGGCAGATATTAAAGGAAAACGTGAGGATTTTTACATCAGAGATCTATTCAAAGGAGAAAGGAAGGAGATGAGTAGTTACACAGGTAGTATGGATGCTCTAATAAGTTTCTCGCCGATGATAGTAACCCGGTGGAGCTGAAATTAAGACATTAGAGCTTGGTGAGTCCTTACAATATTTAAGCTTTTACAGGTTCCTGTGGATATCCTGACACTGATGGACGTAACGCCAAGAAAGGGTAAATAAATAACTAACCAATTTATTAGCATTCGCATGTCACACCTCCCATACGGAATGAAATGTTGCTAAACAAATACTTAACACATAATTAGATAGAAACGCATCACTAAACCAATTTTGGTATCTTAGCGTATTTGTAAGATAAATACCTATTGTTTCTTTTCACTAGCACGATTAGGGTATGGTTATATGACCTTCGATAGTGTACAAAAATTTCGATTTGAGTTCAAGGCCATCCATTGACCCAGTCACCTAAATTCATTAACGAATAAACAAAACAAAACTTAACGTCAGGGACAAGTTTATCAATTATAGCTTGAGATGAAATCTGCGGTCAATATGTGAAGGCGACATTGACGTTAAATTCACTCAATTCTAAACGACTTGATTTTACTAGAGCGATCGCCAATAGGTAGCATTGATTCAGCATGCAAAAATTTCGCAAAGTAAAGTACTGCGACTAGATTCAAACTCTAAGAGAGCACATCACAATTATTCAGGAGGTCATTGATTCAATGTCGACTTGATTTATCTCATTTTTAAATCTTTCTTATAGGAAGTAGGTATCCAAGAACCCATAAATACCCATTATCCTAAATACCTAACACACGAGGAGCTAGTGACCTCATTTAAACAACACTGGTGTTCAAATACTCATACAGTCCTGAATCCTAACTTGTCTTCGAACGTAAACTTCAAGGCTTCTGTATGTAGGTATGAGCCATCTGGAAATGTAAGTGTCAACCTTTCTCGAACGGACGGCTTTGATCTTGTGGCGGTATTGTCGAGGTGGGCATGCGGGGAAGAGGAAGGACGTATGCGGACAGTACGCTGACGCGGCATTAAAGCCACAGGTTATTTGCATACCGTGAGTCTTGTCGAACCTGAAAGCAAACATAAGGTTCACGAGGTGAGTTTTATGTCAGCTAGTCAGAGGTGGAATGTAACGCTGGGTCGGTTACGTGGGAGGAAGGATCTGCCCGTCACAAGCTTACGCCACATTTAACGGATAGAGGCATGATAAGGGAAGACATGAAATACCCCTTCTAGACTCAGTAGAGTTAAATTCAATCCGGCGGAGATGGAAGTCGGAGTGAGGCAGAAAAACGGCATGAAGACTTGGTATTCCCCCATCTGGCGTGAAGAGTCCCTTTCGTAACAAGAGACGCTCGTCGAAGAGAGTAAAACTCGGACTTAAGGATAAGCTTAGCAAACGTACTTGGGAGAATCCGGTTTGGAATTGTTGTTCATCGGTTTTCACTTGGTTAGCGGAGGTGCCGACTTTTTAAGCAAACATATTATCCCCTCCCCATATCCCTCCATTCCTGCTCTTTCAACAATTTTGCGAATACTAACCAATAGCACTAACTATGACTACAAACACATTATGTTAGGAGAAGTTGCAGACAAGGACTTCAATTGAGAAAACTGGACCTTCGAGTTCGATCATCCTAAGGTAAGGTTTGCTTTCTTGAAATGTTTAATTTATTAACTGTTGTTTATGTTATCGATGTATCAGCGGTGATAGGAAGAATTAAATAAACACACTAAATTCCTATGGAAATCAAATAGACACAAGGTTTAGGGCGGGGGTAGTTTATCAAACTCGGTTAAATATTCTAAAATAATAATAAATAAATTGATCGGAAAATTCTCACCCTTTCTCTAAAAGAATCTATGGGTTACCACACGTAATACATTATCTTCTCTACATATGTGTGCATATTAAGTATGCAAACAGATGTAAAATCTAAAACAAAAAATTTACACAACGCAGATTATAGAAATAATGTGAACAAAAATCTTAAATCTTGATTACTGTGAGAAAATCGCAGGGATTTAAGAAGATAGGGTAGGTTTAGCTAGATTATAAGGTATAGGGGTTTAGAAATCACGAGCCTGAGGTAGAAATAAACCGAAAGGAGGGTTGAGTCAGGCCATCATACCTAGTGGTGTGATCAGTAGGACATAAGGGTAGAATTATGAGCGTGGCTACGAGACAGGAGCTACGAGATTTAAACTACGAGGTAGAAGCTTAGAAAAGTAAATCAGCTAGGTAGGGTTCATCACAATTGGAGTAAAAAGCCAAGTGTGGGGGACACCTCATTACAAGTGTGCGGCGTGTAAAATGTGCAGCGTGTAGACTTTAGGTGTAGATGGTAGCTATTCCGGCAAATTACACCATATTTATAAGGTTTATTATCCCATGTCCGCCGCCTGCTGAGTTTGAATAGTGTATCCAAGTACGGAATCGCATGCACCGGTATGCAAATACGGCTTGCCCAAGCAATGCCTGGCGTTTCGCTACGGTGGTTTTCAGATTCTTGTTCTATGTATGTATTGCATTCAAAATTATTTTTAGAAGTTCTGGGTTTATTTTAGAAATTATGATAATGGTTTGAATTATATTTAACCCAAATAAAATTCGTTGAAGTGATTCTTTTTTACGTGAATACCGCAAAAGAGTTTGGAACGAATTGGTATGTTCCACTGTAGAACGTGCCGCAAGTAGCAATACTATACATACGTGTATATTAATTAAACATGTTTATTTAAATAATCTTTATTTTCACTCGCTGTGAGTAAAACCTGCGACATCCGGATTAGTAGTGATGACAATCAGCCACGGAGGCCGTCAAAAATATTTTCTCTCAAAGTCATCGCCGTCTTTGGGGATGCTTTGTTATTTTGTAAATCTATAATTTGACAACCAATTCAAAATTAGCGTAATTTAATAATAATTTGAGCCCAAATTAAAAAAAAATTACTTTAAACTGCTATTAGTTTCCCAAATATGTTTACTTTTTATATCTTAAAGTCTGCAATTATATAAATCGTTCATTCCTTCATTCTCAATCATTTCTCAGTTTCTATATCTTTAAGTCTACTATTGTATAAAACTTACATGATTCATTAATTTATAATGATTTTTTAATTTGTATTATGATTTTTTAAACTTATCATGATTTTTATTTTTAAATTTATACATGATTTTCTAACCTTACTTATTATTTACAATAGCCGTTGTTACTAACTTACACGATCTTTAAATTTACTAATTGAGCTAGAATTCCCTCACCAAACACAAGATCATTGTCTCTTTATGGTGAGGAAAGGCAATTTTTTTGATTCTTTGTTAAAAACTTATGTTATTATGTAACCGATGTAACTTTATATGTTTTTTTAATCAGTGTTGCCAAATTAAAAAAAATATATATTGAAAAAATGTATTTATTGTTTCTTCGGATTAGCAAAACATTTTTGATAATCGGGAAATTTCGATAATTCTTCGGTTCGTCGAAATTACGAGTATTGTTTTTTATAGTAACGAATTTACAATAAAATCTAACTAGATCGGATATCTTCTTAATCGACAGTAGGTACTACTGAGAACTGACCCCTGTTGCGGTATCTAAAAACTACGAGTATAACTACAAAATATTATAATGTATTATACTATACTATAATACCGTTGAGAGTCATTGAAACTACATTCATATTCATATACACTACAGCTTACAATGGAACGGAATTATCTCTCTGTATCCAGATAGTTGCACTACGTATGCACAAACTAATAGTACCTTAGTCTGATTTAACTTGATTTGAATTTATTTAATTAATAACAGATCACTTTGTATAAACCACTTTTTAATAAACAATATCGACATGTTTCAATAACAGGATATGTTAAAATAAAGAAAAATAAATGATAAACAAGTATAGAAAAATTAGAATAAACTTTATCATAGACGAAATATAAAAAAGTATAGGTGATTAATTGCTTAAAAAAACATAAAAATAGTTATACTAAATTAAATATAAAAATTATTTATAGAAAAATAAAATTGCATTTAGATAATAAAAAACTTTTAAGAACAAATAATTAAAATAATTAGTCTAAATCAAGATTTTTTAAAGATTTTTTAAATATTTATATTGAGGGATCAGTAGGATTTATCGGACCAGTTAAGATTTCATCAGAGCCGAACCCTCTGATATGAAAATATCTGGAGTCGGTTAAATATTTTCCCATTATGTTTCTGGTGGATTGACGTATTGTTCTTGTATTGTTTTATTCTTATATAGTGCACTTACATTGCGTTAATTTACTAGATATTCATTTGTGGAAAAGTGTGTGGAAGGGTTTAGTCGTTCATTTGGGAAAGATTCAACCCAGACATAAAATCTGGAGCACCGTAAATATATTGTAAGTATTAAGAAGAAAATAAATTTTAAAGATGGCTATTTTAAAAAAATGTTTGGTTATTTATAATATTTAAATTACTATTAATGCTTTTTCTAATTTCTAAAATTTCTAAATTATCCAATTGCATGCCCGTAGTGTTAGTGTGTAAAATTTTAAGACTTTAAAATTTTATCAAAAGTATGACTTGTTTCCAAAATATGGTTGGCAAATTCAGAATAATTATTTTTATTTAAACATCTTATATGTTCCTTAACTCTAATGTTAAAATTTCTAGAAGTTTTTCCAATATAAAAAAGTTACAATCATTACAAATTAATTTATAAACCCCAGATTTGTTCAAAAAATCACATTTATCCTTATTATTTAATATATAATTTTTTTAATTTGTTATTTGTATAAAAAGCTGGCTGTACATTATTTTACATGTTTATAATTATTAAATTTGAAATGCTATTATTGAAAAATAAAATTTTTCTCCAATTATTATTATTTTCTGTTGAAAATTTTGCAAAGTTTGAAGAAGTGATATGAATTTATTTAAAAGTTGCCGAAAGTTTAACTAATTGATTTCTGCATACCCAAACGCGGCTGCACTGCGAATTGAGCAGTTGAGAGTCGGCCAGCATCAAGTAACCAGGCTTATCGGCCATTTATCTCTTCCCTTAGGGCTGCCGAGGCTTTATTGAGGTTGACAAAGGGTAGCTAGAAACTGGAAGCAGGGAGGGGAGGGTCGGGGGGACCCGCGGGCGTTCATTACTTGATTGCGTTTTTGTTATTGGATATTGAAGAGGTTGTTCCAATTGATAGTATTGATAACATTGGCCATTTTATGGTCGAAGATAATATAAACCATTTCATCATAATAATTTTTCGTTTTGATCAAATATAAAATAACGTTTTATTCGAAACATGCGAACACCTCAGTACAGTGAGGTGTTCACAAAACATTACTACGTAACTATGTACATATTGACTGATTGTTTTTCACTTTGTTGCCATATTTTATATTATGAACGTTTTTTGTATTACTTACACTTATGTATCTCATCTGTAAACTGTATAAAAAGGTCCTGGCTTCGAGTCCCAGTTCCTGGTTCGGTCGGGGGGACACGCAAGCGTTCATTGGTTTATTGCGTTTTGGTTATTGGATATTGAAGAGGTTGTTCCAATTGATAGTATTGATAACATTGGCTATTTTATGGTCGAAAATAATATAAACCATTTTATCATAATATTTTTTCGTATTGAATTATCCAAATTTACAATGAAATTTTATCAGAAACATGCGAACACCTCAGCACAGTGAGGTGTTTATAAAACATTACTCCCTAACTATGTACATATAATAACTGATTGTTTTTCACTTTATTACCATCTTATAGATATTATACAGGCGAAAGTTTGTATGGATGTGTGTTTGTTATTCTTTCACTCAATAAATACAAAATGGAATTTAAAAATTATTTCACTAATCAAATGCAACATTATTTGCGAGTAAAATAGGCTATATATATTGGTAAGCTCTGGCGTTCTGAATAAGCTGTGGAGTTATGAAATTATTTTTTGTACGTTTTTTGGCAAAGCGTGTTGCTAAGTAAATGAGTAAATGTCTGACGTGGGCTGTCATTTTGTTATTTGGATTTCTTTGATAGCAAAAATTCAAATACCAGTATTCTAATATGAATATTAATTTAGTGTACAAATATAAAATAGGTACTAATCTACATTTTGACCAACTTTTATGCGAAACGGCGCGTATTTGATTGTTGATTGAGTGGGGGAAGGGGAGTTGGGGGGGGGGGGTGGATTGGTAGGGTGGGTTTGGTGAGTTGGGGGGGGGGGGGCGAATATGCGAGCGAAGCCGGAGGCAAAAGCTAGTACTTTATGTTACGAATTTGTTTTGTGTTAATTGCATGTATCTGTAAACTGTATTAAGGTCGAAGATAATCATCATCATCATCACTCTTTGCTCTACAACCCCTGGTAGGTCTTGGCCTCCTCAAGAGCCTTTCTCCACTAATCACGGGTTTGTGCCAGCTCCCTCCAGTTAAGAATCTACAAGGTAGATTTATATTTGAGAACGTTGTCGCTCGTAATATAAACAATTTTATCATAATAATTATTCGTATTGCGTTATCAAAATATACAATAACATTTTATCTGCGATTATTGTGCGAACACCTCTGCCCAGGTTTTCCCAGTGAGGTGTTCACAAAATATTACTACGTAACGATTTACATACAAATACCGTTTATTTTACATTTTATTACCTTGTTTAATATTAGGATAATTTTTTTTGTATTCTTGCACTTGTAATCTATTTATCTGTAATCTGTGTGAAAAAGCACAAATATCTAAATAAATAATAAAACGATAAAACTACAGCAGACGAACACACATATATAAAATACTTACTACAGCACACATATATAGATACATGTACAATTAATTATTTAAATTCTAACTAATAACCGCATTTATGTACCCTCTTCTTCGATACACAAGCAAATACTTCTGATGGACGAGTAGTAAATAATCTAAGATGTAAAATTATCATCATTTATCATGTAAAACATATTGTTAAAAATAAAATAAATTATTTAAAAAAAGGCTAATTTTGTTCTAATTGTATCATATAATGTGTGTGTACATTTTATAAAGAAAACTAATACGTAACATTGGATTAACCAATTTTTAGATTTCAGAAATCGCTTTATATAACATTTTTATCCTCATAGAGTTTAATTATTTCTATCTTCGCCCAGTTTTGAAACAAATGATGCCCAATATTTGTAGACATTTTTCCCATTTGTAGCATTGAATGTTAGAAAATTGAAATTTCGTTAATCTTACTAAAAATTGTAAAATTTTCACACAGAAACAAAAATTAATCATTGTAGCATGAAATATATAGCATATGTAGCACAAGTTTATAAACCAAAAAATAGATTTTGCTCATTTTTTTTTGTTCTTTTTCTTTAATTGGTTCGTTATATTTTTATTAAGGTAATCACTTGTCAATCTTCATGGACTGCACACCATTGATATGGCTCAGTTGTAACTTGTCCGCAAAAAACTATTATCTTTTATGTCATCTTTGGGGATGCTGTGTGAAGGTTCTTTAAAAAAAAGGAAGGAGAAGTTCTGGGTAGGAAAAAGTTATGAGGGGTGGGTAGAAACCGGGGGGGAGATGTATTCAGGTGTGACGAACGCGTGAATTCATCCCTCCCACTGCGGACCAAGGCGATAGATCGAGAGTCTGGCTGGAGTGATCAGATGTCAAAAGCCCCTCAACCAGTCTTTTCCGATCCGCCCCATGAACCTCACCTAAACCCGGTCACCCCTGTCACCAAGCGTAGCGAACCACTTGGGGTGACCTATGGCTAAGGTGTTGGTTATTTAATAAATGGTTCCCGGGGCGGCGTTACTCATTCCCGCCTATCGAATTGTAAATTTCCGTCTACATGACGCCCACAGAGAACAATGAGCCGCTCCCAAATTAGCAAATGAGTTGATAAATTAACGGGAATGCCCAAGACACTATTATAGTCATAATTTATTTATTACATTTAATTACAAATTTATTTAAAATGCTTTTTTGTTTGGTAGTTGGTAGAGGCTCAGTGCATTGTGTTGGCGTCTCGACCTATTCCAACGTTTATTCTAAGCTACAAAACCTTGGATAAAGTTTCTTTAAAAAACCGAACCAAACTAAACCAGAAACTAACATTGAAAAATATAACCTTATTGGGACCACTTCAATCAAGTAATTGTGCCCAATATCTTTTATGAAAGCGTAAATATAAAAGACCGATACGATGGTATCCGGATGGTAGGGTCATCCTTAGCTTATTACTCTTATTAATATCCCATGTTTATCTTAATAGCTGCGACCGGTTCCTATTAAGATAAGAGATAGAGAATATGGCTTCTACTCTGATTGGATTAAGAAAATGTATATATTCGCAAGCATACCTTGGAAAACTTATTTTAATTGAATACTTTCCAATTAACATGCCACTTGCAATATATTGTTTTCGATTTAAGCAAAAATTCCAAGACATTAAGTATTATTAAAAAAAAATTATCGTAATTTTGAAACGATGGCGATTTTTTAAAAATTTCAATCTGTAAAATCAGATCAAATGTTATCAAATGAAAAACTTCACAGTCGACGCAAGCCTCACAGTTATTATAATAATAAAAAAACAGTGTCAAATTTTATTTACATACATGAGGAAGTGTAGGGTGTACTGTACAGGGCCCGCAGATACTTCAATAGTACTCAACTGCTAACCCTGTACAAATCGCAAGTGCGCCCCACGGTTGAATTTGGTAGCCACCTCTGGTCTGGAGCTCCAAAATACCTAAAAAAAAAACCTTGACTCTGTGCAGAAGCGGGCGGTCCGTTTGATAGATTCTCCCGTCTTAACAGACGGATTGCAATCTTTAGAGCATAGGCGTCAGGTGGGAATGCTGTCCTTGTTTTACCGGTATTACAATGGAAGATGCTCCGAGGAACTAGCGTCATTGATCCCCTCGGCACCGGTGCATAGTCGGGAAACACGCCAAACACGCGCCCAACATTTGTACACGGTTGACATTAGTCACATGAGAACGGGTCGTTTTTACGATTCGTTCTTGAGTTCAACAGCTCGGCTGTGGAACGATTTACCGGCCTCTGTGTTTCCTCCCTCCTACAACATGAGTCTCTTCAATACCAATGTTAATTCCTTCCTTTCCTCAAAAATACCCTCCACACAGCATCCTCAAAGATGACATAGGCCCTGAGGGAAATTATTTTCCTCAGGGCCTCCTGTTTGGAGTTAATGTAAAAAAAAAAGAAGGTCAAATACCGTACATTTTTATATAGTGATGTAAAGAGGTTAAAAAAAACGAATTTAAATTTGTTTTAGCAACATTTTTTAAATCATTGTAGAATGATCTGCCTACAAGATTTTTTCAGGATTCAAGTCTTTATAAAATGCAGCCTCTTATTCTTATTTGAAAAAAAAATTGGAAATTGTTTGCTTTTATCTCTACGAGAAATTAAAAATTAATGTTTATTGTATGTATTGAAAAATCTCCCATTTGTCTTTTATATTGGAAGAAAGGAAACCCGACTTATTTAAAAAAAAATCATATTAGCAAATAATAAGTGTTTATTTCTTGTGTTCTTTACGAGTGACATCGAATTTTTTTTAAAAGGTCCACTAAACCTTTTTTCAACATCGTCAGACCAGTTCATGTTTGCGTTGCGAAATTCAAATAAATGCTAGCTATTTTTCCTAAATACCTCTGATTATTTTGAATTTTTTTTCTAATTAGGCTTAGTTCCAAACTTTGAAAATTGCTCCCGTTAAAAACGTCACCCTTTTTTTTCAGATTAGTTTTTTGTATAATAATGTTTTTTTTACTACAGTGTTCAATTTTGAATTTTTTTACTACCCTTTGATATTTTTTTACCTTATAGTAAACCGATACATATATCGATAGCATTAGTCTTTTTCCCTTTTGAGCACAAATTGAGAAGGACTTATTCAGATCGTTCTATCTCATTTTCTAAATTTCTGATCATCTAAAATCTAAAGTGATTTGATGAAAATATCTGAAAAAAAACATTAAGATTTATTTGTTATTTATTATGCGATTCAAAGTACCAATATACGTGGTTTTTCAAACCAATCGTTACGAAATTACTTTGCATAACATTAAGCATTCGAACAGTCCCAACCTCTGAAAACATTTAACAACAAATCTCTGAAAGCGGAAGAGTGTCCCCGGGAAAAAACTGATTGAAAAGAGTGGAGTTCAATCTATTCGAAATCATAGTATTAGATCGGCCGTGGAACAAATCGCTCCGTGATTTTTCCGCCCCCTGAGGGCTTTGAAGGCTCTGCATATATTAAAAGTTTGTTCTTTGAAGCGGACAGAGCTTTTATTGTTCCTCTCTTTTGGAGAGATGGAGTACTTAATTATTACCATTAATACAGTGAATGAAGCTTGAGTTCGATGAATTGGTAGAAACAGATTGAATATCATTTCCCGGCGGTTTTCGTATTATTATCAGTATTATTATTTATTCAATGCAGCTCTTGATACTCCCACCTGATATTGCAGAGAATATACAATAATGACTATAGATCGATTAGATTTTACAATTAGTTTGATTCATTACAAAACTTAACAAATGTGAAATTTTGTGATGATTCAAATACTTGAGCCTGTTCATGTTAAGCTTCAAAATAACAGAATGTATAAATATGAATGAAGCAATTAGTGTATGCCAAGACAAATTTGGTGGCGGTCTATCCTCTATGCCTGCCTTCCTTGCAGGAAACGGTTAAAACATTAGTTTTTTTTTAACATTAGCTGCACGGACTATCTTATCTTGTGGGGTGCTGTGTGGAGGGTCTTTTTAAGGAAAATAAGGGAAGGAAACTCTAGGAAGAAAGGTATTAGTGGTGGGTGGGTATCTGGGGGTCAGTGTGTCCAGGAATGATGGATTTATAAATATATCCCTCCGACTGCGAATCAAGGCGATCGCGATGTTCCGAGAGCCCTGCTGGAGAGGTCAAGAGGTCTCCCTCAACCAGTCCCTCAGCCAGCAATGCAGCTGCTGTATCTACCACCAAGACCCGAACAAAATTCATCCCATGAACCCGGGCACCCCTGCTAAGTCACCAAACGTAGCAAACTGGCAGAGTGTATGGGTTATCCAAAAAATGGATCACGGGGCAGCGGTACCCGTACTCGCATCCCAAATTGTTAGTTATTTTGATGTTCACTGTTTTGTGCAATTTTGAATATTTTTATTTTGATTTATCTTTAAATTAAAATAGTTAAGTCGAGAATGTTTACATTTATATGTAATTATTTTTTTGCATTTTTTTTTTAACAATAATTTAATCCAATCTATGAAACTTGATTTATAAATTTGGGATGCTTTAAGCTGAAATCCTGCTGGCTTGAATCAGCGCCTTGCAATCCTTTTTGATTTTGATAGCAGAAGTTCACGCCTCGAAATGCATCTCTCACCTGCGCGCTATAAACTCTGTATATTTGAGTGCTCCGCCGAATAAGGCACGCGCTTTATAAATGGTGCCTGCTTACCGTCCTTCTTCGTTCACTCACATGCATACTCTTCGTACAATTATTTCGAATGAAAACAACACAATTGCATTTATTTTCATTAGCCATGGTACCTCTAATATTACATAATAGCTTTAAAATCCCTGTTCGGAACGCCTACGAAAGCAATTTGCAGAGCCATTTTGTCTGCTGAACGAACGGATTTATTAATGCGCGCCTTGAAGAGGTCAGAATTATATCAATGAGGAAAACAGATTATGGTAGCTTGTTTCACATGCAAGCCGAATTATAAAAACGAGTAAAAAAAACGACCCCTTCTCAAAACGACGAAATCAATTGTTAACTGGTGTTCCACTCGTGTCCATCGACACCGGTGAACAGGAGATCAATGCTACCAGTTCCTTCGAGCAGGCTTGATTGAAATAATCGTAGAACAGATTCAGCATCCTTATACTGTGTCTATGCATAAGATACAGCAATCGGTCTTCTAGCAACGGAAAAAAATGAGTGTGCTTTAATCCACACGACTGAAGTAAAACTTCACTAACTTATAAAATAAAACATGATATTGGGGCGACCTATGACCTTGGGGGTGACCTATGACTTTGGGTGACCTATGACCTTGGGGTGACCTATGGCATGGTGATTCAACAAATGATTCCTTATGCTCGCCCCTCTCTCTCTTGCCCTTACAGTAATATGTAACGTAACTCTCTCTATCTTAACTAACTTATATGTCACTCTCAACTTCCGTTCGCCTCGCTCGATCACATGTTTTGTAACGCTCTCGTCATGCATTCACCAGCTTACTCCCCAAGTCAAGCGTGCATAAAGAAGTTTTAATTAAAAAATTGTATGCAGCTATTTTCAGTTCGTTGTTGGTCGTACACACAAAGAAATTGCTTTAAAATGGTAAAAAACAGATGTGTTTATCGCTCTGTTTCGCATTTATTTAACACTTAATTACTTCATTCAGTACAAGCACACGTAATAATTTGCTCTACGTACACATTAGAGAATAACAAGCCACTTCGAGCGTCCTGCAAAACACGCCAATTTTTGACCCTCAACCAAAAAAATCCTTTTTTAATTTCGTCCAAATCGTTTCTCTGTCATCACTTATGAATATAACAAATCTGTTCATTTGAAAACAACACGGTCGGAATGTAAGCCCGCCGCTCTCCTCGGCCCAACCCCCCCACGGGTGGGAGTCCCCCTCGGGGGGGGGGGGGGGAGGTTGAAGGTGTTAGGGAGGGGGGTTGGATCGTGTTTACACATAATTATTCCGCATCGCGACATCTTTTCCTCTCCCACCTCCCAGAGCCATATTCCTTCACACGCATTGTGTCTGGGATAAAGTGGGGACTTATCAAGAGTAATCTACGCTGAATTTGAAATGTGATGATTTTTTCTTGGTTGAAATTGCTTCATCGTCAAATTTTTAAGAAATTTGTTAACTATAGAATTGTATTGAACTTTTGTGTTATGTGAAAACTGCAAAAGAGTCCCAACTACTCCAAACCGCCTGGGCTCACCGAAACTATGGCATCTCCAATTGGGGTATGTTGTGAGAACGAAGATAGAGGGGAGGGGAAATAGATGAGAAGAGGAAAGAGGGTAGCATCTGGTTTTTCAGTTCTGGTTACCAAACATGGCTAAAGCCATTTAAAGCAACGTTTCAATTTTGAATTGTTGTCTTACGCCTGGGCAATAACTTAGAGTATCTTGCCTTCTGGAATTTGCCGCAAATATATATGTTACTATTTTAAATGATTAAATGTTCAAAACACAAATCAATCAAATAAAATTTAGAGATAATTTTAATTTTTAAATAACAGAGCCTTACCACTCTTAGTCCATCAACTCCTGCAATACGGTAACTCACTAGTGTTCGGGGGTTCGAAACTACATTTTCTTTTCTTCAGTAGAGAATATTGATATGAAAAAAAAAAAATAATAAATTACTAACTCCGTGGCTCAGCAAAAATTTTCACACCCCTTAGTTTGATCCAGAGATAAATGATGCGATTTTTTCATGAGTTTTTAACATGGAGAATTTTAATATGCGTTCAAAATACTTGCGTGTTGCTCTCGAGTATGAGATAGCTCCTCAGACCACCGTTCAGAAAAGAAAAGTTATTCATTTTAAAATCTAAGTGTGGCTCTAGCTACGTTTATTAACCAGATAGCGCATTTCTATCCTACCTTAATAATCCTTACTTCTTCCCATCATATTTCCTTTATCCTTGACTCACTCCGCGAAATAGGAGATGCTATAGTCATACAGTTAGAATTCTTGTGATGGATTATACGATATTTTAACCTTTATTTTATTTTATTTAATTAAATATTTTTTAATCGATTATGGGACTCAACTGCACCCAACCATCGGGAGCCAATTAGGATATACATAGCACCCCCAAAAGGGGTAGTTGTGAGGTTAATGGTAATGGGGAGGGAAAGGAGATGAGGTGGGGAAGTACCTGGCTATTCACATCTGGTTAACAAAATCGACTATAGCCATTTCAAGCAACGTTTCATTTCACTCACTTGCGAAACTTTGTACGTATTTTTTGAATTAATCGTGAAAGAACACAAATTGATTACATATGTACATTGTGTTTGCACACGCCGGAATTTGAACTCGCAACCTCTGGATTTATAGCTAAATATCGTAACCATTCAACCAAGGAGGCCATCAGGTTGTGGGTAGTTGAGAGCCTAGTGGTGTCATTACATTAATAAAGGAGAAGGGGTCATTAAAGGGGAAAAATGTTGTCATCACATTAATAAAATTAAAAATTGTTTAGAAAAATCTAATTTGTGTACTAAATTAAACAGGCAATTCATACTCGTAATTCAGTTAATTAACGAAAAAGTAAATCAGTTTCTCTGTTTGCATGGATGCATTTTATAAACCAAAAATCGCACAATGATGCACAATTTTTTTTCATGCTATTTCAGTATTTTATATACCCACTCGTAGCTTATTGTATTGAATATTTTAAAGTGTAATATAAAATTGAGATAGAACAAAGCCTTCACAGCAAAAAAACTTAATTTAAAAACAAATTTCAATGTGGAATTCGTGAATACAACAATATCATTCAAGGACCTACTCGAATGCAAAAGAATGGTATTTTTTTCTAAACAAATGTGTGGTACCATTTCTTCCACTACCAACATGACAATGTAGCTCCGAAATAATATATGAGTGCAATCTAGCACTAGTTGTTCATCCCAGCACAACTATGCAACACAACATACAACCCTGACCCACTAAACTAACCGAATCGTCTCAACGCGGCTTGAGGGTGGAGAGCTGCTACGGAACCTCCTATTGACATGTTGAATATTTAATTTTAGCTACTCCTGAGGGTGCCTTAAATATAAATTACTCGCTTGATTAGATACGTCATATTCATGATAGGGACAGGGCTTATGGGAGGGTTTTAATGTGGAGTCAAACGCTTTGACAAGGGAAAATTTTACATTGTTTTTTTATTTCATTTTCGGAGGCAGGTATGTAATAATCAACATATATGCCAAAGGCCACCCGAAGTGATTCGCCACTCTCCTTTCCGAGAAATTACCTCCACCAGCATCCCCAAATATGACATAGGCCCCTAGGGGAATTATTTTCTTCAGGGCCTCTAGCGTGAAGCTATTGTAAAAAAATGTGCATCGCGAGATCACTACAAATTTTGAGCCAGAATAATGAAAATACATAAGTGGTGAAAAAATATGAGAAACCGAAATTAATAGAAGTACCTACGAAAAGACATACTTGCTTTAAATAATTAATAATGCTATGATTCAAAATACTCAACATCATTATTTTTTTAAATGGATCTAATATTAGTGAAAACCAAATTTGTAGAATTGTTATTTAATGAACTTGACATTAAATATACGATTTTTTTATAAAATTATTACCTACAATTTTTTTAGGAAAGGAATGAGAGGAGACTCTTGGGAGGTATAAGGTATAGGTGGTGGGAAGGAATTTGATCAGGAGTAACAGACGTATGAATCCATCCCCCTCACTGCAGTGCAAGGCGATTTGTCGAGAGGTCAAAAAGTCTCCCTCAACCAATCTCTCCTGATCCGGCCCGCCACGCAGTAGGTTGCAAATACATCCGTCTCTAAGACCTAGAAAATTCTCACCCCATTAACCCAGGCACCCCTGCTAAGGCAGCAAACGTAGAAAACCACTTGGGGTGACTTATGGCAAAGGTGTTAGTTATCCCATAAATGGTTACCGGGACGGTAATACAAATTGCATTCTTAATTGATATAAATGAAAAGCTAAGTGTACTATTATTTATATTGTTATAAATAAACAAAGCGCAGGGTCTTATTTGCCTTTCCTAATAATTTTATTAAGTTTTTTATTTTTTTTTATTTATTTCAGTATTTATTTATATAGTCAGCAGGTACATATCGACAACATTTTATGTAATAAATTGGTACATTTTCAAACAGTTTATATGTATAACATTGATGCTAAAATTAATAAATTAAATTAATTAATACTAAAATAACAATTTGGGAAGGTGGGAATGGGTACCTCCGCCCCGGGAACCTTTATTGGATGACCAACACCTCTGCCATAGGTCACTCCAAGTGGTTCGCTACGTTCAGTGATTTAGCAGGGGTGCCTGGGTTCACGGGGTGAGGTTTGTCTAGGTCTTGGAGGCGGATGACCAGGACACACTGAACCCCAGATTCCAACCCATCCCTTAAACCCTCTTCCTTCCCAGAACTATCCTTTTTTAAAAAAAACCTCCACAGAGCATCCCTAAAGATGGCATAGGTCCTGAGGGAAATTATTTTTATCAGGGCCTCCTGTGTGGGGCTAATATACAAAAAAAAACCAATTAGATACATTGTTTAAATTAATAGCCCTATAAGCCTTATATAATACAAAAGGACAAATGGATTTAGTATGATACAAATTAATATAATCAACAAGTAAAATGAATAGTTTCATATGCGTGAGGTATTACAAAAATTATAATGAGTTTTCCAATTCTTTCGAAAGTGAATTTCATAATCACATGCCTTTCTTATCAACTTTCAGGACATAGATTTTTGTATAAATATACCTGTTTTGATTACAGGCGTCTGAATCTACAAGAGATAAAAAATAGAATTGAATTCATCGATGTTTCATGACAACTAACCCATCAATAATATTCCATACATTCCCATTTCAATTTTCCCCTAGACTGCCCTAGCAAGCAGCTTGCAGGATGTAGTATGCAGCATGCAGCGTGCAAGTTGCAGGCTGTACCGGGTAGGGTGCAGTTTGCAGGGGGTAGCATGTAGCTTCTAGTATTCAGCCACCAGAAGCCGGCCGATATTTCTCCACAGCGGAATTGAACCAAAATGACAAATCTCTCTGTATGTGATTTGGGGGAGCGTCTGGCGAGCAATTCTGACCCCTGTTCTATTATGGAATAAGGGTGCCGGTGTCTTCGGAAATGGTCTATTCTATCGTAAAGTATGGGGCCAGGCCTCGCGTATAGCGGAACAAATGGTACTGCAGAGATCCCGCTACTCGCCACTGATCTTAAACTCGGAAAATGCGTATTTTTATTTGGAAAAACATGATTATTTTACGATACGGGCACCTCATAAGGGCACCCTTGTTTGTACAGTGAAAAGACAGGAGAACAATATCACCACCCGGTTGGGTAGCATTAAAAGGTGGGTAAAAGTAGGGGCTGTAAGAAGAGATGAATTAATTCGGGTCTTGAAGAGGCCGGAAAGTATGAAGGAGGAAAAACAGATTGATTTTAAAATCTATTTTACATTTATTTAGCTGGAATCATGTGGAAGTATCAATATCATTCTCATGGGTTGGTTATTTATTTTGTACAATTATCGTGCGTGCCTATGAAACATGTTACTTATTACATGTTGTTATTAAATGATTTTAAATTTTAAGGTTATCATTTCAAAAGGTCATCGTAAAATAAAATGTTATATTTTTTTTTAAACGCACAAGATCGGTCGTTTGAAGGGTTAACAGGAATAATGCTTTATGTGCAGTTTCGTATTACGATGCATTTAAATAAAATTCCTTTCGGAAATCACGCAATCTATATAAAACTTACGTTTGAAGGAAAGGGTTTTCGATTAGTCTCATAATTTTAATATCTTATTACTTAAAATCTAAATAATTTAACACTCCTAAAAAGTCGTAATTATTTATTTATTTTCATATTCAGTTGTGTAAATTATAAAATATCTAAAAAGGGATAAAAAGTTCAAAATGCATTTAATATAAAAAGGTAAAGAATTAAGAAATTTTCTTAGTAGGAGTCAAAAAATATAAATAATTAAAGTAAAATACTGAGAGAATCAAATATAATAATGATCGGTATAACTTAAGGATTATGACAGTTGGATATGATAAATTTTACACTGTGCAAGAACTGGTAGGTTGTATTATGGTTACATGATACATTATGGTTACTTGGTTCTAGCAGGAAAAATTTGTTTTATCCATATTTTGTATGAGGACAGACAACCGGAAATATCTCTTTTAGATTAATTATTTCCTACCTAAACTGTGCAAACAATGTCCCAATTCAAAAGATACAAAAATTACAAATACAATTAAATACAAGTATTGACCCAATTCAAAAGATATAAAAAGCGATAATTAAACTAATCCTGCAAGTGCCATTCTACACAGATTCAAGCGAAATTTACAAAAAATTAGAAGTCATGTCAATAAAAACACTTTATGCCAAATCTGCTTTGCTACACCTCCTCCAAAACAAACTCCATATTCCAATGCAACCGAATATAATAAAAAAACAAGGTCCTTAACAAATGTAACCCTGAACATACCGATAACACACACCACACACGGACAAAGACATTTTCAGTATTACGCAACCAAACTTTTTAATTATATGCCCATTACTCTAAAACAACTACTAACTACACATACATACACAAACATTCACAAAAAACATATCTCAGCCTGGATCAAAAATCAAGATATTCACTTTATACAAAATTTCCTAATCCCTAACCAAACATAACAAAACTATAAAAAAAGTAAAATAAATAAACATATCTTTCAAGAATTTACCAACTATTCATATATGCATATATATTTATAAATACTTTAAATATATATTTTTTTTTCTTCTAAATAATCCATTACCATTAAAATGTAAAAAAAAACCAACTTTCTACTACAACACATAAATAAATACCTGTACTTGTCACACTGAATCATAAACACGTAAACACCTCAGCACAGGTTCTCCTCGTGAGGTGTTCACGAAACATACAACATTATAAACCAACAGTTTCACCTTCTCAAACCTACCTTACACCCAACATAATAAAATGTAATATTAATATGTAAAAATGTTTTTAAAATATATTATGTTAAAATATTAAATATAAGGTAAAAACTGTAATATATAGAAATAAATAAATGTAACATTGAATTTTATTCTGCATTAGTGCCAGTATTGTTGCAATAATAAGGTGATTTGAGTCGAGTTGGTTTACTAGGTACATGATAATTTATTCAAGATTTATTATTAATGAATAGGCAATACACACAATTCATTGTCAGTCGTCGGTGCAAACCAGAGTTTTCAAAGAACAAAGTGTTCAAGGCCTCCCAAAATCCACTCGTTCAATGAGATAAAGAAGTTAGTCCAAAAAACTAGGCAGCCAAAGAGAAGAACATACGAAGTTGTAGCTGCTTAGGGAGGCCACCATCAAGCAATGAAATTACTATGGCTGATTATTTTATTGTAATGATTTATGGAAAGAATATTAAATTTGTTTAATTCTTAGGTTTTTAATTTTTTTATGTGATACAAGCACAACAGCTCCAGTGCTAATGGATCTATGACAGCTCTAAATTTATTATTGAATATTATTTATAACTTGCGCAAACCAGTGAAAAATCGCTGATAATCTTTTTTTACATTTGCTAAACATACGAGGCTCTGAGGAAACAATTTCCCCCGGGTCCTATGTCATCTTTGAGAATGCTGTGTGGAGGATTTTTTAGGGAAAGGAAGGAGATGAAATTCTGGGAAGGAAAAGATGTGAGGGGAGTGGATAGGAATCTGGTGGTCAGTGTGCCGCGCATTTGGTTGACAGAAGCGACCGCCACCTAGATCTTACCTCACGCCACCTAGAACCTCACCCCATGAACCCGGGCACCTCTGCAAATAGTAGTACCTACCGTTGTAGCGAACCACTTAAGATGACCCACGGCAGAGATGTTGGTTATCCAATAAATGGTTCCCGGGGCAGCGGTACCCAAACTCACCTCCCAAGATGAAGAATTTTATTTACAAAGCAATGAATAAAATATAAACACAGCCCCATCGATTAGCCCCATTTTAAACATATTGCCCTTCCCTACACCAATTTATACCCCCTCTCTCTTAACATCCTCCACCTCGCCCCCCCCCCACTAAAGTAGATGTTCTCTCTCCCTCTTATATATTACCTATAAATACACTGTAACTCTGCAATAAATTTAATACGTAATATGTAACCCTGATGAAGGTTCAGGTTCAATCGAAACCGATAGGTTTTATGTATTGAAGATATATTACAATAATGTGGCATCCAAATTAAGTTTCTATTTATTATATTTTTATTCAATAATTTTGAAGTGATAACTTCTTTAGCATCGTTGTGATTTGAAACCCGATGGAACTGAAGCGACAATAAAAAGAGACAAACACATATATCTATAGGATTTAGCCTGCGAGAGAAAGAGAATAAGCAATAAAAAAATTGTTTTATTCACGGGTACTTGATTCCAATATAAAACGATACATCCACGGTTCCATGCAGGTCCCCTTTAGTCAAGTGGTATAAAGCGTCAAGATATTCAGCCAAACAGGGGTCGGATCCTACGAAATCCCAAAAAAAAAGTATTTTTATTTTTGAAAAATCAATGTCCAATCTTCAAACCACTCTAAAATGAACAGACAAAAGATAACGACATGTAGCGCCTCCGAAGAATAAACTACAAATAGGAATAAGATGACCAAATGTATAGAAAAAGATGCACTGGAAATCGGCGACAAAAATATGGAAAAAAATCATCCTTCACATTGATTAAAAAAAAGTCTTTCATAGTATCTCCACTATTGTCTACTTTAGTTTTCTGAAGGTTTCACTTTTACTGCATGTGTATTGCACACTCTGATTTTTTTAAAATAGAATATTTAACTAATTTTGTTTTAGTAAATGCAAAAAATCTGTTGTAAACTAAAGAAAGCAGTTGTGTAAGTAATCCAGAAATAGGGGAAGGAAAACGAACAACGGGTAACGGGCTGGTTCTCCTTGGGCGAATTTGCCGGGATAAAGTATCCTACGTCAGAATGAATTAAAGATTATCCTTCATCTCTGTTCTGTTCCAACTCCGTTCTTTCACAGATAGCATGAATATGCACGGCGTAAATACCGGCTCAATGGGATTTTGCTGCTTTTTATCGAACAAATAAAAGTGTCTTAGATGTGTTGGATTTTAATTGAAAGATTAAAGTTACATATCTGGCTAGATTTTACTAGCCGGTTTGAATTCCAGAACGGATTGCGAAATAATTTGTCTTATCTTTATTTGTAATCAGTTAAATTGATACTTCTGCGTTTTTCGTATTTTGGGTGGCGGGTACGGGTACAGCCGTTCCGGGAACCATTTATTGGATAAACTGATGAAAATATTTTAACAGTTTTTTTATCATTTTTGAGTTTATTTCTTTAAAAATTCTCCAGTACGATAAATTAACTATTAAAATCGATATGAAAAAAAAGTTTTTTTTTAAATTACACATCTATTTTCGAATGACTTTTAAATCTTGTTTTATTTTATTTCTTTTTTTGTATTTCTTGGGCATTAAACTATGTCACAATTTCTAGACATTTTGGTTTGAAGAGTTTTAATTTTCAATGTACATTTGTTACTTTAATGTTAATTTTTTTCGAAAATTAATTTAGTTAATAAATTAACAGCAACGTGTAAATCACCTTTACTTACGATGTTTCCATGTAATGCTGACTCCTTCCACCGATCTCCCCCCCCCCCACCAAAATCCCCCTCCCACTACCCTCACCTAATTAATTGATGTACTTGTATAGAATTTGTAAGTTAGTTTTAAGTTTGCTCGTGAATGACACGGATGTGAAACCAGTCGCAAAAAAAATTAAAATTAAAGTAACAAATGTACATTGAAAATAAAAAATCATCAAAAACAAATTACTTTATTTCAATGATGATTGAAACTTACTTCCAGGTAATTGGAATCAACAGCGCTACCAACCTTGCCAATATCCGATTTTTAAAACCGATATTAATTTCGTAATTTTTTGAGTGCTTTAATCAAATTTAATAAAAATGTACCTACATGTTAGTGTGTTTGATCTTGATTGTGTCACCAAAAGTTAGTATCATTGACAACGATCCTGTCTGCCGAGTTTCAGCTTAATCGGATGTCGGGAAGTAGGTTCATTTCCAATTCCAAAATTCCGCATCAAACATATAAAAGTGAAATTCAAATAGATGAATTTAAAAATATAAATATTTAAATTAAATATCAACTCTCATTTTGCCACCAATTTTCTAATGAATGTAATAAATAAAAATAAAAATAAAAAAGTCATCCAAAAAGTCATCGGAGACCAAAATTTAATTTACATTTTTTACTCCAAATAATGTAAGGAATGTAGGTTAAAGCAAGTCAATTACGTCCCTTAATACCCTATATTATTATTTTATGTGAATACCGCACAAGAGTTTCAGCTTCTACCAACCGTCTAGAGCCAGTGAGACTATGGCATCCTCAATTGTTGTGAAGTCAAAGTTAATGGGGTGGAAAGGAGATGGGGAAGAAGAAGGTGGGGAAGTATTTAACTATTTAGATCTGGTCACCGTTCCAAGGAAGTCTTACACCAGGGCGACACTGAGAATATCTTCCACTCCGAAACGTACCTCAAATACGCCAAATCACTTAAAATGAATAAATTGTGAAAAAACACAAATTAAATTTACTTGCGCACGTCAGGATTTGAACCCGCAACCTCCGGATTGCTATTTGAGGGCCTTGCCTCTCAAATATAATTCAATTTGTAGTGTTTTAGTGTTAGTGCGAGAGCCCACGACCAAAACCATGTCTCATAGCAATACGGCAAAAACCCTATAAAATCGTTAGATTGTATGATTCTGAACCCGACTAGGTGTGTAGTAACGGTCGAAAGTGTAGCAACTGCGTGGGAGGCCATTTCTGCTGTGTCAAAAAAAAAAGACAGTCGGTATTATAGCAATACGTCTGATAGTGAAAATGTACATAGATTTTATAATTGTATTACGAAAAAGTTTGTTTTCAGATATTTTGCGCGTAGCATATAGCCTGAGCGCATTTTTGAAAATGTCAACAAATTTAGCCGATCTGTATCATAGCAATACGGATAATTTTTTTTTTCAACTTTTCGTATTGCTGCCATGATTACCAAAAACCTGTTTTCAGACACTTTAAGTGTAGCATATACTCCCAAAAACGAAAATAACGTTTCGGAGTCGCCTGGCCGACGCCTCTATTAAATGTTTTTTTAAATTTTTTCGAATACATATAAAATTAAAAACGACGAGGCTTCGACAACTCTGAATCTCCAGTTATCCAATTACGACGCCTGCAATCTGCCACCATGCAAAACGGAATTGGAGAAACATTTATTACGAACAAAATATATTGCATAAGTCTGGAGCAACGCTCATACCAAAACGCCAACCGAACTGAACCCTGCAGATTGCGGATGGTATGAAGACGAGGGACGATTTCAGTTTTCGTAGTTCTCTGGCAACCAACTACCTGAGTTGAGCAACGTTATTTTGGACGACAAATCATCATCCACAACAGGTACAGTTTACATGGCTTTTGCTGTTAATTTCATAAATAAGTTCGTGATTTTCACTAACGATGTTTATTTTACAGAAGAGGACGTTGAAGATCTCCCGAGCGACGTCGAGAGTGATTTCGAAGACGACGATTCCGAATCTGACAGCGATTGAATACGAGAATATTTTGTAACTTTGAATAAACCGTTTTTTTTTCAACTTCATCCCAGTTTCCTTTTGTGCGATTTATTTCAGTCCTTCAACTTCAATGTTACGGTTTCGGATAAATTCTTTGTTAATTATCATCTAATAAATTCAGGGTCGCAACGTATTCATTGGTTTGTAACAGAAAATTCAAGATGACTCTATACGATTTTTAAATGATATCTGAGTATCGAAAAGTTGTCTGATATAGAAGGTGCTACACTTAATTTGTCTGATATAATTTTTTTGCACATGTGGACAACTTATTTTATCATGTCCAACAATTTTCAGACATATTGCTATGATACCGATCGGTAAAATTTGTTAACATTTTCAAAACGGTCTCAAAATTTAATGCGTTCACATTTCCGTCTGAAAATTGTATTGTTTGCATCAAATAACCAAAATTTACTAATAAAAAAGATTTTCAGACGTATTGCTATGAGACATTTTTTACGTCTCATTTTTAATTTTTTTAAGTGATTTTACGGGTTTGCGCTACACCACTAACGTCTGAAAAATATGTTTCCGGTATCTCAGAACTATCATTCAACTACAGTCTGCAAATCAGACATATTGCTATGATGCAGTTCGGTAAAATTCTTTGACAATTTTGAAAATTCGGTCAGATCAAACGCTACGCGGAAAATGTCTTATATTGGTATTTTCGAGTTCAGGATAATCGTATCTATCGATTTGATGCGGTTTTGGCCGTATTGCTATGAGACAAAAATTTTGGTCGTGGGCTCTCGTACTATGTGTCTTTTGCGTGAAAAATCGTGTCATTTCCAACTTTCTGATAAAACTTTGTTTATCTGATGTAACTTGTCAGTGCCAGGCAAGTACGTTTTCTTTGTTCATTCATTGATGCATAATTAGATAGAGCCTAGTATAGTGTACTTGTACAGCACCCTTCAGATGATTTTTCTTAAAATGGCGTTATACAAATTATTGAATTATTACAATTACCTTCATTGTTACAGAGTTTTAATTTCTTATTCACACAGATTCTGGCTATTGGGGAACATTTATATGTCTTTACTACATAATATACCTTTAAATGATTCTTTGGTGTTAAGAAATGTGGTATATCTAAAAGCTTCCGAGCTTGTCACCCACAGGGCAGTTCGGAGCTTGGGCACCAGGGGGGCCAAGGGCCCGGGTGTAGTCTGCAGGAGGTCATTCAATTCATATTCCATTTAGCCAACTACCAGTTAGGTCGACTATCGTAGTCACCACTTGTACACGCGAAGTATTCAATAAATTCCGGATTATCATAAAAGAACTCCATTTTTTCCAAAGAAGTAATCTCCTCCCAAGACGCGTTGGAGAACTGTTTGTCTGAACACAACAAGAAACATAAAATAATTGATTCAATTTAATCGAACTTCTTTTTTCGGAAACAAAATATTAAAATCGAAAAATTTTCTAATAATTTAAAATTAATTTTTCGACGCAGGAAATACCGTGTATTAAACATCTTATTTTAGACAGAATTCGAGAACTTTTAATTTTAATTTCGATGAATTCAATCGAATGTTTAATTTCGGTTGAGTTTATCGAAAATACACGTCTTAATGAAATGCAATGCATCACCTTAATCTATTCCAAAGCATCCCATTGCATTGCTCGCCTAGGAAGTAACCCCAACAAAATGACCCGGAAACATCCACCGTAGACTAAACATGTGCTCTATACACTGAGCCATTGATTCCTTCACCAAACTGTGTCCTAGAAACCTATCCACTACCTGCTTTCTAAAGGGGGTGCATCACACAGCTACACTGCCAGTTTTATATATACTATATTCAATGGCGCACTTAATACGGGGGTGAAAGTCGTATACAGAATGAAGTTCTAGAATACACGTAGATTCACTCCAATTTGTAGCTTCAACTACAAATTACTATGACTGCAAACAATGTTTGGAAGGAAAGGTGTCGGTTTATGTAGATCTTAATAAGTATTTTGTATAAATTTGGTTGGTCTTGTAGAATTTATCGTTCTTTCTGTGGTGAGCTGTAGATTCAGTGTGTGCAGGTGCATAATAACAACATTACGACATCATAACAATAACCCAAGGTTATGATATAATAACAATATGAAACAAAGTGCATGTAGAAACAAGTAAAAATACGTCGTGCAGGGGGGTTAGAAGGTACGAAGGACGATGCGGGAGAACAATCCTTCTAGATGAATCTACGGCGGACGAATGATGTGTAACTTAAGGATAGTTTCATTAATTTATTTTATTACCGTGCACTATTTACAATTTATTTTTTAATACATTTCAAGTCATTAGTCGTTGGTAGAAAAACGTTTTTCTCTAAATATTAAAACGTATCTACTGAAAAACCTGGAAACGGTGTTTTCTATTGAAACTTTATTATAGTAATGTAAGACGATCTCCGTGGTCTGACTCTCGACTCACAATCCGAAGGTCACGGTTTCGAACCCGGCGTGCGCAAATAAAATTTGTTTTATTAATTTGTGGTGTTTCACAATTAATTAATTAAAAATAATACGTAGTATATTTGCGGCACGTTCCAGAGTGGAAGACACTCTCAATATCGCCCCGGTATAAGACCACCATTCAGAATTGAAACGTTGCTTGAAATGGCTTTAGCTGTGTTTGGTGACCAGATTTGAATAGCCAAGTACTTCCCCATCTTACTTTTTGCTTCCTCTTCCCCATCTCCTTCCCCTCCCCGCTACCTTCAGCCTCACAACATACCTACCCCAATTGGGGATGCCATAGTCTCACTGACTCCAGACGGGAGCCGTTGGGGACTCATGTGCGGTATTAATATAAAAAAAGTAAAACTCACGTCTCTTGCCGTATATGATACTTATGTGTTAAATCAGAAAGTTTTGATATATTTTTTTAATCTATTTCAATATATGATTGATTAGAAAACAAACTTTTACTTTCTAATCTTTTATATTAAAAAATATTTTCTCGTTTTGGCATATTAAAAAAGAACCTTTTGCATACAGGTAATTTAATTAAGTTTCATGTTGGGCAATTGATTCCCAAATTTTGAGGTCAATTGATTCCGAATTTCCAATTCGTTCGATCCGAAAATACGTAAACACCGCACAAATAACATCACTTCAGCAAATCCAAGATCATCCCTGACCCAAACCTGGACACAAAGCCTCCACCCCAGAACTTCCCCAAAAAGGTAGTATTGAATAAAAGTTCAACTCTCCCAACAACCCGTTCCCCCCTTTCACCCCTCTAACCCTGTGGGGTGAAGTACCACGAGTTGCAGGAGGTCCCTCTCATATATCTGTTTGTTTTGATCTCAACAATAAGTTTTTGTTTGCCCTCGGATATATTGCAATCCTGAGATCTCTTCTACAGTACTTTGAACCGAGCGGATACCTTTATATTTAGGAGTTTCAATCGAAACCACCGCGATGATAGACAATTTGAGCTATACGCCTTAAACGTGGGGCCGACGTAACATTGCTTGATAACATAGGAGTTTTGTGTTGATACTTCAGAATCACAATTAAATAATATAAACAAATGATATGATTTTATTTGGAACTCACCACGATGCCCATTTAATTTTTTCGTAACCGTGTATCAAACGGAAAACCATCAGCTTTCGAACTTCGTCAAGAAAACGTGCAATGCAGAAGTCGGTAGGTAATATGGGATCTTTCCTCTACAACTTAACAAAATTTTTAAGCTTGCAAGGTCACCCCAAATTTTTCGCTACGTTTGGTGACTTAGCAGGGAGTGCCCAGGGTCATGGGGTGAGGTTTGTCCGGGCCTTAACGACGATACGTCTGCCCACCAGCTGCATGGCAGAATGGTTGAGGGAGTCTTTTTGACTTCTCCAGTCGTACTCTGTCGGAAAATCGCCCTGTACCGCATTGGGAGGGATGGATTCATACGTCTGTCAATCCTGGACACACTGACTCCCAGATTCCTCTTAACCACCTCAAAACCCTTTTCCTTACCAGAAATTCCTTTCCTTTCTTTCCTAAAAATGCCCTCCACACAGCCAAATAAGACATAGGAATTATTTTATCTTTTTATATTATTTTCGTCAGGGCCTCCTGTGTGAAGCTAATGTAGAAAGACGATGCTTGATCTGTTGTTACAAATCTGCTACAGATCTTTTTACTAAGCAAGTCCTATACACGAATGATTTACTACTCTCAAAAAATAATATCTGGCATAATATACCCAAAAACTTATTATTATCCGTCTGCATTACGCTTCGTAATAATATCCCAAAATTAAACCACTATCATAACTGGATTTTTGTTTAAATTTTAGAGACGAGGAGGAGCTTAAATAATATTCTAGATCCAGTTACATAGAGAGGAAACTGAAGTATTATTTTAAATAACAGATAGTTTCCTTAGTTAACTCTAAGTTTATTTGAGATCACATTCAACTGGGGATAGAAGAATAACTCAGATTTGTTATTTTTAAATTTATTCAAGCGATAAAAGGAGCATTTAGCGGAATAAATGCGGACAAAAATTGAATTATGCTAAGTTCTGTTGAAATAAAAGAACGCCGACTCATCTGCGAGTGCCATCTCTGAATAATATTTGTAAATTCCTCGGCACATAAAATAAACCTTTTCGAATGAGATGATCAAGATTAGTTCCCGAATTGGAAGGACGACGAACCCCATCCGAGCGAGGATCAAGGATTTAAAAATGAAATAGTAATGGAAGGGATAAATGCAGGGGCGGCGCGGATTTTTATATCTGCAGTAAGTAGGCTGTCTAAGTAGAAGTAGAAACAGCCTGCGAATTCCAGAATTAGAATATGAATATGTGTATACATTTACACATATACATGTTTGTATTCATGTATATTATGTATATAATTTTCTGTGCTTACAGTATTGAGATTGTATCTTGTTGGGTACCTTTTTTAGTTTTCTTAGTATTGTGAAGAGTATTATGCTCCATTGTGTCATCAATGTTGTGTTTGTCTTTAAGGGCCATTAACCAGCCAGCGGCCGAGAATTCATATTTCGTCGAAAGATGTTCTTACGATCGTACAGGGCGGTTCTAATGATAAAGATTAATTATTCTCCGTACCAGCTTTTTAAAATAATAACTCAATATCGATTATATTTCATTCAAAATTTGCTGTAATTTATACCTACATTCAAGTTGAAAGGCCTGATGATAAAACTATTAAAATTATGTACTTTTATATAATTATTTATAATTTTTCAATAATGTCTAAGCAAAATAAGAATGTAAAAAAATCTTAAATATATTAGTTTGCAAGACCATAAATAAATAGATAAACTGAACTATTTTCGTCAGAAAACACGGGTGCGTATCTTTTTTTAAATGATTTTGATAAACTAAAATTAAAATTGTGAAACGTAGCTTTCCCAGAAAATGCATGATTATATGATTATAATATGAAACGTGTGTTGTATAATACAAAATTTTGTTTGAAAATTGAACAAATCCGCCTAAGACCTTAAAACCTTATTGTACTAAAAATAAACATATTTTCTTAACATTGAAAAAATAACTTTACTAGATAAAAGAACAGTCTATCGAAATAAATTTATAATTTTTTGTGGAAAAGAGTCAATACGTTTAAAATTTGATTTTAAAATGACTTATTTCCGGTTTCGTCTGGTTATTCCCTCTTAATTAGTGATAGTATAAACCATGTTCAATGTAATTGTGATTGTGAGCGGTATGAATCACTGTTGACAAACCTAATAAAAAAAAATATAAAAAAATAAAATAAATACGTCGTTTATTACCAATACTAATCCCAGCGAGAGATCGTACGTGACGTCACCTTCATGATGTATCTTCTGTCTTTTTCGTTTTCAAACAAAATGCTTGAGAAAGAAGAGAACGAGGTCAGAAGGCAGGAACAAGTTGACGAGTACATAAAAAATGTTAATTTCTGTTGTAGGTGGGTGCATGCTATGCTTAAAATTAAAATATTCCTGTGTGATTAATAAAATTATTTTAGTTAAAAAAATTTATAATATTCAAAATAGGAACTGATAAGAATAAAATCATATCAGACAAACAATAATAAATGTAGTACAAATATCATTTTATTATAATATTTAATTATAATATCGTTACAGTAGTATTACAAGTAATTATTTAAATAATGCTTTATTGAAAGCTGTATATATTTTGAACAGATTTTTGACAGATCTAAATTTGAATAATGACTTTAAAAGTATATCTTCTAACGGTGTTTATTCCAATGTTCGTCTCTAATTATGATATAATTTAAAATTTTCATGGCCAAAAGCATTCTTGTTATTAATTTTTAAGGTGTTATGCCGTGTTGCACTACCGAAAAAAAAAGAACACAAAAAAGTTTCTAATTATGTTTCTGGTAGGCAATAGTTCTGAGGCAAGCATTCTACAACACTACTATCAGCTTCATAAATTCAACAATTATATTATCATCAGGTTTGCGTGAGTATTATAATAATTCTAAAGATGGGTACCTTCTAGTTATACAGAAAGATTTAAAGATAGGGTAAAGTCGGACAGTAGAGCTAGTAATTATTTAATCATTTATTTGGGTGAACTTTTTAAAACGGCTGTTCAAATTCGTGTAAAGAATTCTCGATCCGGGTAGGTGGTTGGTTGTACGGCCGAATGGTTTAGTTCGGGTTTCAGCCGCCCCGCGCCGCCCCTGGCCCGGAGTAAGTGGGGCCGACGCTGGTTCCATCTAGCGGCGGTCTCCGTAATCCTAAGCCGATTGGTGTTCGCCTCCTCGGCTGTAAATAAACCAAACCATTTGAATACGCGCCGCTACTGAATGCTGCTACTAGCGACGCCGCCGCTACACTCTGTAGGAAAAATATACTTCACTACTCACTTTGATACGTTGTAGGTTTGTTTGTGTTTGCTTGTTTAAAGAAGATTACTAAAGTTGGAGTCTTATTGAATTTCTTTGATTAGAAACGTATATTTCTATGATTATTAAAATAATGGCTGATTAGAAATGTAGGAACTACTGAACTTCTTTGATTTTAAATACTAGCAACTACGTAAATATTGCCAGTACTTTAATTTAAATTACGAGTACTTCTAACAGATATGTAGGATGATTTTGTGAAACAATATCTTACTCTGTGTATAAACCTAAAATGTTTTTTTTTTCCTATTTTGTATAATCCGGGCGCTTTTATGAGCTGTAACATAAAATAGCATATCAGAGGAAAAGGTGATTTGGAATATGCACTGGCATTGTAGTCGTATATATTTTGTCTGCGAACCAATTTGTGGAACAAAAATAATAATCTTTCCAAGTAACAACCATTTAGGAAAATTTATTTGTTTTTTTAACGCCTTTTAAATTAAAATGATAAGATTAAACCCCACTCGTTTATAATAAACTGTTTTTATACATTAAATAATAGTGTTATTGAATTTATAAAAAAAAAAAATAATTTAAATTTAAAAAATAAAATAAAAAATAAAAAATAAAATAAGATTATACGTTTCAGTGGCATATAGGTGGCTATGAGTAGTATTAAGGAAAAAAATAAGGCAATTACAAAAATCGCCGGAAATCAAAGTGTTATCGTATAAAATAATTAATTGATGTGGAATTTTACAAAATTAATTGAATATTATCGGAGATGGAACATTTTCATGTAGTGATGTCACGAGCCCAAATAACGGAATTATGTATTTAAAAAAAAAACTGTAAATTTCTAAAAAATATTAGAAAATTAAAACATAATTTTTGATTTTAAAAATCTATCAATATAATTTGTAAAGTTAAGTCTTAAAATCCATGCAAGTGGCCTATTTATTTTTGTCAATGTCATACACATATGTGTATTAGCTACACACAGTCAGATAGGGTCAGGTACTTGGATAACCGATTGGGTTGATAAATAAAGGAACATATGTTAAAGGGGGATGCATTTAGTTGCGTCAACAGGCATGTTAATTCGGCCATTCAGGCAAATCTGCGATTGCTGAGCATTTTCTAAATACTGACATTTTTTCCCGGGATGTTCAAAACTTATCGAGGTAACCTAATTAAAGAAGCAACTGAAATTTATAAGCACCAAAACAACACATTTAATCACAGTAGACCGATTTGTCCCAGCTCACATAGGTCTCATATAAAACGCTGTAAATCCCTTATTATCATGGTGAGAAATATACTCTAAACGATGTTAGAAAGGCAAAACACCATGCGTTATGTTCAAATCAAATAAATAACCACCAAAAAATATATAAAAAAAAAATTATTATAAAAATAAAACACAAACACTTTGTATTTAACCACGAATTTATTATTGCATATATCGACCGGTTTCACTTCGACCAAGCTTCTTCAGGATATAAATAATAACTAATAAAGTTATCACCGGTCGATATATGCAATAATAAATTCGTGGTTAAATACAAAGTGTTTGTGTTTTATTTTTATAATATAATGTCTAACCACAAAGTAATTGCTTCCTATGAAAAAAAAAAAAAATAATAATAATTAAAAAAACAGAGTATGTAATTCTCACGCACTAGAAGCGAAACCTTCAGATATCCAAAGTAAACAAGAATGGGGAGGCTACGAAGCACCTCACAAAGAGGAGACCGATAGGCTACGAGACACAACACAAAGAGGAGACCGAGTAGTATATCTCATTCTCTGGCAGGCTAAATCCTATGTATGTATGTGTCTCTTTTTACTGTCGCTATTTTTCAATTCATCAAGTTTCAAATCACAACGGCGCTAAAGAAATTTTCACTTCAAAAAACATAACTACATCATGAAGAAAATTTACAATACATATTTTTTAAAGCAATGATCCTGAATCAAATGTATTTTTTAAATAATTTAAGCTTAACAAATCCCACAATTATATGCAATATATGTCAAGTTTACAAGTAGTTGTCACGTGCAGCAATAAAAATAACACAAAATGCAATCAGTCTACAAACATTCAATTAAATCTGAATTCAAATAAAAAAAACAGGAAATTGCAGTGGTTCTCTACTGCCTTAATTCACATGAATACTGATTTGAAATACTCTTGGTGTTTGCAGTGTGCAGTGTACATGCGCCCAAATGTAATTAGTGCACAAATGTGATTACTTCCCGTGACGCCCGGCCCTTGCACGATGACAATTTCCTGCCAATGAAAAAACCAATCAACGACCAATAATTGATAAGGAAAATGGCGAAGATTGAAAATGATTTTAAAATGCGAAAGATTGATAGTATGCCCTACTAGGTACACAGAAATTGATTGAACTAATATTCGTAACATTTAAGTCGACGATCATTAGGCTACGCAGAGGTTCCCGATATTTTTGGGCTAATTGCCCACTTTTTAACTGTATTTTTGAAGTGAAAGTAAAAGTATATTGTGATTTGAAATACAATGAAATGAAAAATAGCGACTCTAAAAAGAGACAAACATACATATATATGGGATTTAGCCTGCGAGAGAATGATAATAGTAAAAAAATATATATATATATATAAAGTATACCTAATTGGTCTCTCCTTTGTGCAGTGCTTCGAAGCCTTCCCACCTTCTCTTCTTTAGTTTTCTGAAGGTTTAACTTCTACCACATGTGAATAGAATTTTTTTTTTCTCCACCCCCCTCCCACACCAACCACAGGACATACAGGAATAGCGCCGCAGGCGAATTTTTCACTAGGCCCAAGGTTAGAACAATACATTATGTTTTTTTTTATCGATTGGTATTTCTTCCGAATTTTTTTAAAAACGGAAATCTTTAAATTATCCACATCAGGCGTTGATTTCAATAAAAAAAAAGTTTCGTATTATCTATAGTGTTTATTACAGTGATTTAATATATTATTAGATAAGTAATTACTAATTTATTAATCAATTATTAATATTTATCTAATATATTTAAATACAAGACTAAGGATGGGTTTTTAATAAAAATTTGAAAAATCCATCAAACTTTTTAAGTTGATTTTCACATTCTGTGAAAGTTCTTTTCAAATTCTGTGATTTTTTCAGTTTTACGAAGCAACTGGACTATACACATATACATATAATAACAGAATTGGAATAAAACTTATACAGAATAGGAACATTAACTTTAAAAAATTGATAAATTGTTCAAAATTTTTTTTAACAATCTTTTCTAAATGGCAAAATTTTGTTTGACCTGCTATAAATCAACTGCAAAATTTTGGAAATGTATTTGGGAATGTTGTAGACATACCATATTTAGATTTTCCTTATAAGTGAAGAAACGAAATATTCATAAATACCTGCTTTTATGAATTGTGTTTTAAATTTAAATTAAATTTTATAAATAAGTGTATATTTTACGTTATTTAATTTAATTTGTAAATCTCACTTCTTAGTTTAAAGAACTGAGTTTACTGTATTAATTCACATGCACTTAACTCATACGATATGTTTCGTAATTTTACTTATTTTATAAATCAATACTATTTACTTACCGTACTATTATGAGTATGTAGAAAAATATATTTATATAATTATGAACAAAATTTAACACTGGAACCTTAGTTGACCGGCTTGACGAATCATTCTTGTTCTCGTGTTCTGTTAAACCGCTAGCTCTCAAGCGCTGTCATTCCGCCGCCTTTATAAAAATCCTTCTGATATCTCGTGTCGTGCTTGTACCTATATCTTTATTCAATAAATGTAAAGTCAGTGATCTTAATCTGGTTTATTTCATTACTCGCCGACACACACTTAGCTTACTTTATCCATCGACAAACTGATAAGTATCACAAGGCTAACTAGCCTAAACGCTAAAAAATGGTTAAATAAATTAATTAGTAACTATACAAAGCATCCCTATCGTGAAAGTCGTTAATTATCAATCTTGTAGTTTTAAATATATTCATTCATGACTGTTAATAAAACTGGAAAAAACCAGCATGTTTTGACTTATTTCTTTATTATATATTTTTTTCAGTTTTTAAAATTTTCATCTATGAGAGTTCTCCTATCTGGGCTTTGTTGAACAGTTGTGTGTGAGTGCTCAAGGCGGACCCCCACACTTATATATTTTAAATATTTTATGTAATACATAAAATACATGCTTAATCTATCTCAAATACTTAATTATGCTAGAAAATAAATCCACGAGTCGATTAGAATACATAACGACCTTCAGTCGTATTTAAACGATGCAGTAATTGGGGATCATAAGTATAATAACCATTAATAATTTCAATAATTTTACTCAAAAAATAGTAAGGGCGTAGGTAATAAAAACACCTATTTAGAAATAATATAAATTCATCGTCTGTAAGTGGTATGACCTCAGTTTGATAATGCCTTCAGAAAGCGAAACAGCTGTCACGCGTAATAATAATTGCATAGCAGAACTTGTTCATAGTTAAAATGTTCTTTATAATTGAATAATAATATTATTGAATATAATATGTATAAACGAAATTAAAATGGAGTTCTTCAAATTAAATTTGATAACAATAAATATATAAAATTATTGCTGTTTAACACCTAAAATATGAACTTAGGAATCATTATAGACTTGTTAAATCATTTGACAGCACTGGCAAAGATAGCTTAAAATACTCTAAAGAAATAGTTAAATTTGTCTTAGGAAAAATGTTTTCTTATTATTTGCTTTGTACATGCACAATACTATTATAATTACGTAATAAATCACAACAATGGTATCATGGCAACGAAATAATGAAATATACCGTGACATTAAACCCGCAGCTCGGTGAATGAGGGAGGGGGAGGGGGGGTGGTGGACGTTGATTGCATTATCATTGCAAAGTAAAGCAGGAAAGAATGGGGGCGGAAGAACGGATTAAGTGGGAATTTATCATTTCCATACATAAATTCTCAGCGTCTCAAATAACTTCCGCTGTTTTATGATTAAGGGTTTTAAAAGATGAAGTAATGTTAGCGCACGATGGAAACGTAAAATATATTATAATATTATATGTTTGAATGGCCGTGCTTTTTAGGCAACCATGATTAGTCGTACCGTACTTAGGAGTGCACTGTTGTAATGTATTACTTTCCATGGAATAAGATCTTTTAGTGATGAATAACTTTTTGGATTTGAATAAAATTTGTACTGGAGCGATAGCTCGATTTTTATTTTTTTCCTCAGATTGCTCGTGATATTTCTATGACCGTTTCGAATATTTTCCGCCCAATTTAAAAAAAATCATACCTCCGAATTTTAATATGGAGACATACAAACTGATCATAATTTTATACAGTCAATGAATTCACCTATCTTTGGTTGATTAACACGTATATTCCTAGGATTTAAAAAAAATATATTATAAAATCGTAAACATTGAAAACAAAACTATTCTTAGGATTTTCTCCGTATAAACTCACCTAGGAAGTTAAATTTTGCCTCCACATTAAATATTTTCTATTAGGTTTCCTTTAAATGGTCTAATTTATATCACAATCTACATATGTATATAATAAAACTGAATTTTGATATGCTGTGAACTTTATTATGTTCCCTTTTAACAAACTTTTGACAAAAATTTAGACAAAAAATTGCAACATTTTTAATATACTAAAATGGAATTCATAAAGGACTCATAAAAAATAGCTATAGTGCATCAAACAGATATATCAATTATATTTAATCCACAATACCAATTAACTCGATTATTCTTTTATTCATTGAAAATATTGTCAAACACACACCGACCGTAAAAAAATTAGATTAACATAACCACAAAACATTGGTTTTTCAAATAATTACTGAATTTTTAAGTTTGAAACACGTTGAAAAAGTTGAATGCATTACTAATTTAATCATTATAATACTGGTATACAAATATGCTGGAAACATCCACTAATCATAATCCATCCACGATAAAATGCCCCATTTTACACTGATAGATTCTAACAGTTTGATCTTTTACAGACATCTACAAAACCCGAATTTTCGATTCAATATATTTCCTACATAACTAGAATACACTGTTGTTATGAATATAAGTAGTATCTTTCAATCAACTAAAAAACGTCAAAATAAAACCTCGGGCGTATTTGAAAATATTACAAAACATCTAGGGAAAATTTTCTGAAATTAAGCAGCTAAGCAAACCCAGGTTTTGAAGGTCGTGCTGAAATTCAGCCAAAAGCAATCTAGTTGTCTGTTATTTTGCTAATCATCATACATAATTGAATGTTAACATCCATAAACATTGCAATTAAACATTAACATTCTGTTAAACAAAAAATAATAAAAATGTGAACAGTAGAACTCAAACATAAAAAAGGATGTTTTTATTTTTCTCTTATATAATAAATCAAAACATTCTCACTTATGTGAAAAACTGAATTAAATATATTTATACCTACTTAATTATAAACTGTAAATATTATTGACTTATTTTATTTCATGTCAGATATTATACATTTGTCTACTTTTTTCTCTGAAAGACAATTATTTTTTCAAACTTTCTCCAGACAGATAGGTAGGTACCACGATCAAGCAAACTCTAGCAAAATAAAAAGGTATATCCAACATGGCCACCATCTTGAAACGGAACCGGAACATGCAAACCGATGTATAAACAGATGAAATATTTAAATGCACGAGTTAAAACAGGACTTCGCTACCCCTAATCAATGACGAAAATGTGTAAAATAAAAATTTGTATAAAAAGTAGAGTTTTTCTTTTCAGATTTATTACGCCCAGCTTTGGAGATAGGTCAAACCTTAAATTTGACAGATTTTTGGCGGTTCTCACTCATACCGGAGCCCTAAATAAATTCGCTTTTAGTTCATTTTGACTCCATCGCTACCATTTCGTTTTATGCATTGTTTATAAATTCGCACCTCTTCAATTATCGGACTTAAAAATACAAAAAAAGTTATTTTAACTTAAATAAATAATCACGGTAAAATTTATTCAGCAAAGTGTCATTTACTTGTGCAAGGATATAAAACCCTTTCCGGCTGTTTATGTATGGAGGGATATCATTAGGAGGCTCACTCTCGGCTAAATAAATATACTGGAGGCCTAACGAGGGGAAAATTAGTGCCTTCAGACAATGGACTGGATCCAAACCCGAGAGTTCCCACCCCTCCCACTCCCACTCCAGCCGCTGGGGCCAAGGGATAGGAAAACTACCCTAACCAAAAAATATTAAGAGGAGTTATGAGAGAATATTTAAAAATCGGTTGTTCGTATTTACGAGTATACTAACAACTAGATTAATAATTAATTGAAGTAAGTTTTAACATAATACGAGTAATATATTAATTAATAAAACATCGTTTAAGCCATTTTTTCCAGATAGCATTTCGTGTACTGCTTTTTTGTTTGTTTATTTTATTTTTTATTTAAAAAGAAAGACAAACATTCCCGGGTTACGAATAACTCGACAATATTTGAAAATCTCCTACTACCACAACAAAAAGCGGAAAATGTTGCTTGTGTCGTGATGGAGGCTTAGCCAGCCGAGAAATCGATACGGGACGCCTGGGTGGGACCCAAACGCGACACATTTTCCGCATCTAAAAACCAATGTGCAGGATGTACAAAATTTTAATTCAAGAAATGTGTTGAAGTTCCTAGTGTTGTAATTTTTTGTATATTACTAGTAAATGTGCATTACATACTTCATGCACTATAGCCTATTTATTATCGATTAGGCATGTGCAAGAAAAATATAATACAAAATAGTTTTGAACAAAAGTGTTGCCAACTCAGTCAAGGTCAGTGTCCATTTTTCGTTTTGTGTGGTGTTAGAAGGTGATTTTAAAACGTGTTTAGGTTATAAGTAACCCATAATGTTTGTCTTTCTAAAAAAAATCAAAGTATGCAATTCACACGCGGTAGAATTGAAATCTTCAGAAAACTAAAGTAGACGAGAATGGGGAGGATACGAAGCAACGCTCTAAGACGATATCGATTATGCTTATTCTTTTGCAGTCTAAATCCCATAGATGTATGTGTTTGTTTCTTGTCGGTGTCGCTATTTTTCGTTTCATCGAGTTTCAAATCACAATGGTGCTAGGTTTCTAAGTTTTCACTTCAAAAATAATAATTCAAAACAACAGTTACGAAAGTATAAAAAGAAGACGAGTTGTTATTGAACGATAACGTTTTGGGGTTTCCTGAACGTTTTACCCAACGGCATGTAACAGTATTTAAATTGGCGACAGTCCATGTATGCTATTTGGAGAGACATTGATAAAAATAAAAGAAAACTATTGATTTTCGATTTTATGTTGAAATAAATCAAGAAAATATTAAAAAGCTTTCAAAAAAAAAATCATTAAAATTAAAAGAAGTTTCTTGCGACATGTAAGGGTTTTACCATTGTTTAGTGTTCGATGTTCACCCCTCTCAGGGAGCAGAGGTACTCTTGGCTCTATCCCCGGCGTGTCACAGTAGACACCTGTAACTGAAGTAACGGCTCTCCCCTGTTAGCTCGGAGCAAACAACAATCCCCGTGGATTTGTTTTGTTTGGCGGTAATCGTGTGAACTCATCCTCGTTCATTTCTCACATAGTTTAGAGGCGTGGATAATTTTTCCTTTTACTTTCTGAGTGGTAATCGATGTTTTGCATTTTTTTTACATTAGCACCACGCAGGAGGCTAATATGGAGGGCCTATGTCATCTCTGGGGATGCTGTGTGGAGGGTATTTTTAGGAAAGGAAAAAGATAAATTTTATGGAAAATATTTTTAATTTATATCGCTTTATGTTTCTCACAAAACTACATACTTATTATTACATTCTTCACAATTGTATACAACAAACTGTTTGGACAAATTTTAATAAAATTATACTATAATAACTGTTTTTGTTTTATTCGCCCACTGTTTGTTTCTTTCCAGGTACAATAATAAAATGTATATAAATATATTACCCACGCACAGGCAGCGCCTCAGTGGTTTCCAATTATTCATATTTATTTCATGGTATTGTATGTATCAAATGTAAAAATTGGGAAAAAAAAGGAAAAAAAAAGATATGAAAGGTGGATGGGAATCTGAGGGTCAGTGTGTCCACAAGTGAGCTTATTAGAGTATGAGATAGAATAATCAGTCTCCTCTTTGTGCGGTGCTTTATAGCCTTCCCACTCTTGACTGCTTTAGTTTTATGAAGGTTTCGCTTCTACCGCGTGTGGATCTCACTAGTCGGAGGAATGAGTGAATGAGTAGTGATATTGGCTACTTTTCATCTCGGAAAACTTTTAATTAACATTTATTTTTTGTACTGTAAATTCTCCCTAATATCACGCAAGCGAAGCCGCGGTTATAAGCTTAAAAAATAATGCCTTCGATAACTCCAGTCACAAACCATTATGTATTAGACCACGCGGACATTGTTGATCTCTTTTTCAGATTGTTTTGAAGTGTCGAGTTTGTTTGTAAACGGAAGCTTTCGAAAATTTCGCAGAAAAGCGTAAATTTTTTTTTTTTTTAAGTTTTCTTTATTCATTAGATTTTTCATTACATACATTGGGGATTTTTCGACCACCATGCTAGGCACATGCCCGTGTTGTGGTGGTCGATATTATTGTTATATTACGGCGCTTTGCACAATATCACGAATCGATTCCTGAAAATTATGCAATATGTTCGAAGCGTCCAAGGTTGACGGCCGGCGCAGTTCAGCGGTAAGGTTCTTGCCTCGTCGCGGGATCGAATCCCGGCGTGGCCAATAAATTTTATTTGATTAATTTTTATTTCACAATTTATTCACTTAAAATAATATATAGTATATTTGCGGCACGTTCCAGAGGGGAAGATACTCTTAGTATCGCCCTGGTGTAAGACCACCGTTCAGAATTGAAAAGTTGCTTGAAATGGCTTCAGCCGTGTTTGGTGACCAGATCTGAATAGCCAGGTTCTTCCCAACTTTTCTCTTCCCTATCTCCTTCCCCTCCCCACTACCTTCAGCCTCACAACATACCCTAATCAGGGATGCCATAGTCCTACTGATTGATGTTTAATGCTGTATATTTAATTCGTTCCATTATATAAGAAATATTTAATTCAATTAAATGAAGACAACATTAGCGAAACTCAGAAAAAGATATTGGTTCCACTGGGACTCGAACCCAGGTCCCTTAGCTTACATGGCAAGTTTTCTACCGATTGAGCTATGGAACCCATTTCCAATTCGGTCACTTTTAACTGTATCATCCTTCGACTAAGAACTGACAACATTATCTTCATTTTCTTAACGCACAAATTATTGGTTGCTATCTTTATATATTATGATTGCATGTTTGAGTGCATAATTTGAGATTTTACTCATAAAGTTAGAAATAAAAATAAAAACATTTGATTCCGTAAAACCATTGGCCTAGTTAAAATGTTGGCCTAGTAAGAAATTAACAGAACGGCCTCCATGGTCAAGAGGTAAGGCTCTCTACTAGCAAGATCGCGGGTTCAAATCCCGGCGTACACAAGTAAAACTTTTTTTTAATTATGTTATTTCACAATTTAATTATTCAAAATAAAATAATGTATATTTGCGGCACGTTCTAGAGTGAAAGATTCTCTCAAAATCGCCCCGTTATAGGACTACTGTTCAGAATTGAAATGTTGCTTGAAATGGCTTTAGCCGTATCAGAATAGCAAGAAACTTCCCCACTTTCCGCTTCCCCATATCGTTTTCTTCCCCACTACTTACAGCCTCTTAGCACACCCCAATTGGGTAAGCAATAGTCACTGTTTCCAGGCAGTTGTGAATCTTGTGCGGTATTGTTATAAAAGAGAACAACAGTCCTAAGTAATTATTTATTGTGGTGATTTACATAATAAATTTGAAATAATTCATCGAATATATGAAGTTAATTTTTACATTCTGTGAAGGTTCTATTCAAGTTCTGTGATTATTTCAGTTGTGTGAAGCAATTGGCCTACACTGGTTTAATAACATAATTTGAATAGATAATAATTTACGCACAACGTGAAAATTTACTTAAAATATTAGATGAATTGTTCAAGTTTTATGAAACAACCCGTTCTAACGCTACACAGTTTACAAGTAGGTATTTGATGTTTTGTAAATAAAACCGTTTTTTGGTAAACAAAATAAAAGAAATATAACAAAATATAAATACCAAGAAATTCCGAACATCTAATAATCGTTCCAGTGAACGACAAAAATCGCGCTTTGCAAAACATTTTGTTCGTTTCCCCTTTAGTACAGCTTTATTTAACAATGTTTTGTGGAAATTTCTTAAAAAAGCTTTCCGGAAAGGAGCAGGGGAAATCAGGAAAATCATGATGTAGCTGTAACTGCCGAGCTGTTTGTCCTGTCGCGTTTTTTGTTCCTCTGTTTGCCGTTTGCTTGTTTACTTCGGCGTGTGTCGACTGATTTGAACAAATAATCAATCGCCTACAGTTCTTGTTGGAAAACAATTGTTTTGAAACAAGTTCCCGACGGGACGCGCTTTATATCCGTTTTTAATATTTCATGTGTCACGTGGCAAATGAAATACAAGGCGTGATAGAAAATAAATTCTAAATTTTAGTTAGTTATTAAAGTGTGTCATGTTTATTTCCGTGCAAGGACAGTTACGTACAAATATACAGTTATCAAAACTTGTTTTACATATTAATAAATTTGTTTTACGTGGTTAAAATTTCTCCTGTTCAATCATAAGAATAATGGGAACCCATTATGGCAGAGTCAGTGTGTGGGTAATATAGTAATATAAATTTTATTTTTGTACCTAGAAAGAAACAAGCAGTGGGCATATAAAGCAAAAACATGATTAAAATTTGTCTAAACAGTTTGTTCAAAAAGTGTATACAATAGTGTATAGTGTAATAATAAGTAAATAAAGTTTTGTGAGGAACAAAAAGTGATCAAAATTAAATAAATAATGTTTCAACATCTGTATTGCTAAGCCATGATTTAACTCTTTTAAGTAGTAAGCAAGTTTAGTCATCACTTGAATATTTTTCGGTAAAAGATTGAAAGTGCGAGGTCCAATAAAACTGCTGCGTGTTTGCATTTGTTTGGTATTCGTTTATGGGGTATAAAATATACATTATTATTTATAATGTTGATTCATTTTTCATTTTTTTTAATTAGTTTTGTTTTTAAAGATATATATCATAGTTTGCAGTATAACAAGTTTACCGATACTGAATAGTTTAGTATCTATGCCACTATTGGCTTGTTTCATTATATTTCAAATTTTAAAAGATAAACTTGAATTTAAAAAAAAATGATTTAGGCACACTTACGAATTATTTTAACCGTCATATTTACTGTAACAAAATAATCATCAAATAAATGCGAAGAAAATTATTTAAGTAATTTCATTTTTATTTTTTAAATTAAACAATTCCCCACTAAGTTGAAAGGTTGCTTGTCGTGAATGAGGACTTAGCCTCACAAAGCCTGAGTGGAAACCTATCGCATTGGCATCTCAGTCACTAACTGCTCCCAACCTTTCCCAACCTTTGTGTGTTTTTCGTTTACTTTTGCCTCGAAATGTTTCCCAATCGGTATTGTAATAATTCCCATGGTCTCGGACAGTGAAACAATTGTGCTGCATTACCATATCTCAAAAAGGAAAAGGCAGCACTGCATTCAAAACACACTGCATGCAGACAAAGTTCGCATATATATATTTAGGCGCATCCACCTGCTATTGTACCTACATACATGTTTGTAGGTAGGTTTGCAAGATCTGTTAAATAATGCAATATAACATTTGCGTGAATGATGCATGGAGCAAGTTTCTCCATAAATCACTGAGGGGATTTCCCCGCCATGGCATTGCAGCTAAACAGGTAGTTGTATTGGTAGGTAGATATATAGATACTCTGTACGCTTCTGCACTCGTGGCGCTTTTCTCCAGGAACAACTTCGGGACTTCTTGGGAGATGTTGTGCCGTCAAAATAATATAATTTCACTTAGTTTTGGAAAACTCTGACTTTATTTGAGATATTTAATATTTCCAAGTTTTAAGCGAAAAGCCTGCGTGAGGACAAACCTATGTAGGTTCCATCACTTCTGTCTTAAAATATATTTATTGAAGTAAAACTTCTTTACGAACGCTCGACACTTGGGGGGTAAAATGATGAATAAGTTACGAAAAAATATGAAACGCTAATCAATGTGAAACGCTAATCGATGTGAAAAGCTAATCGATATGAAACGCTCATCGACGCGAACGCTAATGAAATGAAACGCTAATCGATTTGAGTTGAGTTGAGTTGAGTTGAGTTGATGGGGATGTTGAGGGGATGGGGATATTTTTATTCCTGTTATTGTTATATTGTTAATGGACGGCATAAGTTTGTGAAGGTTTACTTCAGTCGTGTGGTCTAAAGCACACTCGTTTTTTTTAAATTTAAAACGTTTACTAAAGTGAGTGCAATGAATACAAATTAAAAATTTAATTCCATTTGGATGCAATTTGTGATTTTCCCGGCCAAAAGATTTACTCGTAGCTCACCGCAACACGGCATAACAACCCAAAAATAAATCGGTATAATTTATTCAATTTCTTTACGAGTATTTCAACTGACCGGACAATCTGTTTCAGATAATCACGTAAATATTCAAATTGGTGTATTTTTGGTTGAGGGTATTGTATTTAAACAGTTTTGTAGCGGCGATGGATAAAAAATGTATCACGATTTTAATGTATCTACTGTTTTTAATAAATTGTGTTGTTCAGATAGCCTTAGTTAACAGTGACGTTGTTAATTGAAGTTGCAAACTGATTACTAACAACGGATGCAGGGACGTTGGAGGTCTTAATTCGTTCTAAACTAAATGAAGCTTCGTTCTTTCAAAAAAATTAGAATCCTTGCGAGAGCCTTGATGGAGTAACCATCTGTTACTTATACCAGGGCGGGTAAGTGGTGGATAACCTCCAATGTTAATTGAAGTAAGTTAAGAAAGAATTTTATCTATTTTAAAATGAATTTTTATGTGAATATCGCACAATAGTGCCCGCTACTTGGGCAAGTGAAGCTATGGCTTTCCCAACTGTCGTAGAATGTAAAGCTTAAAGAAGTGGGAGGTAAATGATGTGGTGAAAAAGAATGTTGGGAAGTACTAAGCTATTCAGATCTTATGGTAAAACTAACTAACTAACCATTTCCTCGCAGGAGTAGGCAGAGAGGATAAACCACCAAACAACTACATAGGTCTTTGCAAACACTATTTGCCTCATTCTCATTTATACATAGTCTCATAATATATATCTACTCTATACTATAGTACTCTTGACATATTCCATCATTTTTTCATTAGTTCTACACTGGAGGTCCCGAGTAAAATAATTCCCCCCAGGGCCTATGTCATCTTTGAGGATGCTGTGTGGAGGGTCTTTTTAGGAAAGGAAAGAGAGTAAGTTCTGGGAAGGAAAAGGGTATGAGGGGTGTGTAGGAATCTGAGGGCTCGATGTGTCCCGGAGTGACGGACCTATGATTCCATCACTCCCACTGCGTGTGCACTTGATCGTGCCATGTCTTCCTCGTGCGTTTCTTCTACTTCTCTACCATATCTTATCGCTAAACACGGCAAAAATTATTTCAACATTTCGTTACTGAGAGTGTCTACCACTCTAGTGTTCCTGTGCTAAATACACATCTCTTGTTCGTTATTCTTATTTTATCTACTTTAAGCATTTCTGACAACTTGTACAGCTTTTCCCATTCGTGAGTCGAATTAATACTAGCGACCATTTTAACACAACGCGCGACGTAGCGGCCATATCTGGCCGCAGCTCGCTTACCACGAGCCGCCAAGTGAACGTAGGATTTTCTTTAATTCAACTCTTCGGTAAGTGCGGCTTTTTTATTTTTTTACGAAATAGACAACAGTAACCTACTACCCAGCGCTGCCCGAGATCAATACTCTTTTTAGGAAATGCACATATATCTAATTTTAGAAAATATGAAGATTTAATCATTGAAAAATATTCAAAGGTTCATTGCTTTATGATGGAAAGGCGCGGGCATAGGGAGTTGTTCGAAGTTGCATTGACAAAAAAATTCAGGCACAACGGCTGTTCAACTTTTTTGCTAGAGCCAACCGTTCGAATCTTTTAGTTGTTTCATTTTTTTCCCACAGGAGGAACTGAGGAAAAAATCCCTCAGGGCCTTTGTCGCCTTTGGGGTTGCTGTGTAGAGGGTCTTTTTAGGGAAAGGAAGAAGATGAAGTTCAGGGAAGGAAAAATATTTGAGGGGTGGGTAGGAATCTGGGGGGGGGGGTCAATGTGTCCAGAAGTGATGGACGTATGAACACATCCATCCCACTGCGGTGCATGGCGATGGGTCGAGAGAGTCCTGCTGGAGAGGTCAAAAGGTCTCCCTCAACCAGTCTCTTCCGATCTGGCCTGCCACGCAATAAGTTAGTAGTAGTTAGGCAAACGCATCCGCCGCCAAGACCTAGACAAACCCCACCGCATGAACCCGGCACTCCTGCTAAGTCATCAAACGTAGCGAACCACTCGGGGTGACCTATAGAAGGGGTGTTGGTTATCCAATAAATGGTTCCCGGGGCGGCACAGCGATACCCATACCCATACCAAATTGTTATAATAGAAACCGATTTTAAAACATTTACTGCATTATCAAATTATTTTATCATGGGTAAAACTAAACTCTTGTAATTATAAATAAATCTAAACTACTCGTATGTAAAATTTTCTGGAAATAATAATTTGTTGACTTTTGTATTTTATTTATTTACATTCAAAATTCCATTATATTTGTTTTTGCAAAACATAATAATATATAGGTATTATAAATAAGAAGGGCCCAAGTTTACTACCTTGAGGAACACCAAAGTTAATCTCTGATGGAGTGTTCATTTAGCTAATTCAAACTCTCCAATCAACCCACGCTTGTCCTACCTGAAGTAAAATATTTTTAAATGTTCACAAAGTAATCCCGAAAATTGCCTGTCTAATCTTTCCCATTTCATATAACGGAGTTGAAAATCTCTCGAACATAGAGTGCAACGACTAACAAAGTTTGGTAACGTAGTGGTCTAGTTATAATCTCTTATACACAACAACGTGCGCACTAATCTGTGGTTGGGTTAGGCAATGTTAGGGGTGTTGGGTGGGTTTTGGGGAGAGGAAGGGGGCCGCACATCTGAGTTACGTGACACTGAGACTGCTACTCAAGGTGGAAACACAAATTTTATGCTGATTATGCAAATCGGCGTGTTAGACAACTTATTTAAATCACGCTCAAAATGTTACTATTCACATATTTCGGCGTGGTTTTAGCGGTGAAATTTCTCATTTGAATCTAGCGGTTAAAGAGCTTTTCAGTATGTTACTCTTAAAATAATAAAAATGAACTGTAATCTTTTTTAACGGTACTTTATAAAGAATACCTTAATATTTACCCCATTCCACTCTCTCTCAAAGAGCCAACTAAAATAATATTTTTATTATGCGGTATTTGCCGAATATGAAACATATGAATAAATTAAACAATTTTACTTTGCTTAAACCACTTGTTCAAAAAAAGTAAAATTGTTTCTAGCTAAAACTAACTAACCATCACGCCGTTTCCCCATAGGCGTAGGCAGAGAGGACGGACCGCCAAACAACTCGGTTTTGGCACACACTCCTTGCCTCGTTCACATTCATACATCGTCTCATACATGCTCTTCTATTATTCTGACTCTTGACATGGCCCGACTCAAGTATGTGATTCACTTGGTCGTGCCATGTCTTTCTCGGGCATCCCCGACTTCTTCTACCATTCACATTTGCGTCATATATTCTCCTTACACTCCTTTCCTCGTTCATTTGCTCTACATGCCCGAACCATTGGAGCGTTCCTTTCTTGATCTTACTCATTACGCTTACATCAGCCTTGCATTCTTTGCGGATCTCCGCGTTTTTCACACGATCATACATGGTTTTACCACACATACGCCTCAGGGATCTCAGTTCTACAGCATTCAGTCTACTTTAATCCTTCCTCTGCCAGTTCCATGCCTCACTGCCATACATCAGGGTAGGTACCAGTTCTCCATTATGGACGGCTAGTTATGCGTCTTTGGACAGTTTTTGTTGGTGCCAACGGCGTTCAGTCCTCCATTAATAGAGTTACCTGCATTCACCCTTCTTTCAATATCTCTTTCAACCTTCCCATCTCTCGTAAACATACTTCCCAAATAAACAAACTCATCCACCTGCTCCAAGTATTCATCGTTCACAACTATGTTGCATACTGTTTTCGTATTCTCTCTTTCAAACACCCTGACCGTAGACTTACTTACATTCATCATTAACTCCTTCTTCATACATACTTCGTTCATCCTAGATACAGGAGACTGTAGATCTTCCAAAGTGTTAGAAATCAGCACCGCATCATCAGCATACAACAGGCATCATACTTTCAGGTTACTCAATTTCGCGCCCAATCCCACTTCTTTCAATTCGTGCATACAGTTATCCATGTACAGATTGAATAACCATGGTGACATTACGCAGCCTTGCTTAACACCTTTTGTGACGTCAAACCACCCCGTAAAATCGCCGTTCACCCTCATACATGCAACGTTTCCCTCATATAGAAGTGGTTTTGGCGGTGGCGTGGCGAAGTGGAAGTGGTGCTTTCTTGGAAGTGGTTTGTCCTTTTTATCCCTCTTCCTCTTTCAGGCGTCTCTTTCGTTCTTTCACTCCAACACTTAATCTTTTCTTGCATACTTTATTCACTTCTTTCGCTCGATCTCTCTCTCTTCGCAAGCTTCCTTCTTCTCTGAGACTAGTGCTTTGATCTCATCATCTCACCATGCATCACCTTTCTTCCTACCTTGCTTATTTATTCCACACACGTCTCTAGCAGATTCACATAGACTCACCTTTATGTGGTTCCATGTTTCCTCTATGCTTAGACCGTCCATTTCTTTCTCATTCAGTCTCATTTCTGCACAATTCTTATACTCACTTCTGACATAATAGTTTAGTAGTTTTTCTATTTTGACTCTTGTTGGAGCTGATACCGTTTTCACTTTAGAGCTACTCTAGACACCACCAAAATTGTTTAATTTATCTATAATGGATTACCACAAAGTTATAGCGACTTTCAAAAGTAAAAATATATGAATATTGTAACTAGCCCAAGATTGCAGCGAACCCTATTTTCGTTTTTTGTGTTTTTCAAAGCTTTAATGTAATCCTTAATTTCGTAGAACTTTTACCGGATTATGAAAAATGAGTATTTAAGATAAATTTATTTATTTAGTTACGGAACCTTGTTGCAAGTATGGGTACACAAATAGTTCGGAAAAGAGTTGTATAAATCCTTCAGGGCATACTTCATATTTGGGGATGCTGTGTGGAGGGTATTTTAAGGAAAGGAAGGAGAGGACTTTAGGATTTGTGCCTCCCCCTCCCTCCTTGCCTCCCTGCCACTAAATTATACAAAATACCCTCATTTTTATAGAACTCCTGTGCCATCTATTGCAATTTTTTTATGCTCCAGAGCTCACCATTATATGTAGAAACCTTTGCGGGCCTCCTCAAAATAATCCACCAAAGTTTTGCCGCTATCTTATAAATAGTATAGGAACTAATTTTATGACACCAGAGCTCACAATTATATTATGTGAAAACTATCGGAGGTATGCGTAGGTGCTTCAAATCACCAAATTTTTGTCGCAATCGGATAAATTTAGGAGCGCATAAGGTTCAAACAAAGAAACACAAATTTTTATATATTAAGATTTTTACATGACACGATAAAATAGTGAGTTGACGATAACGTTTATAATGCGTTTGCTAATAAAATACGTGCGTTTTTATTTTTTTCGTTATCATTAATTTTAGTTACAAAATGTAAATTGAGCAATTTTAAAAACATTTTAATGTCGGCATTAAATTTTTTATATTTCAAAAGTTGCATTTTTTTCAAATTGTTAAATTCATTGCCTTTCAAAAAGCGTTGAATTTTATATTTTGAAATCAACTGTTTTAAATTCAGTGAATTTTTCGAAATTTCAGTGAATGAAGGATGTCAAAATCTTGAACTGGTAAATAGTCCTTAATTAAAAAAAAATGCTAATGCATACCAGATTTTATTTTTAGTGACCGAGTTGGTTGCTGGCTACCTTAATTTTTCTGCATGTGGTTCTTTTTCATATCTTCCTTTAGATTTTATCTTCTTCTTCAATGATATGTTAATTTAAGTTTAATTGTGGCTAAACAGACCAACATAAAATACAAGGCAGTGTCGTACTTTGAAATAAATGCTGAAAGTATTACCATTTAGCAAAATCTAACACATAAAACATAAAAGATTTAGATATTCATGCACAAGATAAACTTCCACATATCTTGAAGTTTAAATTAAGAAATGTCCATTTTTATGGAATCACTGAGTTAGTTTTCAGAAAAACCAAATTGAATTTAGTATCTTAACCCTACAGTGTTCGCGCATCTAAATGAGACAGCAGAAGTCGCTCGGACTACAGACGTAGTCCATTTATAAATTGAAATTAAATAAAAATTTTGCATAATATCTTTATTTTACTTATGAAAATATAATCAGTTCAGTTTTCTTAACTAGATACAATAAACAAAACTTAATCACAACCTCTGTTTTATAATTAATAAAATATAAATAAAAATTCTCCAAAATTTGCACAAAAATCAGAGGTTTGGCTCTAATTGAGATCACAATAAAACTATTTATTAAAAATTATTAACTTATAATATTTAACAAATATTATAATCAATAATTATCAGCCTGAAACACTCATCTACATTGAAAAAATCTTCCGAGAAAAGATACTGGCAGCCAATATAATATTTTCTGACCTGGAAAGACACACTATTTTTGAATGATCCCCACAAATGAAGTTTTTACACGCTGTACACGACTTTCTGGTGTTTTTATTGCGCGCTCTTACACAATCATGACAACGGCGCACTATATTAGGTACTCGACATCCCCTCCGAGGTTGGTGGTTGTTTTTTTGCGTCCATAACACATAGAAAGTCTTTTATCTTTATTGTTAAGGACCTTGGCAACGATTTTTTTTCAACTCTCTTCTTTGCCAATGGTTTCATCTAAGCCAGAGACAAGTCGATCAGGAAGTCACGACGGCAAACGCTTTCATAGTTTTTGTTTGGGGAGTAAATGCATAATGCGTTGAGTGCACTCAAATTTAGCAAGTCAAAGAACACCGTTAGAGACCATCTTCTAGAGTTTCTCGAAACGTTGTATAAAGAACACATTTTATCAACCCGGTCCACTCCGTTTTTTGTCCTGTTATAATAGGTTATTATTTCTGGCTTCTGACTCGATCGTTGTGCATGGTTGACATCAGTATAACAACTTTATTGGGTTTCGGCACATACGACACCATTGTGCATGGTGAATGGAAACCAAATTTTGACGAACATGGTGGATGTCTTCTTGCCAGGCGAAATTCGCGAGGGACTTCTCGTTTGTCTTTTCGTACAGTCCCGACCATGGTGGGGCCGTTTTTAAATAGTTGTTTTGCAACTCGAAGTGAATAAAACCAATTATCCATTGTAATATTAATATTTTTGCCAAGCACAGGTTGGGCCATTCTTATAACGACATCATGTCTTTCATTGCTCATGCGAAATGGACCGTCGGGTTGTTGGCCTGCATATATTTCCAAATTCAATGTATAAGAATAATAGACGTCAACTAGGGCAAAAATTTAAATTCTATATTTTTCTGGCATGCTAGGTATATACTGTCTAAAAGAACAGCGACCTCGAAAAGCTATCAGCTGTTCATTCAAAGTAACTTCAGCACTTGGAACAAAGTAAGGTTGAAAGTTGGCGAGAAACAATTGAAAATTTTCTTTTATTGGAGCTAACTTATCAATTGCTGCACGAACTAGTCGATCTTCAATATTATCAAAGCGCAAAACCCTTGTCAAAAATTTGAACCTTTGCTCAGACGTAGTCAAATATATTGCGCCGATTCCAGTGTGCTTCTCGTGTTCGAATATTTGAGCTGTGTTTGATCGGCTTATCTTCATTACTCCAGCCAATAGTAGTATGCCAATATAACCTCTGATTTAAATTTCAGTTGTGTTTTTACAGTCTCGTTCTCTTGCATATTTTCCCTTGATTTGGTTTATTTTCATATTGGTATATTTAGTTATCAGCTCAATTATCTGATCATCTAAGAAAAGTAACATGCAGTCTTGAATGGTAGTTTTTTGTCTGGCTATTCCTTTTGGACCCGGAGGTACAAACACTATATTGTACCTTCTCGTTCTTTCTCTGTTCAGAGGAATTGTTTTTGACCACAATGTGTCGTCGATTTCTTGTTCCTGCTCTGATTCAGATTCATGATTCTGCTCTTCCAAATGATCAACTTCGTCGTTAGAGCTTGACTCAGCTTGATAATTTTCGTTCTCGTCAACTTCGTTCAACCGCGCCTCAATCTGTGCAGCTTGTCGATCGCCCATTATTATTCCAAAAATATAACGTTACATCAATTAACAAAAACAGAACTTGATAAAACCAAGTTAAAATTAGGCGTTTATGTCAATTTTAACATAAAATAAATGCAAACAAAAAACATACATACTTGAAAAATACTTACGTGATTGGTCGCGCGGATTACGTATATAGTCCAGGATCTTTGCGGAGCTACTGCTACACGTCCGTACGCGATCGGCGCTTGCGCTGCACTGCGCTGCACTGAGTGCATCTCTCGATAGTTCATTTAAAAGTATCTGTCGGCACGTGAAACTAATGCTTACCAATATGGAGAAATTTTTGATTTAGTAATAGTGGACTACACATGTAGTCCACGCGACCATTGCAGGGTTAAAAGCTCCTTCTACAAATTTAGTTACACATGATCATACATTTGGTTGCATGTTGGCTGTTGGCCTCCCCGCCACAATACTTCACACCGCGATAGCACCACTACAACACTATAACTCCTTCCAGGTGATCAAATCTCATCCAGTAAAATGCACAGCGTGTCATTGCTAAATGGCCTGAGATATGCACGAGTGGTTGTTATTACAGCCCTTTCATAGCTTATCTAGTGGGTTTTAATCTTAAATGGTTACTTTTTTTAATAGGTATTCTAAACAGCGTTAAATATTATTTAATCACTGAAGAAGATAATTGAAGAAAACTTCTGCTTGACTTGGGGAGTGATAAGAATAAGGATAAAAATAAAGAATAAGGGTAAGGATGGTCACCCCAAGGTCGTAGGTCATCCCAAGATCGTAGGTCACCCCAAGGTCATAGATTACCCTAAGGTCTTAGGTCACCCCGAGGTATTATTGTACATCTAAAAGTTTTGGTTGTAATACACATTCAATAATTTATTGTATCCTATACCTAAATACTAGCTTTTACCATACATAAATCATTCTTTGTTTTATACCAGGTCTTATGTTTACCTTGTATATTATTTAACTGTTACACGAGTGCATATTTCAAATTTATCTCATTGTACTTTCAATAACAACTATCACTTCAGAGTTGAGGGATAAGACTCTCGACTCACAATCCGAAGGGTTCGAAACCGGCGTGCTAAAATAAATTTGAGTTGATTAATTTGTGGTATTTCACAATTAATTAATTAAAAATGATATACAGTATTTGTGGCACATTCCAGATTGAAAGATTCTTTCAGTATTGTCTGAATCATGGAAGAAGAAAATAATATGTACATATATTTAAATAAAAAATGAAACAGAACAAGACACAGAAAAGTTACACACAGTTCAGTGGTTAGAGTGCTGTCCCGGTTAAAGATCCTTGATTCGATCCCCAAGTACGACCGTTACGGATTTTATTTTCAGTGTCTTATTCTGTTTCATAAAGGATTACTAATATTAGTGTTTTTAAATATAATGTCCTCCACGTGCAAAGTCGTATCTTCCCCAAGCATAAACTTTCTAATAAAGTGTGTTTATCGGAAGTGACCTGCAGGTAAGTATGTTTCTGTATCTATTTATAAATAATAAAATTAGATAGACCCTAAGAATTCATAATAAATTGTAAAGCGCCTTTGAGGTGATTCTTCACAAAAACGGCGCTCTACAAATTATCCAATTATTATTATTAACAAATATTATAATCAATAATTATCAGCCTGAAACACTCATCTATATTGAAAAAATCTTCCGAGAAAAGATACTGGCCGCCAACGGGAACTGAACCCGTGACCCTCTGATTGCCGGTCAGGAGCTCTGACCACTGAGCTATGGCGGCTTATCTAATACCCGCCAAATAATTCAATATATACTAGTGTTTTATTCGACAATTACTTATTTTTACATTTTTCAAACTGAAAACAACCAACTTTATTTTTGTGAGAGAGGTATTGTTAAGTACTAAATCTCCCGCTAGGTGGCGTCGAGACTAATTATGTCTGCATTTATTGCTGAAATACTTTAACTTGTCAAATATTTATTATTATTTTTAATTGATAAACTAACGTTTAAACAAGATTTTTATGCATAGCACAAAGGGTAGATAACAAATATTATAATCAACAGCCTGAAACACTCATCTATATTGAAAAAATCTTCCGAGAAAAGATACTGGCCGCCAACGGGAATTGAACCCGTGACCCTCTGATTGCCGGTCAGGAGCTCTGACCACTGAGCTATGGCGGCTTATCTAATACCCGCCAAATAATTCAATATATACTAGTGTTTCATTCGACAATAACTTATTATTACATTTTTCCAACTGAAATTTTTTTTTTCAATATAGATGAGTGTTTCATTCTGATAATTATTGATTATAATATTTGTTATCTACCCTTTGTGCTATGCATAAAAATCTTGTTTAAACGTTAGTTTATCAATTAAAAATAATAATTTTTATTATTAACTTCTTTGTCAATCATAAAATATTACATCGATGTATATAACCTACAATTATTCCGATAAATTGAAAAAAAAAATTATGGTCACATTGAACGACTGAGGAGACTTAATGTTAAATAAAACCTCGTTAACAGATTCATCGTGGTAAGAATATTAACCCCTTGTTCCATTATCGAGAGAATTTTATTCGTCCAACTATTTACCTGTATAATATTCCGTGGTAGGTATTAAATTTCTCGGCTCCATTAGAGTTAAAGTAGAGTTGGGGCTGCGGTTAATCTCAGCGCTGTTAGAAATAAGTCCCGTGGATTATCATAAAACTCAAACAGCGCGTGGGGGGTTTTAACACCTGCAGCGCGAGAATGTTCAGCAAGATGGGTATGATTTTAAATTATGATCACACAACTTTCAATGGGTTAATCAGGCATACCTTGATACATTAAGATGATGCTATAATAGTGGGTAATCTAACTCTATAAAGTTATAAAGCCGAGTAAGTATTTTTCGGTATCTACTCGTATTTGTAAATAAAAAAGTTAGACAGAGCCTAAGAATTCATAGTAAATTGTACGGCGCCCTTGAAGTGATTTTTCTCAAAAACATTTATTACACCAAAGACATATAGATCGTACACCAAAGTTTCATCGCAATCGGATGAATTGTTTAGGTGCCGTATGCGACATGCCGGACAAACAAATAAATAATTCATTTTTATATAAATCAAGTTTAATTTATAGTACTCCTTTTTAATTATTATTTGTTTTATGTATTCGTTAGTATTAATATTTAATTTATAAACCAGTTAATTTATTATTAAGTTCTGCTAAGTAATTATTATTATACGTGACAGTTGTTTTGCCTTTTGATATCATTATCAAACTGTGGTTAGGCCATTTACAGGCGATATATTTAAATTATTTTTTTGTAGGTACTTTTAAAGAAAAACTTATTGCTTTTATTTTTTATTTATCTTAGATATATTAAAGCCAAGTTAGTAGTGTTTATTATCGCCTTACTTACAATGAATATTTAACTGGGCTCAACGTCCGTTCTAAAGGATGTTCTGATTAGATATGCAGCGGGAGAAATGGTCACTGAAGGTGCCTACCTGTCGATCGGATACCATCGGCTATTTTCGTAACCGTTCGAATATTAGACGCGAACGGGCGATAGTTTGTCTCCCTCATACAGTAAAACTTTATTAACCTTGGTTGGGATTCATTAAAACAACATGTAACTAGCTACACTAATGACATCTGTTAAGAAAAATTGAAACTTCATACATATTAAAATACCTGACAGTTTCATTGACAAATACAGTTTGGCTATAATTAGTAACTACGAGTAGCCGGAGTACCCGGCTTCGCTCAGGGATTTGATATGAGATTGAACTGACGTTCGAACCCACAACGGATCATGCTTTAAATAATACCCCTGCCAATGGGTAGCCCCTTCCATATATCCCAATGTTCCAGAACATTGCACAACATTTGAGATTGTTCTGGAATGTTCTACAATGATCTGGGATATTCCGAGATGCTTCCGAACGTTCCAGGCTATTCCCGAACATTCCACAAGGTTTCAGAATGTTCCGGAATGGTCTCGAATACTCTCAAACGTTCTGCACTGTTTTAGAAATTTCTAGTTAACTAAACTTCCAGTCCTTATTTCTTCTAAAGCACGCCCTTCAGGTAAACTCGGGAACCTTCTTTATGGATGGGGTACAGAGGGCTACCACACCAATAACCAACTCCCTTGATCGTACCGGGACTCGTTTCTGACCTTTAGCGGCACGCACATAGTACACTTTCTTTAATAATATATAGTAATTTTAGAATCAGTATTCTTCAGAATTCAGTCAGTATTTTTGATTTAGCCAGTGCATGGAAAATATTGTTTTGCGCTATCGAGCAGAAAATCATAATACAAGAGTCAATGTCTTGGCTTTCTGCCAATACACGATCCCCGAGCGAGTGCAGTTATTATTTATTAGGATGCAAAAGGCGGATTTCTTCATAGATTTGCACTTATACAAACTTTTTATATTGTATTTTATGGTTCAACTACAAAGTGATTCAGATAACATTTCAGTTACAACATTCGAAAATATGCATAATATTAAAAATTTATGTTTTATTTTAAACATAAATTTTTAGGATAAATTTCATGGAGGGAGATAAAAAAAGATGCCTTAAAGTTCGCATTTTATTCAATCTGAGCACAGGTTGCATGTATCTGGCGGTCGTCTTTTATTTTATTTATATAATACTCAGAGTTGATAATATTTCCATTTTTGATACTAACAATTCGATGTGAAGTTTACCTCAAAGTTGATAATATTTCTATTTTTGTACTAAGAATTCGATGTGAAGTTTACCTCAAAGTAGATAATATTGCTATTTTTGTACTGACAATTCAATGTGAAATTTACCTCAAAGTTGATAGTATTTCTATTTTTGTACTGACAATTCGATGTGAAGTTTAGCTCAAAGTTGATAATATTTCTATTTTTGTACTGACAAATCGATGTGAAGTTTACCTCAAAGTTGATAATATTTCTATTTTTTTACTGACAATTCGATGTGAAATTTACAACAAAATTGGTAATATTTCTATTTTTGATACTGACCATTCGTGAGAGAATTCCATTATAATAATATAATAAAACACATATAAACTTATTTCCACTTAATTTATTTTTGACAGTAACCGGTTTTAGCCTAGTAAAGCCATCTTTAGACTGGTACAATTTTTTTTACAATAGCTCTACACAGGAAGCCTTGAAGGAAATAAATGTGATCTTTAGGGATGCTGTGTGAAGGATATTTTAGGAAACGAACGAGAGGAAGTTCTGGGAAGGAAAAGGGTATTAGAAGTGGGTAGAAATCTGACCCTCAGATTCCTACTCACCCCTAATAACCATTTTCTTGCCAGAACTTTCTTTCCCAAAAACTTACTCTCCTTCCTTTCCTAAAAATACCCTCCAACCCCCCCCCACCCACTTCCATCCATAAAGATAACATAGATCCTGAGGGGAATTATTTTCCTCAGGGAAAGGAGTCAGTTTCCTCCCTGTGTGGGCTAATGTAAAAAAAACGAGTGTGCTTTAGACTTTAGACCACACAACTGAAGTAAAACTTCTGCTCCATCTGTATGATAGGAAGAGAGAAAGAAAATTTGAAAAAAATCTCTCTTGCTTCTACAGTGATATACGAAGCGTTCGCCTCGCTTAACGTAACGCTCTCGTCAGGCATTCACCAGCTTACCCCCAAGTCAAGCGTGCGTAAAGAAGTTTTACTTCAAAAATCAGACAAGCGATTAAGTACCTATCTACAAATTAGATTTTTTCCTCGATAATTTTTCACGGTCTGGATAATATAATATAATTAAAGTTAGAAGCCGAGAATGTAAGTTTGTAACTGACCAGGAAATAGCTAATATTAAACATTAATTAGTATAACATTCTAGTTGTAGTAAAGTTAGTTTGTTCAATGTTATGGTCCGTTTTGCAAACCGCAGCTCGGCGGGAGAGGCAGGTAGGGTGGTAGGGAGCAGGTAGGGGTAGCAAGGGGGAGGGGGATATATCAGACCACGGAACTGTGTGAGTTTTTAGCCGCGCGGGTTCCGAAAACGCGCATTCTGTTCCGAATCCACTATAATTTATGTGTTGTCCCAAACTTCTTTTAGGCGTAAAAGTTGCCCGCGCATTATTTGACACCGGCCGGAGTTTGGGCGGTTTGGTAGGGAAGTTGGACTCACCTGATGATTAAAGTTAATTTATGAGATCATTTTTACCCCCTGTCTCCCAATGATGAGGGTGCTCTGCGAGTGTGTGCACTGTGTAGGTGGTATTTGGAGACAAGTAAAAATAAGCTTTACTTTAATCGTTGAAAAGGACTATCAAAATCACTTTGGTTATTCACATTCAAGAAGTTATTGATACAAGAAAACTATAATAAAGCTTACGGAATTAAGTAATAATATATTCTGGGTTCTATTCGCAATGGATATATAATAATATGGATATGTGTCGATAATATGTTGCAACACAGGTGTGCATACCCAGGCTAAAAGGCCCAGTCAACATTTAGGCAGTTCCCGTTCTAAGAAACAAAACATGTGCAAGGGTACAGTTTATTACTTGCATATTTTTATAACTTTTGTTATTCGGTACGTATAAAACTATAAAGATTTTTCATTATTTTAATTTTTTATTAATATTTTTTAAAGGTAAATAATACACTAAAACAAAGAGAAAACCACTTATCATGAATTATCAGAACATTTAAATATTTTTTACATATCTTTCCTACCTCAATATATTATCTATTTAGCTACTTTAGAAATTTATTTTAGAAATTTTGTTAACTTAAACGTACAAATTACTGAAAAAAAACACGTTTTTGGACTGAAGCATGACAATTCACTCAATTTCAGATGTGGAGGCCTTTTATTATGTATTTCTGGCCTCGGTATGAGAATACTTTTTGATAGATCGCTGCATTACATGTCGGAATAGACGAACAGTCTTGTTTTTGAAAGGTAATGATCACAGTTTCACAAATCCTACAATTAAAATATCCCGTGATTTTCACGGATCATGCACTTTTAACGTTTTAAATGAAATGTGAGATTTATGAAAACTTTGTGTTATTTCCGCTTCACAATTAAAGCTCTATAAATTAAACGTTTCTAAACGTATCCGAATACTAAAAATTGTCTTTGAAACATTACAAAATAAGCTTTCAAATTTTTAATATTTCAAGTAAATATTAACATTTTAGATTGATAATTCAATTTAGAATGCAAACATAAAAAATGAAAAAATGACTCACGTGATGTTATGTGAAAATGGTACTAAAATAACGGATTTTGTAAAAAACAATACTTATTCTATTGTAAAAATGTATAATAAACAATTTGGTTACCTCACGTTTATATCATTTCATACAAGAATATTTAATAAAGGCGGGTTAATGTAGGCGATTTTGCGGTCTACCACGCATATGACAGTATAGGTCTTTTTATGTATTTCGAATGACAACTTGAAAAGTGATGAGTAGCTAGTATTTTTATGGAGCTTTTACTTTTTGTTTTAGGGATGTCACTAGAACAATAACGGATTTATAATGATTTCTCAGGAAACACGCGTTGACGTGAAAACACTCTTATTGTACTTGCTGCTATTGTCATATTAACGTGTATATCTGCTAACGTTGCTGAGTGGTTAAGCTAAACTTCAGGAATATTTTCGATAATTTTCATATTTTATGGGACGGATGTTTAAAAATTTTAGTGAAAATACTTAAAGGAAAATACTATGCACAATATAACAATAAGTAATTATTTTTTTTAAGGAATCCTAAGAAAGAAGTAAGTATGTACATTCTAGTAGAAAGTTCACTAGTATAAAAAGAACGAAGAGTTAAAAAAAGGATCTAAAAAATATCGTAACACGACAAAGTGTTTGAAAATCAAAGACAACGGCAAAGGCGGGATATTAAAAAAATCTTTGTTCTTCTCAACAATCGAGGCCGTTCCGCAGAGGCATCGGGCCGTAGAGAGCGGAACACGCGAGAAACGGAAAGACAAAGATGTGTGTTTCGTGTTCGGTTGGGATCCATAGTACGAAGAATGAATGCGAACAGTAATGAATGTGCATTTTATATACCAGAAAAAAACTGTGATTATTAGGGCGGCCGTTATTTCAGCTTATTTTGTTCTGAGGAAGTACTTGCAGCGCCAGTGATTATTCGGAACCGCTGCACACGATAAATATGTAGGTACCCAGAAAGCTATAGCATTTGCCAATATGTCATTGGTGGGATGTTCAATGGTCAACTGTTAATTAAGATCTCAGCCCCTTCGTCCTAAATATTAAAAAATATATATATCAGGATAAAATTGAAGGTCTCCGTGGTCGAGGGGTAAGGCTCTCGGCTAGCAATCCGAAAGTCGCGGGTTCGAATCCCGGCGTAGCCAAGTTAATTTCATTTGATATATTTGTTTTATTTCACAATTTATCCATTAAAAATATAGATTTGTATAGTGTTTTTCCGGCACGTTCCAGATTTGAAGATTTACATAAAGAAGCCCTGGTGTACGACCACCATTCAGAATTAAAAAGTTGCTTGAAATGGCTTTACCCTTTTTGGTGAACAGATCTGAATAGTCAGGTACTTCTCCACTTCCTACTTCCCCTATACTTCCCCTCTCCGCCATCTTCAGCGTCACAACAATTAGGGATGCCATAGTCTCACTGGCTCCGAACGGTTGGGAGCAGTTGAGACTCTTATGCGGTATTCAAGTATTCACCCAAAAAAACAGCGCATAATATATGTATGTATTTGTATTAAAAGGAGTTTACGGATCAACATACTAGTGTGAAGATGTTCGTTGTTCGTATTCTATCTTATCTTAATATGTAAAACAAAATCGAGTAAGTTACACCGTTTATAACTCGAGAACAGCTAGACCAGTGTTTATGATCTTTGATTTGTTGGATTGGTTTTCGCCCCGAATAGCAAAATAACTATTAAAACATCGGAAAATTCACGAAAAAAAAAGTTAGGAAGAAAATTCTTTCCCCATACATTTTGTATGGAACGAATTCTCATTTTTTGAAAGAGAGGAATATTGTGATAAGTATAATATTGAGTAGTGAGTAAATTCCAAAAATTCAAAAACGTCTAATGTCAATGCGCTGATTGTTTTGCTTTTATTTTTAAACATTCCTCTTTCTTACACACTAAATGTCAACAGTCGAAAATGGGACAAACGGGAACGTATGTATGTATGTCTGCACCCCTCCAAAGGAAAAATACAATAATTATAATAAATCTCCCACGTAAGTAAGTGGAAAAGTAAGAAAATCACAAAAATTATGAATCCGTTCACAACGCCATTTCTGATACTGACAAAAACACATAGTGTTTTTATGAACTTAATAAAAAAACTGAATTTAATACAGCTAATAAGCTAACATAACAGTTATTGATTCTGATGCAGCACAGTTCCCCGGGTCAGCTAGTCAATAATAAAAATAACGTAATATTTGTACATATAATAACTATATATATATATAACTTATATATAACTTACTCATTTGGCATAATTAAATGGTCTAATACAGATTTAGATAGCTTAGAACGATTAATTAGAACTACATTAACAAAATTTCATTGTCATCATCCAAATTCAGCTATAGAACGTATTAATTTACCCAGAAATTTAGGAGGTAGAGGTATAGTCAAAATAACATCTTTAAAACATAATCAGGTAGAAATGCTAAGAAATTTTTTCCATAGGAAAGCTGATAGTTCAGAAATGCACAAAATAATATGCAAGGCAGATAGAAATATTTCACCATTAAATTTATACGACGAGAATGCCAGCATTCTTATAAATACCAACCAGGAATTATTAGATTCCTGGTCAAATAAAATTCTTCACGCAAAACACTTCAATTATCTCAACCAAACATATGTTGACAAATTTTCGTCAAACAAATGGTTGAGTATTGGAGAGTTGAGCGCAGAAATAGAAGGCTTTATGCTTGACATACAAGATAGAGTCATTAATACTAAAAAATATAGGAAGCATATCATCAAAGATGCAAATCAAATTGATGATTTATGTAGAAAATGTTTGGCTTTTCCGGAAACTATAGAACATATTATATCGGGATGTTCTGTATTAGCGCCGTCCGAGTATACATTTAGGCACAATCAAGTCTTAAAAATAATTCACCAAAGTTTGGTAATTAAACATAACTTGATTGACTGCCGTAATGTACCATATTATGAATATGAACCAAATTCATTTTTAGAAAATGAATTTTATAAAATTTATTATGATAAAACTATTCTGACAGACAGAACAATTAGTCATAATAGACCCGATATAGTTTTACATGACAAAATTAAGAAAATAACTTATATCATTGATGTCGCTATTCCAAATTCTTGTAATATTCAGAAAACTGTTTCTGAAAAAATAAGAAAATATACAGATTTAGGAAATGAAATTAAAAGAATTTGGCATTCTCAGACTATAAAAATATTACCATTTGTTATTTCGGCTACTGGCATTATACCTAGCTCTCTCATTCAAAATTTAGGCGTATTAGATTTGTCAAAAAATTTGTACATAAAAATGCAAAAGTCGGTCATTTTAAATACATGTAGGATTACGAAAGATTTTTTAAATATTTATATTGAGGGATCAGTAGGATTTATCGGACCAGTTAGGATTTCATCAGAGCCGAACCCTCTGATATGAAAATATCTGGAGTCGGTGAAATATTTTCCCATTATGTTTCTGGTGGATTGACGTATTGTTCTTGTATTGTTTTATTCTTATATAGTGCACTTACATTGCGTTAATTTACTAGATATTCATTTGTGGAAAAGTGTGTGGAAGGGTTTAGTCTTTCATTTGGGAAAGATTCAACCCGGACATAAAATCTGGAGCACCGTATAAATAATAATATTCTTGTAATATTCAGAAAACTGTTTCTGAAAAAATAAGAAAATATACGGATTTGGGAAATGAGATTAAAAGAATTTGGCATTCTCAGACTATAAAAATATTACCATTTGTTATTTCGGCTACTGGCATTATACCTAGCTCTCTCATTCAAAATTTAGACGTATTAGATTTATCAAAAAATTTGTACATAAAAATGCAAAAGTCGGTCATTTTAAATACATGTAGAATTATGAAAGATTTTTCAAATATTTATATTGAGGGATCAGTAGGATTTATCGGACCAGTTAGGATTTCATCAGAGCCGAACCCTCTGATATGAAAATGTCTGGAGTCGGTGAAATATTTTCCCATTATGTTTCTGGTGGATTGGCGTATTGTTCTTGTATTGTTTTGTATTTATTATACTTATATAGTGCACTTACATTGCGTGAATTTACAATATATTCATTTGTGGAAAAGAGTGTGGAAGGGTTTAGTCTTTCATTTGGGAAAGATTTAACCCGGACATAAAATCTGGAGCATTGTAAAAATATTAATTTTTGAATTTCATGTAAAAGTCAGCCTTCTGCAACTCATAATTTGATTATACATAGTTGCTTGCAAACATGTTACTGCAACCCTTTAGAAATTGTAACCAACGTAAAATACCTATGTGTAATAATAGACAAATTTTTGAGATGGTATGATCATGTCAATATGTTGGTAAATAATACAAGGAGACTTACCTATATCTTTAAAGGACTCAGACACATACTAGACAAAGAAAAATTAAAAACGGTTTATTTTGCAATAATCCAGTCTATGCTTTCTTATAATATAGTGTGCTGGGGATCCTGTCAAAAGACTCATATAGGACCACTTAATATTGCACAAAAACTGATTCTTAAAGTTATGCTCAAGAAAAAATTTAGATATCCAACCAATTTACTTTATAAGGAATGTAATGTTATGAATGTTAAACAACTATATAATACACAAACGATTTGTAGATTTTTTAATAATATTGATAGTTTAGAAATAACACAGCAAATTCATATTGCTAGAGTTGGCTCTGGTCTGAACTTTATGGAAATTTATACTAAATCTTCTTTGGGTCAAAAAAATAAATATATTTTTTCTAAAAGTCAAATCTCAACATTATGGTCACCCTACAGCCTACATGCTTTCATTGTAATGTACTATCGCCTTCAGCTGATTAGGTACCTACTAATTATACTCATTATCTGTAAGAAAGATTCAACAATATTGTTCTTCAATATCTGTATTATTTTTGTGTTATTTTATTAAATTTTAGAGTTGTTAACCTCAATACAGGCTTGACTTAGTGAGGTTATAAACTGCTTTGTTAACATTAGACCTATGTACCATGTAAAGAAACAAATAAATAAATTTGTATGGCACAGTTTTGTGTTATTTCACTTCATTGCAATTAGATACCTGCTCCTCGAATTCATAGTTAAAAATGAGAAACATATTTATAGGTATATATAATTTATTTTATAAGGTTAGATAATATGTACTTATGGTTTGTTGCAATAAATCGATTTACAATTTTCTTTTCTTGAAACTGACCCGCTCATTTGGAATAAACTTCCCTCAGCTCTCACTAATTAATATCCAAAATTATTAAATAAATCCTACCTTCCATAAATCTTAATTCATTTTCAATATACTGTTATAAGCCATATTCTCAAGTTTCCGGTGATTGTTTGGTTACGGTTTCCTCCTTGTTGTACTTTAATATTTAATGTCCTCTCGTAATGTCCTTATTCCTGAATATAAACTGCTTTCTGTTTTATATTTTAATTTAGTTTTAATGTTATTGTTTTACCCCCTATACTATACTAACACGGTTATTGTTAAATATTACTGTCCTGTTAAAGAGCACTATTAATAATTTTCTGATCTTTTGTTATACTAAGTATTCTTTGTTTCGTGTTTAATGATCAAAACTTGATCGTAAAGAGAGGAGTAGGAGTAATCTATATTTATTATTTTTAAGTTTTGTACAATTAAGCCCAGTGAAACAACAAAGTAGGTTTAATAACATTTTATTATTTCAAAATAAATATACTAAAAGCAGAGGTTTTTTTCAATTTCACATCTTTGCCTTTTAATTTTTAATAGAGCTCCACGTACAAAGAGATTTTAGCAAGACACAGAATCATATATTTCCAAAGAATATGACGACAGCTCCCGTAGCACCGTAGACGGAGAAACACCTTGATTAGAACTGGAATTAAAAATGTAAATGATGATTTCTCACCCTCCAGAGGGGCAAAGTATTTTATGGAGAGCTCTGAGAAAAGAAATGAGAAAATACGTACGTTTCTTGGTCGTAATTACGGTGTTTCACGCTCGTCTTTCGGGAACCTTGAATAGCGACTACCGCGTTATCACCCCACGCCCCACGTAGCGCCGTGCTCTGAAGCTCCGGAGCTCTGAGAGAAAGAAACAATGTCTTCTTCACCATCGCGCAGTGTATTAACGACTTCATTATTTATTAAAAGTGATATTTAAAAAGCAAATATACAGTCGATTCACCTAAGTGTAATCAAACTATAAAAACAATAAAGGTTAAATTTTTTCTGCAAAACTTTCAAAAACACTTTGTGGTGTCATTTTTAATTAAATGAAAACAAATAACTTTGTAAAAGCACCACTACATAATCAATATTATCAACGTATTTTGAGAACAAGATAAGATCAATATTTAAAAAAAAAGTATAGATAATTAAGTGCTATAAACAAAATATTAAAGGAAGAGGTGATTAACTACTTAAAAATATCTTTAAAAATAATTATATCATTGATCGATGATTATATCTGAGGGAGCGGACACGCGGATCGGCAGAGACGGGGACGTTTAAATGAAAGGCGTCAGTCGATGTGATGAGTCAGTCTTCATTGCTGATACCACAGATAATAGAAACAAAGGGAGATATGCTACGTTGGCCGCCAGACCGTGGGCGGACTACGGCGTAATACGCGTAGTATGAATACGGAAAGAATTCGTTCATTTATTTGATTTTGTGTCGTAACCGAGCACGGTTTGTGCCCGTTTTATTCAAAATGCCGTCTTGTTCAATGCAACTATGTAAAAATACTACAAGCAATGTGAACTTCAAGACAAATTGAGTTTTATTTCACCGCTAAGTACAAAATTAGAGTGAGTTATCATTTTTTAATGATTATTCAAAGTTATAATTGACGTAAGGCCCCGGTAAAGCAAACATCGCCGCCATGACGAAGCTAGTGAGGGGGACGCGAATTCTTTTAAAAACCGACTATCGATATTTCGGAAAATTAGCAGGGCTATGTAAAAAAAAAATATATATATATATACAAACATATTATTAGATAATACCTACCTCTAAAACTTGACAGTTGCTTGATTCACGCTCCGCAAATAAATAGAATTCAAACAGTTAAAAGGAACCGCACTTCTTCACAAGTGATATAATCACAACAGTGACATCCAGTTTACTAAGTTAAATAACTACTTATGTGTACAAGTGCACCTAAATATAAAAAAAACAGTAAAAAATTAAGTTGGAACACGCTCAGCAACTAAACACAATTCAAACAGTTAAAAGTGAACCACACCTCTTTGCATGTGATATAATCACAACAGTGACTTTCAGTTTACTAATTAAATAACTAATTATATGTACGAGTGCACCTTAATATAAAAAAAACAGTAAAAAAAATAATTTGGAACTTATAAAAATAATTGGAAGTGATAAAAGGCAAACGTCAAATAAGTGCAACAATACAATTGTTCATTAGTTCATAAAATCAGAAGTATATAAAAGTAAAATTCGCCACCTCATACAAGAGATCAGTAGCAGCGTGGATTAATGCGCCACCATCTCGTGAATTTGCCGACCGCTAGTTCCCGTCCGGCCCGAGCTCAATCCTCACACCGGCGAAAAATTTTATTGAGATTCTTTTTTATTAAATAATAATAAACCTAAACCATCTATTCTCTACTCTACTAAACAACAGGTGGCAGTAGTATTTACTGATTTTAATAAACATATATAACTTACCACTTTTGTCCAACAGAGGGCAACAGGTGTATCAAAAACAATCTCCAAAACGAATTAACATTCAAATAAAATCAAAATAAATAAAACGAACACAAGTCCACAAGATGAATTGCCAAGCCTGTTCTGAGCCAACCCTGTCAGACGAGTCCGTTTTTATATGTACGCTGTGCAAAGGAACATATCACTTACTCTGTGGTGGAGTAACTGAGAGCTCCTACCGTCGCCTCAGCAAGGAGCGACGCACACAATTAAAATGCACCCAATGCTTATGTGCTGTGCCATCTATCAAAGCAAGTGGTAGCGCCCTTGTGGACACTGAACTACTTTCTAAGTTACTCGAGCAGAATACCCAGATTCTAGCCACTCTGGCGGCTATGAGCAAACAATATGAAGATATTTTACATCGAGTCCACGATCTAGAGGACATAAACAGCAAACTTGAAAAAAGGAACACTGACCTTGAAACGAGAATCGACATCCTAGAAAACCAAATGGAACAAATTGACAGGAAGCATAAGTCAAAAAATGTAGAAATTAGGGGGATCCCCGAAATTAATGGGGAAAACTTAAATAACTACATTTTTAACATTAAAAAAATAACTAACTCCAAAAACGAATCCAACAACATCGATGCAGCTTACCGTATCAACCAAAAGTCCAAAAAAGATCAACGCAGGCCAATAGTAGTGAAATTCAAAACCACCATCGACCGTGATGATTTCCTGAGAGACATTAAAAACTACAACAAGCAAGCCCCAAATCGTGAAGACAAACTAAACACCACCATCATTGGAATGGCAGGACCAAGTTCCCAAATTTACATCTCGGAACATCTGACCTTTCGCGCAAAGCATCTATGGTTTCTCGCGAGAAAAGCTACACGTGAAAACTGGTTTAAGTTTGCCTGGACAAAGGGAGGAAATATATATGTCCGCAAAGATAACGGGACACCTGCTATTATTATTAACGATACAAACAAAAACATTTTGTCTCCCTCAATCAATAACCAATAAACAAAGCTCTTTTAGACATACTCGTATAACTTACTCTCATATGTTTATACTTTTCCACACAAATCTATATGTAAATCACAGAATCAAGAAGTATATGTTGTGTCTTAACATGCTCATGTCTTATACTCTTTATATGTTTTTGTTATGTATTCGCAGCAAATATATATATACTGTGTATACTTACGATTATATTATATATACTTTATATGCCTATGTAAAATATTCGCAACAATCAAAGCCTTATATTGCTTGTATACTTAATATGCTTATGTTTTCGATTCATATTCTCTATGTGCTTAAGTTTTATAATCTTTATAAGATGATGTTTTTCTTTCTTAATGTGATTATACTTTTTATTCTTTATATGCCTAGATCTTATATTCGCGAAAAATATATGTATACTTTATTTACCTATTCTTATGCTGTATTTACTTTATATGCTTATGTGAAATATTCGCAGCAACCAAACCCCAATATCACTTGTATACCTTATATGCTAATGCTTATGTTTAACATTCTTTATAAGCTTATGTTTTATATTCTTTATATGATAATGTCTTGTATTAGCTACATGCCTAAATTCTACATACTTTTTATGTTTATAATATATATATTATTAATACACTTATGCTATGTATTCCCAACAACTCTTATATAAGACACACGTTTTCAAAGTCCGATGAATAATATTATTACGGATGAACTAGATAGCACTTATAATATAGCAGAAAAAGTATGTAATAATGTCGATGAATGCAACCTTCTGTTTAAAAAAAAGACAAACTCATTAGTCATTATGCACTTAAATATTAGGAGTATTTACAAAAACATAAACGAATTATTATGTACTCTTAGTCTCTTAAAAACTGAACTCGACTGTATTGTTTTAACAGAGGCCCACCTTAACACAGTAAATATAGATAATATACCACAATTACCAAACTTTACATGTATTCACACGAAAACACACATTAACAAGAATAGTGGCCTAGTTATTTACGTTAACCAAAAACATCAATATGTATCTTATAAAGAAGTAAACATGACTCTCACGAACTGCATAGCATTACAATTAAAAGTAAATAATCAGATTTATCAAGTTATTGCTGTATACCGAACCCACGGTTCAAAAACTCAACAATTTATAGAGAACCTCAAAGATGTAATTAACAAAAACAAATGTCAAAATACTATAGTGACGGGTGACTTTAATATAAATATAGGTCATAATTCAAACAGCGTCGAAAAAAATGATCTACTTAATACGATGGCTGAACTGAACTTCATTTCATGTATAAACGATTACACTAGAGTTGTGCCCCGACAAAACCCATCATGTATTGATCACATTTGGACTAAGGCAGACACAACTACACAATTAACACCTGTCATTTGGAAAACAAACATTACCGATCACTACACGTGTTTCTTAATTCTTGACTTTAAAAAAAAAATGGCCTTTTCCAAAACTGCATTACAACAGTATAACATAAAAACCTTAAACATACAACTTCTTAAACAAAAATTGAAATTGGAAAAATGGGAAGAGACATTAAACACCGAAGATGCCGAAAAATCTTCAATTTTATTCGAAAAAACACTTCGCGAACACATAATAAACGCAACTAAACATAAAAACGTCAAACTAAAATCAAAACATAGAAAAATTAAGCCCTGGATCACCCATGGAATAGTTACCTCAATTAGGAATAAAGAAAAACTGTTTTATCAAACCCGAAAACAACCTAATGACTTAACTTTATTACAATCATATAAAAAATACAGAAACAATCTTACAAATTTGATTAAAACAACTAAAGAAAATTACTTCAAGGTAAAAATTGAAGATAGTGGTAAAGATAACAAAAAAGTCTGGGCTACAATTAATAACATTATTGGCAATGGTAATAAAAATAAACAAATAAATAAAATAACTTATGACAACGAAACAATAGACGCTATAAAAGAACCAACTAAAATTGCAAACATTTTCAATAACTACTTCGCTAAAGTCGGAGAGAATCTAGCCAAAAAAATCGACTCTTTTCAATCTAAAAATACGTCCAATACATCCACACAAACTTGCTTAAATATTTTCGAAAAGTTTGAAAAATGCACCCAAATAGAAATAGAAAAAATTATAATGAACCTACGAGTGTCCGCGAGCCCTGGTTTTGATAATATCACAGTAAATTTATTAAAACAAATGAGACAATTAATATCAAAACCAATTGCACATATCATTAATAACAGCATACAGCAAGGAATTTACCCAAAAATATATAAAAATACAATAATAACCCCGATTTTCAAATCAGGAAATACATCTGACATCTCAAACTACCGTCCCATATCTATTATATCTAACGTAGCAAAAATATTTGAAAAAGTCGTAAAGTCACAATTAACTAAACATATCACTTCAAATGAAATCATTAATGATAACCAATTCGGCTTCAGAGAAAATTTAGGTACGCAAGATGCAATTGCAAAAATAACCTCTATAATCTATAAAGCTCTTGACTCGGGAAATAAATGTCTAAGCATATTCATCGATCTAAGGAAAGCATTTGACAGTATAAGCCACAGGAAGCTAATCAAAAAATTAGAAAAAATTGGAATCCAAGGAACAGTTAAAGAATGGTTTAAAAGTTATCTTCATAAAAGACACCAACACGTAAAAATTAACAATATGTTGAGTGAACCCACCTATTCCGAATTTGGAATTCCTCAAGGGACAGTTCTAGGTCCAATATTGTTTATCATTTACGTGAATGAAATGCTTACAGTACCAAAAATGGGAAAAATCATATCTTTCGCCGACGACACAGTTTTAATCATAGAAAAAAAAACTTGGGAAGAAGCCTATCAAACCGCGAATGTAGAAATAAATAACCTAAAACAATGGTTGGATGACAACTACCTTTCCTTAAACTCTGACAAAACCTATTTCATGACCTTTACATTATCAGACAAATTCCATCCAACAATAAATTCCAATATTACTATTCATAACTCTTGTAATAATTATACGGACAACTGCAATTCACCTAAATGCTCAAAAATCTCAAAAAAAAGTAATATTAAATATTTAGGCATAATTATAGATCAACATGTTAAATGGACAGAACATATTGCACAAACTGCTAACAGAATACGTAAACTTTATTACGTATTCCTCAAACTTAGAAATATTCTACAAAAATCTATGCTACTAAAGGTTTACTATGCATTAGCCCAATCAGTTCTACAATACGGAATAATAGGCTGGGGAGGAGCGTTTAAAACCAACTTAACCCCACTTGAAATAGTACATAGAAGACTTATCAAAATTATTCTAAAGAAACAATTAGACTATTCAACCCAAAAATTATTCGATGAATTCAAAGTATTACGACTAAATAAAATTTATCAAAAAAATGCATTACTTCAAATCCACAAAGATAAACTAACAACACAGTCATTTAGCACCAGGCCGAGAACCTTAGGACAAATAATAATCCCTAAACTTAATACAACAACAGCCCAACATCATTACACATACTCAGCCATAAAATGCTTTAACGAACTCCCCAAAGAAATGCAATCCGAAAGGAATTATGAAATTTTTAAACAAAAACTTAAAAAACATTTTACTATTTATTAGATTTAGGTATGTGTTACGATGTGCCAACTTATATTTCCATTCTGAACAAAAAAATATCAACTTATATTTTCTCTATGTATGAAAATTCACATTATGTATATGTACAAAAAAAAAAAGCCAACTTATATTTTTATTGTAAAAAAAAAATTCCATTTTGCACAAAAAAAAAAAATTACAAACTTATTATTCATTGCATATATTTAAAAAAAAGTAGTTCTACATACATCCAAATTGTAACAACTGTCAAGTATGTATAGTACTGTCAACCTGATAGTGCTCCCTCTCTAAACACGAGAATTTCTCAATTAGGGAGGTATTGTTACCACCAATATTATATATTATATATATTTTGTTTAATTGTATACTATATGTATTGGTTAATAAATAAATAAAAAAAAAAAATTTCTTTTGAATTTTTTTTGTAGATAATTTGGTGTCAATGCTGATTTGTGGTAGAAAAAAAATGCCATGCTTTTCTTTTCAAATCTTTATTTTTTATAAAAAAATTAATTGTTTGTTTCGCATGTGTACCATTTATCCGATTTTTAATAAAACTTTGCTGATTTTTTGTGCCCGAGCCCGCGGAGGTTTCTATATATAGGAGTATAACGGTGGGCTCTAGCATTATGAAATTATTTCCGTTACCATACATCCGAATGGGATGAAACTTTTATATTTTGGTGTGGGCACGTCCGTGAAGGTTTATATACATTTAACGGTAACCTCTGGCGTTATGAAATTTGTATTTTTTTTGACACGTGATCAGTTTGAAAAATGTGTGCAATTCATAAAGTTAAGCGGCAGGAAGGGAAGGAGTAGGTGAAGGGAATCCGGGACGACTGATCCGATAGGGAGAGGATAACTGGGGTGGGGGAAGGAAACGAAGAGGGGGGGGGGTTGGCAGGGGTGAGAGTGGGATGAAGGGGGGGGGGGGGGTTCGCGGGACGGGGAGAAGCATAACAAAAAATACATTGGGGTGACATATGAAATTGGGGTGACATATGACCATGGGGTGATGTATGACCCTGATGTGACCTACGACCGTGGGGTGACCTATGACCTCGGGGTGACCTATGGCATGGTTAGTCAACAAATGATTCATTTTGCTCGCACCTCTCCATAACATTTTTCGTAACGCATTCGCTAGCTTACTCCCCAAGAAGTTGAAGTAAAACTTCTTTACACACGCTCGACTTGGGGGGTAAGGTGGTGAATGCGTTACGAAAAGAGTGATGTTACGAAAAGTGTGATGCGAACGGTAATCGATGCGAATGGTGATAACGGGGCCTTGATGCACGCTTGACTTAGGGAGTAAGCTGGTAAATGCGTGTGGAGAAAAATTAAAAGTGTTATGGAGAGGTGCGAGCACAAGGAATCATTTGTTGAATAACCATGCCATAGGTTAACCCAAGGTCGTAGGTCTCCCCAAGGTCATAGGTCACCTTGAGGTAGTAGGTCACCCCAAGGTCATAGGTCACCCCACAGTTTTAGGTCACCCCAGGGTCACAGGTCACCCCATAGTCATATGTCACCCCAACGTTATATGTCACCCCAATCTCAATGTCAATGTCACCCCAATGTCATGTGTTCTTTTATAAGTTAGTGAAGTTTTACTTCAGTCGTGTGGTCTAAAGCACACTCGTTTTTTTTAAAATGAAAGACAAACATTCCCGGGTAACGAATAACCCGACAATATTTGAAAATCTCCTACTACCACCTGAGTAAGCAGAAAATGTTGCTTGAGTCGTGATGGAGGACTTAGCCAGCCGAGGAATCGAACAGGGAACGCCTGGGTGGGACCCAAACGCGATGCCCACTCAACCACTGTCCGGTCATACTATGATTCGATGTGTTTTCTATTTAGTTTTTACAAAGCATATTTAAGATGAGATGGCTGTTAGACAGCATTCAGAGTGGGATGGTACACAGATGCATGGGACTCTTGTGAAGTACTCAAATAGAAAATAAATTAACATTAGTAAAAAATTAGAATTTCTTTTTATGGATTTTTACAACAAAAGCACAATTTGAGTGTTATTGTGATTAATATTATTGAACAAAACCAAAAACTGTTAAAATTCTAAATAGATTAGAAACAATTGATGTGGATTTGTTACGAATGGGACACGTTACGATTTGGACACACTCATTACGATTTATCGGTTCTGAGAATAGATCACACTTATTCCGATTTATCGGTTCTGAGAATAAGAATTTTTCATCCAAATCTCAACTGAAATAATTTTAAAATTAAAATACCGATTGCTGTCGATTTATATTGTTGCAATCTTTATTTGTTGTCATTTGAATGTATTGCTAATTGCGAATGCAGTCGAGACGTGTACGCATAGAAATCTGTCCTAAGTATTAGTGCCAACGAAAACGACAAGTTGCAAGTGCGAGTTCGAAAAGGGGCGAATACTTTAGCGTAAGCGAAGGTGTGTAATAGTATTGGTTAGCAATATCGGCGACACGAGGTAACGCAGTTCTAAAGGGTTCAAACTGCCTATAGCATATCTTGGGTTTCTAATATCTTTGGCTGATACGTAGCGATGGTAAATTTAGTGTAAAGTAACAGGTTGCAGACAGGAGCAATGATGATGAGGCTCGTAGGTGATGCAGTGATGAAGGTCGATGATGCAGTGGTGTGGCAGACCACGGGTCTGCATGTCGCCAGCATGTAGTTGCGCACCGTAGTGGTGGAGAAGACCTTGACGTCCAGGATGAATGCTCGACGCAGTGAGTCGCGGAGATGAGCTGCGGTGAACCTGAGGAGTTGCTGCGCACGTGACAAGAAGGCCCGCCGCGGAACTTGTCGTGGGCAATTGTGTCTCTTGAGAGATGTTGCGTCTTCGAAGGTTGATGATGCACCGACACAGTCGGCAGTGAGTCGCCGAGAGTCTGGCCGGTACCGCACTGGAACCTTATCACTTGATGCACTATCTATGTGAGTTAGTGAGCTGTTACTTGCACTAGAGACTGGAACTGACTGACTGACTAGCGCTGTGTCACTGCGCTTTATATAGCCGACCATGTGAGTAGCTACCTGGAACGCCAAGTAATATTGAGCGCCCGCGCAACGTAGAGAAGACTCTGGAACATTCCGTGGCCGTAAGAATGTGACAGCTGTTGAGTCGAGGCCTTTCAATGTGCTTCCCGAAATATGTAGCCGTGTGCGGGATGAAACAATATAATGCAGGTATTATGTACCTTTCGAGAATGTGCTTGCTATATCAGTGGCGGCGCAAGGATTGTCGCTAAAGAGGGCGACCGTTCTGGTCGCCATATATGCAATGAATTTATTTAGCTATTACCAATTTAAAAAAAAATTGTTGTTAATCATATTTAATTGACTATTAACATTTTTTCTATTTCTTAAAATAACTAAATTATCTAATTGTAAACCCGTTGTGTTTGTATGTAAAATTAATCTAATTGCAATATTAATCTTATCCTGACAAAGTAATCTATGTTTTCGAAATATGTTCATAATATTTATTATAAAGTGGTGTTTTTAAAAAGTTATTTATTATCATTTAATAAGGTGAGATTTGTTTATTAGACCACATAAATAAAACTGTACTTGTCCCAAAATAATCCCCAAAAATTCACCTAAGAGATAAAGTATAGTATAGAAAGGTGCCTTTTTCTAATGATTACTTTGATGGCGTCACACATTTCTTTCGAAATAATGTAGTTTTTTGTCAGGTGCAGCCAAGGATTCATTTTTAGATTTTGGTGCAATACGATAAAATGAGTTAAGAGATGCTAACATTTTACGTACTGTTCTTCTACTTTAAAAGCGGTTAATCTTACCTCTTGACTCCCATACAAAATTCAGCATCTATTGATAAACAAACGTAGGCTTTTTGAGACCGGTGACGTCACACAGATAACCACAAATTTGGTGCTTTTTGGAAGACCCGAAATATTTAAAAATAAACAAAATATTTAAACTATTACAACCAACTATAATAATTTAAAAAAAGTACTAGTATTTAAGTTGGAAGGTTATTATTGATAACAAATTGACTGGAGTTCCTTATAATGTAAAAAAATACTTAGTTTTCGTAATGCGAGTAAGGGTGTAATTTTTTTTGCTCTTTTCATACAGAAATATAAAGTGTTCAGATGCCGGGAGGGGGTTTTTTTCTTCAGCGAGACAAAGGGGAGCACATCCTCATTATTTTTACCAGTCAAATTATCTCGCCTTAAAAATGCCCACACACGAAGATCAGATGCCTGCTAGGCCGGTGGGGGAGTGGGGTGGTGGGGTGGTGGGTGGTGGGTGGTGACCGGGGGAGGGTTTAGAGGTGAAGTGAGGTGAAGGTGGATAAAGGTTGTGTCGCGCGGGAATTTTATTATAACACAAAACGAATCGTGAGATGGTTTTTAAAAATTACCGGAACTTTTTCTTATAGCTGAAGCATAAAATCGTATAAAAATACAAGAAAAAAGTTTTTCAGTTTCATGAGGCTTACATAAAAATGGCTGTATTTAGCCCTTTTTAACTACCAAAAACGATTTTAGTATAACATTGGCCTCCGAATATCTTAAAATCCTTTCTCGAAATAAAAAGTTTCTTTTAGAATTTGAAGATAATCCAATATTCAGGTGAATAAAGTATCTAGGAATCGTAATTGAACATAACCTTAGATGGACACATCATATCAAACATATCACAAATAAACTCCTCAAAACAATACACATTTTCCTAAACATAAGAAACATCTTTAAAATAAAACAAATAAAAACAATATATTTTGCACTTTGTCAGTCAATAATAGAATATGGAATAATTATTTGGGGAGGAGCAACAAAATCATCTATCGATCACTTAGAAATCGCGCTGAAAACGATCTTAAAGATAATACTTAAAGAACTTAGACTGACTGATACAGAACAAACATTCAACGGTTGTGACGTACTAGATATACGCCAATTATATGTTAAAACACTGCTTAACTACATTTTTGACCAGAAAAATAATCTCAAAATATCACTAATAGACTAGTTAGACAATCGTACAAAAATAACATACAAACTCTGACGGTAAATACATGCTTTGGACAAAGGCAACATACTAATATTAAGAAAATAAAAATAAATTCATAGTCAAAATAACAAAATGGATTAAAGAACAAAAAAGACAATATTACCAAAATTTCTTAACAAAATAAGAATAAAACACCTACCTACACGGAACACACAAAACCAATATAAAACATACATCACTCACCAACACACAACACATAATATATACCGATTTTAATTTTATTTAGGTAATAAAACCTATACCATTTAACCTATATTTTTACCTTAATTATAAATTTTTATTTTTTTGTATAAAATGGAGGCCTCAGCACAGGTGAGCTACCCAGTGAGGCCAACATTGCTGAATTGTATTTGAAATTAAAGATATTATACGTATTAGGCGTACCCCAGGGGTCTAACCTTGGCCCTCTGCTTGGCACTGATTCTGATCATGTTAAGCTTCAAGAAGACCTTTACATACTAAATAACTGGTGCATTCAAAACGATATGTTTTTAAATACTGAAAAATGTTACTTTATTACTTTTACTCGTAACAGAAGACGAAAGGATTATGTATATTCCATTAATAATGTTCTATTAAATGCAGTCACCACTATAAGAGATCTAGGAATCACTCTTGATTCAAAGTTTATGTTTGATGTACACATCAGTAAAATTATAAGTAAATCATTGAAAATGATTGGATTCATCCATAGAATATCAAAACCATTTAAATACCCCCAATCCATTATAACCTTGTACAACTCGTTGGTCAGAAGCAATTTGGAATATGGGAGTGTTATCTGGAATCCACATTATTTAAAATATTCTAAAACAATTGAATCTGTGCAAAAAAAACTCCTAAGACTGCTATCATTTAAACTTGGATTTAATGCCATACTCCAATCCTATGAGGAACGATTACAACACTTTAATTTTACAACATTGGAAAAAAGAAGACAATTTGCTGACTTAATATGTTTATATAAAATTATTCATGATAAACTTTTAACCACTCATTGTCTGAGCAACATACATATTAAAGTTCCTAATAGACGTAACTTAAGAAGTCAAAATATATTCCATATTGAAATATTTAATAACAATATTGCATACTTCAATCCACTGTCTAGAATGTGTCGTTTGTACAACACAATTGAATGTGACCTTATTGATATCTTCGCAAACAGTCTCGAATATTTTAAAAAACAAATTAAAAATCTTCTACCATGATATGTCATGGAAGAAGATTTTTAATTATTGTTAATTGATGATATGTCATGATTGATGATATGCTACGATTGTTAATTGCTTTATTATTATGTCTTTTCTTTATTTTAACTTTATTATCCTTTCCAGAAACGTTTCTTTCTCTGTACACTTACCATGTTTTAAATTTCTTGTCTTATATTTCTTTTTTATTATTTTTATTATTTCTGTTTTCTTTTCACTACTAGCATCTCCGTCTAGCAACAACTAAACCTTAATTACGCATGCTGTGAACATTTCTAATTGGAGTGTTAATATCAGCTCATATTCCAACGTAATAATATTAATGCAATAATTTGTTAACACTCTGTAAATGTTTCAAAAAATAAATAAATAAATATCAAAATAAATAAATAATAAATAGAATAATTAGTTTGGAAATAAAAAATCGAAGAATTGACATTAAGTCTTTTACAGGCAAGACAGATTTTATGTAATGCTTAAGTAAATATTAAAGAAAATCTTAATTTAACTGATTTGTTAGATTTAATTGAAAAAAAAAATTTGAAAAATAATTGTCATCGAAAATTATACTTTTATAATTAAATACAAAAAAAGTATTAATTTCGGTGTCTGTCCTACGTAACACTTCTTCAAGGAACTGTTGGACTTGGAATTGTTTTTAAATTTAAGTATCAATTTTTAAATCGAAACTGTTTGATTGAAGAATTCAATGGTCGAGAGTTAAGGCTCTCAACTAGCAAGCCGAAGGTCGCGGGTTCAAATCCCGGCGTGCGAAAATAAATTTTATGTTATTAATTTGAGTTTCTTCACAATTAATTAATTAAAAATAACATATACTCAGTATATTTGTGGCGCAAGATACTCTCAGAATGGCCCGGTGTTAGACCACCATTCAGAATTGAAACGTTGCCTTAAATGGCTTTAGCCGTGTCAATTGATCAGATGTGAATAGCTGGGTACTCCCCACTTTTCAATTACTTATCTCACCTCCCCCCCACTAAGTTTAGCCTTACAACTCACCTCGCCCTTGAGATGATTTTTCACAAAAACTTCGCTATAAAAATTATCCATTTATTATTATTATTAACATACCCCAATTTGTGATGCCATAGTCTCACTTGCTCATACGGTAACTGTTTGGGTTATTGTGTGGTATTCATATAAAAAAGCGAAAACGTTCCTAAGGAACAACCTATAATATGATAAATTTAACATAACATTATTTTAATTATCGTTTTGAAATAAAATTGACATTGATTTGTAGAGATTTCGGACTATCCCGCGATTTTTACAATTCTGAGCTATATAGTGTGTAAATAATTATGCATACTAAAAATGTTTTTTTGTTATTATTTAAATTGTCTACTAATTGAAGTTCGCTTTTCCTACATCAAATATTTTTATGCCCAATCAATTTCGTTCAAGACTTCTTGACGTAGTATATGTAGTATATTTTTGGCGTTATTTAGTATTAAAAAGAGGTAGCGCATATAAAAGGGTGTGCAGACGAATAAGAAGAGGTGTGAGGTGTGCGGTGTGGGCGTAAAGGGGAGATAATGGGGAGTGAGGCACGCCGGTATGAATATTCATAGAGTGGATGGATTCCGCAGTTATTGTAGTGCATAATTTCCTCCCATCAGCGCTCCTAGATCGGTTAATGGTTTGCGCCGGGAGAACAACGTTCGATTGATTGAAAGACATTGACATTGAAAACCATAGATGAATCGCTTAAAGACCACCCTTAGATTACAAAAATAAATAAAAATATGAACTCGGTACCCTTAAATTAAAAAAATAAAATAAACTTGGACGACAATATATCGAATCTCTCTTAGTAGTTACGGGACTAATAATCCCATATAGATAATAGATAAAGATATGTTCCTAACACACGGTATGTACCTAATATTAAACAGGAATCTAAAAAAAACAATAGAAAAACAAAAACAATGTACAAACGTAAATGCATGAAAAGGTTAAGTCGTAATGTTTTCTTAACATCTGACTAGGAGAACCTGTGCTGAGGTGTTCACATATTTTAGATAAAGTGTTGTTATATAAACAATGTATGATCGTGTGAGAAATGTGGATATCCGCAAAGAATGTAAGGCTGATGTAAGCATAATGAGTAAGATTAAGAAAGGGACCCTCAGATGGTTTGGGCATGTAGAGCGAATGAACGAAGAAAGTAGTGTAAGAAGAATATACGACGCAAATGTGAATGGTAGAAGAAGTCGGGGACGTCCGAGGAAGACATGGCACGATCAAGTGAATCAGATACTTGAGTCGGGCCACGTCAAAAGTCTGAATAATAGAAGAGAATGTATGAGACGATGTATGAATGTGAGTGAGGCAAAGAGTGTGTGCCAAGACCGAGTTGTTTGGCGGTCCGTCCTCTCTGCCTACCCCTGCGGGGAAACGGCGTGATGGTTAGTAACTTAGTTGTTATATATTTGATTAGTAGCAGTTAAAGTACATAGTTCAATTTGGGAGGCGGTGTTAGGTACCATCGCCCCGGGAACCATTCATTGGATAAGCAACACCTCTTACAAGGTCATCCTGAGTGGTTTACTACGTTTGGTGACTAAGCAGGTGTGCTCGGGTTCATGGAATTTATTTTTGTATGGGTCTTGGCTGTGTATGATCGGGAGAAACTGGTTGAAGGATACCTTTTGACCTCTTCAGCAGGACAAACTCGGAACATCGCCTTGCACCGCAGTGGGAGGGATAGATTCATACGTCCGTCACTCCTGGAGATATTGACCCCCGAATACCTACTCACTTCTTAAACCGTTATCATTCCCAGAACTTCATCTCCTACCTTTCCCCAAAAGACCATCCCCACAAAGCTGACATAGGCCGTGAGCGGAATTATTTTCCCAAAGGTCTCCTGTGTGGAGCTAATGTAAAAAAATAGAAATAAGCTATGATAATCATAATATTATAATAGGTATACGTGTATATTTGGATATCTAAGTTGAAAACGTATTTTTTCACGCCTGAATGCATTTAAATAATTACAGAAAATTTCTTTCTTTTTCTATCTCCTTTGTCTGTTACCGTATCTGCTATTTGTATTTCCATCTCTTATGACTATTTATTATTTCATTTAGTGTAATGTCCTTGATAGTCTTATAAACAAAACAAACAAATGAATTCGTTATGAGGAGAATAAGATCGTAATAGACGAGTTTATTGACGTTATAAAGTTTACAGTGTAATAGTATCTCCTATCTTAAGGTCTACGAGAGAATGGGCGCAGAGCGGCCGATGTACCGCGCGCTGCCTGCCTCCGACTACCGACTTCGGGTACCATCGGAAGCGTTCGGCTATTTCCGTAAATGTTGCCCTGCTGAAGCAAGCTTGCGGATACTACATTTAGATACCTTTCACTGGATGTAGCGACATACTTGAATTACTTTCCAAAAATTTCTGAGATTATTTGGAGTGATAAATGTATGGTCTCCGGTAACATTTCATGTAGATGTTTTTTTAATTTATTTTTTTTCAAAGCAAAATTTTTAAATCTGTCATTTTGTCGCTAGTCAGTCAGCTGACTAATCGCCTAACCCCTCACCCGATCCTAAATGTACAATACCTACTCATTTTAAAAGTTTTTTATTAAAAAAATCGTTAAAAATGCCATCGGAGGCTTAAATTTTATAAAATTTTTGACTCTTAATTATATTAGAATTTACCGGTTAAAGTAAGTCAAGTTCGTCTCATATATAAACATATAAATAAACATTTTTGAACTAATGAAATTACTGGGATTCAAGATTAAGTTTATGTTGACAGAGTTTTTAGTTAGCATGTTTCTTGTTTTATTGCCAACAAAGGCATCTATTTTTCCTCCTTCATATAATTCGGACCTCTTCGAGACTCGTATTAATATACCCCTTCCTGCAGCCCCAACATTAAACTGCCTAACAACGCCGCCCAGACGGGTTTTAAATTTTAAAATTGGAAATAAACGTATAATATTTAAATATACAATTTTTGCATGTAAATATAAAAAAGTTTAAAAAATGGCTTACCTTACGTTTTTTCTAACTAAAATTATTGAAAACGAAAAAAAATACATGTATATTTCATTAGAAAAATTATTTTAAAAATTATCCTCAGCTCACCTTTTTGTCGTTCCATGTAAAAATTATAAATAAAAAATTGTTAATAATTTATTTTTTTAAATCGTGATTCGAAACATTGTTTTTTTAAAGGTGTACATTTAACTTTTTGTGGTTAACCTTTAGATTTGAATATTAATGTGTTATTTTCTCTTTATAACACAGTTTAGATCATCTCTCTCACAATGATAGTAAGCGAGGTACAGCGATCTACATACATAAGACATATTATGTGAGCTGAGAAAAATTTGATCTCCTCTGATTAAACGGATTTAATTAAAAAAGGCACTATAGGTACTGTAATTTACCTCCAATTAAACAAAATTGATTTTGAGCTACGAGAATATATGTACATATACATACGCGGCTTTGGTAGAGACGAATTTCCATCTTTTTGTACTTGGAATAACAGTATATTTGTTCAGCGAATCGTCCTTCTGTTTAATAATTCCTATTTTGGTTAAGAATTTCGACTGTATCGAACTTAGAAATATTTTACTGCCTTGGCTTCATTATTCCTGGCGCTGGGTTTACTCTTGCATACTTTATATCGATGTTTAGGGCTCTCAAATAATTACACAAGTGCTTGCTGAATGAATAAACATCAGGGTGGTAAATTGATTTTCTTTACTAGTAAATAATCTTGAATTGCTTTGATTTGTTTTCATATTCTGCTTAAAGATAGATTTACATGGTTTTGATAATGCATGGGTTAAAAACCACTATAATAAAACAAATGAAAATGACACGTAAGACTATTAAATAAACAATTTGATAGTTAAAACGCACTCAGTGACTATATTTAGTGGCGAATTAGTGGAACCAAGTGGTATCAAGAACGAATGGGCCTATGTCATCTTTGGGGATGCTAAGTGGAATGTGATGCTGTGCTTTTTAGGAAAAGCAAGGAGCGCAAGTTTTGGGAAGGAAAAATGTATGAGGGGTGGGTAGGAATCCGAGAGTCAATGTGTCCAGGAGTGACGAACGTATGAATCCATCCCTCGCAGTGCAGTGCAAGACCATGGGTCGAGAGAGTCCGGCTGGAAAGGTTTAGATCAAGTCTCTCAAAGCCATTATTTTTATGTTTCATTAAATTAGGTCCACAAAAGAGGTCCTGAGGAATAAAGTTCCCTTCAGGGCTAATACCATCTTTGGGGATGCTGTGTTGAGGGTATGTTTAGGAAAATAAGTTCGGGGAAGGAAAAAGATATGAGGGGTGGGAAGGTATCTGGGGATCAGTGTGTCCAGGAGAGACGAATGTAGGAATCCATCCCTCTAACTGCTGTGCGTGGCAACGCCGATGCCTGGAGAGTCTAGAAAAGTCAAAGGGTTTTCCTTAACCGGTCTGTCCCGATCCGGTCTGCTACGCAGCAGGTGGGCAAATGCATCCGCTGCCACACCTTGACAAAAGTGCGGCCCACTGTTGAATTTGGCAACCACCTCTGGTCTGGAGCCCCAAAATACCAAAAAAAAAAAACTCGACTCTTTGCGGTAACTGGCAGTCTGTTTGAAGGATTCTCCTAACTTAGCAAACGGATTGCAATCTTTAGAGCACAGGTATCACATAGGAATGCTGTCCATGCTCTACCGATATTACAATGGAAAATGCTCCGAGTAACGTTTCTACAACTCGTTCTTGAGTTCAATAGTTCGGCTGTGGAATGATTTGCCAGCCTCTGCGTTTTCTCCCTCCAACATCACGGGACTATTCAAGACCCATGATCACTTCTTCCTCTCCTCAAAAAGACCCACCATCAGTGGCGTAGCGAGGGGGGGGGGCGGACCGTCGGACCCGACGGGGGGGGGGTGACACTCGGTCGGGTGGCACCCTCCCAATCCCAATTCTCTAGCCACCCCCCCTCCCTCAGGACAGACCAATTTTAAGTTAAATTAAAGTTAAAGTTTGACCAAATTTAAGCATGACTATTTTTTTCGTTTTTTTATTCAATTATTCATACATCTCGGTCTGCGACACCGTGCGCGAGTATACGTGTTATACCGTTGGGCGCGAGTATACGAAGGTTATGTATTTAAGTACGTATCTGCTAACAAACATAATGATTTGAGAAGAAATTTTGGTTTTTGTTTTATAAATGATTTTTTTTTTCGTTATTTGTTTTTGGGGTGTTATGCCGTGTTGCGCTACCTACTTCTTTAGCCAATGTTTCGGACAGCGTTGCAGTGTCCATAATCAGGGCAGATCCGGCAGACCCGACATTTGTCGGTCATCTCGTCATCCATCATCTTTCGGATCTATTCGTACCGGATCTGCCCTGGTGATGGACTCTGTAACACTGTCTGAAACGTTGGCTAACATAAACGTTGGTATAACACCCCAAAAACAAATAACAAAAATGCTTTTGGCCGTGAAAATCTAAAGACATACAAGATACTTTTTTTAAATAAACTTTGCTACTCAAAACTGTTCTCAGAAATACAAGTTATAAATCTTACTAATATTATAAACTCGAAAGTTTGTTTGGATGTATGTGTGTTTATTACTCTTTCACGCAAAAACTACCCAATGGATTTTAATTACACTTTATAATAATATAGCTCATACATCAGAAAAACACATAGGCTATAATTTATAAAGCTAGCTGTGAAGGTGACGCGGGAGGGGAACAGGGACGCACGGGAAAGGTGATTCAGGGAGAAAAAATGTATTTCTGTGAATATGGCTTTGCAACGCATATCGGGAACATGCTAGTACATAATAAGCACACAAAAAGCATAGGTACCATTAAAAAAAGACACGCCTCGATAATTTTGTATTTCAATATTTAAACAAATAGGAAAAGCGAAAGTAGCAGTACTAACATATGAACAAGAAGTGTGACTAAATTCCTAAGCACAGAATGTAAAATTCACGAGCCTGAAAGCCAGATTTTAAAGACGGTGACGCGGCCGCGAAAGTCCCCCTCCTCGCAAATGAAAAATTCCGGTCACATTTGGCTTTTGTTGTGTTTTGATTACAAATGTAGTGAAGTGTATCGGCCTTTACCGATTGCTGTGCCGTGCTGGTACTGCTGGTGCCGTGTGCCGTGCGCCGTTTTCCAGATGACAAATTGAGATGTGAACGGAGTCCTCTCGTGCCGGAGTTATTAATATTTTATTCTCTAGCTGACTTGAAAGATACGGAAATATAAATCACAGCACTTTGTGTTGTCACTGGTTGGAGTGGAGGGAATAAAATGTCATTTTTGTATCTCTCTGTGCTGGACGACACGTTTTATTATTTTTATTTTCCTATACCTTCCATTCTGTGACTGGCTTACCTATGTGTAGACGTGTGTGTGTGTGTGATTTGTAATCCAACACAATTTATCATGAACCCGTAGGTACATTTTACTATTTTTTTCCACTTTTGTGATATTTCACAATTAAAATTATAAATAGTGTATTTGCGGCATGTTCCAGCGTGGAATACACTCGCAGTATCGCCCTGGTGTAAGACTACCATTCAGAATTTAAACCTTGCCTGAAATGGCTTAATTCATATTTGGTAACCAGATCTGTATATCCAAACACTTTCCCCCTTCTTCTTCCTAATATCTTTTCCCTCCGCGCTATCTTCAACTTCATGTCACAACATACCCCTCTTGGTGATGTCATAGTCTTACTGGCTTGGGACTCTAGTGCGGTATTCACAAAAAAATTAAAAAGTTTTTATTTAGCTTTTTCTTTGTTTCTAAAATTTTCAAAATTTTATTTTATTATGAAAAAGTACCATATTGTTACCTGAATTTTAACACATTAGTTCAAATTTTAAAAAAATGCACGATCGTAGATTCAATAGAAATCTAAGTTCATTGAACCGGAATTCCAATTACTCACGTATATAATATATACATCCACAACCGAAGTTAGTACGTTTAATGATTTTTAAAAACAAACAAGATTTTATTTATTTATTTTTGGAATAACTTAATGAATAAAACGTCAAATTATTATATTTAATCATTGAAGACAATATTAGCGATTCTCAAAAGAAAATTTGAAACAGAAATATCAGAAAAAGATTCGAGCGCATCTAGGAATTGAACCCAGGGCCTCAGTCTTGCCAGGGCTTTGCTGTAACAACTGAGTTATTGCAACCCAATTCCCTTCTATCATATTTTATCTAAGCGCACTTCGACACTATAATCTTAGTACCTCAAACATCATCATCATTATCTTAACCCATATTTTTATTGGCTGCTAACTTTACGTATGATTGAGAGATTCTACCCGAAATTCTAGAAAAGAAGATTCTACCCGAACTAAATGCAATTTAGATTGTTCCTTTTATGGATACTTCCTTTTTCTTTTGATTTTTCAAGGATAAATATTTATTTTTATTTTTTAAACAAGTTAAAAAAACTTTATATAAAAGGTTAAGGTCTTGTGTTCAATTCTTAGATGCAACGAATCTTTTTCTATTTTCTGTTTAAAATTTTCGTTTGAGGGTGGCTTATATTGTCTTCAATTATTAACAAATAAGTCCATTCTAAACAAACTCATATATACGTCACTTTTCTTTTGAAATTCTAATGAAATCTTTTCGGTTCCTTATCTTTATCTTTTATCGTTCCTACTACATTTATCTTCCAAATTAAAAAGGCTACTGTAAACAAATAATTAAACTCCGTCCTTCAAATCACAGGAATCAATTAAAAATTAAAACACACAAGGAATAAAGAAAATAAAATATAAAAGCAAATAAAAGGTGTTGTAAAACAACCTACAAATAAATAAAAATACACAATATCCTCAAAAGATAATTGTAAAACAACCTACAAATAAATAAAAATACACAATATCCTACAAATAAATAAAAATACACAATATCCTCAAAAGAAAAAGGATTATTTAAGAAGTATATTTATAAATAGCGTTCATAGATTGATACATTTTTTTAATAAACAACTTGGCAAGGCTGTGTCTGTTCAGATACTTAACCTAATTTTGATATCTAAAAGGAAATGATAAGTCACGAGAAGAAAAGAGAAAAATATGCGTGTGAAAAATACTAAATAACATTATAAAATACCACTTCTTTTAACAATGTACATTTTCCTTCTGGAACTGGATATTTTATTCTTATTATTATGAAGAGGAAAAAAAAGAATAGTTAAACATAAATTAATATCAAACGATTAGTATGCACATTTTCCAGGCATATGTTCGAAAGCTTCAAACGTTACATATCCACCCTCAGCATAGTATATTGTAATAATTGATATAGGTGTTAACGACGGTTGTACATTGTAGGGCTCCGTGGTCGTGGGGTAAGGTTCTGGACTAACATCCGAAGGTCGCGGGCTTAAATCCCGCCGTGCGTAAGTAAATGTTGCGGGATTGATTTTTGTTTCTTCACAATTTAATCATTTTAAAATGATATTACGTGCACTTGTAGCATGTTTCATATTGGAAGATACTCTCGCTACTGCATTGATGTAAGACCACTCTTTAGAAATAAAACATTGCTTAAAATGGCTTTTTTATGAGATTTTTACAGCCATATACTACTCCACCTATCTCCTTTCCCTCCCAACTACCTTCAGCCTCACAACATACCCCAATGGGATGCCATAGTCTCACGGGCGCCTGGCAGTTGGGAGTCTTTTGCGGTATTCAAATTAAAAAAAAAAATTATATAAAGAATAATTAAATCCTTCAACATTCATAGCTTTTATTTTCTATTGAATCCGCCTAAGTGAAAGTATTGATTGACAACACAGGGTGACCCTTGCCGGAAAACAATCACCAGCCGGGCCGTGCCACCGTGCCCGGGTGTCCGCGTGCCCCGCCTGCCCCGCCGTGCCCGCAGATTGGCAGTACGAGAAGGCAGATGCGGCGTTTTTTTAACTGCCGCCATTTTGGCAATATAAGCCAGGTGCACCCTCCCAGAAAGTCGGATTAGACCCCGAAAGGAAACAATCTAGTTACAAGAGGAGGCTTGATAGGTAGTGGGTAGCGGGTAGCGGGTAGCGGGTAGCGGGTAGCGGGTAGCGGGTAGGGCATATGGAGATGCCAGATGGATCGCGTGTGGACCGGACTGGATGCTTTCTGTAAGCTGGACCAAATATAATTAATGAGTATTTCTGAAAAAATAAAGAGTGCCTAGAAACAGTTCAAAAATTACACATGTTTTTAATTAATCATACAAAAAATATGCACCATTTTGTAAAATAAATATTAGGCTTTAAAATAACGAAGAATCAACATTACAATCGAATTAATTCACATATATTAAATTTTTTTTTTAAATTACGATTTTTACCTTCCATGAAAAATAAAATTGCCACCCTACACACCTCATGTGTTTATACTTCATAAAATGCGATAATAACGTAACAATATGTGTATTTTTTAAGTGTTATGGTCTTAATTAAATGTAGTTTCTGTACAAAGTAATTTTCTATGAGGTTTCATAATAAATTAATAATTTATACACAAAAATCAGAGTGAGACATAGTCATTTCTTTTTTAGTTACTACTCTTTAGTTACGTTTTATTTGTACTTCCACCGTAATTTTTGAACCCATTTGTTAAATTTTACAGGGGCAACACTAGCTTCTTTCTGATTGGTTGTTGGTCTGACGTCTCCGCCACAACATTAATTGTTAAAATCAGTAACAACGTGTTTCTTTAGTGGGGCTACTATTTCGAGACAAAAACTATTATAGCCTTTTTTGACAAAACGGTAAGTTTTTTTCTACCCATCTTTTTGTAATATGTGCGTTACGAACATTGCTAAGCTTACATATTTACAGTTTTAAAATTTATCAAACCACTGACTTTTTATAACCCCATTTTGTCTAATTATTATTACAATTTCGTAACGTTTATTATGAATTTCGTAACGTAACGAAAAAGTACAATGTAAAGCTGAGTGTATACAGTTACAACCTGATTTTTATTTTATTTATTATAAGGATAAAGTAAAACAATATGACAAGAAAAATAAAAATATTTTACAGAAAAAAGGAAAGTCCCAATGAACTACTTTTAAGTAGTTTGTCAATGGGCGCTTATGCAATTAGAATTTTTTGTATTAGGGTCCAATACAAATTATTTCTATCGGAGGGCCAATTCTTCAACATAATATTTTTTTTACCATTTGTACATGTTTTAATTTCAGTAGGTAACATATTTAAGCAATTAGGTATCACGTAGTCCAGCGTTATTTGTTCAAATTTGTTTAAATGCTTAAGTTAAGAAGAGTATATTATTGTTAGTGTGTCTGTAAGCATGTAAGTTGTCCCTTTCAAATTTAAAGCATTTTTATTGAATTAGTGCCTCAAGCTTTTATAAAATATTATTTAAATAAAAATTATTATTATTTACTCTTATAATACCGGCTACAAGATAATTTTTTTTTAGGAATGCCCCTAAAAACCAATGCCGGAAGGCAACAAGCTTCATAGAAGTTTCTTAGAAGAAACTTTACCAAATATGTCCATGGCAGAAAAAGATACATAAGGTCAAAAAAGCTAATTTTGCTAAATACATTTACAGATTCTTTAAGGACAGAGTTTCATAAAGCACATCCCAGAGAAAAGAAAGTACTAACAAACAAACTAGAAGTTTTAAAAATTATCTCAAAACTAAAAACTAATGCATCTCCAGGAGTCGATGGTATGACAACTAACTTACTCAGATTCTGTAAAGAAAAATTAGCGGATCATCTTGTCATTCTAATTAATCAATCTTTAGTGAGTGGACTGTTTCCGGATCAATTAAAGCTAGCAAAAATCGTTCCAATTCACAAAGAAGACTGCAAAAAAAATCCATCTAATTATCGTCCAATATCAATACTCTCAGTCTTCTCCAAAGTATTTGAACATGTAATTAAAAATAGACTAACAAAATATCTCGCAACTAATAATATTCTTACGCCTCAACAATATGGGTTCAGAAAATTCTCCAACACGAAATGTGCTGCCTTTGACTTTATACTAACTCTTCAAAAACACTTAGATCAAGGAAAATATGCAGCGGGCATTTTCATAGACCTCAAAAAGGCATTTGATACGGTTGATCATAAGATTCTGTTAAAAAAACTTGAATATCTGGGCATCGTGGGCAACAGTCTAAAACTTTTATCTAGTTATCTTACGGGTAGGTACTGTTCGGTTGTTATTGGAAAAGAATCAAGTGATCATAGAAATATAACATGTGGTGTACCACAGGCTCGATTCTCGGACCATTATTATTTTTGATTTATATAAATGATATTGCAAAATGGGGAGTGAAAGGTACACTTCAACTTTATGCTGATGACACAATATTATTCTACCATAATACTAATTTAAACGAAATGGAAAAGGACATGGAAAGGGATTTGGCTCATCTAGCCGAGTGGCTGAGAATTAATAAACTTAGCCTTAATATTAAAAAGACTCACTATGTGCTATTCGGGAATAGGAGAGGACAACGCCTAAACATTTCCCTGGGAATAAACAAACTGGAACGAACAGATGTCGCGAAGTATCTAGGACTTTTAATTGACTCACGGCTTACATGGAAAAACCATTTTGACCATGTTAAATCAAAGATTGCTCCAGTGACCGGTGTAATGTACAGACTACGTAGATTGCTTCCCACAGCCATACTGCGATCTTTGTACTATGCTATGATTCACTCCCACTTGGCATACCTTTCGAGTATCTGGGGTTTTGCTACCAAAAAAATGATATCAGAGGTGCAAATAATCCAAAATAGAGCCCTACGTAACATTTTTGGCTTGCCTTGGGATACACCTGTTAAAGATATTTACCGTCACGCACTTGTATTGCCATTTAAGATTGTTCCTAGCTTTGAGATAACAAACACCATTTTAAATATTATTCAGTGCAACACCCACACAAATATAAAACTGAACTAAAACAACGACGTTCACCAATATAATACACGACAACACAACAAACTACACATATCAAAAATACACTCAACAAAGTTCGGACTGAAATCATTAGAATACATTGCCTACACTAACTATAACAAACTGCCTGAAAATTTGAGACAGGTATATGCCTCTAACAAATCTCGAAATGATATATTGAAAACATATTTTTTCAAATGTTATTTGGAAAACGAGTCATAAGTAGGTACAAACTCTGTTCTGATAGCCCTAATTATCTTCAAATACTAAACTTATAGTATGATGGGCGCGGTTTATACCTTACTTAAATCTCGTCATGTATTTGTATGTAAACATCTTGTATTAGGTCTGTATATTTTTGAGCCCGTACCTTATATTGTATTTTCCTGATTTTGTTTTATCTATGCATTTCTTTAGTCCATCTCATTAGTCCATCATGGAGGAAACTTTATTTTAACTTTTTGAAACCCAAAGTACATAAATCAAATGAGTCAATGAGTTATACAAATCCATAAAATGTTATAAGACATGTTTCTGTGAAATATTTGTAATGTGATTCTTCATATGTTTGTATCTGTATGTTGCTTCTGTGAAATGTTTTGTAAATTTTTTATTCATAAATTGTGTCTACATATTGGGTTGAGTTGGGTTTAACTTCTCAAAAGTACCAATTGGCGATCCCTTAATGAGTTTTGATAACTCATGGGAGTGCAACTTCGTTGTATGTTTTTAATAAAAAATAAAAAAATAAAAAAACAGATACGGCGGATAACGTGGTTGGTGTCACCCCCCCCCCCCTTAAAAATTTTTGTACTGTATATAAAAAGCTTTATGTTTAATATTTAGTTACATCTTAGGACTATTTCGTAACAATATTTCGCAACAACCTTTTCGTTACGTTATTTTGAGAAATACTCTAATAATGAAAATAAATATTAACAAGCCTCTTTTGAATATTTTCCAACTTAACAATTTTTCCCCTTCCAACGACCGTGTAATCTCGAAATAACTCTCTCCATTCCTACTCCTTCCAACCTATCATCAATTGTTCTTCGGCCGAACAGAAAAATCATCTAAAAAATTAGCCTCGTCCGGCGATAGATGTGACCGTATCTTCTTTTGATTTTTCTATATCAAATTAATGAATTTAAATTATGATTAAGAGTAATATTGTCTTTAGTGATTAAATTTTATAATTTGAGGTTTTAGTAATGGAGTTAAAATTAAAAATGCATAAAGTTATTTAACTTATTAATTATGTCCTCACAAACTAAAAGCCTTTCTTTTGAAGAACCATTCATAAAATATTGCTGTATTTTAAGATTGTAAGTGGGCAGTCAATAATCATGTTAAAGTACTAATTTTCAGATGACACCCAACCCCAAGGTTTGTAGAAAATGAGAAAATGTGCATTAGTAATTACTAATAATCAGGGCTCCACTGAAAGAACCGGAAGATTTCATTGATTTTTAACAGATCGTGAAATGCGATATTTTTTTGTGTTGTGATCCTAATTTTTTTTAACTTGTTATTTTATGAAATTAACATCACAACTGCCAATGCGTCTAAATATGTGAGAGAATAAACACGTTTTCAAGTTAATTTAAATAATCTCCAACCTGCGAAGATAGCATATTACGATTGGGGTTTTTCAAAGTTCATCAGTTTGCTGACAATCGGCGTCAATTTGATTTTTCGATATTTAAATGCTCCTTGATTTTATCCTTCCTTCATTCGCAATCATCTACTGTATATATTTCGCAGTAGAGTTCAAAGCACAAGTTAAAAGCAGTTCAGGGCATATCTCATTGGGAGTTCAATCGGAGATTAAAAAAAATTCCTCCAATGTGTGAAACAATACTAAGATTGTATTTTCCACAACACGTATTTTATTTTCCTAAATAATTTCATAACATCACTTCCCCAGAGATATCGCAACAATATACAATTCGGCGATTAATTAAAAAGTCTGCGGCTAAAGAATATATTGACTTCGGTCACAATACATCATTTTATTTACGAAAAATCCCCAAGAAACTGTTCGTTTTGTAATATAAAAAAGTAACATCTCTAGAAATAATTCTTAAAACACGAATGTCACAGAAAAAAGTTGGTTTTTCCAAAATTCTAGGTATTCCCTAAAAAAATTGGTGCTAACCAATCTTATAGATGCTGCGCACTCAGGCATATAGTAAATAACGAGGTTTAGAGGTTTGCCGCTCTGGTGCTACAAGCACATTTTGTATGAATCTAAGATATATGACGAAAGTTCTCATCTCTCGCTGTTGGGACGTACTACGAGTAACTTTCGGACGGGTGTATGAATGGCGCGCTGTTTGGTAAAATTGTAATACAGGTTTGTTTCATTTTTTTTAGTGGTTCACTAAAACTTCAGAGAAAACCGCCACTGTGTTTCACCCTCGTGTCCAGTCCCGGCCTGTCTGCGGGCGCCGCGAGTGAAGGGCGGCGCGGTGCAGGCGGCAGTCTTTATATTGCTCCTGAATACCAACAGGAACTTTCAAGAATGTAATGCGGCCTCTGCTATGACGAATTTCGCCTTGTCGGGAAGTTTATTTATATTTTCAATGATATTGAATTCTTTTCTTCTTCAACTTCCCAAATTCAAATATAAATTTTAACCCCAGCAATTCCGAGTTTGACATCTTGCTTATAAAACGGTACAGGCTCCTGTTACTCAAGATATCACTTTAGAATGATAAAAAAAATAAAACTTAACGAAATAAACAATTCGCTTAAAGTTCCATTGATAATTTCGTTAATCAGACAATTTGAAAAAGGCATTATTATAAATTTGCCAACAGTGTTGATGTTTCTGTTATTTTATAAAAACATTTTTTTGCAGTAACTCCACACAGGAGGCCATGGGGAAAAACATTTCCCTCGGGACCTATGTCATCTTTGGGGATGCTGATTGGGGGGTATTTTTAGGGAGAGGAAGGAGAGGGAGTTCTGGGAAGGAAAAATATAAGAGGGTGGGTAGGAATCTGATGGTCGATGTGTCTAGGAATGACGGGCGTATGGATACATTCCTCCCACTGCGGTGCAAGTCTATGGGTCGAGAGAGTCTGGCAGTAGGCGATAAAACGCATCCGCCGCCAAGACCTAGACAAAATTGACCCATGAACCCGGACACCCCTGCTAAGTCATTAAATGTAGGGAACCACTTGGGATGTCTTATGTCAGGAGTGTTGATTGTCCAATAAATGGTTCCTGGGGCAGTGGTACCCATACCCGCCTCCCACATTGGATAGTAGTTGGATAACAGTTAGGACGAAGAAAATTGAGGAGGGGCGAGAAACGTTGAAAAATAACTAAATAAACCACCATCCTACTCTAGTTACTAAACAGCTAAATCCATTTCAAGTAAGGTTCGATTATGAATGTGTTCCCACCGGGGTGATACTGAAAGTATCTTTAATTGAAACAACATTGCCAATAATGATTCAAATAAAACTCTCTAATACAGATATTTTCGATGAATCGATGAAACAATGAATCTGTTATTTTTTGTTATTGCAATTAATTCTTCAACTCATCGTCATCATCTTCTATTATTAACTCATTAACTATTAACTCATTCATCAACATCATCATCATCTTCTTCCCCTTGTCCTATTCGGGTCAGGGATCCACTCCATCGACAATGCTCCTCCATACGTCCCTGTCTTGTGCTAATCCGTCCATGGCAGTCCCATCCTCTCCTCACACAGTTTCTGGAGTTGCCTCGCCCAACTGTGTCAGGGGCGGCCCACTGGACGTCTACCCTCTGGAATCGCACTCAGTATCTTCCTCGGAATTTGGTCATCACACATTCTTAGTACTAGGCTTGGGCATGTACGAGGGCTAACTGTAAAATAAGGTCTCCAAGGCGCTGCGGTCGCGAGCAATGATTTTACGCGCAATCTTGCAATACTGGCGTGTAGCCTGGTTTCCCCTTGTCAAATCCCCACCAAGTTGCACACTATGTAACGCTTAGTCTCGGCGTGGCAACCATCGATGTCATAGCACTCAAGGAATCTGCGGGCTGCTTCAACCCGTTGTTATTTGTGATCTTCGGTGAGCTTTTTTGGACCCACCTTGGGCAGACTTGGTGGTCTCCCAAATTTTTTGTTAATACCTTGTCAATAGTGGTCTTATTGACATCAGGGATCATATCACAGAGCTCCCGAACCGTCACCCGTTGATTTACAATCATTGATTTTTCCACTTAGGCAATTTTTTCGTCTGAAACCGATGGCCGTCCGGCACGCTTTTATATTCCCTTCTCCAGTTACGCGCGTTTTCGCACTCATACACTATTTTCCGTACACTTCAAATACCTGATAATGAATTTATACCGGGGTTTTGTTCTTCGCACAAAACAACTAATTAAAGAGCAACATTGTGAGGATTTGGCGTTAGGAAACCAGACTTCACGCCAGTGTTGAAGAATTGGGCATAAAGTTGTTCCTTGCGACCGCAGCATCTTGGAGACCTTATTTTACGGTTAGCCCTTGTACATGCCCAAATCACCTATGATCCCATTTTGTAACCCCTGCAACTCCTCTCATTATTGAACTAATTCATGTTACTTGCTTAAACGTTACCCTTTGACTACATTATTGTTTTAAATAGTTTAAAAAATCACCACACTTTAAGTAATACTACACTCTGAAATGAATTTGTATTTTTTTACAGTGAAGTCTTTCCCCGCAATTTATTTTTACAAGTCACCCCCTAATCAGGTTACGGGAGACGGACAAGAAAATCCTCGGAAACTGAGAAGATGGTGATTGCTTAGTGCCTTTTTCAGGTAGAAACTACCCTTAGTACTGATAGAAAACAGCTGATTGGGTTTACAGACGCGAAGACCGAGGTCAAAGGTGAAAAGCTGCTTAGTTTGAAATCTACCCTTGGTAGAAAGGATTGTATAGCACTTCTCGGACGCACAAACATTTATTTGATTTATTTTTAAAACAGGCATTTTCATATTCTTAAATTTATATTATTCTTGGATTATTATTATTCTCTTATTTTTTATTTAATATTTGTATGTTTTTACAATAATTATACTTTTTTTTTACATATTAAACAGATTTGTAATAGTAATGTAATAAAAGCCTTTCCTCGCCATAAAGAGACAAGGCTCTTGTGTTTTCATACTCAATTATGTTATCAATGTTATCATTTGAGTAGGTGAATAATAATATTGCAACTTTAGAGAAACTTGAGATGTGTCGATTAACAGATTTAAATGAAGTGAAATAGTAATGTAACTCTTACAGTTGTTTCAGGTAATTTTTTAATTTAGTTTGGAATTTACTTTTATTTTCAATAATTTTTACTTTTAAATGGGAGTTTGTTGAAATAATTTATACCATGATACAGATAGGAATTTTGGATGTGCTTGGTAGGTATTAAATTTTGGGATTTTAATATTGTTTTGATATCTTGCTGAGATATTGAAATGTAATTTTTTAGCTGTATTTCTTTGAAAGTTTGTAGTATTGAATATTTTTTATATAAATTGTCTATTGTAGTTACTTTGAATATTGAAAAGATTTTTTCGGTAGAAAATGTAGATGGTCTTTTCAATATAATTTTAATTATTAATCTTTGAACTATTTTGAGAGGATTTAAAATAACATCATATGTTTCTCCCCATCCTATAATACCGTATTGTAATATAGATTGAACAATTGCATAGTACACTCTTTTTAGGTTTTCCAGTCTAAGAATATTTCTGAGTCTTATAAATATATATATACATTTCCAAATTCTTTTGACAAGTTCACAGATATGTGTTTTCCATTTAAAATATTGATATTTGTATACCAAGATATTTAATTTTGGAAGTTGAATTAAATGTAGAACATTCTGGAGTGCAATTAGTTAAAATTAACTTACTATTTATTAAACGAACAGTGTGTGAAACAGAAACCGTTAAAAAAAATCATAAATGAAAACTGAACGCCGTATTAAAACGCGTAGAAATCTTTTTTTTCAATCTTTGCAAAATCACTTTGTGGCGTTATTTTAATTTAGTGAAAACAGTTAACAATAAACATTTTGCAGTTAACAATAAATGTTTAAAAATTAAACTTTTGTAGATATTTTGATTAAATAAGTGGTGTTTTACAGAGTGATATGATTTCATTTAATCATTTTTTTATTTGATCTCTTAAAGTGCTCGTACGTTCGGTGACGTGGTAAACAATAAATATTTCTTGTAAAAAATAGTTTTGATTAATTTAATAATTGAAAAAGGTAACAATGTAAGGGAAATGCAAAGGAAGCGGGAAAAAACCCAGAAAATGAAATGATAATAGTCCCAAACAGGAAACGAACTCGATCATCCGTCTTATAGCAACAATAATTGAGCTATTTACACTTACTACTTATTTTATTTTTTATGGGGATAAATCAAATATGTCTACATATTAGGTAATCAATTGTCGTATGAAATTAACTGTAATTTATGTATCTTTTACTGAATAAAAAAAAAAAATGTATATATATATATATATATATTTTCCGTTATTTTATCGATCTCATATTTTAATTTAAGAACTACTTATACTATTTTTATTTTTATTTTTTACTTTATGAGTAAAATCTCAAATTATAATATTTAATTAAATGAAGACAATATTACCGAAATTCAATCAAAATCTGGATACAGAAAATGAGAAAAAGATATTGGTTCCACTGGGACTCGAACCCGGGTCCCTTAGCTTACTTGGCAAGTGCTCTACCGATTGAGCTATGGAACCCATTTCCAATTCGGTCACTTTTAACTGTATCATACATCGACTAAGAACTACCAACATTATCTTCATTTTCTTAACGCATTGGCTGCTTTCTTTATATATGATTGCAAGATTCAACCTCCATAGCTCAATCGGTAGAGCACTTACCTTATAAGCTAAGGGACCTAGGTTCGAGTCCCAGTGGAACCAATAACTTTTTCTGATTTTGATTGAGTTTTGCTAATATTGTCTTCATTTAATTAAATACTTAAATTATCCTCAATTCATTCCCAGATATTTGTCTGCTGGCTTTCTCATCTTTCGTTGCGATTTGTTAATAAAATCTTCTTCAATAATTCAATAATTACAATGAGGTTTATAAACTACAGTAAGTTCATTTTTTAAATTTAATTAAAATTAAAATTGACGTTTTTTTCAAGTTCTGCAAGTATTTTTGTTAAAACCATTTTAAAACTGTGGACAATCCATTTTAAGACGACCTATTAAATGATTTTAAATGCCATTTCTTGAAGGTTTCTACTTTAATTTTTTACCAATTAAACCAATTTGCTGGACACTAATTGAGAGAGTATTATTTGGGGTTCGGAATCAGGTTTCCCTGCACTACTAGGGTTTTCATTTTTTTATAGTAATACCACACAAGAGTCTCAGCTGTCTTCGTATGGAGTCAGTGAGACTATGGCATCCCCAATTGGGGTATGTTGTGAGGCTGAAGGTAGTGGGGAGGGGAAGGAGATGGGGAAGAGGAAGGTGGGGAAGTACCTTTAATAATTTGTTATTGTTATAATGACGTTATTGCTATGACTCATTTAAGTGCGTTATATTTTTAGGTTTTGCTAACAAACTAAGTAGTGGGGAATGAATGTTAGTATATTAAAAAAATTATAAATTCGAAAGAACGAAAATTTTGGATTCACATTGACATCAAGTCGTAAGTCGTAACCTTGATTTGCACCCTTTGAGAAGTGAGAAAATGCGGTGTGAATTTAATAACCGTTCTGTAGGAGTGAAAAAGGCATTTGATGCGATGGGAATACGTGGGTGCGGAATTGGAATAGGGAGGAATAGGGGTAGTTTGTATTCCGTTAGTCTAGTGACACGAAGGGACGTGCGCACTCAATTCTTGCTCGCGGTACAGACTTGGCAAGGTTAATAAGAGATTCTTAAGTCAACGTTTTACATTTAACAGGCGCTTTAGCTTGTTACCTAAACTTAAATTATGCAAAGTATAAACGTGAAAAAACTTGGTAGGCAATTTAAAATAAAATATTTTCTTAATTTTGTTTTAAGTGTTTAATTTTTTTTTGGAGATGAATAATGGAACAGACGCTTAACTAATATTAATGAAATAATTAACAAACTTGAAATCATGGAAATTAGAAAAAGTATAAAGATGATTTAAAATATTGTCAATAACCAAAAAATCTTTTTGAAGTAAAACTTCTTTACGCGCTCGAAAGAGGGGTAAGCTGGTGAATGCTTTACGAAAAATTATATATATATATATATTTTATGCGAACGGTAATCGATGCGAACGGTAATCAATGCGAACCGTGATCGGTGCGAACGGTGATCGGTGCGAACATTGATCGATGCATACGGTGATCGGGTGAGGCGAACGGTCGGGCCTTTACGCACGCTTGACTTGGGGAGTGATAGAAAATGGATCAGGATAAGGATGGTCACCCCAAGGTCGTAAGTCACCCCAAGGTCGTAGGTTACCCAAAAGTCGTAGGTGACCCAAAGGTCGTAGGTCACCCCAAGGTCGTAGGTCACCTCGTTCGCTACGTTTAGTAACTTAGCAGGGATATCTGGGTTCATGGGGCGAGGTTTGTCTTGAACTTTTACTTCAGTCATGTGGTATAAAGCACACTCGTTTTTTTTAATAATCAGTTCTTAAATTTGTTTCCTTTGCAAGTTGCGCCTATCATCCTTATATATACATATGTCTTCCTTGGGGATTCTGTAAGGAGATTTTTTCTAGGTAGGAAAAAAATCGATGGGTGGGTAGGAATCTGAGGGTCGATGTGTCCAAGAGTGTTGGATTTATAAATCCATCCCTCCCACTACTGCGCAAAGCAATGGGTCGAAAAAATCCGGCTAAAACGTTCTAGGTTAGGTCTTCCTCAACCAATCTTCCAATCCAGCCCGCCACGCAGTAGGAGGGCAAACGCATGGCCGCCAACACCTAATAAACCTCACCCCATGATCCGGGCATGCCTGCTAAGCCACTGTTGGTTATCCAATAAATGGTTTCCGGGACGGCGGTACCCATATCCGCCTCCCAAAGTTCAAATACGAATTTATGAATGAAGAATGAATTTATACATATTTGTAAAAATCATTAACTTTGTGGCTCGCCATAATTTACAATAAAAACACATAAAAATTTGTTGTAGACCACTTTTATTTTATAAACCTTCTACCGGTTTCGGAAGCACCCTTCATTCGTCAGTTATAATATTCTTCTGACGAAGGAAGGGTGCTTCCGAAACCGGTAGAGTGTTTATAAAATAAAAGTGGACTACAATAAATTTATATGTGTTTTTATTGTAATGAATTTATAGTTTCAAAGTTTGTCTTGACACGCTTGACTGCTGTTACTTGTATATTGAAATAAACTTGGAAGTATATTCCCTTTTCTTAGCCCCTTATTAATTATTTTAATATAATAGAAGTCTCTTGTTTTAATAGTTTACTAGCATCTTACCCATAGTTTACAGATATTATTTTACACACTTGATGTGATACCCAGTTATAAAGTAATAAAGATTTTTTTCATCACAGGCTCGCAATCACGAAACGTTACCACCCGTCAATTTAAAATAGACCTATCAACAGCATCGTCACCATAAACACCCTTTAAATGATGAAGATTCTCAAAGGGAGTCACTTTTTCAGCAGGTAAATCTTCTATAACAGCATGCTGTTTAACTTTCTTTGACATAGCTCTAGAACTAGAAAAGTTGGATGAATTAAACGAACTTAAACCTGCACATACGTATAGAGGGGAAATGTCACTTCTAAATTCCACCTCGCACGTGTCACCCAATCCAGAAGCTGACAAACCTGAAGATAACACCGAGCGAACCACGCATCAGGTGCTGCACCAAACCAATAAACGTTATCAGCTACCATGGACCCGGCCGTCTGCTGCCATAAAAGAGACCACCGACTTCTAACGAATGCTTATTTATTTATTTATTTATTTATTTATTTATTTATTTACGGACGAATAGTCCATTAACAATATAACAATAACACGAATAAAAAATAGAGAGATGACAATGGAAGGAGAGTACATATATATGAAGAGCATTGACAAAATACATATAATATAAAAGTAAACATAGAAGATAGTAAATATAAATTCATATAATATAAAAGAACATAAGTAGCTTGAAGATGGATTTAAAAGACTTTAAAAAATCACATTGCGTATCGACTGCCGAAAGTCATTTAGGCTTACACCAAAAAATTCAATGCATTGATTTGCGTTGACAAGTCTCGACATTCTGGATAAAGGAGAATGATATCCATAATTAGTAGAATGTTGATTGAGGAACAGCAATTCAATATTTCGGAGTCTACGGGAAGGGATGTTGAACTGGATGAGTTGTAACAAAGCAGGTGTGTCAGTAATACTGTTGATAATTTTGAAAATGCATATTAGATCAGAGTCCTTTCTACGTTTTTCTAAAGAAGAAATGTTTAAAGTTTGTTCAATTTCATCATACGAGTACTCGCCTCTTTCAAGTCCTAACCTCCAAGCAATCCCTCGCAGGAAGCGATGTTGTACAGATTCGATGTGATAAATATGGACATCATAGAAAGGAGACCAAATAACACTAGCATATTCAAGGTGAGGGCGAACCAGCGATCTTCGACTAATCATGAAAGGTACTACACGTCTAGTTGCTAGATTCTCCAATTTGAAACTGTAATAACTCACATGTACTGTTTATTGTTTTTAAATTAATAAAATAAGTTCACCGAATATTCATTTAACGTGTCTGGTGTATTGAGAAGCCAATCAAAAGTTAACTCGCGCTACCGCAGGTCATTTTGGTCGCGCTGTACAAACATGTGTGCATTACTTTTCAGCAACCTTCGTACATAAAGATTGAAAGTATTTATTGCCCAAAGCACTGACATTGCCTTGCCCTGGATTTTTTCGTCATTTTGCGCATTTACAAGAAGCCATATTTTCCAATATATATTCCTTGGTGCAATAACTATAACCCTGCTGTTCTGCCCACGACACTCCATATTATTGCCTGCACCATATAACGTGCATAATGCATATAGGCGCTTCGTAGATCGTTTAACGTACGCCCGATCACAGCCCGGCCTATTCAATTTCACGCTTCAGCTAAGTGAGATATTTATTATCCAGCGACACGAGGTGACATCTATGGTGGGAGGTGGAAGACGCTGCTATCTTGGGGAAGTAGACGTGTAATGGGAAACTATGCAACTAGATATTGTAATGCAGTGCTCTACTACCTTGCCAGTATCGGTTTAAATTAAAAGTCTTAAAATCACAGTAAAAAACGTGGAAGATTAACTTAGTCTCACGCGAAACTGACTTGAAAGAAATTCCTTCACACTTAATTTCATGAACTAAAGAATTTGATGGCAAAAAATTTGCAAAACTTTCCAAAATTGTTATGTCAAATATATTGTAGGTTTAGATTTAATTTTAGTAATTTTAATTAAGTTAGTAAAAAACTATTGTTAATCAACAACTTTAAATGAATTTTGTGTTCTTTGGATTTTGGAGATGGGTAGTTGTTAGGCATTGTTTAATCAATATGAAAATCCATATATTATTTTTGAAGTATAATGTACCAACTGTATATAAAAAAGTTTTAATAAAAAATTGCATGTTTTTAGGAGTAATATTAGATAGGAAGTAACGATTTGAAGAAAGAGTAAATATCGTTGGAGGTTATTATCCACCACTTACCCGCCCTGGTAAGAGTAAATATCAAAGCAGAGTCTCGTGTTCTCGTGGACTATTCACTCTGCCTATCCACGCGGATAAACGACGCGGCTTGATGGTTTGAGAACTACACGCCAACTCGATAGCAGAATCAATAATGTTGGAACTTTAGAAGTGAAAAGTTCTTTAGCACCGTTGTGATTTGAAACTTGATGAAACGGAAGCGAGCGACACTAAAAAGAGACAAACACATTCATCAAATGGATTTAGCCTGCAAGAGAATAAGATAGACAATGATAAAATATTTTTTTAAATTAACGGGTACTCGGTTTCAATATAATACAACAAATCCACAGTCCCACGCAAGTCTCCTTTAGTGTAATGGTATAAAGCGCCTGACGAATCTCAGCGGCCACATTGTTAGCGGACCAAGGATCGAATCCTACAAAATCAAAAATAAATAAAAAAATTGTAAAATCAATATCCAATCTTCAAACCATTTCATAATGAACAAGCAAACACAACAGCTCGGATGTGGAATGATTTACCAGCCTCTGTGTTTCCTCCCTCCTACAACATGGGTCTCTTCAAGACCCATGTTCACTCCTTCCTTTCCTCAAAAAGACCTTCCACACAGCATCCTCAAAGATGACATAGGCCCTGAGGGAAATTATTTTCCTCAGGGCCTCCTGTGTGGAGTTAATGTAAAAAAAAAAAAAAAACACAAAAGAAAGCGACATCTAGCTACTGCGAAGAAGAAAACAAGAATACTAATAAGATGACCAAATGTTTAGGAAAAGGAGCACTGGATTTCGGCCATATGGAAAAATATCTTGCTTCACATTGATAAAAAAAGTGCTTTGTAGTCTCTCCACTCTTGTCTACTTTAGTATAATATTTTTAGATCCTCCTAATGCATGCTTTTCCATTGGTACGATGCTGATTGTCCTTGTACTTTTACTTTAAATGTAAATAACATTGTTGTTGTTATACTCATTTTTGTGTTAAACTACATGCTAAAATGCGCCTGCTCTCAACACAGGAATTCCTAGTGAGACAGGCACAGCACAATCACCTATGTAAATTGATAAATAAATATTATAATAAAAATGAAATAAAAAGTTTTCTGCAGGTTTCACTTTCTACGGCATGTGATTGCACACTTGTAATTTTTAAAAATATACTTTAAACTTATAAAATATCACTTCAGTAGAACTCAACTCTGTGACTAAGAAACGAACCTGAACTTTGTTACAAAACGCAAAGAACACATGTACTTTTCATTTGTTTCTTATTTAGTTTGGGAACAGCACCTTTCTATCGCTACCGTTGCCTACAAACAGCAGACTGTGCTAGTGCTAGTACTAGAACACTGTGTAGTGTGAGAAGTTCCAGTACTCGGCCAGAAACCGGCAGGTGCGGCGGGCAGATAAGGGAAAGCTAAAAGCAAAACTAAATAAGATAGTGCTCCCTCTATCGACGTGACCCATTAAACTCTGCCTAGGTCAAGAAAACAGACTCTGAATGTTTTCCACGATTTCGACGGTGTTTTCGGAGTTAAGTAAACAATTTATTTGTTTGGAGTAGTTTCCGGCGTGCGCTCCGAGACCTGCGATGTTGGTACATTCTAGCCAACAACAACAAAAAAATGTGACGAAAATTGTATTCTCGTACATTGTTTAAACAGAGGTCGTGGGTTCAAAAAATAACAACGTTGTTTAAAATATGTTATTTTTCACTTCTTTTCAGAACGCATTCAAGTTGTTTGTTATATCTATAGGAATATTTGATCGCTCTTCAATAAAACTCCGAGAATGCACAAAACACAGTTGTTCTTTAAATAGATGTAAATTATAATGAATATGTATCGACAGCAGATAGCCTGTTTCTAGGTCCGTTTCCTTTGACGGCTGGAATCTTTATCTGAGTTTGACCTTGAGGCACTTTGATAAATAAAAAAAAAACTTGAAGCTCTCTGTAATATTGGTAGCTCTGAATTAATGCTACTAGTACCATCTGTGTTTAGCATAGCTAACCACAGATACTACGACAGCCAAGATTGATTAAAACTGTATTATCACTTCTTGGCCATGAAATAGGGTTTTTCTTGCAAGTGGTTATTTTCAGTGACCCCCTTGTCCACTATTTGCTCACCATTAAAAATTGAAACATTTCTTAGCAGATCTTCCAAAGTTGTTCGTAGGTGATTTACCTAGGACCTTGTTTAAAAATTTTGGTGTCTTGTATATATTTTACTGTAATCACAGTCGAACATTTATTTTGCCTCTCGGTAGATTTTGAACCCCTAATGAACAAAAATTAAAAATGTGAAACCCACAGCATGGCATCATGTAGTATTTGTAAATATAAATGTAGTTTTACTATCTCTCAGCAGATGTCGTTAAATAATGTAGTTTCAATGTCTCTCAACTAATGTCTTTAGTAATATCCGTTAAAAGCCGTTAATATCAGGCGGGCATTTTAAGTGAACGGCTCCTCCGTCGCAGATTAACAAAGAGCATAATTTAGAACGGACGTTAAGTCTAGTTATATATATTCATTGTAAAAACGACACGATAACAAACTATACTCATAATCTCCGAACCGAAGTACTATTTAAAACTCCCGATCAACAAAATTGAACTGTTAATCAGGTATCTATACCAAAATTTATCGTCATAGTTTAAGACAGTAAAACCAAAATTTCAATGATCATCAGGAGGCCCTGAGGAAAATAATTCCACTCAGGGCCTTTGTAATCTTTGTTGATGCTGGTATTTTTAGGAAAGGAAGGAGAGGAAGTTCCGGGAAGGAAAACTGTGTGAGGGGGTTAGTATGTCTGAGTGACGGACGAATCCATCCCTCCCTCTGCAATGCATGGCGATGTTCCAAGAGAGTCCTGCTGGAGAGAACAAAAGGTCTCCCTTCACCAGCCTCTCTTTACCACGCCGTTGGAGGGCAGACGCATGCGCCGCCAAGATCTTGACAAACACCCCAAGAGCCCGGGCAACCCTGCTCAGTCACCAAACGTAGCGATCCACTTGGGGTGACCTTTGGCAGAGGTGTTGGTTATCCAATAAATGGTTCCCGGGGCGGCGGCGGTACCCAGACTCGCCTCCAAAATGATAATACCTTTCATATCTGTTTAATATAGTTTTGTTTATGTCTTTGCGGTCCAGACAAAGAAGTTAAAGGATCAATTATATAAGATATCCACAGAAAGTAAGTGCTGCAAACTAGGACAGATAAATTTGAGTTTCATGATACATGCCTGTGGCATACTGGAGAGAATATTTAAGAGAACATTTGCATTTTAACGCGTATAAGATATTTTGTTTTAATATTTGTATTAAATAAACATTAACAAAATTATGCACTATTTAAATATGCGCATACATAATAAAGAATGGGCTTAGAGTGAAACATATCGTAATATAATTGTTGTTCAAATATTAATATCAATAATTCGTTTGTCCTTTTATTTGCGCTTGCAAATAACAATCATATTCCCATTTAAATATTAAAAAGTCAAATTTTAATCATGATTGGTCAGAGTTCAAAATGAAAATAAACGGATTGAACAACACAAAATGAGTGCGGTTTTGTCGTCGGATTACCAGAATATTATTTTTATAATACATTGAGTACATTCGAGACCATTTCGGTAAAGTCCGATCTGTGTTTAAATATTTGCGCGTTAGCTTTACAAATATTTACGTATCTGCGAAAGCATTTTGATAATTATTATAACAAATGTGTCCATAAATTTATAAATAGTATTAAATTACGTTATTTCGGTTTTAATTGGAAATCATGATCTATAGCCATTGTAAGCACCACAACACGCATACATTCCCCAGTGAATCTATTTATTTCACTGCAAAGCAGGAAATTAGGGAAACAATTTTAAGTTATTTTTACATATATATTTTACTTGCTGACACGACGAAATTCATACCGCCTCAGAATTAATAACTGTTGTGTTAACTTATCAGCTGAATTAAATTCAGTTTTTTTATTAAGTTAAAAATTACACAACGAAGCAATTATCGATGCGCAATTGTCCGTGATTAGTTTTGGTCAGTATTACAGATGGCGTTATGTCGGATTTATATTTTTTATGATTTTCTTACTTTTCCAGTTACTTACGGGGATTGCGTTTCATTTTCTTTATACGTGTGGAGATTTATTATAATTATTGTATTTTCCTTTGGAGGGATGCATACGTTCACCGTTTGTCTCATACTCGACTATTGACATTGTGTGTAAGAAAGAGGGTCATCATTACATGTTTAAGAACAAAAGCAAAATAATCAGCGCAAAGGCCTTTCACGTTTTTGAATTTTTCGTACTATTCAATATTATATTTTTCACAATATTGCTGCAACTCTTTCAAAAGATAAGAAATCGTTTCAAACCAAATGTACGAGGAAAAGAATTTTCTTCATAATTTTTTTTTCGTGATTTTTTCTGATGTTTTAATAGCGATTCTGCTATTCGGGGGGGGGAGACAAATCTAACAAAACAAAGATTTTAAAAATCGGTTCAGCCGTTCTTGAGTTATTAATGGTGTAACTAACCCGACTTTTATATATTAAGATAACCGTAATAATTGTCTAGCTGCTATTTAAAAAAAACGCATTCTGTGTTGCTGTACACGATTGTATCTGTTTTGAAAGATTTGAAATTCAGTACACTTCCAAGGAGTGTGAAGTTTCCATTACATTTTGTAATATACCATTCCAAAATAGTTTACCAGCTTTGGAAGGTAAACGAGAATCTTTATAAGAAATGGATACTTAGATGGCTTGGGCGTGTAGAGCCGATGAACAGAGAAAGGAGTGAAGGAGATTATATGACGCGAAGTAAATGGTAGAAGAAGTTAGGGGTACCAGACGAAGACATAGCACATACCAGTGAATCTAATAGTCAGGAAATTTATATTTTCAAATATTAGCAAATGGTTTATTATCTTTCTGTTTTGTAACAAGTTGAGATAGTGATATCTTACAATACATAAAATACACGACCAGACTCTCATTATTTTTTCAATTAAAAAGTAAAGCAAATATCTAGCAAATTTTAATAGGTCTTTTTAAATATTTCAACCCAGGAATATTTACCCACATTTTTTTTTAATATAGGGGGATCTGAAGAAAATAATTTCTTTCAGGGCCTATGTCATCTTAGGGGACACTGTGTGGAGGGTCTTTCTAAAGGATAGGAAGTTCTGGGAAGGAAAAAGGTAAGAGGGGTGGGTAGGAATCTAAGGCTCAGTATATCCAGAAGTAACGGACATATGAATTCATCCCTCCAACTGCGGTGCAAGGCGATGGGTGAAAGATTCCGGCTGGAAAGGTCAAAAGGCCTCCCCCAACCAGTCTCTCTCGATCCAGCCCGCCACGCAGCAAATGAGCAGACGCATCCGCTGCCAAGACCAGGATAAATCTCACCCCATGATCCCAGGCACCCCTAATTAAGTCACCAAAAGTAGCAAACTACTTGATCTGACCTAAGGCGCAGGCGTTGGTAATCCACAAGCACAAACCTCACCTCATGATCCCGGGCACCCCTGCTAAGTCACAAAACGTAGCGAACCACTTCAGATGACCTAAAGCACATGCGTTGGTTATCCAATAAATGGTTCCTGCGACGGCGGTACGCATACCCGCCTCCCAAATTGATTTTGAATTTGTCACGATGCGATGTGTTGAACGAATACATTACAGTTACACGAGATTTGCCTAATCTAAAAATGTAGTCATTTTTAAAACTTTTCTTAAATACCTACAAAGGTACTAGTAGATACCTAACAAGTATAAAATTTTACTGGAATTCGTTTTACGGTATTGTGTATTTTATTAGTTTTCTCTGGTGAGTGCTATAGGACAGGTAAACAATAAAACCATGCCCTTAAAGGACATTTAACCTGGGATAACGTTTACAAATGATTTAGTACTTGTGGCTTACTGCACTTTCGCAATTATGCTAAAGTATGACTTAAGTACCTACACAGAATGGGAGTAGTAACTAGCAACTAGCAACGTATCTGTTTCCTGTAGGTAATGTATCCGCGCAACTTAAACTCTCTGCAGCCTGACTTTAAATATGCTGTAATAAACCTTTGCAGGTACTCTCACGTTGAACCGGGCTGTTGAAACTAAATTATGATAAATGAAAGGTAATTTGGGTTAAATATTGTGTACAAATGTTAATGTTATCCTTGCTGTGCGCGGTGCCCTGCACCCCATTCACCCCATTCCCCCACACCCTGAGTGCGACGACCCCTCCCTTTGTGGGATGATTCCCGGTGCCAAATTACAGGGTCACCGGAAAAAAAGACGGTTCAACGCCCTAAAAGCAAAAAATATTTTGAATTAAAGTCTAATTTTTTATGTGACTACCGTACAGGAGTACCAATTGCTCCTAACCGTATGCGTCTGGAGAAAGTAAGACTATGGCACCACCTATAAAAACTTACTCTTAAAATAAAAATAAATGTGCAGTTATTTAAGTTAGAAGGTTATCCATTAAAAAAAACATTTGAATGGAGTTCGTTATTGGGGAATTTTGTGTGGCTGAAGATAGTTTGGTTAAGAAATGGTTATGGTTGGAGAAGTACCTGCCTATCTGGTCACTAAAACCTGGTCCTAGCTAAATACTCTACGCTATTTGAAACTACGTTACGAATCTGAATGTGGTCTTTCATCAGGGCGCTACTGAAAGTATCAACTACTTTAAAACAGGCCGCAAATATACTGTATTAAGTTATTTTGAAAAAATAAAAAAAATGTGAAAATTCACGTGCGTACGCCGGGAATTTGAGTTGGAAAGTTCGTAGCAAACGGAGGCTCTGCAAAAGAGCAAATCTCATGAATAGTGATGAGCTCTGACGCCATCAAGTTATATATTTTTTTAAACTATTTGACTTTAGAATTGTTATTACATATTTTTCATTGTAGGAGTAGGTACTTGAAAAAAAAAAGATTTGCAAAAATTGAGAAACTCCGGCAAAGCCGGGTAGTATGAAAAATTATAAATAATCGAAATAAGAATGATTCAAATTCAATATTTATTTCATTCAAATTTTCATTTTTCTATCTATTACATAATCGACTCATACATTTTTTGTTTTCTTAAATTGTTAGTAAATCATATTATTATTTTTTTATATGAATACCTCACGCGAGTCCCAGCTGCTCCCGTCTGGAGCCAGTGAGACTATGGCATCCACGATTGGGGTATGTTGTGAGTTATGAGGCTGAATATAGTGGAGAGCGGAATGAGATGGGAAAAGGAAGACGGGGAAGTACGTGGTTATTAATATCTGGTCACCAAACACGGCTAAAGCCATTTCAAGCAAAGTTTCAATTCTGAATGGTGGTCTTATACCAGGGCGATACTGAGAGTACCTTCCACTCCAGAACGTACCGCAAATATACTATACTCGCATTATTTTAAAGAATTAATTGTGAAATAACTAATCAAACAAAATTTATTTGCGCACGCTGCCGGAATTCGATCCCGCGACCTTCGGATTGCGACTCAAGAGCCTTACCCATAGACCATCGAGGCCATTGTCGAGGGGTGAGTTAATACTTGTGTTGGGTCATATCAGAAGGGGTAACTTTATGTGGGTGATGTATGAATTTGAATGACGCAAGGTGTGTGTGAAGGTAAATAAATAAGAATATTTACCGTAATGATTTCTCTGTGATATACCTCTGTGAGGTAAGATTATTATAAAAACCATTTTTTTATTCTTCATAAAATAGTCAAAAGATTACAGTAAAAAATGTATTTTACTGTGTAACAGCTGTATAATCAAGACAAAATCAACAGCCATGACGCCGTTCATATAAATTTTGGTATCCAAAACGGTTGTTTTAATTCTGTCGATTATAATCTCGGAACGGAGTGTGGAAATGTGTTGAACTCTGCGTCGAGCCAGGTGCTTTAAATTACGCCCATTTATTAATGGTTTTAACTCCAATGCCGTATTACCTGCTATTATCAGCACTTATTTCACATTTTTCAAGCTATTGCACCAGAGCACGCATGCTGCGAGGTAAATGGTGATTTGAGTTTGATTTCAGATAAAGTTAATCTAATTATGTTACTTCTTCCAAAATGAAATCCATTCGGAAGGGCGTTGTTTGCGAAAGTCAAGATTTATCAGCTGATATAAATATTATCTAAGCAGTCGTAGGTAATTGCCGCTGTAGATATTCTGGTAGTTGGTGTAAAAATTAGCAATTCGTTATTTTATTTATCAGCGTAAGGCTGCCTTCACGTGCGTAATTTTTTTCGCTTTATTCGCTTACGTAAGCGATTTTTTTATATCGTTAATTGGTTCATTATCAGAAAGATTGACGATGATAAAATGATTGTTGTTTTTTTTCATGTTCATGTAGTTTAATATCTGGGTTTTGTTGATTTCGTTGATAGTTCTTTCGGTGTCGTTTTGTTTCTCACATATTAATATTACGTTATTTTAATCCAAAACATTTATGCCCAGTTAAGATACTATTATTTTGTCTTTGATTATTTTTTTGATTTCAAATCCAGACTTGTCTTCTTTTGAGGAAATTACTAGAGCAACATTTGCTTTTTAAGGTATTGAGTGAGAATCTGCCTTTACCTCCATTGAATAGCTTTTTCTTCATATTTTTTTCCGTGTTTGATGTTTTTTTTATAAGTGTTTTTAATTTGTTGATGTTATTCTCTTGATTTTATTTTGCAGACAAATTATCGTGTTTTGATTTGTCGTCATTCGAAACATCCATGAATCTTCAATTTTGATTAACGTTGTTTCAATTTCTGTTTTGGGTTCTTTAGTAGCTTTTATAAAGAAAATTTTGTAATTGTATTTTCTTTAATCTTTTGTTCCATGAGTAATTTTTCGTAATTTATTTTGAGTTCCATATTGAAAAGTGGTCCCGAATGTGTTAAATTAGCGTTTTTAGGCAGTTTGCTTTAGCAGTGTTTGTTTTGGGAAATTAGCATTCGTTTCGAGACTCGCAACAATACTATTTAGACAAGTAGTTTTGAAGTGAAAACTTCTCTAGCACCGTTGTGATTTGAAACTCGATGAAACGAAAAAAAAAGCGACACTTAAAAGAAACAAACACATATATTTATAGGATTTAGCCTACGAGAGAAAGAGGTAGTATAATCGGTCTCCTCTTTGTGCGGTGTTTCGTAGCCTCTCACTCTTGTCTACTTTAGTTTTCTGAAGGTTTCACTTCTACCTCGTCTGAATTGTACACTTCTTTCTGTAGGCCTTTGAATGTTGTATAATTTTGTTGTTCGGCGGTACATCCTCGGCGGGCACTTAGTTTACATTTGTGTGAATATTTTCCCTAAGCCGACTGCATATTGCGTAAAGGTATGACGGGGACCAACTGGCAGGGGATCAACTGTCATAGAACCACTCTTTTTGACCTGCGACAATTTAATATTGACTTCCCGCACCCCAGCGCTGTTTCCTTCACCGGTCCTACTGTGTACTTGCAACCTCCAATCGTCCGTGAAAGCTTTCCGAGAGAGCACGTATCGCATAATAAGCGACAATTCGGGTCTCGGTTCCGGGGCTGCAGGGCGCTGGACCACTAAAAAGACTCCTGTAGCAGGCTGGAAGTTGCTGTGGGTTGTGCCCGAGAGACCTTGTCAAGCCTTTCAAGCTGTAAGATCATCTTCATCATATCCAGCAAAACAATTGTAGATATTAATATCCAAAAATTCAAATTTCTTACGTACATGACGGTTCCGATTAGAAAGTTTGATTATTTTCATATATTTTATAACTCAATATAATTTATAATTTTAAATAATGTCTAAGAAAAATAGGAGTGAATAAAAAAAATTTACTTTGTAAGGCCCTGAATAAATAGACTCACTGAAGTATTTTCGTCGTAAAGAACGGACTTTGGATGTTTTTAATGATTTTATTTGTACTATAGTTTGAATTCTGAAAAGCAGTTTTCCAAGATAATTTATTGATTTATTTTACCATATGATATATATGTTGTATACTAAAACATTTTCTTTGAAAATTTAACAAATCTGCCCACGACCAACGGTATAACTTTATTATAATAAAAATAAAAATATTTTTTTTAAATTTAAAACATTACTTTTCCAGATAAAATAATAATCCGTCGAAAGCATTTTGAGTTTTTTTGTAGAAAAGAGACTATTTGTGAAAATTTGATTTAAAAATGACATATTTCCGGTTGGTCTGGTTATTCCTTCTTAAATGGTTTAATCAATGGCCCGTTAATATTAGAATACAAACAAACATTTAAAAAAAAACAAATATCCTACCATTTAAAAACTTTTACATTAATAATTCTCGATACAAATATACTTTTAAATATACTTAACACAATATTTTTGATTAATAGTATTAAACACACCTAGCGCACTCTTTTTTTCTCTTTCATATTTATTATTTTTCATTGCGGGTAGGGGTACCGCCGCCCCGAGAACCATTTATTGGATACTAACACCTTTGCTAAAGGTTACCCCGCGTAGTTTGCTATGTTCATTGACGTAGGGGTGTCCGGGTTTATGGGTGGTCTGCCCATGTGGAGGGCAGACGCATCCACATAGACAGATCCATTCTGTCTTACTGTGTGAAGGGCCGGGTTCGGAGAGACAGCTTGAGAGAGACCAGTTTACCTCTTCAGGAGGACTCTCTTGATTCATCTCCTTGCACCGCAGTGGGAGGGATGGATGCATACGTCTGTCACTCCTGTACGCACTGATCCCCAGTTTCCTACCCACCCCATGCCTATTTTCCTTCTTATGTGTGGAGCTAATGTTAATAAACTAGGCATATAAAAAAGAGGAAGAAGGTATAAGTATTATCTATAAATTTTAATTAGCGTGTGATAAAAGTTTAGGCTTAATTTCGCGATAAAAGTTTCAAGGTCAACCTAAAGAAATAGGTAAGTAAAGTACAAATCATCTGTTGAAAAAAAAGCATCAGGAGGTTGTAAAATTGGGAAAAGTGCTTACAATAAAAGCTTGCCCGTCCGTTTTACGAGAAAATAATATAAAATATATCGACGCGGGCATATTTTGACCTGATGTTATTATTCAGAGCTTTTTGATGTGTTAAGGGTAACTGGCATTTGGCTAACCTTATCAAACAAAAGCCGTAGAAGGCCAATTCTGGATTCGATTCTTCGTGGAAATAAGTACGAATGGGAGAAAGTTTCCGCGAGTAGTCCGTGTTCCTAAACACCAACACAATTATTAAGAGCAATTATTATTTCCATTCAAATGTCAAACTAAACTACGTTGCTATTTTGGTAAAAAATCTGTCCTTGACCTTTTGATATATTATTATCATATTGTTTTAACAGAATTATACTTCTGCTCCATATTTATCTTTAGTTTAAACTAGCTGGAGTACCCGGCTTCGCTCAGGGAGTTGATATGAGATTGAACTGATGTTCGAACCCACGATGGAAGTTGCTTTATATACCCCTACCAATTAGTAGCCCCATCCATGCAAAAAAAGGTTTCGAATGGTCCACAGTGTTCCAGAACATTCCACAACTTTTGAGAGTGTTCTGGAATGATTCAAGATGTTCCGGGATGTTTCCGAACATTCCAGTCTATTCCCGAACATTTCACAACATTCCAAAATGTTCCGGGATGGATGTTGAGAATGCTCTTGAATATTCTGGACTGTTATAGAAATTTATAGAGGGAAAAAATTCCAGCTCATCGCATTAGTTCTTATATATTCAATAGACCATTAGAAAATTCTACAGGAGGAGAAGTTTTTCTTTCATTATTTCAATAAACCATTATGGTAGGTGTTTAAGCTAAAGCGATTTACGTAAAGGTTTCATTAGTTTAAATAATTCTTAGTTAAGTGATTTATTTTTTATAATTTATTTTTAATTTTAAAGTGAAAATTGAATAAAAACTAAAATGGTCTATTGAACAAACAAGAACTGTGGCGACGAGCTCTTATATCTTCAAAAGCACGCCCTTCACGTAAAAATGGGAACCTTCTTTATGGACGAGGGATAGAGGGCTTCCAAACCATATAACTCCCTTGATTGTACCGGGAATCGTTTCTGAGTTTTAGCGTCACGCACATTGAACACTTTAATAATATACATTGGTTACTTTCATTACCTATATGCCTACTCAGGTATTTCTACTTGCCTTCTCAGTTATCTCATTAATTTATTTCCATCCTCGTACATACAGTTTAAGTAATAAAAATCTGATCCTAATTTAAAATATAATCACTAACCATGTATTCTGTGAACACTGTTTTGGGGTGTTCGCATTTTCATTTTTATTTATGTGTTGATCGTCCAAACATCTCCAACTACTGAATTGAGAAAATGAGGAAAGAATTATTGGAATGCTCACCATAAATCGTATTTTTTACACGTGTCTGTGGTTTACATGTTAAATATGCTATAAAATAACACCGGGAAGCATAACGGTCCGAGACATTAATTTTACAATTTTCTACATTAATTTATCACCAGCAACCCCGAAATCATTATTTTTTTGTTTATTTCACTACAAGTTTTCTGCATTCTAATTGATTTAGTTATGTGGGTAATTTTAGTATTGTACCAACTAGATACAGGATACACTTTTACATATAACTGCATACCCAATTCAAAATACGATTTTTCAGAGATGGCTGATGTTTATTCAGATGTTTTTTTTTTTTTTATATTATATTTTATATACGTTTTACAAAACTGAGTGGGTAGGTACATCAGTTTAATTATAAGATATCTCTCAATTTTAATATTTATTTGTTTACAATAAAATTCTTCACTTAATATTAATAAACAATTACTACGTAAGTAGATATTGTTTGTAGCGATTAGAGATCTAGTTTTTTTTTAAAAATATATATATTATTTATTTTAGCGAATATATAAAATAATTGTACATCCAAAATATAATGGTGAAATTAAGTATAAAATATTGTATTTCTTAGTCTTCCTCACTAGGAGGTCCTGTGCCGAGGCGGACTAAAGTTATTTAAATATAGTTTATTTGTCTTCTATGTCATTTTTAGTGTCTTTATTAGGGTATTTGTGTATAATATAATATGTAGGTATTTGTTTTCATGTTTCAATGACCGGTCAGTGGCTGAGTTTGAATCGCGTCCCACCTGGGCATCGTGTGTTCAATTTCTCGGCTGGCTAAGTCCTCCATCACAACACAAACAACATTTTCCGCTTACTATGGTGGTAGTAGAAGAATTTAAAATATTGTCAGGTTCTTCGTAACCCGGGAATATTTGTCTTTCTTTGAACCAAAAAAAAGGTTCTGTAACAATAACAATTGTAGGGTTGTAATGGTTTACAGATTTTTTTTATGATGTTGTTACAATTTTGTAACAATTTAACAACAATGTAGTGAAAAGAAAATTGTATAACGAGAAGTGAACTTAACACAGCAATAATTAGGAAAAATAAAACAAATGAAAACTCAACTAAAATGATTATTTATTACTGACGAAATAATAAAACACATTTGTTAATACATTATTATAATTATAATTTAATATAAGCATTTAAAAACATTATCAATTTATTTGCACATTAATAATCTCTTTATAAAGTAAATCTACTAGGGTAGGCTGAAAAGTAATGCACACATGTTTGTAAAACTTGAACTCTAACAAATAGCAAGATCGGGCAAAAAGTAGATTAAGCTTCAAAATAAAATATTTATTTTTTAACTCAATTAACGTTAAGGCTAACGTATTTTTCCTAACGTGTAACAAGTTTCTTCATCACGTAACTAAAATTACTTCTGACATTTCTCTAATCTAGGACTTGATAGCTGCCTTCACCTAACATCAGAGGTGTAATGATTACCCTTGAGGTGTCTTTTGAGTAGAGAAAAACAATAAAAATTGCAATGCTAAAGATCGGGGGAGTGAGAAGGGCGTGGAATTGGATCAAACTTCAGGTTTTACAGAGGCTCTAATTGACGCTGTTTGTTTTCGTCTGTAAAACGGCGTAGTACCCATCGTCCACAAATTTTACGATATCCTAATTATTCAACAATGAAGCCGACACGTTTCTTGGATATTTCAAAATGATGATTGAATGATTCCTCGGTAATTTTGAATCAAATCGTGGACAAGTTTGGATTTTTTTATCATCTGTATCAATGATCGGACGTCCGTTACGTGTTTCATCGACAATTTTTGCTTTTCCAGGCTCACAATCATGACATTTTATTACTGATCCGTTAACAATAGACCTATCATCAGTATCGTCACCATAAACATCCTTTAAATGACGACAAATCTCAGATGGAGTCACAACAGTTAAAAATTCGATAACACCCCTCTGTTTACCTTGGGTTGACATAAAACCAAAACACGTCTCCATACTTCCGCTTCTCAAAAAACACTGGATGAATTTAACGACCTCAAACTTGCGCGTACTTATAGAGGAGGAATGTCACTTCCATATTCGATCCAGCGCCTTTCAGAATGTCATTTTGTTCACGGTGTACAGAATGCGTGCATTACTTTTCCGGCTCCCCTCGTAATTACAAAATATAAATACTAATTACATTGTATTATGTTTGATATGTGGAAATACGTTTTGTTGTCGATTTTTTTGCATAATATACATCCTGTTTTTTGCTTTATTTCTTACTCGTGGTGGAGATTTGTCGTTTACAAATATCATTACATAACATATTTTAGTGAAGAACTCTCAAAAGTCCAAAAGCTCGAAGCGGGTGGGATAAGTGGGCAATCAGAATATGGGGGAAAGTTGTACGTTAGGAGTATGTAGAGTGTTGAGGAAGGTTGTGTGTATTCTTCACATGACTAAAAATTTGTTTGAAAATGAGGTACAGGGAATTTGAAAAACGAAATCGATAGCAATATTTGAGTTTTGATTTCTTCAATGGGGATAAACGAATTCTTCGATAATTCTTCAGAACTTTAGAATATCGCAATTATTAAATTATAATAATTCAACGGAAGGGGACATTAAAAGGAGAGAGGAGTATAAGAATATGATTTTTGGAAAACTTAGCCATTTAAATCTGTCAAATATTTAAGTACAGCTGAATTAATGTATTTATATGAGGAGTCTAATGTTGGAAGACCTCAAGGCATCGAATTTTTATTTCAGCCATTTCTTTGCTAGTTTTAGAGTAGGTACCGTTTTCCTTCTTCAAATTATGTGTAAAAGAGTAAATTTGGGAGGCGGATATGGGTACTGTTGCCCCGGGAACCATTTATTGGATAACAAACCCCTCTGCCATTTGGAAGTGGTTCGCTATGTTTGGTGGCTTAGCAGGGGTGCCCGGGTTGATGGGGTGAGGTTTTTTAAGGTCTTGTAGGCCGTAGTGTCTGCCCACCTGCTGCGTGGCGGGCCGCATTGGTTGAGGGAAGCCCACAGATAAGAGAACCAAGGGAGACCTAACCAAAATCTCTCAAGCCGTAATTTCTCGACCGATCGTCTTGCACCGCAGTGGGAGGGATGGATACATTCCTCTTTCATTCCTAAACACATTGACCCCAGATTCCTCCCAACCCCACATACGTTTTTCTTTCCCAGAACTTCCTCTCCCCCCTTTCCCTAAAAGGACTCTCCACACAGATTCCCGAAAGATGACATAGGCCCAAGAAGGATTTTTCCTCAGGCCTCCTGTGTGGAGCTAATGTAAAAAAAAACCCTTTCCAAAAAATTACAAACAAATGCGGGCAACGGGCATTCACTTATCTCGTACCTACAGTATTTAAAAATATGCCAATGCTTATAAAAAGTTAATCAAATTGTACCACTGAAATGAAAAAAGCATTAAAAAAATCAGTAGTATCAAACTGACTAGATACAAAATTATTTACTTGGATATTGACCCAATTGCATAATATTTATGTTTTTTATTAGTTTATCGATATTTGTTCCACAATCCTTCACATTTGCGATGAGCGATGTTCTCGAAACCCTGTTTCCAAGTAGGGCTAGTTTCGTAAAACCTTTGTAACTATTTTCTCGAAACGAAACAAGGTGGGCGGATGAGCGAGCAGTTAGCGACACCAAACCCATTCCTCATTTTAGGCGGTGTTTTTCTAGACGCCCGCCCTCGCAAATCTTTCTCGTTGCCCTAGTCAAACCATACCTCTGCTTAGAGAAATATCATTCAAGACATAAAAATCTCGTTTATTTATTTCTTTTACTTAATAAAACAAATGTTAATTCAATTAAAACAAAACAATCTCTAGTGAAAATGCATTGTAATATTGTTATCATTTTAGAAGGCTCGTTTTCATTGTTTCTGCTTGTGATATGGACCAGACCTAATTCCTAGGGATTCGTTGCGTAAGGGCGGAGGTTTCTGGGTAGGGCGGGGGTGGGTATGTCGAGGGCGGGGGCGGGGAGGGTGGGGCAGGGAAGTAGGGCGGGATTCACGAGCCTACCCGCCCATCGTCCAATGCTTCTCAAGAATTTACGGAACACAAGACGTGGAAATTGAATAAACATGCGGAGAAACGACCCATGAGTATTTGGTGAAATCTGTAGTAGGTACCTACTTACATAATGAAAGATCTGGATTAGAGTATTTCACGTGATTTTTGTTGTTGCGTGATATAGGTATTAATTTTCTGAAAGTATTTTCTGTAAATATGCCTTTATATTATGGAAGCAGTCTTGTATTTTAAGGACTCCATATATCATTTTTTAAATGTAAATTCCACACAAGAGGCCCAATCATCCGAAGACTGTAGGACTATGACATCAAAATATATCTGTGCGAATCAATCCTTCTAGAAAGTTCCATAAATAAATATAATGTGAGCGTATTAAGCACCTAAGAGTTCCAGCTGCTCACATCTGGAGCCAGTATGACAGCCACAATTGGGGTATGTTGTGAGGCTGAAGATAGTAAGGAAGGGAAGGAGATGGGGAAGAGGAAGGCGGGAAAGTACATGGCTATTCAGATCTAGTCACCAAACACGGACAAAGCTATTTCAAGCAACGTTTCAGTTCTAAATGGTGGTCTTATACCAAGGTGATACTGAGAGTATCATACACTCTGGAACGTGCCAAAAGTACACTAAATATTTTTTTAATTAATTGATTGTGAAATTACACAAATCAATCAAATAAAATTTATTTGCCACGCCGGGATTCGATCCCGCGACCTTCGGAGTGCGAGTCAAGAACCTTACCGGTGGATGCAAGGCATGGGTCGAGGGATTTTGACTCCCCAAAAGACCTCCCTAACCTCTCGATCCGGCCCGCCACGCAGCAAGTGGGCAGACACATCGGTCTCCAAGACATTCACGAATCTCACCTAATGAACCTGGGCATCCCTGCAAAGTCACTAAACGTAGCGAACCACTTGGAGTGACATATGGTAGAGGTGTTGGTAATAAACAATATTTTTAGATGAATACCTACTATACAAATGAAATATTTAATCACTTAAGACAATATTAGCGGCTAAAAAATTTGAAACAGAAAAATCCGAAAGAGATGTGGTATTATGTTTGATTGCAAGATTCTTCTCGAACTAAATGCTATCTATGTAGCAGCTAGTGTCTTAAAATAATAAATCAAATATTATTTAATGCTCGCCATCTGTTGACTTTTCTGCAAGTCTGTGATGAATATTTTATTTTTATTTTAACCTAAAGAATAAAACTTCAAATTGTAATTTGTGAATTTTTGATAGTCGCTAATTGTGTGTTTAGTGATTAAATATAAAAATTTGAGGTTTTACTCATAAATAAAAAAAATAATATAAATAAAAGGAACAAATTGATGCTGTTAAAATAAGATGGTCAATTTGCTTTTAGCAGAACATATTACATACATAAAACGATTAAAGAGTCCATTCTGAAAAGTTAGACAAGTTAGTTGCTCCAAGTAAGCACAATGTATGTAGGCAGGCAACCGGCACTACGGAGGTATTCTTGTATGTAAGCTCCGCGTTAAATTATATTACCGGTAACTAATTTAAATTTCGTATGAAAGAAACAGGAAGGAAGAATGTTGAGCGCGGGAAGCAGGCGATTGGCGCCGAAACGGAACTCACCTCAATGGCGGTAGGGCAAGTTTCCACGAAAAACGGGGAAGATAGTTAATCATACATCATAAGTCATGGAAATAAGGCATGCTTCATGATATTAAACACCGTTCAAATTTTCATTCGCATTTTGGGCTACTTATTATTCATAAGTCGTCTATAGGTAGGCACCAAATAGAGTTTTTTATTTTTTTTTTATTTAGTAACAATACATTTATTATATTTTACATTTTTATATGAAACATGTTAGGTATAAAAAATAAGAAAATATATTCGTAGTCCTCCTCACTAGGAGATCCTGTACTTTTCTTATAGGTGCATATTTCGGAATTAAAACAATATTTAGATATATTAAATGAAAAAATACATTTTTTAATACGCTCCTTTTTTATTATTTATTTTACAGATGATCGGGTTTTGCTTTGCTCGAGCTTCGTCAGGGCTTATTGTATTAACTTAAGTTAATTGTATTAACTTAAGTTAATATAATAAGCTAAATTAAAGTTATTAGATAAATTACCTTAATATAATAGGCTATGATGAAGCTTGAGCTAAGCGAAACCCTGGAGTAAAATTTTTTAATTCACTTCCTGAAAAAATCAGAAACATGAACAGTAATATCAAAAAATTTAAAACTCACCTTAAAAATCATACCGAAAATTTGAACTGAATATAAAAAAGAAAACAATTAAACTAATATAATAACACCCCCATACACACAAGCCCTGCTTTTTTATGGGGATAAATCAAATATGTATACATATTATGTAATTAATTATTATATTGAATGTTTTGTAATTTATGTATCTTTCTCTGAATAAAAAAAAATAAAAAAATAAAAAATAAAAATAAATTATAAAGTCACGCCCCAAGTATTTGCTTCCGTCGATAAAACAATATTGTTTTCCTGATTTATTTTTTTCATTATCAAATATAAACAAAATGTTTCATTGAAAATAACAACTAGATAAGTTCGATACATTTTTAGATTTTCACGGCCAAAAGCATTTTCGTTATCACACATCTGTCGGATCTGCCGGATCTATTCTGATGATGGACTCTGCAACGCTGTCAGAAACGTTAGCTATAGAATGAGGTAGCGTAACACGGCATTACACCCCAAAAACAAATAACGAAAAAAAAAAACTAGATAAGTTCATCAGAAAAATGTTTTACTAAACTTGATCAACTTTTTTTTACCATTTGTCATAAATGTGATTACCGCACAAAAGTCTCAATGCATATATGGGATATTTTGTGAGTTGTGAGGCTTAAGGTAGTAGGAAGGGGAGGAGATGGGGAATAGGAAGTTAGGGAAGTGCCTGGCTATTCAGATCTGGTCAGCAAATAAGTCTAAAGCCATTTAAAGCAAGTTTTCAGTTATGAACGGTGGTCTTACACCAGGTCAATACTGAGAGTATCTTACATTCTGGAACGTGCCGCAAACATACCGTATATTATTTTGAATGATTAAATGGTGAAATAATATAATTTAAAAAAAAAATTGTTGCATACGCCAATTTCAAACCACGACCTTTAGATTGCTAGTCGAGACCCGTACCCATCGATCACGGAGGCCGTTAAAGTACGTGATTATCAGGTATTAATGATTTTTTGGGTTAATTTATTAATGATAAATTAAATTGTTACTCAATTAATTTTGGTTAGTGAAAGAGGTGAAAAAATCACACGCATACGAGTATTATATTGTATAATTTACTTTCCTAAAAAGATTTTTTAATAGAATAACACATAACATTTTTTGTTTTTAACCTTTTTTCGCTGTTTCTAAGGTCCAGCCGTTTTAATAATTCGTTGCCCTTAAAGATTGCTATAAAAGCTTAACTTATTTACAGCAACCACCAACATATGCAACATGTTTTGTCAAAATAGGTCTAGCCAGCTTTATTGATGCGTGCACTTATTTTAGAAGTAACTGAGAGACATAAATAATTTTAAAAACTTTAATTAGTGAGACTCCTTTTCGTATCACGTTCCCCCCGACAACTTAGATAATATTAAAGGGAAATGTGTCTTGCTTGCATGGAAGAATTTTCTACAAATTTATTGTTCCCAATAATGATTCGCCCTTGCCGGAGGAATCTCTTTTGTGAGCAAAGTTAAGGTAAAGGAGGCGCCGCGACGCCCGAGTCCCCCACCCCCCCCCCTCCTACCCCTCAAACAGGTTACCCTGCTCGCCGCAGCCTCCCACCTCCCCCGGACTAACGGCGTGTAACCTAGGAAGTTGTTTTCATAGATATTGCGTAGATAATGTATTTATAAATCTGTTTTTTAATGATTTTTTTTATTCGCAGGAGCATAATTTAATATTAACTTTTGTTGGAATTAATATTATTTAATACATATTTTACGTTTAGACAAATTTCCAAACGATATTCAACATACCCAATACTCAAGCTAATCGTTTTTTATGACAATCTGTCACGATTTATAGTAAATATGTGAAGACTTTGTGAACAATATTTTTTGCAGTACCTATATTAGAAAAAAAAACGGTTTTTTCTGTCTCCGACTACTTGAGAAAATATTGTGGGTGATAAAGAAATGCGATTATTTAGAGTAATTAAGAATACATCTGTTCGTTGGATTATTTCACGGTGCTCCAGATTTTACGTCCGGGTTAAATCTTTCCCAAATGAAAGACTAAACCCTTCCACACACTTTTCCACAAATGATTATCTAGTATATTCACGCAATAAATACAAAAAAATACAAGAACAAGACGTCAATCCACCAGAAACATAATGGGAAAATATTTCACCGACTCCAGATATTTTCATATCAGAGGGTTCGGCTCTGATGAAATCCTAACTGGTCCGATAAATCCCACTGATCCCTCAATATAAATATTTAAAAAATCTTTCGTAATCGTACATGTATTTAAAATGACTGACTTTTGCATTTTTACATACAATTTTTTTTGTATTTTATTATTATTTCCGGCAATTCAGGGTTCTGGATGTAGAAATACAGTGTATTTTTAAAAAATATATTTAATTTAAAAAAATATAAATAAATTAAAATGAACAAGAAATGATATGGATTTTCTAACTTTGTGAATTTACTTTGAAGGCTCCTAGGTAATATCCCCTTAAACGGTTTATGGGCACTTCTGGAGTTTTCATAAGACTCTTCAGGTATTCGGCTGCGCGGGGCTTCCTTTGTCGTAAAATCAATCATGATTTTACGTTCAATTGGTTGGTCCGTGAAATATTGTAATCACTATCGAATTGATGGCTTACAATAATGTTTTAAGTTGTTTGCGCTACTTTATAAATCCCTTGGATTGGACATTTTTCGCTTGATACTTCAAAATAATAATTGCAAGTTCTTCGAAATTAATTAAAATTAATATTTATTAAATAAAATATAAAATTTACATCAAGTATGCTTTTTTATATTATTTTAACTTGTAGGGAATGACAAGAAACTTCAATAGATACAGATATAATTTTGTTAAAACCAACACGTAGAGTTGACCATATTATCTACTTCTACTACACTACATAAAGAGGTAAGATTTGTTTGTTTGTTTGTTTGTTTGCATCGAATAAGCTACGAAACTACAGAACCGATTTGAAAAATTCTTTCGCTGTTGGGAAGCTACACTATCCTTGGGTGACATAGGCTATATTATATTTTTAAAAAATAGGCATCCTTACTAAAACTTCAATAATGTAACCCAGGGTGTAAAAAATTACCTAAAATATTCTTTAAATCACGTACGATGCGAAAACTATTGATGATAGAATAAAATAATGTAGTACGACTTTATAGAACACATCATTATTTACAAAAAAAATCGCACAGCATATGTCTAACTATTATGGTTATGCCACAATAAGTATTCTTTTATTTTAAAAATTTAATAAAAATGTCGCCGCTTGAAAAGGCTCTTTATTTGTATCTTGGTTTTAATCATTATTAAAAAAAAATACTTCATATTCAAGACAGCTTCAACACCTTTATTTAAGTTTTTGAATTTTTCAATTCGGATATTTAATTAGAAAGATATCACGAGTTTAAAATTGTTAGTATTAGAAAAAAGTTTCGGCTACGGGCCGGGTGGGAGAGGAGTCAAGAAATGAAGTGCCAGGGGGGATTGGCGGGACGGGGGAGCGGGAGAGCGGTGGCGGGGAAGGTGGAAGTGGAACGCTGGAGGGGAACGCACGGGAAAGGACATGTAAGGAGTAACATTTTATTTATTTGAATATGGCATATATTATAAAAGAAAGTCCATAAAACGTGCAGCTCGCAAAAACTCAGAAACGAGTCCCGGTTCAATCAAGGGAGTTATATGGTGTGGTAGATCTCTATCCCCCCTAGGGAATAAGGGTATCCGTTTTTACCTAAAGGGCGTGCTTTTAAAGATATAAGGGCTGAAAGTTTCGCCCTCTTGAAATTTATAGAACAGTCTTCCGGAAAGTTCTAGAAGGTTCCATAGAGCTGTAGAAAGTTATGGAAGGAGTGGCGGAGTATCTCGTGGAATGATCAGGAATAGGGAATCAGGAACATCATTGTGCAACATTCCAGAACACTCTCGAATGTTGTCCTGAGCGAAGCCGGGTAAACCAGCTAGTAGATATTATAAAGGCGAAAGTTTGAACGGATGAGTGTTATTCTTTCACGCAATAAACACCGAATAGAATTTAAAATTCTTTCACTAATCGAAAGCTACATTATTTGCGAGTATCATAGGCTATATATATTGGTAAGCTCTGGCGTTATGAATAAGCTGTAGCGTTATGCAATTCTTTTTCATACGTTTTCTGTCCCTAACAAAATCGAGTTATTGCAAACGTCAAACAAATTGTTACCTTGGAAAAAATGTTTTTTTTTTTTAATTAGGCAAAACACCCTAAAAATAGTGCTTTGTTGGCGTCATAGTTAATATCTACCTATCTCTAAAAATCTTTATTGTCCGGACGAAAAGCATAGCGTTGCTATGTAATTATTTGACGTGGGCTGTAATTTTGTTATTTCTTTAGGTTTTTCTCTGGATTCAAATATGAATAAAATACTAATTCCTACTTAAAATAAATTTCTAAAATTTAAATATTTTCTAAAATAGAATTTTTATTTGCGAAATATCATTCTCAAATTTTTAAATTTTCTATTAAACAATAATTATTTTTTATTAGACAAAAAAGCCAGAATAATAACAATTATGCCAATAATTATGCCAGTATTTTCCCACTAATACTAGCGAGCGAAGCCGCGGGTAAAAGCTAGTACTTTATAAAGTGACATTTTTATTTTTCATTTTACTAACCCTTTAGGGGTTATACCCGAAGCCAAAGCGAATATATGTACACACTTTTTTTTTCATTTTCATTATTTAATAATAAGTAAAACCTCTGCCATAGGTCACTCAAGTGGTTCGCTACGTTTGGTGACTTAGCAGGGGTGCCCATAGAGTTTGTAGGGTGCGGTTTGTGTAGATCTGGCGGCGGATGACCTGTACACACTGAACCTCAAATTCCTACCCTCTTCTCTTACCTTTTTCCTTCCCAACTTTTTTCCTCACTTCCTCTCCTTTATTTCCTTAAAAAGACCCTCCACATAGCATTACCAAAGATGTCATAGGCACTGAGGGAAATTATTTTTCTCAAGGCCTCTTATGTTGAGCTAATTTAAAAAAAGCGGAATTTATTTAAATAGCTGAATTTAAAGCTAATATTCTTAATACAAATAGAACGGTGTCATATGCACCTCGCAATTTTTTCCTCATGTGGATATTTTTTCCTAATGTCGGTATCATCCGTACATCGGCAACAATATACGTATGTATCTGTTTGTGTTATTTTAAGAGTGAAAAGGAGTCGGTCGTGTCTTTTGTTTGGAATTCTTCCGCATTCGCCTTAGGGAATAAGGAAACCTATGAAAAAATCTTATCCGGAACGAAGCGGCCGTATCAACGTGAAACGGAGTCGGCCTTCAATGACTGAAGTCCTGCATTATGAGGTATGTTTGTGTGTTAATATCTCTTTTAATGTTAATGTATAAATTTTAAAAATATACCTACATACATTTTAAATTCGTAACTATAAAAATATGTTAACATAATATGTAAGCATATTTATGTTATAGGATAAGAAGTCGGGAGATTAGGAATACCTACATGCTTATTCTTCCGCGTCTGAATCTATGTAAACTGCTGTTTGGTAGACTGCGTGTCTATCTAAAAGTAAAATCACTTGGTGGATTGTACTAGTAACTAGTATTGTCCGATTATTTGAATGAGTTTATTTTTACTGTGTCTTAGTGATTCGTAAAATCGGTATATCAGTATGTGAATTCAAATAAAATCGGTATTACTTCTCTGTCGTGTAGTCTTTTCAAGTTCATTCTGAATAACTACGGACGGCGAACCCTGGAATTTAACGTGCCAAAAATATTTAACATGTTACCAATTAATATAAAAAATTGCGAATCTACAAATAGATTAAGATATATGCTGAAACAATGGTCACTAAATACATAGAGATTGTTTATATTAATTAAGGTGTGTTAATTGTGACAATTTGTATAGTTATTGTAATAATAATATGTATGTATGTTTAAATTGTATTTGGACATTAACATCCTGTTGACAAACTGCTTTATTGCGGCTTAACGGGATTGTATCTTGAAAACAATAAACAATAAAAAAAATCTAGTATGTGAAGTGAATAAATAAGGTCGACCGTACAATTGCACTTCGTACCGTGCACGGGTACAATTCTTCATAACTTCAAATGGAGGGCTTTTAGGGGTACCTACGTCATTCAATTATTTTAATCTTTATGGTATTGATTTCTGAACTCTTACGCACTCAGGTACACTAGCGGACGAAAAGGAAAATTTCGGTCGAATCAAATATATTTTTGCATAGGTATCGAAAATATCCACAACTACAAAAACAACCTCACCTGCAAAGAAAGGTTTTACCTGGATACGACATTTCGCGATACTGGTATTATAATAATTTAATTTTTCTCTTTTATTTTTCCACGTTTACCAAACGCTTTTCCCGTATTTATTAAAACGGGTATATTACGGCAAAACTCTTATTTACCTAATCGTAACTTTCTTAACTCAGGGTTCTAACTTCACTTTGAGGTGTCAAAGTACGCAAATACGATTTCTCATAATTTGTTTGCCGATTTCTGATTTCGAAGTTGAACTTATGTATAGTATTTTAGTTTAACGTATTTTAAAGGAAAATACTTATACAGGATGCATACTTACCATTTTAGAACATACCTAAATACGTACATAGAACCATATGCAACCAGCTACGGCGTAATCATTTATTGGATACAGTTCTAACTAAATATGTCATAACAAGATAGGGCCACGTTAGAATTAAATATTTTTCTATAAAATATATAAAAATAATATACCATATCTAAGTTTGAACCTGAATATCAGAAATTGTTGAAAAGATTTTGAGAATTTATTTTTGCACACCAAAAAAAGAAACGTCGGTAAAGATAGAAGTTCTAACTTAGAACCCTATAAATATACACTGCATCTCGTAAACATGATTTAGTGTCAGATACTAACAAAATAGTAATTGCAAAAGGTTCAAAGCTATGATTGAATCTTAAAAAAATAAATGGTAATTTTAAATGCTTGATTTTGAAAATTCAAACGTTAAAGTATCTACGGAAATACAACACAGATGGAACTGAAAATTACTTTTGTTATGGAAATGAGCAAAAGAAACCGTTTGGCATTAAAGGTCATCAACAACTTAACCATGTTCGGAGTTATTGTATTTATAAGCGCTTTGATTTGAATCACTGTTGACAAACCTAATAGAAAAAATAAAAAAGCTAATTTTTGAAAAAACATGTCAGATAGAACCTTCTCTAACCAATTTGACGTAACACTGTAAGGCAGATTAGGTAATTTTGTTATAGGAAAAGTTTAGCAAACATTTTTAGAGATTCATGAATACAACATCCATTTAAATCACGATTTTCAGCGAGAATAATAACATAAATCATGTTGAAGCCTGTTTTAAGATGTCAGTAAGATATTTTCAATATACAGCCTCCTTTCCTCCATACGTTTGGGAAATCAGCCGTGTACACGCACCGAGCCACTTCGAGCCGCTTTTCTATTAAGAATTACGCGTAAATAATGAAAACTCCAAAGGGCGCCTCTCATATTCAAGAGTATTAGAACAGTCATTCTTAGAAGAATATATTAAAAAAGCTCGAGAGTAGCGAGATTTTCCTCTCAAAAGCGCTAAATAATTTATAATACCGATTTTGGTTTTGATTCTGCCTGTAACTCTGATACAATAAACTTTAAAACTTGGTTTTGCTTTGAATTTATTATTATCAAAATAAACAGTGTTATTATCAAAATTGGAACTAATTACGGGAACAATTATTCAGACAAGCGATAAAGCAGGCACCAAAATTATTTTATTTTAATTAAGGGATTAATAGTTCTATTTTTGAAACGTGTATTTCATTTCAAGTGGAACAAAGTGAAAAAGTTTTTTAATCAATTCTGTATTTCTTTTGTTAATTTTTTTTCAGATGTCTTAATTTTACATGTTAACTAACGGTGATCATGCGAAAGTTAAGTTTCTGACCGTCTCCAATATTGACAATATTTATTTTTGAACGCAAATATTTGTTTTATTAAATACCTACAATTAATTAATGATAATATCCCGTGATTAAGTATTAATATTAATTTAAAAAAAACTAGTGGAGACGTTAAATATAACTACGTTGAATTCCTCCTTAGAGATTATCACGGTGGATTGTTCATAAAAACGCCTCCATGCACATACACAAATTTACAGTACAGCTAATCTTGCACTCTTCCAATCTTCACTAAAGTTATTTGAGGGAGAAATAAATCGATAGAAGTTTGTTCGCTCGTGATATGCTCGAAGAAAAGCAATTTTTTCTCTACTTCAGATGAAATTCATCAAAGTTTTTCAAACATAGATCGTTTTCTTGAACAGAAATTCGTTGGTCAAAATCACAATTCTAGATATATTTTGTTCAGTGATGTTTTAATGTTACCATATTTTATAATTTTACTTACTTATTTATTTATTTATATACAAACAGAACATTGGTTACAGTGATGAGACAAATTTACAGATATTAAGTAATATTTCATGGTGGTACCTATGATATATCTATTTGTTGTGTCTTATTTGTGGTACGTATATTTAATAATTATCGGTGATGTGTGTAGAGGATAAGTGTGTGTGTATGTGTGAATATGTTTGTAGGTGTGAGAAGCGGTGATCTGAGATGGAATATGTATGCGCATTGAACACTTTATATTTTTAACATGATGCTCTTTTTAAATTTGGCCAGTGAATGGGAGAAAATTTCGATGGTAAAATTTAGGCAATGCTGTTGTTTGTAATTAACCGTGTGAAATGGTGTTGTATGGCGTGTACGTCTTGAGGGTACGTTAAAATTAATTATGGAAAGAAGTTTGGTTCAGTCAGTTTTATTATTTAAAAGTTAAATGAGCTATTGCTCGCCTTCGTTGCAAAGTTTAAAACGTGCATTCAAAGTTATTGTCGAATTTGAAGGTAAGATATTTTATGAATTCAATTGTAGTTCCTTGCTTCATTATTTACTTACACCTATGCTTACACCACATAATGAATTCTTGCAGTATTCCTTTCGCAACATCATACCCGCAAACTCTTAGAGACTCGCACAAAATTCCATCAAAAACCAAGAGATATTCAACAAGTCGAGCGAGGTCCTGCCATAAACGTTTATTCATTTAGCAGAGCAGGTCTGATAGTGAGTTATATCTCCGTGTGACCACAATACCGAAATGGTCCGAGCAATTATCTTCAAATACAATACGCCTGTCCCAGTGGCATATTATCTCTTACAACCCTCCCTCAATGAAAAGGCGATCGTATCTTCTTCGCTGTAACTGAACAACGGGAATCGGAAATAACCTTCCATCAAGTTGTTTCATGTCTCCTAACGTTTGTATTGAGTCTATCTTTGTTAAACTTGCAATAGACATTTAGAAATTAATGGAAAAGATTGGCGTGTTTAAGTTATTTGATGGAATAAACTTCTGATATGAAATTAAATTAAGATTTAGCTAATTTTGTAAACGCTAAAATCATTAAAAAATCATCTTTATTATCTTAGCCTTAAATTTATTTTTGTTAGGTGAATATCGTACAAGAGTCCCAACTGCTCCACCTGGATCCACTGAGACTATGGTATCGCCAATTGGGGTATACTGTGAGTCTGAAGGTAGTAGGGAGGGGAATGAGATGGGAAAGAGGAAGGTGGGGATGTACAGTAACTTATACAATTTTTTAAATGATTGTGAAATTACATAATTCCTTATTTGAAATAAACAATTTAACAAAACAAAATAACAAACCCATAATTTTTTTTTATAATAATGTAAGTAGGTACCTAGTTATCAAAGCACCTTTTAATTGTTTTTAAAAGAATGACAAACATTCTCGGGTTACGAATAAACCAAAAATGTTTGAAAATCTCCTGTTACCACCACAGTAAGCGTAAAATGTTGCTTGTATCGTGATGAAGGACTTAGCCAGCCGAGGTATCAAACACGCGACGCCCGGGTTTGACCCAAACGTAATGGCCACTCAGCCACTGACCGGTCATTTACCTGCTAACAAATAACCTACAATTTTAGAGGTAATTAAGATATAATTTGCACATTAAACAAAAGAAATTCAGAAACAAACTTTTTCTGACTATGTGAGGTCTACTTTTCATAGAACTACTAGTTTTAAGTGCCTGTTAATATTTTGATCCTCATAAAACGCTGTAACTAAATGAGGTTACAAAACACTCTTCTAAAGTGTATTATTAAGCAAAACGCATTTGAAGTGGAATAACACAAATGGTATTAGTGACAAACATAAATTCATATGAACAGTAAATTCGAATACCATTTCTTCATAAAAGTGGATATCGCAACCCAATACCTTCAGAAAATGAAGGAAAACAAATAATGTATCATATTTGTTACAGAGAAAAAGTTTTTCTCCTATAATAGAGTGAAATGGCTTACTAAATTGGTTCCAAGTGCCTCAGGACGTGATGAAAATAATTCATTTTATCTTCTGATGTCACCTTTACGTTTTCCTTAGCTGAACATACTGTTTTTTCCATTAAATAATATTGTATTTTGTAAGTTTTTTTCTTATTAGCAAAAAAAATGTTTATTTCTCTGTAACATCTATAATTAAATAAGGAACTGATCACGTCCGTTTTTCGTAAAGGTGACATTTAATGCTGTAGAATCTCTAGGTGATTCTGCTGAGAGAATTGGTTTCAGTTTCGCTCCTGAGGGGTAGGTATCGAGTTGTGGCTAGCACCTGATTTCCCAGGAGGGGTATGTCCCCGCCCTTCCTCTCTCCCCGCCCGCGGTAGCTGGTCAACTTTTGCCGCCTAACTTAATGCTCCCCGCTCACCGGTGATGTTAGTTTAATCCTAATATGTGTTTTCAGGTGTAGTTTCAAGGTAGAGTTTTGTACAGGGATTTTTTTACATTTTATTATTAAAAATAATAAAAATTATTTCCCTCTCGACCGATGTTGTGGGGAGAGTCTTTTTGAGGAAGTGAAGGCGTGAACATGGGTCTTGAAAAAGACCCATGTGTAGAAAGTAAGAAAAATAGAGGCAGTTTCTTAAAATTCTCATGACGCTTAAAATAAACATGATTTCTAAATACTTCTGCCATTTTTACAAATCTGAAATATCTATGGCAATTACTATATCATTTCCTTGTTTATTGTTTTTAGAAACATTTAACAGAGCAATAGTAAATAATACATATTGTTAAAAGCAAAATAAAAGTAAGGTCACCCAACCATTCACAAAATGTCTTCAGCACGCGTTAAGTATTGGATAAAAAAATATAAATTATATTACACTATAAAGAGAGGAAGAAAATAAAACTTAAAGTGAAATAATTGCTTTCTTAATAAAAATAAAATCTTTTATTTTTTTAGTAAACGTACCATTTAATATAATAATAATTATGAGATGTTTATTCGGGTATGCGGGGAGGATAATGCAGTCCCGCACATTCCATAAAGATATACATTAAAAAAGCAGACGAATATAATTATACACGACGAACAAAGAAACAAATGATAAAATGATAGTAAAAGTAAAGATTTGATTGAATTTAATAGGCAAGTTGGAGAACATATCAATTTAATTGATCATAACAATTTCGTTAAATTGGTTTTATCTATGTGCGAGAGAGAGATGATTAAAAATACTATATAAATACCTTAATTATCATATTTAGAAAATTATTTAACCACGACTTGAAAAGCAAATTTTTATAAGGTTAAGTGGAATTCATCTATAAATTAAATAACAATGTTAACACTTTATTGTATCTACATATACATGTCGTTATATTAATATTACATTCAAGAATAACAGAAAATCAATGCTACAGATAAATATTTGATGCTCAAGTTATGATTTATGTGGCAGGCGTTATAAATTTACAAGATACAAGATGATATCCGAAGGTAAATGACTTCAATAAACTGACAAAACGTTAAGCACGAAATCCAAATTGAACAATTTGATAAACACTTGAAGGGCGATGCAGCGGACCGGCTACTTACAAAGTGACTTCCTCGGTATTATGCACTAGCAGCCCCCGGAACATTGCATTTGAATAATAAAGGGATGAACGGAACATCCCTCACAGGCCATTAAACCTGTTCCCTCCGCAAGAGCGCAGTAGGCTTTCAGTAGCCTCAAATCTTGGCTCAGGTTACGTCTATGTTACGGTGGAGGCACGTATTATTGTGGGAGGGGAGTTACGGTATTTCAGGAGATCTCAAATAGACGAACATTGAATGTTTTCATGGTATGCTAATGGGATTGGTTTTAGATATTGAGACGATTGTTTGTTTTTTTCACTGATGTTCCTCACGATGAAAAGTGATTAATCAATACCGATTAACATCACGTCGTCCAAATCTCCCGACACCCTCCCGCCTTAATCTCAACTAATATGTGTCGTCTATTACGCTAGGGAATAGTTTTAAAACCTGTTTCGTTGATTCTATTATCAGATTAAGTTTTAGCCACTCTGTTCACCCAAAATTAATCATTTACAAAAATGTCTAATAAATATAACAATAAGTACGAAATTGACAAAATACAGATTTCACTTTTTTTCATAATATTATTTATTATAATTTATTTATTTATTTACGCCCTTTTTGGGGCTTTTACAAATGAATTTACAAATAATGATAATATATGTACAGGGTGTTAAGAGGCGTACTTGACTAATTTTAACCAGTGATTCTTGACATTATGGTCTCCGGTGACTTTTTAATTATTTTATTTTTCAATATTTTCTTTCTTCAAAACCAAACAAATTATTTCAAATGAAATCACTGGTCACTCAGTCAAGTAATTGCCCAACCCCTAACTCCGATCCCACCTGTCCAATAATGAGAAAAAAACGTCAAACATGTCAACGGAGACCAACATTTAATTTTTTTTTTCCGGGTTACGAATAACCCAACAATGTTTGAAAAACTTCTATTAACACCACAGAAAGCATAATTTAAGCCTAAATTTACTTCAAAGAACAAGTGATTTCTGACTTCAAAGAATACAGGGATCACTTGGATTTTTTTTTTGTTGTTTAAGGCAATTCACCCTAAACAGAGTGCTATGTGGTTGGTAAAGTTATGTTAAGTACTTCCTTTAACACTATTTATATTCAAAGTGCTATTTACCACATTTTGCTACTTTTGAGTTTCATCGAACGCGCAGAATTTTTATTTTTACATGAGCTCCATTCAGGAGGTTCTGAGAAAAATAATGTAATTTCTTTCAGGGCCTATGTCATCTTTGGGGATGCTGTGTGGAGAATTTTTTTATGAAAAGGAAGGAGAGTAGAGTTTTGGGAAGGAAAAGGGTTTAAGGGGTGGGTAGGAATCTGGGGTTCCGTGTGTCCTGGTCATCCGCCTCTAAGACCTAGAAAAACCTCACCCCATGAACCCGGACGCCCCTGCTAAATCACCAAACGTATCGAAACATTTGGAGTGACCTATGGCAGAGGTGTTGGTTCCCAGGGCGGCGGTACCCATTCCCGCCTCCCAAATTGAGCATTTATAATGACAGCACGAAAAAATAATACGGGCATTTTCACCCTTTCCACAAAGCTCGATCATTTCAATTTTGTTTCTAGTGGTAGTATTGAATACACTGTTTCGGGAAAGACGATATTATAATGGCCCATCAAATTACAGTTTCTTAAGCACCGTTCGGATAATCCAATATAAGCACTTTACCTCCGAGGCGCTAGGCAGTAGGTAGTATGCAGCTACCTTCCCCGATGTGAATAGATAGATGCTGGTCATTATTGGTACTGGTGGTGGTTATTCCGTGACTTGTATGCAGCGCAGAACGTGGACTGCTTAGCATAAACCTTTGCCGGGCGGCGGTAAATAACTTCATACAGCAGAGCCGAACTGCTGAATATATTCCGCACTGGCCGAGGCAGATTTCTCGATAGCGATGCTAAATTTTATGGGTTCGATAGCGTTATTTTAGATTAATTTGAAAAGCGGCTGCAAGATGTATTGTCTACTAAAAATAGTGCATACGTGAATAAAATTACGATAACATCTTTGAGTGTACAGTATCTGCTGACAGAGCGGTAACTCTTTCACTCTGGACACTCAAACACTGGAGTGGTAAAATACGTTAAATAATTGCATCTTTTTCAATAACAGAGATTTTGATGGAAATATGAGCTCATAAATAATTATAAATAGTACATTTGCACCTTTTTCCTAAATTTATATATGCTCTCACTTGCCCCGGGGTTCCAGCACAGTGAAAACGATAATTTAACAATATCGGATCGATAGGCGGAACTTCTGACTATTTTATATCAATGTCCCTAGCACGGTTACACCATTGACATCCGAACCGACATTGACAGGAAATAAATAATAAATCGATTTACTTGGCAACACTGGAGGTGTTCACTATGAATTTATATTCCGAAACGTCTAACGTTAATTAATTGGCAATGTTGAATTGAAATACTCACCTAAATATGCATTGGCAGACCGCATTTACTTTTTGACACTAAACGGGAGATAATTAGATAATGAGATATTTAAAAATATTTCGACCACTTTTGTTTTTCAAAGATTGAACGGAAAAAATTGTTCACGTCTTAGATTAAATATTTAAGTCTATGGATCGCGTATACGACTTTTTCAATTCTAAGAGCTTCGTTAGTTTAACTACTTTCATTAATAAGCCAGTAATTTTGCATAACAGATGACATATGTGACGATATTAGTGATTTCTAGCAGTGATTTGCAAACTTGTATAGATCTTTTACAAAAATACTACATTGAACTCTTAAAGTGGTCTCTTGACTTTGGCTTAATCATAAATGCCAAGAAAACTAAATTGTTACACATAAGATCCCCTAATGTTAAGGTATATATTACACCTGAAATAAAGACACATACATCAGATTGCTTACACAATGGTATTCCTGCAACGTGTACATGTGAAAATATGGAACTAGTTAAAGAATATGTTTATTTAGGTGTTATTATTGATTGCTTTTTCAAGTGCGATATACAAATAAACGAAGTTTGTGCACGACTAAGATCAATTGTAAGCAGATTGTATAAACTAAAAAAATTTGTTCCTATCTGCAAACTTCGAATAATTTATTTATCTCTAGCTGAATCTGTTATAAGATATGGAATAACAACTTGGGGATTTTCCTGTGAAACAAATATAGACCATGTACAATCAGTGCAAAATTCATTGGTTAAATTATTAGCTGAAAAAAATTTATACAAAGAAAGACATAATATTCCATACTTTTATCAGAGTCTCAAAGTTCTTTCAGTCAGAGCAATTGTGTGGTACAAAATTATATTTCAGCACATAAATAATCCTTTATTTATTAACAGGCTGGAACACAACCATAATACTCGTTTTAACTTTAATGAAGGGCTAATTGTACCTAAGCATACATATAAATATGGACAAAGAACGTTAAATTACATGATTCCCAGTTGTTTAAATATGTTACCTGCTGAAATTAAAAACTGTGCCCAAAACAAACAATTGATGAATTTACTGAAGACTTGGCTTACGGAAAGAATTAATTTGTATTAGCTCACAATGAAATATTATTCTAAAGACTTTAAAAAATGTTATTTATGTTTTCAAAAATTTATTTTTATCTATATTTCTGTAAAAAATTAAATTTTATTTTATATAATTGTAAAAATGTAACTATTAAATCACTATAATAAGATCTTTAACGTAAAGAACCCTTTGGACAAACTGCTAAAAAGTAGTTTATCGGGACTTTTTGTCTTGTATTTGTAAAGTGTATAAAATAAATAAATAAAAAAATAAAAAAAATATCCAAATATATGCGTGTATTGATAGTTAATTGAAACTTATCGGATACTATGGAGGCCACGCTGAAATTTGTCAATCGTCGATCGGAATATCTCTTACCAATTGTTGACCGTGCTTGCAAATACTGATAACTGGCCATAGATGATGAATTCAGTCAATATCATCTTTAAATAGGGTTTTAATCTAGGCCTCCGGGTGAATCAAGAATTAAATCCTAATTAATTCATCGTTGTTGCTTGAAATTGCTTTACCTGATTTGGTCACCAGATCTGAAAGCCCTGGAATATTCCAACCTGGTTTTAACCTTCGTTTTGTTCTTCCATTTCTTTCATCGTACTTTCTTTGACCTTTTTTTGTGTATGGAAGTCTTGTGCGAGTATTTATAAGGATGCAACTGGAGGTCAAACAAAGTTAATTAAACATCTTGAACCTATATTTCTTTTAAAATAGAATAAACTGTAGGGTTTTAAAAAGACAATTAGTTTTGGTTGATTTCAATAGATGTAGTTATGCTTAGAGCTTCACTCAAGTTCCGACAGGTGCCCCCCGGGGGTGCCCGAACGGCCATTGCCTCTGAGGGCGGTCAAAGTTCGCCAGCCTCAGATACAATTCGTAGCCAGTTAAGATCGGTCATGTGACTAAGTAGTATAATATATTGTAAATAAGTAAATTCAATAATAAAACAGATTATGACAAGGACGTATTATTTCTTGAAGAATCCCAGCACAACATTTACGGCTGCTGTTTCCAATCCAACTAATCAACCGTTAAGCCGAAACTAAGGCCCAACATTGTTCAAATGTACAATTTCGCTCTTTCCAAAACACAAGCATCGCTTAAGAATCGCTCAATCTAAGCAAGCCGGACTACTGGATGAAGCTTGTCTCAGCAAAGAAAAGTTATAAAAAGTGTCAACAAAGTGACGCCAACGCCTCGAGGTACCGACGCGACGGCGGCAAAAAAAGCTGTCACTTTATTTTTAATTTATTTTACACGTTTGTTAAAAAAATATAAAATGCCAGTTATGGATAACAGTATTTAAAATAAATTATGTGTGTTTATAATAAATACAATAATGAACACTTTAATATTAATTTAACAATGGCATCAAAAGTTGTCTACGAAACTGGGCGGGGTAATTTAAGATAATCAACGACCCAATATTTGGGAACAACGCGAATCCAGCGTTACCTTTAAAATACTTACAAATCGCTTAGCTGATAGCTGACTCAGATTCGTCGTTCAAAAAATTGGGAATAACGGCCGTTAACGTTAATCTGTGGATAAGGAAAATATTACAATAGTTACTTGGCAAATACAATTTTTTTATTTTATTTTCTCATGTTGACGATAATCCAAGCTTCTCCCGGCTCTCTCCCGTCTGCCCTATAATAATTATGAACTTTTGGCTGCAGCCATCACGAAATAATAAAGTTTGACCGAATCAGTGCTGGGGTCGGTTGAGGCGGCGAACATTTTAAACAAAGCTTTTAAATCCCAACAACAAACACTGATGCTTTTATGTCCGAAATATTGCGCCGTGAATATTTAATTTTCAAAACATGAAAATGCGGCGCAGGAAATATTTTCATTGAGACTCGAAAGATTATACCCGCTTCGACGTACCCAGAAATATTTCGACGAGATACAAGTTTTTTTATTTTTAAATTGGAAACACCCATTAAAAACAACCTACAAATTATTTAAATCAAACTAAAAACAAATCACTTTGTAAAACATCACTTATTTAATCTTTTTTCCCTCAGATATAAGATCCTCATCTTTGGGGATGTTGTGTGGAGCTTCTTTTTGGGAAAGTAATGAGAGGAAGTTCTGCGAAGGAAAACGGTATGAGGGGTCAATGTATCCAGAAGTGATGGAAGTATGAATCCATCCCTGCGAATGCGGTACAAAGCGATGAGTCGAGAGACTCCGGCTAGATAGGTAAAATGTCTCCATCAATCGATCTCTCCTGATCCGGCCCACCACGCAGTAGGTGGTCAAACACATTCACCATCGGGACCTAGACAAATCACAGGGTACCCCTGCAAAATCGTCAAACGTAGTGAACCACTTGGGGTGACCTATGGCAGGGGTGTTGATTATACAATAAATAGTTACCAGGGTGGCGGCATCCATACCCGCCTCCCAAATTTGTAAAAAAAATTATCCACATGTAACAAAATCAAAGGTTTCTTCGTCAGGATAAGATTAAGATTAATAATTTGGATTATGTAAGTGGTGTTTGATTAAATAAGTGATATGTTTTCATTTAATTAAAAATGCCTCGACTTTATTTGCAAAATTGAAGAAGTGATATAAATTGTTTACTTGTAATTTAATTCAATTTTTATCCTTCGTTAAATATTTGCAGGAGGTTGTTCTCACATATTTGGAAAAAAAACTAAAAATTCCCAACTTCGGACGCATTATTCGGTTTAAAGGTAGGTACGCATTTTTTTGTATTTACTTGGGACTACAAAATGTCGATTATTATTTCATTATATTATTATTTTTTTGTGTAATTTTGTCGAAGGTGATTAAAGCTTACTAGCGTTCGCGTTATTAATTGGAATACGCGTCCAGCATTCGGGATTTCTAATTTGGATTTTACCTCAGAATTTTAATATTGGAACATATAAAATGCTTACAGTGATAGAGAGCCATTGAATGCACTCATGTATATTTAAGCTATTTAATACTGAATGATAAGGTGCAGAATTGAAGTAGCAAGAACTGCGTTCATAAAAATGAAATCCCTCTTCTGCAATGACAATATAAGCTTAAAACTAAGGCAGAGAATGCTAAAATGTTATGTGTGGTCGGTCTTGCTGTATGGTTGTGAAACATGGACCTTGAAAATAAATACCATGAACAGGAAAGAGGCTTTCGAAATGTGGCTTTACCGGAAAATGCTCAAGGTCCCATGGACCGACATGATCACCGACACAGAAATTCTCAGGCGGGCTAGAGCAGATAGAGAACTGCTTACATTAATTAAAATCAAGAAAATTTCATATCTGGGTCATATACTTCGAGGGGAGAAGTATCACTTGCTCCATTTAATATTGAAAGGCAAGATAGAGGGTCGCCGAAGGCCTGGTAGGAGACAAATGTCTTGGCTGCGAAATATACGAGAGTGGACCGGCATTAGAAGTGTGGAGGAGCTATTCCGGGCAGCGCAAGACAGAGAGACCTTTCAAGAGTGATCGCCAACGTCGGGGGGACCTGATAAGGCACATAAAGAAGAATACTGAATATTATATGTTGACTTCTATAAGTTGTTTATATCCTAGTTGATAATTAGAAAATAAATTTAAAATTGAAAGGCATTTTTAATGTGTAACACATGATCAATATTGCAAACAATGGTGCCTATTTTAAGTAATATATCATGGGGTAATTACTAATTACCACAATTAGGTAACTGTGAAATTAGCTTTGTTAGAAATTTGAATTATAAGATTATCTGATAATTCAGTTGTTGCACGTTTATATCTACTGATAAGCATTGTTAAATCTTGGAATCGTAATACTTATATTTTGGAATAGCTAATAATTTTTTTTTATGTATTTATTTACAAAAATGGAATGACTTACCTAGTTTCATAATAATCTCGTTGTAGTAATTACCCCACGATGTTATGGTTACCATCAAGGTCCGTAGAAAATGCGTTAGCCCATCGAAGAGGTAGATTGGCTAAAAAATCGTGACGTAGCCAAAGACATTAATACAACGTCATTGGACGTAGCTTGAAGTTTATGTTTCACTGGGAGATTTGGATTAACTGCAATACAATTGGCAGTGTTTTATTTGAAACAACGTCATGCGTTCCAAATTTCGAAAGCAGCCCGACCAGTTTTTTTTTCGAAAAAGGTCCGTGTGAGCAAACCTTGTTAAACGTTTTTCTATAAATCTTGTATTTTCTACGAACTTTGAGTTGCTATACCTCATACCTGAAATTGTACAATAAACATAATTATACAAAAAATTCATTAGAGATTACATAATAGAATTAAGTTCATACTTGAAAGTTTTGAGGAAATCTAAGTGGTAGATTGACTAATTATTTTTGTCAACAAAGAGTGTGAACTTTTACTACTGCAATATGTAAGGAAAAGTCAAAATAATATCGCTGGGACGATCCTTATTGCGCATAAATTTTAAAAGCTTGCTGCCTGCATATGTTTATAAATAATGCTCGTGCCCGAGGCGACATCATCCCTTCTTAATTACTAGTTAATCTTGGATGGGGAGGACGGGGAAGGGGGGGGGGGGGGTGGGCTAGCAGCCTTTACCCGTTCTCTCCGCAAGGGATGATAATGCGGATAATGAAGTGCTGCTTTCACAAATGAACAAAGCTTTTTTTACATTTCTTTTGGAAAAAATACAAAAATTGCATGACATGGGAGGGGAAAGGGAGACAGAAGGGGAACGGGACGAATGGGAAAAGACACGCAGGGAGAAACAATTTCTTTATTAGCGGTAAAGCAATGCAAGCCGGGAACTCACTAGTGAGTATATAAAGGAGATGTTGAAAGAAGTGCGGCGCGTTAAATGAATGCAAAATATGTCAAATGCCTGATGTCAATTCAAGGATAATAAAATGTTTACGTCATTAAAGAAATACAAAAGGGCCGACACGTTTAGCTGGATTTGAAAACATTAGAAGTTAAAGCAGGTATTTTTTTCTATTTTTTTGCACTTTGATGTATGCATAACAATACAGTAGTGCTCATATGTAGGATAACGTGCACCTCAATTACGATACCACCATTAATCTAATAACACATATCTGCTACCGTGGAGGATAAATATAATATAATTTCAGAAATACAAGTCTCGACAAACACCTCGCATTCTTAGCTATCGTACCTTGTGTATCAAATCTTTTCAAAAATTTTGAGGGCGCCCATCACTTCCCGCCCTGGTATAAGTAACATATGGTTACTCCTTCAAGGCTCTCGCAAGGACTATGATTTTTTTTTAAAACGATTCCACATTTAAATAACTAGACCTCCAAATATCCCTGCATAACCAGCGATATGTTCAAAGAGACGAAATTAGAGGTCCACAATGGAGTACTTATACCTACCCTGATGTATGGTAAGGAGGCATGGAATTGGCCGACGAAGGATGAAAGTAGACTGAAGGCTGTATAAATGACATCCCAGCAGTAAAGTCATGTACGATCGTGTGACAAATTTAGAGATTTACAAAGAATTCATGGCTGAATTAAGCTTAATAAGTAAGATTGAGAAACTTGCGCCTAGTTTAGGCAGGTAGAGTAAATAAACGATGAAAGGAGAGTATAAGGAGAATATATTCCACAAATGTGATGGGTAAAAGAAGTAGTGGCGCCCAAGGAGGTCATGACACGATCAAGTGAACCAAATACTTGAGTCTGGCCATGTCGAGGGCCAGAATATCAGAAAGGTATGTGCATGAGACGAATCAAGGAGTGTGTGCCAAGACTCATTTGTTTGACGGTTCATTTAGTTAGAGATAAAGCCGCACGCTCGAATTTCATAAGTTCATTTAACAATGCTACAGATTCAGTAAAATAAGAGATTTTAAAATGAATAATTTTACAAGATATTTCTCTCGGTTGCAAAGGGTTGGCAAATTCCTATGAGGGGGTGAAGGTTATGATTGAATATTTCATGCATTTGCCTCCCCCACGTTAATGACAATACCGTTAGCCTGGTAGACAATACACCCCATCCTCGGCTACCATTTACAGCTTGCATACATTAATAATACCTTACTTGATTGCGGGAGTATCAATCGCTATTTCGCTAAATTAATGGATAAAGCAATAGTTTACCGGGATATTGCTGAGGCTATTGGTTGAGATTGTTAATCAATATTGATTAAAATACATAATTTAAACACTTTACACAAATATGGTGGAAAATCATAAATTATGCGCTTGAAACAACACAGCTGTGTAAAACGACTACCTAGAATTTATTTACTAAATAATAGGAATATTTTGCTAGGAACTCTTACCTTATTAGGCACTATTAGAATACGGTTTTATTTTATGACCCTATACAAATAAAAATATACTAAATCCACTAATAAAAACCTAAAAAGCCACAATGAAAATGATACTTACTGAAAGTCCATGTAAGCACTGGCACTGACCAAATCTTTAACAATCTTAACATAATGTCAAATAATCAATTCTATTTGTTTAGTTCTGAAACAGCATATGAACTAAAACCCATTTTCCCCATTTCCTTACATTGTTATTTTCTCCCTTTGCCCTTCTCCTTCCTTGAAAGGCCCTACTTACTTACTACAATAAAAGGAAGGTGATGCATATCTACTTGGTACACATACAGAAATTGCACAAAAATTGAAAATTACCCACATTAATTCAGTCAAAAAATCGTCGTGAAATCGTTCACACCTCGCATTTGAAATTCTTGCTTTAAAAATCGTAAAATACTAACTAATGCAAAAGTGACAGAAAACCCTTTGTACTATCATCGTGGAAGAGCAGCCACCACCAAGATTGGACAGTACATATATGAATCCAGAAAAGGTAGGGGCTTTCTCCTTTCCAATTGCCATTTCTTGTGATTTGACTTTAAAAAACAATGTCAATTGTTTTGTTTCATACAAATAAAGATTTACAGTCCATCCTCTCTCGTCTCACGATATTGTTCGTTGACACTATTCAAAAACTATACTCCTTAACCTACAGTAATACAAAACCTTAGAAACAACCAACACGTGTAATAGAAATACTAGAACTCAGAGTTAAAAACATATCCAACAAGAAAAAACGAATAAAATCTCACATCATTCAAAAATTACGATATTACAACATTTAAATATAAAATAAACAGCTAGATTCAAAACATAGGGAGATCAGAAGTAGAAAATATAATGACACCAATTACAGACGTAAACTATTCAACTATGCTAAAAAAGAACATATAAAAACGAAAACACATTGTAATATATGTAATATTAAACATTAAACACAAGATATGAAAAAGAACCGTCGTCATATATTTTATATGGAAAAAAACTTAATATTGCTAATACTATTTAATTTTAATTTGTTAATTAACATCGTGCACAGGAAGTCCCGGTGAGAATATAGTTATCTGTAGTTGTTACAAAAAAGGAATAAAATAGAGTATATATATTTTTTAAATTAAGTATTTCTATTTTTTACAATAAGATTAGCCTGGCTTCACCACAAAGATACAATATTCTTATGTTTGGTAAGGTAATTTTAGCTCAAATATATCATTTAAGTAAAAATAAAATACAGTAAATTAATCACAAAAAGCAAAGTAAGAAAAACGCAAGATTATTAATTCGATATTTTAAGATTTAAAAAAAAAAAAATTCAAGTAGTTTAAGATATTTCTTTTGGTTTTATGTGAAATTCATGATTATTTTCGATAATTTTTAGATTTTGGTTTTTGAAATAAGTTACTCCTATTATCATTCTTTTGTATACACCACTGCAAGGTAAAAATGTAGTTCTATGAGGAATAAATATGGACAAAGAACGTTAAATTACATGATTCCCAGTTGTTTAAATATGTTCCCTGCTGAAATTAAAAACTGTGCTCAAAACAAACAATTGATGAATTTACTGAAGACTTGGCTTACGGAAAGAATTAATTTGTATTAGCTTACAATGACATATTATTCTAAAGACTTTAAAAATGTTATTTATGTTTTCAAAAATTTATTTTTATCTTTATTTCTGTAAAAAATTGAATTTTATTTTATATAATTGTAAAAATGTAACTATTAAATCACTATTATAAAATCTTTAACGTAAAGAACCCGTTAGAAAAACTGCTAAAAAGTAGTTTATCGGGACTTTTTGTCTTGTATTTGTAAAGTGTATAAAATAAATAAATAAAAAAAATAATAAAAAAACTTATAATTATTCTAATGTACGTTCAATCCATTGTAAACATAATGGTTCTACCTAATATTTTCCTAAACTTAGTTATATTAACTTCGCATTTCTTATTAATATTGATCACAATTTGGAAAACGATTTTGGGTACTGCCGCCACGGGAACCATTTATTGGATAACCAACACGTTTGGTGGTTTAGCAGGGGTGCCCACGTTTGTTGGGGGAGTTTTGGCTAGGTCTTGGCGGCGGGGGCATCTGCCTACCGACTACATGCCGGGCCGGATCCGGAGGGAGACCTTTGACCTCTCCAGAAGGACTGTCGACTTTTTCTCGACTGGACACTTTCTTGGAAGGGAAAGACTCATACACCCGTCACTACTGGACACACCCCCCCCCCATACCTTTTTCTTATAATTTCCGCTTCATCCTTTCTTTGAAAAATCCCACCAAATAGCATCCCTAAAGATGACACAGGCCTTGAAGACAATTATTTCCCTCAGGGCTTTCTGATTGGAGCAAATATTAAAAAAATAATAATGATTCATGTTATTGTAAGAAGCAATCACTTTGTGGTTGGACATTTTTAATAAAAATAAAAATAAATGTTTTGTGAAAAACCACGAGTTTTAATTAATTTATTTACCCATCGGTTTCGCTTTGCTCAAGCAACATCAGGGCACAAATTAATACGAGATTAATTAATAATAGATTGAGCAATACTAATGACGCTTAAGCAAAACGAAACCGGTTGGTAAATAAATTAATTAAAACTTATGGTTTTACTCAAAACAAGTGTTTTATTTATATTAAACCCGGTTCAAATAAAATTTTTAGAGCGAATGTTTGGTGAATAAGATTAAATATTCGCTTGCCTTATTTAAAACTCAAGTTACACAAGTAATAAATTAAACTTCCTCAAACTGTGTCAGCGAGATTATTTTTTGTAAGAAAAATAAGTTCAGTAATAGTTTGCTGAGAATGGAATGTTCCGCCATCACCAGGAGTGGTGAGCAGTGAGAAGTGAGTAGGAGGAGCAGTGAGTAGAAACACCGTTCTACTTGGCTACTTGTACTCGCCTGCTAAACTTCCTCCATAACTGGAGAAATTTTGCAATCAAAGTTTCTAAATGGTGCCGATTTTCCATCTTTCGTTGCGCAGCTTCTGTGGACCACTAAAGCATCTTCACCGTTTCTTTTCAATTGTTTGTATCTTTACTCCCTTTACGTAAAAAAATAATCTTATGGATAGTTTTGTTAACGTCTCGGAACCTTTTTTTAATTTATTTATTTCTATTCTTAAACATATACTTTACAGATTATTACGTTGGTTTACATAGGTAATAAGTTAGTAATAAGGAAAAATATGTTAATGATCCGTAACTATGTGTAAATAGGTTAGTAGTAGTATTTTCTGAACACTTCACTAGGCGAACTTTAGAATAACTGCTGATTTTTTAAGTGAAACTTCATTAGCCCCGTTGTGATTCGGATGAAATGGAAATGACTCTTTACAGCACCTGCGAAGCGTTAACCTGGGCTCATTCGCCGCTCTGATTATAATGTCACTTTTCAAGGCTCCTATTGGTTGAGATATGAACCGGAAATGACGCATTACATTACCGACGAAGCATCATTGGCCGCTTTGATTATGACCTCACTTTTCAAGGCTCCTATTGGTTGAGATATGAAACGGAAATGACGCATTACATTACCGACGAAGCATCATTGGCCGCTTTGATTATGACCTCACTTTTCAAGGCTCCTATTGGTTGAGATTGTTTTGGTTAGGTTTCGCTTCTTCCGCGTGTGAACTGCACTCGTTATTTTTCCAAAATTCTACTATTGTCAGTGTTGCTATATTACCTTCAGTGACATTACTCACAATTTCATCACTTTCACTGCATAATTTTTTTAGTGAAAATTCTTTATCACCTTGTTGATTTGAAATTCGATGAAACGGAAATGAGTGACACCGAAAAGAGACAAACACGTACATCTGTAGGATTTAGCCTGCGAGAGAATAAGATAGAATTAAACGTTACCTACGTACAATACCTAGATACTCTCTGTTAAGCCGAGCGCATTGGCCGCTTTAATTATGAGCTCACTTTTAAAGGCTCCTATTGGTTGAGATTGTTATAGGGTGAAGGTTTCACTTCTACTACGTGTGAACTGCACTTGATTTTTTTAATGAGAAGCCAACAGAACAAAAAAATTGTTTATTTTATAATTAACTAGCATTTACCCGCGGCTTCGCTCACATGGTTTTAGGGGGAAATCTAGATTCAGTTTTCAAACAGCTTGCGTTCTACCTATTGTAATTTTTTTAATATAATTTACATAATTTCAGAGCTCACCAGTATATATATGGTAACCTTCGTTGACGTGCTCCCAACAACTCACCAAAGTTTCATCGCAATCGGATGAATTGTTTAGCAATGCATAATTTCAAGACGCCAGAGCTCACTATTGTATACAGAAACCATCGCTGGCATGCATACATAAAATCCCCAAAGTTTTTCAGATACATACATAAATATAATTTTTTTTAGATTTTTACATAATAATTTTTACAGATAGATATTACACTCAATTATTCTTCTTCTTAAAATGACTTCTGACTTCCAGATTTGGACATTCTTTAGACTTTTCGCCACCCTTACAGACTCTCACGTACCCAAAGTCAGCAATTCTTTTTTGTTAGTCATCTCACCCAATAGTATTTGAATACCATCAATACTTGATTAACCCCGCTTCATGCAGCATCTGATAATAATAATAAGTCTGCATGATTGTCATTTTTAAAATGGAAAATATAATATAAAGATTCATCCCTTAACCCTCGTGTTGTTTGGGCCACCTCGCTGCTAGCGACTAGCTCTAGCTCCTAGCTACCTCATTTACTGTCCTCCCCCTGCTGGAATGATATAACTTTATAAATTGAAAACATCTGTCACCACTTTGCGGCTTCAGTCATAATTATTTTTGCCTTTTCCCATCGACAATAAATTACGGAATTCATCGGAAAGAGTAATTTTGATCACATTTTTATAACATTTAATTTTTTAAATTACCCCTTCAAATTGAATTGTTTAATAATTTAATAAGTAATTCAACAAGGAGGATGCAAGATATTTTCTATATTAATATCTACCATACAACAGGACATTTCTCCCCTGTACCGCGAGCATTGAGATATTATAACACTGTACGCTGCTCTAATAATAAAATAGACATTTTTAATGACCCATTTAAATACTTCAAAAAATACATTTTACCATAGTCTAGTGAGGCGGGTTACTTACTTGTTTGTAAACGATAATTTAAAACAATAAACGCCCGGGTTGCCGGCATTGAAAATTAGAAATCATTGTCCCATCAGCACAGGTGCTAATAATAAATTGTTTACTTTTGCATGTTTGGGTAATCATTTTTTCAAAATATTTTGTTATAATTTCTAGTAATAGGTACATTGTATTTAAATCATCCATATATGTAAATTTTTGGGCATCATGCCTGTTGTATTAAATAAAATAAAAATTAATAATAATAATAAATTTTCCCTCTTTATTTTAATTTAAAAATAAAGTAACTTCTTACTGGAAATAAACAAATACCTACTTTTCTAATTTCTCCCCTTAAAAACCAGCTAAATAATTTTACATCTTTCGTAATTTAACCTTAATTGTTGTTAAACGCTACTTTTTCTCTCTATAATTGTAATGTTTTGAAAAAGATTTTTTTAAGTGATGTCGTCAGATGTTATCAGGGAAAGTGCTTTTATCGATGGCCGACAGGGATACCCATGTAGACGGGTGCCAGCGGGAGTAGCTCTGGCGGGCGAGTCCACCAGATTCAATTTCCCACTAGTGTAGACAGGTCTATTATTGTAAATATGTAAACTTGTAATAAACCAGTTTGTTATCTAGAACATGAAGTTATTGTGAAGTCCCCCACAGAACTAATAATGTTGAGTGTGAAGAATACCCAACATAACAATAATTTAATTGATTTATATTACAGCTCTTTACATCCTAGGATACCGATAACTTTAATTTAACGTAAAAACACTTGAGGAAGCCCTTGCTACCATTATGAAACTTGAAGGTTTAAATCTAATTTAAAGTATTTAAAGTGATAAACATTTAAAAACTCTTCTTCTTTCCCGAAGTGAAAAGAAAATTTGCTTTCAGTGGGGATTCTAGTCATAAGTTAGATAGAATTCAGCATTTCCTGAAAACTAACCAACAAAAGTCAACTTTTCAAAGAAAGATTGGTCTTAGAGATTGATATGAAACACGTTCTGATTCCATTTTATTTTTCCGTATTTTTCACCTGTGAGATTCGGGAATTCTTTTCATTATTCCAGTCAGAATATTCATTTTAAAATGTACGTAGATACATATAAGTTTATTTTTGTTTATGTAATTTTATCTCCTAGATTTTATTAGTAGTTAAAAACATATTTTGTTATTTAATTTTTATTGGAATATTTTTTTAATAATTTTTTAATATGGTTTTGGTAAAAATTATAACTCTCTTTCTTTACTTTCTCCTCATAAAAAAAAACAGAGTGTGCAATTCACATGCGGTACAAGTGAAACCTTCAGAAAACTAAAGCAGGCAAGAGTGAGGAGACTACTAAGCACTGTTTTTTTATCAATGTGAAGGATGATTTTTCCATATTTGATGCAATGTAACTTTTCCTGTACATTTGGTCATCTCATTGGTATTTGTGTTTTCTTCTTCGGAGTTGCTAGATGTCGCTTTCTTTTGGGTTTTCTTCTGCCTTTTCATCTTGGAGTGGTTTGAAGATTGGATATTGATTTAGCGAAAATTCCTTTACACATATATTTTTTTGGATTTCGTAGGATTCGATCCTTGGCCCGCTAAATGTCTGCAGAGGTTCGTTAGGCGCTTTATACTATACACCATAGGAGAATTTTGTGGGACTGACGATTGATCGTATTATATTGGAACCGAGTAGTCATGAATTTAAAAAAAATTTATTACACTTTTGATACTATCTCATTATTTTGCAGGCTAAATTCTATAGATGTATGTGTTTGTCTCTTTTTAGTGTCGCTGTTTTTCTTTTCATCGACTTTTAAATCACAACGGTGCTAAAGAAGTTTTCACTTCCAGAAATGATAAAAAATGACTGATTGATCCTTAATCTCTTCCTCGATGTAAATCTATTTCCATTTGACCTTACATTACGTGACGTCTTCAGGGGGTAGATTCTTGATCGTAGATCCTTGCCACGCTTCCTAGAGAGTACGTAGGCACTAGGCTCCAGGTAGTGGCAGCAGGAAGAAGGTAGCAGGGGTAGGTACAGTAGTGGGAATGGAACGGTAGGTCGGCCACTTACCCTCTTGTGTTTCTGTTTCTATTGAGGGCTTATTGAAACCTGTATTTCCCCCGAGCTTTGAGCACATGTACGGAGTGTACGCCTGTATTCCTGTACGCGCCTGTGTTACGACATAGCGCACAGTGGGCAACAAGTCACTGATCTCAGAAGAAATTGTTTGGACTAGAAATTGTTTTTTTTTTTAATGTATATTTTTTAGCTTTACTAGCCAACTCCTTTGGAGTTTGCAAGGAGTTTGCTATTTTTTTTTAGTCGAACGGTTAAAGATATGACACAAATAATGAGGAACGTTGCCTTTCTTTAGCTTATGGCCGTCTTTTACAACAGAAATTTAAATTGGGAACTAAATTCAAATTTTAACCTTCAATTAAAACAACAAGAATGTTAAATAGGATCAAATGTACTTTTTCAGTAGCAATTTATTTTGCTCTAACAATCGTTGAAACGGACAGTTAAAATTTAAAAGATGGATTTAATTTTTTTAATTTTTCTTTATTCATTTAAGTTTTTCTTAGAAAGGTTTTTCATAATTATCGACTACAGAACTAAACAAATGCCCGCATTACGGTAGTCGATTATGCTGATCTAGAAGTTGACTAAAAAAACAAAAAAAAACATCATGGTGCAATCCATTCGTTTTTCTAGTTTTCTGAGTGTGGTTTTCATAACGAATTGGGTATTTTCACAAAACTATGGATTCTGTTCAAATGTACTCGTATATTGGAACTCTTTTTTTTCTTCAAAATTTTGATAATCGTTCTTATTACTTTCATTCAAAATATTGTTTTTAAAAACATTGTACAACCGAATTCCTGAACGATTCAAATGTGATACTCGTGACGTAAAAAACGCTACTGGCTGGTAAGTTGGCTGTCGCCGACGATGCTCGGTGGAACGTGTGATGGGTCAAACCCTTTACTTAGGTTTTAATACCTCTCTTCTCTTGCGTTTCGATCTCCGGACGGTAGATCCTTCTCTCGTACTGTTTGATTCGCCAATAATGTCTGGAATCATGACTCGCTTTTCCCACCCCTGTGACTGAACACAGCAAAAGGCTTTCTCCTTCCGGGAAAACTTTACAATAAACCCTTTCCTTTACGTTGTGTTTTATTTTTGTTTCAAAGGTACTAGAAAATCTAGAATAGGTATTTAATGTCTATATGTGGTAACTTTTTGGTTCTTTTAGATAAGGTGTGGAAGAATTTCTCTGTATCTCTTGAACGTATGAAGAATACTTACTGTCTAAATCTATCCTAAATATATCCCCATTACGTCTCTAATGTTGTACGTTGTTTTAATAATCTCGCAGTACCCCCTGTAATTCTGGGAAGCCTATAAGGTTGATCTATGATCCTATACGTCTTAATAGATTTTAAAATACATACCTAGAATGTTTCATTTAGTTATTTGGCGGCTCCTTCGCGCCGCTCTCCATGGCAGGACCCTATACATAATTATGATAATATTATATTGTTAGTAAACGCAAACTTCGTACCTAAGATGGAAGGGATAAGGAAGGGATGGATATGGATCATGCAGTTTTTGCAATCTAGTACTGGCTCCTCCACTTGACCAAATTGACCAGGTGGTCGGCTCTCCGGACACGACCTCCCGACCAAAGCATGTCAAGGCTATACCCATGGCACCCAGAAGATCTCTTGACGACCAACCAGATACCCGGACCCTTCCATAACCAAGGAAGGACGGCATGCCTTCAAACCTTTCCCAATCAACCCCAGTATCGAACACCTCCAGGACTACTTTACTGGCTCTAGAAGGGGTAACCCAATTCGTCCCTTGTCACGACTCTACTCGCGAACATGTGGCTACAGCTTGTGATAGACAGATCCTTCCTCCTGCGTGACCTGGCCAGCGAATAAACCACCTCTAGCAGCGAACATACGACCTAAGTATTGTCTAGGCTTTATGATTGCTTCTAGGTCGATAGCATTAAAAAATGTGCAGACGCTGCAGGGTTGCTTCCACAAAATGAACTGCTTATGCTCCTCCCACACTACCTTGCCGGCAACCCGAGATGCTTTTGGCCAAGACGCCTCCGTCAGCGAACCGCGTCCTTTCATACCGTTTGGCAACTCATTTCATCCGTCTCGTCACGCCCATTCTCTCGACACGGTTCCGCGAAAGGGAATTGCTTCCAACATCTCGCGTGACCCGATCAGTCTATGGTGAGCATCCCCTCCTAACAGGACAATGTGGGAAGACCCCTACCGATGGACCATACATTTGTGGTATGTATAGCCTCGGTGTCATCGTCACATTATTCAACCATAAAGTTTAAAAGGCGCAATTTAACAAATAGGAATTCAAAGGAGTACCTGTTAGTTTTAAATTTACGTTTCTTTAGGTTGCAGACAGTCGCTTTCTATTTGGTGTCTCGTACACTTGAAAACATTCTCCATTTGGTTGAGTGTACAGGACCCACGGCGGTGTAAGCACCATATCTCGTTCATTTTTTGTTTGTTTCCCTGACCCTCCGTCGCTTGATGACTGAAACAAAAGATGTTCTCTATCCCATGCGTTACATAATACGGTTAACATATCAGCTGATAAGGTGTTATTAATTTTTCCTCGCCGCTGGAACGGATGAAAGTAACTGTCCAGGATTCGCGTTCTATTCCGTCCTTCTGCATCCAATGGCCTGTAATTCAATTATAGATTCATTAACTTACCCGTACGTAATTGTTTAATTTTCCAGTCGGGTAAACACAACCAATGATGTCTTAATTACGTATCCCGTGGTCCTGTACCTATATAGAAAACAAAAAACCTCCCTACTGTCTTATAAGCTTTATATAAACTGGTATCTTCGTCGCTCCATTCCGAGTATTGCGCAATTGTGACTCTAAATTGTGACTCCATAATTCACGTACTGTGATATACCTAAGCTAAACATTCGTTCGTAGGTTATTATTATTATTGTACGACCCTTAAGTGCAATATGGAAGTTCTCTAATATATATTTATTATAAAACGAGTCTATTATTGTAGTTTTAAACGACTGTTCAGTTATTATTTAGGCTTAATCTGATTTAGTAAAACTTCCTCAACCTGAATTGGAACCATTATATTATTATTATTAAAATTCGAGACCGTGATTATTATTTAGAATAGATATTTATAGAAAATATCTTTTCTCTCTCGTGCACCTTAAAAGATGATTATTTATATTAAGACCGGGGAATTAAACACAACACCGGGAACAATATAATTCCGTTAACTTCACAGACGTATTCACCGTTTTCCTTCCTTTTGGTTTTATCGATTGATTAATTATTATTTTTAGAATTTAAGTGATTCGACTAAACTCCACTCTATTAGGTTATTATCTTTTCACTGAGTCTAGTTCGATACACTTTGCACAAAATCCACTCTAGTCAAATCGCTCAGATAGCCATTTGATCCCCGGTAAATTTCCAACACCCCAGTTTCGCGCGTTTTCTTCCCGAGACCTCACCCTGTATTCCCGAATTGTCACGAACTGTCCCCTCTCTCCTCTCAACTTCCCTTTTTGATCATCCATTTCCACATAAATCAATTTTAATTTTTGCAAATTCGACTTCTAATAACACGTAAAATCGAATCCTTTCTCACCCACTGTCCTGTCGTGTCGCTTACGACCTTTTTCCCCGATCGGTCCCCACAATCCCCATTTCGCCCCGTGCGACAAAACTATCCAGCCCGACCGTCCAGGGGCGGACCCGACCTAGCACTCTTAAACCTCCATACGAATCTCTACAATCTGAGCACCTAAAAATATTATTTACCATGTGAATAATTAATTCAACTTTTCTCGAAATCCTATCGTGTCTGTTCTACCATTTTTAAAATCGCTTCCAGGTACGGCGTATCCTGAATTTTCGATATATTTTCCATACTTTTCTCGAAATCCCCAAGTCCGATTTCAACCTAGCAACCTATAATATGTTCCGACTGTCATCTATTATGCATATATTATTTTAGCTACTCCCACAATAAGTCACCTTCTAGGTATTTCGTCGATTTAGCATTTGACTATGGCTTTCCTAATAAATCAGTGATTGAACATCCTTATACGGACGTATTCTTTAAGTGTACACGCGACAGTACCCGTTCCTGGCTATCTCGCGATTGTATGTGATCGTAACAATTTTATAATTTCTCGCGTTTGCAAATGCTCATGTGCAAACTCCAATTACTTGGTCACCTCCCAGCAAAGTCGTGATGCCCGTGGGACCTTATTTTATAATAATCTAAACTTTTATAACCTCGATTCTCCTTTCCTATGGGCTATAACTACTGCCAAGATCCCATTCCAATCCTGCCTTCGAACGTTTTTTTTCCCCATTTCGTAGTTCCTCCTACATATTACATCTCTCTCTGGCACCAAAACCGATAAATCCCCCTTAATTATTCGCCTAGTGATCAAGAAAATACTTGAGTTTTCAAATAATTTAAAATCCTGACAGGTCGTTAAATTTTATGCTTTTTCACTAATTCCTTTCTCCTATCATCTGTATGTAAAATCAAGTGGTGATTTCAGCTTAATGCGTACCTTAGAGACCCAAAATCATGTCAGATGTCTCACACTCAAGACCCAATTAAGTAACAAGAGATCGTAAACCTTCCCTCCCCTCTAAACTAACGGACAAAAATCCAATACAAAATCTTAGATTTCATATGGTCACTAACATGAATTGATTTCCCTCGACTACCTTGAAGAGATCGGCTCCTGTGGGTTTTCCACGTCTAACACTTTCCCCCATCGTCTACCTGCAGAATCCGCTAGATATTTGTCTGGGAAAAGCTTTAATGACCTTCAATGTCTACTCCCGTTTCACGATTACTAAGTAATCGAGATCGCTTGCTACTCTAGTTATCAGTGAATGATATTTGTCCTTTTGAATTTTCCGCCACCGAGATCACCGCAAAACTTCCCGATTCCAGACGTGAAATCAACTGTTGTCGATCCCCTCCTGCTCCCATAAAAATGCGATTTATGACCAAGTTAGAAGTGGTACTATCCTCTTAAAATATCTGCCCGACCAAACCGTGAGATAATCTTTGAATCTTAATTTTTCAAATCCATCATCCCACGCCCCCAGCCTGTGATTGGTCCAAGACGCACCCACTGTCCCCATCTCTATTCCGATTGGATAGTCGTTTTTTTTTCCTAAACTGTTTACACCCCTTCGTGGCAAGGAAACCCCAAAAGTTTAAAAAAGATTCCTTTAATATTGATTTTAAAACCACCCGAAAGATGTCGATAGTGTGATCATATTCTATATTTAAAAAAAAATTTTACCCACCTATACCGGAGTGAAACAGGTTCATCACAGCCTCCCTATAGAAATTATCTCCAGTGTCAAAACACGCTATTAGTGTTTAGTCAGTGGAGTCATTTCTATATGCAGGTTTTAGCTAGCTTCCCCTCCCCCTACTTTTCGTTTCTTCCTTTTTCAAAATTTGTCGTACCTAAATGTTTTGTATCCCTCCTCCTTGCAGGTAGGTTACTGTCCGTTCTACTTCCCCCCTCCCCCTGGGGTTTTTTTTTTTTTTTTTTTTTTCTTCCACAACTCTAGACTTTTCACAACCTTTCTATTATCCTACACCCCGATGGTCATCGTATTTAAATTATTTAACTATTTTCCTTATAAAAATTCTTGAGCGTTTTTCCCAATTCTGCCCTGCCTCCATCGATCCACTAGTGCACTTCCTTATACCTGTTTTCAAACTGTCGTCCCACAGCCCTTGTAACCGTTTTTTTTTCGCATTCTTCGGTATCCGCTGTTATCTGTTATCTATCTTTAAGAGGCGACCGGGCCACATTTTATTTACAATTTTACCCTAACACTATTGTAAGTAAACCTTTTCAAATCCGGACCGTATTTAACATAAAACGTCTTCTCGCAATGTAGTTAAATTTTCTCATCGGTCCGCCCCAGTTGGAGTAAGATAAATGCCAAACTACGGTGACTATGAACTCATCCGTTTACCAACTAAACGTGTATCCTCTTAATATCTTCACGGCTTACATCTGTACGTACCCGGCGCTCTGTCGGGTCCGTATTTTTTTCCGTACGCAATTTTATGACCGACCCTTTTTTCTGTCGTTTGTTCTTGCCCTTTTTTTTTGTTAAACTATCTCTATTCAATATAACGATTAGTGTAGATATCTATGTTTACTCCGATAAACAGAACTACTCAACGCTGGTCCGATTGCATAATTTTTAAACTAATCGTCTGGTCACTCCAATCTAACAACCGTTCAAAGCCTATCGGAGGTTGACTAACATCAATATTATCACCCCGGTGATTTTATATTGAATGAATTTTTGGAGGACTATCTCCCCTAATACGTGACACACTTTCTCGCCGCTTCTTATCGAAGGTTGGATACCATTAAATACTCTTGATTATTTTTGTTCAAAATTTTTTTTTTTTTTTCTACATAACTCCAACTGATTTCCAACCCGTTTGAACCTAAATCTCTCCTACCCGTGTGGTTCTAACCCAACCCATGTCTAAATCCACTAACCGTTAGCCGATTTCGTTTCCTCCCTAAGCCAAAAAAAATCCTTTTCTCCCTTTAACATGGTAAAATTTTTTTTTTTCTCCAGCGTGTCTTAACCCAAACATGTCTAAATCCACTAACCGTTTAGCTGACTACGTTTCCTCCCTAAGCCAAAAAAAATCCTTTTCTTCCTTTAACATGGTAATTTTTTTTCCTCCAGCGTGTCTTAACATGGTAAATTTTTTTTTTTTTTTTTCCCAGCGTGTCTTAACCCAAACATGTCTAAATCCACTAACCGTTTAGCTGACTACGTTTCCTCCCTAAGCAAAAAAAAATCCTCTTCTTCCTTTAACATGGTAATTTTTTTTCCTCCAGCGTGTCTTAACCCAAACATGTCTAAATCCACTAACCGTTAAACTGAAAACGTTTCCTCCCTAAGACCAAAAAAATCCTTTACTCACTTAAACATGGTAATAATCTTTTTTCTCTTCTCCAGCTTGTCTTAACCCGAACATGTCTAAATCCACCAATCGTTAAGTTGATTACGTTTCCTCCCTAAGCCAAAAATAAAACCTTTTCTTCCTTTAACATGGTAAATTTTTTTTTTCCAACGTGTCTTAACCCAAACATGTCTAAATCCACTAACCATTTAGCTGATAACGTTTCTTCCCTAAGCTAAAAAAAATCCTTTCCTCCCTAAAACATGGTAAAAATTATTATTTTTTTTCTTTCCAGTGTGGCTTAACCCAAACATATCTAAATCCACTAACTGTTAAACTGATAACGTTTCCTCCCTAAGATCAAAAAAAAAATCCTTTAGGTACTCACTTCAACATGGTAATATTTTTTTCTCTCTCTAACTAACCATACGTAGGTATTCTAACAATATGGTTAATCCTATTTCCTCCCTAAGCTACAAGCACCTTCACAAAACATATACATGTAGGTATAACTTGTCTACACAGGTTTTTTTTCTCAACGATTCAATTCTCTTCCGAGTGATTATAACGGGTGTTTTCAACTAGTGTTTTTTTTTCCCACCCCGGTTCGTTACATACTGCAGTTGTCGCAGTCGAACGCAAAGTCATAAATCTTCAATCTTTATGATGTGTTTGCCGGACCCTTTTTTTTTTGTTGCATCCCATTTTTTTCTCCGCACTCTGACTGAAAAGGCAATGACCTACATTTAAACAGATGAAGTGATAAATCTTCGTTAATGGTTTGTTGACATTTTTTTTTCTTCTTTTCCGTATTATCTACCTGTCTAAGCGGCAATGACCTACATTTACAGATTTAAATTTTGCTACTGATTTCTTTGTATGTTTTTTTCTTATACCACGCAATAATTAGTAAATATCCTTCAAATTGCACTAAGATACATCGAAACTCCTCCAGCTTGTAAAACCTTATCTCCTGGTTTCGCGGCAACACTTGTGATGGGTCAAACCCTTTACTTAGGTTTTAATACCTCTCTTCTCTTGCGTTTCGATCTCCGGACGGTAGATCCTTCTCTCGTACTGTTTGATTCGCCAATAATGTCTGGAATCATGACTCGCTTTTCCCACCCCTGTGACTGAACACAGCAAAAGGCTTTCTCCTTCCGGGAAAACTTTACAATAAACCCTTTCCTTTACGTTGTGTTTTATTTTTGTTTCAAAGGTACTAGAAAATCTAGAATAGGTATTTAATGTCTATATGTGGTAACTTTTTGGTTCTTTTAGATAAGGTGTGGAAGAATTTCTCTGTATCTCTTGAACGTATGAAGAATACTTACTGTCTAAATCTATCCTAAATATATCACCATTACGTCTCTAATGTTGTACGTTGTTTTAATAATCTCGCAGTACCCCCTGTAATTCTGAGAAGCCTATAAGGTTGATCTATGATCCTATACGTCTTAATAGATTTTAAAATACATACCTAGAATGTTTCATTTAGTTATTTGGCGGCTCCTTCGCGCCGCTCTCCATGGCAGGACCCTATACATAATTATGATAATATTATATTGTTAGTAAACGCAAACTTCGTACCTAAGATGGAAGGGATAAGGAAGGGATGGATATGGATCATGCAGTTTTTGCAATCTAGTACTGGCTCCTCCACTTGACCAAATTGACCAGGTGGTCGGCTCTCCGGACACGACCTCCCGACCAAAGCATGTCAAGGCTATACCCATGGCACCCAGAAGATCTCTTGACGACCAACCAGATACCCGGACCCTTCCATAACCAAGGAAGGACGGCATGCCTTCAAACCTTTCCCAATCAACCCCAGTATCGAACACCTCCAGGACTACTTTACTGGCTCTAGAAGGGGTAACCCAATTCGTCCCTTGTCACGACTCTACTCGCGAACATGTGGCTACAGCTTGTGATAGACAGATCCTTCCTCCTGCGTGACCTGGCCAGCGAATAAACCACCTCTAGCAGCGAACATACGACCTAAGTATTGTCTAGGCTTTATGATTGCTTCTAGGTCGATAGCATTAAAAAATGTGCAGACGCTGCAGGGTTGCTTCCACAAAATGAACTGCTTATGCTCCTCCCACACTACCTTGCCGGCAACCCGAGATGCTTTTGGCCAAGACGCCTCCGTCAGCGAACCGCGTCCTTTCATACCGTTTGGCAACTCATTTCATCCGTCTCGTCACGCCCATTCTCTCGACACGGTTCCGCGAAAGGGAATTGCTTCCAACATCTCGCGTGACCCGATCAGTCTATGGTGAGCATCCCCTCCTAACAGGACAATGTGGGAAGACCCCTACCGATGGACCATACATTTGTGGTATGTATAGCCTCGGTGTCATCGTCACATTATTCAACCATAAAGTTTAAAAGGCGCAATTTAACAAATAGGAATTCAAAGGAGTACCTGTTAGTTTTAAATTTACGTTTCTTTAGGTTGCAGACAGTCGCTTTCTATTTGGTGTCTCGTACACTTGAAAACATTCTCCATTTGGTTGAGTGTACAGGACCCACGGCGGTGTAAGCACCATATCTCGTTCATTTTTTGTTTGTTTCCCTGACCCTCCGTCGCTTGATGACTGAAACAAAAGATGTTCTCTATCCCATGCGTTACATAATACGGTTAACATATCAGCTGATAAGGTGTTATTAATTTTTCCTCGCCGCTGGAACGGATGAAAGTAACTGTCCAGGATTCGCGTTCTATTCCGTCCTTCTGCATCCAATGGCCTGTAATTCAATTATAGATTCATTAACTTACCCGTACGTAATTGTTTAATTTTCCAGTCGGGTAAACACAACCAATGATGTCTTAATTACGTATCCCGTGGTCCTGTACCTATATAGAAAACAAAAAACCTCCCTACTGTCTTATAAGCTTTATATAAACTGGTATCTTCGTCGCTCCATTCCGAGTATTGCGCAATTGTGACTCTAAATTGTGACTCCATAATTCACGTACTGTGATATACCTAAGCTAAACATTCGTTCGTAGGTTATTATTATTATTGTACGACCCTTAAGTGCAATATGGAAGTTCTCTAATATATATTTATTATAAAACGAGTCTATTATTGTAGTTTTAAACGACTGTTCAGTTATTATTTAGGCTTAATCTGATTTAGTAAAACTTCCTCAACCTGAATTGGAACCATTATATTATTATTATTAAAATTCGAGACCGTGATTATTATTTATAATAGATATTTATAGAAAATATCTTTTCTCTCTCGTGCACCTTAAAAGATGATTATTTATATTAAGACCGGGGAATTAAACACAACACCGGGAACAATATAATTCCGTTAACTTCACAGACGTATTCACCGTTTTCCTTCCTTTTGGTTTTATCGATTGATTAATTATTATTTTTAGAATTTAAGTGATTCGACTAAACTCCATTCTATTAGGTTATTATCTTTTCACTGAGTCTAGTTCGATACACTTTGCACAAAATCCACTCTAGTCAAATCGCTCAGATAGCCATTTGATCCCCGGTAAATTTCCAACACCCCAGTTTCGCGCGTTTTCTTCCCGAGACCTCACCCTGTATTCCCGAATTGTCACGAACTGTCCCCTCTCTCCTCTCAACTTCCCTTTTTGATCATCCATTTCCACATAAATCAATTTTAATTTTTGCAAATTCGACTTCTAATAACACGTAAAATCGAATCCTTTCTCACCCACTGTCCTGTCGTGTCGCTTACGACCTTTTTCCCCGATCGGTCCCCACAATCCCCATTTCGCCCCGTGCGACAAAACTATCCAGCCCGACCGTCCAGGGGCGGACCCGACCTAGCACTCTTAAACCTCCATACGAATCTCTACAATCTGAGCACCTAAAAATATTATTTACCATGTGAATAATTAATTCAACTTTTCTCGAAATCCTATCGTGTCTGTTCTACCATTTTTAAAATCGCTTCCAGGTACGGCGTATCCTGAATTTTCGATATATTTTCCATACTTTTCTCGAAATCCCCAAGTCCGATTTCAACCTAGCAACCTATAATATGTTCCGACTGTCATCTATTATGCATATATTATTTTAGCTACTCCCACAATAAGTCACCTTCTAGGTATTTCGTCGATTTAGCATTTGACTATGGCTTTCCTAATAAATCAGTGATTGAACATCCTTATACGGACGTATTCTTTAAGTGTACACGCGACAGTACCCGTTCCTGGTTATCTTGCGATTGTATGTGATCGTAACAATTTTATAATTTCTCGCGTTTGCAAATGCTCATGTGCAAACTCCAATTACTTGGTCACCTCCCAGCAAAGTCGTGATGCCCGTGGGACCTTATTTTATAATAATCTAAACTTTTATAACCTCGATTCTCCTTTCCTATGGGCTATAACTACTGCCAAGATCCCATTCCAATCCTGCCTTCGAACGTTTTTTTTTCCCCATTTCGTAGTTCCTCCTACATATTACATCTCTCTCTGGCACCAAAACCGATAAATCCCCCTTAATTATTCGCCTAGTAATCAAGAAAATACTTGAGTTTTCAAATAATTTAAAATCCTGACAGGTCGTTAAATTTTATGCTTTTTCACTAATTCCTTTCTCCTATCATCTGTATGTAAAATCAAGTGGTGATTTCAGCTTAATGCGTACCTTAGAGACCCAAAATCATGTCAGATGTCTCACACTCAAGACCCAATTAAGTAACAAGAGATCGTAAACCTTCCCTCCCCTCTAAACTAACGGACAAAAATCCAATACAAAATCTTAGATTTCATATGGTCACTAACATGAATTGATTTCCCTCGACTACCTTGAAGAGATCGGCTCCTGTGGGTTTTCCACGTCTAACACTTTCCCCCATCGTCTACCTGCAGAATCCGCTAGATATTTGTCTGGGAAAAGCTTTAATGACCTTCAATGTCTACTCCCGTTTCACGATTACTAAGTAATCGAGATCGCTTGCTACTCTAGTTATCAGTGAATGATATTTGTCCTTTTGAATTTTCCGCCACCGAGATCACCGCAAAACTTCCCGATTCCAGACGTGAAATCAACTGTTGTCGATCCCCTCCTGCTCCCATAAAAATGCGATTTATGACCAAGTTAGAAGTGGTACTATCCTCTTAAAATATCTGCCCGACCAAACCGTGAGATAATCTTTGAATCTTAATTTTTCAAATCCATCATCCCACGCCCCCAGCCTGTGATTGGTCCAAGACGCACCCACTGTCCCCATCTCTATTTCGATTGGATAGTCGTTTTTTTTTCCTAAACTGTTTACACCCCTTCGTGGCAAGGAAACCCCAAAAGTTTAAAAAAGATTCCTTTAATATTGATTTTAAAACCACCCGAAAGATGTCGATAGTGTGATCATATTCTATATTTAAAAAAAAATTTTACCCACCTATACCGGAGTGAAACAGGTTCATCACAAACGTCAACAACGCCATATTCACTACAAACTAACGAACGTATCATTTCGACAGTAAATAAAAAATGGTACATTTTTACATCTTTGCAGAAAACTTCAGGTCAAACATAAAATTTTCTTAACATTTCATATTTTTTTCTACAATTAGAAAAATCTTTGAAAATATCATATTCTTGGTATTATAACCTATTGTCCCACTGTGCAAACTTGAGAAATATCCAACTGGCCACTGGCTGCTAAGAATTGTAAGTCCTCCCCCCCTCCCCCTCTTCACGAGATGATCTCACGTCACAACACGTGATCGGGGGTGGTGTGATCAAAGGAAAGTATTATTATTGGCGAGCGTATGCAGACGTGTATGAGAATTGATGATATCGCCATCTTATATCTCCAGTGTTGCTGTTATTGGTATACAAAGGCGTAAGGATTACCGTGGCTTGAATGGGATACACAAGGTAGAGGGGTAATATTATGAGTGTTGGCTGCTTTCTTGGAAACAATAGGATATGGATATCATTATTTATGTTAGCTTCAAACGGATGCATTATCAAAGTGATGCCAAAAACCTTTAGATCTTGTTGTTTTTCAGAATAGCTCAAAAAATCTTTAACTATTTGTGACATATTTTATATTATTTGTTGCTATTTGTAAATGCTATTTTTGTAGAAAATATACTAAGGTGTGACATCACCTCACATTGATTAAAGTCTTCGCACAAAAATTATATTAAGAGGGAATTAAGACACAAACGGAAATATGTCATTTTTAAATCAAATTGTAGACGTATTGATTCTTTTCTACAAAAAAATATACATTAATTTCAAAATATTGTTATTTTATCTGATAAAGTTACGTCTTAAATTTTGAAAAAATATATTTATATTCATTATAATGAGGTTATATTGTTGGTCGTTGGAATGTTGAATTACACGACACACATTTTAAATGATATAATCGTACAGCAAAATAAATCAATATCTTATCTGGGAAAGCTACTTTCCAGAATTTTAAATTTAGTTAAAATAAAATCATTTTGATCATAAATTATTGAATAATAAATACTTACAAAAAAGTACATATTTTTAATAATTTTATTATCACGCCGTTGAGCATTTTTATTACTAACTTGAATGTAGGTTTGTATTGAAGCAAATTTTTAATGAAATAAAATCGATATTGAGATATTAGTTGGAAACGCTGGTACGGATAATAATATATCTTTCTCATCGTAACCGCTCTGTACAGTTGCAAGGGTACCATTGCAAGGCCATCTCTTGATGAAAATTGAATTCTCGGCCACTGGTTAATAGGTCTTAATATACAATATGTTTTCGTGATTCTTTATAATGATTCAATAGATAATTTAACATTTAAGTGTACAAATCTAAAAAAACTAATCCAATGACCCAATGTGTCGTTGGTATGCCTCAATATGGAAATGTTGTGATTTTGACGCGATGGGAGAGGAAATATTTGGTTGTTCTGTATTCATACACATATTATTTTATAAATCAACTTCAAGCACGTCTCGATTCCCAATGGTGATCTTTCAATACTCGAAACTTGATTTTGTGCTTAAAAACTAGTGCTTTTTGCTTTTTTTAAACATTTTTAGCTCCACACAGGAGGCCCTGAGGAAAAAAAATCCCTTAGGGACTAATAAAGAAAAAAAACAAAACTTGTTTCTTGGACAACAACTCAAACACCATAAAAATACACGAATGTTTAAATACTAACATCTGCAGTTGCCCTTCTCTAGAAAAAACAGAACAAATAAAATATCTAGGAATCATAATTGACCATAACCTTAGATGGACACATCATATCAAACAAATCACAAATAAACTCCTCAAAACAATACCCATTTTCCTAAACATAAGAAACATATATAATATAAAACAAATGAAAACAATATATTTTGCACTTTGTCAGTCAATAATAGAATATGGATTAATTATCTGGGGAGGAGCAACAAACTCAGCTATCGATCACTTAGAAATCGCGCAGAAAACGATCTTAAAGGTAATACTTAAAAAACATAGACTGACTGACACAAACCAAATATTTAACAGTTGTTACGTACTAGATATACGCCAATTATATCTTAAAACACTGCTAAACTACATTTTTGACCAGAAAAACAAATTTCAACAATCTCAAAATATCACTAACAGACCAGTTAGACAATCGTACAAAAATAAATCAAAAACTCCGAGGGTAAATACAAGTTTTGGACAAAGGCACTATAAATATCATGCTATAAAAGCATTCAACAGTCTAACCCTTGAAATTAAAATGGAAGAAAACAAAAATAATTTCGTTCTCAAAATTACAAAATGGATTAAAGAACAAAAAAGAAAATATTACCAAAATTTCATTACAAAATAAAAATAAAACACAACTACATGAAACACTCAAAACCAATATAAAATACACATCACTCACAAACACATAATATATATAATATATACCGATTTTCATTTATTTTTTTAGTAATAAAATAATTCATTTTATCCTATAATTTTAGCTTAATTATAAATTTTAATTTTTAGTTTATTTTGTTTTTGTTTTATAAAATGGAGGCCTCAGCACAGGTGAGCTACCCAGTGAGGCCGACATTGTTGATTTTATTTTTGAAATGTAAAATATTATGTCAAACAAATGAATAAATAAATTCATCTTAGGGGATACTGTGATACAAATAATTACAATTCATAATTTAAATGGCAGTACTGCAACGCCAATCATGCACCGTGACATCACACTCTTATCGGCCGGCCGCAAATATCAAAAATTTTTTTTACATTAGGTCCACCCAGCATGCCCTGAGGAAAATAATTTCCCTCAAGGTCTATGTCATCTTAGGGGATTCTGTGTGGATGATCTTTTAAGAAAAGGAAGGAGAAGAAGTTCTGGAAAGGAAAAAGGTATGTGGGGGGAAAGTGTCCAGGAGTGAGAGATCAATCCACCCCTCCAATTGCGGTGCAAGGCGATGTGTTAAGAGAGTTCAGCTAGAGAAGTTAACAGGCTTCCCTCAACCATTATCCTCGATCTGGCCCGCCACGCGACAGGTGGACAGACGCATCTGCCTCTGAAGCCCGGAAAAACTCACCCCATGAACCTGGGCACCCCTGCTATAAGCCACTTGACCCACGGCAGAGGTGTTAAATGGTTTCCGGGGCGTGGGCACCCGTACCCACCTGCCAAATTGATATGTAAGTTACTCTATGTAAACGCGACGATTATTTAAAAAAAAATGTATTTGCTCAGTTTAGAATTCATGACGTCAGAATCTGGAATCTTCCTTCCCCATCATAAATGGCGTCCTTAATTTTTGGAAAATAAAAAAAATTACAATTATTATATATTTGCATTTCACGAAAGTTTTAATCCACAATTAATTATAATTAATTATCAACAATTAATTACGTCACCTCTTTTTATCCTTAATGAAGGTGACGTAATAATGCTTACTTCGTCTAAAGCATTTGCAAAAAAAAGGTAGTTAGACCGTCGTAATGGTTCCAAAAGATGCATTAAATTTATTTTTATATAATACACATATAACAAAATCCACGTTTTCTAATCATCGATTATACGTGAACTGTTAATATACTATATTATAATATGTATACTAAATATAAAAATAAAATAATAATTTTAAAAAATATTTGTGACTGTAAAATTTGAAAAAGGTTTGTTGAAATGAATATGCAGTTTGAAATTGAAATTCGTCTATCGGTAACGATCCCAGAGCTGGAGTAATGTAGAAAGTCCGCGATGTCGGCAGGCTGACGCGCAAAACTTTCCTCCTTAATTTAACGATTGCGCAGGAGATCTCACAGAGTACTTTTTTATGGGCTTACAGCTTCCTCTCTGGACCGCTGGCTCCGAAAACCCCGGGTATTTGCGGGGAATTTTTATTTTTCCAAAGGGGATCCCTTCTAATGCGTCCCGGCAATAAAATATGTCATTAAGAGAAATTAAAAAGAAATCCTACAAAGAAAATTGTTTCTTTTATTTAAATTTTTCTTCGGTCCTTCAAATACTGCGTAGTGTATTTTTGGGTTATTTTATGAGTCAGTTAAATTAAAACTTGCGAGATTAGCTAAATACAGCAAGACACATTCTGTATTCAATTATTATGGACGGCCTCTGTGGTCGAGAGCAAGGCTCTGGACTAGCAATCAAGAGGACGCGGGTTCAAATCACGGCGTGCGCAAATAGATTTTAATTAATTGATTTGTGCTATTCTACAATTTATCCATTAAGAAAAATATATGGTATATCTGCGGAACATTAAAAAGTGGAATATATTTTCAGTAGCGCTGTGGTGTAAGACGACTCTTTAGAATTAAAACGTTGCTTTAAATTGGTTTATCCGTACTTGGTTCTCTTCTTCCCAATCTCTTTCCCTTCCCCACTTTCTACAGCCTCGCAACATGCCCCAATTTTGGATGCCATAGTCTCACTGGCACCAGACGGGAGTAATTGGGACTTTTGTTGAACAAAAAGACTTTTTTGTGTGTTTTTGCGAGCGCTCACGTTTCTCGCCTACACATTACAAGTAACTAAATAAACCAATCAGTTACAATTCTATTGTCAACGTGAACGGTCGCGCACAGTGCATTACATTATTATTGTCGCAAAATTACCGCAACCGTAAAACTGAACGGAACGCACCGAGGCGCTAGGCGCCGCGCAGTTAACACATTATGGACACGGCCATCGAAAACATAAAAACCGAAATAAAAAAAATAACTACCGTAAAAGACTCAAAAGCGAAAACAAACCTTGAACAAAATGTAAACATTCTAGAAGAACTTTGGAAAAGTGAAAGAATCAAACATCAACAAGAAATAATAAACCTTCAAAAAAAAATCATCGAAAACCAAGAAGAACTAACTAAGAAAATAGAAAAAATTATAGAAAAAAATAATAAAAATACCATGTCTTACGCGCAAGTTCTAACAAAACAAGCAAACAAAAAAGAAAGTCCACAAGAAGAGAGATTCTCTATAATAATCTCATCATCAAAAAAAACAACTAAAGCTGAAGAAATATGTAACAAGATCCAGAAAGATATCAAATTGAACCATCTAAAGATAGGAATAAATGGTTTACGAAAAACAAATAAAGAACAAATCATCATATCATGCCCAAAAAAAGAATACACGACCACGCTTACGGAAGAAATAAAAAAACTTGACCCTAACTTGGAAGTCAAAGAAATCAAAAAGAAAAAACCTAAATTAATAATTAAAGGACTCAAATCAAACCTATCGGCAGAGGAAATAATCAGCGGAATAATCAATCAAAATGAAGGAATTCAAGATATTATATCAAAAAACGAAGAAAATAAAATAAACTTTATAACTGAAATAAAATATAAACATCCTAAGGAAAATCAACATGATGCTTCGGATCAAGAAGATGACAAACAGCACAAATTCTCAAACTACATCGTCGAAACCAGCGGTACAACGCGAAAAAGTTTATTAGCATTGGGAAAACTAAACATCCAGTACCAAAGAGTTAAATTAGAGGATTGTGATCCATTAACCCAATGTTACCACTGCTGTAAATTTATGCATACAGCCTCGAGATGTCTACAACGAACGAATCCATCAGTATGCCCTCACTGTACAGGTGACCATATGTTCGCCAAGTGCCCGGCAAGAGAAACAACACCTGTTTGTGCAAACTGCACGTCACAAAACAAAAAATATGGTGAAAAAAACAATACAGACCATAAGGCTTTCAGCGACATATGTCCATACAAAAATAAAATGCTTAAAGTAGCTAAAGACAGAATTGACTACGAATAAAAATGGCAGACTTCTTATATAATATACTAGACGAAAAATATAATATTGACGAGAAAATATATAACAGCTTCCAAGAATACTGTATCCACCAAGACGACCTCAATTGCAGCCCTTTAATTCTACACATGAACGTAAGAAGCATAAAACGAAACATAGATGAATTTTTAACAACAATTAATAATAATCTCAAAAAGCCGGTATGCATTGTGTTAACAGAAACTCATTCATGTTGTGAAGTGACGTACAATATACCGGGTTATAAATATATATCAACGGCAAACCGAATAAACAAGAACAGTGGGATCGCTATGTTTATTCAAAATCATTGTGACATATTGTACGAGGAAGAAATTAAAATGAGTGGAACAAACTGCCTACATATACAAATTAAGTATTATAACAAAAAAATTGATATTATCTCTTTGTATAGAACACATTCATCCAGTGTCTGTTTGTTTATTGATGAATTAAGACAAGTCTTGGTAAACTTTAGAAATTCAAATACAATAGTTTTAGGTGACATAAATTTAAATATATCACATGATTTTACATCGAATAATAAAGATAACTACCTAAACATGATGGCGGAATTGAATTATGTACCGTGTATAAAGTCTTATACTAGAAACGTCAATGGGCAACGTCCATCATGTATTGACCATATTTTCACAAATATCAAAGATATAAATAATATTAATTCTGGAATTATAAAAACTTCAATTACCGACCATTACATGACTTTACTACATTACAACTCAATAATACCTCAGGCGATTAATCAACACTGCGGACTAACTGCTAATAATAATAATGAAATAACTGTTATTAATATTGAAACTTTAAAAAATAAATTATCATCTGAATTATGGTTGGATATTCTCCGTAACGATAACGTCAATGAGTGCTGTAAAATTTTTGAAAATAGATTAACTAATTATATAAATGATTCAAAAAAAATTATTCATAAGGGAAACTCAGCCAAATTTCGTAAAATCAAACCGTGGATAACACATGGACTCGTTGTGTCCGTAAGACACAAAGAATGGCTTTACAAAGAAACTAAAAAAAAACCACTGGACATAAATTTAAAAAATCATTTTAAAGAATACAAAAATAAATTAGCTTCTCTCATAAAAAACACTAAAGAAAAATATTATAAACATAAACTTGATGACTCCGAAAACGACAGCAAAAGAGTTTGGATTATAATAAATGAAATCCTGGAAAATAAACAAAAAAATAAAAATAATCCCATAAAATGCATAATACAAAACAATAATATAATAAACTGTATTGAGGAACCTAAAAAAGGAGCAAATGTATTTAATGATTTCTTCGCAAATGTTGGAAAGAATTTAGCAGAAAAAATTTCAACAAAAAAAAAAAATTATATTGAAAATACTCCGAATACAGAAAATAAACTAGAACTTTTTGAACCTACTAATCCGTCCGAAATTATACAAATTATATCAAAAATGCGAGGTGGTTCTGCTCCGGGATTTGACGGCCTTTCCGTAAATATATTAAAAAATATTAAAAATCTTATTTCTACACCAATCTCTCATATCATAAACAATAGTTTTAAAACAGGAACTTTCCCGTGCACATATAAAAAAGCAATAATAACTCCAATTTTCAAATCCGGTAATCCGGAGGACGTCTCTAATTACCGACCAATTTCACTTTTATCTAATATATCCAAAATTTTTGAAAAAATAGCTAAAAAAAGACTAACTGCATTCATAAAAAATAACTCAACCATAAATAAAAATCAATTTGGATTTACAGAGGGAAAAAGTACCCAAGATGCAATCGCAAAAATATCGTCAAGTATCCAGAGTACCCTAGACAAATCGAATAAATGTATAGGAATATTTATCGACTTACAGAAAGCATTTGACAGCATCTCTCATGAAAAACTCATATTAAAATTAAAAGAAAATGGCATTGACCATATAGCCCTTAAATGGATAAAAAGCTACCTAACAGAGAGACCTCAAATTGTAAAATTAAACCAATCATTTAGTACATCATTAACAAGTAAATTTGGCATCCCTCAAGGTACCGTCCTCGGACCATTATTGTTTCTTATATATGTAAATGACATTTTCCAACAGAAAATTAAAGGCGAATTAATCTCTTATGCAGATGATACTGTATTATTAATAAACGGTCAAACATGGGAACTAGTTAACAAAATTGCAAACGAAGATATTAATATCTTAAAATCATGGTTTGATAATAACCTTCTCACACTTAATGCTAAAAAAACAACATATGTCTTATTCTCCTTACAGAAAATACCTAACCAGAAAGTTAATATTAAAATCCACGATGAAAAATGTGACAATGTAAGCTGTAAACAAAATGATCCTTTTTGTACTGTAATTAACTCTTCTACTGAAATTAAATATCTCGGTGTAATTATTGATCAAAACCTGAAGTGGAATAGTCACATTGCAGAGCTAGTAAAGAGAATAAGGAAATGTATATATATATTTGTTAGATTACGAAATATATTGAATGTAAAAATAATCAAAAATGTGTACTATGCCCTTGTTCACTCTTTGCTTATCTACGAAATTTTAGGTTGGGGAGGTTCTTACAAAAACAATCTAAACTCAGTAAAAGTTTCACAAAGAACCATCATTAAAGTAATCCTTAAAAAAAAACCTACCTTCTCAACAGAATCACTATTTAAATTATTTCCAGTACCAAATGTCGATGACATATTTAAGCAAGCTTCTATTATTAAAATGTGTAAAGAAAAAAATAATAAAGAATATGAAGAATTTTACACATTAATGAGAAATGGAAATCAATTTATTACACCAAATTTTAAAACAACACAAATGCACAACCATTATATTTACCAAGCTATAAAAAACTACAATAATCTTCCTTCTGAATTGCGCTGTATTTCGAACCAATCAGAACAAATAAATAAAATTAAACAATTTTTCAAAAAAACTTACATTAAAAAATAAATATTTTATACAAAATATATTATAAAATGTAACCTAAGTAAGAACTGTGGCTCCCTTATCAGGCACAAGAGCTCCTCTTTTCTGATAAGGTATACATGACCAATCATGACCTTGAATATGATATTTTGTAAAATATGTATAATTAAAATGTAACCCATGTTTTATATTAAATAAAAAAAAAAAAAAAAAAAAAAAAAAAACCGCCATAGTTTTTTACGGGTATAATAGTTGCTTAAACAAAAATGTCGCTTAATGTATTGCTACTTCAGTTTGGGATTTTAACCATCATTCCTGGTTTTCCCTTGTAGTCTACAAGGAGCAAAAATATGTTTAACTGAAAGGTAATTTTTATGTTTTTGTTAAACATGTTTGTTGGATCAATAGGTTACTCAGATACTTTAGAACCCCTTGCTCTGTATAGGTACTTCGCAGAAGATAAAATATCATAGCAAATAATTTTGTCTAGAAAAGATAATCTGCAGAGAATATTGCCTTTGGCTGAAGCTTGCTTTGTGACACTCCTAACGTGTTTTACATTCGTTGTTCATGTTACGCAATAGTCGTAGGTTTATATAATATTATTTTTAATATTTCTTATTACAAGCAATATATATATATTTTTAAGTGTAACTGTTTTTTATGTCAAAAATGAATTTAATTTAAACCGTATATTTGTTACACTGTATTAATTTCTCTGACATATTCGAGGACTAAACTAGGACTTTAAACTAAGCTTATTTAGAATTTTAAAATCAATGAAATCGCAGAAAAAACAAAAATGAGTTTGTGTTGGTTCCCAAAATATTTTAGTGGTGCAAAAAAGCACATGTTTTTGTAATTATTGTTATTTACAAAGCACATTTTGACCATTTTGAATATACTAAGTAGCACTAGTCCAGTAAATAAAAGCTTTATTATGCGGTTTGCAGCCAAAATTGTAAAAGGAAAACTGTTTAATTACATTGGAGATACTTGTAAACTAAAAAATTTTCAACGTGCATAAATTGTAATCTCTTATTTATTACTATAACCTAGTTTCTCAGTGCAAGAGTCGCCCAACCCACAAACATTCGTAATCTGCGAAAACATCGTTTGTTATTTTTTTTTGTCATAATATCTGTGAAGCCACAGTGGCCCGATTTTAGTTTTCACTATTTCAAAAATCCTTTGAAATCAGTGAAAACTAAAATTGGGCCACTGTAGCTTCATATATATGACAAAAATATATAACAATATGATGATATCGCTGATGTGGGTTGCGCCACTCTTCCGCTAAGCGCCTCATATGTTCTCAAAGATTAGTTTTAGTGATATAATTTTAAGGAACATATTTTCAAATACTCATGTGTGCCTATGTTCTTATTTCAAAAATTATTTCAATTATTTAGGTTTCGCCATTACGTTAGATTTTCTTGAAAATGTATACAATAATAGTAGCCAAATCTAATGTTTAGAACTTTTGTTTGTTGCTACGTATTGAATGTTAGTTTTCCCTATTCCTAAATAGCCGAACTTTATAAGATGCTTATTTTTGTTTTTAAGTCCATAAATAATCGCTTTCGCATTGAAATTTTAGAGTACTTAGCGAAGTAATTGTTGGTATATAAATGGTAATAATTATCAAGAACATATCTCCGGTAGGAACCTACGCAGAAAGGCCTTCGAGAAATTAGCGCATCAATCACAAGACGTTGGCTAAGTACAATGAAAGAATTGTCTGGTTTGAGGGATACAAATTACCCCGAGATTCGGGAAGATTTCTAGTGAATTTATCAAGCGTGCTTCTGTCTCTTGTGGTACAAAACGTGTACTAAAACACAACTGTCATGAATTAAGTACATTTCATTTCTTTATATACCCAGATCCTACATAATTATCCAAATTTTCTCTAAAATAATATTTTTTTGTAGTTTATTCTAGTATTTATTCTGAAATTGTAATACAAATAATTTATTATTACAATAAAAAACATATAAATTTGTTATACACCACTTTAATTTTATATTATTCATATTCGATAGAACTCTTCACACACGGAAGAACCCTTTCTTCGTCAGGATAATATTAGAACTAACCTACGTTACAAAATATTGACAGACGTGTATACATAAATTTTAGGTGTTTGAGTGGGAGGTAAAACTCAAACAGTAGATAATAAATAATAAAATGGTAGTAAATGTTTTGCGATGACTTTTTTATGCACTAACTTTGCGTTTTATGTAATATGTTATTAATTTATAGAGCCAGTCAGAGATACCTAACACACATCTCACCATTTTTTGATGTTTGCGTTTTGAATGACGAAAGTACCCAGGACGGACCAATTTTTTATGTAGTCGAAACTTTAATGGGGGGGGTGACACCACGTTATCCGCCCGGGTGTCACCCACGCCAGCCACGCCACTGGAGGTAATACAGTTTTTTTTTTAAATATGAATACCGCACAAGAGTCCCAACTGCTCCCGTCTGAAGCTAGTGAGACTACGGCATCCCCAAATGGGGTATGTTGTGAGGCTGATGGTAGTGGAGAGGGGAAGGAGATAGGGAAGAGGAAGGTAGGAAAGTACCTGACTATTCAGATCTGGTCACCAAACACGGCTAATGCCATTTCAAGCAACGTTTCAATTCTGAATGGTGGTCTTACACCAGGGCGATACTGAGAGTATCTTCCACTCTGGAACGTGCCGAAAATATACTATACCTATATTATTTTAAATTAATAAAATGTGAAATAACACCAAGGTTATCAGGTTATCAAGGTTCAGCCAAGCGCCGAACCATTTTATAAAATATTATATTTATAATGAATTTTATTCCAAAGAGGGCAGTATTAGCAAGTTATGGGTTTTAACCAAATTATAAGACTTTGAAAAAAAAAACCTGCCAAGTTACGAACTCCTCTACATACCTATTGCGTACATTCAGAATAAGCATTTGCAATAAGCAAACTAACACAAAAGTTAAAAATAGCTCATCATTCATTCGAACACTAACTCAAGTCATTCATTCGAAGTAACTAAAGTGTGAAACTTGGTACCTTACCACGGTAATGATTTATGATTTATAATAAATAAACAATACATAACACAACATGTATGACGTACGAAGTAATGCACCAACTTCACCAAAGTACCACTAAGTCAGGTACTATTTATTTATATTCATAGTTTCTGTTTCATAGTTCGTATTTCTATCTATATTTATAGGTTATTGTTTTTATATTTTAACAGGAGTAGTTGAAGACATGAGCGCGGTGTGTATTCGTATTGTCGTATAATATAATATGTTCTGCAAACTTGTTTTAAATCAGTGAAAATAATCATGTTTGTTCATATTGTAGTTACAACGCTTAAAAAAAATCATATATAGGTATTATTCCATACATAAATTATATTTAATATTGTACATTTTAATGTAGTTTCTCCTATAAGTGTACGTATTAAAAGTTCTAAACACATAACCTAACATAACTTCATATCTTTGTTGTAAATCTTATTGTAATTCTTCCATCTTGTTATCAGGTATCTGGTTTACATTTTTCAATACTACTAACTTAACTACTTATCTCACATTCTGTAAATCTTTATATATTTATGTTACCAGGTTAATTCGGTTAATCCGATTATTATATGCTACCAAAATACTTTTTCTACATTGTCACAAAAAATGTATGTATATATGTTATATATACATTTTCTTTATTACAAACTTAGTTTCAGAGAAAAATGAAATTTTTTGTTTTTGTTTTTTGTTATGTATTTATGTGCATTTATTGGAAAAATATGAACTAAACCTGTCAATTTGTCTGTCCTGAAACGGGAAACTTTCCTAGTTGGACAGGTAAAGCTTCCTAATATGTAATTTTTACTTTCTTTTGTATATATCTATAATAAATAAATAAATTCAAGACAAGTTAAAGAATATAAATCTGAAGCTTTTCTCATTTTCATTGATAAACCTTTTTTCAAAAAGGAAAAGAATACAAAAAAAAACATAAATTAAGACAATGCTTTTGATTCTGCCCTCTCTTGAACGGAAATAAAAAATGTCCCAGGAATTAGGAAGAAAGCTTTCTGGAAATAAATGTTCGACATTGTTGAGAAAGAACAGACATTTCGCCTTTTTGAAATCGGTTCAATGGGAAAGCACAATCGGCCGTGGGTTACAAAACGTTGAATTCTTTTCTTTTGTGACTCCCTGCCAATTTTGCGTTCATACATATTTTTGTGCAGTGTGTGGCTCGGCAAAAAGTGACGTATTCAAAACGTGAAATTCTTTCAGTACTTAAAATCTAATTAATTTTTTTGTTAGAACCTTTATAAAACAAGATTACTTTAAGTCACTTTTTTAACGTTTCTGAACTAAGAAGATTCTTGAGAAAGAAATATTTTATTTAAAAAAAAATAGTAAATACCTACATCTTTCGGGTTCACCACAAACCGTTTTCAAAACCAAAGTTGTGGGTGTCCCCGACTGCCCAATGGCAGTGGAGGTAAGGAAGGTTTATATTCCTACCGATTACTCCTGAGCCAGTCTACGGTAGATAATTCAGATCTGGTTACCAAATACGACTAAAGCCATTTCAAGCAATGTTTCTTTACCGAGTGAATACTTGTAAACGCAAATACATAATTTTAAATGAAAAAAATTGAAAGAGGACACATAAAATTTCTTACGATTTGAATCCGTGACCTCCAGATTCGTCGTCGAGGATTGTAACCACCCAACCACGGATACATTTTTATTAAAAATCTAAAATAATAGTATGTTGCTGTCTTTAATTGTAACATCACAACATGTGAATATTGCAAACTATTTGTTGAATTAATTACAAAATAATTACATGACTAAACTTCATAGAAATATAAATAAAAACAAAATTTTATATTTACACTGACATGTAAAATAATAATAAAAAATCGGGAGGGGTAAAACATTCACTACTCGTTATTTCACAGAATTTGAATAATTCATAAAATTTCAAAGTTAAAATTTAAATTCTGTGAAAGTACAGTTTACAGATTTACAAGTCTACATACGTACAGTTTTCATTACAGAAAATAACAGGACAATAATGATAAAATAACAGAACTTGAATATAACGTAAACAGAACTTCAAAATTAACAATGGAAATTGTATGAATCGTTCAAATCTTGTGAAACAACTAGCCCTTAGGTATTTACCGAGCAATTAAACATTTTTCAGATAGAAAATAGTCATATTTCATATGACATACTACGAAAATCATTTTGAAAGCAATAAAAAATAATACGGTATACTAGATCATGGCAAAACATGAACTAATTTTAATTAAAAAAATGTATTTCAATTTGGTAGGCGGGCATGGGTCCATTTATTGGATTACCAACTCCTCCGCCACAGGTCACCCCGAGTGGATCGCGACTTAGCAGGGGTGCTTGGGTTCATGGGGTGAGAGGAAAGAGAGACTTGTTGAGGGAAGCCTTTTGACTTATCCAGCCGGACTCTCTCAACAAATATTTTTTTTAAATTTAAATTATTTCACAAATGATGTAATTCACGTTCCCTTGCTTTTTTTGGGCACCCATTACGAAACGTATAATATGTATATAAATGTGCGGCTACGTAGTCGAATATAAAGAGAGCGCAAATTACTCACAAATTGCCTCGTAAAATACCAAACGGGAAAGGGAACACATTCAACATAGGATTAGAAACATGGCGGGATAATTATTATGCAACGGCTCTGTGGCCAAATACTAAGAACCCTTTTATCGCATTACGCCCTCTACCTGTGCAATTGCAAGACACAAGGCACTTATGCCAAATATATGAATTGTACCAACTGTACCTGTTTTAGATAATAATCACAATAAATGTTTTTAGGTAATATCCTTCTTTTTTTGTAACAGAGAAAATGGTATCCTCACTGGAAAGACAAACATTCCCTGCTTACGAATATCTTGAAAATATTTTAAATCTCCTACTACCGATGGAAGTATGACGGGTGTGGGTACCATCGCTCCGGGAACCATTTTTTGGATAACCTACACCCATGCCCCTCGTGGATCTCTACACTTATTGACTAAGCATGCCCGGGTTCATGGGGTGAAGTCTGTCTAGGTCTTGGCAACCAATGGATTTGCCCTGTGCGTGGTGGGCCAAATCGGGATAGATTAGTTTAGGGAGACCTTAACTAAACCTCTCCAGCCGGACTCTCTCAACTGGAAGGATGGATTCATACGTCCAACATTCCTAAACACATTGACCCCCAGATTCCTACCCGCCCCTCATAACTTTTTCTTTCCCTGAACTTCCTCTCCTCCCTTTCATAAAAAAGACCATCCACACAGCATCCCCAAAGATGACATAAGCCCTGAGGGATTTTTTTTTCCCTCAGGGCCTCCTGTGTTTTTTTTAAACTCCACTCAGGAGATCCTGAGTGTTTCCCTAATATGCACCGATGCTAAGAGGATACCGGACGCAAGGTCCTCGGAGCGTCTTCCATTGAAATACCGGTAGAACAAGGACAGCATTCCCACCTGAAGCCTGTGGTCTATAGATTGCAATTCGTTTTTTAAGACAGGAAAATCTAGAGTCGAGGGATTTTTTCATGCTCTTTTTGGGGCTCCAGATCAGTGGTGGCAGCCAAATTCAACCGTGGGGCGCCCTGTGAGGAGCTAATGTAAAAAAAACTATGATATGTTTTTGTTTATTTTTACATGTGAACAAATTCGATTTAACCCAATCGAACCCAAAGAAAATTGTTCTGCGAGATATTAAAATTGTACACACCAAACGACTTGCAATAATTATTGGCGGATAAAGCCGAATCTCAGTTTGCAATTATTTAATAAACAGCCAGAAGCGGCTACGTAGTCATAGAAGTCCCGTTACAGTCCCGTTAGAGTACCATTACAGTGCCGTTAACAGCCAGGTTTGTTTGCTGTAAAAACCAACAATAAACAATGGCCACTGAGCGTAATTAAAGTCATTACTCATAGGTAATTTGCTGGCCCAATTAGCTGGGGAGGAAAATCACGGGTAAGCTTTAGAGTTATTTTGCTCTTGTTGGTTGCAATTAATGAGAAGGTGTTTGATTATTTTTAACAGTGAATTATTATGATTGTTTTGAATATAACAACCATTTTAAAATTCACAATTAAATACATTTCACTTGTTAATCTGGCTTTTACTGGGTACTTTATTCCTAACGGTTTGTATCTTAAACGTCCCGGAGTTGATTTCGCACCACAAAAAATAATTTGGATTTTCTACACGAATCTTAGACACACGTGAATAAATTATTTTTTAAAAAGAATAAATCTGTTGTAAAGAATACCTTGAACATTCTTTTAATTCGTTCTTAATGTTCTCGAAAACTTTATATTTATGCAGAGGAAACGTACCTACCGATTACGTGCGTATTTAAAGTAAAAATATAGATTTTTAAAATCATTTGACCATGCTAATTATTACTTACTTGCTACAAAATTATAGAAGCACCTCCAAATGAAATTAAAAATTCCATGGAGATAAACAATTTTAAAGACTACATCAAACAATGGCTAAACATGAAGACGAGGAAATCGACAGACATAGTCAACATTTTTTTAATGTTTTATGTATTCAATAATATCTAAGAGCGGCGAGCGAATTTTATATATATTGTACTTGTATATATTTTTTTGTTCATTTATCAAAATATCTTTCGGATTATAGTATCTTAGATAATATGTTGCCAATTTCAAATATTTGATTATGCTGGAAAATAAAACCCATAAATCATCATTTGGGATTAACTCACATATTTAGAGTAACGACCTTTAGTCAAATCAAAACAATATATTAATTGGGAAAAACTTAAAAGGTTAATTTGCCATTAATAATTTCAGTCATTTTACTCAGAAATCAGTAAGGGCGTAGGTAATAAAAATAAATCAATAAAAAAATGCATATCTATACATTTTCTGTAAGTGGTATAACAACAATTTGATAACACCTTCAGCAGGCGAAACAGCTGTCATGCTATATGTCATGCAATAATAATTACATAGAAATTGTATAAATAAACCGTTTTTATAAATTGAATAAAAATATTATTGAATATATAACAAAACTTAAAATTAAAATGGAGTTCTACAAATTATAGTTCATAACCATAAATAGTCAAACACGAAAATGAGGAAATGAACAAACATGGCCAATGAAAAAATAGAACAATCACAACTATTTGCTCACACAATGTAATACGACATAGGCCTTGTAAAAAATTGGTTAGATGACAATCTCCTCACCCTCAATGCTGGTAAAACCAAATTCTTAACCTTTAGTCTGTCTGCTGCAACCCAACCTACCAACAACCAGAAAATAACAATTCACTCTTGTCCGAGACCTTACTCTTCCTGTACTTGCCCAAATTTGGAAAAAGTATCGCATATAAAATACCTGGGGGTCCTAATTGATCATCATCTTCGTTGGGATCAGCACTTAGCCAGTCTAACACCCCGAATTCGCAAGCTGTCTTATGTTTTTAGATCTCTTAGAAAAATCCTTACTCCCACAGTACTAAAAACAGTCTACTTTGCTCTCTGCCAATCCCAATTAGTATATGGCATCATAATATGGGGCGGCTGTGCTCATAAATTTATTGATCCCCTACAAAAAGCCCAAAAAACGATATTACGTGCTATCAAAAAGCGACCGACAACATACCCCTCCACTCGACTATTCACCGAATGTAATGTCCTAAACATACGTCAACTCCATCTAAAATTTACCTTAACGTACTTCATGTTTAAATATAAGAAAAAAACCCTTTTACATCATAATTACACCACTAGAACAATAACCAACCGACACTACAACGTACCTACACTACATACCACGTCAGCTCAAAGACATTTCATATACCTAGCTCCTAAAATATTTAACCTTCTCCCTGAAAATATAAAAACCGAATCCCAACCCCACACCTTTAAAATACTTTTATCACAATGGATCCTTACATTTAGAAACCATTATATTATATAAAACTTGTTACTTGAATTGTAAAGTTTTAATACTATTATTATCAAATTAAATTGTATAATTTACCAACAATTTTTTAAATTAACATATAATTTTATAACTTTTACTTAATTGAATTTTATTATCGACCTAATATTATTATACATATTATTATTACTATTCTTTCGCAATTAAATTGTATAACTTATAACTATTTTTTTTTAAATTAACAAATAATTTTGTAACTTTTAACATTGAATTTTATTATCGACCTAACTATTATTACATATTATTATAACTATTCTTTCGCAATTAAATTGTATAATTTAACAACAATTTTTTAAATTAACATATAATTTTATAACTTTTACTTGCATTGAATTTTATTAAACATATTATTATTACTATTCTTTCGCAATTAAATTGTATAACTTATAACTATTTTTTTTTAAATTAACAAATAATTTTGTAACTTTTACTTATATTGAATTTTATTATCGACCTAACTATTATTACATATTATTATAACTATTCTTTCGCAATTAAATTGTATAACTTATAACTATTTTTTTAAATTAACAAATAATTTTGTAATTTTTACTTACATTGAATTTTATTATCGACCTAATTATTATTACATATTATTATTACTATTCTTTCGCAATTAAATTGTATAACTTATAACTGTTTTTTAAATGAACAAATAATTTTGTAACTTTTACTTACATTGAATGTAATTATCGACCTAACTATTATTACATATTATTATAACTATTCTTTCGCAATTAAATTGTATAACTTATAACTATTTTTTAAATTAACAAATAATTTTGTAATTTTTACTTACATTGAATTTTATTATCGACCTAATTATTATTACATATTATTATTACTATTCTTTCGTAATTAAATTGTATAACTTATAACTATTTTTTAAATTAACAAATAATTTTGTAACTTTTACTTACATTGAATTTTATTATCGACCTAACTATTATTACATATTATTATTACTATTCTTTCATAATTAAATTGTATAACTATAACTATTTTTTAAATTAACAAATAATTTTGTAACTTTTACTTACATTGAATTTTATTATCGACCTAATTATTATTACATATTATTCTTACTATTCTTTCGCAATTAAATTGTATAATTTAACAACAATTTTTTAAACTAACAAATTTATAACTTTTACTCACATTGAATTTTATTAACGACCTAATTTTTATTACTTTTAATATTATTAATTATTTTACTCTTATTATTATTATAGAATATAATTATTATTACATTTAAAAACCATATTTATTATATTTGCAACTTGATTTAATTTGTATAACTTAAATTTTTGCTTTACAACCATAACATGTATAATTTACTATCTGAAAACTTCACCCGCCATAACACAGGGACATCCCTAGCATGGCGGTTGAAATAACACAAAAATAATATACAATGTACAATATTCTTATATTAAATAAATAAATAAATAAAATAATACCCTCAGTGAATTCTTTTTTTGGACAAATAACACAGCACAATTGAGGACCAAATTCATTATTTATTTATTAAAAATATTATTCTGGTCACAATTAAAACACAAAATAAAAAATCTATCTTTAAAAAACAAATAAAAATACTGATTTTAGTCAATAGGAAGAGATTTTATTTTTAAAAAGAATAATTTCTGGAGAATAAGGAATACATTTTGATAAAGTTATTTGTTTTCATTAAGTCAATAATAACGCCACAAACTATATTTGCGAAGTTTGAAGAAATAAGTAATAACTTTACAATAATCTTATACACATCGCAACAACAGAAACAACTTTCTAAGATCAACAACTCTCTGGTTTTTGTTATATAAGAGGTTCAAACTACCGTTAAAAGAATAAAAGACAACAAAACAAGTCCAATAACTAGTAAGGAATTTATAACAACAACAAAATTGTGTTACTTTTTCAAAAGCGATTGATATCGGTCCAAAATTGGACCACATTTAACGAACCTACAAATATGAGATAACCGGTGAAATCTAGATGGATTCATTAGCTTTAAACCGCAGTAAGCGGTTTATATTTTCCATTTTAATATTTTAAGGAATGATATTAATTAAATCGAATTGCCAAATCAACAAATGAACCCAATCGCTCAAGTGGTTGTGGTTATAAAAAATAACAGATCACGAAGATGAAGAAATCAACAAACATGAAGATGAGGAAATCATGCTACCAACACAACTACCTATAGTACGCCTCGGAACAGAAACCACCAGAGAAGAGAAATGTGAAATAAACAAAAATTTCAACACAACAAAAAACGACTTCAAAAAATGCACTAAAAAGTAAAAAAAATAATTTCGTACGATTGTTATTTTTGGAGTCGGTGTCAGCCAAGGTAACTACATACATAGGTATTTATAGGTGAGATGTGGAGATCTTGGCTGACACCGACTCCAAAAATAACAATCGTACAAAATTATTTTTTTAGTTTTTAGTGCATTTTTTTTTGTCGTTTTTTGTTTTGTTAAAATTTTTGTTTATTTTTTAATTTTTAGTGACGAGCGTGCGTAAAAAGTTTTACTTCAAAAAAAATCAACGAAATCTGTTGGCGTAATATTGAGTTATTCGTCCATTTGTCACGCACATACTTATTGCAAATTTAAGACATATATAGTTTTCTCATAGATCCCATTGTCATAACTAGACCAAATTAAAATGGAAGCATCAGCTTTCTAATAAAAAAAAATCATCAATATCGGTTCATTCAATCGAAATTCCGAGGTAACAAACATAAAAAAAAAACACAAAAATACCGTCGAATTGATAACCTCCTCCTTTTCGAAGTCGTTTAAAAACTACTTTACTTTATATTGAAACGGTCACGTATATAATGTCGTGATTTAATTGCTTTAATGCGTATAAATTGCATGCATTCAATCATTCAATCCATTCCTAATACGAGAAAAACTTTCGAAAAGCAAGTGCGAATGAATTGATAACTTTGCTTGCACCTATCTAATGAAACTCAAAATGCGCTTTAATATTTCTCCTCTAACAGCTTCGCCCGTTCCTACGGCCCGCGGGCATAATTAAGGAACGGGCCGCGCTAGTTGGGATCACAATGTGTATCTGCTATTCGGGAAGTAAACCAACACCACGGATGTAGGAACAACGGCCCTAGTTCTACGAGTGCGATTTCACGAATTAAAAATATTTTACACTATTTTAAATAGGTCATCATGCTTTAAATAACTGTGTTTCCAGGTCATACAAATTTTAAATCCTATTTAGTAATGAGGATACAATAAGTTATAACCAAACATTATACAATCATAAAATCTTAATCAAATTACTACACTTTTTTTGCCGTAACCCGGATTTGACCAGATTAGGGGCCCTAGCATGGTTGATCGATAAAACCCTATATCGATAAGATATTGACTAAGTCCGTCATCTATGGTTATTAGAAGGCTTTAGCCGGTATGTGCGAGAACGGCCAACGATAACTGTTGCGTAATATATTGTGAGGCTGAAAGGAGATGGGGACGATGAAGATGGGGAAGTACCTGGCTATTCAGATCGGATCACCAAACACAACTAAAGCCATTTTTAGCTTCACTAAAGCCACCGCACAAGAGTCTTAACTGCTCCCGTCTGAAGCCAGTGAGACTATGGCATCCCCAATTGGGGTATGTTGTGAGGCTGAAGGTAGTGGGGAGGGGAAGGAGATAGGGGAGAGGAAGGCGGGGAAGTACTTGGCTCTTCAGATCTGGTCACCAAACACGGCTAATGCCATTTCAAGCAACGTTTCAATTTTGAATGGTGGTCAAACACCTGGGCGATACTAAGAATATCTTCCACTCTGGAACGTGCCGCAAATATACTATATATTATTTTGAATGAATAAATTGTGAAATATTACAAATTAATCAAATAAAATTTATTTGCCACGCCGGGATTGATCCCGCGACCTTCGGTGTGCGAGTCAAGAGCCTTGCCAATTGAAAGCAATTTCAAGCAATGTTTCAATTCTGAATAGTGATCGTGCAACAGGGCGATACTCAGAGTATCTTCCACTCTGGATCAAGTCAAGAGCCTTACCCCTCAATCACGAATGGAGGAATCGGATCATATTACCCGTAACAAAGTACCCAGCTACCTGACAACCAACGTAAGAAAGAAAAAGTGAATTTAATCATCGTGTGGCATTGAAATTATGTCACGGGAGCATTCAGTCACTTCTCGGCTCCCACTTCAACTCTCCACCTCCACCCTCTTCACCGATGTATACTTTCATCTACTCCGCAGCTATTCAGCCAGAGACGTGGCGAGAGTAAATAATGATTATCCGCAACAAAAAGAGCACATCGCCACCGTCCCAGATCCGGAAAGATGCCACGGGCCTGCTAATTGGACGCGATTAAAATGTGACGTGTAGAAATGAAGCTTTTTGTGGTAATGAGTTTATGGTTTATTGTTTATTGCGGTATTTTAAATAGCTACATATGTAGTTATCTATGTCCTAATACAATCCTTATACATATATTAATACACTTAAAATAACACATCTAAACCAAATCAATCACATATCTTCGCAATTTAATTTTAAGTGCCTTTATGCTCTCTTCCAATTTTATTTCTTCTGGTAATTCTCCAAATATCTTCAATGCTCCGTACATCAATGACTTTTGACTTTGTGTTTTTTTTCTTGCTTCATTTCTCAGTTCATTTCTTTTCCTCGTACGTATGGCCATTGATTATTTTGTAGATTAACAATATAGTATTTATGTAAATAATTTGTTTAAATGACAAGATATTTAACTCCTTCAACACTTACTTGACTGAAGTGTACGTATTTTTCTTCAATATAGTTCTCATAGCTCTGTTTTGTAGAATTGTCATTTGTTTCATTAATCCGTCGTTGACTAAGAAGAGAATGCTGCTACAGTAATTTATGTGTGGTGCAATGATTGCGTTGTACACATTTTTACTGGAGACTGTGTCAAGGAATCTTCTTATTCTTCCCAACAGCGAAATTTTGTTGGCAATCTTTTTAATAATATGTTTAGTATTTTGAGAAAAAGTCAATTTGGAGTCAATTATTACTCCCAAATATTTAATTTCAAATACTTCTTTCAAAACTTCACTGTCTATCAATATGTCTTTTTTTTGCGTTACTCGTTTTCCGATGTTCATAAATTTAGTTTTGTTTTCAATTTTAGTTTATTTTTCTTCAGCCATATTTATATTTATTTATTTGTTTCAAAAACATACGGCACAACATGTACCATTAACATAATTATATTTTTAAAAATATATATATATTATAATACAATAACAGAGAAAGTAACATATAAATTTAGAGTTAAATCTAAAAACAAAGGTAAAAAAAGGAGTTAAGGTAATAAGTAGTAAAAAAGTAAGATGTATAAAATGAAATTATAACATAAAGCATAAAATTTGAAGTTTAATGTAAAAGAAAAAGTTTAAATAAAAAGTTTAAATACAAGAAAAAATATAGTAAAAAATTAAATGTATAGACTACAAGATATCTTTAAAATTAATAAAAAACACAAAAGTTATAAATATGAAAAAGTAAAGAGTTAGAAATGCTCTTAGGAGCAAAAATAAATAAAATAATAATTTAAAATTTTTAAAACATAAAATAGTTTTAAAGTAACTATGATATGTTTCTAATCCATAGATATTAAAGTGCGTACTGGAAGGAAACATTATGGTTACATGATTATTTTATGATTACGTGGTAGTATTAGCAAACAAATTTTGTTTAATGCGTCTTTTGTATGATGACAGATTTCCGGTATGATCGATATGAGCAAATTCATTACCTAAAGTGTGTAAGCGATGTATTATTGAATTTTGTTCTGCATTACTGAGAGTATTGTTGCAATAATAAGGTGTTTTGAGTCGAATTGTTCTACTAGGAAAATGATAATTTATTAATGAAACTAGTTCAGGGGAGTCAAACCAGTAATTGTTTATTTTAAATGAGAAAATTATGTCATTAAGTATTCTTCTATCTTTTAACGATAACAGTCGCATTTGTTGTAAAAGAGAATCATAGTTAATTTCATCCACAGGAAATCCTAATTTAAAATTTATTGATCGGAGAAATTTGTGTTGGATTCTTTCAATGGAAATTGCATGACGTTTGTAGAAGGGGTTCCATATGGAAGAATTATATTCTAAATGACTTCTAACTAGAGTTGAATAAAGCATTTTAAATGTATAGATGTTTTTGAAATCTTTCGATATTCTTGTAATGAAGCCCAACATTTTCATTGCCTTACTAGTAATGATATTAATGTGATTAGTAAATAATAGTTTTGTATCAAAAGTTTCACCGAGGTCTCTTATTTCAGGTACTGACAATAAACTATGGCTGTTCAGTGAATAATTGTATTTGATAGGGTTTTTTATTCTGTAAAAACTCATGATTTGACATTTCTTAATATTAAGTGTAAGTTTGTTTATGGTTCACCATTCTACGAATTTAAAAAATATTGATTGTAGGGACAAAAAGTCGTACATATTTTTATTATTTTATATATTTTCATGTCATCGGCAAATAATAATATATTAACATCAGAGAAAATGGAAGTGACATCATTTATAAAAATAATAAACAATATTGGACCAAGGTGCGAACCCTGAGGCACGCCACTAGTGGCTTCAAATTCGTAAGACAAATGTTCTTTAATAAAGACAGTTAATACACGTTTTGATAAATAATTCTTAATCCAGAGTAATAAATTACCACTTATTCCTAGTTTTGACAATTTATTTATTAGAATTTTAATGCAAACCTTTTCAAAGGCTTTACTAAAATCTGTATAAATCGAGTCAACTTGTTCTCTATTAGCAAGGGCACCTGAGATAAAATGTTCGTACAGTGTAAGGGTAGTTAAGGTAGATCGTCCAGAGATAAAACCATGTTGAAATGATGAGATGTTAAATTTAAAGGAAGAACATATTTTTTGAAGTATTAACTTTTCAAAAATTTTTGATATCTACGATTGTATGCATATTGGTCTGTAATTTTCAACTAAAGACTTGTCTCCGCCTTTAAATATTGGAGTGAGAAAGCTATTTTTCCATATTTGTGGGAACTTGCCTGTTAAAATTGATTGATTACATAGTAGGTACAGTGGGTAAGAGACACTAGCCCCACAATTTTTAAGAAATACGGGGGGAATTTATCTGGCCCTGAGCAAGATTTACGTTCCAGTAGTTTGATACATTCTGCGATTTCTTTAATCTCAATATGTATCTGAGACAGTTGTAAATTTATATCTGACTCGAAGTTTGGAATTTCATCATCAGGGATATCTGTTTCATACACATCCTTAAAAAAGTGTGCAAACAAAATGACAATTTCATTGATTTTACAGGAAGTTTTCAGTTTGTAGTGCATAGGTATGCCTAGGTTATTATTATTTTGGGATTTACAATAGTTGAAAAAATGTTCATAATATTCTTCTGCTATATATATATCAATGCTTTTCGTCTGCAAATAATCTTATTTTACAATGTTTCAATACTTTTACTATACCATTAATATGAGTAACAATATTTTATCATTCAATGTCGTTGTAGGGCCTCAAAATGCACTAATACGACATAGAATACAAAAAAACTACATTAATGAACACTTTTGTTCGTTTGACTAGTCATTAATCTTGAAAGTGCAAATTAACCCACTTCCCAACATCTACGGGCATAAACGCACTTTTTTAAAATCGAAGAAATTTAAAGCACTTTGTTAACGACATAAATATCTGTTTTAAAAATTGGATTTTGACAATGGTGGCGCTGTTGATTCTGATCTCTGAGAAGGAATTTAAAGAAAACATTTAAAATACAATTAAAATAGATTTATCAGATTAAAAAGAACTTGTTTTTTTTAATTGTTGATTTTTTAATAAATCGACTGTAATTTTTTTTTTTAAACTAAAGCTAAAGCTTCTTCTGCACCCAAACAAATATTAATTTATGCCTCATATATCGATAATAAATTCGTATGAAGACTTCAAATTGTCTTGGAATATTTATTAATTTAATGTGTTCAGCAAAAGATTTTTTTTAAACTTTTTGTTATCATAAAATACAGCAATCCTGCGATTAATAAGTCCAGTGTCTTTACTAAGTTAATCGCTTAGTCAAAAATACTAATTTGAAACGGAGGAAATAGTGGAAGAAACTAATTTCATATTATCATTTTGAAAATGTGTTATTAATATGCAAACACAAACCCCAGTTATTATAAAGCCATCTGTGAAGTTTGTATTTAAACAGGGCGCCGGGCTTTGGTTGGGCGGATTTACCAACCAAACACATTGCTGGAATGTAGGAATTGAGTATTTAAATCCACATCTTAGAGCGTATGAATTGGCGAGCTTAAAACAACAGAGAGTATTTCACAGTTGTTGGAGGATTGGCGTTTCGTTCCAATGATGAAAAAGCAACGTGGTTTTAGTTAAAACTAGCGCAAACCCGTGAAAGCCATGGGATTATCTGACTTCTTTATTCTTGAAAAACTTTCTATTTTTGACAAACTTTCCATTTTTGACAAACTTTCCACTTTTGACGAAATTTCCATTTGTGACAAAATTTCCATTTTTGACAAAATTTCCATTTTTAAAAAACTTTCCATTTTGACAAACTTTCCATTTTTGACAAACTTTCTATTTTTGATAAACTTTACATTTTTGACAAACTTTCCATTTTTGACAAACTTTCCACTTTTGACAAGACATATCCATTTTTTGAAGTGAAAACTTCTTTAGCACCGTTAAGTTTTGAAACTCCATGAAACGGAAGCGAGAGACACTAAAAAGAGACAAACACATGCATCTGCAGGATTAAGCCTGCGAGAGAATGAGATAGCAAAAAAATATTTGCTTATTTCGCGGGAACTCGGTTTTTTTGTACATTAGCTCCACACAGGACGCCCTAAGGAAAATAATTCCCCTCTGGGCCTATGTCATCTCTAGGGATGCTGTATGGAGGGTCTTTTTAGAAAAGGAAGGAGAGGATATTCTGGGAAGTAAAAGGGTATGAAGGGTGGATAGGAACCTAGGCGTCAGTGTCCAGGAGTGACGGACGTATGAATCCATCCCTCTGACTATGAAGGCGATGTTCTGAAAGAGCACATCAGGAGAAGTCAAATGGAATCCCTCATCTATTCTCTCACGATCCGGCATGCTAAGACCTGGCATCCACACCCAAGAGCCGGACAAACCTCACCCCATGAACCCGGGCACCCTGCTAAGTCACCAAACGTAGCAAACCACTTGGGGTGACCTATGACAGAGGTGTTGGTTATCCAATAAATGGTTCCCGGGGCAGCGATTAATACGATAAATCCATGGTCCCACGAAAATCTCCTTTGGACTAGTGGTATAAAGCCCCCAACAAACCTTAGCGACCAGACATTCAGCGGACCAAGGATCGAATCTTACAAAGTCCAAAAAACCAAAATATTTTTATTTTTGTAAAATCAATATCCAATCTTCAAACCACTCCAAAATGAACAGCCGAAGAAAACACAAAAGAAAGCGGCATCTACTGACTCCGAAGAAGAAAACACTAAAAATAATAAGATGATCAAATGTATAAGAAAAGATGCTCTGAAATTCGACGACAAAAAAAGGGAAAAAATCATTCTTAACATTGATAAAAGAGTGCTTCCTAGTCTCAACACTCTTGTCTACTTTAGTTTTCTAAAGGTTACCACGTGTGAACATTCCATTACAATTAGGTACTTGAAAATTTTGGTGAGCAGTGACGTCACCACTAAACATTTTAATTACACCGACTTAACAGTGTGTTTAATGACACGACTAAGAATGAAGTTTTTATCATTTTTTTTTTTAAAACTCTGCGTTTAATATTATTTAATAAAACTTATATATTCAGAATCAGCGTTTATTGGTCTATATATTTGATGAAGGGTTGGTGAACTACTCAACAGACTGACTAAAACGTCATTAAATTTACATTTCTAAATTTGAAATCAACACTTTTTTTTGTTTATTTACAAATAACATTCTTTAATTTACTGATTTTGGTAATTTGGTAACAACAACTTATTTTTTTAATATTTATTTATTAGAACAACTCTCTTTTTTAAAGAAGGAAGGTCATTTTGGCTTTTGGTTTTTACAAAAAGGTCAATAGATATTCCAAATAAATAAAATCAAATCAATACAAACCAGTTCTTAGAACACTTGTTTCCAATGAAAAACTAAAACTAAACAGTATTGGAGATAACATCTAAAGTTGACAAGTGTCCTGGAGTTAGATATTCCTGACAGTATAATCCTGTATTGTTTCGGGATAGCGATTAAAATGCAAAGTTCTTGAATCCACATATGAAATATATGAAGTTGTGACTTTTTCTATACTATCATTTCTACAGGAGCTGACCAGGTACACTTCGTAACTTCTCTCTGTGAGTGATAATTCCATAGCCAGTAGCGGTAGATTCAAATTATATTAAAAAAATATATATATTTACGGGAATAATATTAGTTTTAATGATATGTATTTTTAAGCACACCCTTATTACGATGGTACTACAGCGTATGAGTGTGAGTATGAGTGCGAGTAGTGCGAGTATGAGTACAAGTACTAGTATAAGTGCGAGTGTAGGAATATATTATAAAGTTCATGTTTGAACATTCGAATTGTGAATGTGAATGAAGCAAGAAATTGCGTTATGTGATTATTTTTACTTGATTGTAAAGATTTTTTACTTTGGCAATATTGGTGCCGCCGTCAAAGAAGCATTTTTTAGATAACTACTCGTAACACTTCCGCCTTAGGTCACCCCCTTAGTTGGATAAGCGGGGTTGCCAGGTTCGTAGGGTGAGGTTTGCCTTGGTCTTGGCAGCGAATGCCTTTGCCCACCTACTGCGTGGCTGGCCGGATCCAGAAAAACTGCTTGAGTGAGACCTAACCTTGACATCTTCAGCCGAACACTATTGACCTTGCCCCGCAATAGGAGGGATGGATTCAGACTTCCGTCACTCCTGGACATACTTACCCCCAGATTTCTTCGCACCCTTCATATATGTTTCCTTCCCAGAACTTCCTGTACTTCCTTTCCTAAAAATAACCTCCACGCAGCATCCCAAAGCTGGCATATGCCCTGAGGGGAAATATTTTTCCTATTTGATGAGCTAATATTAAAAAATATATATATATCAGAATGTAACCCATATTTCAAATAAACAAATTAATTATTAGCAACTCATTAGGTATACAAATAAATAAAATATCCGTAGAAAATCATGCTCCTCCTTCGAAGCTTGCTGGTATAAAAAAAACAATCGACCCGTAAAAAACATATTTTTAACATATTTTAAAAAAATCTTTAGGAACTTAATTTTTTTCGGTTTAACTAAGAATTCCTACCCAGGAACTGGAACCTATAACTCTATCAATTGCGCTAAATCCCGAAATGAATAGACCAACATCGATTGCATTTAAATAAAATAAATATAAATAAATAAGTGTTTATTCCAGTATTTAATTAAGTCATATTGTCATCTAATTAAGGGCAGAATGGGTTAATATTTATTTCCAATATTTCACTTCATTCATTCAAACAAACAAAATAGAAATTCAAAAATATTTATTTAAAAGGGATATGTAGGAATCAATAATTTGCCAAAGTTTGTATAATGTTGGAAGGTTAGTAGAAACTCATATTAAAATTATGTTATTCTTAATAAAATCATTTCTATATGAATTAATCTAGAATTTATTTCAATTCCACGAGACTCTAGTGCAAAGAATTAAACAAGTACCAAATCAGGATTTGCAGGTGGAGTAATGGAACTCAGTCCAGTTCGTGTTCAATATTCAAATCACGATTCCACAAAATCGGTGTGGGAATTCAAACGCTTTTGGTGGACTTTTTCGAACTTCAACAAACATTGAATTTATAGATTGATATTTTCGTATTCCGATGTGTGCAAAGGCTGATATTATTCTCGTAATTGTTTCACATTTTTGTTGAAATGAGTTGTTTTCGTGATATTTGTGAAAATAAACAGGTGCATTAAAGCTTTTCTAGCTTTAGAGAAACGTTGAAAGATAAATATCTATGTATACCATGAACTCGTGAACCCGGTCACCAAACATAGCGAAGCACTTGGGGTGACCTATGGCAGAGGTGTTGGTTATCCAATAAATGGTTCCCGGGGCGGCGGCGGTACCCATACCCGCCTCCCAAATTGATAATTAAAAATTGTAATGCAAATTGAAAATTGTTATGCTCAATGCGCTTTAATAGTCTATTCTGTTATTAATAATTGGGATAGTTTTTATGGTTTCCGGCACCGCATTATAACATTTCATCCGTTTGTGGAGTAAACTGGCGAATCGGCTGTATTTTGAAAGTATTTTAGCATAATATTATGAATATAATTCCGTACAATGTCATCCTTTGTTTCACTGTTAGCCAGTTAAGCTCCTATAACATTTGAGGATGTTTTGAAACCTATTTCTCCTAATTATTATTTTCATTACTCTATTTTTTTGCCACTTGCTTTGTTCTATATGGTTACTGAAGAAAAGATCGTTGAGCGGTAGTTAAAATGTGGAGTAGGTAATAATGGAGTTTGTGGTTTGCCTGAAATTTTTTTGATAAAAAGTGATCTTCTTCGGAATTTTAATTTGTTTATACTCAGCATGCTTATTTGGTTATTTGAGAATTTAACATTACTCCCAAGTATTTCACATATTTATTTAGTGTAGTAAGTTTAAAATATTTAGTTACTGTTGCAATTTTGTAAACCTTTGATCACCTTACCTTTAAATTTTTTAATTGTAACTTAATGTTATTATATATCTATTTCTACTTAAAAATTTTGTTGCTTATATTTTTATTTCATATAGGTACTTATTTTTTATTTCTGTCTTAACATTTTTTTTCTCGTGTTAAAGATGTACTGCCTTTATTACTTATGTAAAAGCCCTCTGGGCGTGAAATAAATAAATAAATAAATTTCGTATCCGAAAGATTTTCAATAATTTTTAATTTGGCTTTCACTGCATGTCTGTATGTCCATTATAATAAATTTCTTCTTTTTTACATTCACTTTATCCGTATTTATTTTTATCCAACTTCATTTATTTTCCAGTTTATTTATCAAAATATTGATTAATTCTTCTTAATTATCTCCAATTAATGTATGTAGATGGTTTTACCGTGTCATTAATATAGAGTATGAATATTAGAGGTCCGAGGAATGAACCCGGCGGTTCTCCTAATAGAATAAGAGGGAATGAAATAAGTAGCAGATATCGCGGTAAAACACAGCCAAATCTAATAAATCATAAACTTGAAAAGGTTGTTTCATTAGAATGTATTATAATATGTATGTGAATGAAGCAAATAGTTTTGAAAGCAGTTTAGAAAATTGGACCAACTGATCAGGGACAGAGGTTGTTGGCGTTACTCTCGGCCTACCCTGGTGGAGAAACGACTTTGTTAGTTAGAAGGTAACTAATAAAGTACCCACTCACGAAAGTTGAACCAAACAATATTCTGAATATTCTGTTAACTGGTAGTTGGCTGGTGGGTGGCTTCACATGAATCCGATTTAATTTAAAATACGCGAGGATTGACTAAAAGTTCTGAAAGCAAATTGCAGATTTTGGATGTGGCAACACGGTGTTTACAATTCAGGTAACATCTCGCTCTGGATTTAAATTTTAATCGTTAGGGGGCGGCGGGTTCGGGCACGTGCCTGCAGGTGCATAGCGAGCCACCCCTCCCCCCCCCCTCCTCCTAGCACTGGCGGCCACCCGGGTTGGGAGGATTCGCCGAAAGGAAGACGAAATGCATCGAATGGGTTTAAAGCCTTAGACAAAAAAAAAACAATTTTTCGTTTTGTTAATAGTCAATCAATCGAATGTGGTATTTTGTATCGTTTACGGCACTGACCCTGGTCCTAAAATACTTTGATTAATTCGTATTTCCAAACAGTTTTTAAAAATTTCAAGGCGAATAACATTTAGTTCGGGTTTGAATCTTGCAATCATACATAAAGATAGCAGTCAATAAAATATACGTTCAGAAAACGAAGATAATGTTACCTTCGGTAGATAATGTTATCTTTGGTAGTTCATAGTCGAAGTATGATGAGTTAAAAATGACTGAATCGTATAGGGACACCTTAGCTCAGACTCTTCGGAAAGCCGAAGGTCCTGGGTTCGATACCCAGAGGTGCCAATATCTTTTCTGATTTTTCTCTTTCGAGATTCTCGATTGAGTTTCGCTAATATTGTCTTTATTGAATTAAATATTACATTTTTAGGTTTTACTCATAAAGTTAAAAATAAACATTAATATGGTATTAACATCATCCCCAGAAACTAAAATCACACAACTTATTTGGCAAAGCATTTCAATAGTATATTGTATATTATTGTAATTCACCAGAAAAAGTAATACTTACTTTTGCTGGAAAACTTTTAAATTAACAATCATTGTAAACCTTTTAATATTTAAGCTAAAGAAATGACAAAGATAAGGATATCCTTGATCCATGTTAGACATGCCGGTATCATCAACCATCGCTGGCTGCGTGCTGCTTATCTCGCTGCCCAACTTCTGCCGGGGAAAGTTGTCTTGCACCTGGCCTAAGTTTACGTGTTACCTTGTATGAGGACGGAAGAAGCGAATGGAGTTTGTTTCACGTTCTCCCAATATACCAACTAGGGACGTGGTTTGCAAGCCACCCCACCCCTCCCCCCAACCCCACTGCTTTGACATTACTGCAGGATACTAATTAATCTACACACTCACCGTTGGTAAAGGTGTTGAAAAATTGAAAGACATTGAACGTCTAAGATAATGTCGATGAATTGGTTCGCGATCTTCAAATCATGTAGGTATATCTAACAATATAAAGTCTAAATTCGTCACATCACACTCATTTGTCAAATGCTTTGCATAATTCGTAGATTTTACATTGGTTACTATATGGATGGTGTTGTCACGGTGCGGTGCTGCAAACATAACAAAGATACAATTATTTTTAATTCATTCGTTGTTATTAAAATAGGTTTTGAATAGTTAGTAATTGTATCTTGTCATATATCACATTAGTCGCGAAATCGAATCCCGGCGTGGAAAATAAATTTTATTTGATTAATTTGTGTAATTTCACATGTATTCATTTCAAATAATATAAAATACCTATATTTACGGCACGTTCCGGAGTGGAAGATACTCTCAGTGTCGCCCTGGTGTAAGACCACCATTAAGAATTGAAACGTTGCATGAAATTCCATTAGCCGTGTTTGGTGACCAGATCTGAATAGCCAGGTACTTCCCCACCTTCCTCTTCCCTATCTCCTTCCCCTCCCCACTACCTTCAGCCTCACAACATACCCCAATTGGGGATGCCATAGTCTCACTGGCTTCAGACGGGAGCAGTTGAGACTCTTGTACGGTATTCATATAAAAAAGCGTTCTTATATTATGTATAAGTTATTATATTGAAAGCCCTTGTAAATAAGTAAATTAAATTAGTAAATTTAACAATAAAATTTTGCGTACTTATATATTTACCATTTAATATTTTCCGTCATATCTGCCTGTTGGTTTAAAAATACCACTTTTTTACACAAGCTCCATTCAGGAGGCCCTGAGGAAAATAATTCACCCCAGGGTCTATGTCATCTTTGTGGAAGGTCTTTTTAGGAAAGGCAAGAGAGAAAGTTCTGCGAAGGAAAAAGTCTCAGGGTGGATAGGGGGGTCAGTGTATCCAGGAGTGACGGACGTACGAATCTATCCCTCCCACTGTGGTGCAAATCAATGTTGCGAAAAAGTCCTGCTGGAGAGGTCAAATTGGCAGACGCCTACGCAACCAAGATCCGGATAAAACTCACCCCATGAACTCGGGCAACCCTGACAAGTCAACAAACATAGCGAACCACTTGGGGTGGCCCATAGCAGAAGTATTGGTAATCCAACAAATGATTACAATACCCGCCATCCAAATTATCGATGTATTCGAGTTTAAAAATAGAGGTGTCAATTTTTACAAATGTTCCCAACAATAGACGTCTCTTACGTTGACAACATCGCACCATCAATGGTAATGACCACTACATGTTTTCGATAGACTAATCTACTTCCTGAATCTATTTTCCAAAACTGGCCACCACTACAGGAAGTAATTATTGTTCACCCCCGCGACATCCTCTGCTGTCACTGTTCCGGCGACTCAATTATAGAGCCCCATGTCAGCGGTTTAATGGGTCATCCAGTATCTTGTCGTGAATCATGAATTTATTAAACGGGTATTTGGGAAATCTAACCATTTAATTATAATTTATTTTTATGTGATATTACGATATCTTAAATATGAAAAGGGTTGTCCGACTAAAGTGAGTTTGCGGGGAAGAGAAGGTGAATAATAATTTAGGTATGTACCGCTATTCAGATCTGCTCAATAAATAAAGCAAAATCCATTTTCAGTATCTTAAACATTTACTCACTTCAAAAAAAAAATATTTAAAAAAAAATTTAACAATGTTATTAATAAGATCTGCAAGTATTTAGTTTTTATTCTTGTTAAAGCTGTTTCGGCTTATAAGGCAATTTTCAGGATGTAGAAATAGCTGCAACAAAAAAAAAACTGAAATACTTGCAAAACTTGATAATAACATTATTTAATTTAATTTAAATAAAATTTAAAAAATATATTTATTGTTCTGCGAAGTAAAAATAAAAATTAATACATTTTAATTACGATCGACAGTCTCACTAATGTAAAATTATTTAATGTCTATAGATATGAATTAAAAAACAAGGTCATTAAAATTTACTAAACTTTTATTTTTTAACTAGCTCAATTTTCCTTGAATTTTTTCTATATTACGAATATAAATTTTATAGAAAAGCCATAAAATTATGGAGTTAAGTTATATTAGGCTTCTAACTAGGGATATCGATCATCCAGTTGATTAGTAAGACATCTTCAAATACTAAGTTTTCGGATAACGAAGAAAGCAATATTCGAATGCTCACCATAAATCAAATATTTTTTACACGTATAAATAATACCGGAAGGCAATACGATCCTATAAATTACTCTGACATTTTCAAATATAATAGTGACCCAGACATATTTATATTTATACATTTCGTTTTATTCACTGTAAGTTTTAAGCAATATAAATGATTTGGTGGTGTTTATGAGTAGTCTGAGCACTGCACCAGATAAATGGTATACTTTTACATCTAACTGCACACTTAACTCAAATTTCGACTTTTTCGGAGATGTCTGACTTATCAACTGGACGATCGATGTATACAACAGTTTTTTGATGTGTGACGATTCAGTTCGGAGATAGTTTAATAAACGAGATATAAGTCTCTGATTAATATATCGACGTATAAGAAGAGTATAAGAGGTCCATAAACGCATTAGATAGTTTCTTCGAATTCAAGTATTATTTTAAATGTTTTAAACTTTGCCGAAGCCTTTCGTTTGTTATTATTGCACCAATAACAAACGAAACCCTAAACATAACAATATCTAAAAATGGTTCAAGTCACTGACTAAACTAACATAATATAGGTAATTAGCATGTTCAAAAATCTTTCTTTTTTTAACCTAATTAGTATAACCTCTAACTAAATATTTTAATTAATGAAGTCTGAAACAGAATTACGATTTCAGGTTTTATTTATTAAGTTAAAATTAAAAAGTAAAACATATATACCTATGTAGATTTGCAGAAAAGTCAATAGATGTCGAATATTAAATAAAATTTGTCCAAGATACTATCTAGATACCATTAAGTTCGAGTTTGAATCTTGCAATCATAAATAAAGATAGCAGCTAATAAAAATATGCTTTAAGAAAATTAAGGTAATGTTCATAGTTCTCAGTCAAAGTAAGATACAGTTAAATATAACCGAATCTGATAGCTCAGTTGATAGAGTTTCACCCCGGCAAAGCGTAGGTCCTGGGTTCGAGTCCCAGATGTGACCTGTATTTTTCTATTTCAGATTTTCGATTGAGTTTCGCTAATATTGCCTTAATTAATTATAAAATGTTTTATTTTAATATCGCTTGTAGATGAACTTTTATTAAATGGGTTGTGTTCGGAATCATTTTAACGTACATGCATCGATTATGTGAAATGTATGATTTAATTGAACTATTAATAGATTAGTGGGGTCATCTCCTAGCCACACGTTCAGCATTCTGTTCAGATCATTCCAGAAGATACGGCAACATGCTCGGAAGTATCACGTCATTGTAGCCCGGTTCACTAGTACCAATATTAGTACTGGGGGTTTAATTGAATATGGTGTGATGGGGTGATGGTGTGTTCCATCACCTAATACGTTGAGGGTTATACACTAATCAGTTTGATTGATACCAATTCGATCGTTATAATTAACTAAAGGTTGGTACTATGAATGTATGTAAGTAAAGCCTCTTATGGAATACGATCGGTTTTATATCGATAAACGAGTTAAAATTGAATAAGGGCCGTTAACCAGCCAGCGGCCGAGAATTCAAATTTCGTCGAAAGATGTTCTAATAATCGTACAGTTCCAATGAGAAATATTAATTATTCTCCGTACCATCTTTTTGAAATAATAACTCAATAACGATTTTTTTCATTCAAAATTTGCCTTAATTTAAAACTTATAAAACATTTAAAAATAAAACTAAGAATTTTATGTACTTTTTATAATTATTTTGTGATCACAAGTACCTATTTATAATATTTCTATAGTCTAAGCAAAATAATAATGTAAAAAAAACTTTAATATATTTGCTTGCAAGACCGTAAATAAATAGAAAACATCTCTTTTTTAATGATTTTATTTAAAATAAAATGAAAATTCTGAAACATAGCTTTCCCAGATAATTTAATGATTTATTTTACTGCAAAATTATACAATTTGAAATGTCTGTTGTGTAATACAAAATTTTGTTTAAAATTTAGCCAATCTGCCGACGACCTACGGTATGAACGTATTATGCTAAAAATAAACGAATTTTCTCATAATTTAAAACATAACTTTATATATAATATACTATACACGTGGAGAATACATTTCCAAATGTTTTTTTTTTACATTAGCTCCAAACATGAGGACCTTAAGAAAATAATTCCACTCAGGGGCTATTTCGTCTTTAGGGATGCTGTGTGGAGGGTGTTTTTAGGGGAAGGAAGGATAGGATATTCTGAGAAGGAAAGATGAATGAGGGGTGGGTAGGAATCTGGGGTTCAGTGTGCCAGGAGTGACAGACGAATGAATCCATCCTAGGTAGACATACCCGCCTCCCAAATTTAGCATCAATTGCGATGTTGAAATATATTTAGGACCGCGCACCAAACAGGTATTATAACAGGAGAACGGAGCGGCCCGGTTACAAGCGAAAAAGTTAAATACTTTTTCAAAACTGCGTTTCCAAGTTGGCTGGAATCATAGCTAGTCAAATTTTCATCCGGTTCACTTTATTCAATGTTTAAATTGAAGAATATAAACTTTATATACGGAATAATAATTGTCTTAAAAAAAGTATTATTATGGAATAAAATTCAACGAGACACCACTTAAGATATATGAATAAACAATAAAATAAACCAGACTTAATTTGAGCTTGAACTGAGCAACTGATATGGTTCAGGAGGTTGATAAATTATTAATTATTATTATTTTATATTAAGGTTGAAAATATATATATATTATATTGATAATTCACAAATGATTTTTTTGATTAAACACGCTGATAAAATTACGGTTGTCAACCAGTTTAATTAATTTGAATTGATTATATTGTATTTGAATCGATTTTATTTTGTATTGGAGTTTTTATCTTAAGATTATTAGCTTTAATTTTCATTGCGATTAAAATTATTAATTTATTTTTATTTTTTAATTAAACATATATATTTGGTGTTTTAACATCTATTATTTATATTGTGAGCGTTGGATTAGAGATTTGATATTGATTTAATTTTTTTTTAAATTTAATTTAATTGTATTTATTTTATTTTAATTCAATTAATTATTTTATTTTAATTAAATTAAATATTTTATTTTAATTCAATTAATTATTTTATTTTAATTCAATTAATTATTTAATTTATGTTGATTTTATTTTATTTATTGGCTGTTTTATATTGGAGGCACTGCTTAAAACCAGCTGCTCTCCAGGAGATATCCTGAATTTTAGCTGAGCAGTGACCTTTTCATTAATAGAATCAATGATAAAAGAAAAAATGTATGTTGTAAAAAAAAAATTGAAGAATAAATGTTTTATTATTTTTATTTTAGTTTGGTTTTAGTTTATTCGTGAGCGGAGGGCCCTATTACCCATTAAACTTCATCAAATTACATATTGGTTCGAGTGTATCCTTAGTTCGCATTTATAGGCTAGCTGCGTTTGAAATTAAAGTTTGACTTGTTCAAAATAAGTTCTAAAACATAGTGTTATTTCTGTTTCAAACAATTTCGAGGCAATAACAATTGCTCAATTTTATGGCCGGCCGAAAACCGGGTATAATAACCTCAATAAATGCTACTAAAAACAATAATTTTAAATTATATTCACGCAATCATTCCCACGGGATTAACGCGGTCTATATATTTTGTTTTTTGCTGCATAATTTTTACATCGGGGTGAAATTAAAAAGTTGGCTATTATAAATCAGCGGCGATGTATTGCCCGTTGATCCAACGTGCCCCTCTCCCCCCCCCCCCGTGTGACGCGGGAAGGGGGGAGGCGGTGGGTAGGCTCTGCCAGTCTCGGCGGGACGATAATTCGATTGTGCAGATTACCTACAGTACGGCGATCTGTTTAAAAGGGGAGAGAGGGGAACTTGATGCATCATCCCGCACGGGAAGGAAATTACGTCATATTTTACTAGAGATGATATTAAAATCTTAAAAGTGAAACTAAATTATGGTGCGTTCACATTGAAAGAGTTGTGGAAAATATTATGATCAAATATTTACCTGGAATATAGTGTTGCATTTATTTCGCAGACATAACGTACTGAATATTCAAATTTGTCCCTTTTCCGACAATGATAGGTTTTTATTTAAAAACTATCTGAAGTCTCCGGCATTACCCAGGCTTTACACAGAGATTTTCAAATGCAGACTTAGACAGTGACCTTTCTCTTGATTCGAAGATCAAGTTTGCAAAATTTCACCAATCTCGGAATTAAACTGTTGATTGTATACTAATGAAAAAATCCCCGCCTTCTTCCGCCCCGATCTACTTTACATAAAATATCACCTACTAGTATCTCTAGAATTACACAAACATCCTTGGATTTTAACCAGTTTTAAGTTTAACAAATTGGTTAAACTAAGTAACCTTCCATGTAGGGATAGGTAGGGAGAGTTATGTTGATGACGGTTTAACACTCCCAGCTTTAAGTAGTTAATTTTCTTACCTATTATTTCAACTCTTGACAGATATTACTCATTAAAATATACTACTCCCCTTTCTTCCTGGGATGTCCGACTCCTTTTCCGTCCACTTGCTTGTTTATAATTTAGTAGTCTCTAACGTGGTAAAACAATTCAAAATCATTATTATATACCTATGCACCTATTTTTTTATGTGAATACCGCATACGAGTCCCAACTGCTCCAAACCGTTGGTAGCCAGTGTTCCCATTTTTTTTTAAATTTCGTATTTTTTTGTCGTCGTTTAGTATATGACATTTTTATATATAAACTAATGTATGTTGTGAGGCTAAAGATAGTAGGGGAGAGGAGATTAAGGAAAGGAAGGTGAAAAGTACCTGGCTATTCAGATCTGGTCATCAAACGGGCCATTTGAAGCAACGTTTCATTTCTAAATGTGATCTTTCACCAGGGCGTTATTAATAGTATCCATCACGAACGTGCCTAAAATAAACTAAAAATGTATATTTTTAATTTATTAATTGCGAAACATACAAATTAATTTAATAAAATTTACTTTTGCACGTCAAACCGGGATGTGAACCCGAGACCTCCGGATTCACAGTTGAAAGCATTACCTCTCGACCACCGAAGCACACTTTAAGTGGAAACGCGACAAAATTTGAATGAAAGGTATATTAAAACTGTATTATTATTATTATTAATAATACTGATACTGAGCGAAAATGACACCTGCATTCCAGACTGATTATACCTAAATAAATCGTCAAAATCGTGGTTTTGTATTCGACTGCTCGAAAACTGGACCGATGAGTTTTTTTATCGCGTTTGGATCCCACCCAGACTTTCCGTGTTCGATTCCTCGGCTGGCTAAATCCTCCTCCATCACGACTCAAACAACATTTTCGGTTTACTGTGGTGGTAGTAGGAGATTTTCAAATGTTTCCGGGTTATTCGTAACCCGGGAATGTTTGACAATCGTTTTTTATAATTTATTAATAAATAAATAGAAATACTTTTCACTCTTTCAATATCATCAGGTATTAGGGTATTAAAATAGGAACCGTTTATTTTTCTATCAGCTTACTTACAAATCTTATAAAGAGCATTATTTCCATATATAAAATAATCCTTCCAACAACGGAGCTCTCAGAGGGGAAAGAACAATGTATGTGACATAATGCAATATAATAAATATTTATACGATATTACGTTTTGTTGATGTTGCCGTGGAATATGCACTGTTTGTAGGTATTTGAATGTAATATTATAGTACAAGTGGAAGAAGGAGTAAGATGAGTAATGCGGGGACGGGGTGCCATCTGTCGCCACCTTACGGAAACAAGATCAACAAAAGATGGAGGGAAAGATACTGTGTGTTGTAATCTCCTTTGTTTTTCAGGAACAGCATCTTGTAGGTGCGGGGGACCCGAGTCTATTTGTCAGATTTGACAACGTTATTTGTATTTGGATTCCAATGTTTTCCACAAATAGAATCATATAAGATTTTAGACGAAAGGTTTTGTATTATTTTATTCCGAATCCAATGGATAGTGTTTTACAAGATTTTAAGAATGAATATCCTTCTTATATAATTTATTATAGAAAAATATCGATGTTACAAGAATTTTAATGATAACAAAAAATTGGTTACGCAAAGCTGCCACGAGGCAGTTTATCTAAAGGTTCTACCATTATTTTTATGTGAATATCGCACCCAACTGTCTTTATCCAGAGAGAGACTATGGGACTATGGCGTCTCCAATAAGGTAGTGTTCATCTCTAATCTAGTTGTTAGGAAGTAACGACACCCAGGCGTCGCGTGTCCGATTTCTCGGCTGGCTAAGTCCTCCTTCAGGACAAAGGCAACATTTTACTGACCGTGGTGGTAGAAGAAGATTTTTTAAATAGTTTCACGTTATTCGTATCCGGAATGTTCGTCTCTCTTTTTTTTTTCAAAAAAAGCATTTAATCATTTTTTATTCAGGACCAAAAAAAATTAAACATATACGACTTTAAAAAGGTTCCAAATTTAATTTAGCGAAAATAACATTTTAAGGCGGTACTCAAACCTAATAATTTTTATTAGCTCAAAACTCACTTTAATCATTTCCAGCGAATTCGTAACCATAATAACTTTTTTATTCCAACAGAACACTGAAGATGTAAGTTCTTTGTATTTAAGATTCATAAAAACAATACCTTACTCTTAATATATTTTACGTGCAACGATTTCAAAACTTTATAACTTATTTTTCAACTGTAAAGTTAGCGGTAAGCACCAGATTTTATTTTTCTAGACGATGAATTAATAACTTCGGGAGTGCGACATGGAAACACATTTTAAATATTGGTAATACGAATGAATGAAATAAAATGAACGCGTCGGAAAGGTCGAATCTCCAGGCCTGCTAGGGTGAATTTGACGGTAAGTCCGGCCAATACGCCATGCCGCGGGCGCATATTTGTTTACACGCTTTCTTCACTTATGTCGTTCAAATTCCCACATTATTTGTCTAGGTACATGACTTCTTTACTTACGTCGTTAAGATTCTGAATATATTTTTGGGAATATTGTCTCGTCTTAATGCTAGCCGAAGGCCCCGGCGGCGTTGTTGGGAATTTACACAGGATTATTGCTAAATCAAACGAAGACAGTGATCTTCAAATGTGCAAAATTTCATCATGAAGTAATAAAATTCAGTTTTAAGGGGTTGGACAAGTGGGTGGGTGTGATTTTTAGAAATCTTTTGTACAAGTGAGTTTTCTTCGTAAATCTAGTAGTAATTGTAGATGTGTTTAATAAACAATCACACGAACCAACACCGAGACACTCTTCTTTTTATATATGTACTAGCTGTCTCAGCCACGCGTTGCTGTGTCTAACGAAACACAACGCCATCTATTGGATGGCTACCCAACCTAGATAACCAAATGTTGGGCCGATAAATAAACTCACACGGCCATCTGTTATGGAACTTACAAATTTAAAACTTACAGCACTGTCTCATAACAAACATTTAATTCGCAATAATTAATACTGAGATCAATAATCGAGATAAAAAACTATCCTGTCTCTTAAGTCGGACCAAGTTACATACAGCAAGCCAAATTTCATCAAAATCGGTTAAGTAGTTTCGAAGTTTATCTCGAACAAACATCGTGACACGAGATTTTTATATACGAGTGTATAAATATATTGATTTTTCTAAACAACTAAATGTACGCAGCTAGGTCTACACGAGTCTTAAGTTTGGCAAAAAAATCTTAGATAATATCCTATTTTTTACATTCACTTTACGTAAGAGCCCCTGAAGAAAATAATTACCTTTGTCATCTTTGAGAATGCTCTATGGAGGAACTTTTCTAAGGAGAAGAAAAAGGGATAGAAATAGATAGGAGGAAGGAGAAGTAGGTAATTAGGTAGAATTCTGGGGTTCAGTCTGGCCTATGGCAGGGGTGTTGATTTTTTAATAAATGTGGTGATAAATCCCCACACAACGGTACCCATACTAGCCACCAAAATTGAAATAAAAACTCTAAAAAAAAATTTTAAAGTTGAAAAATGGTGTAAAATCTCCTTGATTATATATGTTTTTAGGTCTCTTTAGAAGTGAATCTTTGTTCAAGTATTGTAAAAGTGTATCTTCGTTTAAAATAATATTATATTTCTATCAAATTATGCTCAAATTGAAGGGAGTTGTGAAAATGATGCAGTTCCAATACTAGGGCCTATTAATCAAATTGTGTCTTTATTATTATGTCATCCGTTTCACCGTCGTCTCAGTTTGTTGCACCCTTGTTTCAGTTGGGTGGCACCTGGTATTATCTCAGCCGGGAAAGTTTCAGTATTTAATGTGCTACCAGAATGCAGGCTAGGGAGGAAATCGTAAACGTTTAGATATAGGGTGGGAAAATACTTTTACAATAAACGTAAATGTATTTCAATCTTCTTCAATAGTTATTGTATTACCCTGGTTAATCGTTTCTGTACTGCATTCAAAATCCAATGTTCACACTTGTTATGACTTGACCAGTCCATCAAATCTTATACTATCTTCAACTTTGCTTGTAATGTGTTTGTTACCAACTATATTTCTTGGTTTGCGTCTAAGGGTAAACATATATATTTTTTCAAATTAATAAATTACTTTGTTTTTACCACTATAATTGATTATAAAAAACCGACATGTTTCGTAAGCCAAGCTTACTTCATCAGAGTTTTAATAACACTTATTTTAAATAAATAAAATAAAAAAATAATAAAATTTAAAAAAAAAATTAAAAAAATTAGTATTATTGAAATCCTGATGAAGTAAGCTTGGCTTACGAAACATGTCGGTTTTTTATAATCAATTATAGTGGTAAAAACAAAGTAATTTATTAATTTGAATTAATATGGTGCCACAAAATATGTTTGCTGTTTTAGAAGAAGTGAATATATATATATTTTTTTTTTTTTTTATTGCGATTTTCTTTATATTGATAAGTTTTAAACCCAAAGTTGGCTTTTTTAGGGAAAAAATTGTATTTTAAATGCGAGTACCTTCTCCGTAATATTTTTGTTTGGTTTTACTATCATCAAAGCATTTCCTAACAATGAAAAGAGCAACATTTAGGTTTTGCCTGGAATCAGTGAGACTATAGCATCCTCAATTGGGGTACGCTATGAAAGTGGCGAGGGAGGAGGAGATGGGAAAGAGGAAGGTAAGGAAGTACATGGGTAATGGGTATTCAGATCTGGTCACCAAAAATTTCAAGCAACTTTTTCATTGTGTGTTTTTTGGGGTGTTATGCCGTGTTGAGCTATCTCCTTCTTTAGCCGACGTTTCGGACAGCGTTGCAGTGTTCATCATCAGGGCAGATCCGGCAGAACCGACGAGCATAACACCCCAAAAAACACACAATGAAAATGCTTTTAGCCGTGAAAGTCTAAAAACATATCATTTCAAGCAACGTTTAAATTAGGAATGGTGGTCATACATCAGGGCCATATTAAGAAAATCTTCCACTCTGGAACTTGCCGCCAGTATACCATTTATTATTTTTAATGAATATATTATGAAATGACACCGGGATTTGAAGGAGCGATCTCCGGATTGCTAATCGAGAGGCTTGACACTTATCAATTGTCATAATTTTTTATATTTTTTTAAACTTTATTTATTCACTTTCCTTGTACATACATATAATGTAAAATAGCAATAGCAATCGACATAATATATAATAACAATTAGTATGAACAAGAAATGAAAACCCACTAATGCACTGCTCGAGTGTGGGTAATATTAAAACAAAATACTATAATTATATTATAACGCAAACCAACAGAAAACGTACATATAAAAACTTTAATACGTGGTTAATTAACAAAAAAAGAAATTTCATTAACAACTTACTTGCAAACCTTTCGTGTTAATTTTTTTTTATATCCTCTGTATATTGATATTTAAATATAATATGAAAAAAAAAAACATTCGCACTAAAAAAATCATTTGATTATTTCATTCACACTAAAAAAAAATCATTTTTATACATATGTAATATTTAAATTATTTTATGTAGATAATCTTTGTATTTCAACTTAAGTTTTATTATTTCTTTTTATGGTATTCTGTATCTTTATTTATTATCTTTTGTATTTTTAGTTACTTTTATTGTTATTTAAACTTTATGTAATGATAGATACTGCTACCCGGCTCAGAACAGATATTGTCTAGTGAGTCGGGTAGCGCACATGATTTGTATATTATACTATTGATGTTAATAAACGCCCGGGTTACCGGCATTAAAAAATATATATATATATATAATTATGTGTTTATTTAATAAAAACAATAAATAAGGGAATATTTTAATACTATAGATTTACTTTTATGGCTGAAACTGACTGATGTAAGTTAAATATTTTTATTTTCGTTGTAAGAATAAATTTGATATTCCTGTAGTGCTAAAATAAAAAGGGCGCGGAAGAAAGAGTAAATCTTTTCTCTCGTCTGAGGCTTTGTGCCGTTGGAAGGCGACACGTTTGCTTCTCATATTTTATTTTGGAGTATAAATTTATTACTTTCCCCTTCAGTGGTCTGCGGTACAAGTACCTCCTCTTTCTAGACCTATTTTACGATCGGAAAGTAAGACGTTAACTGTTTTAAATGTTTTTCATTAATTTAATTTCTGTAAGATGATGAAAATAATCAAAAATTATTGGTGAAAACCAGTTCAGTCTTGAGATAATTTTGAAACAAGTCATTAATACATCATTATGACATAATAAAACGTAACTAGCAGTAAAAAATAACGAATTCTTGAATTCGAAACCGAATTACAAAGGTACGAGTAGCTTTTTTTTTTTAAACTTTCCACTGTACGCAGATGTTATTTGCGTCAGACACGCACTCAAAGCCGGGTTCTGAAATTCAACCAAGCAGACGCAACCCTATACTGTTCGATTGTTATCGGCTGATTTACACTAACTTTCTTCTTCAATGGCGCTACAGCCCATTTCGAGCCTTTGCCTCCTTCAAAATAAGCCTCCACCGCCCTCTGTCCTCGGCCGTCGTCTTCCAATCTGCAACATGGAGTAATCCTCTTGCATCCTTCCTGACATCATCCTCCCATCTCAGTCTAGGTCTGCCCGCCTTTCGTTTACCTCCCGGGTGTCCTGTCAGAACCTTCTTTGGTACTCGTGTGCTTGGCATTCGGTGCACATGTCCGGCCCATCTTAATCTTTGGAGCCTTAAATGGGTGGAGAGTCTGGGAGCTTGATAAATATCATAGAGCTCATTGTTGTGGCGGATTCTCCATGCCTCTCCCTCTCGCACCGCTCCTAAGATTCTTCGCAGTACCTTTCTTTCGAAGATGTCCAGCTGTTCTGCTGACTTTGCTGTCAGTGTTCCCGCCTCACATCCATAGGCCAAGACCGTTCTGATAATTGTTTTATATAAGGTTATTTTGGTTTTCCTATGGACGTTTCGTGATTTGAACACTGGCAGCAACGCGAAGTAAGTGTTGTTAGCGGCTGTGATGCGCTTTCTTACTTCTACTGGGTCTTCATTGTCCTGCGTTATGATTGAACCCAGGTAGGTAAACTCTTCGACCACTTTGAAATTATAATTGTCTTTAAATTTCACTTTATCTTTTATTCTGCGGTGAGGGGTTCTGGTTTGCATCATGATTTTTGTTTTATTTTCATTGATTTGCAACCCCACCTCTTTTGCCGCAGTCTCCAAAGGGTCAAACACATCTCTTACAGCCTGTAGGGATCTTCCGACAATGTTAAGGTCATCTGCGTAGCCAACTATTTGATTGCTTCTGTAGCAGATATTTGAATCGGTACTGATCATTGTCTTCCTAACGACGTGCTCCAGTACAATATTGAAAAGGGTAGGTGCTAAGCCAACACCTTGTTTCAGCCCCTGGGAGACGTTAAAATCCTCCGTTGTTTCACCTCCTATCCTTACTCGACACCGTGAGCCGACCATTGTTGCTTTTACAAGCTTGACTATTTTTCACTAACTTTATTGTACATTAACTCCTAAAATATCTAAGCAAAAGAATCAACACCGCGTACATTAAAATAATATAATTTAAAAAATAATGCAAAATATTTACCTTCATACGAAAAACATTACACATCGATAGTGGAAATGCGAAATGCTGTTAAGGACAATAATTCCAAAAATTAGGTAAATTTGTCATTTTTCTACGTTTTTTTTACTTCGATCTGCGTCGTCGAAATATTTTTTTGGAAAATAAGTGTGTCTTTTACGAATTATGAGACACTAAAAAACTTTAATGGCCTACACCTTATAATTTAAAGCAAAAATAAATAAAGTAGCTCACATTTTTAAATGCTATGTCTCCGAAAACAGGATATAGATTTTATCAATATAGTTTGTATCAATAATTAACATTTTGCCCTTCACAACATTTCAACTTCCGTGATCGATATGGTCGAAAATATAATAGACATGTAGAGAATAAGTGAAATTACTCGTACATCTAAACGTGCATCGCACGGCTATCTATTAAGCAAGTTGAGAATTCTGCTGAAAATGCTTTCGACGGAAGCTTTTAATCGATTGTTGCAACGTACCCCTGTTGCATACAGTCCCATCTTCCTCTACAACTAACTAACCATCACGCCGTTCCCAACCCGAACAGGCAGAGAGGTTGGCCCACCATACAACGCTGTCCTGGCAAATTCCCCTTGCTTTATTATATTCATTCATCATAAAACAAGCACTTTAAACTTTTATGCGAGTAAGAATCCGAACTGCTCCCAAAAGTCTGTAGCCAGTGAGACTCTAGTATCCTTTATAGGTGTATGTTTTGAGGCTAAAAATAGTGGGAGGCGATTTTGGGTACCGCCACCTTGGGAACCATTTATTGGATAAACAAAACCCCTGTCAAAGGTCACCCCAAGTGGTTCACTACGTTTGGTTACTCAACAGGGTTAATGGGGTGAGGTTTTTCTAGGTCTTGGCGGCCAATGCCCTTTCCCACCTACAGTGTGCTGGATCGGGAGAGATTGATCGAGGGAGACCTAACTTAGACCTCTCCAGCCGGTCCCTCTCGATCTATCGCTTTCCACCGCAGTGGAAGGAATGTATTCATACTTTTGTCACTCCTAGACACATTGATCTCCATATTCCTACCCACCTCTTATACCTTTTTCCTTAAAATTGACTCCTCTCCCTTGACTCCCCGTACTTGCAAACAAAACCCCACCAAATATCAGGCGAGAGATAGCAACACTGAAGTAATACAAGAAGGCGCTGCAAAAAAGCGCAATACCTTTGCACGATGATGTCGTTTCTCACCCGGCATGCCGCTTGACGACTCGAAAACCCTTCTGAACACCTTTCACTCCAGAAGATTGGTGGAAGCTTGAGTGGCAATCGGCCAACGTGAAAAATGCCCATCCCGTTCAAGATTCCACTGAGAGACAGCCTGGGTTCTCATTGCCTCGCAAACTCTGGTCCACCATTAATTGGATAAGGTGCTCCCATAGCCGTTGTGCTCACATGATGCATAGATGGGGCCTTAAAGAGTCGGCGATGTATGAATGCGATGCGGTGCAGACCACCGAACATGTGGTCAACGAATGCCTGCTCCATTCAATCCCCGGCGGGATTGATGAGGTCCACAGGGCAACGCCTGAGGCCCTAAACTGGCTCGCAGACCTAGATGTCCCGCTCTGACCCCCCACCATATGGAATCCTCCACACAGCATCACCTCCAAAGATGATAAAGACCCTGAGAGATTTATTTTCCTCCGGGCCTCCTTTGTGAAGGTAATGTAAAAAAATAAAGTAAAATATTATTGAATTAAATTAAAAATGTTTCACTCTTAGATTCCACCTCGAATATTGGATATCATGGTTCAAGTAACAAGGTGTTGTTTTATACCGTAGTCATATCACAAGACGGGGGTGATTTGGGGGGAGAAGAAATATACGTAGGAATTGAGCGTAATTTAAATTTATACGGCCGACTCGTGCACCCTCAAATAAGTTAATTTAATATTAATGCCGCCTCTCTTTTATTCCTCCCAGGGATGGTTTTTGTTTGGGAAAATTTATATCCGAACAGAACCTCGGAACCGCTGCCTAATTTCCACGTGCGCATTTGTTTAACCAGAATAATATCGATGCTCCATGCAAAATGTACTCTATCTGTAAATCTGTTTTCATACAAAGAATCATACTTTGAAATTTTTTGTAGTTATTTCATAAATGGTATGAAGAAACATTATTTTGATTTGCCTTTTTTACATAGTTCCCTTCAAGGTTCACCCCTAGGTCAAGGACTTCATGGGGTGAGGTTTGTTCGGGTCTTGGCGGCTTATGCGTCTGCCCACCAGCTGCATGGCAGGCCGGATCGCGATAGAATGGATGAGGGAGTCCCTTTGACTTCTCCAATCGTACTCTCTCAGTACATCGCCTTACATCTTAGTGCCAGGGATGGATTCGTGTGGCATCAGTCCCGAGAGAAATTATTTTCCTCGGGGCCTCGTTGTAAAAAAACATCTATTTTTTAGGGAAAGGAAGGAGAGGAATTTCTTTAAAGGAAAAAGGTGTGAGGAGTTTGTCGGAATCTTGGGATCATTGTGTCTATCCGAAGGAACGTAAGAATCCATCCCTCCGACTACTGTGCTAAGCGATGGGTCAAGAGAATCCGGATGAAGAAGTCCCTCAATCAGTTTCTCCTAATCCGGTCCACCACGCAGTAGGTGGGCAAAGGTCTCCGCCACCAGGTCCTGGAACAAACCTCACCCCCATGAAGTCGGGCACCCCTGTAGAGTCACCAAATGTAGCGAACCACTTGGGGTGACCTTTGGCAGGGGTATCGGTTTTCTAATAAATGGTTTTCGGGGCAGCGATACCCACACCCACCTCCTAAATTTAAAAGAATTCGTAAAAACTAGCGGTATCTATATATGCTAAGAAGTCAAGACGATTCGTCGAATCATTAATGGACATTCCTTGAAATTTGGTTGATATACTTAATTTAGTTTAATGCAAATAATTGGTTTTGTCAGTATGCGTTTTTTTTTTCTTCATTTAATAGGAATTTATAAAGATAGCATTTTGTCAGTAGGTAGGTACCTTAACGTTATCTGATATCGGTTTTTTTAATTTAAAATTCTTGACAAGACATTGACAAGATGACATTTTTCTACAAAAAATGAATTTGGCTGTGTTTAGTATTAGTTTACTCACCAGATATGAACAACCAAGTATTTCCCAACCCTCCTGGTCTCCAATTCCTTTCGCTCTCACTTCCTTCAACCTCACAACATACCTCAATGGCTCCAGTCATGAACTCTGGTGCGGTAGTCACAAAAAAAAGATTTAATAAAGAAGATAATTTTTAACAACTTCAATAAAACTGAAAACAGAAAAAGATCAAGAAAATAAAAAGGTAACGGTCGTAACTGGGAAATGAACCTATAACATCCGTCTTACCTGGACAATAGGTCTAACCCCTGTCTTACCGGATTGATTTTCGCTAATATTATCTTTATTAATTAAATATTGCAATTTGAGGTTTTATTCATTAAGTTAAGATGAACTAATTATTTCCCGTGATTTTTACGAAACTCATATAAATTAATTTTAGGAATCCCCATGATATCCTCAATTAATTCATATATTTTTATCGATATTTTTTTGTACACCGTTACCTTTTTGAACACCGTTACCTTTTTGTACACCGTTACCTTTTTGTGTTTCTTTCTCTACATATTTCAATAATTTAATTTTTCGTAATCTACGTAAAACAGGACGCCTGAGTTTGACCCGTATACTGGGACCTAATATGCCAACACTGACCATCCAGAACTTCCAAAAGTAGAAGAAGACGACTTAAATAAGAACAAGATGTCACACATGTCCACTGAAGCTTCAGAGAAAGTTTATACATACTAGTTTTGTATGTAAAAAACATTTTTGTCACCAATGCGCAAAATGTGTATAATTTGCAAGATTTGGCGCTTTCTAATTTTATATTATTTATTTAATTACCAAAGTTGATTATGTAATATGTATAGTGTGATTGAGACCTTATTAAAATATTATAATAAAATATTACAATAAAAGTGAGTTCATTGATTGAGTGGCCTTGTATATAATTCTGTATTTTTATTTGTGATGTTTTTCTAATTGTATTTATTTGTATTTAATTGTATGTAATTGTAGATTTTTATAATTGTGTAATAACTGAGTTTTATAACTGGATTGTTCTCATGTAAGTGTAAACATCTGTAAAACCCAGTATAAATAAATAAATATAGTTTAATAGATAATACGGACTGATTTATGCCAAAAATTATTATATAATATCCAAATTGTCAAATATAAATTATTTAACAATAAAATGTATGATATTTTATATTAAATTGTCCAATAATTAAAATTTGGACTTAAACATTTTCATGGATCTCTAATATATAAACATTTAAACTAACCGGCAGCCCAGGCATCTACGCCAGAGTATAAAAATGACGTCAGTAGCTAAAGATTAAAATGATGTTTTTACTCAATCATTTTTTTTTTCTAAAGAAAGACAACATTCCCGGGTTACGAATAACCCAACAATGTTTGAAAATCTCCTACTACCACCACAGAACGCCGAAAATGTTGCTTGTGTTATGATGGAGGACTTAGCCAGCCGAGGAATTGAACACGCTACGCCCGGGTGGGAACCAAGCGCTATGCCCACTCAACCATTGAAAGCAATATTAAAAATTCTCAAATGAAAAATGTGAAACGGAAAAGAAAAAAATAGATTCAGTTGCATCCAGGAAATGCAGGAACTCTACCTTGACAGGGAAAGTGCTCTTCCCACTAAGCCCCAGAGCTAATTCAACCATATCAACTTACTTCAGGCTAAGATATTCAAATTGAATATAAAACATATATTTAAAATTTGGGAGGCGGGAATGGCTACCACCCAGGGAACCATTTATTGGATAACCAGCATCTCAGCCATAGTTCACCCCAAGTGGTTCACTACGTTTCGTGACATAGCAGGGGTGCCCGGGTTCATGGTGTGAGGTATGTCTGGATCTGGCGGCGGATGACCTGGACACACTGAACCCTAGATTCCTACCCACCCCTCATACCTTTTTCCTTCCCAGAATTTCCTCTCCTTCCTTCCTTAACCCGTTTAATCACAGTAGACCAAATTTGTCTCTGCTCACACAGGTCTCATAGAAATTGTTGTTTTCCTTACTATCATAGTGATAAGTATGTCTAAAATTTAAACGGTGTTGGAAAGAGAAAACAACATGTACATCTTTATGAAACGAAAGACGCCATTTGAAAACAAACTTAATGCATTTTTTACGAATTATTCTTACATGAAACGATAAAAAAGTGAGAATATTGTTAATTAATTGGTGTGTGTTTTTTTATTTTATTTTATTTATTGTTTTTATTTCTTGTTAAAGCAATCCCGATGAGTTACAGAACTTATTTTAGGACAGGAGGAACATACAATTCATGGGTGGGAGGAAATAGTTACAGTTTTACATAGGAATTTAGATATTAAAAATATAAGTTTGACATACAATGTTTCTTATCTATCTTGGTACGAGAGCACAACAGAATGGAGTTTGCAGGAAAACACTTCTTCTTCTTTAACACAATTTATTAAATGCAATAAAAATACAATTATTACAAAAGGGTCTATTTACCCTTTGATCGGTTGATCTTCACGATCACACCACACTGACAAATATCGAAGTCTCTACTTCGATATCTTTATCAGTTTTTTACAATACTGAACTGTAGGTACAACATGTACCTCCCAGTTCAATCTTAACAACGATACTGACGCAAAGGGCCTATTTTCCCTTTGTTCAATTGAAGATACACCTCGTGTACCTTCCAGTTCCACCGTAATAACAATACTTACTCTCTCTTGAACACGTCACCATATTTAAAGAAAAACATACAAATACAAATAATTAATATGGTACATTAACTGTGGGAACAGAATATTTCAGCGGTTCCCACAACTGGATTTTAAAATCTAGCAATAAAACAATTGCTCAAAAGTCGCCGAAAAGGGCCACCAATAAAACTAAATCTAAAACACTTAAGGACAGACAAATATTGCAAATATTACTATAATAAAAGTTCCTCTTAGTTTGGGCCATAAAAGACCGACAGCAAAAACTTTCCCTTGGGGCTGCCATAAATAGTTTATAGGTGCTATTTGAGGGTCCTATTTGAAACGTACTAATACCTACTTAAAAATAAAACAATTTAAATATTTAACACTTTCTTCCAAATCTTTGCAAAGCAATGCATTTATATGATACCAGCCAGAATACATATTATTTCTCAAGGTTGGGACCTTACTTGAAGAAACCGTGGGATAATATTTTGTTTGCATATTTGAAAAACGGGAACTACGCGAAATTAAAATAACATGAATATTAAGAATAATTATTTTACTTAAAACTAAATACAAAAAATCGCATTCTGGAACGAACATACAATATATGTAGACGAAAAATAAAAGACAGGTTTAGTAGAACAAACAACAATAGAAAACAATTAAAGAAAAAAGGAACAAAGTTATAAAAATATAGATGATTTCAACTAAATGGAAAAGAAAACAAGAGAAAAGGAAACAAGACAATTGAACATGACAAGAAAATTAGATAGCTTCATCCTTAAACGTACTTAACAAAGATTCTTTTAAAGCATTACTCTGATTTTTTTTTATTTTGCTGGATTCCCTTGAACATATCTGGAAGCGAATTATATAATACTAGCTGACCCGGCGAACTTCGTACCGCCTCAGAATCAATAACTGTTGTGTTAACTAATTAGCTTAAATTCAAATTCAGTTTTTTTATTAAGTTAAAAATTACACAATGAAGCAATTATCGATGCGTAACTGTCATCGATTTGTTTTTGTCAGAATCAGAGATGGCGTTGTATACAGAATTATAATTTATGTGATTTTTTTACTTTTCGACTTATTTACGGGAATTGCGTTTCATTTTCTTCATAAGTGTGACGGAGATTTATTATAATTATTGTATTTTTCCATTGGCGGGGTGTAGACATACGTTCTCCGTTTGTCCCATTTTCAACTGTTGAAATTGAGTGTGTAAGAAAGAGGGGCAACATTATATGTTTAGATAATAACATTAACTCTTTCCTCTTTCAACTTTCCTGAATGTATCCACAAACTCCTATCTCAATGAATCTCTCCCCTTATACTCATATCCCTATGAAAGTCTTACTTTCTATCCAAATGTGCACCAATTTATAGGAATATGTAAAAAAAATATAAAAAACTCAGCTGAATCCAATAATGCAGAATTCAACAAAATTATTGAAAATAACTGGCCAAATTATATAATTTTTTTCACAGATGGTTCCAAACTCAGTCCGGACTCCTATTGTGGGGCCAGTATCTATGCACCTCACAGGAAATTGTGTTTCCCACACAGACTTCCCAAAAAGTGTTCCATTTTCTCTGCTGAATTCAAAGCTATCATAGAAGCTTTACGACTCGTCAAATCTCCCAACATTAGAAATGCCCTCATCCTTTCAGACTCACTTAGCTCACTACAAAAAATAAGCACATCCCCTCTCAATTCCAGTAGCGACTCTCTTACCTGCTCTATTGTATCTTGCTGGCTCAAGTGTCAGTGGTCTTGACCTGGATCCCAGGACACGTTGATATTGTTGGAAATGAAAAGGCTGATTCTATTGCTCAGGAATCCATTGTCCATGGTCCTTAAGTAGTGTACCTATTCCTGTTAGAGACGATTTCCCTATTTGAATAAAGTTAAAAATAAGTTACAACGCCAATGGTCCTCTGAATGGAAATCGTCATCTCTGATAAAAGGTCACCAGTATTCATTAACTCAACCTTCTTTTCGTGTCAAGCCCTGGTTTCACAAATACACTTCCATGCCTTAAAAATACATCTCTTCCATAACTCGAATGCGTCTGGTCATAATTGTTGTCTTAGCCATTTCTCCAGATTCCACATAGTCAATTCGCCTTATTGTGATTATGGTTCAGAGGATGCATTAGATTATAATTTTTTAAGTGTCCTATCAATGATTAGTTTCCAAACTTCATACATGAATTAATAAAACTTAAAATTGAATTCCCTACCAGTGTTCCCTGCCTTCTTAGTCTCAACTCTCCTTAAATTCGATATTTGTTAGCAAAATTTATTTGTAAAAATGGCCTTAACATTTCAGCGTCAATCAGATTTCTTTCTCTTCCATACGTATGCATTTATTTTTGCAGTGTTATTATTTACAATCGTAGAGGTACCTATTTTTGGGAACCTGTACATCTTCTTAATCTACAATTTTGTAATTACAATTAATATCAACTACGTATAACCATATGAATATTTGTATAACTTGTATAATCATACGAATATTTGTCTTGGCCCATTTTCTTTGTTTGCTAATATAATATTTTAAAAAACGTGCTTACATGTAAAAAAAACTGATCTGAAAATGTAACTAATTTGAAAAAACTGATATTGTAACTAATTAAAAATAAAACTGAAAATGTAAATACTTTAAAAAATGGCCAAGATCACCCTTAATGGGTGAAAGCCAAATAAATAATTTTAAAAAAATTAATAACAAATGCAAAACAATTATCATTGACATTTGACGTTTTTGAATTTTTGGAACACGCACAGTTCAATATTATAGGTACTTATCACAAAATGCCCGCAGCTCTTTCAAATATGAGAATTCGTTCCATATAAAATGTATGGGGAAAAGAATTTTCTCAATAACTATATTTTTCGTTGATTTTTGTGATGTTTTAATAGTTATTATCCTTTCCGGGGCGGAGACAAATCCAACAAATGAAAGATCATCAAAATCGGCCCGGCCGTTCTCGAGTTATAAATAGTGTAACTAACCCGACTTTGTTTTATATATTAAGATGTAGGCAACATAGTTCTGAGATTTTATCCCATATTTTATAGTATGTGTTTGAGGTATGCGGATTTTATTGCTATTTCGAGTATTGTGAGTGTAGATGTCTTGATTGTAGGTAAAGTGGCTTGATGTTAATAAAATATATACGTGTTTTTTTCGTTATCAGTAATTTCAGTTAGAAAAAAAAGTGTTAAATGTTAATGTTTTTTAAAGTTTGCTTTTCAAATTTTTATATTGAAAAATTAAGTGGTTATTTTTAACAATAAAACAAGAAAGCGTATTTATACGTTTAAAACTATTCCATTTATTGGATTTTATTGCAAAGCGGAAATATTTTTACCTATTGACAAAATACGCGCAATTTTTAAAGGATAAAAAAATCCCAACCACACAGCATCCCCAAAGATGGCCTGGGGACAAAAAATATTTTTTAAGGCAATTTAAAAAATATATATTTTAAGATACGTTGCAAAGCACCGTTTAAGTAATGTTTCACAAAGAATTCAAGTCAGTCGCCAAACTTATCCCCAATAACACATCCCGTATATTACAAGGCTTCATAATATCGACTATTTAATATTAAAAATAGCCTCTCTCCTGAGATGTTCCCGAATAGAGCCTTGCTCCTTACACATCGTAGGTAGGTTGGCTGGAACTAAATTGGCACCGGTCTGATCAATCACCGGCCGTTTTATTAAACATCCCTTATTTGACAAGTGGGGGATCACGTCCCCGAAGGTGCTTTGTCCGTCCTTTTGCAACCTGCACGAATTCCTCTATAAACTATACTGAGAGCGCTTGCTTTAGTCAATCTGAATGAAATGTGGCTGTAATTTGTTTTTGTCCTTTAAGCGTATAAACCTTAAGCATTTTTTAAATCTTCTTAAAATCTTATACGTTAGGCATAAGATGCTCTACTTTAGTGTTGAGTAGGTATTTAGGTATATTACAGAAATCTTGTTAGGTACTTTCAAATTTTAATATTTTGGCATCATTAGAAGTAGAAACAGGTATATGATTTTTAAAAATCATCGTTTTTCATAATGATTTCTTTTATCTTAATATATCCATAACAGAACGTGAAAAAAAAGTAATTATTTCAATTTTTATGCAGCAACTGGCCTACAATGATGTTATAACAGAACTTGAATAGAACAGAACGTTAAATTGACTTCAAATATTTGAACAATTAATCAAATAATTTAAGTCAATTTTCACGTTCTATTCAAGTTATTATATCATTGAAGGCCAGTTGCTTCATAAAACTGAAATAATTACAGAACATGAATAGAACGTTTACAGGACGTAAAAATTAACATCAAATATTTGATGAACTGATCAATTTTTTTAAAACAATTCATTCTAATAGTTAATTACACTCTTTAAGCTTACACACTGATTAAAAGTGTCATAAACGCCTTTAAAAAATATAGTTTATACTTTTTGTCATCATTTCTAATTAACGTTGATTGATATAATTAATCTTAACGAAACGGTTCCATTAGTTTTTATGCATCACCTTTCAAAAGAATGCCACTTTGTTGAGATTTCCGGCCACCAAAAAAACACTTATTTTATTGCATTGTTTACGGAAACCAAAGATCGAAAATCAAAAAAACCCTTCGTATAAATCTGTAGCATTAGGCAGCAGCTAGGGCGGAAAAACCTCCACTCGAGTTGCGCCCCATAAATCTTCCCTCGACCTCCGGGGGGGTCTCGGAGGAGCCCCGGGGGGGCACATTAGGGGGACCGGGAACCCCTTCCCCACACTTATCAAATCAAAGCTTCCCATGCAATCCGTGGACCTGCAAAATTAACCTCATACTTAAACAATAATAAAGGACCTTACTAATAAAAACATAAAACAGAAAATGCTCCAAAACAGTTCATGGAAACATATGTACATGTACATTGTTCGTACAGCCAAATATTTTCAATGTGCCACATATTTCTTCTTTTTTAAGATGTTGTAAAAATAAATTAATAGACGCAAACATTTGAAAAACACCACAGTTTTCGCTGTGGAAAAACCGAAAATTGGTTGGCAACTCAGCTCACGGCACAGCTCAATTTATCAACCTCCTGAAAAAAACCGATTTTTTTTAACTAACATATCACGAATTACTCGAAAATTTGTTAGGTCGTGAGCCGTTACCATGGCAACTTTTCAACATGGCAACTGAAACGCGACGGGCGCGGCGACCAGCACTGCTAGTCACTGCGTCGCACTTGACAACTGATCTTTAACAAGTTGCCTGTGTGCGGACCGCTAATGAAATTAAGAAATTATTTTCCTGTGGATAGCGTTCGATAGTTTGAGTCATTTCTCCATGAGCGGATGGCCTTAAAGACATTTTTTATTACCACTAAATCGTATCTGAGCTTGTGCAATCTTTATGCAGTATGCAACTAAAACACCGTTTAACGCTGGGGAAGTTTTTTTTTTAGTAAGGCAGAAAATATATATAATCATACAAATACCACTAATATCATATATTGCAAAACCTTTTTTTTTCATTTTGAATAATATCAAACATACAAACAATTGATAAAGAAATAATAAAATTAGATAAAAATGCACACAAGTCATATAAATATTAGGGATTTGATAAGTTTACAAAAATACATATATGTTTAGGAACAATTTTGGAATAAGTTTCTTACATGATCCACAAAATTCGCCAAGTTGATGTTGAATATGTCAACATCACCTAAGTACTGATTTTCCATAGTGTGAAATCGTTGTATCGGAGAGTGGGCAATGTAGTTCCGCTTATGAATGCTGCAGTAGAATAGTGTATTTTGTCGTGTGGTTACTGTCGGTATTCGTAAGTTTATGTGTTGTAGGAGTTCACAACAGTCGAATTTAGGGTCAAGTCTTTCGAATAAAAATGTTAAGTCGTTTATTTTACGTCTGTCATCTAGTATGTGTATTTTTAGAATATTTAGTAATAGATTATAATGTTAAGTCTTCTAGTGGGATATTTAATTAAAAAGTTATAAAACGCATTTCTTTTTTTGTATTTGCTCAATATTATAAACGTGAATTTTGTAAGATGGAGACCAAACTACTGAGTTAAATTTAATTTTGCTTCTAACTAGAGAAACATGTAATAGTTTAATGGAATTAAAGTTTTTAGTTGTTCTTAATACGAAGCCTAGTGGTATACATGAAGTGATGTGAAATATTCCTCCGTCAAATTATTCACGTCCAATGAACTTTTGATTTTCAAAATTTGAACTGATTGTAATTCGGACAAACTAAAAAGTAGGTACCTACTAATTAATTTATAATTCTGCATTTGCGACAATGTTTTATTTTGACAGATGATTTTTAAATTTTACCAATGGTGTTCAATAGAAACGTAAATTTCTGACGTCTCTCTATATATTATCAATAAAAAATTATTACAATATAAAAAAAAATTTGCTTATATATATGATTTTCAGAGGAAAGAATGACCCTGAGGTAACTATTTTATGAAAAATACTTTCAATAATACTTGACGGCCGGCGTAGTCCAGCGAAAAGGCTCTTGACTCGCACACCGAAGGTAGCGGGATCGAATCCCGGCATGACAAATAAATTTTATTTGATTAATTTGTGTTATTTCACAAATCATTCATTTAAAATAATATGTACTATATTTGCGGCACGTTTCAGAGTGGAGAGAATACTCTTTGTATCGCCCTGGTGTAAGACCATCATTCAGAATTGAAAAGTTGCTTGAAATGGCATTAACCGTGTTTGGTGACCAGATCTGAATAGCCAGGTACTTCCCAACCTTCCTCTTCCCTATCTTCTTCCTCTCCCCACTACCTTCAGCCTCACAGTGTACTCCAATTGGAGATGCCATAGTTTTATTGGCTTCAGGCGGGAGCAGTTGGGACTCTTCAAATAAAAAAATAAAAGTGAAACTTCAAAAATCCTTCATTTCTGTGGTTGACGGATAAAACTAAACTTCGTAAGTTAAAACTTGACTACCTCCGTAGTCCAGTGGCTAAGACTCTTGACTCACAATCCGGAGGTCGCGGGTTCGAACCCGGCGTGCGCAAATAAGTTTTATTTGATTAATTTGTGTTATTTCACAATTAATTCATTAAAAATAATATAAAGTACATTTGCGGCACGTTCCAGAGTGGAAGATACTATCAGTATCGCCCTGGTGTAAGACCACCATTCAGAATTGAAACGTTGCTTGAAAATGGCTTTAGCCGTGTTTGGTGACCAGATCTGAATAGCCAGGTACTTCCCAACCTTCCTTTTCCCCCACCTCCTTCCCCTCCCCACTACCTTCAGCCTCACAAAATACCCCAATTGGGGATAGCATAGTCTCACTGGCTCCAGATGGGAGCAGTTGAGATAAAAAAAAAAAAAAAGTGCGTATTACAGCTTTCAAAATATAGCTGAAAGGAGGGTTTTATTATAAAAAGTTAATCTTTTGGAATTAGATGAAATTCACAAAAATTCTAATAATAATATTAAACTAGCACACATCCGTGAAAAATCACGGGATATCATAATTGTGAGGGTGGATTAACCATGGATTATTTTTTTTCCACGTGGTTGGTGGACAGATACATCCGCCGCCATGACCTAAGCAAAATTCCCCAGGCACTCCTGGTAAGTCATCATCTGGGGTGACCTATGGCAGAGATGTTGTTTCTCCAATAAACGGCGGTAACCAAACCCACCTACCGCACACCGCAGCTTTAGCCACTTTTGGTGACCAGATCTTAACAGCCAGGTATTTCTTCACATGCCTCTTCTCCATCGCCTTCCCCTCTCCTACACCTCAAAACATACCCCGATTGGGGATACCAAAATCCTAACTGATTCTCGACGGTTCAGAGCAGAAATATCTACTTATGATTCAAAAAGATTTTCTTATAGATTCAAAAAGTACTAAATGGAACAAATATTTGACCCAGTACACAATATTGTCCAACTAATTATATAGGTACTGTTAACATTCGATAGATTTTAAAAAATATTTGTTTTCAGTGCGGAAAATAAAATACGCTGGTAATTTTACTCGTGCTATGAATAACGAATGTTGAGTTCTGATTTGGGAACATCCCCCTCCACCCTACAGGGAAATTACGGCAATACAGCCACAGGGGTGGGGGTAGCGAGCTTCCAGGGAGGGCTCGAGCCTAGTTCTACTGCCCTTCAAGCTCACGTGATCTGCTGAAACTTGCTTCAGCCATGCGTCGGGTTATAATTAAAAATCCAATATGCATAAGCGTATTTTCTGTAATAATTTGTAATAAATCTTCACCCTTACGCGGCGTTATGAGTCATACTAAAGGGAAATCAGTATTTGGTTCGTGATATTTATGTGAGTAGAAACACTATTAATAATTTGTTTTGTAATGTGGTTTTGTATGGAAATGTTTAGAGTGTTTAGTGAAAGCTTTGTGCTTTGCACGTGCGTGCAATGGAAGTAATAATTTCAAAACAAAAACACAACATGAATTACCTATACTACAAGCTTAAATCCATTAACCCACTGTAGCGATTTTTGCCATATATTGGCGCCATTTTAAATGTCTCCGATTACTTTTCGGATAAAAAAGGCAATTATCTCTTGATTCGGCAAAATTTAAAAAATATATATTTTTTAGCTCCCGCGTTTGTTAATTTGGACTAAAAACGAAGCTATTAAAATGCTTTATCCATTATGACAATAGATGTCGCAAATCCGGACTTCGTAGACTATTTTATAACGATGTTAAAAATATATTTTTTTTATATTTTCTTCACGCAGAATTTCAGATCAGCTGTTTACGGTTAAAATTAAGTGCTTTTGCAATATATATGCACCTTTCATTATCAAGTATACGATTATAAACTTAACAATTTTTTTCATATTTTTTTCGTAAATCATAAAAATATGAGATAAACGGTAAAATAAAGGTTAATTCATTGGATAATAAGTTTTTATGTCTCCGCGTTAAAAAGCCTAGGCTTCATTTTTTTAATGTTGGTGAAAATTTAAAAAAAATTATCTGAAAATCTCGAGCAAACAGAGAAAAAGGTTTTAAAATGCGCTGTCGCTCCAGTGGTTAATATGTATGAAAGATTTCCAAGCTTCGTTTCATTGATAAAATATGCATATGGTTGTCACCCAATATTATTTAAAAAAAATAAAATAAAAAATCAATCACGTCAAAAGTATCTAAATTCAGATGAAAAATATTATTTACCAATGTCTTAATTAAATGTTTCAACAGTAATAATATGGTATAATACATTGGTGGTGTTTTTATAAACATTTTTGGGCAACGGAGGTCTTTTAACGACGAAAAATCCCTACTCCAGCAGTACTAACTCAGTAATCAACAGTCACCTCAGTATAAAATTCATTAAAAAATGTAGGATTTATTAATTTTAAGTTTAATATTCCCTTATAACAGTTAATAACACTTTTTATTAAATACCTTAAAAACACATACACTCGAGGATCGGCGAATGATGAGCGACTTATTTTTCTTATTTAAAATTTTTAATTCGGAGCTCGACTGTTGCAAACTCTTGAGTGAAGTCATTATAAGAAAACCTACTTGACTCACTAGACATAAGGACCTTTTTCAATGCCACCATTCACAAATTATATAACAAACCCTCTTACATACATAGTGTAGCAAACAAATATACGAGTACAAATTTAATGATATTGACATTTTTAATGTAACAATTTCTAAGTTCAAAAACAATGAAAAATAGATAAATATAAAAAGATACATATACAATGACACACACATTATACATGAAACATCTAATCATCCATATTCACAAAAATTAGCAGTTTTTCATACCTTGCTAAGTAGATTAATTAATGTTCCCTTATCTTTGAGTAATTTTAAAATAGAATTAAATACTATTAAACAAATTGCAATTAATAACGGCTATAATTCAAAATTAATAGACAATATGTTAAACAAAAAATATAAGAAAAAGTTTCTTAGATCTTTTGTTTATCCACACGTTGTTGAAAATGATAATAATTGGAGAAAATTTTTTATTTTTAAAAAACAGCATTTCAAATTTAATAATTAAAAACATGCCAAATAATGTACAGACAGCTTTTTATCAAATAACAAATTTAAAAAAATTATATATTAGATAATAAGGATAAATATGATTTTTTGAACAAATCTGGGGTTTATAAATTAATTTGTAATGATTGAAATTTTTTTATATTGGAAAAACTTCTAGAAATTTTAACATTAGAGTTAAGGAACATGTAAGATGTTTAAATAATAATAATTATTCTGAATTTGCCAACCATATTTTGAAAACAAGTCATTCTTTTGATATTAATACAGGTCTTAAAATTTTACACACTAACACTACGGGCATACAATTAGATAATTTAGAAATTTTAGAAATTAGAAAGAGCATTAATAGTAATTTAAATATTATAAATAACCAAACATTTTTTTAAAATAGCCATCTTTTAAATTTATTTTCTTATTAATTTTTGAATTAGAATAATTATTTTAATTATTTGTTCTTAAAAGTTTTTTATTATCTAAATGCAATTTTATTTTTCTTTAAATAATTTTTATATTTAATTTTGAATAACTATTTTTATGTTTTTTTAAGCAATTAATCACCTCTACTTTTTAATATTTCATCTATGTTATAGTGTATTCTAATTTGTCTATACTTGTTTGTCATTTACTTTTCTTTATATTAACATATCCTGAAGAAGATAACATTGTTGTTGAAACATGTCGATATTGTTTATTAAAAAGTTGTTTATACAAAGTGATCTGTTATTAATTAAATCAAAAACAATGTTTTATGTCAACATTACTGAAAATGGAAGAAATTATTTTTGACACCTTTTGTTTATTATTAACTCTTGTGTAAGAAAATGCTAACATTATGTAATAAAACAGTACCTAAATAAGTAAATACATAAAAATATTCAATACATTAACATTGCTACCGTTAACACCAAGTTACAGAACAATTAAGGAGTTTGCATTAGTGATCCATATTATGTACGTACCCCAACCATGAAATCAAAATCAACGTTGACTTAGCTATTCTTGCTATAAGTAACACTGTGGAGGCGAAGGTATTCATTAACCTATGTAGATATCTCTATGTATCTACAACTCCGTTTAGTGAATGACAGATATTGCATTACGTCGAACTCGTGAACTCATGAATGCATTAGAAGCGTGGATCCTGTCAGAAGCAATTCCGACCTGATTCTAGAAGCCTTTGAGTCGTGTGTATATAGTCACATGCAGAGATTTCCCTAGACAAACCGAGCAACCATTGCAGGACATGACGGGAATATCGATCTGAAGATAGAAAATCAAAAAGTTTTCCCTTCAGCGGGAACTGCGTATAATAGAATGATATATGAAAACAAATTCCAATGTTTCACGTTAAAAAAAAATTCTAACTTCTCCTTGAAGAATTTTCAATTACTCGATATTTTGACTAGAACTTTTGAAATGTAAACTTCTTTAGCACCGTTGTGATTTGAAACTCTATGAAACCAAAAAGCGACACTAAAAATAGACGAATACATACCTACATCTATAGGATTTAGCCTGCGAGAGAAAGAAATAGAATAATCGGTCTCCTCTTCGTGCGATGCTTCGTAGCCTCCTTATTACGTAAATTTTTAAAGGTTTCATTTCTACCGCGTGTGAACCGCACATTTGTAATTTTTTTCTTCGTATTTTATTTGAATGCCGCAAAGAATCCTAATTGTCCGGAGCAAGTGGGACCATTGTATTTCCTCTCCAGGTATCTTGTGAGGTTGAAGAGAGTAGGGACGGTAAGCAAGTAGGTTGGTAGTTGGTATGTACCTGGTTCTTTTCTGGTCACCAAACACGGCGTAAACACGGTAGCTAAAGTTTTTTTAGACTCTTTCTTAATAAAAATGGATTATTGAAATCACACATCGTTTTAACAATTACTAAAAGAAACATCTGTGCAAGATAGCGTTAATGGAAAATAATATATTTTAAAAGAATCTATATCCAGGTAATCATATCCAGGTAAAATCATTGATATATATACATAGATGAGACATTAAGCGAGTAAATTTGTTCAACGGAATCGTAGGTTAGTACCTCCATTTCTGTGTGACTTATCAAAGTAGGATGGAAAAGGATGAAACCATGGGCTTGAGTAAAAGGAAAGGACGGTCTGACGGCCGAGTTTTTCGACGCGGTGGTTTCAGTTCCCGAAGGCCTGTTCGTACATGATTTGAACACGAATCTCGGAGAATTATGTACGGGATAGCGCCTCTAGGGTAAAATGATGAAAAAAATTCAAACTCAAGACCTAAGAAAATGTTATATATTTAATAAAAAAGATAGATTCTTATCGTCGCCTTAGTTCGTATTTGTCCAACAGACCATTAGAAAATTTTACAGGAGGAAAAGGTTTTCTTTCATTATTTCAATAAAACATTATGAAAGGCGTTTAAGATAAAGCTAATTTCGTAAAGTTAAAGGTCCCAATAGTTAAAATAATTATTTTTCAAGTGATTAACTATCATTTTTTATGATTTATTTTTAATATATAGTGGAGATTGAACAAAAATTAAAATGGTCTGTTGGACAAATAAGAACTGAGGCGACGTTTTGTTATGTTACGTTAGGTTGGGTTAGGTTAGGTTAGGTGGAAAGAATCTGAATACTATCTCAAACTTTTCTCTTGGATCTTGTTTTTCAGCAAAATTTAAATAAGTTTTTTTTATTATTATTTACGCCATTTTCAGGTCATTCAGTGTACATCACCGAGCTCTACATAAGTTTGTTAATCTCTGCTCTCACACATGGATTAACCCATCCTCCCACCGCCCTTTAGGCCTCAACCCCTCGGGCTCCAGCCCTTTAGGTCCTAAATCCCCCGCATCGCCCCCCGGGGACCAGCCCAGCAAGGATTGACAAGAAGATATCCCGAGGTGGCATAAATACACAATGAACTACTGTTCTTTTGCTACGGTTTTACTGAAAATAAGGGGTCATTTGTAGGCACGCCTGAATATTCCTTTCCCCCCTTACAATAATTTCCCGAACACGAGTTTGGATCACTTTCGCAAATCAGACTTTTCCACTGGAGTAAAATTTTATTATCGAAGTATTTATTCTCGAAGATTGTTCAAATGTTCTTACTTACCTAAACTGTGGCAAAAATATAAGATTTCAAAATAATATATGTGTTCTTTCTGATCTCGTTAGGATTTTTTTAAGTAAAACTTCTTTACGCACGCTCGACTTGGGAGGTAAGTTGGTGAATACGTTACGAGAAAGAATAATGCGAACGGTAATCGATGCGAACGGTGATCAGGCGAGGCGTACATACAACACAACTAAGGTGCGTAAATACTGCACAACTAAGTTAAGGCGTACGTACTAACCCAAGTTCGTAGGTCACCCCAAGGTTGTAGGTCACCCCAAAGTCAAAGGTCACCCCAAGGTCATAGGTCACCTCAAAGTCGTAGGTCGCCCCAAGGTCGTAGGTCACCCCAATGTCGTAGGTCACCCGAAGGTTGTAGGTCACCCCAAGGTCGTAGGTCACCCCAAGGTCGAAGGTAACCTTAAGGTCGAAGGTCAACCCATGGTCGTAGGTCACCCATGGTCATATGTCACCCCAATTTTCTTTTATAAGTTAGTGAAGTTTAACTTCAGTCGTGTGGTCTAAAGCACATTCGTTTTTTTTAAACCATAGAACTTTAACAAAGTGATATTTTTGCATATAATTTAATGAAATATCTACTTATCTTAATAATTTCTAAATAAAGTAAATGAAATCATAATATGGGATATAGATGTCTGCACTGCACTTCGTTTCAGAGTGAAACATTCTGTATCGTACAGATATTGATCTCTTTAAATCATTGAAAAAGAAGATAATACTAATAAATCTAAACGAAATATGAAAAAAATCAAGACACAGAAAAATAAAAATCTAACGGTCGCAAGTGACTCGAGCTCAGGATCTCTCGTCTTACCAGGACAAGCGCCTTAACCAATTCAACCACTGAGCCCTGTTACTTTTAATTATTAACAATAATATCTTAATAAATTAAAATACTTTTTTGCTTAAAACCACGAGTTTTATTAATTTTTTGAACCGACCGGTTTCGCTTTACTCAAGCATCATCAGGGTACAAAGTAATACTAGTATTAATGTGTACCCTGATGATGCTTGAGTAAAGCGAAACCGTTCATCATCAGGGTACAAATTAATACTATATATTATTGTTTGGTTTTTCAAAAAGCTCACTTTTTCTGGCACGCTAAAAACGGCACCGCCCCTTAAGTTTCACCCACCTCAAGGTTCACTTTCGGTTAATTCAGTTTCAGACAATCGCGGGAAAGACCAGAATGACCTAAATCACGACCTAAATCGCACGCGAAAAACGACCCTTCCGCCCTTACATTTCACCCACCTCAAGGTTCACTTTCGCTTGAGGAAAAACCACGATCAGCCAAGTTTCAGTACTTGGATTTTGTAAGTTTATTTTTTTTCGACAAAATTAATGCTGCTAGGGATTTATTCTCTCATACGAATTAACGGCGAAAACGGGAACCTCTGATTAAATCACTCAATTCGGCTAGGTTATATTTCCCGCCGACAGGTTCGCCCCTTTAAAAACGTCGGATCGAGAAGGGAAGTAAAAAAAAGTTAGTTTCCCATACAAAACTGATTTTGCTAGGAATTTATTCTAATTAATTAAACGGCTTCGAGAAAGTTCTTGAGAAAAACTGACATTTTATAGAGGCATTACGGAATTAAAGATTACGTTAAAAGTACACCTTCCGGCGGAGATGTTTTTTAATAATCATAAACAATACAAGTTTTAAAAACTTTTAAAATCAAAACATGTGTAGCTCCCCCTTGAAAATGTTTCACAATATTGCATTCAAATTCGACATTTTTCTGACATTAGCAAAAAATTCACTTTCATCGATAAATGCAAATCGTTTGCAGCCTGTAAAATCGGCTGGTATATTAAAATTTTATAAATTTTCTCGAACTTTGCAACACTGAAGATGGAGTCGTGATGGCGTTAAAAGCCACTACCACCTTAAAAAAAGCAGACCCCGCCCTAATAGGTTTTGTATGAAGAATTTTTTTTTTTAATGGCGGATTTCAAATTGCATAGCTCGACAGGGCCTAAATTTACGCGGGATTGGTGCAAATTTGTGCATCGGTCTTGCCTGTGTAAAAAATATAATTATGGAATATTATCTGTCTGTGTATGATATACATAGTAGGTAAGTACCTAATACAAAAGCGCTAAATTTACCCGCGCTTCAACAGCAAATTAAAATGTCAAAAGAAAACGGATCTCTCAGCGGTTTGGGTTGTTGTTTTTCGGGAAACGGCATTGCGGCCGGAAAAACGATTCTGGCTTGGATGTTTTTAGAAAATACGGTACCCTGAAATATAAGGCAACTTTTAACAGTAATATAACGTGTCCGTCTCATGAAAAAATGTTCATGAGGATATGATAAACATATAACATTTTCCAAAAAAATGAGGAAAACGCGTGCCATAGATTTCAGAAGTGGAGATTTTTACTGGCCAGTTTAAATATGTTCCTTCAGGGTAGGTACTTATTTAGGTGGTATTGCAAATATGATGAAAAAGCAAATATTGCCGGAATTTTAGTAACAAATGCGGAGGTACCTACCCGAATACGTAGCTACACAATTAAATGCAATACTTAGGTTAGGTTGTTGTACAACGATACTGAATAACGATACTAATAATATCATTTTTTTAAGGTTCATTTTCAAGTTCTTCGTAAGTTCTATTCAAGTTCTGTTATTTTATCAGTACATGCCAGTTGCATCACAAAACTGAAATAATAACTGAACTTGAATAGAATTTGAACCGAACTTTTACAGAACGTTAAAATTGACTTGAAAAATTGAAGAATTTTTAATTTCGTTAAACAACCCAGCCTAAATATGTGTTTTTTTTTACGTATGTATGCAAGTACCAGCACTCAAAATTTAGGTAGGTACCCATCTGCATATAACAACTCGGTATCATCCGACTATATTGCATACGTATTAGTTTTCTAATTTTACAATGAAATTACTCGAAGTTGAACGGGATATTTTTTAAAAGTATTAAATTCATATAGCGCTTTATTTTAAGCAGTGAAACTACTGGTGAGTTCTGGCATTATAAAATTTGTATGAAAATGTACGTACGCTCATAACTTCCGAAGGACTGCAACAATTTGAAAAATTCTTTTTTTGTTGTGTTTGTTATTGTTAGAACAAGGTTTGTATAAAATTACTGGTGAGTTCTGGCATTACGAAATTTGTAAAAAAAAATTATAGGTGGCGCGCGAGCTGTTTGAAAAATAAATGTACCGGGAATTAGTGTATGTAATGCGGCAGGTGGGGGGGGGTGGAAACAGGAAGGGGGGAGGGGAGCCTGGGAGGGGGGAGGGGAACTCGGGAGGGGGTTTACGATACGGAGAAGCCTAGGAGTGAAGTGGGGTGAGGGAAGGTGAGGGAGGCGGAGTGGAAAGGGGAAGAGGATGCTGGTGAGGAAGGGGGGGGGGGGATTCCTGGTTCCTGGATACAATAGTGAGCTCTGGCAACACGAAATTACGCATTGCTCAACCGTTCATCCGATTGCGATGAAACTTTGGGGATTTGATGTGTGCATGCCTACAACGGTGTCTATATACTAACATATGGTAGGTTTTTGCTACTAGGCCCTGCGGGCGGCTTTATAAACATTTGTATGTATAACCGCTAAGCGTTGCTAAACCATTCATCGGATTGCGATGAAACTTTAGGTTTTGATGTGCGCATGCCTACCATGCCTTTATGGCAGTAGATACCTACCCGCTTACTATGAATTTTTTAAGTTAGTTTTAACCAGTTAATTGCATTTGCAATAGGCATAAGCTAGTACTAGTATTAATGTGTACCCTGATGATGCTTGAATAAAGCGAAACCGGTCGGTTCAAAAAATTATGTCAAACCACAAAGTGATTGCTTTCTACAATAATAATATCGAACTATTTTTTTCAAATATTTTTGGCAGCTACCTTTCGAACAACTGATTTGTTACTTAGAAAATGTCTCGGATAAAAATATACAAATTTTATTTATATGAGATTCTTAATTATTAATTACGTTACAACGCATAAATAAAAATTTATAGGTTTTTTCGTTCAGATTAATTTATTATTATTATTTTCTTCTTTGGAAAAAAATAACCTTCCATGAATGCTGTAGAAATAAGATTCCAGAGACTATGATCCATGATCCCTGATGCCAAGCAAGAAGATTATAAAAATGAGATCCAATTTATGATGAAAACCATTTATGATTGTGTGAGAAACGTGGAGAACCACAAATAATGCAAGGCTGATGTAAACGAAATGCGCAAGATTAAGGAAGGACCCTCGGATGGTTTGGGCCTTTTTGTAGAGCAAATGAATGAAGAAAACGAGTCTAAGGAGAATATATGACGCAAATGTGAATCAGATACTTGAGTGGAGCCATGTCAAGAGTCAGGTATTGGACAATTAGGGATAGTGTGAGGGATCAATGGCACTAAATGGACAATTTTTTAATTTGATTTTGAAGAAAAAAAACGTCGCAGGAGACCAAAATTTACTTCAAATAATTTCAGGAATTACTGGTTAAAGCAAGTCAAGTACATGCCTTAACACACATATAAATATTGTTATTATTTTCAGCATTGTAGATCCTCAAATGTTTTTGATATCACATTTAAAGTAATAAAATACGCCAACAAAGAACTCAACCGAGTGTAGTTACTTTGATACAATATTCAGTATGAGAAGAAGAAAATGAGTAGAGTAGTTGTGTTAGTGGCTGCCACAAAGTGTCCCCTGTTTCCGCTGGGCAAACCATGTGCGCGGTGCCATTTAGATTTGGGTAGCTATTTATCCAGGCCTGCCATTCAACAACACTTAGGCAAACATTAGTTCGGCTGTCTGCAGTTGTGCAAATGTTTATTTCATACAAATCTATGGAGCCAAGACCACGCAGAGGACTTAATGGCCTGTGAATATCGCGGCGCGCCAACTTACAAAGGCAACAAATGTATTTGGAAAATGAACAATTCAAGGCTGCGGTGGTAGTTTAGTTAAGTTGCTGCTTGTTCGAGATGTCAGCCTGAATGCTACGAGCATTGGTAGAACACGAGAAGCGGGTATGGGTAAGGTATCCATTTATTTTTAATAAGAATGAAAGGTCACTTAGCGTGGTTTGGGCAAAAAGGGACCGAAATTAGATAAAGTTAGTTATCTAGTTACAAAATTGGTATTTATGTTTAACAAGCTGTTTTATAATTAAAATTAAAAATCTCTTGCTCAAAGTATTCATCATCATTCAGAACTGTATACTTTTAGCAGGTGGATGAGCTTGTGTATTATGTTTGCAAGAGATGAGAAGGCTGATAGAGATATTGAGAAAAGGGTAAATGTAGGTAACTCAATTAATAGAGGACAGGAGGCCCTGAGGAAAATAATTTCCTTCAGAAACTATGTCATCTTAGGGGACGCGTTGAGAGTCCTTTTAAGGAAGGGAAGGATAGGAAATTATGGGAAAGAAAAAGGTATGAGGGGTGGGTAGACCTCTGGGGGCAGTGAGTGCATGACCGACGGACTCATGAATTCATCCATCCAACCGCGGTGCAAGGCGATGGGTCTATAGAGTCCGGCTGGAGAGGTCAAATGGCCTCCCTTAACCAGTATCTTTTGATCCTGCCCACCATGCAGTAGGTGGGCAGACATATTCCCCGCCGAGACCTGGACAAACCTCACCTCCTGAACCCGGGCTCCCTTGTTAAGTACCAAATGCAGCGAACCATTTGGGGTGTCCTATAGAAGAGGTATTGGTTTTCTAATAAATGTTTCCCGGGGCGGTGGTACCCATACCCGCCTCACAAATTGAACCTAAAGTGGGGTTGCATTTCACCATAAAAAAATAATATAACGCTAGAAGAGACTTCCGTACAAATTTAAATGAGAACCAATGTGCAACGTACTAATTACCTTTTTTTACTAGACCGTTTATCACTATTTAGGTCTGTTTCTCTTACAATTGCCTTAAATATTGTATATTGCCTTTGAAACACAGTTTTGCACGAAAATTTGGCCGAAATTAGGCCAGTTATTGGATCACGAAACATGCCCACGATTCACTTCTTGCGATATTATTCATTCTATGCACTTTACTGTGTTGTCTGATAGCTATTGCATTGAATAAAAAAAATCTTCTCTATTTTAATTGAGTAGAACTCCAAGAGTAGGTTTTTCAACAGTTTTTTTTGTGGTTTATTTCTTATTAGTGTGAAAATGCAATAAAATTCTATCAACAAAATTACAAATGTTGTGTTTAAAAAATATATTTTATTGCCTTATCTAAATCTAATGTTGGTCGAAGCAACAGATTAATGGGTCGAGTAGTTATAAATAATTCATATCATATTTTAGTGTAATAATTTTGAACAACAGACCTTTCACGTCAATAACCATTTAATGCAGGTTTCACTAAATCCAATACCCTTCGTCGTATTCGTTAGAAGTTTGATGGAATGCGTCCAAATCGCGTAAGAAATCTCCCTTCCGAAGCCGCTTCACAACTGTCTGCTGTGAAGCGGGCTTAAGTTTTGGGTTTGGTTTGGTACGGGGTCCGTATAAACACAATAACCGAGAGTTAGTATTATAACCAACCACTTTCTTAGAATCGGAAGATAAACAATGCTGCATCAGCCATTATGGTGTTGATGTTTGTAATTCTGTTTTGGAAGATCAATGCAGATTGGTTATATCAAATACCTAGAGTCTGGAGTATTTGGTAATACCCACGATATCTCTAGATTGTTCATTCCAATTCATCTATTTATTGGATTTATAGAATTTTTTTAGACATCCAATAAATTAATCTAAAAATATATATTATCTAGCGAGTACCCTGCGTTGCAACGCTTCTGAAATAAATAAATTGCTTCTCGGAAATGGTCTAATAAAATTTTAGTAAGTATCTGCTAAAACGTCGAGTTTGATATTCTACATTTTGGTATTGGTTAGAATAAATGTTTACAAATACTCGTAATATATTATGTTTTAAATTTATTGTGATTGTAAATTTCCATTTGCTATATTCCGTTTTAATAATACTTTTTTTTAAATTTTATACGTTCGTATATTATACCTATTATTTTTTTTTACATTAACTCCGCACAGGAGGCCCTGAGGAAAATAATTTCCCTCAGGGCCTATGTCATCTTTGAGGATGCTGTGTGGAGGGTCTTTTTGAGGAAAGGAAGGAGTGAACATGGGTCTTGAAGAGACCCATGTTGTAGGAGGGAGGAAACAGCCGCGTTATTATATATTTATATTTAGTGATCAAAATAGATATTATTTATTTACCATTACTTACCTGTTACTTTTAAAGTCATTAATATTTTAGTAATTATTCTTATTTTTTTGTTATAATTCAAGTTATTCCTGTTGTCAATGTGACTTATCAATGAGTTTGAAAAAAGCTGTTTGAAAACTGAATGTACTGGGACTGAATATACGGAATGCGGGAGGGAGGTTGGCGGGCAGGGGAGCGGGAGAGAGGTGAGGGTAGGCGGGAAAGGTGGAAGGGAACGGGGACGCACGAGAAAGGACGTGAAAGGAGAAATAATTTATTTCGTTAAATATGGCATTGCAACGCATGCCGGGAGCCAGCTAATTTGTTATATTTATTTGATTTTATTGTTGTCAGCTATAAATATATTGTCCAGCTATACAATTTACAGTTTGAATTGTTCTTGTAGTTTTATATTTTCAATAAATCATGTTTATATATTTTTATTAACTAAAATAATTGTAAAGCTGCACATCTCGACACAAGATTGCCTTAGTAATCTGAACTGCCTAAGTTTTGGTAGCGTCACACAATTTTTATAATAAATAAAACAATTGAGAATATCAGACATTTTAGAAATTTTCCATTAGTAATCACATTTTATTTATTTTAAGTTGTATAACAAACAAAAAATATTCCGTAAGTTAATTTAATAGTTTATCTTGATGTATCGTTTATGAACTTTTCTTCAATAAAATGGCTTTGAATATATCCCATTGAATCGTGAAATGACATGGAGGTGGTGTTGTATTTGAGCATTACCCCAAACTCATCTCACCCTCTCCCCTCCCCCCTCCACCCACTGTCACTAAACTCTGCTTAACCGTAATACATAGTTCTTCGTCTCTAACAGCACAATATAATATAAGGGGAATTATAGCCACTTAGAAATACGCCAAGATTTGCAAAATTCACTTCTTACGAAAATTATGAAAAGTCCGGTAAAGATGTCTAGAAACAGAGAGGAAATTTTTAAGAGACGACATCTTATCTTATCTTATTAATAATATATATAAAACAAAGTCGGGTTAGTTACACCATTTATAAACCCAAGAATGCCTGGACCGATTTTTATTATCTTTGATTTGTTGGATTTGTCTCTGCCCCGAATAGCAGTATAGCTATTATAGTACGGGAGGCGAAGCAGGGATTTTTGGATTTACTCAAGCGCATCAGATGAACTAAGGGGAGGTACCTCCCGACCCTGTTATGGACTACCACCATTTATGAACCAATAATATTGGTGGGTGCGGCTAGGGCAACCGATCGGATTAGTAAAAAAAAATCGATCCCCGTAGTTACTCGAGCGTGTCAGATTAAGGTATTGTGAGTTAATTACATGCAGAAAAGTTTACATTTCAATAATCTGACGATTTGGACGTAGCCTAAACTCGAAGCAGATTTTTGAAAATGTAAAAAAAAATCGTGACCTTGACATACTCGAGCGCGTCAGATTTTTATACAGACGGTTCAGTTTGATGTCCTTATTGTGCTGATCTATAACCTGACAATTATGTGGAGGGGTTTTCTTAATCTGACAGTTTTAAGTTTTTTATTACTGAATAGAATTACAATGAACAAAAAATAATATATACCTATTATAATGATAAAAAGAAAATCGTTTAATTAAACTTCTTAAAAATTTCACTTATTAAATTTCTATACACAATGAATAAACCAAAGCGTCGTACACGACGCTTAATAAATAAAACAATTGAGAATATGAGACATTTTTGAAATTTTCCACTAGTAATCACATTTTATTTATTTTAAGTTTTATAACAAACAAAAAATATTCCGTAAGTTAATTTAATAGTTTATCTTGATGTATCGTTTATGAACTTTTCTTCAATAAAATGGCTTTGAATATATACCATTGAATCGTGAAATGACATACAGGTGGTGTTGTATTTGAGCATTACCCCAAACTCATCTCACCCTCTCCCCTCCCCCCCCCTCCACCCACTGTCACTAAACTCTGCTTAACCGTAATACATAGTTCTTCGTTTCTAACAGCACAATACAATATAATGTAAGGGGAATTATAGCCACTTAGAAATACGCCAAGATTTGCAAAATTCACTTCTTACGAAAATTATGAAAAGTCCGGTAAAGATGTCTAGAAACAGAGTGGAAATTTTTAAGAGACGACATCTTATCTTATCTTATTAATAATATATCTATATAAAACAAAGTCGGGTTAGTTACACCATTTATAAACCCAAGAATGCCTGGACCGATTTTTATTATCTTTAATTTGTTGGATTTGTCTCTGCCCCGAATAGCAGTATAGCTATTAAAACCTCGGAAAAATTCACGAAAGAACAATTATAAATAAAAATTTTGTCTTCATTCATTTTGTATGGAACGAATTATCATCTTCAAAAGAGTATTGTGGTAAGTATAATATTGAATAATGAGTTAATTTCAACAATTCTAAAACGCCTAATGTTGATGCGCTCATTGTTTTTGCTTTTGTTCTTACACATATAATGCTGTCCCTCTTTCTTACACCCTAAATGTCAATAGTCGAAAATGAGACAAATAGTGAACGTATGTCTGCAACCCTCCGAAGGAAATATACAATAGTTATAATAAATGTCACACACAAATGAAACGCAATTCCTGTAAGTAAGTGGAAAAGTAAGAAAATCACAAAAAATAAAAATCCTTACACAACTCCATCTCTGATACTGAAAAAAACAAAACGCGGACATTTGCGCATCGATAATTGCTTCGATGTGTAATTTTTAATTAAATAAAAAAAACTACATTTAATTCAGCTAATAAGTTCAAACAATAGTTGTTGATTCTGAGGAGGTACAAAGTTCGTCAGGTCAGCTAGTTATATATATATATTTAAAATATCAGATATGAATATCGGAAACTTAAAAGGGTGTAAATGTCATTTTTAAAACAGGAGGTAGACGGGAATTAAAGTACGCTCAAACATTCAAAGAAAACCCTATTTAAGTTACATGCCAAATCAACATGTTAACAATCTAATGCTTCCATGGAAGAGTGGTATTAATATAGTTGAACATATGTACTTAAATAAATATATCACATAAATGTACATTGTATATATATTAAAAAAATGTTTATTTATTTTTTGGAATAAAAATAATATAAACTTTTTTCCACTTAATTTATTTGTGACCGTTTGGTATCAGCCTGTTAAAGCCATCTTCAGACTGGTTGGAAGATCTGAGTCCCTGTAACCGGTTACGGTAACAAATAAATCAAATAAAAAAATGTTATAAATTGTTTTGTAATGGAATTCCACCACAATTTTATAATTGATGAATTGAATAATTAAAAATGTTTGTAAAAGATATCATAATTTTCAAATTATTTATGTTTGATTAAGTGAGGCGTGTATATATTGCTTTTGCCAATTAATTTGCATACAAAAACAAGACCGTTTCTCCAGAATTCAACATCTGAAACCCAAATCCTGGCTTTATTAAAATACTGCAGCAGATTATGCTCCCCCGATTCTATGTTAAGTAAATATTTTCAAAGGCTTTCATGGGCGGGTAGTGTATCGCGTAGGATTCGTTCTATCTATTCATCTGAGTGAACTACACTGAGAACAACTACTTTAGGCACCTACTCCTACTATCGCACCGATTGGAGAGGACTCCCAACCGTTTGCCATGCCCTTATTATTTATGAATTTTGTCTTCGTCCCAAACAGATGCTCGAAGGATACACTGGATACAATCACCCAGCGCTTGCCACCTCGTGAACTTTCACCAACCTGTCCCATTATCTTGTCTATATTTTGTCATACTAACACATAATGTATCTTGTATTTCCCGCTAAGCACTGCCAACTGCTTACTAACAACGTATGCAGGTACACTGGAGGTCTAAATTCATCAAATGTAGCTTCGTTCTTTCAAAAAAATTAGAGTCCTAGTCCTGGTATAAGTAACTATCTGTTACTTATACCAGGGCGGTAAGTGGTGGATAACGTCCAATATCGCACGGAGTGCAGATAGGGCAAAATACTAATAATGCAATTAGTAATGTACTGTTCATTTGGGAGGTGTTAAATAGCCGGTGTTATGAAACTTAACCTGTTTTTGTAGTATTAAAGGGAAAACATCTTTAGCACCGTTATGATTTGAAACCCGATGAAAAGAAAAATAACGACACCAAAAACAACACATACTTATTTAACATTTAGCCTGCAAGAAAATGAGATAGTGGAATCAGTCTCCTCTTTGTGCGATGCTTCGTTGCCTTCCCACTCTTTTCTACTTAAGTTTCTTAAGATTTCACTACTACAAATTGCTCACCTGTTTTTTTAATTATTTAAATGAAAATAAAACTCTTTTTGTATACTACTACTTAACAATTTTTTTCAGTAGGGTACAAAGAATGCTCAATACGTATACATATTGAATCCTGGTTTTAAGACATTTTGATTATTTTAATTAAATAGGAAGTCCGAGGAAAATATTTTCCCTCTGTACGTCATCTTAGGGGATGCTATGTGGAGGGTCTTTTTAAGGAAATAAAGGAGAGAAAGCTCTAATAAGGAAAAAAAAACGAGTGTGCTCTAGAACACACGACTGAAGTAAAACTTCACTAACTTATAAAAGAACATATGACATTGGGGTGACATATGACATTGGGGTGACATATGGCATTGGGGTGACCTATGACCCTGAGGTGACCTATGACCTTGGGGTGACCTACGACCTTGGGGTGACCCACGACCTTGGGGTGACCTACGACCTTGGGTTAGTATGTACGCCTTACCTTAGTTGTGCAGTATGTATGCCTCACTTGATCACCGTTCGCATCGATCACCGTTCGCATCGATTACCGTTCGCATCACACTTTTCGTAACGCATTCACCATCTTACCCCCCAAGTCAAGCGGGCGTAAAGACCTTTTAATTAAAAAAGGTCAGTGTGTCCAGGAGTGAGGACGTATAAATCCATCCAAACCAAATCCCTCCAACTACGGTGCAAAGCGATGTGAGGTGAAAAGGTGTTCCTCAACCCTCGCTCGATCTGCGCGACTACTAAGTAGGCGGGCCGACACATATGATACAATTTTTATTTAGATTTGAGGCCAAAATATCGAACCCGACCTAAAAATTATTCTTTCAAATCAAAAGTTTTAGGAAATATATGATGTGGACATGCTCCTTTATTTATTCGTGTTTTAAATTGTAATTTTATAAACCATTGAAGTATTCATTTTTCATAATTTTAGAGTCACGCAATTATTAATTAGGTAATAATATTTAAGAAAAACAATTTTGGTCTATTTACTAGGCAAATATAATGAAATATAAAAAAATTATTATTAACTCAAAAAATTAGCAAAGCTAAAAAATCATTGAAAATTAAATTCTCGACTATACTTCACAATTTAAACCACACATTAATTAAATGGCATATATCCGTATTAGAAATTTGCTATTTATTTTGTTTTGTTGCATAGCCGTTCCTCCTAAGAGTATATTAAAAAAAATATATATATCTTTTTATCAAATTGCGAATATAATTTAAAATGAATTTGAATATAATTTAAAATGAATTTGAATATAATTTAAAATGAATTTGAATATAATTTAAAATGATTTTGAATATAATTTAAAATGAATTTGAAAATAATTTAAAATGAATTTGAATATAATTTAAAATGAATTTGTCAACAAAATAGCGTATTAAATAGTATAAACCGACGAAAAAGAAACAATAATTTTTTTTTTTTAAATGTCGATAACCTCATATGTGGTTAGCAGGACAGTATGTAAGAGATGGGGTAGTTGGTTGGAAGTTGGTTGGTTGGAGTAGTCTAGTGAGGCGTGGGACTACCCCCCGAAGCCGCTACTGAAGTTTGCAGGCGGCCAGTCATCTGTGAATGTAAACTGAAGACCTTGTCACGTGGCACGTGGCTGGCAACGCCACTAGAATTACTCTACTGTCTGCCTGCTTTATTATTGCTGCTTATTTTAGAGCCATTATAAATAATTATGACATTCTTTGTCAGCTCTTTTTATCACCAATGTTGACAAATATGATATTAGTTTTGGTGACGCGAAATTAATCCTCATACAGTTGATTGACCCTCTGATATTATAAATTTTATAAAATTATAATTTTTTATTCACCATTTTTTTTTTCGACAACGTTAGCTCCATACAGGAGGCCCTGAGGAAAATAGTATTCCTGTAGTATGGAGGGTTTTTTTAAGGAAAGGAAGAAAATTAAGTTCTGGGTAGGAAATAGGTATGAGGGGTGGGTAGGAATCTGATTGTCAGTGTGTCCAGGAGTGACGGGCGTATAAATCCATCCCTTCAACTGCAGCGCAAGGTGATGGGTCGAGGGATGCCTGGAGAGGTCAAAAGAGTTTCTCTCGATCCGGCCCGCCACGCATCAGGTGGGCAGGCACATCGGCTGTTAAGTCATCAAACGTAGCAAACCACTTGGGGTGGAGAAAGAGGTAGCGCAACACGGTATAACACCCCAAAAACAAATAACAAAAATATGGCCGAATTGTTGATTATCCAATAAATGGTTGCAGGGACGGCGGTAGTCATACACGCCTCGTAAAATGCAATTTACCTAAAATCAGCCTAATTATATTCACCTTTAATAAAAAGTTGGTAAAGTCGATATTTTGTACTTATACGCTGGTATATACAGTACACACACAAGTAATTTAATGCTTGATATATTTAAATGAAAATATGTTTTATGATTTTGTTATTTGGCCGTGCATGATATCTGCCCCCCCCCCCTTTACAGAGACACTTATTTATATTTTATGTAAGATTTCGAAGAAAGCTAACGGTGAAGATTGCAGGTGCTTCGTTAATAAATTCCTGAAGATTTGAATAAAGTTCAGTGATAGATGAGTTTCTTGAAAACAAAAATACCGAGATGATAATTTTCTTCTAAAATTTACTAAGCAAGGTATTTTCCCCAATCCGACTGCATATTGTACACAAGAATGCCCGGGGCCATTGCCGGATGATGGCATTATTTTTTTCATAATTATTGACTTTTTATTAAAGTTCAATTTCTGTTATTTAAGTCATCCATAATTTCACATGAAACATTTTCCGCTTATAATAACGGTAGTTACGAAACTAAAATCAAATTAATTTTAAAACATTATTGTAAATAACAATACACGCCGCTTTGATCTCAGTGAAACTTAATTAAAATTATATTAAATTGCAACACGCAATAATTACGAGTACCTATAATGAAATTTGATCTTACACAGCTTAACCAATTTATTGATTGGTTGCAAACCACTTAATTGCGTGATTATGGCAGTGACGAGGGGCTGGCGTTTTATTGTAAGATCACTTTATTTTATTAATTTATTTATTTTATGTTACGGAAAAACACCAGTAATATTTTATTATATTTTTGTGATTTATTTTTGGGGTGTTATGCCATGTTGCGCCAGCTTCTTCTTGAGCCAACGTTTCGGACAGTATTACAGTCTGCACGTCTGTCCTGACGATGGATACTCTAACTTTGTCCGAAACGTTTTCTAAAGAAGTAGGTAGCGCAACACCCCAAAAATAAATAATGACAATACTTTTGGCCGTGAAAATCTAATCAAACAGTTCATTGGTTACGGTGGTAAAATGTACTCGTACATATTAAGGTTCTATGACATTTCATCCTGCGACAATTCATCCGGCGACAGTTCATCCGGCGACAGTTCATCCGGCCGACAGTTAATCCTGCTGACAGTTCATCCTGCCGACAGTTCATCCGGCCGACAATTCATCCGGCGACAATTCATCCGGCCTGATAATTTAGAAGATTTTTTCTTCAAGTAAGTATGCAAAGAGGATAAACGGCCGTACAACCAAAATCGATGTACTTATATCTGAAGGCATCTTGAGTGGAAATCCGCTGTAACCTAACCTAACCTAACCTAACAAATAAGTCAATTCACCCTAAAAAGATGGTGCTAATTTCAGATAAAAAAGTTATATTATATGCAGAAAGGAATCGTTTTTTGCTAAGCTGACTGCACGTATAAGTATGTCGTATTTTGTTGTTCACGCATGCTTCTTCGGAGAGTCGAAATTATTGTTAGTAAAAATATTTTTACAGCGGATTTCCACTCAAGTTGGGTTCAGATATAAGTGTATCGATTTTGGTTGTACGCCCGTATATCCTCTTTGCTTACTTACTTGAAGAAAAAATCTTCTAAATGATCAGGCCGGATGAATTGTCGCCGGATGAATTGTCGGCCGGATGAACTGTCGGCAGGATGAACTGTCGGCAGGATGAACTGTCGGCAGGATGAACTGTCGCCGGATGAATTGTCGCCGGACGAATTGTCGGGTCACCAGATATTAAGTACCTAATATTTAATGGTGGGTGCCAATTATATTTTTATCTGTAATGTCTTATGTAAAATTATCAATTAACTGATGATGTGCGAAGTGCGTCGGTGTGTGAGTATGTTTGTAGGTGTGAGAAGTCTCAGCGCCTTTGCGGTGATTTTTCATAAAAACGGCGCTATACAAATCATTCAAATGTTATTTTCATTAACTGTGAAGGGAAATGTTTGCGCATTAAACAGTTTGTATAATTGACATGGTGCCGCTTTTAAATTTGGTCAGTAAATCCGAGAAAATTTCGGTGTAAGAGTTTGGGGATATATTATTGAATGTATGAAGAGCACGGTTAATTGGCGAATTAGTTGCAGGAATTGTTTGTGTAGTGAAAACTTCTTTATCACCGTTGTGATTTGACACTTGATGAAAAAAAAATAGCGGTACTAAAAAAAGACAAATACATAAAATATATATGTAAAGGATTGAGCCTGCGAGAGAATGAGACTAATAGGTCTCCTCTTTGTGTGGTACTTCGTAGCCTATCTATCGGTCTCTTATTTGTGCGGTGCTTCGTATCCTTTCCACTCTTATCTACTCTAGTTTTCTGAAGGTTTCACTTCTACCACGTGTGAACTGCATACTGTGATTATTGAAGAGAAAACTTCTTTATAAAAATATTTCTCAACAAAATATCGTCACTGTAAATAAATGCGTTGTGATTTTAAACTCGATGGAACGAAAAGTAGCGATACTAAAAAGAGACAAGCGCAAACATTTATAGGATTAAGCCTGCGAAAGAATGAGATAGTATACATAATTGGTGACTGACCAACTCAGAATGAAACCAACTAAGAACCATCCCACAAATGTCATTAAGAGTGATAATATTATTTTTTTAAATGGTTAAATAGGTTAAGTTAGGTTATGGTTACCGGGTATTTTAAAATTATTTTTTCATAGCTCTTGATGACCTTTCTGAGGTGGTTCTGAGTTGGATGCATTCTGAGTTGGCATGGAACCGTTTTTCAATAATTTTTAAAACTAGTAAATATATTGTTATTTTATAAGAAAAACTTTCTTTTTATAACTTTGTTGAAGGTTATTCCCATCAGTGAAATATATCATATTAGAATAAGTTAACAATAATAATCTAAACGAAAATATGAAAAAGAACAAGAAACAGAAAAACAGAAAAAAGACAATGGTCGCAACTGGTACTCGAACCCAGACCTCTCCGTCTAACCGGGACGAGCGTGTTAACCAATTTGGCTATTGCCACCTTCTGTCAAACCGTCATATTTGTCAATCTCATATTTTCAAAATTTAGAATTAACGTCATTATTATCAAGTAATTATTTTTCCATATTACGGGCAACTACCCTTTTCATTGGAAACAATCATTCTAAGAATAGGTTTGTAATCTGGATAGCGTCTCGGATAGATATATCCGAATTTATTTATATGGAATTGACTTTTTATAAAAGTCAATTGTTCAGTAATATGGAAAAATAATTAGTTGATAAAAATGTTAATTCTAAAATTTGAAAATATGAGATTGACAAATATGACGGTTTGACAGAAGGTGGCAGTAGCCAAATTGGTTAACGCGCTCGTCCCGGTTAGACGGAGAGGTCTGGGTTCGAGTCCCAGTTGCGACCATTGTCTTTTTTCTGTTTTTCTGTGTCTCGTTCTCTTCCCTATTTTCGTTTAGATTATCATTGTTAACTTATTCTAATAAAATATATTGTTTTTTAATATCTTCATTTTAACATTAAATGAAATTTTACAAAAGATATATATTTTTATTTTGTTTTCTTTATTTTTCGCATGCCAGTTTTTTCGCTTTCTAAAATATTTATCTACCTAACTGTCTTCATGCACATTGTGTGCCTGAGTTTTAAATAAGATTATGAAAAGTAGATTTGAAATAAAAGGGTTGCGGTAACGCAAGGGGTGGCTGTAGGAAGTTTAAATAACCGCGCAGGGGGTGCGTAATTGCCTAACGGATTTATCTGAAAGCCAATAACCAAAAGGCAGACGTTCGCATAAATAGAGGAAATATTGAAACGTAAAAACGATTTGCAGCTCTCTGTTTTCACAAAATCAGAATATTACAAACTTTTTAGGCGTTATTTATTTTATGCACCTTCCTGTCAAAGTGAAATATTTGCAGTAGAAGCGTAGATGGGTGATTATATGTATAATGACGTATGATGTCAAACAATTATAAGGGAGTATTTTCAGTGGAAATTCGGTTGAATTGTCACGGCGGAAGAAGGAACATTTAAAAAAATGTTATTTAAATAAAACTAGCTGACCCGACGAACTTCGTAACGCCTCAGAATCAATAACTGTTGTATTCACTTATTAGACGAATTACACTCACTTTTTGAAGTAAAACTTCTTTACGCACGTTCGACACTTGGGGGTAAAATGATTTATACGTTATGAAACGTTACGAAAAAATGTTATCAATGTGAAACGCTAAACAATGATATGAGTTGAGTTGAGTTGAGTTGAATTGAGTTGAGTTGAGTTGAGTTGAGTTGAGTTGAGTTGAGTTGAGTTGAGAGCTGAGAGCTTAGAGCTGAGAGCTGAGAGCTGAGAGCTGAGAGTTGAAAGTTGAGAGTTGACTTGAGTTGATGGGGATGTTGAGGGGATGGGGATATTTTTATTCCTGTTATTGTTATATTGTTAGTGGACGGCAAAGGTTAGTGAAGTTTTACTTCAGTCGTGTGGTCTAAAGCACACTCGTTTTTTTTTATTATTAAGTTAACACTTTTACAATGAAGCAATTATCGATGCGCAACTGACCGTGTTTTTTTTTTAGTCAGTATCTATCAGAGATGGCGTTGTCTACGGATTTATATATTTTGTGACATTCTTACTTTTCCTCTTACTTTATCTACCTACTAATTAACTCTCTATGGGAGATTTCTTACACTAGTGAACTTATGTATGGACACTTTTTATAAATTTCTTGTATTTGATGTTCATTCGCTCTTTTTTTAAATCACGTTGGTTTTTAACTGTAATTTTTTAGCTAATTAATTAAACATCAAATTATACTGTTATATTTTGAATAGGTTAAAATATATTTTTTAGAAAAATAACGAAAATGCTGAATAAAACAACAACATGGCAAAACACAAATTATTTATCGATTACGAAGATTTTGCATAATATTTCAAATTAAGATTGAAAGTTAGTATTTCATTGGAAATCTTTTAAGTTTAACTTCCTCAATACTTCTAGGCATGGAGTCCACCAAACGTCACTAATTTTCAGTTTTGATGACCTGGAACCCTGCTTGAATATTCGCTTCAATTATTTCTCTTTTATTGCTGGGTTTGCGACGACAAACCAGTATTTTCAAACTAGACCAGAGATTTTCAATAAGATTCAAGTCCAGATGGTTCCCTGGCTAAGGTAGAACAACAATTTGGTGGTTCTGTAACCATTTCATGCTCGTTTTGCTATGTGATATGGGGGTCCACGCTGCTGGAAATTGCATTTACCACGGTTACCCTCGAACAAATAATTGTACTGGGTAATATTTTTGGCTCCAGAATCACATATTGATGCTTGTTAGCCTTAATTGTGGCTTCTACTACTCCCAGACGTCCAAAACTATCCTGTATCATGCAAACCCACACCATTACACTCAAAGGAAGTTTCCTTGTCGCAGTAGTGCATTCTGGTATCACATCTTCAACTTGTCGCAGTGGTGCATTCTGGTATCACATGGCAACGAACAAATCTGATTCCATCACTCTCAAAAGTGAAACTTTTGGTCTCATAACTCCATTTCACCTGTGCCCAGTCTTCTTTCCTTATGTGTTACAGCCCATGTTTGCAGTTTATGTCTCTGTTTCATGTTTTGTTTAGACTTTTATTATTCTTGCATAATTTCTTCCTAAATTTTATATCAGTAATATCGAGTCCAGCAGCTTTAACCACCTAGTTAATATCTTTGGATGTTTGACGACGGTTTTGAAGGGTAAGGTCACACATGCTCCTATCAATTCGTGGCGTAAACTTTGGCTTTTTAACGATTTTCGGACTGTTTTTGTAGTTTTAGTCTCCTTGCAACGTTGGCAAAACTTTCTTACTCCAGACTTGGTAGCTCCGCCACCAAATATTTTTGCAATTTCTTCATATGTGTAGCCTTATTCACCAAGTGCAATATCTCTGCTTCGGTTTGGGTGACAAAACGGGGGTAAAACTAATCGTGTTGCACCTTATAGTGTCCTGATTGGAGCACACGACGATCCTCTGCACTTTGTGGTTGGTTTAGACAGAACACGAGACATTGTCGGGTTGCCAAAACTCAAAAACATTATTCTCAAACATTGGTGGTTTTAAAGGCGTTTGCTCCCATTTCTCTTAAAGAGTGATAAGAATTTTGAATCACCATATGGCATATCGTATAGTATGTTTATTAATCAACTTTAGCACAAGGAATACGAAAAAAAAATTTAGAAAGATTACGTAACTAAATAAGTTGGTTTTTATAAGGCAAACGACAAGATACAAGAAATCTCGAAAAGTGTCACTAATGTACGTTCACCGTTTGTCTCATTTTCGACAATTGACATTTAGTGTGTAAGAAAGAGGGCAGCATTGTACATATGTTTAAGAACAAAAGCAAAACAATCAGCGCATTGACATTTGACGTTTTTAAATTTTTTGAATTCACTCACTATTAAATATTATACTTATCACAATATTGCTGCAGCTCTTTCAAAATATGGGAATTCGTTCCATACAGAATGCATGAGGAAAAGAATTTTCTTAATAACTATTCTGCTATTCAGGGCGGAGACAAATACAACAAATCAAATATCATCAAAATCGGTCCAGCCGTTCTCGAGTTATAAATAGTGTAACTAACCCGACTTTGTTTTTCATAAAAAGATTGAATAAGTTTGTTATTAAGTTCTGCTAGTATTTTAGCTTTCTGTGACAGCTTTTTCGGCCAACAAGGCCATTTTAAAACTGTGGTTTAACCACCAGGAGACGACTTATTTATCCGATATTAAATTAAATTTTTTTGGAGGCATCTAAATTGATTTATTACAGGTAAAAACAATTTGCTGAGAAAATAATTGACACAGTAGATACTCTATTATTTGGGGTACTTCGAAAATTAAAAATAATTTGTATAAATAATTCATCTTAAAGTGGTTTAACAACAGTTTGAAAATGGCTTTGTAAGCCGAAAGAGCTGGCATAAAAAATAAAACTAAAATACTTGTAGAACATAACATCATTTAATTTAAATTTTTAAAAATTAAATGCAGTCTACAAATCAAACACAAAAACAATTAATAGAAAAAGGAATAATAGGCAAGAGTTGGCTCTAAACTAGTGGTGCAGAAATAGCTCATTCTACAGATTTGTTTGTAAACTTTTCATTTAATTAGTTTCCCAATTAATGTTTCTCAAACCTTATTTTAATAAACTTAAAAATGAAAAGGTTTCATGTATTATCCTTGTCATTTCGAAATTCATACATTTGTTCAATATCAACAACATTTTCCACAAAATTCACATCAAATTAGTAAACATAACACCAAATCAGCGTGAAAATAAGACCTTTTAATTTATGAAATATCTCAGTCAGGCAAGTCCTCAATTCCCCGAGCGATTCTGATGCGGAACGAAAACAGTTTACTCCCGAACTTTTCACAATGAATAACCTGGGGGCTTACCCGTTTAGAACTTCCATTTATGTTTTGTCTTATTAATTTAATGACAGTTGCGAAACAAATTTCCGACTCTCCGAGACGCTATTCTTGGCTTTCATCTTCCCACCGTCTCTCTCCGTTATATGACTGAACTTTTGAAAATTGACCCGTTGCATGCAAAAAAAAATTCCGTCTTTTATCTTTCATTTAATTATCAATTTTCATAACAGCTGAAAAGCTCTTGTTGCATGGTTCGTCAAACCAGAAAGCTATCAATGCAGCTAGTAGCTAGGGCTTTGAAGAGTAATACATCTAATCTAACACACTATATAAAGAGGTAACATTTGTTTGTTTGTTTGTTTATTTGTTTGTGTGTTTGTGTGTTTGTTTGCATCGAATAGGCTCCGAAACTGCTGAACCGATTTGAAAAATTCTTTCGCTATTGGGAAGCTACACTATCCCTGGGTGACATAGGCTATATTATATATTTTTTTTAAAATAGGCATCCTTACTAAAACTTCAATAATGTAACCCAGGGTGTAAAAAAATTACATAAAATATTATTTAAATCGCGTGCGCTGCGAAAACTATTGATGATAGAATAAAATAATGTACTACGACTTTATAGAACACATCATTATTTACAAAAAAAGTCGCTGCAGCATATGTCTAACTATTATGGTTATGCCACAATAAGTATTCTTTTATTTTAAAATTTTAATTAATATGTCACCGCTTGAAAAGGCTCTTTATTTGTATCTTGGTTTTAATCCTTATCAAAATAAATCACTTCATATTCAAGACAGCTTCAATACCTTTATTTAACTTATGAATTTTTCAATTCGAATATTTAATTAGAAAAATATCACGAGTTTAAAAATGTTAGTATTAGAAAAAAGTTTCGGCTACGGGCCGCGTTGGAGAGGAGTCAAGAAATGCAGTGCCAGGGGGGTTGGCGGGACGGGGGAGCGGGAGAGCGATGGCGGGGAAGGTGGAAACGCACGGGAAAGGACATGTAAGGAGTAACATTTTATTTATTTGAATATGGCATGTATTATAAAAGAAAGTCCAAAAAACGTGCAGCTCGCAAAAACTCAGAAACGAGTCCCGTTTCGATCAAGGGAGTTATATGGTGTGGTAGATCTCTATCCCCCCTAGGGAATAAGGGTATCTGTTTTTACCTAAAGGCCGTGCTTTTAAAGATATAAGGGCTGAAAATTTCGCCCTCTTGAAATTTCTAGAACAGTCTTCCGGAAAGTTCTAAAAGGTTCCATAGAGCTGTAGAAAGTTGTGGAAGGAGTGGCGGAGTATGTCGTGGAATGACCAGGAATAGGAAATCGGGAACATCATTGTGCAACATTCCAGAACACTATCTTATTGTCCTGAGCGAAGCCGGGTAACCCAGCTAGTAATTAATAATTTGCAATATACTTACCTCACGTGCTCTGTTTCTTTTACACATCCTGACGTCTTATGTCGCTATTTCAGACGACCTCCGTGGTCGAGGAATAAGGCTCTTGATTCGCAATCTGATATATGTGGCACGTTCCATCGTAGAAGAAACTCTCAGTATCGCCTTAGTGTAAGACCACCATTCAGAATTGAAATGTTGCTTAAAATGGCTTAAGCCGTGATTGGTCCTGAATAGCCAGGTACTTCCTCTCCTTCATTTTCTTATCTCCTTCCCCTCCCCACTACCTTCAGCCACACAACATACCCCAATTGGGAATGCCATAGACAGGAGCAGCTAGAACTCTTGGGAGGTATTCACGTACAAAAAACTGTTAAAACTTTATTTATAATGATGGTAAGAGGAACTCCTGTCTTCGAAATTAAAGCGCAGAATAGACAGATTTTGGATCACGACACACGCTCACGTCGTACTTCTTGAGATCTTTATTCGATGTTTGGCAAGAAAGCTCAGGTGTTAAGCAGATACCCAGATCCAGGTAAACAGTATCCAGGTCATAGAAACTTCCTCTACTCTATTTTTTGTAAAATTTACGTAAATGATGTCTTGATTAATATGTTTTAAATTTTTTTAATCTGTGATAATTTCTTGGAGCTAAGAGGGTATACGGCATCTTCTCTCTGCTGCATCAGCTAATGAATTAAATACCAGTTTTTCCCAACTGTTGGCTTGGGACTAACCTGGCAGATTAAGCAGAAACAAAATGGCGAGAAGGTATACCCCGCATTCCGCGAATCTACCCTTCCTACGTCTTTATTACGTATTAATGCCGTGGGTATTCATTGTGGTGTATCGCTTTAAGGGAAACAACGAGATTCTTTAAGAACTGACTTGTAAATGCATTCGTGGAATATTTTGCAAATGTGAAACAACATTGATTTAAACATTTTAATTATTTTTCAATTTTTACGCAGTTGCTAAAATTACATATTTAAAGGAAATAAACAGATCGCTTAACCAAATATTTTTTTTATAATTGTACAACTTTGGTTATGTAGTTATAGTGATTATACTGCTACTTGAAATTAAAACTATTTATTAATATTTGTTAGTAAAAAACCTAATATTAGTCGGTCTAATAGAAATTCAAAATAATACGAAATGTGTACAAACGCGCCAATGGCTGACAAACAATTTTTGACTATTTGCACGTGGACGCTCAAGATTCATAATAATGGTAAGTATCCAAATAAACTACCATTGTTTTTTTGTATAATGGTTGTTGCTGAAACAATTTCGCATTACGAAAGTTCGCAGTAATGGCACTAGATGGCATTGTTACTTCAATTTGGAATTTAGTTGTGTTTATTTATTGAGGATAAACGTTTTGTCGATAGTTGGTGCTTCATTTGCATTAGACCCAAACGTAAAGGCACATAAAACTATTATAAAAATAATTCTTAGGTTGCCTCCAATATTGCAGACTCGAACTTAATCTTTAATATTATGAATGTGATGACGTTCCCCAGATAGACGCAGAGACAATCCTCACTCACCTATATACATAGAACCTCACATAAATTCTCCGAAAAAAAAATACTCGCCGTACTTGAAACAATAACAAATTCCTGTAACGCATACTACTTTTGGTCAACGAAACTTTAGATTTCTTCCGGCAAGACTTTACAACATTCATTTTAGATTTTGAATAAAAAAATTGATACACAAAACAATTTCATAGAAAACCTAGAAATTTGGATCACAGGTAATGATGATAGGGACTTCACCCGGTGTAGTCACCAAAATTCAAAGTAATTAATTTAACCAAACTTATGATCGGACGTGTTAATACAAGTACATGTCTGTTCAAGGATATAATTAAGGTGCAAAATGATTGCCTCAACACAGTCTGGCCTAGTGAGAAACCATTTCTAGCTTTACATTTCTATTCTTTACATATTACTCGTAACTTCTGTTTATATGTGTATTATTTTCAGATGTTAACTTTGCACTTAACTAAATTATAAACCAAAGTGCACTTAACATAGGAGTACCTACTTAACGTGATTTTTTAGTTATAGTTGCTAAATTCTTCGAAAACCAATCGCACAACTATTAAAAAAATCATTTGAAGATGGTATACTGAACTAACTTCTGTTATATAATTGCAGCAGCTCTTACAAAATAAACATTCTTAATTTATCTTTAAATTAACAAATAAATGTAACGAAACGTAACCTCTAACTGATTTTGCAATCAAGCTATAGTTGGTAAAGTTTTTGTGAATATGGCAAAAAGTTTATGACTGGAGAGATGTTATTTTTATTCCTGTTATAGCAGTTTCCATGTAACTAACTAACTAACCAACCATCACGCCGTTTCCCCGCAGGGGTAGGCAGAGAGGATGGACCGCCAAACAACTCGATCTTGGCACGCACTCTTTGCCTCACTCACATTCATACATCGTCTCATACATTCTCTTCTATTATTTTGACTTTCGACATGACCAGCCTCAATCAAACTGATTGATCAGTTTCGTAAGATTTTGTAAAATAAAATATTGTAAAATTAAAACTGAAAAAACTTTTTTTTTTTCAAAAGTATCTGATTCACTTGATCGTGCCGTGTCTTCCTCGGGCATCCCCGACTTCTTCTACCATTCACATTTGCGTCGAATATTCTTCTTACACTACTTTCTTCGTACATTCGCTCTACATGCCCAAACCATCTGAGGGTCCCTTTCTTAATCTTACTCATTGTGCTTACATCAGCCTTACATTATTTGCGGATATCCATACGATCATACATTGTTTTGCCACACATACGCCTTAGGGATCTCATTTCAACAGCATTCAGTTTACTTTTTTCCTTTCTGCCATTTCCATGCCTCACTGCCATACATCAGGGTAGGTACCAGGACTCCATTGTGGACTGCTAGCTTCGCTTCTTTTGACAGTTTTTTTTTATTAGCGCCAACGGTATTCATTTCTTTATTAATGGAGTTATCGGCATTCACCCTCCTTTCAATATCTCTATCAGCCTTTACATCTCTCGTTAACATACTACACAATTACACAAACTCATCAACCAGCTCCAAGTATTCATCATTCACAACTGTATTGCGTACTGTTTTCGTACTCTCTCTTTCAAACACCATGACTTTAGACTTACTTGCAATCATCATTAACTCATTCTTCATACATACTTCGTTCATCCTAGATACGCGAGACTGTAGATCTTGCATAGTGTTAGAAATCAGCATCGCATCATCAGCATACAACAGGCAACACACTTTTAGACTACTCAATTTCGCGCCCAATCCCACCTCTTTCAATTCTTGCATACAATTATCCATGTATAGATTGAATAACAATGGTGACATTACGCAGCCTTAAATACATGTATTATAATGAAATGAAAACAAATAACTTTGTAAAAACTATTTTGTAATATTTTTAAGGAATTAATCACTCTCGCTTTAACATCTTGTCTTTAGTTCTTATTTGTCTATATTTGTTTGTATTTTGTTATTTTTATTATTAATCTTATCCTTACAAAGAAAACTTGGTTTTCGAAAAAAGTTGATAATATTGATTATATAGTGGTTTTTACAAAGTTATTTGTTTTCATTTAATTTAAAATGACAATGTATATTTGCTTAGTTCGAAAAAGTAAACATGTATTATATTTTATAATCTTCTTTTAGTTGTATTTATTTAACATCATAACTCTAAAGTTCTTAGTTTCCTGACCTATGTCCCTTGAGGATGTGCGACCCCTCAATAAATAATTATCCCCTTCAGCCCCCTCTAACGTGAGGTGGAGTCACCCCTCTTATGTTAAGGCTTTCGAGGTGGATGGAGGCTGTTTGTTCCGCCTGTCAGGCCGCTGATGTACTGCCGGGCGCCGGGCGCCGGGTGCCGGGCGGGAAGGGGTGAACGCCAAACTTAGTGGCATCACGTTGTGGGCTCCAGACTCCAAACTGAGGACTGTGTCTTTATCAATATGAATAATATATTTTTTATATAAATATGTATTATATTAAAATTTCAGGAAATCACTTTTAATTTAAATTGAAGAAAATTTTGTTGGTCATTTTAATTTATTTGTTGACATATCCGCCCCTAAGATCCGGATAAACCTCAACCCATGAACCCGCCCCCGAACACCGAACGTAGCATACGTCATATTTGGGGATGCTATGTGGAGGGTCTCTTTAGGAAAGGAAGGAGGAGAGAGGAAGGAGGGGTGGGTAGGAATCTGGTGATCAGTGTGACCAGTAGTGACGGATGTATGAATCCATCCCTCTCACTACGGCTCACGGCGATGTTCCGAGAGAGTAGTCAGCTGGAGAAGTCAAAGGGAGTCCCTCAACCGTAGCCAATTGAATCCATCAACGGATTGCCAAGCAGATGGTGGGTAGACGTATCCGCCGCCTAGTCCCAAACAAACCTCACCCCACGAAACCGGGCAGCCCTGGCAAGGCACCAAACGTAGCGAACCACTTGAAGTGATCTATGGCAGAGGTGTCGGTTATACAATAAATGGTTTCCGGGGTGGCGATACCCATACCCGCCTCCCAAAATATAAAGCGTATTACGATGTGTTCACTCAGGTTATAAGCGTTCAAACAGAAGAATAATAAATGAACGTGATTCAAAAGAGAGATAATATGTAAAAACAAATGATGAAGGGAACGCTCTAATATGTGTTAAAAACGATAATTACGGTTTATTTATTTATTCATCTTTATTTAAATAAAGTACATATACATAGGTGATGTGCTGTGCCGGTCTCACTAGAAACTCGTGTGTTGAGAGCAGGCGCAGTTTATAATATAACCAATTTACCACAAAAGATAAAAACACAAAATTGCATTTAATAAAAAGAAATCGCACCACAGCATCGTACCATTTGAAACACATACTTACTGATAAGTAGGTTTTAATAAAATCGCTCATGTTTGATCTGTCTTGGCTGATGATTCAAGACTTGGTGTCTGAATTAATTTGGAGGTGAAAGTGACTGTTGCAAAAATATGTTACAAAACTTGACTTAAATATTTTAAAATTGGAATAACTTGTCGAGTAAAACCTCAATAAATGTTAACTACTTGCAAACGAAAAAAAACATTTATCGTTTGATAGTGGTCGATATCGTCTTGTCAATTAAAAAATGACTTATACAATAAAACAAATATCTCTAGACATCTGAGATGTAGCGTTTAAATAAACAATATGAATAAATTAATGATTATAATTTTTCAATATACTTTTATTTGTTTTTATTTTAAATAATGTTTAATTTTCTGTAAGAAGTATAAAGCTACATAAGTTGAGTATGCATTAGTAAAAATTTTCACACTGCTTTCAATATGCAGCAAGTATTATGATAACGTGGAACAAGTTAGGAAATTATTTGAAGGTATTCAGCGCTAGTGATCCCATGGGGCCACTGGGGGTGTTGGAATGTGCAATATATGCATGTGCAATGGGAAGTGCAGATTTTACAAACATTTCCAAATAGACGCTGCAGAATAATCTTTGCAGATATTTTCAGTGAGAATGTTAAAACTTTTTCGCGGTTTTAACGCTGCCAAAAAATATTTAATTATTTATTAGCATCTTAGAATTCGCTGCACTGTTTTTTTTTTACTATAGATAACTTTTTTAGGGTTGTGATAGGTTGTGTCAACAGTTTTTTCTGTTTTGTTTTCTATTAATTTCAAAGTTAATTACTTTTTTTTTGATTTAATAGGAAGATAAGACCAATAATCTAAACAAAAAATGAAAGACAACAAGACACAGAAAAATAGAAAAAGATAATGGTCGCAACTGGGACTCTCAGTACATCTCACGGAATAATCAAAGATAATATTGTTCATTCTGAAATTTGAAAATATGAAGTTGACAATTAAGATGGTTTGATGGAAGGTGGCAATGGCTAAATTGGTAAAATCGCACGTTCAGTTAGATGAGAGGTTCTGGGTTCGATTCACAGTTGCGACCATTATCTTTTTTTTCTGTGTTTTGTTCTCTTTCATATTTTCGTTTAGATTATTAGTGTTATCTTATTCTTCAATGATACATAATTTTTTTGCATTAGCTCCACGCATGAGACCCTGAGGACAATAATTTCCCTCAGAGGCTTCTTATGTCATCCTTTGGGATGCTGTGTGAATGGTCTCTTTAGGAAAGGAAGGAAATAAAGTTTTGGGAACGTAAAAGAAATGAGGGGTGGGTAGGAATCTTGGGATCAGTGTGTCCAGGAGTAACGAATTTGACTCCTTCTGCGGTGCAAGGCGATGTTCCGAGAGAGTCCTGCTGGAGAAGTCAAAAGGTCTCCCTCAACCAGTCTCCATGGCGGCCTGCTACCAAGATCCGGATAAACCTCACCCTCATGAACCCGGGCACTCCTGCTAAGTCACCAAACGTAAGGAACCACTTGTGGTGACCTACGGCAGAGGAGTTGGCAACAATGTTTTTATTGTTTCGATAGCTCTTGAAAGTCGTAAATTAAGGCAGCAAAGTTTTGTATTTGATAACCAAATGATAGAAGGATATTTAAGAAACAGAAAATGGAGGGAGAGAATGCCACCAGAATATTGATTAGGCCTACTTTGATTATGGATATCGTCCTACTACCTTCTATTCCCTAAAACACTCCCCGTCGATTTTTTTAAAATGAAAAAGTGACCATTCAGAATTGAAATTGTTTTTTCAGTTTGCTTGAAATTGCTTTATCTGTATTTGGTGAACAGATCAGAATAACCAGGTACTTCCCCACGTTCTTCTTCCCGTCTCCTTCCACTACCCTTCATCCTTACAAGATACCCCAATCGGGGATGCCAAAGTCTCACTACAGCTCCAGCTCAGGTTAGCATTTGGGACTCTTGTGCGGTATTCACATAAAACGAAGACGTTTAATGAATTTTTTTATTAAATTAATTAAAATTTAATTTAATGAAAATATATTATTATCAAGTTCTGCAAGTATTTTGGTATGTATTTTTTTTACAGCTGTTTCGATTTGTAAGTTCATTGTAACAAACTTTCAAACATTTTGAAAATGACCTTACAAGTCGAAACAACTGTAACAAAAATACGTACCAAAATACTAAAGAGCGCGGACGTTGAGATTCATTCACGGCAGACCGACTACAATACACATTCTGGCTGATACTGCCAGATGATGAGAGAGACATCCCACCCGACACAAGCATTCTTCATATACTTGTTTTACTTGTAATACTTGTTTTCATTATCTTTTCTTGTAGATGCTTGCAGCAAGATACTATTACCCTACGAGCAGCCGCCTTTTATGTTTATTTGTTATCTTTTTTAATTAGTTTATCCCTGGCTTGCTTTATATTATTCGCATTTTTTTATATTATGTAAGCATTTGCATACTGCTTCCTGACACCGTATGCAAGGACACTGGAGGTCTAGATTCGTTCAAACTTAAATGTAGATTCGTTCTTTAAAAAAAAATTAGAGTCCTTGCGACAGCCTTGAAGGAATAACCATCTGATACTTATACCAGGGCGGATAAGTGGTGATAATCTCCAATACCAAAATACTTGCAGAACTTGATAATAACTTATTTTTATTAAATTTAATTTTAATTAAATTAAAAAATAATAATAAATGTAGGTCTACGAATTAAACACAAAAACAATTAATACGTTTAATGAAAACTTATTATGTTCCAACGAGTTAATCGTATCATTAACATACGAACGAAAATAGATTGATGGACTATAATCAGATAACATTGTTATTTCTATTCTTGATCTTGGTGTTTAGATTTAACGACTATTCCAGGGTCAGTGGGAAATCATTTACTTCGTGGAATTTTAACAGTTAACATGCTCCGCTTGTAAATTACGTGTTTTCGTTTTGCAACTGGGATTTGGACCTCGTCCAGCGATAATTTTCTAAGCGATGCATTTAGTTCCAGTTCTAATTTCGCGTGTTCTCAGATACACCTGCTAGCGAAAACCCGAGAAAAAATATGAATTATTTTTTGTTGTATATTTTCAAAAATTTTAGTTCATATCGAACCCCAATCAACTCCTTGGAGGGCAAACTAAGCTGACCAACTTTGTAAAAAAGGCGGAACAAATTCATAAAATTTTTTAATAATAGATAACATTCCACCGATCCCACCATTGCTATTTTTGCAAGGGTTAAAGTGCATTTCTCAAATGGTTTTAAGTTCATTTTTTTATTAATACAAACCAAAAAAATATTGATGGAGTTTTGATATAGACGGAACTTATCCACTTATATATTCTTCTTCTTAAGTCGGTTACTAATTGTTGGGGATCGTGACCCCTACTTCAATTTCCATGGTGGAAATGGCTCCTCCATTCTTCATGATTCTGCACTTCGTAGAGAACCAAGGGCACCGATATAGCGACGCCAATGATACTTGGCCACTCCAGCGCATTAATGACCTTCCTCTGCTTCTTCTGACAAACATTTTGTCATTGACTAAGAGTTTCTAAGAGTTGGAGTACTAAGTTTGACGAGCAACGTGTCCAAAATATCAAACACGCTGTAAACAGATATTTGAAAGCCTTTTGTGAATGCTTAGCTCTTCCGGAATGAACATATTTGTGCGTCTGGCAGTCCATGGAAACCTGAGCATTTTTCTCTCTCATATTTTATTGGCTGCTATCTTTATGTTTGTTGCAAGTTTCAACCCAAACTAAAAAAATCTAGCTATCTTCTATCTAAAGTAATCTTGATAGTTAAAAAAATTAAAATAATGTCAGTAGTCCTTAAATACAATCGAAGGGTAGCATTAGCATAGTGGCTAGAGAAAGTTGACAGTTTTTTTCTGATTTTATTGTTTCAAATTATCGTTTGGGAGTCGCTTATATCGTTTTCAATGATTTAGTATTACAATTTGAGGTTTTACTCAGTTACTAATTCCAAAAATAAAATAAAAATATTATTTTTAATATACGCAATAATATTGTTTGGCATCGACGAAATCTAAGTTGTTTTGTAAAATTAATAAAATCAGGACGATTAAACAACTAATGGGGCTAATTTAATAACATTGACGTAGGTAAGTAATTAGCTGATACCATTAGCAATCCGTGACGCTCGTGATATTACAATTAATTAATATCGCTAGTATATACATAATTAGATTACTCCCAGTACTTAGCACGACTTGTGAAAATTTCACAGATAACGGATCACTGTTATTATTAATATATGACTCCTAATCATAACTGATACGTGAATTTATATCGTGATGTGGTCAACAATGGATTATATCAACACAAAGTAGATGATATGAATACTTAATTAACATGATACTGTCTTGTCTTCTGTGTTGTTATTGTCCTAATTTATATTTAAAATCATTTAACTCAAACCTTTTATTTCTCATTATTAATCTCGGTGTGTACAGCCCTTTATATAAACTTTTCATGTCTATGCTACTTCATAGTGAAATAATGTAATGAATTTTTCTCTTTAAGTTTATAAATACGCTTTTTATTGTTTTGCAAATTTATTCCCTCTAATTCTCTTCTCAGAATTAACTTATCGACTCAATTAAGCTCTGTATCTAATTAATTGCCAGTCACTCTCTCTCATTGTGAAGTTATTATCAAAATAAAGATACAATTATTATATAAAAAAAAAACACAAGTGTTTCAAGGATAACCTCAATCTCTCAACAAAAGAAGCCACTAAACGCAGCGCAGCCTTACAACCTGACGGCATACTTCCTGAGACCTCACCAGGACGACGCTACTTCAGATACAATTCATCATTTTTTTTATACAAATAATATCGCATGCTTTAATAGCTGTTTTGGTTGATGGTATTGAAGGAAGTGATTTATTTAGCCGTTTTACAATTTTTTTAATTTAAATTTATTATTTTGGGTGTATTCATTATTTCCCTTTTAATGAAAGAGCATAAAAGCATGGAAGGCTTTTACACCTACCAAGATACTGCAGCGCTACGGAAATGTTCTTGGAGGGACGAGTGCACACTTTCAGAGCACTTCTCCGCCACCGCATAGTAAGCATATGGCGCAGACTACGCCAATCGAAGAATGTATGCAATCACTCTGGTAACGGTTGAATTCGTCAAATGTATCATCCTACCCTGTTTTTTGATATCGCAACAAGGATGGCGATCAGCTGCAGACATCCCAAGACATTTTTGACAGACAGAAGGAAGATCGGATTCATACGGCTTACTTCATTTGGGATCAGGCAGGCTCAAAAGGACGTGTTCTTCGGCTTCCAGGGTGGACCAGACATTTAAGTTGGATCACTCTATTTCTGTAAGATGTTGCTAGTATTTCTTTTCGACGGGACTGCTTGTTCATCATTCATTGATTATTTTCCGCTCTCCTGTAAATTTTTTTTTTTTACTTACGACTCTTTTCTGCGAGATGAGCGATATAATTTTTTCGCCAATGCAAAAAAATTTCAGAATATATTGGAAATTTTATATTTATTTCACTTCATTGTACAAGCAATACTACATTAAACGGAAAGGCAAACATATTGCTTTATTTAAATCAGCTGTGAAAAGTTCTTGTCCCGGCAACTAAAATTCTCTAAAACGGTACAAGTTATTAATACTCTATAATGTAAGGTAAACTGCAGTAACCGACATACAACAGACAGCTGGGCAACGATTCCGGAACCCAGACTGCACTAGACAACCGTAACATGGAGTGACATTGTTTATTGCGGATGCTTGCTATAATTCGCACCATCACTCAAAATATTCGCTTATTTTTTATTATTGATTGTTTATCGGGCAAAGTGGATAAAATGGCGTTTCAATAAAAAAATAATTGTACACAGAACCGTTTGTTTTCCAAATAAAATTGTAAAAATATTGTCTTTTGATTTTTTTAGATAAAATCTACACCGAAGGTCCTGAGTAAAATAATTATCATCCTATTTTATCTTTGGTGATGCTGTGTGGAAGATTTTTTAAAAGAAATAATGGAGAGAATGTTCTGAAAAGGAATGGTATATGAGTTAGTTGTGACGGTCGTATGAATCCATTCATATGTGCATTCGATAAAAAAATTGGACACAGTCAGTGGTTGAGTGGGCATAGCGCTTGGGTCCCACCCGGGCGTCGCATGTTCGATTCCTCGGCTGGCTAAGTCCTCCATCACAACACAAGCAACATTTTCGGCTTTCTGTGGTGGTAGTAGGAGATTTTCAAACGTTGTTGGGTTATTCGTAACCCGGGAATGTTTGTCTTTCTTTTTAAAAAAAAAAAAAAAAATTTAAATTGAAAGAAGGGCACGTCAAGTGTGAATACTATCACCAATGTTATTAAAAATATTATATTTGGTGAATACACTTCTTGGTGAAAGAAAAAGTTGGTGGCCGAATAAAATCTCAAATCCCTGATGACACTACGCCTCTTCTGTAGAAGAAATGAACCACATCCTTGAAAAAGAAAGGAAGAAAGCTGTAATCTAGGTCTACTGATCAAGGTAAAAAAATTAATGTTTATCGACAGTGACAAAGTAGGGCGTTGGTGGAATATGGTGTGGAAACATGGACACTTAGAGCCAGCAAAAAAAGCTGATAGATGCCCTCGAAATGTGGTTCTGGAGAAAAATGTTCAGGGTTCCATGGACAGCCAGACGCACAAATTAAAAAAAAAGAGTTAGGCAACCGCAACAGGCTTTTAACTATCTGCTTACCACGTATGTTTAGATACTTTGGAAACTCATAGTCACTGGAAAATTGGAAGGAAGAAGAAGCAGAGGAAGGTCACCAATTCGTTTGAATTACCAAGTATCACTGGCATTCGGTACATCGGTGTCCACAGCTTTCCACGCAGCGCAGGACCGCAAGGAGTGGGGGGCCTTGTTCACCATGGAAATTGGAGTAGGGGCATCGCCTGAAGAAGAAGTACTTTATATTCTGATATATATTTAAAAATTCGACTTATATTGTGTTTTTACAAACCCTACAGGTGTTAAATAGACAAATAAAAAGCGGTAAGCGGTGTGATTATGAACTTGCATTTTTTTACAAAATTGTTTGCGTTTGGTGTTTTATTGTACCTAATAAGATACAGAATCATGATATAGTTTAGTTACTTTTTGTAAATAAAATTGATATTAGATTGTATACCACCAACAAAAGTTTTTGTCGGTCAAGAACTATATGTAATTACAAGAATATAATTAGCCAAAAGATTAAATACTTTTAAAGTAATTACTTAAAACTGTTTGGCACCTCGGTGTACTGAATCTGATATTTGTTACCATATAGTACATTTAATTACACACTTTTGTATTCTTTCGTTATATGATTTCTATGTTTTATACTTTTCATATTCTTTTATATTCACATTCTTTCTAAATCTTTTAAATTTAAATTCTTTTATATTATTTTGTATTCTATAATATTCTTTAATATTATATTATTTTATGTATATATTTTCTATTTTTGCACATTTTTAAAATTGCATATGTAGATGTACCTACTGTATAGAAAATCGACCACCACAACACGGGCATGTGCCTAGCATGGTGGTCGAAAAATCCCCAATATATATAATAAAAAAAATTTCAATGAATAAAGAAAACTTTAGAAAATATATATATATAAAAATATCAGTCGCCCCACTTCAAAAGGTGACTTTGATAACCATGACTCTCCAGAAACAAAAAGGTACAATTTTTTTAAAAATATTTCCGATAGTTTAAACGTGTGTAATATATGTATAAGCCGTAAAATATATTTTTTAAGTTTAATAGTTGAAAAAAATTAACAAAGTCACCCCATTTTATGATACTGAGAGTGATAGTGGGTACTGGGTATAATGTACTGGATATATTGGGTAGTGTCGATACTGCAACTGGGTAGGTACGTAGGACCTGGGCTGGAGTTATTTGCGATGCAGAAAATAGATCACTGGGCTAGCGGGTGTGTAGATATTAGGTACGTAGACTGATCTGTTATTTGTCATTAATAATAATGCATGCTGGAGTTAAATGTATGTATATGTTAAAGATATTTTTATGTTAAATAGATAATAGCAAAAGATTTAAACTAAACTAATTACTCATTGATTATGCACTGTCGCATTGAACTTGAACTAGTTTTTACTAGGTGTATAATAAAAACCTGTATTTTTATACAACCGTGTCTTCGCAGAGTTATCATGAAAATTTAATTTTAATTTTAAATGAAGATTGGTAATAATAATAAATGATATTTGAAAAATAACTATTTAAATAAAACATAAAACATTGGGTCCACAATAATGGACTATTCTAGTGTGTTACATACAATACATAATATATAACTGTGTAAGTACATCTGAAAAACCACAACCGTCTGTGCTAAGAGGATTTTTTACTATTTTATTCTTAGTTAAATCTTAACTGCTGTTTCCTGCTGAGATTTATTAAATTCACTCACCTCACATTGCTACCATTCATTCTTTGTTTGTACTAGCGAGTACCCGGCATGCGTTGCAATGCCACTCAAAAAATAAAAGTTTTTGTGTTTTAATTGTTTTTATTGAAGTACTTTTGGATGCAAAATATTTTCGGCTTTTCCGTTTGGTGCGTACACGAATAAATCAGAAGATAAATAAAATAGACGCACGAATTTTCCAAATTTACTTCTTGCTATCCCCTACCGCTATTGTGTCTTCTATGCAATTCCTCCCTTTGCCCCTCCGTCTTGCCCACCCATCCGTCAATTCTTTCCCATATGTCCCCGTTCCCCTGTGGCGTCCCCCCTTCCCGCGTTCCCCTCTCCACTCAAGCGTTACCTTCACTGCCTTCGTCCCCCCTCCCATAAGCCTCCCCTCTCCTTCGTTCCCCTCCCACCTACCTGGTTCTTTTCACCATTCCACCTTCCCTTCCTGCCGCTAAGCCATTTGAAATTCACAGATTTTACAAACGACTCGCACGCCATCTATTGAAAATTTTGTACAAATTTACAATAGAGCCAGAGCTCACCATTATGCATATAAACCCTCGCGGACATGCGCACAACAAAACACCAAAGTTTCATAGCGATGGGTTGAATGGCATATGAAATAATTTCATAACACCAGAGCTCTCTATTATATATAGACACCTTTGCGGACGTGCTCATATCAAATCACCAAAGTTTCATCGCAATCGGATGAATGGTATAGGAACGCACACAGGTCATACGTTATTTTTCATACATAAAGATGATTAAATATTGGACGACGGTTTCTATGCTTTTCTTCAAACTTTTTTATTTTTTCGTTATTTTTAGTCACCTGTAAAGTCAGATTTAAATATGATTAAAGTATGTAAAAAATTAAGAGCTTTTCGTAAAAATTACTAGGAAATATTAATCCATTTCATTTAGAACAGTCCCATGCCGTAAGCGTTTACGTGCACCGACAAACAGAAGGCATTAAGTGCAACCTGCACGCGGACCCACATTTACGACCCCTTGGCAGACCGCAGCCTCCGACCTCAACTCTAAACCGTGGACCGCGGTCCGCCCGGATCTTCAGGGTTTGCCGGACAGGGGTGTAATTAGAACGGATTTAGCGCAACAACAGCCTAATTGTTCAATAAGTAAGATAAGTATAGTATAACAATATTGCTGCACAGGGTATGTACTTAAATTTGTTTTAAGAACCTTAAAAAATATATTTGTGTATAAAATAAATAAATAAATTTCCACGCGCCGACTCGTTATAGCAGATAAAATACCCTTTTCTACTTTGATAGATGCAACACCAATTCCAACCAAAATGAATTTATACAAAGGACATGTAACTACCATAACAATAAATTTGCACATATAGACACACTGACTGACATTCTCACTGCTAGTTACTGTCGCTACAGAATTTCATTGTATCGCATTCTAGGTGCGAATAAGACATACATAACACATATTCATGACGATTAAATAATTGTACCTAATATTTTCATATTACTTGCGTGGCAACTTTCCCAATTACCTATTTCACAGTCTATTTAAGTATAGTTACAATCGCATTTATTTTGTTGTTGTGTATTATATGTTTATCACTTGTTGAACTTACATCAGTATTATTATTTTTTTAAATTTGCTGTTAGTTCTGTTTTTTGTTTTGTTTTTGTTTTTCTTAAATCTTCTAGTTTACATTCAGTTACTTTTATGTTTTTAAATACCTATCTGTGAACATTATTATTTGATTTTTTGCCATCCTCTTATGTGTATATTATGTTATTAAGACTTTATTTTCCTTAAATAAATTGAATATTTATCAATACAAATGAAGAAAAGGACTGATTTCTTCATCCTGCAAAAATAATCTTTAATTTTATTTATTAATAATTTATTTATTCGTAATTTGATAACTAAGTGAAAAAAATAAAAGTTAAGTTAGGTCAGGTTAGGTTAGGTAAAGGTTAAGTTGGGTTAGATAAGGTAAGGTTGGGCAAGGTGACGTTAAAACAGGGTAGATTAGGGTAGTTACTAAATGTAATACATACAGTTTCGGAAGAGGAAGGCGGGAGAAGGGGATCTAGTCATCAAACTCTGCTAAAGCCATTTCAAGCAACGCTTCACTCTGAATGGTAGCCGCAAATGCACCATATATTTTTAATTATTAAATTGTGAAAACCCAAATTAAACAAAATTTATTTGCGCTTTCCGGAGGTCGCGAAAGCCTCACCCCTGAACTATAGAGATTGTCAATATTAACTGCATTAATAACTCTAATTTCAGAATAAACCGTAGAATCTACAAAAAATACCCTTCATATTATTCAAAGATGTTGACCCTTCATAAATCATAATGTAATTAGTTCACACGTGCAAACCGTTTTGTCCGGCATTTAGCTACTTGTCAGGGGGGGGGGAGGAGGAGGCATAATGTGGAGTTGAACGAAGCTCGAGAGGTGGGGAACTCAACAGCCCGCCGAAGGGGTGCGGGTGGTTGGCTCCCCGCATTGAATACAACCAATGAACCAAATGATTATTTTATTGTTGAATGAATGTCCAAGGATTGCAGTGTCAGCGATATTTTGCAGGTTTATTGATTGTATTCTTTGGTTTGTGTATACAACTGAACAAGTGAATCAAAAAGTTTTGTAGAATTGTGTTACCTCGTTCTTATTAACTTGATATCTACCTAAAATGGATGGAAACTCAAGGAAAGCTTAAGAAAGATTTTTTTTCATTGTGATCGGAGACGGTTTACGAAAGGTCTCCTAGAGCACTTAGGTCATCGGCCCATTATGCTACCTCCAATAATTTTACCTCATTCCTTTAACAGTAACCTGGACCCTACTTTGAAGTTCAACAGGGTTGTTCAATTAGATGTGTGGCTATGTTTTCTGGTTTCACGATGTGTCTTCCAAGGTATGAGCCTACTTCCCACGCGATATTTGTCACAAGTAAATTGGAGTCTCTTCATCCTCTTCGAATTTCCTGCATCTATTGATCTTTTCTGTAACCAGCAGCCGCATGTATCATCTGAGATGGTAGTGTACTTTAAGTAGTTCTACCAGTTTCCTCAGTGAGTTTCTGTCCATATCGAGTAGTTACCTGATTCGTCTAGGGTCTGGTCCGCTTATGAGTACTTTGGATTGCCTCATTCCGGGTGCCCTCTCTCAATTCTTCCGGAGCTGGGATTTGATCCAACCTTGCGGTATATTATTTGGTGTGTCAGTCCGCTCGTCGCTCTCAATACTTTCATAACATGATACCCATATCAGGGTTATTTTGTTGATGGTAGCAAGTTCTTTCAGGATATTTACTATTTACGTTCTGTTACCTCCAATAAACATATAAAGCCGTAAGAATCTGACAAAATCGTCATGCAGAATATTTTATTGGGTGAAGAGGATAAAGAAATTCAATACTTATTTATTTTTCGTGCTCATGTCCCGCTTAGATTGGAAGAATTCTTGAATGCTAGAGAGCTACATTGTAGAAGGTACCCAACGTGTCGCTAAGTACTCAATTGATCACGCCCCTGTGGTATAATACATTCGATTGGAGGTGGAAGTTAGTTACAAAGGATTAAAGATAACACGGGAGAACGTCTCGGTACCTAATCGTCTAAGCTTTTTCAATGACCCAGAACATGTTCCTCTTGTGACGTGTTCACAAAACTTAACAAACCGCCTTGGCCCACTCTCACACTGCGAAAAATTTCACATAATACTTGACAATCGTATTTCTTGTAGTAGGCAATGTTTTTTGTATCATGTTCGCTGTTAACGATAAGATTTTTAAAAAAAATATTTAACATTATTATAATAATTATAATGAAGCCGCCTTTATATCTTCTAGATAACAACAATCTGGGAGGCGGGTATGGGTACCGCCGCCCCGGGAACCATTTATTGGATAACCAACACTGCAACACTGCAACATCTGTCATAAGTCACCTAAAGTGGTTAGCTGCGTTTGGAGATTTAGCAGGCGTGCCCGGGTTTATGGGTGAAGTTTGTCCAGGTCTTGGCGGTGGATGCGTCTGCCCACTAACTGCATGGCAGGCAGAATCAGGAGAAAATGGTTAAAGGACTTGACTTCTCTTTCTGTCCCTTGACTGTCTCTTTGACTTCTCCAGCCGTACTCTCTGGAACATCATCTTGCATCGCGGTGGGAGGGATGGATTCATACGTCCATCGCTCCTGGACACACTGACCCCAGATTCCTACCTACCCCTAATACCCTCTTTCTTCTTAGAACTTCCTCTCCGCCCTTTCCTAAAAAAACCCTCCACACAGCATCCGCAAAGATGACATAGGCCCTGAGGGGATTTATTTTCCTGAACCAGACCAGACAAACTACAAGAGACTAGACAAACTTCAAAAACTAACTGCTAATAGATTACGTCCACGAGTTCGTTGATCAATTAGTCTTATGTTATGGGTAAGCTCCACAATTTTGTAACATACTAGCCAGTTCCCGACATGCGTTGCGATTGCACTTAATAAGGAAATTGTTTCAATTTCTTCATTAAGTGGCTATTAACTTTATTGACGTCTGTCCGGTTCCTCTTCCGCCGCCCCTTCACCTCCCGTGTCTCCTTCCCCTCACGCGTTCCCCCTCCAACTTTCGGGCCTTCCCTCATCTCTCCCGCTCCCCCGTCCCGCGAACCCCCCTCCCACGTTCCTTTCTCCTCTCCTGCGTTCCATATATTCAGTCCCGGTACATTCAGTTTTCACCTATTGCAAATTTTTTATACTTACAAATTTTCTTTTTCATGTACAAACATTCATTTTTGAATATTTTAAAAATAATCAATCAAATTTGGTACCTAACATAGGTACCTATTTAAAATACCTATAATTCTTTATTAGATTAAAAGTATTCGATTTTCGTTACTATCGTAGGTGTACTGTAAACGGTAATCATAAAGGTGGGTCATTTAAAAAAAAAAAAAAAATTCTAAACTAACTAACTAACTAACCATCACGCCGTTTCCCCGCAGGGGTAGGCAGAGAGCACGGACCGCCACACAACTCGATCTTGGCACACACTATTTGCCTCGTTCACATTCATACATCGTCTCATACATGCTCTTCTATTATTCCGACTCTTCACATGGCCCGACTCAAGTAACTGATTCACTTGGTCGTGCCATGTCTTCCTCGGGCGTCCCCGACTTCTTCTACCATTCACATTTGCATCATATATTCTCCTTACACTCCTTTCCTCGTTCATTCGCTCTACATGCCCAAACCATCGGAGAGTCCCTTTCTTAATCTTACACATCACGCTTACATCAGCCTTGCATTCTTTGCGGATATCCACGTTTCTCTCACGATCGTACATGGTTTTACAAGACATTCGCCTCAGGGATCTCATTTCTACAGCATTCAGTCTGCTTTCATCCTTCCTCTGCCAGTTCCATGCCTCACTGCCATACATCAGGGTAGGTACCAGCACTCCATTATGGACGGCTAGTTTCGCGTCTTTGGACAGTTTTTTATTACCGCCAACAGCATTCAGTCCTCCATTAATGGAGTTAAAAAATTCTAAGAGCGATAAAATGGGGGCTAAATAGGTTCAAAATGACGTGTTAATGAAAAAATTTCAAAATACGATCTTCTTCCTCCGGATTCACTTAAAAGTTTTGAAAATGTTCATTTTAAGGGGTTATTTCTATTATATATAAAAGTTAATATGAATCCTTTAAAGCATAATTTTGTTATCTTCCATAGCAAATGTAGTATATATATATTTACAAAATCATTTACAAAAAGTCCCAAAATTAAGTCATGTAAAATAATGCCGAAATTTAAAAGAAAGAAGGATTTTGGTGGTATTTGAATACACTGCCTTGAAATAATTTGAATTATATTCATATGTTTTTTTAATAAATAAATTAAAATATTCCCCCGTTTTCATATTTAATTGAAAAATTGTTCATTTTAATTGTTTGTCTAACATTTTTTTAAGGATTTAACAAAATTGGGTTTTTATTTATTATGGGCAATTTCAAAATCAATCCGGTGGAAGAAGATAATATCCAAATACTAATAAAAAAAATACGTGATTTTATATCTTTATTTAACACCTTTTTATCATTATTAGACAAATCAAAACAAGTTTTTTTCCCATACTGTCGTGACTCACCTTAGTAGTCATTCAGAGAACATTAACAGAGAACAGAAGATTAAATAATATGGAGATAGACTCTTGTGAGATTTTATCAAAACTTATTTTATAGATTGTGACAAAAATAATATTATCGATTAGCTACCTAATTTTAATTTTTTATTATTAACATGTTTAATATGTGAATCTCCAATTTAATTTTTAGATAATTATATATAAAAAAAGTTTTGCTGTGTAATTATTGTTATGCGGGACAGCTGTTTCGTCTTCCGAAGGCATTATTAATTATCATCATCGCTTTACACGAACATTCATTTTAAATGTCAGGTGTACTAGTAGTTACATAGTTACGTGTGAACAATTTTTTTTATAATATAAATAACATCTAATAATATAAATGTTAAAAACTAGGTTATTGATTACAGTCATCAATCAGAATTTCGTTAGGTCAGTCCGTCTTCTATCAAAATATATTATTATAAATAGTGAAGTCTGTGGTGGGCAGCTGGACGGATACCAGGCGGGCGATGCGGGCGTGGATTTTGTTGGCAAAATCTACAATTTTATTCCGAGGTTGATGAAATTTGGTATGATGAATAAGAGAAAAGTCACTATCTTCATTTGCTTTGTAAAAACTCTACGTAAAGGCGGAAAGCCCGGGCAACGCCAGGGATCGGAGTCAAGAAAAAATATTCACGAAAATGTACTAATTTATAGGTAGTTACTTTATCGTTTGTCGAAATTTTTAACACATCAGTTCCAATTTTGAAAATTACAATTTAAATAATTTGTTTTTAAATTATTACAATATATTATGTAGGTTAAAATATTACGTAATCACTGGTCTGTATTCTTGACACAATCAGTTCCCATTTTGAAAATTACACTTAAATTTAAAACAAATATGAGTTAATTGAACCAGGGTTATGTCTCACGGAAAGACGGTTCCATGTCAACTCAGAAGGAAACCAACTCATAATAACTCAGAAACACCTCAGAAATGTCATTAAGAGGGCATTACCAGCGGCCGAAAATTCAAATTTCATCAAAAGACGGCCTCACGATCGGAAGTTTTTTAGAACGAGATAGAAATACCACATTCGCTCCGCCGCAAGCAGCATGTCCCACTCAACTGGCGATATCTATAGGATGGTTCAGACGACATCGATATTGAATTCTCGGTTCCAGCTTTTTCCGAATAAGTAGTTATTTGTAATTTGTTTACCGAAGTCCATAAACATAAATAGATACAAGTGAAATGCGTAAAAATAGTGGGTATAAAATAGGTACTTACGTAATATACAAATTTCTTGATTTTTGAAATGTTTTACGAGTATTCTGTTGTTGTTTTTTAATTGTATTTCTACTGAGTGATATTCAGTTTGATTGTAAGAAATATCTCATTTTTACATATTTATTCTTCTCACAATAGGTATTATCAGTAATTTGGGAGGCGGGTATGGGTACTACCGCCCGGGAACCAGGGAGATTATTGTTGGTAATCTAAATTAAATTGAATTTCAAAAACCTCACCCCATGTACCTGGGTTCATTTATTTGTCCGGATCTTGGCGACGGATGCACCTGCCCACCAACTGCATGGCAGGCCGGATCAGGAGAGACTGGTTGGACCTGGGAGATCTTTTACCTACCCAGCAGCACTCTCCGAAACATCTCCTTACAGTGGGAGGGATAGATTTTTTCATGTCCGTCACTCCTGGACTGACCCCCAGATTCCTACATGCCCCTGATACCTTTTTTCTTCCCAGAATCCCGAACCCAATTTGGGAAACGGAACTCAATTTGGACCCCTAGGTTCCTACCACTCCTGCTACCTTTTTCCTTCCCAGAATCCAGAACCCAATTTGGGAGGTGGGTATGGGTACCGCCGCCCAGGAAACCATTTATTGGATAACCAACACCTCTGCCATAGGTCACCCCAAGGGGTTCGTTTCGCTTGGTGACTTACTTGCCCGGGTTCAAGGGATAAGGTTTGTTCGAATGTTGGCGGCGGATGCGTCTGCCCACCAACTGTGTGGCAGGCCGGATCGGAAGAGACTGGTTGAGGGAGATTTTTTGACCTCTCCTGCAGGATTCTCTCAGAAGCCTTGCACTGCAGTGGTGAGGATAGACTCATACATCCTCTTGGATACACCGATCCCAGATTCCTACCCACCCCTCATACCTTTTTTCCTTCCAAGAACTTCCTCTCCTTCCTTTTTCTAAAAAGACCTTCGACACAACATCCCCAAAGATGACATATTTATTCTTATTATGAAATATTTTCCTGTATGGAGCTAATGTCAAAAAAAGTAAAATGTATTTTTAACATTTATATTTTTACCAAAATTATGTAATTCAACTATAAATAAAGATAACCAAAAAAACAGCAGCATTTTAATAAAAAATATGTAAAATATAGCAACAAGCATATATTTTAGTATAGTCTACATAATATATGTACAGAACTTGAAAATATAAAAACAGTAGGACTGTTAGTAGTTGTACAGTGAAAACAGACCGCAATACAATAATGTGAAGGTTGTCCAAGAATTAACTACTTTTGCTCGTTGTTTCTCAAAATATTGTGGCACTAGCGTTAGCTCAGACTTTCCCAAAAAACCGAGCGGTGATCCGGCTTGGTAGCTGCTTCAGTGCGATCTTTGCGTTCGTTTGAGAAAGACGCTCCGTTGTCGAATCCCACCCCCTGCGAGGTGCGCTCAATTATTCGCTTTTTCAATTTAAAGGGAGTTAGCCCTGTTGAAGTTCATAAGCTTGCAATTTTAATCCCAAATGTCAGTAAGTCTACCACACAAATGATTCTGAGGGAAAAATGGAGTATGCAAATTAATGCTCGTTGCGCAAATGCGCTCGGATCTCTTCGAACTGTTTTTCCAACCAAGGCGAAACTTTTTTGGGTTGAAAAATGGGTTCACCACCTAACCCTACCAAAAAGGCAATGAATGACATGAATTACACCTCTTTCTTCACCTGAAGCAACACATGGACGAACAATCTTTGGAGACCGACCAGGATGCGGAGGGAGAGTTGATTGCATTTTTGACGGCGGAGTTGAACGATAAGGGAATGAAGACCTGGTTCCACGGCTCACCTAGTGCATTGATCGTAACAGGGACTATGTCTCTATGGCATTATTAATAGAATAAAACTGAAAATAATATAAAATATACTGAATATACTAATATATTAGAGACTTGGTCATTATAACAGAAATTATTAACAAAAACACGATTTGAATTACACAATCACAAATTAAAACCATAATTTTTACGGGAAATTCACGCGCATGGTGCATGCATATGTCTAGCCTCTCTTTCGCAGCCAGTTAAAGACATTTTTTATTAGTAATAGTTCAAAACAGAAATTGTACAGTATTTATTAAATGTGTTACTAAAACACTGTTTAACAGAAAGTAACTTCTAACCAGAGAAAGTTTAAGTTCTTTTAACAGGAAGTAACTTCTAAAGAGCGTTTTAATTTTTTTTAAATATTGATTTGGATTCACCAGTCGTTCTTAATATAAAACACGATCCATTACCATTCAAAGACACAGTATCAAATTTCTTCATAATATATTTTTTTGACAAATTAGAGAGGCGTCAGAAATTTACATTTCGAATGAACGTCGTTAGTAAGCTCAAAAATCATCTGTCAAAAAATTAAATAAAGCGAGTACACATTTCTAATATATAATTATTGCCGAAATTAGTGTGTTAAATTAATCTAAGGGTAAAAAAAGAAACAACCTACCGGAGAGCTAAAGAAAAATAGAAAATTACAAATGAATGCTTGCTAAAAGCAAATAAAGATCTTATAAAAATAAAATGTGAATGGATGTGGGTAAACTTTCGAAATCACTGGAAAACGATAATAGGAATATTTGTCTCATTTTCCACGCTGATGTGCACATTTAGTCCAGTCAAGGAAGGAGGTGTAGAGTGCGTGAGCAGGACCCTAAGCGATTCCTCCAGAAACTTGTTTAGGGTGCTTAGGGTCTGAACATACTAAAAGTACTGACGTCTAGGTGTGAGCTAGCGGGAGGAGGGGGAGAAGGTCCCAATGTTCGGATTTCCGCTTATATCTCGAAAACGGTGAGTCACAGAGAAATTTTTCTTAAAATAAGTAAAAGCTTGTAAAATTATCTACAACTTTTGTTTTATACGTAATTCTCGAAATTTAAGCCGTTTTTAAGTTACACGCTCCACAAATGTAGACATTTTCGAAAAAATCATTTAACCTTTCATTTTTCATCAAACATTCCTTCATATCGTCTAAAATTATTTACTTATTTATTTTTCTTTTTACGAACATATTAATTTATAAACAATAATCTGCGTAAATCTGATGAATGAATTTGAGGACGATTTACGCAGATTATTGTTTATAAATTAATATGTTCGTAAAAAGAAAAATAAATAAGTTAAAAATAGAATAAAAAGTATGGTAAAAAGCTTCTGTTCCCGTGGTGAAATTTGAGTCCTCAGTTTTCCGCTTCTACCACGAATTTCCTGACACCGTGTGTACAAGGTAATGTTGCATGTCTATAATTTGCGCAACGTTGGGTATTAATGCTAGTAAATTATTGTTCATAATTAGGTCACCGTAATGTACCATGGGTTTCCCGCCACCGTGTATATGTCTCAGGCAAACCGTAAAATCAGGCCGTTCTTGATGCGTCTGAGGCACTTCACGATCTGCTGCCAGGCACTTCACGAAGTAACTAGGCGCACCATGATCTGCCTGATTTTACGATCGACCGCCGACATATATAAGGCAATGAAGTATGCCTGTAACTCGCGCAACGCCGGGTATGCAAGTAAATTATTGTTTAAAATTACCACGGTAATAACAATGAACCTGTCACCGTAATGTACCACGTATTTTTCGACACCTTGTATATAATCGCAGGCCAATCGTAAAAACAGGCAGATCACGATGCGCCTCAGGCACATCATGATCTGCCGCCATTTCACGATGCAGCAGATCATGATGTGGCTAGGCGCAAAATGATCTGCCTGATTTTACGATCGGCCTACGACATACATATGCAAGGTAATGTTTCGAGCGTATAATTCGCACAACGCCGGGTATTAGTGTTAGTGAATTATTGTTTATAATTACGTCACCGGAATGTACCACCGGTTTCCCGCCACCGTGCATATAAGGCAATGTTGCTTGCGTGTATTAATGCTAGTAAATTATCGTTTATAATTACCGCGGTAATTACAATTGAATCGGTCACCGTAATGTACCACGTATTTCCCGACACCGTGTACCTATACACGGTAAGGCTGGGTAGTATTGCTAGTTTATAATTTCCGCGGTATAAACGGATAAATCGGTCACCGTAATATCCATGAATCACAATGTATTGAAGTTATTACCCATTTTCATTGATCAAATATACTTTGTCGAAGCCCATTTACGCGTACATAATAATATATATATAATAAAAATTTGAATTGCACATACCGATGAAACTTTACAGTCATTATTTACTTTAGAATGTTGATTCTTTTCTCTAAAAATTAAACAACATGTTATAAAAAATACACAATAAATCTGACAGATTCGTTACAACGACCCTGTAGCATATAAGGTATGTACAACGTAAATTGATAATTAAATATTACTAATCTTTGTTTTTTCTCGTTATATTTCTCCCAGTTATGTTTTTGGTGTGGTAATTTTGATTTTTTTATGAAAGTTCTCTCTTTATTGATTTTTCTCCCCATTTTAAGCGGACGAATAAATTAAAAATGTTATGAACTGGACCGGCGCGGACAACACGACCGCTCGCTGCCGTGAATCGACAGATACTAAGAGTTTTGGTTAGCGCCGTGCGCGTCAAAATACAGAATAAAATATTCACAAAAGCGTGTCGCAAATTCAACAGAATTATATACTCGAGAAAATATTTTTGGTTAAAAATTATTTCTAATATTTCAATAACGTCTTAAGTTAAATTTCTGTGTTAAAAATTCTGAGAGAAATCAATTTGTAAGTGTGTAATAAATAAGTCAAGTTGTAGTATTTTCGGCACAAAACGGGTGCTTGGATTTTTATTTTAATGATTTTATTTGAAATTAAATTAAAATTCTAAATGATATTTTGCCTAGATAATGAACAGTTTTATAATACTGTATTACTATTTGGTATGATATATGTATTGTATAATAACTTTACTCGTTTGAAAATTAACAAATATTGCCATCGACCAACAGTAAAACTATTTTTTTATTAAAAAATGTTAACTTTTTCAAAATTTAAAATATAAGTTTACCACATAAAATAACGATTTTTCGAAATCAATTTATCGTTTTTCTGTAAAAAGCTTCGACACGTCTATGAGCTCATTCAAAAATGTCATTATTCAGCTTTGTCTGGTTATTAACTCTTAAAAGCTATGAAAACATAGTTTTAAAATAGCCGGTAACCCAAACATAACTTAACCTATTCAACCAATGTTTTTATATTTTTTTATTATCACTCTTAATGAGCTTTCTGAGGCACTTCTGAGTTGGTTTCATTCTGAGTTGTCTGGTCACCCGGAAAGACAGTTGTGGGTCAACCAAAACTAGTATGTTTGATGATAATTTTCGTGATATAAAAAAAACAAAGTGTGCAATTTGCACGCGATAGAAATGAAACCTTCAGAAAACTAAAGCAGACAAGATTGGGAAGGCTATGGCTATAAGGCTTTTTAGTGTCGCTATTTTTAGTTTCATCGAGTTTAAAATCACAACGGTTCAAGAAGTTGTCACTTCAAAAAAATGTGGATTAAAAATTGTAAACTCTTGAAATATATGCATGAGATCGGTTGAAAAATTGCCCAGATTTCATTTTGTGCCCAAAAAAAATCTGAGAGTGGTTGTGGAAAACACGAATTGAAATATGTAACAATTCGTTGGATGACAGGTGACGGATCCGTCCTCGGCTGCGCCATTGTGACTGGTGATTACAGGGGAGCTTATTTTGGCGGTTATAAGCCATGAAATTATATCATTACGTATCCTTTATCCCGGTGGGCGGCAGAGCCGGATTCGAGGGCACTGATTTTTTTTTTAGATTAGTTCCTCATTGGGCCCCGAGGAAAAAAATGATATCGTCTTTGGGGATGCTGTGTGAAGGTTATTTTTAGGGAAAGGAAGTAGATGAAGTACTGAAGGAAAAAGGTGCGGGGGTGGGTAGGAATCTGAGGGTCAATGTGTCAACGTAAGAAGTCAAAGTAAATCTACGGAGTCCAGCTAGATAGGTCTAGGTTAGGTCTCACCAACCAATCTCTCCTGATCCGACCCGCCACGCAATAGGTGGGCAAAAAACACATTGGCCGCCAAGACCTAGACAAACCACACCCCATGAACCCGGGCACCCCTGCTATGCCACCAAATGTGACGAACCATTTGGGGACCCATATACCATGTGCCCCAAATTGGGGTGACCTATGTCAGGGGTGTTAGTCGTCCAATAAATGGTTCTGGGGGCGGCTGCTATTGCATTTGCTCACCTACTGATTGGTTGAAGGAGACCTCTCCAACTGGACTCTTTCGACCCATCGTCTTGCGCTTCAGTAGGAGGGATAGATTCATAAGTCCGTCACTCCTAGTCATATCGATCCCTAGATTCCTACCCATCTCTCATACCTTTTTCCTTTTCAGAATTTTTCATTGAAAGACCCTTTTCACCAAATATGATATATGCCCTTGAATTTTTGTGGTTAACCTACACCGTCGCGCGTCGCCAAGGATAATTCATGTTTACTAATTCATTATGCATAAATTATTTGAGATTTACCACCATAAAAACCATTTAAGAAAATTAAATAGTTATCTGCAATGTATATTAATAAATATTTCCATAACAAATTAATTTTTACACACAATTTTTATTTGATTTTACGGTGCCTAATTTGGCACTGGTGAGAATGTAAGAATTGTAGAAGATAGAAGAACGAGGAGGGTGAAAGTGGAAGTCGTTTTTCATCGCAATCATCTTCCTTTCTCACATTCCTTTCCACTTCCATGACGTATTATTACGGTTTTAAATGAATGTGTTTCATTTCTTTATAAGAGTTTTATTCCTAAAGTTTTACATACCGAAATTTTTCAGTCAGAAATTGTGATCCAAATATTATAAAGTTTTCATAAATATCCTAAAACAACTAAAATAATTTTACAATAAATATAGAATTCTTATTCTTAACTCCTCCCATAGAAAATAAATCACCACAGCTTTTATCCAGAGTGACATGTTTATTAGTTCTTTTTATGAGCCACTTTAAAGTTGGTTGTAAACATTTTAGTTTGTTGTTAGAAGCCAACAATAGATAATTACTTATATCAGGATATTTTTAGGGAAAACAAACATTCCCGGAACAGTAAGCGAAAAATGTTGGTGTCGTGATGGAGGACTTCACCAGACGAGGAATTGAACACACGACGTCTAGTTGGGACCCAAACGTTATGCTAACTCTGCAACTAATTGTTACCTACAACAGTTACAACAAATTAAACTTTTTTTCAGATTTTTGTCATTTCTTCCGATGTCGGTAATTCAGCTCATCTCAAATGTGGAAAAAACTTTACCCTTAACGAAGAACGCCATGGAATGAAATAAATTTCTAAAATGTTATTTCTGTGATGATACGTATTTGAATTCCAATGTTTAGACGTGTCACATGGCAAGCATAATCACACTGAGTGTGTCGGTTATTATAGTATTTTCAGCTACCATTATACTTTATTCATGGTTCCATGCCAACTCAGAATCAAGTCATCGCTACACCTCTTCGAAAAGTTATTAAAAGCTATGAAACAAAAAATTAAATTAAATATTAAACAGCACATAACCTAACTCAACATAACCTATTTACACACTTTTTTCATCACTTTTAATTATTTTTCAAAGGAGGTGTTGAGTTGATTTTGTTTTAAGATGTCCGGTCACCTTCATCCATTTAGTATATTACATAAATAAATAAAAATATTTTTTTTGCTGAATGGATGTAGTTTTTTCAACTTTTTGCAGTAAGTTATCAGTAATGAATATAATGTCCACTACCATAAAATGTTATAAAAAAAATGTTTCCAAAACTTATTGGTTGTTCGTTTACTTTCTTCTCTCACCGGGCATGCCGCTTGATGTCCCGAAAACCCTTCTGGATGGAAGGAAAGAGGCTCCTCCGATTACATCTCATTTTAAAAGAAAGGTGGAAACTTGAGTGGCAATCGGTCAACGTGGGAAATGCCCATCTCGTACAAGACCACACTGAGATATATCATGGGTTCTCATTGCCTAGCAAACTCTGATCCGCCATGAAAAGGATAAAGTGCTCCCATGATGCTGAGATGGGACCTTAAAGAGTCAAAGATGTGTGAATACGGTGCGGTGCAGACCACCGAAAATGTGGTCAACAAATTCCCCCTCTATTTGTTCCCCGGCGAGAATGATGACGTCTACTGGATGGCACCTGAAGCCCTAGACTTATTCGTAGACCTAAATATTTCCTTTGACCCCCCCCCTCCCACCCCCCATACGAATGAAGAAGTTTCTTGTAACTTTATTGTTTTTCTTCCAGAGCTTTGCGTAATATACCTAATATAATAAATGTAGAAAGAAAAACAAAATATGAACGAAAACAGTTATATTTCCCCGAACTTATTAAAGCAATCTACGAGTCGGTGTTTAAAATGGAATAATTATAATTAATCATGCGTGCCACGTGGGACTGCTAGCTGCGCTGCGTATGTATACGTGGCATGTAGGTTGGAGTATTATATTGAAATGAGGTGTGATATGTGTGGGGAAGGATTACAGCCATGTTCCACAGTGATGGGAGCATCAATCTGTAATGTAATCACATTATTCGGCGGGTAATCCGGGGAAGGGGGGGCTGGGGGACTGGGGGGCGACACAACATTTTAATCCAAAATTTAGATCCTGGAGCGGAATCTATAGTACTTACCTGTATGTAGTATTATTCAGTACCTTTTGCTTGCCTACTTCATTCATTGTCTTGCTTACCCTTGTTATTGTTTATATGGTGGTTTTCGTCTTACCATGGTAAATGCGGTTATCCTATGAAGAATTTTGTAAATTTTTACACGATTTCGCTCAGTTTTTTCTAAATGGACAATTTTGCATCTTGTCTGATGTGTTGATTAAAAATATGTCTAAAGAGAATATATGACGTGATTGCGAATGGTATAAGAAAGCGTGGACATCCGAGAAAGATATGGCACGATTAAGTGAACAAAATACTTGAGTCGGACCATAGAGACAAAATAAAATAAGGATATATATGAGACGGTGACCGGAAAACTCAGAATGAAATCAACTTTTGAAAAGTCATTTAAAGTGATGAAAAAAATATATTAAAGAATGGTTAAATAGGTTTCGTTAGGTTAGGTATGGCTGTTTTAAAATTATTTTTTTCATAGTTTTTAAGGATTATTTTTAATTGATAAACTTAACGTTTAAACAAGATTTTTATGCATAGCACAAAGAGTAGATAACAAATATTATAATCAATAATTATCAGCCTGAAACACTCATCTACATTGAAAAAATCTTCCGAGAAAAGATACTGGCCGCCAACGGGAATTGAACCCGTGTCCCTCTGATTGCCGGTCAGCTGCTCTGACCACTGAGCTATGGCGGCCTATCTAATACCCGCCAAATAATTCAATATATACTAGTGTTTCATTCGACAATTACTTATTATTACATTTTTCCAACTGAAAACAACCTTACCTCTTAACTTACTTAACAATACCTCTCTCACAAAAATAAAGTTGGTTATTTTCAGTTGGAAAAATGTAATAAGAAGTAATTGTCGAATGAAACACTAGTATATATTGAATTATTTGGCGGGTATTAGATAAGCCGCCATAGCTCAGTGGTCAGAGCAGCTGACCGGCAATCAGAGGGATACGGGTTCAATTCTCGTTGGCGGCCAGTATCTTTTCTCGCAAGATTTTTTCAATGTAGATGAGTGTTTCAGGCTGATAATTATTGATTATAATATTTGTTTTTAAGGACTTTTCAAAGAGGCGTAGATTTGACTTGTTTCTGAGTTGGTATGAGAAGATGGGTCAGTGTTTTTATTATATCACTTGTATTATGATTGTAACAGTATTTCAGCTACTATACATTTCTATTCTTTATTTTAGAGGCACTGCTGAAAACCAGTTGCATTCCAGGAGAAATCCTGAATTGTAGCTGAGTAGTGACCTTTTCATCAATAGACTCAATGATAAAAGAGTAAAATGTATAATACTATAAAAAATCGATTTATGAATAAACGTTTTTATTATTATCTATTATTATTAAATTATTTGAATATTTTTAATTTATTTTTTTAATGTGAATACCTCACAAGAGTCTCAGCTGCTCCCGTCTGAAGCCAGTGGGATTAAGGCATCCCCAGTTAGTATATGTTGTGAGGCTGGAGGTAGTGGGAATGGGAAGGAGATGGGAAAGAGGAAGGTGGGGAAATTCCTGGCTTTTAAGATCTGGTCACATAATACGGTTAAAGCCGTTTAAAACAATTTTTCAATTCTGAATGGTGGTCTTACACCAGGGCTATACTGAGAATATCTTCCACTCTGGAACGTGCCGCAAATATCCCTACTGAATATCATTTTTAAATGAATTAATTTTGAAATAACATAAATTAATCAAATAAAATATATTTGCGCATTTCGGATTGTGAGTCGAGAGCCTTACCCCTCGATCTTAGCGTACTAATCTAGCGTATATACTATCTGAAGTCTCCCGCGATGCCCATGCTTTGCACAGAGTATTTAAAAATCCGATTTAAGCATTAAAATTTTTCTCTTATTTTGAAGATCAAGTGCGCTAAATTTCGACAAAAAGTATCAAAATACTGCTTTAAGGGGATGAGTGAATTTTTAAAAGTAAACATTGACCTCACACTTGTTTTGAAGGTCATGTTTGCACATTTTCATCAGTATCGGAACAAAACTGTAGATTTGCATACAAATCAAATCCATGCTAAAACAACGCCCGCACCCGCCCTCCCGCCGCAGGGTTACGTCTTTATGTAAATAGATTTGCAAAAGCCCAACGGGCGATTAAATAAATTAAACAAAAACATGTAAATAATTAATCGATGAATAAAATTGAAGAAAGGAGTTTATGCCAAGACCGAGAACGGCGTGATGGTTGGTGGAAAAAGATTATTCAAGATCGTAGCTCAAGTAGGAAATGACGTAGCGAAGAGAGCTGGAAATACCTGACAAAAAAATATGTATATCATTATTATGTGGCTGCGTTTAGGCTTGGAGAGCCAACCGCTCTAGAGTATTGGTGGATATCTTTATAGCTGTGTTGACCGACTTGCAAACGATGATGTCTGAACAGAATGTACCTATTGCTTATTTAAACGGAATTAAATTATTTCTAATAAAATAAAATACTCTTTTGCTTAAAACCACGAGATTAATTAATTTATGAACCGACCGGTTTCGCTTTGCTCAAGCATCTTCAGAGTACAAATTAATACTAAACAATTAGTACATAATGTGTGCTTATACATAACAAAATATAGAGGGAGACAACATGATACAAATATAACAAACACATAGACGGCCATAAAATACATTAATATAAGTACACAAGTAATGGGAAAAAACCAAAAGATAATTATGTAGACTAATGGATTATAATAATAAATCTGAAGAAACAAAGCATCAACTGGCATTGTGGTAAGGAGCACTGGGAAAAATAAATTTTTAAAGGGTTTATTGGAAACAGACCTAATATTGGACTACATGATATGTCTAATTGATTATTAAGTATATGACTTTTGGTTTTTAAATTATTCTCTTTTAGAGAATTTAAGACGAGAAATCTTCAGAGAGTAATAATAATAACGTAATATTTGTATAGCGCAGTTTTGTGTCATTACACTTTCAGAGTACATACTAATTTACATATAACAGGCTATTATGAAGCTTCTAAATCACCAAACGTAGCGAATACTTGGGTTGACCTATGGCAGAGGTGTTTGTAATCCGATAAATGGTTCCCGGGCGGCGGTTCCTATACCCAAATTGCACTTTTCTTATTTCCCGATACCATTTTCCTACAACACGTAAGAAATCTAAACATGCCTACAACATTCCTCAGCTTTCGATGTTCAATTCAAAGCATACGGGTAGCTTTTGGCATTATTAAAAATTAAAATAAATTGAATATGTACTAGTTAGTGGCCTGTGTGACTACATTAAGTTTTCCAATTTGTGGTTAGTATTAAATATCGTATTTAAGCAAAAAGGCATATTAAATTCAAATGTTGACTGCGTGGATTGTGAATCACAACATTTAACGTGGAGTTGAAACATCGTGATTTTGAATCACGGATCAATTGTGTTCTCTACAGCCGAGCACCATGTCCCATCATTGCCTTACTCCTGGCAACACTTCCTGTTCCTGTAATCCTGCCTGGAGCCCGCACCCTCAACCGCTAAAGCCTCCGTTCTCTTAACCACTCACTTGGTTACTCAATCATTCATGTGGCGTCGCTGAGGGCGTCGGCATCGCTATCCCACCCCAACCCACACTACCCTCTCCACACACCACCCCTTTCACTCTCTTAGCCAAATAGCTAGTTTAGATTTAAAGACAAGAGATTTAAAGTTGTAGATTCTTGCTAAAAATTCTAATTATTATAATGTAAGTAACTAAATACTTATTTCGCAACAAACAAATCATCGCGCTTGTATAAATAAGCTTGCTTGGTACATAAAAGATATTAATCAATGGGTTCCGTAGCTCAGTTGGTAGAGCACTTGCCGTGTAAGCAAAGGATCCTGGGTTCGTGTCCCAGTGGAGCCAATATATATTTCTCCTTTTTCTGTCTCCAGATTTTCGATTAAGTTTCGCTAATATTGTCTTCATTTAATTAAATATTAATTAGGCATAGTCATTTTCTGAATTGAAAAAATAATGAAAATCATCGCATAAAAAAAAGTATTAACTAAACAACCACACATACTAAAGACTACAACAAACCTTCAATGTTATAGTTAGGACTAGATTTAAGTTTCTTAACCGTTCTTGATGTCTAAAAAAAGAGTTATTTTCTTCTTTAGTAGTTGGAGGCGTCCATAGTGCGTTATTAATTTCTTTGATTTTTCTATGGCTATCAATGGCTTGCCTATGCCTCTCGCATGTTGATGTCAGTTGGTGCGGATAAATTATCCACTTACTACTTATTAGTTATCATAACTACTTATATGTATAAGCCTACCAGGTGTTCATAAATGACTTTCCATTTGTCGTTTTTTTTTAAATATTTGTAAGCAACGACATACATTTTCCCGCAACTAACATCGCTTTATAAGGATTAACCTGTAACTCTTGTATGTCTCATAGAAATTGTTGTATCTTCCTTACTATCATAGTGAGAAATATGATATAAACGGTGTTAGAAAGAGAAAAAAGCATGCTTTACATTAAAATACAAAATCAAGGAACTAACACGCCGTGTCTTAACACAAACGCGGTATTTAGCTCGTTAGCGCGTTACGGGCATTAAATAAAACTGTGAAAACATGTCGTGTATGGCCAATTTGACACGAGTTAGGCTGACGCAAAAAAAAACAGAAACACCCTTTTTGGATTGTATCGCAGCTTATATAATAATATATCGATATTACAGTACGCAACGTATTAGGGCATATTTAGCATATTTAGTTATTTACCTACAGTAAGAAAATGGGTTATCAATATAAATCCTTCCTTATCACAATCTTAATATTTTAGACGCTACAAATAATATTTTAAAATTAGCCCTTGAAAAATTATTTTTATAATATTGTGGTGGTACCTACATTCGACATGAATTGAACAGCCCAAAAGGTATTTTCTGAGAAGGCAACACCGTTGATGACAAATACGGGTGACTTGCGATTTACGGCAAGCTCCGAGCTCCGAGTTTATTCCCGCTGGAGACTCGCCTTCCGTTGGTCGTTCTGTGTAGCTTCCAATTATTGTAATTTACTAATTAAATATTGTCGCAAGTAAACTTAAATATATAATGCAATTTTATACAGCCTGATACTAAGTGCTTTTATTTCCCTCCTGTGATAGAGAGTTAAATATCGTAATAGTAGTAACACCCATACGATATATTGGTGACCCGACATTTTACACAAATTTAATCCATCATCGAGTTTAATCGTGATGTTATATTTTTTTTGCATTAATAAATATCGAACACCACGGGAGGGGGTCGCCAGCGGGTTTCCTGAGACTTATGTAAGTACAAATTCAATTTTAAAACTTCTTCCAAACAATCAGTATTTTAGTAGCTTTATCAAATGACGTCTCAGTAATTTTAAAATAGTATGTACATAGTACATCCCGTTGCGATTTCGATCGTATCGGAAATACAGAAATCTGTGAATCTTACATACCTTATATGATTATATGATATGATTATTGTCCCAACTAATGATTTTTAAAAATTATCGTGTTTGCAATGACCATTAACTGCGTAAAAACATCAATTTCAGAAACAACGGCCACCAGAGAGAAAGCAGCTCACAGCCTGTTCCGGAGCACACCACCAGCTTCCTCCACAGCAGCTGACTTTCAACAGAACAGCTGACTTCTACCAGGGCAGAGTCTACGCATCAGCAGAGAAGCAGAGCCGATGTCCAGGCATCAATCGAGCAGCTGCTGGACAGCAAGATTCATCCGGACGTAACGTTCAATCTAATCCATAATATTATCCAGAAATTTTCCTACTATTTTTAAATGCATACCTACAGTTCAAATGTTGCAAAATTTTACGAATCATTGAAATTGAAAACCTACCTCTCACGTATTCAAAGGTCATTGTGCATTATAATTACCAATGTAGAAAACTGCAGATGTCACAGTCAAATAAATTTAACAAAACGCAATAAAATTATGGTTTGAGTCTTGGATTACGCAAATAATATAACGTTTTAAAACACAGAGGTCAATGATAGTATCACTTTCGGGATTTAAAAATATATTGTTCTTAAAATTAGAAATCTCAACAATAATATGATGCAAGGTTGCAATATTTTTTATATAGCATGTTGTGAAATCTTTTGGTTTGAATATTGTTTTTTGTGTACAATTGAATAGCACGATCTTATCTTTAATATTTTTAATTTACGTCTGAATATTATTAAATTTCCGCCTATTATGCGTAAGCTCTCCTACATCTGAAAAAGTTTATAATGTCAACCGAAGGGGAAAATCCCAGATCAACGCAAATACCTGAAGCTATTCAATTAAACAAGAAAACAGACAATATGGAATCAACAAGTCAGAGCAGCAGTGAGCCTGCTATCCACCACGTCTCGGTGAGACTATCAACATGCTGGAAAGAGAACATTTCGCTCTGGTTCATTCAGGCCGAATCACAGTTTGTAAACTCACGAATCAAGGAAGACTTTACAAAATATAATATTATAGTCGCAGCGTTGGATACACAAACATTGCAGTGCGTCAGCGATATAGTCACAAAGCCGCCCATGACGGACAAATATTCAACCTTAAAAGCCGCACTGATCGACAGACTACAAGATTCAGCAGAAAAAGGGCTAACCAGACTTCTAACTGGAATTCAGCTTGAGGATCGCAAGCCGACAGGTCTTCTACGTCACATGATGGAATTGGCGGGACCAGCGTTGGCAAATAGCGCTATAGTTCGTACACTTTGGCTTCAGCGCTTGCCTCAACATGTTCAAGCAATCCTATCCGCCCTCACGGATAATGATATTAATCAACTAGCGACGGCTGCAGACAAAATCACAGATGTCTACCAATCAACGGAATGTAGCGCAATGGAACATGTAAGCAAACCTGCAACATCAAAACCTGAAAACATAGAAACTAACCTATTTTTACAACTTCAAAAACAAATTTCAGCGCTCACACAGGAAGTGACTCAGCTTAAAATATCACAAAACGACAACTATTCTACCTTCCGAGGACGACGAAACCGTAGCCCTCAGAGAAATTTTTCTTACCAGAAGTATTATCAGCAGAATCCCGCTAGAAGACCGAGGTCCGGGTCTCGCGGTCGATTACCCAAAGGAAACCAAGACGGATATTGCAAACTTCACATGAAATATGGAGAAAAGGCGTATAGATGCTACCAACCATGCTCTTACAACATAGATAAATCGAAAAACAACGGCGACGCCACACAGTAGTGTGATTTCGCAAACAGTAGCAGTCCATTCCTTACGCTCAAGTAATAAAAAACACTTGTAGCAAATAAATAGGCACAGGCAACAGGAAACTGACCATTAGAGTCAGACAACAGGCAACAGACACAAGACACAGGCAACAGGAAACTGGCCATTAGAGCCAGACAACAGGCAACAGGCAACGGACAACAGACACAGGCAACTGGACGCAGCTCCAGCCAACAGGCAACAGATATCACCAGCTAACAGGCAACAGGCAACTGGACAGAGCTCCAGCAAACAGGCAACAGGCAACTGGAAAATGGAAAAAGGAATACTAAAGGACAACTCAATAGCTACTATCTCAAATTTAAAAGAGACAAATCGATTTCACCGCCATCTTCTCAACTTCAATATTTTCTATAATTCATATATCAAAGCACTATCACACATATTCCAAAATACAGTAGCTGATACAATATCTCAATCTGAAGAGACTAACTGTCCTACTTCAAGCAACTAAGGATTGAAGGGAAAGCGCAGAGTCAACCTGACGATTATATTAAGGCAAAAGATGACTCCGCCCTCGTCCTATGTTGAATTAATGTTTCCTGATACTTCAATATGACCAACAAAATGTTCCCAGCTGAACTCACATTGGGTAGCACACCAAAATCACCATGAGATTTCTTCAATGAAACTCTTAAGGAAGAACCTACGTCGGACGACTGCAGAGAATTTGAAAACATCAAATCAATACCTGCCAGTGAAAAGGATCAAGAAAATGTAGAGGATAATACGCCAGCTTCTACAACGGTTCCAAACTCTTTTGCCACAATACCAACAAGATCTGGGCGAAAAGTTCATTTCCCAGACAGATAAGGGCAAGCTTAGAGCATAAAAAGGCATTTCATTTTTATCAGAAATATATAAGAACCTTCAATAATTAATACCTACTAAAAATCATAAAATTGCTCTAGCAAGATTTCAAAAGTAAAATTATTTTTAAATTACTAAGAATCAAAAATAACAAAGTCTACAATATTTCACACAAATGTTGAGCTTTTTGTTTATTATCATCATTCATAATTGAATATTTTTTACAAACAACATAATTAGAATACAATACTAATATATGCAATTCATTGTCATAGAAATGATGCATTATCAATTGATGAAAAATTTCATCCGTCAAAATCATGTACCTGCATGTAATTAATTTAAGCATATTTAAAACATTGTATATCAATCAATGAAAACTGCGTGTCTAGCTATAATCGCTTTTCACAAGACTTGTAATCATTATGCTAAAAATAACCTTTCATAAGTGTATAACTCTGACAGCGTGGAATCTTAATGTATACTATATGGGATAGGTATCCAATATAGCATATATTGACATTCATATACTTAAAATAGTATCTAGCATTATGCGAATAGCTTTTAACTAACAAAGGTATTAGATATAAAGAGCATTTAAACTAAAATAATACATTACAAAATTATCAAGCTATGTAGAGTAAAGTTTTGTTTTTAATAATCCCAACCATGATTACTCAGATGTACTTACAAAATACATACATCTGAGTGAGCATGTTGATGAAACTGTCACATAACATTATGTTATGATTATTTTCAAATGTTTACAAAAACGAGTATATTTTATTACTCATTAATAATTAATTGCAATAATCTAATAAAAACAATAATATATCTAATCTGGACGCTAAATCATAACCAGTCTAGTTACCTTTTATAAAAAACTCCTTAGTATGCTGAGTAAAAATAAACCAGATTCGGTAAACATTCGAAAATAATTTTATTAGTTAAGAATTTATAATTGTAAAAATAAGAATGGTTGTCTGCACAGCAAAGTATAGTATAACTCAAATAACAACTTGTCATTTGATAACATTTCATTACATCTAATGTGTTATAAGGAATTATTTTCCATTCAACTCGCTCTACGCGAGATATCTTATACAGCTTTTATATTATAAAAATAATTCAGGTAAAAATGATTATGTAAATAAATATATCTGCTCAATATTGCTGCATCGACTTTGACATCACTTGATGTAGCAAGTATTGAGTTTTTATAACTATATAGTGTATACTGAAACACATCTGTTTTCATATCTCGTTAAATCAATTAAATATTTACAATATGAAAACATACCATACCAACATACAAATAACAGATGATTACCATGTGTGCTTCAGTAAACATAGATTAATATATTTTTAAATTTTTGGTTTAATCATTCTTGTATACAACTAGACACTTTAGTTATTATTTTCATATTTTTATGACACAGAGTCATGAGTAAGTTGAATAATAAAAACATTATTTCAACGTTTAGTGTCAAACTAACCTTCGCAACCAATGCAAAATATTATATCTAGTATAAGTTAAGTTAATCAAGTATGTATTTAAAATAATAATCTAATATAGGATAATTTACTATAGCGTACTGTGATACTTATACCAGCAGCTTATTAATTACATACATCCATATTTTTTTGTAGATGCAGTTTATGCTTCAAACAAATAATTGCTTATATCAATATTTCCTAAACATTTTAAACATTGAAAACAAGTAGGTTTAAAATAAATTAAACACTCAGTTATTTTTAATTATTATTTATATAACAGAATACAGGTGTGTATCACAAAATAATGTGATTCAATTATCTTTTGTTTAAAAACAAGTTATATATCATGCTATTTCTATAGAACTTGGCAACTTTTAACACAGCCAATGTTTGGTTATTGATTAATATAAGGATGTATATACAAGTAAAATTATGTTTAAAAACTTCCAATGCGTTCACAAATTTATGGAGATATTATTCATAAAAATACCTTCACACATATACTATATATTTCTGAACGCATAGGAACAAAATATTTTACAATGATGTCAAGTATAGAATATATTATATTTTAGTAACTCATTATATTTTCACATGATCTCACATCGCATCAGGAAGCCTATCGCAATTCAAGACACTTTTAACAGCGACTACCATCATTTATTAAAAAACCCAGGCACTGACACAATGTGACGTCATAAGTTAAATTTTCCTTTGTCTTGTCCGACACGCTACACTCAAAAAATATCTTTTGGAATCCCTACCAAATATTTTTCATATCGTTTAGCAACTGGGGGGAAGGTATGTGGTGGTACCTACATTCGACATGAATTGAACAGCCCAAAAGGTATTTTCTGAGAAGGCAACACCGTTGATGACAAATACGGGTGACTTGCGATTTACGGCAAGCTCCGAGCTCCGAGTTTATTCCCGCTGGAGACTCGCCTTCCGTTGGTCGTTCTGTGTAGCTTCCAATTATTGTAATTTACTAATTAAATATTGTCGCAAGTAAACTTAAATATATAATGCAATTTTATACAGCCTGATACTAAGTGCTTTTATTTCCCTTCTGTGATAGAGAGTTAAATATCGTAATAGTAGTAACACACCATACGATATAATATAAACAAAAAATTACTACTAGTATTTGACCTGAACACTGCGTCACCGGCAGCAAATGTGGAAATTGGCTTTAAAGTTTCAAGGTTCCGCCAATCGCCGCCAGGGGGATAATAAGCGCCAAAGTTGGCAATCTGTGCGGAGACGGATATGGGCCCGAAATGTGCCCACTCGGCGGGCCTGCCAACCGTGGGCCGTGCGCCGTGGGCCGTGGGCCGAACCAGGCATTAATCTCATTCCACGCCTGTCAGCCGCGTGATGAAGTGGCGGGAACATGGTTGCCACTTTCTTGCCTAATCCCACTCTGTTCCCACCAGATGGATGGATGAGATTTTCAATTTATTGGGAATTTTTCATCGTGTTACCGTGACGGAATGATGACTTCAAATATCTATTGATACTCTGAATATCATTCTGATGGCAACTAGACCGAAACGTTGGTGCCTTGAATGGTTTAACCGCTTTTGGTGACTCTAGGTTCGTCTCTATCTAACGTAAAATAATTAAACATATTTGTACGTAATACACAATATCTTCACAGTTTGTACACCCTTCATTATGTACGACCGTATCTCATAAAATATGCCGATTTTATTTTTTTTGTATAAACATCTACTTGTATTTAAATTTTGTTTTCTTGATTGAATGATGCCGCGGAATCTTGGAAGTTGAAAATAACCCACCTCCCGACATCCGATCGAGCTGAAACTTGGCAAAAAGACTTGTTGTTGATGACAATCAACCTTTGGTGGAAATCAAGCACACACACGCGAACATATGCGCATTTTTCTGATATTCTTAGAAATTAAACCATTTAGTTTATACGCAAAAAATGTTGGTGTTATTCATTCAGGATTCAACATTGTTGGTAGAGTTGTTGAATCCAGGTTCTTCTTAGGAAGGTTCAATGCTCAAACCATTTTATTTTTATTTGACATATTTTTATAGACATTTGAAAATCTTTGTATTATAGCAAAAAATATATACTTTACGGGTTGATTTGTTTCATATTTCATTCATACTTAATTTTATTTCATATAAATTTTATTTTATTTTATTTCAATATATTTGTTCATATTACTCTATGGCCTAATTAAAAATCATAGATATGAACACATACACGATATGTCAATTTTTAATCGTTAATGGCTGTTCAAAAGTTTTGTCTGAAAAAATGTATTATGGAATTTATTTCCAGTCAAAATTGAAAATCCACTAAATAGGGGTATTTAATACAGTTATCACAAAGAAATTCCATTAAATTAGAAATATATATTCACTGTGTACAATTGTACAATCATCAATAAGAATAATCTAGATAATTGCTTTATTTAGTTTAAATTATCGTTTCACAAACAGCCATTATTGGTCATTATGCTGAAATATCACAATGTAAAACACATTACTCCGAGATTTTAAAAGTTGTTCAGAAAACAATGCACAATTTTTTTGTTCGCATGAGTTTATAACATAACATATAAATAGACAGATAATTCTCTTACTTATTGTTCTCTTGGCATTTTAATACTGTTTATTCTTTGTTTCGTATTAGTAGGATTATGTTTATGTTTAAGCGCACTTGAAGTTAAATAACACTAAACAGCGCCATACAAATAATAAGTTATTATTATTATAATTATTACGAAAACACTGAAAAAAAAAAGTTATACAAATTGAATACAATAAACACTCTCGTTTTAACAATCTCGGGTCCAAACAAATATTCCCCACGTTAAAATATAGACGTTTCCAGAACCGTCTGTTGGAATGAGATACTTATTGATAAAATTTATAAAATGTGAAAGCATTATTATACAGCTATAATCAAACTCAGATTCCAGAATGCGGGAAAGTTTGAAAAAAAAAATTAACAATGTTTTACGAAATGTTGATAAATTTGGCGTATTATGGCAACGAATCACAGTTTTGTCTCGAAATGTGTTCAACCCTGTCCTGTTGATGTCCCAATCCCACAGTTGGCCTCCCCTGACCGCCGCCCACTTGATTCTCCAGCGACTAAATCAAGCACTGTGACCGCCTGTCAAAAATATAATTCCTGATGGTTTCATTCACTTCCGGGACATCCCTACACTCCTCATGTCCCCTGTCTGCTGTCACGAGGCGATAATAATTAATAATAGCCACTGACATGTTGTTTCTTTTCGGAAATACGAAGAAATAAACTAAGTTTTAACGACGTGGAAGATTGATTTAATTGAATCTGTATTATTTTGAACTTTTGCCAGGATTCACTATTTTTTTAATCGGTTTTAAAGGAAACGCTTCGTCATTGAAGAAGAAGATAACACTAATAATCTAAACGAAAATATGAAAGAGAACAAGACAGAAAAAATAAAAAAAGGTAATGGTTCCAACTGGGACCGAAATTCAGAAACTCTCGTCTAATTCAGCGATTGCCACCTTCCACCAAGCCGTCATAATTGTCAATCTCATATTTTAAAATTTTAGAATTAACAATATTATCTTCCAAAGATTTTTCCATATCATAGGCAAAATCTACCCTTTTCACAATAAATACACATATAAATTTGTTGTAGACCACTTTTGTTTATGAACACTCCACCGGTTTCGGAAGCACCCTTCCTTCGTCAGGAGAATATTATAACTGTTATATAACTGTTATAATATTCTCCTGACAAAGGAAGGGTGCTTCCGAAACCGGTAGAGTGTTCATAAATAAAAGTGGTCTACAACAAATTTATATGTGTATTTATTGTAAATTATGGCAAGCCACAAAGTTAATGCTTTTTACAAATATGTCTACCCTTTTCATTGGAAACAATGGTTCTATGAACTGGTTTGTGGTCCCAGTTGCGACCATTATAATTTTCTATTTTTCTATGTCTTGTTTTCTTCCACATTTTCGTTTAGTTCATTAGTGTTATCTTCTTCTTGGATGATGTATTACAATGGTGGGAGTAACCTTAAGTTATAAAAAGAGAGTTGACCTGATAAAAAAGTGAAATACTTTGTTTTCAAATCTCCCGTATTATGCTGGGGAGCAGTAACTGGAATTCTCCTGATATGAATATGCATAAGTATTTTGAATGCGATTTCTTGCTAGAACTGCCTAGTGTATGCCAAAAAGAGTACATATCTTCTTCAGTATCGCCCTGGTGAGAGACTCACAAAAGTTGCTTTATTAAAAAAGTATTTTAGACGTGTGGTCTTTCGTGACTTTTTTTTCAACTTGAATTATAAAAAAAGTACTTCGAATTGAACAGTTAGGGTCGGGTTGAGGGGTTGGGCGGTAACTCAGCCGAGTTACCAATGATAACATGTATATGTATAAGGTTTTTTTTTGGTTTGAACGAAAAAAAATTGAAGAGATGAAAATTCATCGGAAATTTTTACCTCAAATAATGTCAGGAATCACAGGTTAAATAAAGTAAGTTAAGTACGTTGCTTAACACCCAGTATAAAAAAGGGAACTGCTCAAAAAATTCATATTTCTACCTAAGAACTTTCGTATTCATATTTCCCACTAAGAATTCCAAAGAAATACTAGCAATACAAATATTTTTTTATTGAGTTTGTTCCGCTAACTTCAAGATCAGCGCAAACATGATCATTTTTATTTACCGTTTCCGTACGATTCGACAAAGTGGTACTTCATCACTCCAAAAAACTAGGTTAAATAGGTTAGATCAGGATAGGTTATATGCTAATACTCACAACCGCCACAGACATTCTTTTGTATATAAATAGCTAGACGGACTAGCCGAAGTCACCGGTGTTGACCGGGCTTTTCATAGAGTTTTCGAAATCGGACACTGATAATCAATTACTTACCTCGTGTTTCAAAAGTCAAGTATGCAAAATTTCATCAATCCGGAAACTGTAGAGTTGTACAAAAATCAAACAAGCACCTCCCGCCACAGAACACCAACACTTTCCTCTACAGATAGATATTATTTCTCCTCCAGTCATTTCGTTAAGGAACCTTGAAGTTTTGCTGTACTGTTTTACTTTGGTTACCTCTGTCCTTTTTAGATATTATTTATTAATTTTAGAAAGGATGTGATTATAATTATGTACAAAGGTAGATAATACCTACCCCTACGTATGTATGCCGTTACAGGAAATCCGAAATAAGGGAATTAATTAAAATTAACCAATGTATTTAAATCTTTTAAGTCATTATTTATAAATTCGACACATTAAAGCTTTTATAAAATTCACACCAAAAACCCGCTGTGCTCCAACATTAGTAGGTACCACGAGGCCCCATTTCCTTTACACATAATTAATATTAACCACAGCTAATGAAAGACTGTTGACGAATAATTCAACACGGTATTGTACTTTACTTACAGCTATTATTTGGAGAGAACTACTCACATATCCCGACTTCATATTATTACCTTAAGAACTGAGAGTAATATGAACTAAAGTTCATTTTGTTAAAAAAAAAATTAATGCGGTAATCGGCTCTATTCTCTTAAGGGTGTTAAACCAGCCAGCGGCCGAAAATCCACATTTCGTCGAAAGATGTTCTTACGATCATTCAGAGCGGTTCCAATGAGAAAGAATAATTATTCTCAGTACCAGCTTTTTAAAATTATAACTCAATATCGATTTTATTTCATTCCAAATTTGCTTTAATTTATACCTACATCCAAAAATGCTGTAAGGCGTGATGATAAAACATTAAAATTATGTACTTTTTGTAAATTATTTTTTGATCATAAGTATTGATCATTTTTCAATAAAGTCTAAGCAAAATAAGAATGTAAAAAAATCTGAAATATATTAGTTTGAAAGTGAGCAAATAAATACACAAACGGACCAATTTTCGTCAAGAAAAACATGTACGGGTACATTTTTCAATGATTTTATTTAATATAAAATAAAAATTCTGAAACATACGTTTATCAGATAATATATTGATTTATTTTGATGCATGATTTATATGATTTGAAATGGGTGAGGTATAATGCAAAATCTTTTTTGAAAATTTAACAAATCTGCCAACGACCTATGAAATAACCTTATTCTACTAAAAATAACCTAATTCTACTAAGAATATCCTTATTCTACTAAAACTAAACATTTTTTCTCAAAATTTAAAACATACGTTTACTAGACAAAAAACAATCTTTCGAAATCAATTTATAATTTTTGGGAAAAGGATTCAATACGTCTAAAATCTGATTATAAAATGACATATGGTTTTCTCTGGTTATACCCTCTTAAATTTTACCTTTTGCATTCGATTTAATTCGACATCCTACGAAATGTATCTATCATCGTGTTTTAAAATATATATTGATAGATTTTTTCTTTCAGATTTTCATAAAACAAGATTTCCACGATATTTGTTTTACAAATTGGGTGAAGCCGGGCTCAAATAACAGAATATAAACCATGGTTCAATCCTCACTAACGTATGCCATGCATCCTACCTAACCAATTACAAATTCAATGAGTAGATATAAACAATCGGAAAACAGGCCTCCGTGGTCGAGGAGTAAGGCTCTCGAGTAGCAATCGGTTGCGATTTTAAATACCATTGTCAACCAAAAAAATGGTTAATTTGTGTTATTTCATAAGTAATTAATTAACAATCAAAATTTAGTATATTTGCGGCACTTTCCCGAGTGGAAGGTTCTCTCAGTATCGCCCTTATGTAAGACCACCATTCGGAAATGAAATGGTTTTATCCGTGTTTGGTGACCAAATCTGAATAGCCAGTTACCTTCCTCCAGGTCATCTCCTTCCCCTACCCACTACCTTCAGCCTCATAGCATACCCCACTCGGGGATGCCATGCGCACTCGCTCGAGACGGAGCAGTTGGGACTCTATTGCCATATTCACACAAAAAAATAATTAAAACGGTCGTAGCTAAGGAACATCAAATATTTGGCGAATGTCTCCTATAAGCTTTGATTGTGATACTTTCCAAGCTTCGGATTAGAAACGGCATTGAAAAATTAGATTTTGAATATTTTGCTATTTAAAAAAAAATCATCAGGGTGTGCGTGTGCAATTTACACGCGGTAAAAGTGAAACCTTAAAAAAAATACCATTTCTACTATCTCATTCTCTCGCAGGCTTAATCCTATATACACATATTCACACACCCTCACACACACACTCACACCTTCCCACTACACACATTACCCGGTAATTACTTAATATGCACACCATAAATAAGTTACTACAATAAAACACATAATAGGTAACCACTATGAATTATATTTATTAATTGTAAATTTTTTCTCACAAACGAATAATATAATGTACTGTTTATTTCTGTTTATAAATAAATAAATAAATGTGTTTGTCTGTTTTTTAGTGTCGCTATTTTTCAACGAGTTTCAAATCACAATGTTGTCAGAAGTGTTCCCTTCAATAATTTATTGTTTTGTGACAAACACCCTTTCAAATAAATGCTTTTTTAAATTTAAGTGAATATGTTTCTCAGACTGACCTTACCTTTACCCCTAAATCCCATATTCACACTGATTCTCATAAAACCGGCCAAAATATGTCAAAACGTCAGAAGGTTCCCGGACAAAGGGCGAACCTTTTACCTCCATTGTCAGAGCTACAATATAACTCCGTTTAAATAGACTAGCGGTGTTAAAATTCATTATGTCGGGCTGTTTTCTCTGCCGGGTAATTTGTCCTCAGTTCTTTATCTTTCTGAATGCAGCGAGACCCTCGTCAACATTCTGGACACATTAAAATCAGGTGTATTATAGTGTATAGTGTACCTACACTTCCACTCTTGTCGCTAATATACAATACTATGTTTCAAAGAATTATTTTAAGATGAAACAAGGCTTATGGGGTACAGACAGACACACGGGGGTATTTATTACCTAATCAAATTCAAATGTAACATTGTCATCAAATGACCACTCAGCGCCATTTTATTATTTTTTTTAAATATATTTTAAAGGTCCCAGTTAAACACAGATTCATAAATCAAATTATAATAAACTGACCAGCTTAACATCATGATCGTTATCCTTTTATGATGATCACAATTTGTTCTTCAATTGTCAAATTAATCAAATGACAATTTTACATTTGAATTTCTGCCAAAAAATGTTGCCTTTGACTCGATCATTAATTCAAAAATAATACTTTTTGAATTTGTCGAAGATATAAGCCGTCAAAATATTGAAATTTGCGGCAGGCCGAATAACGTTCGACATTATGTTAATTGGACGTGTCTCGAGTGAAGTCACGAGACACCATTGCATACGTTTTTATCCAAAAGTACACTTTGGAAGCTTTTTATATCGTAAGTTTTTGTTATATCGAAAAATTTTATTCGCTGTGGCTATTTATTGTCTAACTATTGACCGGTCAGTGGCTGAATTGGCATCGCGTTCGGGTCCCTCCCAGGCGTCCCGTATTCGATTCTGGCGGGCTAAGCCCTCAAACACGACACAAGCAACATTTTCCGCTTACTGTGGTGGAAGTAGGAGATTTTCAAATATTGTCGGGTTATTCGTAACCCGGGAATGTTTGTCTTTATACGATTGTACGATTATGCGAAATATGTTTGTACAAAATGCACGATTTGTCGTCAAATCTACGAGTCTCGACTGCCCAAAGCCAGTGAATCTATGGCATCCCCTTTTGGGGATTACGTAAGCTGAAAGAAATAATGGAACGTAAAAGAAGATCGCGAAAAAATGGCTTTTCAGATTCGTTGACTGAACAAAGCTGAAGCCATTATATCTTTTGAAAATGACATCAGTTCCCTAAGGGCTGATGCAGATGTATCTTCAACTCTTCGGAACGAGACGTTTATATTCCTAACTTTAATGTTATTAGGAATACGTTGATGTAGAAAACCCCTTTACATTTTGTTTCCCGCTCAGTGATATAAAACGTCGACCTATAGGTTTATAACCTTACCAACCTGCCTCTCACGTTGTTAAAATAATATGCTACCTACATTTGTACGTAATATGATAAAATATACAATTATTGAAATGAGATCAATTTAAAACTAAAATATAATCAAGCAAATATGTATGTTCAATTTTTATTAAAACAGCTCTAATTTTATAACTTTTTAAGGTTATTCTGAGAAATATATTTTTTAAATTTGTGAGTAACTTACAAGAGTCCCATCTGCTCCCGTCTGGAGCCAGTAAGACTATAGCATCCCCATGTTATGCTATAAGGGCTGAAGGTAGTGGGGAGGGGACGGAGATGTCGAAGAGGAAGGTGCGGAAGTGTCTGCCTATTCAGATCTGGTCACCAAACACGGCTAAAGCCATTTCAAGTTTAATTTTGGTGGTCTTACACCAGGTTGATACTGACAGTATCTTTCACTCTGGAACGTGCCACAAATATACTATTTATGAATAATACATGTGTGAAATAATACATATTAATCAAATAAAATTTATTTGCCCACGCTGGGATTCGATCCCGCGACCTTCGGATTGCCTACACGACTCTATAGCCTATATAGGCAGTCAGAGAATGGAGATATATCATTCAAGAAGAAGAACACTAATAATCTAAACGAATATATTATGTAAAAGAACGGGACCTAGAAAAATACAAATAAAGTAATGAAAAATGTAGCAACTAATAATATGGAAAAAAATTGGACGAAGATAATCAATTACTTGAAGATTATCAATTTTGAAATTTGAAAGATGAGATTGACAGAGATGACATTTAAATGAGAGGTCGCAGTAACCGAATTGGTTGAGGTGTTTATTCCGGTAAGACGACATTTTTGAGTTCAAGTCCCAGTTGCTTTTATTTATATACTGTTATATTTTTATTTTTCTGTATCTTCTTCTTAACAAATATGTAAGTACCCATGTTTCCAAAACACCACACGTGTAATGCAGATGTAGATTTAAGCTTTAGGAATTCTGCTTTCATTTATCCAACATCTATTCTGCTTTATTTTGAATCGCTTTGGATTTTTGAACTCTTGCCAAGACGCAGAGGGACCGTATTATTTATGGGGGTGGCGGAAGTCTTATAGGGAAATCTCCAGCCTTTAGGAGGCTGTACTTTTACTTGTCTCGTTCGGGATCATTCGCCCCCAACGACCGGATCCACCAAACACAAGGGGAAGGTCTGACACACCTCATCAACATTTACGGGATTCTGTTTCAAAGACTTCTATTTCCGTTTTTTCTTCAAAGAACGATTATTTTGAATTGTAGCGATTTGGTTTTGACTCGTTTATCCACTCAAATACATATTCTCTATATGATGGAGATTCAACAGTTTCTCTCTTTTTACGAGTTTCCGGTCACCATTTATATGCATTTTCTTGAATGGAGAAACGCTCAATGAGATACAGAAATGGGAAAGCAGAAACAAAAATACCTGTTTCATTAAAAAAACCACACGACTGAAGTAAAACTACAAGACAAACCTCGCCCCATGAACCCAGGTATCCCTGCTAAGTTACCAAAAGTAGCGAATGGGGTGACGTATGACCTAGGGGTGACATACGAAATTGGGGTGAAACATAAAATTGGGGTGAAATATGACCATGGAGTGACCTGCGACCTTGGGGTGACTTACGACCTTGGTGTGACTATCCTTATCCTTATCACTCCCCAAGTCAAGCATGCGTAAAGGCCCGACCGTTCGTCTCGCCATCGATCACCGTTCGCATCGATTACCGTTCGCATCACACTTTTTGTAACAATCCCCACTTTTCGTAACGCATTCACCAGCTTACCCCCCAAGTCGAGCGTGCGTAAAGAAGTTTTACTTCAAAAAAATGGCTAGTAGGATTATCTTTCTTTGGAAGATTTAGAAAAAATATATTACTATTTTATAAAACCCGGCACGCATTTTATTGTCTTTCAAAGAAATAAATTGTTTCTCCCTGCATCCCCATTCTCGCCCCAGTTCCCCTTCTACCTTCCCCGCCTTCTCCCCTATCTCATCTGCCTCCAACAAATCTTCCCTTCCCTCCCGGATTCCCCTCCCCATCCCACTTTTCCTCCCTACTACTAAACCATATGAAATACACACATATGTAGAAATCGAGAGGCCAATACGTCCAGGATTGACGGAAGTTTGAATCCATCCCTCCCATCATGGTGCAAGGCTATGGGTCGAGATAGTCCGGCTGGAGAGGTCAAACGGTCTCCTTCAACCAGTTTCTCTCGATCCAACCAGTCATACAGTTGGTGAGCAGATGCATCCACCGCCAAGAAACAGTCAAATCTCACCCCATGAATTCGGGCACCCCTGCTAAGTGACCAAGCGTAGCGATACACTTGGGGTGATCATGGCAGAGATGTTGGTTATCCAATAAATATGTGTTTATGTGAATATGTGTTAGAATAGGTAGTTTATCAAAATCAATAATTAGTAGTAATGTTTTAGCATTTCATTACATTGATTTGGAAGTACATAGGTACGCTATTTACATTAAACAACATTGTTTTACGAGTTCACACACACATTGCAACAACACTGGCACTAATGCAGACAAAAATTCAATAATCCATCGCTTGCATGCTTTAGGTAATGAATTTGCTAATCTCGATCATGCCGGAAGTCTGTCATCATATAAAAGATGCATTATAAAAAATTGTTTTCTAGTACAACGTAATCATAATATAATATCGCACTCTATATATCTATTAGCATTAGAAATATATCATAGGTACTTCAAAATTTATCATATCGCGTTGTCATATTCCGTAACACCTACCTATTATTTATATACGATTAGGTATATACTTTTTTTTTTAATCTTTAATTTTTTTCTCTTTTTCTTACTTTTTACTTGTTATACCTTTTTACGTTTATCTATAATTTTTGTAATTTCTACTCTTTTTTATGATTCCTTATTTATTTATTTAGTACAAGATTATACATTTATACAAAATAAAATAAAAAAGTTTAAAACATAGTAACTGTTATTTGCTTAGCATTTAGCATTATAGTTATTAAAATAATATAAATTTTTGAAAAGGTTTAAAGGTACTTAATAACATATAGATAACTTAAGAGAAAATAAGAGGATTAAAACATATACGTAACTTATGAATGCATTGCATATTATAGTCCTACATCCATGCGTTGTTGAAAAAAAAGGAAAAAATAATAGTTATATTCCTTTTTTATTGTACTATTATATGCTTATTTAATTTATGTTAATGGCACGTGTTGTGCCGCACGTGTTAAAATAAATAATTATTATTGTTTCAAATAATTAATTTGTTCGAATATTATTGCATTTTTAATGTTGAGAATATATATTTATGTTCCTATTACGATTGCTAATAAACTACTCTTCATTCATAACTTTATTTAATTTGGATTTGTTTCAGAAAATCTCCAAGAACGTTTTTTTTACAAAATTAAGGTAGTTTAAGGTTTATTTGAAGAGAAAAAAAATCAGTATTTAAGTGATGTTGACATATTCAACATCAACTTGGCGAATTTTGTGGATCTTGTAAAAAACTTGTTCCAAAACTATTCCTAAACATATATGTATTTTTGTAAACTTATCAAATCGCTGTATTTTTGTGACTTGTGTGCATTTTTATCTAATTTTATTCTTATCATTTCTCTATCTGTTGAAAAATCATCTGTTATATCTGTATTACTGTAAAAGCCCTCTGGGCGTTGAATAAATAAATAAATAAATAAATAAATAAAACTTTTTTAACACCGCTGGGCTTTAAAACTCGGTGAAAAAAAAATAGCGACACTAAAAAAAGACAAACACATACGTCTACAGGATTTAGCCTGTGAGAGAAAAAGATAGTATAATCGGTCTCCTATTTATGCGGTGTTTTGTAGTCTCCCCACTCTTGTCTACTTTAGTTTTTTGCAGGTTTGACTTCTATGGCGGGTGAATGAACACACTGATTTTTTTACATTAACTCCACACAGGAGACCATAAACAAACAACAAAAAAAAATTTCACTCAATGATATCATCTTAGATGCTGTATGGAGGGTCTTTTTGATGAGAGAACGTGTAACGTATGAAGTTATTTAGTTAATGATCAAAATATATTGTTGTAAGTTCTTAAAATGATAAAACGGTATTTGAACAAATATATAAGGATTTATTGTAATACATAGGAGCATGTTTATAAATGAGAACTCTATACTTAAAAATTAAATACTCAAGGGTGGACATGAACATCGAAGATGTTACATGTTAGATTAAATGTACCATGATAAATTTACAAGTGAGCAAAGCATAAAATTGAATTAAATGAGGGCGCCATTACTTTTAAAGAGAAAGTAAAACTAATTTAAACAAATGAAAGAATAATCTGATAACCCGATAACTAATGAAAATTAAACGTTACGTTGCGTTGTCCAAAAGCGCCATGGCCTGGTTGGCCTCGACCTTGCAGCACGCGTGTTCTCCTCCCGGTTGGTTCCTTTGTACTGAAGCTCGCCGCGAAACAGATTTGCTGCCAGCGGTAGAGATCAGTGATGTCATATGCTGAACGCTGCTGTGAGTAAGAACCATCGCAATCGGGGTTGAATGGTTCAAAGCCGGGACCACCCGCTATAAACGGAAAGAACATTGATCTTGAAGAGTTTCATGTTGTAGGAAGGAGGAATCACAAAAGTCGGCAAATCGTACCACAGCCCAGCTGTTAAACTCAAGAACGAGACAAAGAAGATATGACAAATGTCAACCGTGTAAATATGTTGGGCGTGGTTTGGCGTGTTTCCCGACTATGCACAGTAGCCGAGGGGATCAATGACACTAGTTCCTCGGAGCATCTTCCATTGTTATACCGGTAGAACAAGGAGAGCATTCCCACCCAACGCCGCCGTGACGCCTATGCTCTAAAGATTGCAATCCGTTTGTTAAAATCGGATATAGAATCTATCAAACGACCGCCCGTTTCTGCACAGAGTCGAAGGTTTTTTTCAGGTATTTTCTCAGGACCAGAGGTAGTTTTAAATTAAGGTTAGTTTCATTATAACAGAAACATGTCATGATGGCCCTACTTATTTACTACAAGAAGAAGAAGATGTTGACTAACTACTTGGTAAACATACACAATATCGCGCAAAAATCGAAAATTACCCACATTAATTCAGTTGAAAATTTCGTGAAATCGTTCACACCTCGCTCTTGAAAATTTCGCTCAAAAGTCATAAAATACTAACTAAAATAAAACCCTTTAACCACCCTTTGTGCCATCATCGTGGAAAAGTAGCCAACACCATCACAGGTAGGGGCTTTTTCCTTTCCAATTGCCACATCCTGTGATTTGACTTTAAAATCGCCGTCAATTGTCTTGTATCACATGAATATAGATTTATAATCCACTCCACACCCTCTCGTATCACAATATTGTTCGTGATTTTACTTATAATCCTTACGAGGAGTTAATATTTCCAACGCATTTCGTTTTAGAACTTCAAAACAATATAACAATGTACCGTCGTTAAGTATAGGAAGGTGATAATACACCGCAGCACAAGTAACGTGTAACAGCCAACACATTAGCTCACTAAAACCTCCCGTATTAGCAGTCAGAGAACAATACAGCATCCCTAACACATCTCCTTCTTCATCCCTTAATTTCTGCTAAGTCTCCCTTGTTCCAACACGCAGATTGATCACAGAAAATATGGAGAAATGAGAAGACGAGCGAAGAAGGTAATATTATAATGTGCTGCAAAGAGCGCTCTTAACGTCCTAGTCTAAAGAGGTTTACTTGTAAGGTTTGAGTGTTGAATTATAAACAATGCTATTACGGATGACGTTAAATTGTTGATATTTCTCAGAAACCTTGAGGCTTTTTTAGTAAATAGATTTACTTTCCAATAATACAGCTAGAGAAAAAGATCTTTCAGATAAGTTGGCGATGACTGATGATCAGCGTAAATATAGTTTTTCGGTTCCATACCAACTCAGAATCAAGTCAACTCAACACCTCTTCGAAAATTCATTATGAACAAAAAAAAAAATAGACCTTAACCTAACCTCACCTAACCTATTTAAACTTTTTTTTCATCACTTTTTAAAGGAAATGAAATCAACTCTACTCTAGTTGATTTCATTTTGAGTTGTCTGGTCACCATTGTTTCACGATAGGTAACTATGTAAGTTGACTTAACAACGATTTAGCAACTAGAAGTATATCCCTAAATTAATTTTGCATGAGCGACCGTTTTAATTCATGGAAAATTTAATAAAAAATGCGGTTTCATGTTTTGAACCTTTGAATGTTATGTTACGTAAGTTTGTTTTAATTTTCACACATTGCTCTTTCATAAAAGCCCTTCCTTCATCAGGAAAATATTAGAACTAACATAAGATATAACATACTGACAGATGTACATAAGTACCTGTAGAGGTGTTGGAGAGAGAGGTCAACAAAGGATAAATGGTTATTAGGGGGATTACGTGGAAAACATAGTGGTGAACTGGAAATATATCTAAAATAATACTTTAATATAAAATGAACTAGTTACTAAAATTTTTGAAGTGAAACTTCTATGGCCACGCTGTGATTTGGATTTCGGATGAAACGGAAATTACAATTACTGCACCTGCCATGCATCAACTGCGCTCATTGGCCGCTTTGATTATGATGTAACTTTTAAAGGATTCTATTGGTTGAGATATGAAACGGAAATTACGCTAGGTTTGCGCTCTTTGGTTGCTTTGATTATGACCTCACTTTTCAAGTATAGGTTAAGATTTTTTTGGTAAAGTTTCGCTTCTACCGCGTGTAAGCAGCACTCAATTTTATTTAAGGAATTTCTAATTTCCAGTGCTTCTAAGATAGCAAATTGCTTGCCTTTATTATTACGTTTGAGAAATTATTATTATTTATCTTATTCGGACCACTCAGGCATTTACAAACTATGTTACAATGATGGGGTCCAAATTCTTCACTATAATAATAAAGACAAAATCCAACATGAAATCAGATAATCCCTAAATAATATTATTATTAATACTTAATTAATTATACTATAATATATTGTTTTTAGACACTTTTTCAGAAAGCCCTTTTACTAAACATAAATTTGGATTTTATGCCAAAATTCCTAACCAAAATGAATAATTATTTATGTAATCAAAATAAATATCAAATATTTGATACGGATTTGTATTACTTTATTTATATATGTTTATAAATTATAAGCCATTAAAAAATATATTTTTTCATGATTTTATAGCCAAATTTGGCGTTTTGAGTTAATCATAAATATATATAAAATTGTCTTACTTATCCACTGTTTTAATATAGTGAAAAATAAAATTTAAAAAAAACACGGTAAAAGGCAATGACATTAATACTGGACGCGGGGTAGAAATCTCAAAGTGGGAAGCCAAACACAAGACGATTGTAGCTGTCTCTATTTCTAGTACTTTAGTACTAAACTGCTACGCGTCGAGTAAGGTTGTGTCTTACCAGTCATTGCAAAGCGCTAAAATGCCCTCCTGTGTGATGAGAAAATGCTTCAATTACACGGCAAACAGTCGTAAAGGCGAAGGAATGACACTTCATTTGTAAGTACACGCAAATTACTTATTATTATAATTTTATAATAATACGTCATTGTATTCTTTACCCTTCCCTGTCCATTGTGTAACCGAGTGAGAGTATCTTGTTATCTCAGTCACACCTATAGGTCACACCCGTGATGTAAAAGCAGTATTCGGCGAAGAAATTAATAAGCCGCCCTATCATATATCTATGACATTCACACACGTACATTCTTTGATTGTCTCTCTTTATCACACAGGAATAAAGTTTTGAATTTAGAAATTATACTGAAAACCGCTGAAAACCAAAGAGTGTTGCTTGCTTTCCACATTATATTGTGAGTATGTGAGACTATGGCGAGTCTATTTATATAACGTCATTGGTAAAAGGGGCGTTTTTTTTAGTAGAAATTTTAAAATTTTATTTGCAACAAATAAGTGTTTTAACGTAAATTGGTCATTTGTAATTTAAATTTACGCCCCTCAAAGTGCTTTTTTATATTTTATATTTAATTTTATTTGTAAAGCATTTATTTTTTTTTATTCAGAGAAAGATACATAAATTACAATAAATTCAATATAATAATTAATTACATAATATGTGTACATATTTGATTATACCTAGAGTAAAATTATTTTTTCAACTACTTAATATTAATTCACATATAATGTCTAATGCTGCTTCTTAAATCATGAAAAATTTAACTTTTTACGGCCTATATTTTATAATTTTAAACCAAAATAAATAAAGTATCAAATATCCGTACCGTTATTTGCTAAACCTATTATTCAGTGTGGTTGGGTATTTTAGCCTTGAAACCAGATTTAAGTCTTTGATGAAAAAAGCTGACCAAGCGTTCCTCTTATGGCATGCAAGTAGCTCAGAGATAGATTGATGGCTTAACAGGTACATTGCTCCAATTATTGCCCATCAAGATACCTGTCATCCATTTTGGTCTAAGTTCTTAAATTTTCAATTCATCTCAGGCGGCCTTTGTGTACATACCTACCTTATAGATGAAAAAAATGCATCGCCAATAAATTTATATAAACGTCAGTCAAAATTAATTTCTTGAGCTAATCTGTCTCGCATTATTCATAAGACTGCAGTCTGATTCTACTGAAAATGCATCACATATTGTGCAATTTATACAATGTATTTATATGAAGCAAATAATCTTGTTCCTGACGTTAAAGGCTAACCTGAAAGCAATGTTGCAGGAAATACATACGATGGCTCTTCATGAAAAATAAAATCAACTCCCAGAAGAAAAATGGTAAAATTGTGGATCCATATTTGGATCTGATTATTAGGTACCATGTTTGTTATCACCTTTTTTTCCCTCGAAGTAATAAAAGGACACATTAATTTTTTTCTTTTGTGATGAATTATAAAATATAAGAGGAAGTGAGTATCGCTCACGAAACATGTCGATTTTTTATAAACAATTAATGTGGTTAAAACTAAGTAATCTATTGATTTTGAAGTATAAAATATGGATATCATTTTCATATTTGTGGTTATACTGTTGAACTCTCGGGAGTAATTAACCTGGATGCGTTTTAAAAATGATGGTTTGGTGAGTATAAAAGAAATTAATTTATTCAATGACTTGAAAAATTTATTTGACCATTTTTCTTAAATCCGGTTGGTGGCAATAACTTATTTTTTATCTTAATTAATGTTAAAAGCTATTATAATACTCCACACCTCATGATGGAATTTATAATTTCAAAATTTAAAAAAGTTCGATGTTGTTAAAGAAAATTGACACGGAAATGCTTATTCTACACAAAGCAGGAGACTCTTTCAGTATCGTCCTGGCGAGACCCCACCATTCAGATTTGAATCGTTGTTTGAAATGGATTAAGCCATGTTTGGCTCAAATCTGAATAGTTGGTTACTTACCTAACTTCCCCTCATTCCCCGTCTTCTTCACTCCTACCTTCACCCTCATAACATAACCCAATTAGGGATGCCATAGTGTTACTGGCTTCAGACGATTGGGAGCAGTTGGGACTCTTGTTTGTTACTAACAAATAGAGACGCCAGAGCTCAACGCATTTCAGAGAAATTTCTGAGAAATCTCAGAAGAGGCTTTTCATTGCTCCATAAACATAGATCTTACTTGACGTCATCATCCTAACCTAATATCTTGTCTTTTTTGTTTTCAAACAAGACGCGTCAGAAAAAAGAGGACGAAAATCGGTGAAGTTCGTACGAGCTCTCGCTGAGATTGGTTTATACACTAACTGACGATACAAAAGTAGTGGAAAATTCGAAAAATATGTACATATTTGATCAACCGAAAACCCAACGTTAAGTTCTATGATTTAAGATTGCAGATTTCTCGATTGTGACATATCATTTTTGTAATGTTAGCTGGTTTGCCTGACCCATCTAGTGCAGTCAATTTCACAGGTGATTCGGAATACGGACGAGCTTCACTGTCCACTGTTTGTCGTGTATTTTATTCTGGTGATATTTTAAGCATTACTATGCAGGACACTCTCTGACACCCGTCAAGCTGCAATGGACTACTTTGCCTTTATAATTAAATACATGCTCAATATTTTAGAGTGGACACAAATGAAATTAACCGGCGATTCATGTATTTGCATTGGAAGCGCTGTCATACATACATTCAATAAAAGGATTCCAGTTTTAAAGTCCACCGTAAGAACGGAAATAAAACTATGACAGAATAATAATTCATCTTTTAACTTAACCTGGTAAAATTTTAGTTTTAAACTCATAAATCAATAGTTAATCCCATTAATTGGTGTATTTGGAAGAATTGCTCATCTTCTACCAACAGAGGTTAAAGCGCCGCAACCGAGCTCAAAAAGAAGAAGAAGGGAAGATATGTAAATACGAATGTTAGAGGGAAAACGATGAAATAAAAAAAAATTATGAAAATTGTTAAATTGTTAAATTGTAGGTAAATAAGAATTAAGTAAAAATTGTGGAAATGTTAATTAAAACACGATTCGTTCAAGGTAGCAGACACTTCTGATATAGGTCACTCTGGTGACTTAACAAGAGTGCCCGGGTTCATTGGGTGAGGTTTGTCCAGGTGATTATCTGAAACCAGTCTGGTCGCAATCAAATAAAAGTAGAATAAATTTTTAAATTTTATTTTATTAAATAACCAGTTTTCGTAATTTCGGTTATTCAGTGAACACCTCAACAGTCAATGTTGTAGTACAAATATTAAGTTCTGTCATTATTATAACTGTACTTTTTTCCTAATAAAAAAATTTACTAAGAGTATCTGTTAGCAGTCCTGCTAGTAAAGTATATAGTGTGTGGAGTTTGGTGTAAGTGTGCGCCCTAGGCTAAGTGGGACTGGAGGTTGTAGTTACATCTAGCTCACTGGCTGGCTTTGGCCGGTTCGGGGTGCCAAGCTTGTTGCATACAAATAAACCATGGAAGTAGGTCAAGTTTTCTACGTTTTAACGGAAGCTTCAATTGGATGTCATATCTATTTACCGATCAATACTTGGCCTGTGATTGTGGTGCCACACACCAAAAGAGATTAAATAAAATATTAAAAAAATTTTAAACCTTAAACATAGGTACGGCGAAAAGAAGTAAGAAATATAATATTTTCATCTCTTGATTTCAAGGAAGCAATTAATTTATATAAACTAAGTTTCCTTTCTATATGACAGGCTGCTGTATATGATTCTGATCGAAATGAAGCTACTTTATCATAACATCCACAGTGTTTTATTAATGGTGAAGAGTGTATATAACAGCTAGGAGACCAAGGATCTTTTTATTGTATTGTAAAAATCACTCTGAACATGAGAAAACCTATTTATATACTATACCGACTAGTTTTTTAGTAGTGAATAGGAATCTGAGGGAGCCGGCTTATCCAGGAGTGACGGACGTATGAATCCATCCCACCCAATGCGGTGCAGGGCGATGTTCTGAGAGAGTACGGTTGGAGAAGTCAAAGGCACTCCCTGAATCACCCTCTCCCGACCCGGGCTGCCACGCAGCAAGACCTGGAAAAACCTCACCCTTTGAACCCCTGCTAAGTCATTAAAAGTAGTGAACCACTTGGGATTACCTATGGCAGAGGTGTTGGTTATCCAATAAGTGGTTTCCGGTTCCCTATGGACAAAAAACATTACCAAGATTGGTGATTAATTAGTTAAACTAAATAAATAAACTTTTTTAATCACTAAATTATTTTAACGTCTTTTTTTAATAAAAAAAAATAAGTACATACATTTAATGATATATATGTTCGTTTTTCTGAAGCTCTATCTTGAGCCAATTCACAAAATTTCCAAATCAGTTGGAACAGTTCCTTAAATTATTCTATGTGGCCTTTTGATGTTTTAACCCTAAACTTATTATATGAGAAAGTGATATAACATTGAAGTGGTTTTGGATCTAAGCGATATTGATGTAAAATTTTATTCAAACATTACAGTGGAAGAAATACCTATGCAGCGAGTTAATTGCTTAGATATTAATGTAACTGTAAATAAAGTATGTTTTAATATTATTGCATTTTACCGAACGCACGGCTCTAATGAGTATATATTCATGTATGAATTACGATGCTTTATTTTATCAAAAACAAAAAACAGAACATAATAATAATTGGCGATTTTTATTTAGATATTTCTAATGAAAATAATAACAAAATTAAAACTGAATTTATCAATCTTATGACAGAAATGAATTTTGTATTATGTATAAAAAATTATTCTAGAGAAATTACGGGTCAACGTCCATCGTGTATTCATCACATATGGTGCAACACTAAACATACCGACAAATTACTTACGATAATATTAAAAAATAATATTACTGACCATCACACTTGCATCTGTATACAACAACTTAATATTAATAAACACAAAATTTCAGAGAGTAATGCTTTTACAAAAAAATCACTAAACCATAATAAATTAAGTATTAAAATAAGTACGGAAACGTGGAAACCCGTATTAGAACCTACATGTTCTGAAACAAGCCCAAATATTTTTGATAATATTCTTTGCAATTTTATCAGAGCATCGACTGACATTAAAACTATACATATTAAAGCAAAATTCAAAAAAATAAAACCATGGATTTCACATGGCTTAGTCGTTTCTAATAGAAAAAAAGAAGAGTTATATCACCTGACAAAGAAATTTCCCTTAGATAAAAAAATATTTACATATTACAAAAAATATAGGAACAAATTAACCTCTTTAATAAAAATAACTAAAGAAAACTATTACAAAAATGAAATTGACCTGGCTATACAAAATGTAAAACACATATGAAAAACAATAAATGAAATAAATAGTAAAAAAAAACAAAAATACTCTAATTAAAAAAATTTATATCGGAAAAAACTCTGTTGATGCCGTAAGGGATCCGACAAAATGTGCTAATATAATGCCTTTAATAAATATTTCGCTAACGTCGGTCAAAATTTAGCTACACGGATCGATGAAAATTATAAAATAGATAATTTTGAGAAGGACTGCCTTAAACAAAATAATCTGTCAGTTTTCCAACCAGTAACAACAAATCACATAAAAAATATTATAAATGAATTAAAAGGTGGATCTGCACCAGGATTTGATGGAATCACAGTAGAAATATTTAAAAAATATAACAATTTTTTAAGCATTCCAATTACACACATTATAAATATTAGTTTGAATAGTAGAATATTCCCTTCCACTTATAAAAAAATCTATCGTAACACCCGTTTTTAAACCAGGCAGCCCTGAAGAAATATCAAATTATCGACCTATATCTCTTGTCTCAAACGTGGCAAAAATTTTTGAAAAAATCGTAAAAAAGCAACTCATGTACTACATTGATAATAAAAAAATACTTAGTCCTAGCCAATTTGGATTTAGAGAGAAACTAGGCACTCATGATGCAGTAGATAAATAAAAACAAATGCCTTGGCATTTTCATTGATTTACGCAAGGTTTTTGATAGTATCTCCCATACAAAACTAATTAATAAATTAAATGATATCGTCATTATTGGTACGGTTAGATATTGGCTACAAAGCTATCTAACTCAAAGAAGTCAAAAAGTAAAATCAAATAACTTACTAAGTGAGGATGAAACTTTAGAATTTGGAATTCCCCAAGGGACTGTTATTGAACCAATTTTATTTATAATATACGTTAACCAAATGTTTAAATTATCACTTAAGAGCGCGCAGGAGCGCCGAGAAATTTTAACGGTAGGTATTTGTAAAAATTATTTCTATTTCGTTCATCTCAGCGGGGACAGCAAAAGCGCTATCGGTGTATTGGTGAACCCCAATGCGTGTGTGTGCGTGGCTGCAGGTGTTGGAAGCACGAATCGCCGCGCCGCGCCCGCCAGCGACTTCACGTTCTTATTATTTCATTTACTGTTATTCATTTATTCCAAAAATTAAGTAGGTGCCTAGGTACATATTCGTAATAAAATAGCGAGGTCTACATTATTTAATATTGTATTGTACTTAACTTTATTATTATTATTACTTACTACAAATACATGTGACTGCCTGCTCCGAGCTCATCTTCTGCACACGCACAAGTCAATGAGACTTGTGGGTGCGTGTATACAGGTTGCTGCCTGCTGCAACAGATAAGTCAATACGCGTCGCGACTTGAGCGTGCGTATTCCTATATAATAGATATCTTCTGCGCTCATAGTTCATTCATCTTGTTACTATTAGTAAAGTAAGATGCACGCTGTTTTGGTTTAGTAATATCGGGAGATTCATACCATCTTTTTTTATAAAACGGCAGCATAGGCGCAGTAGGTACATCACGTACTTTGTGATTGTATAGTGTTTTTATTTTTCGCTGGCTGCATCACTCTACTGTTTTTGACTAGCCTTTTTACTGGAAACTATTCTACGTCAAATACAGACCTTCGAATTTTGACCCTGAAACCCCCTTGAATATTGAAATCTGTTTGGTCATTTCTCACGATTTACACATATAGGACATATGGTGAGTAGATACCTACTAAACTATTCATAAATTATTCATAAACTATTATTATAAACATAAACTATTCATTCATAAAAACTCAATATTACAACACAATTTCCTTTTTTAATTAAACATATAAATATCGCTAAAAATGTTGTTGTTTTTTGGCTCTCCCTGAATAACGTAAATTCATCAGTTTTGACTGTATGCATAAAGTGCATTAGTGCAAGTCGGTACATTTGTTAACATATCTAGTAACCTATAATAAATATTATTCTACGTCTTAGGCTGCGTATACACACGCCAGCCGAAAAACGGATTATGGGAAAGGAACGAAGCAAAAGCAAACTGCCCGAAACGCTGCGCCGCTTGCGGTTGCTTCGTACCTTTACCATAATTCGTGGTTCGGCTCGCGTCTCTGTCCGCAAAGAGTGGCGTGCACTGATTTTTCAGTGGGCTAGAATCCTAAGATTGAAAATACGACATTAATGATGTTGTCGAAGCTGAAAATTATTTTTTTTCCGAAATTTCAATTTTCAAATTCTGTGCACGCCACTATTCGCAAATATATACGTAGCATAAGATATGTGTATTTAGAAATTGAGTTACATAAAATCGACTACTATATTACCTACCTTCAACTCAAAAAATTTTTTCTTACAGATAAATAATGGGTAAAAGAAATGGAAACAAAGCGCGTTTGTTTTTATCTGCTAGACGAAAAAAACCGATTATTAGTATCAAACGACAGATTCATGTTGCACCACGTTCGACATCTAGGTAAGTCGAAATATCGCTTTCCTGTCACTCTTACTACTGAACCTTCCTAAGGTTACCTTTACGTACGTAAAGTTTTTTTTCCCGTAAGTTGCTCACATAAGAGAGTTATGGCAAAATTACCAATGGGTATCGTTTACATTGATAATTTTGCCATAACTCTCTTACGTGAGCGACTTACGAGAAAAACCTAAAGATTTATGCTATGAGAGCCGTGTATTATGTAGCATGTATAACGGGAAAATGGGATGGACAAATTTAAATAAATAAATCATTTGCATTTACAGGGATATGGATGTCATCGATACTACTTTTGGAAACTTAACTACATCTTCACTAATGCATGAAACTTCCATGGATGAATCATTTGCTCCAAATATAGACGAAAACGCAAGTTCATCATCATCAACAACGCTTGATGATTTGGTGATAGAACCAGACCATATTGATGAAACCGATAATTTCGAAGGTCGCAGAATTGTGGATATAAAATATTTGTTTTCGGAGATATCAAATATAAAGCACGAACACACCAACTGCACATTTTCCGATTTAAAATTTATGAAGGAACGACGAAATGGTCTTCTAAGCCAGTATGTTTTCGAGTGCAAAATGTGCAAGAAAATAGAATACATTCACTCCGAAGACCCGAAACGGAAAATGTCTATAAATACTGCTGTCGTCGAAGGAGTGATGTGTACAGGAAATGGGTATTCACAATGGAATGAAATTTGTGGGGTTTTAAATATGCCAAATATGGATTGTAAGACTTACACGAACATAGAACAATGTTTAGCGCCAACAATTGAAGAATGTGCCTTAGAAGAAATGATCGCAGCTGGTGAAGAAGAAAAAAGGCTAGCCATTTTAAACGGTGACGTAGACGAGGGTGGCTATCCTTTGGTAACGGTGGTTGCAGATGGCTCCTGGGCAAAGAGGTCGTACAAAAGTGGATTTAGCTCCTCATCTGGCGCAGGGTGCATAGTTGGACTACGAACTAAAAAGGTTTTATTTCTGGGAGTGCGAAACTCATACTGCTGCATATGTGCTAGAGCTACTAAACTACACATAGTTGCTTCTGAGCACAGGTGCTTCATAAACTGGCGTGACAGTGCTAATGCCATGGAAGTCCACATTATAGCAGAAGGGTTCTCGAGAAGCATGGAAATGCATGGATTGAAATTTAACAAACTAGTTGGTGATGGCGACTCCAGCATCATGAAAAAAATAATGCAACAAATGCCATATGGTCCTAACCTTATAGTACAAAAAATAGAGTGCAAAAATCACTTACTCCGCAATTTTTGCAACAAAATGAAAGCACTTGGAAAAAAAACCAACAACGCTAAAGGCTTTGTACCAGTTCATATAAGGAAAAAGGTTGAAGCAAACGTTTTACGCATAAGAAGAGCTGTAGTTGGAGCAATAAATTACAGGAAAGAGCAAGAAAACACAGTACAAAGTGATAAAATAAAAAATTTGAAAATGGACATAAAAAATACCGCAAATCATGTGTTTGGTGATCATAAAAATTGTGCATCGTACTATTGCAAGCCGGAGAAGTATACTGATGATCCAAATTTAGTAAGCGATCTTCGAGATTGTGGAATATGGACTGATATCCAACAATTCTTATTGTCTCTAATAGCAAATGCAGAAAGTCTTATTATTGACGTGACAAATAACACTGTGGAGCAATTCAACAACGTTATCGCCAAATTTATAGGTGGAAAAAGGGTAAATTTTACTACAAGAGGATCTTACCAAGCAAGATGTTTTGGAGCAGTAACTTCGTGGAATAGTGAATTGGCAACCCATTCAAGAATACAAAAGAAAATCCAAGGCCACAGTCCCGGCAAATACACGAAGCACTTTATAGAGAGAAAACGACGTTCGAAGGAGAATAAACAAATGTGTCGAAAAAAAAAAACTAAAGTATAATGAAAATACGACAGAAAAAAGAAAAAAAGTTACAGGGCCCGATGAAAATTATGGTCAATTGGAATTAGAACCAGATATGCCACCTGAAATATTTGAAACGAAAAAAGAGGAATTTCTCAAAGAATTATCTTCAACCAATAAGGAAGAGCTCGAACGGAATACGGTAGGCCAAAGCAATAACAATCTGTGGGCAATTGAAAGACGTAAGCGGATAACGGCGTCTAACTTTGGAAAAATATATATAAGCTTCGGCAAAAAACTTCAGTTACGGGAGTACTAAACTCTTTACTGTACTCACAATTCAAAGGAACTATGGCCACAAATTATGGAAAAGAAAATGAAAGCCTAGCAATAGAGCAATTTTCAAAAAAAACAAGTTTTCAGGTATCCGCTTGTGGGCTATTTATCGATAAAACCAAAAACTTTTTAGCGGCAAGTCCGGATGGCCTTATCGGTGAGGATTCTATAATTGAAATTAAATGCCCTTATAGTATAGCAAATATGTCACCAGAAGAGGGAATTGCACAAAAGATAATTGATTACTGTAAATTGGAAGACCATTCTTTAACATTAAAACGGAATCATAATTACTTCTACCAAGTACAAGGCCAGTTACATATTACTCGTCGTAATTATTGTTATTTTGTTGTGTGGAGTCCAAAAGGTTTGCTGTATGAAAAAATTGAGAGGGACGATGAAATCTGGCAAAAAATCGTTCCACTGTTAGAAAATTTCTACCACCAATGCCTTTTACCAGAAATAATTGACGGTCGCATACCAAGAAATTTACCGGCGAGGGAAAGGTCTGGACCATAAATTGTTTTAATTTCATTGTGTAGATGTTAAACAGTAATTTTTTTTACAATAAAGCGTTTAAAAACAAAAAATATTAGATCATTGAAGAAGATTGAAAATGTCAAGTGATGTAGGAGGTATTCCCAAAAGTGCATTTTTCTGTAATAATATAACGTATTAAAAAAGTTAAATAAAAACTAAACTAGTTATGTGTATGTACCTAATATGTAGCACAATAAACAATATGGTGCCTCTTATACATAGATTTCAATATTCATTTGTATAATATGATATTATAATAACATAATCGATTCAACAACATGTGGTAGATGCATGTACCACTGAACATACGCTGTACCAGCATTCCATCAAACGATCAGTGGTGTATGTACTTACCATCACACATTTTCTTGTAAAATATAATTTTTTTGAAAAAAAAATCAAGAACAATATATTTAGTCAAATATAAAAGTTTTTTTTTGGTTCGGTAGTTGTATCTTAAAAAAAGTGTCCTATAAAGGGATAATATTATGTTGAGTACAACCTTCAAAAGTTATCAAAAAATATTTTAATTAATTTTTGTGTTCCATATCCAACTCGGCAATACGGAACGGAATCATCTCGGGGTCTGTCTGTAACAGGTGTTTTTTTTTCAATTTTTTTCCATTAATTTATTTGACGTAAACAAATTAAATTTGTCACAATAACTTTAGTAAATAAGCTCGGTAAGTATTGGCACACTCAAAATAAGTCACCAAACAGAAAAATAATTTTAAAAAAACATCGATAACTCGGGACATGACAACACTAGTGGACTAGTGTATCGATATAATTATTGAGAATGTCACATCACTTCGTTGACTGTATACGTATTCAACAAAACCCTCTCCGCCCCCCCTCACCCCCGAATACTGAGAGAAAGGGACACATGCACCTCAGCCTGATAATACCTAAATAAAATTGTCAAAATCGAGGTTTTGTAGTCCTCATTTTTCTACTCCAAAACTGAACCAATTTCCAAGATTTTTTTTACCAAATGTATTGGAAGAAAACATTCTATGTCTGTACCTTTTGCTTTTTTTAAAAATACATCGTCTAATTTGTATACTGAACGTTTGTTGATGGCTTTAAAAAAGGCAATTTTAACAATTTTTGAAGGGTTATAACTCCTATAAAAAGTAACTTATCAAAAAAATCAAAACGTACCGACACGCTTGCGGTCAATATTCATATTATGTAAAAAAAATATTTTCTCTAGTGTCAAAATTCAGAGAGGGAAATGAGGAATACGTTTGTATGGAAAAAACACCACCCGGTTTCCTCTTAATGGTAAACTTATATCTTTTGCTGACGACACTGCAACATGAAGGTTATAAAAAAAATGGTTCGATAATAATTTATTATCACTCAACACAGAAAAAACTTATTATATTCCATTCTCTCTACAAGAAGATGTACCAACTAATTTAATTAAGATAATTCATTCCAAAAATTGTGCAAATGACAATACATGTAATACGGACTGCGCTAACTTAAATCATAAATCAAATGTAAAATATCTTGGAATCCTAATAGATATGAGGGAGCGGATGCGCGATCACGTCGGGGTCACCAGTGAGGGAGCGGGCAGCGATCGGCAGAGACGGGTAGGACGGTTGAATGAAAGAGCGTCAGTCGATGTATGAGTCAGTCTTTATTGCTGCTACGTAGCGATGGTAAATTGGTATGGGCTAACAGTGTAGACAGGAGCGATGATGATGTGGCTCTATGGTGTTGCATGTGATGAAGGTCGGTGATGCAGTGGTGTAGCAGAACTCGTGTCTGCATGTCGCCAGCATGTAGTTGCGCACCGTGTTGGTGGAGATGACCTTGACGTCCAGGATGGATGCTCGACGCGGTGTCGCGGAGATGGCTGCGGTGAACCTGAGGAGTTGCCGCTCACGTGACAAGAAGGTGCGGCGGGCCTTATGTCGCGGGCAATTGTGTCGCTTGTTGCGTCCTCAAAGGTTAATGATGCACCGGCACAGTCGGCAGTGGGTCGCCGAGAGTCTGGCCGGTACCGCACTGGAATCGTTATCACTCGATGCACTGTCTATGTGTGTTAGTGATGTTACTTGCACTAATGACTGGAACTGACTGACTGACTAGCGCGGTGTCGCTGCGCTTTATATAGCCGACCGTGTGAGTACCCGGAACGTCAAGTAATGTTGAGCCACCGCGCAAAGCGGAGAAGCCTCTGGAACATTCCGCGGCCGTAAGAATGTGACGGCTGTTAGTCGAGGCCTTTCGCTGCGCTTTCCGAAATGTTTAGCCGTGTGCGGCGTGGAAACACTACAACTGTAGGTAGATTGTACACTTTCGAGAATACGCTGGCTGTATTAGTGGCGGCGCAAGGATTGTGGCAAAAGGGGGCGACCGTTTTGGTTGCCACAGATACAAATGTTAAATGGAAAGATCATATCAATCTTACTGTGGAAAGAATTAGAAAACTTATCTATATATTCTATAACAAACGAAATATTTTAAATAAAAAAAAACCATAAAAATGGTCTATTATGCATTAATTCAGTCCTTATGTACGGCATTATTGGGTGGGGAGGGGCCTTTAAATCTTCCTTATAGCCCATAATTATAATAGAGAAGTCTAGTCCATTTTTGACCTTCTAACTTAAATTACTGCATATTTTTTTTTTTTTTTAGAGTAAGTTTTAATAGTTAAAATAATTTTCAAAGTTTTAATTTTTGGAGATCCCTCGAAAACACCCATATCTATGGTGAATTTTGTGACGTCATGTACTAAAATAACGATTCACTATTTTATGATTTTTATGTTGGTTTTCTTGAATCTCACATAGATATGCGCAGGCGCGCGGCCATCTTGTTTATTATAACGCGTTGATTGGCTAATGGCTTATTTATTGCAAATGGCGAAATCAAATTCTTTGCAAAACAATGAATGACGTTGATGAATTTTGCTTGCAGTTTTATGTTTTTGATGATAATTTTCGTTTAAATGATTAATTCACTGTGATATTAGTGTAATTCAGCATAAGTACCAATGCTGCCTTTACTTTTTTTCAGTTTTAGTTATGTTATAATGTTATAATGTTTTGTTGGTGATTTAGTTTCGTTCGGTTTTTAGGTTACTGACATTACATAATCAAAGATTACTTCTCTATAATTTTTATGACTTTTCCACGTGAATTTAATAAAACTTCCATAAAAGTAATATTATTTAATAATGTAGAAGCCTTATGCATGTGTAAATAAATACAAAGAAATCAACGCATTAATTGCGTAAAACCGAGTCCAAGATGTCGGATTTTTTCAGTTATTTTTTCGGAATTATTATAATATTTTTTTATCGTTTTTAATTGTACGAATGAGATAAAAAGTGAAGTGACAGTTTTATTCCAAATTCATAAAGTAAGAGGACTGTTTTTTTTTAATTTTTAATTTTCCTAATTTTTTCGACCATTTAATAGAATATGTTTACAGTCGGCTGTTTTTTTTAATTTTTTTCATTTTGAAACTTAAAATACTGCATTTTTCAAACACAATCGTATATGTCAGATACAAAAATCTAAAAGGCAATTCTATCAACTTTCTATAAAGGTATATGCTTTTACGACATCTTCGAAAATAAGAAATATATAGAACATTCGCCTGTGTCATACCTAAATTCCTATATAAATGAGCCAAATGAATTACAGTGAATCATCAGTGAATCTTCCATCGTGACGTCACCATGACAGCATTACACAGCATACCAACTTAACGCTGTGTTTTAACGAGAATATTAAAAATGCACTTTTTAATATTTTTTTAAAAACTGTACGTTTAATATTATGAATCAACGTTTATTGGTCTACATGAACATATTTTTTTAAAGCCATAATATTTTTCACTGGAGTTCCTTTTTCAAAGAATAATTATAAAAATCATCCTTAGGAAACCATACGACTTCCCTACTCTAGAATTATTTCGGGAATTTAATGTACCGTCAATCATAGAAATGTATAAGAGAAACGCCTTATATCAAATATATAAAGAATATTTTATTCAAAAAATCCACCCCTCAGATAGCATGAGCAATGGATTTAAAACTAATGGCTTAATATCCATCCCTGTGCTTAGAACAACCATGGCTCAGCATCACTATTTGTATTTAGGTGTAAGATGGTACAATATATTATTGTCCAAAAACAAAATTAATATAACGGTAACATTGAAATATGAACAATTTAAAAACCAAATTAAGTCCCTGAAATTGTATAATGATATATTGTACCCTTAATTTAATTTACCCTTACTTAAACTGAAATATTTAATATCAAAAGTATATGTATATATATATATACTCTTATTGTCCTTCTAAAACTATTTTTTCTAAATTATGTACCTTTGTCAAGTAATATTTGTATTTATTTTCATAAGTTCTTTGATCATTGTTTAAACATCTCATTAAAACACTATTAATTTTTTTTTGCATGTTAATACTCCTCCCATAAACACGAGCTCTTGAGCTCAATTTATGGAGTAGTAGTAATATAAAATGAATTATTGTATAACCTTGCACATGTAATTATTTGTATTGTAAAAACAAAATTCTTGAAATAAAAAAAATAAAAAAATTAAAACATGATATCATTCCAATAGCCAGGTAACAATATAATAGATGGAATTTAACATCAAGGGCTCTATGAGTGGCATTATCGGAAAAGCCAGCTATAATGTAAGTGGCAGAATGCTGGTCTCCGGTTTGAATTCTTGTCTCTTCTAATCTGAATTCAGCTGCGGCTAATAGAAATGGTTGCTGGCAGTTAGTCATTTGCAAGATGGTGGGAGGATGGGAGGAAGTGGGAAGGGGGTAGTATTCTGGTACAGGAAGCTGGATCTATCGGGAGATAAGATAAAGCAGGACTCCACGTGGCAGATATAATGATATATTATATTATGTCCACTTTTGTATTCATACACAAAACCGTATTACAGGAAAGAGGAAATCAAATCTTCATAGCATCTACTAGTATAATGGTTTCATATCATTCCTAACAATTTTTGAAAAAATCGTGTTATTTGTAAAAGATTTTTTTAGATACTTGACAAAAATTGAAAGTAAGGGAAGATTGTTTGAGATCTTACATGAACTCTTTAGACATCGGCCTCTTTTTTAGTAGCAACCACATAAAACTTATAAATAGGATACCGAATGCGCTCTTTAATGTGATTTTATTATTACTGTAAGCAAGCGCACACCCGTGAAAATCGTGGCGTAGTCTTCAAAATAAACAGCTACAATTTTGAAAAACCAGGTATATTTTGAAAATTTTAATTTTAATAACTTTATATAAATTATAGATTAGTACTTCATTTTCATTGTTAGTTTTTGGAATGCCGTGTTGCGCTATCTCCTTCTTTAGCCGACGTTTTGGACAGTGTTGCAGTGTCCATCATCAGGGCAGATCCGGTAGATAACACATCGTCGGATCTACCGGATCTGCCCTGATGATGGACACTGCAACGCTGTCCGAAACGTCGGCTAAAGAAGGAGATAGCGCAACACGGCATAACATCGCAAAAACTAACAATGAAAATGCTTTTGGCCGTGAAAATCTAAAAAAAATAGTACTTTATTGCTTGTTAGACCAGTGCTCACCTACGCTTTGTTTAAGGAGCTAACGTCAAAAAAATCATAAAACTGGAAAAGCTTTGGTGACCGGGTTCTGTGGAGAGATTGAATGAGCATCAAGCACCAAAGTCACTGCTTAACTCAAGACCGATAGGGTGAAGAAGCCTGGGAAAGTCGAGATTAAGATGGAGCGAAAACATCCTCAAAGACATATCTACATTGAAGCTTCTAAACTGGAGAGAGCTGGCACAAAACTGGGATGAGTGGAGGAAGACTCTTGAGGAGGCCAAGACCCATCCAGGGGTTGTAGAACCAAAAGTGATAATGATGACTTTACTGCTTGTCTGAATTCTTCAAACCATAGTTCCAATTTTGAAAATGACACTTAAATTAAAAGCAAATCAGAGTTCTTGATTTTTTTCAAAGAGAGTTACGCAGGTGATACACACAACCGAAATTAGTATTTTCGAACATGTAGTTAAAATAGTTGGTAGGAAGGTATCTACTATAGAATAGTATTTTATAGCAATAAGGCAAATATTAAAACAATCTCTCTACCTCAAAAACATTCGCCTTTAAGTGATTATTCTGGTCTCGTAACGCGTCGGGTTCCCAGCTCCCACTCAGGCGTCGTGAGTTCAAGTTCACCATCACGACACAAACAACACTTCCACTTTATTTGATGGTATAACAGTAGGAGATTTAAAAAAAATATTATCAGGTTATTCGTAACGCGGAAATATTTGCCTTTCTTTAATTTTATGTAAAAACCACACAAGAGTCCCAAATGCAACTCATCTCAGCAACTGATACTATGGAGTGCTAACCACTAAAATGAGTGAACACTCAAGACCATGTATAGACTTAAGATTCAACATAAGTTCCTGAGGTTTATAAACTATAAATTGCATATTCCTGTACAAAATATTGATTATATTATTCACTTACTGGATAAAATGTCCCTAATAAAACTTTCAGAAAGAAGAATTTACACAGATTTAATATTATTAAATAATATACTGTATTACAAAATTGACTGTCCTGAATTACTTCAATTAATCAACATCCATATTCCCAAAAGATCATGCCGACATTTACTACCCTTTTACTTTAACAAAATCAGGACACTCTCTTATCAAAATTCCCCAATTCCGAGACTTCATAATCTCGGAAATAAATATTCTGATCTAGGAGATATATTTCACCTTAAGAATAATCAGTATAAACATTGTTTATTCCAATTATTTTACAAATTTTCTTGGATAATTTCTGCAATTTTTTTTTAAAGTTGAATATCTTTTTATGTGAGACTTTTTATAATTTTTAACAATGTATTTTATTTCATATTATGTACTTGTTTTGTTGTTATATTTTTTCATTTTATCATATTTCCTTTATCGTTTTAGTTTTAAAGTATTTAAAATAACTGTTGATACTTCTTATAAACAAAGAATGTAAAATTCCATTTGGGCGTGAAATAAATAAATATATACACTACCCGTTTCGTGATCAGGTGTATAGTATGCTGTACTCGGAGAGGAATTTGAAAAATATTTTCAGTATTTTCAGTTTCCCACCAAACGGGGAATTGTTGCTTCGAAACCGGATATGCAATCGCCGGCGTTGGCAAATCACCCGGAAAATTCACTTTTCTCTCTCGGGCTGCGGTCACTCTCATTGGAGCCACATTCTTTTTGCTTCGTGCTTTTTCTTTTTAAACACTGTGTCAATATTTCTTTTAATACGAATTTTAACCGAAAACATCTTGTTTGACATGTTAGATTATCGGCAAAAAATTTTAATAAAAAAAAACGAGTGTACTTTAGACCACACGACTGAAGTAAAACTTCACTTACTTATAAAAGAACATATGACATTGGAGTGACGTTGACATTGATGACATTCCAGACTATATTGTTTGTTGCATTTCGCACAGTAGCGCACACTCACGCGTCTTTTTTTCGCTGGGCAAAAGTTGCACATGCTTCGTATAATTTTTTAATGACATTGATCACCGTTCGCATCGATTACCGTTCGCATGTTATTTTTCGTAACAATCATCACTTTACGTAACGCATTCACCAGTTTACCCCCAAGTATCGGGCGTGCGTAAAGAATTTTACTTCAAAAAATGAAAATTAATATGGTTTTCCAACATTCTCCAGGGTGATGGCATTTTAGGAATAATTATTAGAAATTCACATTCGTTTCACAACGCACGAATAGGTACATAGTTTATTATATAAAACACCAGTCTGACGTGTAGGTATCGGAGGCAAATTCTATAATCTGGACTTCAAAAGAATGAACATACATTTTGTTCGTTAAAAGGATACACGAGAGATTTTTGAAGTGAAAACGTCTTTAGCACCGTTATGATTTGAAACTCGATGAAACAAAAAATTGCTACACTAAAAAGAAACAAATAAATACATTAATAGGATAAATAATAAAGCCTGCAAGAAAATGAGAGAGTTTAATCGGTCTCTTCTTCGTGCGGTGCTTCGTAGCCCCCATTCTTGTTTTCTTTAGATTTCTAAAGGTTTTACTTGTACCGCGTGTAAACGGCACACTCTGATTTTGAAGTGAAAACTTCTTTAGCACCGTTGTGATTTGAAACTCGATGAAACGAAAAAGTGACACTAAAAAGAGACACACACATACATCCATAGGATTTAGCCTGCGAGAAAATGGGATAGTATAATCGGTCTCCCCTTTGTGCGGTGCTTCGTAGCCCCCCTCACTATTGTCTACTTTAGTTTTCACTTCTACCGCGTGTGAATTGCGCAATCTGTTTTTTTTCTAGCGTCTTTATATACGGAAGTTACCCATCTATTTGTATCTTGGACATAACCAGTTACCAATCCTTAAAGAAACTCTTTAATTGCCCAGAAATAATTTTTGGTGCTCCAGACTATATGTCCGGGTTAAATCTTCCCCACAGGAAAAACTAAACCCTTTCACACACTTTTCCACAAATGTTTATCTAGTCAATCCACCCTATTTAAGTGCACTATGTAAGTATAATAAATACAAAACAATACAAGAACAATGCGTCAATCTACCAGAGACCAAATGGGAAAAAATATTCATCGACTCCAGATATTTTCATATCAGAGGGTTCGGCTCTGATGAACTCCTAACTGGACCGATAAATCCTACTGATCCCTCAATATAAATATTTAAAAAATCTTTCGTAATCCTACATGTATTTAAAATGACTGACTTTTGCATTTATTTTTATCTTTTAATAAACGGATATAATTTTTATTGACGGCCTCCGTGGTCAAGGGGTAAGGCTCTCAACTATCAATCCGAAGGTCGCGGGTTCAAATTTGAACGTGTGCAAATTAATGCTATCTGATTAATTTGTGTTAATTTACAATAATTCATTAAAAATAATTATATATAATATTTTCAGTTTCGTTCTAGATACTTTTAGTATCGCCCTGGTGTAAGACCATCATTCAGATGTCAATTTGTTTAAAACGACTTTATCCGTGTTTGGCGACCATATCTGAATGTTCAGGTACTTCCCCACCTTCATTTTACGCATCTCCTTTCCATCCTCACAACATACCCCAATTGGGGATGCCATAGTCTCACTGGTTCCAGATGGGAGCAGTTGGCATTCTTGTGAGGTATTAATATTTTTTAAAAATGCTATGTAATATACCGGTGTACGTGTGAAGTTCAATGTCTTATTGTTTAAATATGGGAACAATTTCATTTTGTAATATACCTATACAACTTATTTAAACGGGTTGATGATGCAATTCAGCAACTATTCTATATAAAAAAATACATATATTTTATTGTTTTTTCAGCTAAATAAATTATTTTGCTATTTATGGTAAATAATAATACTCTAAAACATTTGTGAAGAAGTTTGCATATTCCAATATGTATTGAATAACAACGAATGAGCACCTGAATAAATCAATTCGTAATTTAATATTTTTTTAGCTGTTTCAACCATGTATTTACTCTTTAACATTAACAATCTGGGATCTCAGTCCGATCATAACAACGTTACATTTACTTACATGACAAAATTTATTGATATATTGTTACATTTATGCCTCTATGAATGCTATATACCTGTATACAATATACATACTATCCATTCCTGTATCCATCCTCATTCCATAATTCTCAAATTCAAAATGAAAGGTTTCATTTTTAAAAAAATATAGGACAATTTATTTATAAATATTTTTATGATATTCTCAAATAGGATATTCATTTATGTACCTCTATGACTGTCTCTACACAGGTATACCCTGGTGAGGCAGGCATCGAATAACATAATGTAAACATTTTATAAAGATAAATAAATAAATAAAAATTACAATATTACGTTACATATGACTGTTTGGAGGTGTACAGTAGGTACCTCTATGTTGGTTGTGTGTGTGGGAGGAAACACATTGGGAGTTAAAAGAATAACACGTCTACTTCAGAGCTAGTGCGTTTAATGACTGGCTGGTTAGTCCCAGCGGTAAAATGTATTGCGACAATGTTGAGGTGGGGGTGCCTGTGACGTAGCCACTACATGCCTCCCCTCCAAGTGAGATGGTCACATATTACACGAACAAAATAGAATTAAAACAACATTGTCAAGGATTGTAAAACAAACAAAAAGTATTCAAAATTTGCGAAAAATACATAATACATTTAAATATCGTAAAAGATACATTGTACAAAATATTTGTAATGGTGCATTAAAATTGTCGAAGATAAATCATATGCCATAAAACCACAAGCAATAAATAAAGTGTCATTATAAAACATAAGAATGATTACACACACAAAAAAGGAAAAAATAATTCAAAATATTTATCACAAAATAGCACGAAAAATTTTAATTATACACTTTTTTACACTGAGCGCATTCGCCTTTTAAACTATAAATGTACGGGATGTTGACGGGGAAAGTTAGCAGGAATGTCCCCTGCTCCAACTCGGCCTGTCATCCTGTCCATGATGCTGGTCGTTATCCTGTTGCGGCAAAACTTCCACCCTATAAAGGCAAGGGCGATAAAGATGATGGTGCACACTAATACCAATGAGACCAATGATATGTGATGTGTTGTCTGGCTGAAGGACCCTCCACCGGCCTGGGCGATGATAACTTCTTCTTTCGTTGACTGTGCACCCATGATGCTATCTTGTGATCATTGAAATTAGAAATGAACCTTTTCAAGAGAAGCGTACTGGTTTTTTTATGGTTCGTCCGGCACGTGTAGCGTATTTTGCTGACGGGGTTAAGAGTACCGGTTCACTTTCCACTTCGGTTGATCGTCCTGCCCTGTCTACAGCTGACTCAGTAGTTGCCCTGAATAATGTTTGGTCAGCTGGTTTATTTTTTTCGGAAACATTAATAGGTTGATATATTGCCGGTTTAAGTCTATCGATAGACACGTTTACCTTTTTTGAATTTATTATTAAGCTAAAATACTTTTCCTTTCTTTCGAAAACCTCATACGGACCCTTGTACGGTGGAGTGAGAGCTTTCTTTACTTCGTTTCTGAGGAAAACATGGGAGCAAGTTGTTAAATCAGGGTGAATAAAAATGTGTCTTTGGTCTGTAGCGACTCTTCCCTCTGGCCACGATACGTTTCGGAAATGGTCCATCAGTCTTTTGTTGAATTCTGTGTCATTTATTTTCGGCTTAGAAGGCACGAAAATATCTCCAGGAATCGCTAAAGATGTACCATACACCATTTGCGCTGGGCTGTAGCCTTTATCATCCTTGACGGCTGATCGGAGGCCCATTAGTATGATTGGTAATTCCTGTACCCATTGTGCGTTACCTTCACATTTTGCCATGATAGCAGCTTTGAGAGTACGATGATAGCGTTCTACTTTCCCGTTGGCTTTTGGGTTATAAGCGGTAGTATGAATCTTTTCGATGCCGAGTCTCTTCACCAGTTGATTAAATAAGTCAGACTCAAACTGCCGGCCCTGATCAGTCGTGATAAAGGTCGGACAACCAAATCTTGAAATCCAATGAACAATCAGAACGTCCGCTATCGTTTCGGCGTAAATGTTTTTAACTGGAATCGTTTCTGGCCATGATGTTTCTCTGTCTACCATCGTTACACAATATCGGTTTTCTTGTGAAATTGGAAGCGGTCCGATGATGTCGATATGCAAATGTTCGAATCGAGATACATCATGGAATTCTCCAAGCGGTGATATGGTATGCCTACTGACTTTTGCTTTTTGACAAAGTAAGCATTTTTTTACCCACACTGCTATATCTTTGTTCATTAAAGACCAGAAATAACGCTGCGTAATCAAACGTCGAGTTGCTTTGATGCCCGCATGACTCATGTTATGAACGGAGGCCATTGCTTTTTCGCGGAATTTCATTGGTAGATATGGCCTTACACGTGCTGTTGAAACTTCACAAGTTATTGGACAATTTGAATTTGGCAAAGTAATCAGTTTAAATTGAACATTACTCTGCTTTTTTAGCTGTTGTAATTCTTTATCTTTACTTTGCTCGTCTGCTAGTTCTTTGCTGTCAAACAAGCTAGGTAAGGTGATTTCTTGAATTCGTGAAAGGGCATCTGCGACAGGGTTGTCACCACCTGGAACATATTTAATTTGAGAACATAACTGTGAAATGAAATCTAGTTGCCTGATTCTTCGAGGTGTGTCGGATGTTGAAATTTTCTTTGTAAGAGCAAAAGTAAGAGGTTTATGATCTGTATATATCGTCAGCTCTCTTCCTTCCGTCATGCTGCGAAAGTGTTTGATTGCCATGTAAATGGCCAACAGCTCGCGATCATAGGTGCTGTATTTCTGTTGGGTTTCACTCAATTTCTTCGAGAAAAAACCCAGTGGTTGCCAGCTGTTTTTGACTAGTTGTTGTAATACAGCTCCGACACATGTCTCAGAAGCGTCCGTCATTAGGGCTAAACCTGCGTCGAGAGCAGGGTGAAACAGTGTAGCAGTGCTTTTTAGACTATCTTTGCACTGTTGGAATGCCTCATTTGCAGATGCTGTCCATTCAATTCGTGTTTTGTCTTTCTTTTTGGAGTTGTGCAAGAATGCGTTGAGCGGGCCTTGCATTTGTGCAGCTTTAGGGATAGAACTACGGTAGAAGTTCACCATTCCCAGGAATCGACGTAGTTCTTCGATAGTGCTGGGTTGAGGGAAGTTGACAATAGCCTTAACTTTTTCTTCATTAGGGGTAACTCCATCACTTGTCACGCAGTAACCAAGGAAATTAATCTCCTTTTTTCCGAATTCACATTTGCTTGCGTTAATTGTTAAACCAAATTCGTCCAAACGGGATAATACCTGTTGAAGGTGTTGTAAATGTTGTTCTTCGTTTTCTGACGCTATTAGTATGTCATCCAAATAAGCAAAAACGAAGTCCAGTCCACGAAATATCATGTCTATGAACCTTTGAAAAGTCTGACCCGCATTGCGGAGACCAAAATTCATTTTAGTGAACTCGTATAAACCGAAAGGAGTTAAAATTGCTGTTTTAGGAATGTCTTCGGTTGCAATTGGAATTTGATGATATGCCCTGCATAGGTCCAATTTTGTAAATATTTGTCGCTTGTGCAATGCGTAAGTGAAATCTAATATGCGAGGAATCGGATATCGGTCCGGGACTGTCTTGGCATTCAATAAGCGATAATCACCACAAGGTCGAATCGCGCCGTCTGCCTTATCTACAATGTGTAAGGGATTCGCCCACGGACTGTTGGATTGTTGACAGATTCCGAGCTCGAGCATGTGTTCGAATTCTTGTTTGGCTGCTTTGTACTTGATAGGATTTAGTGGACGTACCTTAACGTGAATGGGTGGGCCTGTAGTCACAATATGATGACAAATATCATGTTTCGGTGCATTTTTCAAAGATTCCGGTCTTGTTAACTCGGGATACTTCAATAATAACTTGTGATATGGGTTTGTTATGTCTACTGCGTAAATATTTTCATTTGAATCCTTTGTAATGGATGTATTGGTGGTTAGGGTTGTCACCTTGTCTACCAATTTCCTTCCATGAAGATCTACGAGTAGCTGCTTTGCCCGTAGAAAATCTGCTCCGATGATAGATTGTTTGACATCAGCAACGATGAACGTCCACCGGAAAGGTCTGCGTAGTCCTAGATCGAGAACGAGAGATTTTTCACCATACGTATTTATTTGGGTTCCATTTGCTGCATATAGTTTGTAATCGGTAGGTATTGATGAGTGAAATTTTCGAGAAGAAAGGACGGAAATATCGGCGCCTGTATCAATTAAGTATCTGATACCACTTTTGCGGTCGGTAACACATAATCGAGATGTATTATCAACGCCAACTATCTCGATCGTGGGCGTCAATGTTCGTTTTTTGCCTTGTAAGTACATTGATCTTGACACTTCTGAGCCTTAGCGCCAAATTTATAATGGTACCAGCACAGGTAGTTGGAATCCCCAGGCTGTGGTGCACGGAAACGATTTAGAGAAGTTGTCCGGCGGCCCCTGGAAGTTGAACGTTGTCGCTCGCGGCCTCGTGGTTCTCTGCGTAAGCTCGCTATTTCCAATTGTAACTTTTCAACGGTCCGAGTCAACGTCTCGATGGCTGAAGATGTTTGCTTCACCACATTCAACTTAACCACATTCACATTAACCACATTCAACTCGGGTCCGGGGGCAGCCCTGGACACACTACTTGGGCTGAAAGCCATTGTTTAGATGTCTCTGACTCACTTGTTGTTTAATGTTCACGAGATAATATTGCACTTTCTTATCACTCTATTGTTCCCACACACACACTTGTAGATCACGTCGGGGTCACCACTTTGGAGGTGTACAGTAGGTACCTCTATGTTGGTTGTGTGTGTGGGAGGAAACACATTGGGAGTTAAAAGAATAACACGTCTACTTCAGAGCTAGTGCGTTTAATGACTGGCTGGTTAGTCCCAGCGGTAAAATGTATTGCGACAATGTTGAGGTGGGGGTGCCTGTGACGTAGCCACTACAACTGCACTATTCTTTGACTCTACATGATATACATTCCACGAAGCGACGATTCGATGCCGGGGATCTAAGACACTCCTATTTCGTTGGTTGTGGTAACAGTTGGGGTTCAGGTTAAAAAGAGGGTATAATAAAAGCGTGCATTGTATTTATTAAAAATGTTAGCAAACGAAACATACACAATTAAAAAATAAACACCACACAACTACTATTAACGATACATCAGTAGCTGGGTTAGGTATCTACTTTACCAACTGACGATTAACTGCTTGAATACACAACAAGGGTAAGCCAAGCGCCAAACCATTGTTATACAATGACTATACATTATAAATATTACGGTGCTCCAGATTTTATGTCCGGGTTAAATCTTTCCCAAATGAAAGACTAAACCCTTCCACACACTTTTCCACAAATGAATATCTAGTAAATTCACGCAATGTAAGTGCACTATATAAGTATAATAAATACAAAACAATACAAGAACAATATGGTCAATCCACCAGAAACATAATGGGAAAATATTTCATCGACTCCAGATATTTTCATATCAGAGGGTTCGGCTCTGATGAAATCCTAACTGGTCCGATAAATCCTACTGATCCCTCAATATTAATATTTAAAAAATCTTTCGTAATCCTGCATGTATTTAAAATGACCGACTTTTGCATTTTTATGTACAAATTTTTTAACGAATCTAATACGCCTAAATTTTGAATGAGAGAGCTAGGTATAATGCCAGTAGCCGAAATAACAAATGGTAATATTTTTATAGTCTGAGAATGCCAATTCTTCTTATCTCATTTCCTAAATCTGTATATTTTCTTATTTTTTCAGAAACAGTTTTCTGAATATTACAAGAATTTGGAATAGCGACATCAATGATATAAGTTATTTTTTTTAAATTTTGTCATGTAAAACTATATCGGGTCTATGATGACTAATTGTTCTGTCTGTTAGAATAGTTTTATCATAATAAATTTTATAAAATTCATTTTCTAAAAATGAATCAAGTTATGTTTAATTACCAAACTTTGGTGAATTATTTTTAAAACTTGATTGTGCCTAAATGTATACTCGATCGGCGCTAATACAGAACATCCCGATATAATATGTTCTATAGTTTCCGGAAAAGCCAAACATTTTCTACATAAATCATCAATTTGATTTGCATCTTTGATGATATGTTTCCTATATTTTTTAGTATTAATGACTCTTTCTTGAATGGCAAGCATAAAGCCTTCTATTTCTGCGCTCAACTCTCCAATAATCAACCATTTGTTTGACGAAAATTTGTCAACATATGTTTGGTTGAGATAATTGAAGTGTTTTGCGTGAAGAATTTTATTTGACCAGGAATCTAATAATTCCTGGCTGGTATTTATAAGAATGCTGGCATTCTCGTCGTATAAATTTAATGGCGAAATATTTCTATCTGCCTTGCAAATTATTTTATGCATTTCTGAACTATCAGCTTTCGTATGGAAAAAATTTCTTAGTATTTCTACCTGATTATGTTTTAAAGATGTTATTTTGACTACTCCTCTACCTCCTAAATTTCTAGGTAAATTTATTCGTTCTATAGCTGAATTTGGATGATGGGAATGAAATTTTGTTAATGTAGTTCTAATTAATCGTTCTAAGCTATCTAAATCTGTATTAGACCATTTAATTATGCCAAATGAGTAAGTTAATAGGGGTATTGCCCAAGTATTTATCGCCTTTACTAAATTTTTAGCAGATAGATTGCATTTCAAAATTTTTCTGATCCTAGTTTTAAATTTAATCCTGATATCATTTTTAATACTAGTATGATCTAATCTATTTGATTGCGGATATCCTAAATATTTATAAACCTCATCCCCTTTCATACTTTCAATTTTGAAATTTCTAAATATACCCTCGTCTCCATCTACAATTTTACCTTTCTCTATATGGATCGTTCTACATTTATCTAAACCAAAAGTCATTTTAATATCATCTGAAAAAATTTTAACTACTTTAATCATTTTCTCTAAATTTGGTTCGGAATTCAATATAATTATATTCATTATAATTTAGAATTAGAATTTTATTTCAAAGGGGACAGCAGGTTATTGATTTTAACAAATACCTTAAAAACACGCTGAGTAATATTTTTAGGCAAACCTTTTTTAAAGTTAAATATAACCAATCCTCTTATGTTGAAAGAGGTTAACCTATATGTCCCTAAAGTGACCTCATATGCTCCGAAAGCGAGGACTTCTGCCTACCAGAACACGCCAATCAACAGAGCGACTTAACTGCTTAACAATTCTGCATTGTCCATCGACATTATCAACATCACTTACAGACAATTCAGCAACTATCTTTTGACGGATGTCAGTCACAAAATAGTAAAACTGTCCCAACTTTTATATTCTTACATACATCTACCTCAAATTTGTAATCTTCTCCGTGATATATTACCATAACCGTTTTACGAAGATCAAAATAAATAAATAATGTATCAAATATGTATTTCACGATAACGTTTCGTTTCGGTGCTATCTGCATTATCCATTAACATTATTCTTACATTATGCAGATAGCACCGAAATGCACGAGGATAAATTTGTCAACTAAGATAGGTCAACCGTTGTATCCCTGTAAAATCAATTATGAATAAATAAATAAAATAATTTATCACTAAGGCACCAGACCATTCAGAATGATTTATTTTGCAACCCACCCATTTCCCCTTTCACATCTTATCTCAATCATTAAGCTTGTCATAATCATAAGTCACGATAGAGGTTTTATTATGTTGTATTTACCTGCAATTATATAAAAAAAACTCACTTCACATCATATTGCAATGAAAGACTTTTTCAATTTCCAAATTTTTCGCTCATTTATAAAAAAATAAATTATTTATTATCATGGAAATACAAATGGTATAATTATTTCGCATTGAAGTAATTAAATGAAATAATTAGATCTACCTACAGCACCAGCTGATATTTTTCTAAAAGCATTGATATATTTTTTTCACTTCACAATACAAACTAAATAAAAATTACATAAATATGGCTTTTCTGATAAGAATTAACAAATCAATGATTGAATTCTCAAATTCAGTCGCTTGTGTTACACCCACACTTGACAGTATATCGCCTGTCTTTTTTATAGTCCACTGAACTTAGAGCCACAGTTGTGCAGTTCTGGTAAGAAATATTGGCATTTTTCCTGGTATTTTTCCCACAAGGTGAAGCCAAAATAGTGGTGAATAGTCCTTGCGCAGGTGGCTGCTTTCGTGATGTCATCTTCCAAAAATTCTGAAATTTAAATAAAACCATGAGTCAACATTATGAAAAATACTTAAAGTTTTGGAAATTGGCTGAAGGTTTTCATTCTTAGATATCGAAAAGTTGAAATGTTCTGCACAAAATTCTTCAATGATTAGCTTTTTTGATTTTAGGGAGTGTCAGAAGTGAAGATGCGTTGACTAGTAGATAATTAGTAATTGAATAATGACACTTAAATAATGTTGTGTTACCCATATTATATGTCATTATTATTATCATTAATAATCCTTAAAATATTTCTGTTCATATACTTAACACAGTATTAAAGTACTTCTCAAAACCTTTTTTAAAATTTATTGTGTACTCAAAAAGAAGTGGGCTTGTCAATTTAACTGTCTCACATTTCTGTGAAGGAAATAAATTGTACATTAAAAGAATAGATACATCTATCTAGCTGGTCATAAAGCTATCATTTATAATTATTTTCTTAACACCGCTCAACGAAGAGCCTATGGCTTTTTTTGAAGAAGAGATTTTTTAACAAATATCTTACCTACACTTTACATGCCTTACTAAGAAGACCTTCTTTTACAGACAGGACTCCCCAAGATATACCGACTAAATCTTATAAAAATGGCTCAATTTGAATCGTAATATTAATTAAATTATTTTGATGATTATTTTGTTCATATGTAGATATAACTAACTACCCAGTCACGAATATTTATTTTTTAAATCACTAAATACTTTTACATAACACAAAAAAGTTTTACACATTTTCCAACAAGTGAACTTGATTTGCAGGTTTTGGGAGACTATGATCGATATGAAATAAGCTTTTAAAAACATAGATTATAAGTGTCACATACCGTATAGTAAAACACTAGATCCACTTGAGAAAATTTTGAAAGTTTACGTTGAAACTACTACAGAGGAAACATTTTAAGGCTTCAAATTTTCAAGAAATGGACAAAAACTAAAAATCTTTAAAAATGAATTTATTTACGTTTGAAGAAATAATTTTATTTGAATACTCCGCATCACAAAATAAACACTCCAGCAGAGTAAGCCAAAATATATTTGTTATTCCCAAATTTAATACTTCTTTTGGGCAAAGAAATATTAAATTTGAAGATGTAAAACTATATAATGCCCTTCCAAATCAAACAAAATTACAGAAACTTATAATATACATATAAAACTAAAGTCAAAACATGGCTAAGAGAACTGAAGTAAAAATGATAAAAATATCTGGACAAGCAATGTTATGCGGACAAACAATATTATAAAAACTACTACAGAACAGGTAGCCCTGAGTTAGGAGGACTTTGAAAACTGTGATATTATTCTTACAACTAACTAACTAACCATCACGCCGTTTCCCCGCAGGTGTAGGCAGAGAGGACGGACCGCCAAACAACTCGATCTTGGCATACACTCCTTGGCATACATTCATACACCATCTCATACATGCTCTTCTATTATTCCGACTCTTCACATGACCCGACTCAAGTATCTGATTCTCTTGGTTATGCCACGTCTTCCTCGGGCGTCCCCGACTTCTTCTACCATTCACATTTGCGTCATATATTCTCCTTACACTCCTTTCCTCGTTCATTCGCTCTACATGCCCAAACCATCTGAGCGTCACTTTCTTAATCTTACTCATTACGCTTACACCAGCCTTGCATTCTTCGCGGATCTCCACATTTCTTACACGATCGTACATGGTTTTTCACACATACGCCTCAGGGATCTCATATCTTAAACATATTGGTTAATAATATGTTTTTTACCTATTTACTACTTACTGTAATTACCTCATAAATCATAACCATGTACAAACTGAGCTTAAATAGAAACTTATAAAAATATATGTTTTCTTCAAATTTTGCAAATTCACTTTGTGGCACCATTTTATTATTTAAATAATATGTTCTCTTCATCAGGACATTATATGTACTAAAAACTAAATTATCAAGCATAGAACGACAAGCGTGGGTGGAAATGGAATTAGTTGGAGGGGGGGGGGGAAGAGGGGTGGAAAGAGGAGGAGCTTAGAAGATAGACAGGGGGGAGGGGGTTGCTTAGAAGATCATAGACAAAATTACAATGGAAATACGTTTAAGATAGGGTTATTCACAAAATTAATTTAGTTATTAATAATATTTAAATTTCTATTGACATTTTTCCTAATTTCTAATATTTCTAAAAAAAAAAATCGTAAAATTTTAAAACCAGTAATTATATCAAATGAATGGTTAAATTCAATTAGATGGTTAGCAAATTCCGAATAATTATTACTATTTAGACATCTCAAGTGTTCCTTAATCCTCGTTTCAAAATTTCAGGGATTTTTTTACCGATTAAATTGGAGGTTTGATGATTTACAAACAATATTTTTCTCCATTGTTTTTTTAATATTATCACTAAGCAATGGGTAAATGTAGGACAAATGAAATTATTTTAATTGTGTTAAGTAATTTTGTCAAATAATTGCATCTAATAATGGTTATAACCCCAAATTAATAGACGACATATTGAACAAAAAATATAAGAAAAAATTTCATTTGTCCTACATTTACCCATTGCTTAATGATAATATTAAAAAAACAATGGAGAAAAATATTATTTGTAAATCATCAAACCTCCAATGTAATCGGTAAAAAATCCCTAATACAATACAGCCAGCTTTTTATACAAATAATAAATTAAAAAATTATATTTTAAATAACAAGGACAAAGACAAAAAAATGAAAAAATCCGGTGTTTACTAATTGAATTGTAATGATTGCAATCATTTTTACGTAGCTAAAACTTGCAGAAATTTTGAAACGAGGATTAAGGAACACTTGAGATGTCTAAACAGTAATAATTATTCGGAATTTGCTAACCATCTGATTGAATTTAACCATTCATTTGATATAAATACTGGTTTTAAAATTTTACACACTAACGTTATGTGGTTTTCAATTAGATCTTTTAGAAATGTTATAAATAAGAAAAATGTCAATAGAATTTTAAATATTATTAATAACCAAATTAATTTTGTGAATAACCCTATCTTAAACATATTTCCATTGTAATTTTGTCTATGATCTTCTAAGCAACCCCCTTCCCTCTGTCTATCTTCTAAGCTCCTCCTCTTTCCACCCCTCTTCCCCCCCCCCTCCAACTAATTCCATTTCCACCCACGCCTGTCGTTCTATGCTTGATAATTTAGTTTTTGGTACATATAATGTCCTGATGAAGAGAGAACATCGTTCTCGAAACATGTCGAATTTTTAAATAAAGATTGTTGTGGTAAAAACAAAGTGTTTTAATTATTTAATTAATTAAATATATGTTTTAAAAACTTACCACCGCATTTCATGTTGCAATCTCCTCCGCGCACGGACTTCCTGCACCAGTCCATGTCGTTGATCTGGAACAGTCCCCAGTTGTATGAACCATTCTTCTTCGGACCCTCCTTTCTGGTGGTCAGTCTCTCGCTCTCAACTTCTATCATGCAAATCCCTAAAATTTAAAAAACAATATTTTAATATTTTGTTTATGATACTAGCAAATGGATGGAAGAAATACTGGTCTTTGAAAGAAGTCTTGAAATCCAAGGAGCTAAGCATGTTACTTCCAGTCATAACCTATGGATGTGAAACTTGGGCACTCACCAAACGCCACAGAGAAAAGTTGGAACGCTGCCAGAGAGCCATGGATAGAAGTTTGACAGGAATAAGGAAACAGGACAGAGTGATATGTAGCACAATAAGGGAGAAAACTAAAGTTGCCGATATAATTACCAGAATAGACCAACAAAAGTGGAGATGCACAGGTCACATGATCCGCGATCCACAAGAAAAATGATGTAAAAATGTCACTGACTGATATCCAAGAGATGGCAAGAGAAGTAGAAGACGTCAACAAATAAGATGGGAAGACGACATAAAACTCATGGCTGGAAATCAATGGAGAAGAGTTGCGCGTGATAGGTCCCAGTGGAAAATGTTAGAGGAGGCCTATGACAACAGGCAAACTGGGCTTCGGGATTTATTATAAACAAACAAGAACATGTTTAATATACCTGACAGACGTCCAGAATAAAAAGGCTTATAATTATTATCATTATGGAAAATGAGGAAATTAGATTTATGCTTAACCTGATAATAAAATAACCGTTTTTTGTGAAAAATCACCTCAACGGCACCGTACAATTTTTCAACTGTGTTTTTTTTGTATATTTTATTTTCTCCATGCTATTTTCTACTACTACTATATACGTTAAAAATTAATCAAACTGAGTTTTGACAACTTTTATTGTTTAAAAAACCATCGTATTTTGTAAGGATTGTTTACTTCTTCGGGGCTTACTTAAAACTTTTAAAATGGTGCCATTAACTAATTTAGCTGTGTATAAATATATATGGACATTATTTATTATGTGCAAATGATAATTGTACAGATAGAAGGTCACTTAAGTCATGTTGGGGGATTTTGTCTACAATTTCGCACGATGGGGACATTATTGTTGGAAACACTGCGCACTTATTGGAGACGCTGTTTCTTAACTCTGGTATTTGAATTATATTATAAATAATTTATTGCGTTCTTTATTGCTCCTATTCATAAACTTTATAACGCTATTTTATGGAAAGGAAAAGCAAATTTTACAATAGGCTGTACAGGAAGTACAGGGATTTGATTAGAACCTAATGCAGTCGTTGCTAATAAAATCTGAGGAGAGATGCTAGTATGGTATTCATTGTTTTTGTGTTCGTAGAACTCCATTTAATTACATATAGAAAGAAAGGGTTTTAGATGAAAATTGATTGAACAATTGTAAATCAATAAACGAAAAAATGTTACGCAAATTAATAAAGTAAGTAAAATTATTTATTCCATACAAAAATAAAAAATAAAAAGAACTTTGATATTTAGTGCGGGAAAAACAGATTTCGAAGCACCCTCACATAATAGAGTATCTATTGTCGTTAACTAATTGGTTTAACCGGTAATAAATCAAAATAACACCTTCAAAAATTTGATATTTAGATCAAATAAATAATTTGTCTCAAAACCACAGTTTGAAACGGCCTTGTAAGCCGAACAGCTGTCACTAAAATAAACACTAGAATACTTGCAGAACTCAATATATAACATTATTAAATTTAATTCAAATCTTTTTTTTATTCTACAAGGTAGTTCTAACGATGTGTGACAAATACCAGACCGAAAGTTTTACAAAATTTCAAAACTGATGCTTAGATATTTTGTACAAGTAGAGCAGATGGATTCATAGACTAGCGTGAAGATAATTAATATTATGGCGTCCACGTAGATGGATAATGGAGTCAGAAAAAAGAGAGACACAGTGAAGTGAAACAAATATCTGAGTATTATCACATCGGAGGAGTTCAGAAAATTCTGTAGGACCGATATTTTTAATAAAATTTCAAAGGGATGCTTAGATATTTTCGACACGCAGGCTAGTTTTTTTCCCCAGCTGCTTCCGTCTGGTGCCAAAGAGACTATGGCATCCCTAATTGTGGTATGTTGTGAGGCTAAAGGTAGTGGGGAGGGGAAGGAGATGGGGAATAGAAAGGGGATGGAGTACCTGGCTATTCAGATCTGGTCACCAAGAATGACCAAAGCCTTTTCATTGTTAGTTTTTGGGGTGTTATGCCGTGTTGGCTACCTCCTACTATAGCCGACGTTTCGGACAGCGTTGCAGTGTCCATCAACAGGGCATATCCGGTAGATCCAAAAACTAACAACGAAAATGCTTTTGGCCGTGAAAATCTAAAAATTTATATGACTAAAGCCAATTCGAGCAATGTTTCAAGTCTGAATGATGGTCATACACCAGGGCGATGCTGAGAGTATATTCCACTCTGGAAAGTGCCACAAATATTTATATTTCAAATTAATTAATTGTGAAAAAACACAAATTAACAAAATGAAATGTATTTGCAACGCCGGGATTCTATCCCGCGACCTTCGGATTGTGAGTAAAAAGCCTTACCCCTCGACCAGGCTGGCCATCAAATATAATCGAAGGAAATGGCTATCAGACACTAATGATTTATATTGATGCCTTACTGAAGTCCTTTTATTGATAATTGTAATTCACATAAGAACTCATAATTGTATACTATTTTGTGATACCTCATGGACCTACCTATATTTATGAGACTATTGTTCTTGTTTGTTACATAATGCTTGTACTGCTATTTACATGTTTGTATTTATACTATTATATTCACCAATATTGATCTAATTGTTATTTTTACGGTGCTCCAGATTTTATGTCCGGGTTAAATCTTTCCCAAATGAAAGACTAAACCCTTCCACACACTTTTCCACAAATGAATATCTAGTAAATTCACGCAATGTAAGTGCACTATATAAGTATAATAAATACAAAACAATATAAGAACAATACGTCAATCCACCAGAAACATAATGGGAAAATATTTCACCGACTCCAGATATTTTCATATCGGAGGGTTCGGCTCTGATGAAATCCTAACTGGTCCGATAAATCCTACTGATCCCTCAATATGAAAATATTTAAAAAATCTTTCGTAATCCTACATGTATTTAAAATGACCGACTTTTGCATTTTTATGTACAAATTTTTTGACAAATCTAATACGCCTAAATTTTGAATGAGAGAACTAGGTATAATGCCAGTAGCCGAAATAACAAATGGTAATATTTTTATAGTCTGAGAATGCCAAATTCTTTTAATCTCATTTTCTAAATCTGTATATTTTCTTATTTTTCAGAAACAGTTTTCTGAATATTACAAGAATTTGGAATAGCGACATCAATAATATAAGTTACTTTTTTTAATTTTGTCATGTAAAACTATATCGGGTCTATTATGACTAATTGTCCTTTCTGTTTTATCATAATAAATTTTATAAAATTCATTTTCTAAAAATGAATTTGGTTCATATTCATAATATGGTACATTACGGCAGTCAATCAAGGTATGTTTAATTACCAAACTTTGGTGAATTATTTTTAAAACTTGATTGTGCCTAAATGTATACTCGGACGGCGCTAATACAGAACATCCCGATATAATATGTTCTATAGTTTCCGGAAAAGCCAAACATTTTCTACATAAATCATCAATTTGATTTGCATCTTTGATGATATGTTTCCTATAATTTTTAGTATTAATGACTCTATCTTGAATGGCAAGAATAAACCCTTCTATTTCTGCGCTCAACTCTCCAATACTCAACCATTTGTTTGACGAAAATTTGTCAACATATGTTTGGTTGAGATAATTGAAGTTTTTTGCGTGAAGAATTTTATTTGAACAGGAATCTAATAATTCCTGGTTGGTATTTATAAGAATGCTGGCATTCTCGTCGTATAAATTCAATGGCGAAATATTTCTATATTATTATTATTACCTACACATATAAACCGTTTAAAAATGTCTCATGTTATTTCATAAAATGTCGTCAATATGTACCTTCGGACATAATACTTAATTAGTTAAGCAGGTTTGAATATTAATAAAAAAATATTAACTCCGTAACATTTATAGAAACATTTCCCATGCCATTTTTCTTAGAAAAGAAAAACGCTTAAAACAACAGTAATGCGCAAAAAAACAAAGGTATAAAAAGAATTCATCAATTCAAAACATATTTCAGATAAAATATTAATACACCTGTGTTTTTTCACCTACATGTGTTCATGTATAATCTAAATGCAAACATCTTATAAACTTTTCTATCTACCCGATAATCGTGAAATATTGGTGTTCGCTACAAGTACCTACGTAGATAGTAAAAACACATTATTCTATTGCTTGTAATATAATATAAAATCTTCCTAGTGGTTTATTTATTCATGTTTTAAAACTTTATTTTTATGATTGTAATCGGTCTGTTGACGACGGATTTTCAATCATACGGATTACCCTCATTTCCAATAGAATCAAGTTAGTTTAAAACTCGTTTAATCAAAGGAGAAAAATCATAATTTATTATTAGTGTACTACGTGATTGTTTCATTTCGATGTGAATTCATTTTTGTTATTCTATATTTTTAGTCGGTAAATATAATTAGTGTTACCATATGATTTAATAAATATATAATAACATACATAACTAACTAAGTAAGTAACTAACTAATCTTCACGCCGTTTCCCCGCAGGGGTAGGCAGAGAGGACGGACCGCCACACAACTCGATCTTGGCACACACTCTTTGCCTCGTTCACATTCATACATCGTCCATTACATGCTCTTCTATTATTTCGACTCTTCACATGGCCCGACTCAAGTATCTGATTCACTTGGTCGTGCCATGTCTTCCTGAGGCGTCCCCGGCTTCTTCTACCATTCACATTTGCATCATATATGCTCTTTACACTCCTTTCCTCTTTCATTCGCTCTACATGCCCAAACCATCGGAGAGTCCCTTTCTTAATCTTACAGATCACGCTTACATCAGCCTTGCATTCTTTGCGGATCTCCACGTTTCTCTCACGATCGTACATGGTTTTACCACACATTTGCCATATATATGTATATATTTTACATATATATAATGTAAAATATATATATACGTTAATTAATTGAGCTGATGATTAGATATTATCAGTTTAATGATGGTCATTCTTATCACCAAAAGAACACTGTGTTATTTATCTTATTTTTTCGATCTCTTATCTAATAATTTGTTTATAAATAGTATTTTTAAAAGCATTATATAAAATATCATCTTTGAGATTATAAATATTGATTTAAAAAGGTAAATTATTGACGTAACGATTGCCAGAAAGCATGTTTAATAATTATTAAATAATTAATAGCAAACAATGAATCTCCATTTTTTTAATATAAGTTTGTGCATTTTCGCCCTCTAAATTAAATAGGACCCAGCATTTTTTTTTATTTCATAGTTAAAATAAATTACAAAATTAGCATTTTTAAAGCCTGCTAAAAGAATCTAAATCTTGGGAAGTACGCGTGACGTCATACTTACTTTCGGTTTTGTCTTATGACATCAGCAAATCATAATTTAAATATTATGCAAGATTCCCAAAAAACGTGAATTATTTTGAAACAATTTTTATACCGTTGATTGCCCCGTGTGGGGGTTTACGCAGAAATTGGCAGAAAATTGTCTGCACACGCGGCAGGCCAACCCGTGACGTAGCGGTCTAAGTTGTCAGAACCCGCCTACCAATCACAAGGCGTTTAGTCTCTTACGAATCCTTTTTAAATGACGATCATTACATAGTTTAAAATGAAGCCGCTCAAAATGTATGTGCGCTGAGATCTTTTAAACTATGCAACGAATTTTCATTCGGTTTTCACCAATAGATAGAGTGATTCAAGGGGAAGGTTTATATGTATAATACATGCATATTATAGTAGAGAAAAGCCAAGAAATTCAAATATTCAATTCAAGCAGCTGGCAGCGGGCAGCTGGCAAGCGGATGGTGTGGATTTTATAAAGGTTGGGTAATGGCGTTGAGTTTCGTTAGCCACAGCAAAGTGTGGCTGGGTTTGCTAGTTTAATTATAAATAACTTATTTTTCAGAACCTGGCCGTGAGTTCATAGATGCGAATGTATCGTTTTCAGATTTTTCTGTTTCAAATTTTCGTTGGAGAGTCGGTTTTATATTGTATTCAATGATTAAATAGTCAAATTTAAGGTTTTACACGTTGGGCTATACGTAAATAAAAATATATTATTTTTTGTTAAGGTGTAGTTTGCTTGTTCATTTGCAAAGGGAAAACAAGTAACATTTTTAATTGTTAAATGTTTGTGTTGAACCGGACGCATGTTTCAACCATTGGGTGTTTTTTTACTGATCTAATACTAATGTGTAATATGATCTATTTGTCTGATTCCCTGTTGATAATCTGTATTCTAACCTTTTTTGTCATGAACGCACATATGTAACGGATAAGAATATTAGCACAATACATAATATAGCTTATTTACTCACAATCTCTAAGGTCCTCCATCGGAAACCCCTGTTCAAGCAACTCGTGAGCCAGATCACATCTCGTAAATCCTCTTCCGGAAACGCTTGTCACAGAAAACACAAATAAAACTAAAGAAAATGCCACATACACTGATCTAGTCATCTCCGTTGAGCGCAAAACCTGTGATCCTCACTTTAAAAAACACATGTTACTGCGCCAAGACATCGGCCATAAATGTGACGTTTTGGATCGGTGTGTTTGAACAGCATTTTGTGGTTGAAGCATTCGTCTTATTTTAGACAGCCAGGTGCATATCTTGGTATAAAAACAAACAAGACTATTTTGAATTCTGCTTTGTCAACGTACATACAGACAAACGAATTGGTACTTGGGAGTTGAAATGCTTAATACACGAAAGCATGGATCCAAATAATCGATGAGCAGGTACATTTTGTTTATCTTATTTATTTGACAAACGATTGTTATATTATAACACCGTTTGAGACATTTTTTTTATTTTTTTTTTATTTAATATAGAAATATAAGTGTACAATGGTGTTATATAAATTACATATCGGTACAGAAATTATTTAAAATTGCAATCTCACCAAAGAAGAAGCTAGTTCTTGTGCTTGATGAGCGAGTTATACTAATCATAACAGAAATGGAATAACATTATGCAATAGGTAAGTATATAACATTATTAAAAATCTGTGAAGAATATGCGACCACAACATGATATACAACCCCAAGAAGACGGAACTAATCGCATTTCACCATGGAAAAAATCCAGAGAAAATGCTCCCCGTAAAACTTAATGAGGAAAACATAAACGCATCTAAGAATTTAAAATACTTGGGACACATTATTACTGAAGACCTCTCGGATGACGGTGATATTGAACGACAGCGGAGAAGTATCAGTATACTTTCTAATATGATTGCGAAGATTCTTCAAATGCAGTAACAATGTAAAAAAACATTGTTTAATGCATTTTGCACTAACCTATATACGTGTGAAACATAGTGTCACTACCGAACCAGCTCAATAGAACGACTCCGGATCCAATATAATGAGCAGAATTATATATTTGGATACAGAAGATACAGCAGCGCATTTACAATGTTTACGGAGCTAGGACTATTCGGATTTGCTGGTCTGATGAGACACCGGGTCACTGGAGCCAGGATACTGCTAATGGCCTCCGATAACACAGTGGTGATCGCAGCCTTCCAGCAGCAAGCGCCACTCCTGAGCGAGCGCTGGGCCCGAGCACACTCCAGACCACGTCCTACATTATAATTGATTAGAACTTTATCTGTTGTATAAAATATGTATGTATAACTCTATGGGACGTGTGGGATTGCACTATCCTCCCCACATCCTGGAATAAAACATTATTATTAGGTATTATTATTATTAATAGGAACAATTGAAACTTCTGGATCATCTACATATATGTGTAGGTGTACATACATAGGATACGGTTACATACTAAAATATTGCGCACTTAAGAGAAATTCGAAAAATCTTAATAAAATAGAGATGAATATAGATTGATAATAAATAGAAAGAAAGAGAAAAACAGGTAATTATTTAGTTAATTATTCCTGATGAAGTGTAGCTTCAGTTTGAGTTTCAGTTTATTGATGTCTTTGGTTTTTTTTTATTTCAATCAGAAGGTTGATGAAATACTTTATTCCTAAATAGATATAATTGTTTTGCATTAGTTTGGTATTGAATTTTGGTATTTTGATGTTGTCTTGATATCTTTTGATTGGTGGGTTTCAAATTTTTTGATGTGAAATTCTCTGGATATAGCTACGTCTTGTTATAATGTAACCAAAATCCGTCCAGCTTTTTGTGCTCCGTCCAGTGTGTTTTAATCAAAATACTTCAGGCGAATCACCATCGTGGTGATATTTGCCAGCAAAGCACTCCGATTAAAATCCTTATTCGTGCCACGCCTTTCTGAGGCATTTCCCGACTTCTTATTCTATCCAATTTATGGCCATAATTTGGAGACATAAACATCTTATAATATGTTCTCATGACGCTTATTTCGCTTGCGAATATCTTACATTTTTTAGAAAAATATGATTTTGCCCATTTTCTTCTGATCGCTTTCTTTTCCGACTTGTTTTTCTTTGCAGATACTTATCTACTATTTTTTTATCAAGGTGCACTAAGAAATTGCATGCCTATAAATTATGAATTCATAATATCATCAACCACGAACTGAATGCATTCGTCAAATTACACTTATCGCGGTTTATTTTTTACATTTTCTCGAAATTATTCAGTGTGGCTTCATACACTTGTGAGATCGGTTTACTTTGATAACGAACCCAGCTGTTTTTGCCATACAATACTCATGAAACAATTAAACTGGAGACGGCATCACAAATATATATTTCCACTTTTTCTTCTTAAATTATTATCGATCGCTTTGTTACAATTGGTCCCACATTATAACATATTTTGATCCTCTGAACTGTTACATGGTGGTTGAATCTAATTAAAATTTTACAATAATTGAAAGAAGTGGAAACTTTTTGACATAATTCTAAAAGTTCTATTATTTAATAACTGATTGTGGCAACAAAAAATCAAAACACCAATCATTAAAAAATCAAGCATAGATCTAAAATTATAACTTATCAATGCGATAGCGCGATAAATTCTACTATATATATTGTTCGCTTTTTCCAAAACAATCATAATTCATTTTTCTTCAAGGATAATAGTATCATTCAACAATGAAGTTCGTAATTGTGGTTTTGTTCGCCCTCGTGGCTCTGCAGTCAGCTTCGGCTAAAATCTTCACCCGTTGTGACTTGGCAAAGGAACTGCAACGCCAAGGCTTCGCTAGGGCTACCCTGGAGAACTGTAAGTCCTTTTTTTCATGAGTTTAATTTTTTTACAAGTCGGGAATTCATTAATCAATGGGATTACTTGATTTTCAAGTATCATTGACGCAACAAACCCCAGAGAGTCTAGATCGTCTATAGGAAACTCTTTCTCTTCTGAAGTTGTCTCAATTTAGTTCATTATGCTTAATGTTATAAATAGTATTCATTTGAACGGTAACCAGTGTTAATACTGGCTTAATATCAGTGGGAAAAACATAACACAACATAATTATTTCAATACGAATCATAGTAAATATAAACCTTTTGGTTCTAGGTCATGTAGCAAGCGCTCTGTCATGCTATATACTTGACTGATGGCATATGTGGTCATCCAATTTGAAAATCATAACGATGCTAAAACTCAGTCTTGTATTGAAAATTTAAGGCCACATTGGGATTTCAGAATCAAGAAATACTTCCACGCCTCACTTTCGTATTCTTCTTCATTTTATGCCTTTCGGATCCTATTCGCCTTCTTGTTATCTTCTTCCTCCTTCATGTTTTTTTATAAAATAGCCTATTTTATGGCCGGCCAAGAAGAGCTAACGATATCCTCCAAATTTAAATCGTCACCATTTTTTTTTCTTTTAAACAAACTTTACAACACCTTAATCGTATACTTAACGTGATTTAAATACCTCTGCTTCTATCTGTATATACCTGTAATATTATATATACTCTACTTCTTTTCATAGAGGTAGCTGTAAGAATTAGCATGTAAATTTAAGCTACTTTTCTAACCCTTTGTGATATCTGCATTTTATTTAGTAAATATTTTTTAAATTTAAAGTTTTAATCGATGTCTCTTTGTTCAATAATTGTTTGAAGAGTCGTTATTATGTGTCTTGGTTATACCATGTCTACACACAGCATTTTATCTGCTTGACTCCGAAGATTTATTAATATCTTCAGTTTGTTCTACAGAAATTGCAATTAAATCTTCTCGAGGGTGGTTAAGATCCGAATCTTATTTGTTAGCTTTCGGGAATATAATTGTATATATAATAATAATAAAATATAAAAATATTGGAATAATTTAAGTCGTTTAGATATGATAAAAGCAATTCCTTGTATTCTAGGGGTGTGCTTGGTTGAGGCTGAGAGCTCCAGGAACACAGCAGTCAAGGGAGGACCAAACAGCAACGGATCTTACGATTGGGGACTATACCAGATCAATGATGGCTTCTGGTGCAAGCCCGGAGTGGTCGCTGGAGATTGCAAGGCCAAGTGCGAAAGTAAGTCTTCTTTTGTTATTTTTGTTTGGCGCGCAACACTATTTTACTTTTAAATACATTGTAAATACATGTAAACCCAACTGCTACAAAATTATACGTTTATCGTAGAATTTATGCGTGAACCTGCACATAACACCTTTAAATAAAATATTATTTTAAAAATGTATAAAATTATAAGTGAAAAGTCATTGTTGAAAACTAACCAATAATTTGTTTATATATTTTTCCAGGCTTCATTACAGACGACATCACTCTCGCTTCCACTTGCGCCAAGTTGATCTATGCCCGTCACGGATACAAGGCCTGGTACGGCTGGACGGCCAAGTGCCAGGGAGCCCTCCCAGATCTGAGCTCTTGCGGACTTTAAGTCATTATTTAAGATCACATTTTGATAACCCCGTTTTTAACACACCCAAAACCACTCTTGCCAGGGATCCTCCTGGTTCTAAAGTCTTCATTTAAAAGCAAATTTGACCTGATTTAAAACCCTGTTTTTAACCCACCCTGTTCCCTCGTTTCAATAAAAAAAAAATGAATAACACAATACCGACTATTTATTAACCCCACGATATCATTGAAAAGGGTGATAATCAAAGAAGATTTTAATTACACGGTAAATGGCTGGACGGTGGTGCGAATGTGAAGGCAGATATTGCATACACACCACATGCATAAGGAACTGGAATGAGATAACAGGAAGCTGACCTATAATAGGCGGCCACGACTCTTCAAGAGTTGTAATGTCAGTAGAAAATAGCGATGTTGTTGGGAATTTAAAAAAGTGTAGTGTATTGCCGATGCCGAGAGATTATCAAATGCCGACAGATGCCTGCAGGGAAAGAGCTTCCATTAGTTGCCGACAGACAGGGGTAGCCGGAATCGCCAGCCTACCCAGCAGATTAGACAGGTCGTGTGACCAGTATAGACAGATCGTGTGACCAGTAGTATAATTACTGTAAATACGTAAACTCATTTAAAACCAGTTTGTATCAAGGATCTATTATTATTAAGAAGTACCCATATTCAACAAATAGTGTTTGAAAATAAATAACACAAACATTACAAAAAGCCTGGTAAAATTTTACATAAAGTGGTAAATAGGTATTATAAGAAATATCGTGATTCATTTTTGGGGTATTAAGCCGTGTTGGGCTACCTCCTTCATTAGTCAATGTTTCGACAGTCTATGTGTCCATCACCAGGGCAGATGAAACACATTACAAGGAAGAGGATTGGATTGTTGTGAATATTCATTTAGACTTTTATAAAAAGTCAATAGTTCCATATGAATAAATTCCGATAGATCTATCCGAGACGCTATCGAGATTAAAAACCAATTCTTAGAATGATTGGTTCCAATAAAAATGATAGTTGCCCGTAATATGGAAAAAGCATTAGTTGAAGATAATATTGTTAATTCTAAAATTGAAATGTGAGATTGACAAATATTGCGGTTTGACAGAAGATGGCAATAGCGAAATTGGTTAACGCGCACGCCCCGGTTAGACGAGAGTTCTGGGTTCGAGTCCCAGTTGCGACTCTTGTCTTTTTCTGTGTTTTGTTCTCTTTCATATTTTTATTTAGATTATGATTATTAATAATATTATATGAAAAGATATGGATAGCAATTATTGGCATTCGAATAATAAAATTAATCTAGTATTAACAACAGACAGGAAATATTGAAAAAAGCTGACGCCATTTCTTGTGGTTTCTTTAGATTACATTTCTGCAATAACTGATAAAATAATCCTATAAATAACGAGCATTTTCTGAAAGTTACATTATTCTATGGCTTAGTATAATCCCTGTCCAGTATTAGAATGAAGTACGTGGCCATAGTTATTTTAGTGGTCGCAGGCCTTCAGTTGGCATCAGCGAAGATCTTTGGAAGATGCGAGTTGGCAGAGGAATTGGTCCGTCAAGGATTCGACAAAAACCTTCTTCCTGATTGTAAGTTCAATCATATTTTTTATTTTTTATTTGTGTAAAAACGTAAAACTGATAAACTAAACATATGAAACAAAATAACAGTAACATGAGATAAAATAGAAACTAAAACAATGCTATAAGACAAATCAATAAAACTACATTACCTTCGATACTTTAATTTGTGGTGCTGGTATACGCGTAGATTACGTTTTACTCTATAGATGGAGTCAGTAAATATATCGACAGTAAAAATACTTGTAAAGTAAACAGTAAACAAACTTGTTGCCAGATCAAGCATCCCATTGGTTAGTGTGTGTGTCTGAAAGTTGGTTGTGTACGTGTTGTAGAAAAAAAAATTACCTCGTCGGTACATAGAATTTAATAGTGGGGACAATGGCAGGTCAATTAAGTTGTTAAAGACTATGTAATACAACCAGCTGTTTTTTAATTCTCCTCAGACAGTGTAATTATGAACTGATTCTTCGATTTTACGAAATAAATGTTTTCAATTAGATTTTATCAAACATATTTATTTTGCTACATGGCTACTCTCATAGATAGTGGGCCTTTAAGTGAATAAGTTACACAGTTGTGTTAACTATTTGTTGTATGTACATAGTAACAATGGCAGAGGAAGTACTGATTTATAAAATAAGTAAAATTATGAAGCACGACACATTAGTTATTCACATATAATAATGAAAGTTCATAAAATTAAATTAAATTAAATAGCAGCGGGTTTAAAATATTAGTTTTTTTTTCATTATTAAAATATAACAATAAAGTATAATCACTACGGAGTGGTCAACTTAAAAAAAGTAGGTTTTTATGAAAATTTTGTTTCATCACTAACACGAAATATCTCAACATTCCCAAATCTGGAGCAAACCAAAATTATACATTGGATATATAGGTGTGCGAGCCTGATACTTTGTTTTTAGATTGTCACAGAAAAAGGTAGCATTTTGTCTCGTATTTCTGAACGGTCGATATTATTTTAAATTGGCGAAAATTTCAGGACTGACAATTCCATCATTAATAATTTTATTTAATTAAAAAATCTAACTGCGTATCTTTTTCACAACAAGTCTAAACTTTAATTCCAAAATGAGTACATATAAAAATACAGCCAAGAGAGCCTCCGGTCTTCTCCACATTTAATATCTTGAGCGGTTTGTGAATGATTGCAATTGATTTTTTCTTTTATTTAATGATCGGAAATTTTCCTCTTCTTTTTTCCTAATATCGTAAAAAATACAGGTCTAGCCCTTCAAATGAAATAATTATAACATTTTTTATTAATTCTGTTAACTATCATTCATGTATTACCATTATGTAATATTTCAGGGATTTGTTTGATTGAGGCGCACAGTAGAAGAGACACTTCGAAAGTAATGCCACAGTCAGATGGAACCACACAATGGGGACTCTTCCAAATCAACGACAAATACTGGTGCAGATCCGGAAAAGTCGGTGGTCTCTGCAACCTCCCCTGTGAAAGTAAGCAGTTTGTAAAAATTTTACACGTAAAAATAACTGAACCAGTAAGATTTCAAATGAATGCCAGTATCACAGTTCCTGGAAAATTACAAATTTACGTGAAATTGCATGACAAACGCTGGTTTGCTGTATTAATATACTCTGTCAAAGATGTCATAACTGGTGGTTTCTTTCTTGTTATACCTACATCGAGATTGGCTGTTATCTCACAAACTCGGTCAGTAAATTCTTAATCGTTGTTCATGTATGACAAAGATAGACATTCAAAAAACATTTGCGTATGGATGAAATAAACGATAGGACGCGGGCGGCGTTTTCATGTTCAAAAGTTTCGTCGAATACTGCCTCAAGGCCGACTTAGGTACCTTGGCACCAAACAGATTTTGAGGTTTCAAGTGATCACGCTAAAATAGAGCAAAGACAGTTTACAAATGGCGTCGATTGTTATTGTACTCGTTGTTAGTGCTGATTTGTGTGTTGTTTTACAGTAAAAAACATATAAATAAACCGAGTGATCTGTCTATTTTAAACAGTAATGTATGTACACTTAGCGATAGCATTGACTGTTGCGCGCCCAGACTCTGTACTTTAGTGGGCCTTGCATTCTCTAATGATGCACAAAATCTTCGAACGGAAAACAATTGTAATATTTATGATAATCGATAATAATCAGTAATTTTGGTGTATTTACAAATTAAATGTTATTCCTTTGTTATGTGTTTACCGAGTAATAAAAACATTTTCTTATCGCAGACGAGGGCATTTTGGATTTTTTTTTAAATTCAATTTACTAAGGGGTAGGACACGACCTTACGCGACGCATGTCAGTTTAGTACTAACACTACAAATGTCTTGTTTATGGCTTGCCACTTTGAGATTTTTACCACCCATCTATATATTGCATTTCCATTGCTCTAAGTTAATTGTTTTAGCTTTTACGTATTTCTAGATGTTTGTTTGTTACGTTGTTGCAACGATGTTTGTGACCTTTGTTTCATGATCTCTACATCGGAAAAAGCTGCGAAGTCGATAAATACGGTAAAATGTAGATTTTTCAAAGAAAAGACGTGGTACACTTTAATATGACTTTTGAGATTACTGGAGGCCGCAAATGGTTACATTAACTTTTTAAAAAGCAGCGTGTGAAATTCACACGCAGTAGAAATGAAACTTTCAAAAAACTAAAATAGACAAAAGTGCGGAGGCTACAAAGCACCGCACAAGGAGGAGACCAATTATAGATACTATATCATTCTCTCGCAGGCTAAATCCTAAATGTCTAATCCTTAGACAATGTATATGTTTGTCTCTTTTTAGTTTCAAATCACAACGGTTCTAAAGAAGTTTTCACTTCAAAAATCTAAATGAAGTGGAAAAAATCTGGAAAACCGCCTTTGTTCCGCTATAGTCAAATTCAAATTACGGAAACTGTTATAAGCAAGAAGCCGCGACCCAACAACAATATTACCACAAACATTAAACCAAATGTTTGTGCAAACATTGGGGTAGGGTCACAATGTTTTTGTTTTCCGTGGCCGATTTTTGGAAAACATTTACTTCCATGATACCCGAATTTGCGATAAGTTCCAACATTTACCTGATTTTTATTGTTTTGTAATGTTCTATAACAATTTTCTTAAAAAAGGCAGTTTTTTAATACGTGGAGAAAATGCACTCGGAAATAAGCCAGTGGTAAAATTCATCGTGAAACTTTATCATCATTATGCAATTCGTATGGGATTGCGATATACGATGTCAGGAAAGTATGAGACAGAAAAACAGATCGCATGCTAAATGGACTAGAAGCAAAAGGTACCAAGTCAGTGGCGACATTGTTTATTTTAATATTAGCTTCCCACGGGAGGCCCTGAGGAAAATAATTCCAATCAGGCCTATGTCATCTTTAGGGATGCTAGATGGAGGGTCTTTTGAGGAAAGGAAGGAAATAAAGTTCTGGGAAGGAAATGGGTATGAGGGGTGGGTAGGAACCTGTGTGCCAGTGTCTCCAGGAGTGACGGATGCATGAATCCATCCCTCCCGAGGTGCCCGGGTTCATGGGGTGAAGTTTATCCGATGCGTCTGCACTCGACCCATCGCCTTGCACCGCAATTGGAGGGATGGATTCATACGTCCGTCACTCCTGGACACACTGACACCCAGATTCTTACCCACCCCTCACACCCTTTTCCTTCCCAGAACTACCTATTCTTCTCTTCTTTAGAAAGATCGTCCACATAGCGTCTCCTAAAATGACACAGGCCCTGAGGGTAATTATTTTCCTCAGGGCCTCCTGTGTGAAGCTAACACATAAAAAAATAATAAGGATTTATAATAGGTGTGTACAAAGTTTTTTTAAATATTTAAGTTTAAAAAAATGTTTGTTGATTTTCTAGGCCTCTTGACAGACAATATAACAAATGCATCCATTTGCGCAGCGCAGATCTATAACTCAAGACCTAACGGATTGGAGTCTTGGCATGGCTGGCGGCAGTTTTGCACGGGTCCCCACCCTAATCTACCTGATCTGTCCGTCTGTAACATTTTTCAAAACAATGCTCCGGGTCCATGCTAAAACCTCAAATAAACTTGCATATTATATATTATTATGTACTAACGAGTATTATTTGACATTTTTCTATGGTTTTATGTTTGAAACAAGAAACATTTTTTTAAATCTTATTTAATGATAATTCTTTAATTATCTTAACAGCGCTTTATATAATGTAATTAAATATTTGGTTGCTCAAAAAAATACTATTTTTTAATTCTACACGTCGTGTTTGTTATCCCTATCATTTCTTTTTCTTAAATTCTAACATTTGATGAAATCCCTTCTTTAAAGAATCCATTTTTCATTGATCCAATTTTTTTATATGAATTCCAGGCTACTAACAACGCAAATAACGTCAGATACATCCCTAAATTTAAAAAAATATTTATTAACTTCACAGAGGAGCATATCATCATATTACTTTAGGGCTGCTGTGTGAAGGGTTTTATAAGGAACGGATGGAGAAAAGTTATGCAAATAAAGGGGTATGAGGGGTGGGTTAAAACCGGGGGTCAGTGTGTCCAGGAATGGCAAGGAAGTGGGTTAAGAGAGTTCCGCTGTAGAGGTCAAAGGGTCTCCCTCATCCGACCCCTCCAGATTTGGTCCGCCACGCATTATGTAGGCAGACGCATCCACCATCAAGAAATCAGCAAAAATACCCCGTGTTTATCGGTGTCCTATGAAAAACCATAACTTTATGTCGCCTTAATGTAAATGTAACAAAATTGCTGAAATTAAACGACAGTGACATTGGCAGTAGAAACTGAACGAAACAAGACAAAACATATTCAAATATGCAATAAAATGCATTATACAGAAACTATCAAAAGAAGCGAAGCTAGCAGTCCACAATGGAGTCCTGGTACCTACCCTGATGTATGGCAGTGAGGCATGGAACTGGCAGAGGAAGGATGAAAGTAAACTGAATGGTGTTGAAATGAGATCCCTGAGGCGAATGTGTGTTAAACAATGTATGATCGTGTGAGAAATGTGGATATCCGTAAAGAATGTAAGGCTGATGTAAGCATAATGAGTAAGATTAAGAAAGGGACCTTCAGATGGTTTGGGCATGTAGAGCGAATGAACGCATAAAGTAGTGTAAGAAGAATATACGACGCAAATGTGAATGATAGAAGAAGTCGGGGACGTCCGAGGAAGACATGGCACGATCAAGTGAATCAAATACTTGAGTCGGGCCATGTCAAAAGTCAGAATAATAGAAGAGAATATATGAGACGATGTATGAATGTGAGTGAGGCAAAGAGTGTGTGCCAAGACCGAGTTGTTTGGCGGTCCGTCCTCTCTGCCTACCCCTGCGGGGAAACGGCGTGATGGTTAGTTAGTTAGTTAGTTACAGGGTTAAATTTCAAAATTAATGAAGCAAAATTTGAAAAACAGTAAAATAAATCAAATACCTTTGGTTGTAAAATTGGATTCAAAACTATATTTCACAGCAAATTTTGAATACGTCCTAAAATAAAATTTCTTTAAAAACTTAGAAATAAACTACATAGATACATTTGCATAGCACATTTTTAAAACTATAGTTGCTTCACATTTATGTAGATTACTGCTCTGCGATGTTATGTTTGGCCAACGAAGGAAACATGAAAAAGTTTGAAGTTATATAGAACAGAACAACGAAAAGTTAATCAAACGAGAGAGAATCTAAATAGGTTTCCAATAAAAAAGTGACTGCTATTTAACGTGTTAATTTTTGTGCATAAATTTGAAAAAAAAGAAAACCCAACTGCCAAAATCCTTTAAGAATGAAACACTTTATAATGGAGATAAACAGAGTTATGAAACCAAAAATATACACAGAGTTAGATTGCTGCATTTGAAAAAAAATCAGAGACACAAAACTACTTAATATATAGAGGACTAAAGATGTATGATGAAATGCCTGAAAATCTTAAAAATGGAAGTTATGCATACCTACTGTAAAAATATAATTTTATAAAATTAAATGTTACCTTGGGCATATTAGTTTGTACACGAATGTAGTATGAACTAAATAAATAAATTTTAAAATTAAAATTAAAAAATATATGCAGGTGCCTACGTAGAATAACCTGAAAGACACAAATTTCATAAACAGGTCCACCTCGGCAGCAAATTTTTCTTAGAATTGCCTGTAGTTTAGTAGAAACTGAATCTCTGGGTCTTAATGTGACTAAGTTTTAAGTCACTTATTTAGTAAGATAAAAAAATTATTTCGTAGGAAAGTAATGCGGTTCAAAGAAAGTATTTTTTAATTAACTTATTTAATACACTAAGTGATAGCTTTATTATTTAGCAATCTAAAAGGAAGCAATGACTTATTCTACGAAATAACTTTATCTTAACCCTTCAGACTTCGGGCATTGTTTTGTTGGAAGGTCAAAATATTTCCGCTTTGCAATGGAATCTAAATACATGTAATATTTCTAAACGCATCCGAAAACTAAAAACGGTTTGTGAAAGGTGATTAAATATGCTTTCTTATTTAATAATTTGATATAAACATATAATTTTAAAATACATAAATTTTGAAAGCCAACAAAAAAAATCAAATATCGCTCACCTTACATTTTTTATAACTAAAATTAAACCTGATTGACACACATGTTTTATTAGAAAAAAATATTATAAATGTTATCGTCAATTTCACTTTTAGTTGTTTTATGTAAAAATCATTACTTAATAAAAAATACCCAAAATTTCATCATTTTTTTTCAAATTGCGGTCGGAAACTTTGGTTTCATAAAGTACATTTTAATTGTTTATGGTTAACTTTTAGATTTAAATATAAAGCATGGGGTGTCTTCATTCTAACAGCATTTAGATCATTTTCTAACCATGATAGTAAGAGAGACACAACGGTTTCTACAAAACCTACGTGAGTTGTTGCGAAAAACGAACAAATGAGTCTAAGAGGTTAATGCAGCAGAAGCCGTAAAATAAATATTATACATCTATCGCAATTATCCATTTCCAATCAATAATTAGAATTAGAAGAAAAATAATTAATCTTATCATTTTGAAATATAATATGTTATTTCCTGTGGCGCTATTTGTTTACACAAGGGCCCTCTAGATTACACATAAATTTAACAAGATAGTGACTATAAATTGAAACAATTATTTAATTTTTTTTTATTCAATTCCATCCACGTACCTACAAGGTACCATATTTAAAAAAAGAGTGAACTAGTGTGATGCTATTGAAAAAATTATAGCAACAAAATGAAGTTCCTCCTGACTGTGTTCCTCGCTGTGGCAAGCCTCCAATTGGCTTCAGGAAAAATATTCACAAGATGCGAGTTGGCAGAAGAACTATTAAAGAAGCAAAAATTTGAACGGAGCTCCATTGAAAATTGTAAGTAGGTATATGTTTATTTGAGTATCTAAATTCTTTGATTTGATTACATGTATTATTGGGTTTCTTTTTTTACCTAATAAAGTTTCCCGTTTCAATAGTAATTTTATTTATTTATTTATTGAAACGTCCTTTTTAATTATAAATAATTTATTGTACCCAACAGTTGTATACAATAAATACTGTAACTGAACTGTCTCAGTAAAAATATTTTGAATGGTTACTGACTTACTTGTTATAATTATTTCCCTACATTAGTATTCTGAGAGAAGAGGAAAAATCATAAAATATATTAATTTTAGTTGTTGGTTTGTCTGTGAGTGATTCTAACTCTGGTTCATTGAACCCGAATTGGTTTTAAATTTAATTATCATTGTTTAAATTTATCTCAAGAATTTAGACGAGCAACTAAAGTTCCTACCTGTAATATAGTATTTTAAGATAATACTATTTTAAAATGTCGTTTTCAAAACTGGAACTGATATGTCAAGAATTTCAGAAAAGCGATAATGTAGGTACCTACCGATAAAATAACATTTTCTTACCATAAAATTTATTTAATGCTCTGTTTGACATGTTTTAATCCTTTTTTTGCTAAAGCGTCATTTTATAAAACTCTTGCCCAATCAACATCAGACCTATTCAAAATATGTATATTACATCGAACAAAAAAGTATAGTATTCATGTTAAAAATGACACCGAAACCAAAATTATTTATTTCAAAATTGGGTTACGAAAAGGTTTATCAAAAAGAATGTGTTTTATTTCGCAGTCAAAAGATCGCAAGAAACATTTTTTCCAAATTTAGTTGGTATGCTAAGACCAAAATTTTCTAGCAAGATACTATGCTTATGAAGGGAAGCGACGGAATAAAATGGAGAGTTTGGTTATAAAATGACTCTTAGGTGGGCCGAATTATTCGACCGAATTTGTAAGGCATGTCATATCATCTAAAGTTGGTAAATCGATGGTTTTTGGTCACACATTACATACTTGCCCAAAAATTGAAAAATTCTTGAAAAATATAAATGGTGAAATTTTAATTTTATCGCCAATTGAACCCTTAAGTTCTGTGCTAATCGTGTATAGGTACCTACCTAAGATTTTTTTAGGAATATAACACTGCAGGTGCTAATATGATATTTTCTTTTAGGGGTTTGTTTGATCGAGGCGCACAGTGGGAGGGATACTTCTAAGAGAATGTTGGAGATCGGAGGAAGCATTCAGTGGGGACTATATCAGATAAACGACCAGTTTTGGTGTAAGCGGGGAGCAGCGGGAGGAGATTGCAACGTGGCGTGTGAAAGTAAGAAAAAATATTTTAGATTTTCTTAATCTTTTTATTTTTATTATTATTTATCTCAGTTTTTTGAGCACTGAAAGCGATCGTTCTTAACAAGTTAAACAAATTTCGTGGTTACTAAATTACAAGTATGCAGTTCACACACGGTACAAGTGAAAACTCCAGAAAACTAAAGTAGACATTATTCTCATTCTCTCGTGGGCTAAATCCTGTAGATTTATGAGTTTGTCTCTTTTTATTGTAGCTTTTTTTCGTTTCATCGAGTTTCAAATCACAACGGTGCTAAAGAAGTTTTCACTTCAAAAAATGGTTTTATATCAGTGAAAAAAAAGTTCTTTTACATCTAGCTACAGGGTATTTTTTACACAGCAATAAACTGAGAATAATAACACACTTAGAGCTTGAATTATTGAAGTTTTTTTACGTTACGATGGCTTAGAGTTAAAATATTACGTTTTCATAAATCATAGAAAATATTGATAAAAATTCAATTAAAATTTTGCAAATCTTCCAATTTTTTTTTTAGTATAGTAGTACCTACCTATCTGTATCTGAAACATTACCGGGTTACGAATAACCCAACGGTCGGCAGACGCATCCGTCGTCAAGATCTGGACAAATCTCACACCTCACACCCCATGCTAAGTCACCAAACATAGCATCCCAATTATGGTGACCTACGACAAAGGTGTTGGTTATCCAATGAATGGTTTCTGAGGCAGCGGTTCCCATACTTGCCACCAAAATTGAATATTTTCTAGTAATTTATTGCTTTCTTAGGAATCAGATCCCAAACTATACTACAATTGTCTGGAATAAATTGTCTCTTGATTTTACTAAATAATGCATTATCTAACTCATAAAAAATCACCCTTTACCACATTTGTAATGTTTTGAAAACCACAACTGAAAAATAAAACCTAAAATTATTAGCAAAAACAAACCGTTTAAAATTAACATTGTTTTTTCCGTTTAGATAAAAGTCACAAAACCACAATACACATTTTATATAAATTGCAATTTTTTAATTTTAAATATGTTTCATAATTTTTAAATTTTATTTAACGGAAGTTTTATCTAACCGCATATTTAATTATAGAAACAATTAGAAGCATGAAATTTTTTTCTTCGACATTCAAATTAGAATATTATCTGAAAACTTATACAAATGGATTGGTGTTTTTTTCACTGAATGGTATATATATATTGTGTACGTACAGTAGGATGGTTCCATAACAGTTGATCTGCCGACAGTTGTCCCCCGATATACTTATATACAATATGCAGTCGGTTTAGGGAAAATACGGTGGTATAGGTATTATCTAATTACACAAATTATAACTAAGTGATGTACCGCCGAATAATAAAAGTATTTATTTATTTATTGAAAAAATTAGAAATACATAAAAACATAAGCTGCACATCTCACTAGGGCATTCCTGTATCGAAGTATGCAGTTTTACAATAATGTAATAAAAAAAACATAATAATAAACCTAAAGAAGAAGCACTGAGTACAGTTAGTTTGAGTTATTCAAAAATTACTAATTAATAATTATTACAGCTGGGCAGTATGCTCATTGATCTCTATGATTGTTGGCAACAATAACACTATACTCATATTATAATGTTAAATAAATATGTAAATACAAGTAACCTGTCGTGGCTTACCAGATGCATTAGTAGGGTGACCATACCACAGTAGCATTAAATTAAAAAAAAAAAAAAAAAAAAAAAATGGTTAATAATAACAGCTGAATAATATCAATTAAATAATAATAAACAATTACGTAATAAGTTTATATAGTTTATGTAATGAATATAATATATTAAGTAAATATCTAAATACAAAAAAAAACAGATAATATATAATACAATTATGAGTAAACAATAATAAACAATTTATTAATAATAAGTAAATAAAGTACATAATAACTATGAGTAAATACTAATAAACAATAATAATATAGTATAGTAAGTAATTTATGATACGAAAGAAGTAGATAATAATAAGTAAATAGGTACTTATAACAATAAACATATAATAATAAATATGTAAAGTACATACACAGTAATATAATATGGATTGTATCAAATATAGCTTAATTCCATAGTATTTTATGATATAGCGACATAAGCGAGTAAGCGGAGCGATATTAATTAATTATTTATTGAGTTAGTTTATACTACATGAATATAAACTAATAAGCACAATGTAACATTTCATTTGATAAATTTAAATATTTTTACAGTAAGCATAACATTTCTTTTTAAATACATTCATTCTTTCTTCATTCTTCATACTTTCAGGCATTTCATCATACATCTTTAGTCCTCTATACATTAGGCAGTTCTGTGATTTTGATTTCTTCATTTGTGGCAATCGAACTCTGCTTATATTTCTTGTTTCATAATTATGTACGTCTCTATTAAAAACAATTTCATCCTTAAAGTATTTTGGCATTTGGTTTTTCATAATTTTATGCACAAAAATTAACACATTAAATAGTAGTCTTTTTTTTATTGGAATCCAATTTAGCTCCTCTCTCATTTGATTAATCCTTGCGTATTTGGCTTTTCCCAGTATACATCTCATAGCTCTGTTCTGTATAACTTCTAGTTTGTTTAAATTTCCTTCATTAGCCAAATATAACATCGTAGAGCAGTAATCCAAATGTGGAGCAACAATAGTTTTATAAATAATGAGCTCCGTAGTGTTTCTATTTAATTTATGCCTTAGTCTTCTAAGAAAATTTACCTTTTTTGACACCTTTTTTAGCACATATTCAAAGTTTGCTGTGAAAGTCAGTTTTGAATCGAGTATTACACCCAGGTATTTGATTTCATTTACTTTTCCAATTTTTTCACCATTAATTGTCAAATTGAAACCTGTGTTATGCTTTTTATTCTCTATTTCCATATATTTTGTTTTGTTTACGTTCAGTTTCAATTCGTTTAATTTTAGCCATTTTGATATATTTTGTAGGTCTTCGTTTATTTTGTTAATTGCATCTATGTAATCTTCACACGAAATATAGATTAATGTATCGTCTGCAAATAGTCTAATTTATTTAATATAAGCGAGTATAAAACATATTTTCTTTCAAATGCATCAAGGAAAAATCTATAAATACAAAAAATCGACACTATATAAATTCGTTTGATATTCATACCAGCTGGGAATTTTTGAAGTCGAATTTTCGGTTTGAAATTGGTAAATAATAAATGCACAAAAATTATTATTTTATGTTAAATGTCATTTCGGGGGGCCAATTGTCTGCGGATCAACTGTCGGGTCACCATATATGATATAAATGTACTTTGGCCAAAAAATGGTCACCACTGCAACGATATGAAAATATTTGTGTTTAATTATAATATTTATTATTATTTATAAATGTATAGGTACTTTCTTGAAATTTATTGATACAAGTAAACATATAATACGCGAAAGGGAAAAATCTCCAGATTTACGTAGTGTATGCTAAATTTGTTTGTTATTTTTAATTGATAAACTAACGTTTAAGACAAGATTTTTATGCATAGCACAAAGGGTAACAATTATTATACGATTATAGATGAGTGTTTCAGGCTGATAATTATTGCTAAAAATAATTGTAACCCTTTGTGCTAAATTTGTTTGTTAAAATAACTGAGTGACAGCGTAACTTGCTCGTGTTTCCAGACTTGGTGACAGACGACATAACACAATCATCGATTTGCGCCCAGAAGATCTTCCGGATTCACGGCTTCCAGGGCTGGTACGGATGGAGAAACTACTGCTATAACAGCGACAGGCTACCAGACTTAAGCGAATGCAATCTATGAAATTACAAAACTGAAATTACTATTAAATGAAGACAATATTAACGAAACTCAATCGAAAATCTTAAAACAGGGAAATCAGAAAAAGATACGGACACATCTGCGAGTCCAACTTCACAGCCGGGACTCCACTCTGCTAAGCTATGTATCCCTACCATATAGCATTGATTTTTCTGTTTCCAGATTTTCGATTGAGTTTCGCTAATATTGTTTTCATTTAATTAAATATTACAATTTGAGGTTTTTATCATTAGGTTAAAAAAAAAAAAAAATACAAAATATTGATTTACTGCAAGTTAAATTTTATTTACTGGCGGATACGATTTGAGATTTTCACGGCCAAAAGTATTATCGTGATTTATTACGTATTGTGGTATTATGCCGTGTTGTGCTACCTCCTTCTTTCGTATCAGAGCAGATATATTTTTTTACATTAGCTCCACATAAGGAAAATAATTTCCCTCAGGGCCCATGTCATATTTGAAGATGCTGTATGGGGGGGTCTTTTTGGGGAGAGGAAGGAATGAACATGGGTCTTGAAGAGACCCATGTTGTAGGAAGGAAGAAATACAGAGGCGTAATAAGATTACACATCTGCCCTAATGGTTCACAATGTAATGCTGTCCGAAAGGTTGGCTAATGAAGTAGGTAGCGCAACACAGTGTAATACCCCAAAAATAAAACACGATATTACTTACTTGCTGTCATTTCAATCTAGATTATCATTTTAAAACACATCAATAAATTGATAAAAATACATAATATAAGATTTTTTAAATATTTTTTTTAGTTTACAAACACACTTATTACCACTATCGTGATTTATTTTTGGAGTATTATGTCGTGTAATGGATTACACCTCTGCCCACATAATGGACACTGAAAACTATCCGAAACGTTTGCTAAAGAAGGAGGTTGCTCCACACGGTAACAGTTTTGGCCATAAAAATATCAAGTCATATTTATTTTCGATGCAGTCAATTAAGATTAAAAAAATTGTTTAACAAAAATATAAGTTTTCGAAATAATAAATGTATTTATTTACAAAAAAAATATTATTTTTCCAAAAAATAGTTCGGCTAGGTAATTACTAGTAGGTATAGTTTGATTATGCTTTCGGAAAACGAATATATCTGTCACGCAGAGTAATAATTACATAGAAGAATATTTCTACAAACAAACAAAAAAATCCGTTCATGACACTTCATCAGCTCATACCAAGTTACCAGCACACACCATATCACCACATGATACCACCATTCTCCAAATTACCACCACATGCTTTGCGAGTCACTTTACCGCTACGCGCCAGATTACACATCACACACCATAATACCATCAAACAACACGTTACCACCTCACGCAACCTTACCGTTACATACCAAGTTAAGGCCACACCCCCATGCTTGCCTCACGCAACCTTACCGTCACATACAAAGTTAACATCACACCCCCATGCTACTGTCAAATAACACTCCACGGCCTCATGGTACGTTACCGCCACACTCAACGTAATTCTAACAGCACAAAACACATTACCATTTCACTTTACCATACCAGACGGGTTATTCCGTGTGTTTCATAACGCTGATGGGTTTCATTCGTATTTGTGTTCCGATCGACCTTTAGGATCGGAAGGAATCCAGATTTTGGTATTTCGCATATTAAGGGTACCTAACTACACGGTAACAACAGGAGTCAAGTACCGCCTTATCGTCAGTCTGCTAACAACCATCGCTCGTATCGTAACATCACATTTCGCTCTTATCGTAACGTATTGTTGAAGTGTTATTTATATTATCGTGGCATAAAGTATAAATCATATCGTTTTCTAACGTATTCTTTGTATAAAATTCTTATGTAAATATTTATTTATTTATTTATTTCAAAAACATACGGCACAATATGTACCATTAACATAATTATATTTATAGATATATATATATATATATATTATAATACAATAACATAGAGAAAGTAACACATAAATGTAAAGTTAAATCTAAAAACAAAAGGTAAAAAAAGGAGTTAAGGTAATAAGTAGTAAAAAAGTAAGATGTATAAAAAGAAAGTATGTAAATCATAAAATATGAAGCAAATGTAAAAGTAAAAAGTTAAATAAAAAGTTTAAATGCAGGAAATAATATAGTAAAAAGTAAAATGTATAGACTACAAGATATCTTTAAGAATAATAGAAAGCTCAAAAGTTATAAATATAAAAAAAGTAAAGAGTAAGAAATGCTCTTAGAAGCAAAAAAATGTAGATATTATATAATTTAAAAAACATAAAAGAGTTTTAAAGTACCTATGATATGTTTCTAATCCATAGATATTAGAGTGCGTAACTGGTAGGACATATTATGGTTACATGATTATTTTATGATTATGTGGTAGTACTAGCAGACAAATTTTGTTTAATGCATCTTTTGTATGATGACAGACTTTCGGCATGATCGATATGAGCAAATTCATTACCTAAAGTATGTAAACGATGTATTATTGAATTTTGTTCTGCATTACTGAGAGTATTGTTGCAACAATAAGGTGTTTTGAGTCGAGTTGTTCAACTAGGTACATGATAGTTTATTAACGAAACTCACAATATGACTCAAATCGTGGTTAATAACCATAACCAACTAGAATAATCATACCGCACTCTTATGGAAATATCTGTGACTGTCACTGAATAGAAGATCAAGCCACGAAACACAACAGCAGTGAGTATTACGTATTGTGAATACCGTATCTTATTTGGTAGTCGGGCATAATTCGTATAGAGGTCCATAAGCGTTTATAGCAAAGAGTGAACCGTAAGGTCATTCTAACCCATATAAGGTGGTGGCATCAACGGGCTAACCTTAAACCGTGTCTTCTGCGATAGCTAAATCAGCGTTAAATCAGTGACGCGTTAAGTACATTATTAGAACATCAAAATTTTATCCATCAGCAATCCTGTTATGGTTTAATCAGGTGCTTCACTAATCGTTCAATTCTGTCTGACAAGAAATGAAATACTAGGGTAGGCTGAAAAGTAATGCACACATACTTGTAAAACACGAACCAAAACAAATAGCAAGATCGGGCAAAACTACGCAAAATTACGTAACTGAACAAATTCTTCCGACATTTCTCGAATCTAGGACTTGACAGCTGCCTTCACCTCATCGTCCGAGGTTTAATGATTACCGTTGAGGTGTCTCTCCTGTAGAGGAAAAAATAAAAATAAATCGCAAGGCCAAGGATCGTGAGAGTGAGAAGGGTGTGGGTGCGAACTTCAGGTTTTGACTCTGTTTGTTTTCGTCTGCGAAATGGTGTGGTACCCATCGTCCAAAGATTTTACGGAATCCTAATTGTTCAACAATGAGGTCGACACGTTACTGGATATTCCAAAATGGTTTGTGATACACTTTTGAGCGATTCGCCGGTCATTTTTAACAAATCGTGGACGAGTTTGGATTGTTTATCTTCTGTTTCAATGGTTGAACATCCACTGCGTGTTTCATCAACAATTATTGCTTTTCCAGACTCACAATCATGAAATTTTTTAACCCCTCGATTTACAGTAGACTGACCAACAGTATCATCACCATAAAAATCCTTTAAACTACGATGAATCTCGGTAGAAGTCACTTTCTCAACAGTTCAAAATTTGATAACAGCACGCTGTTTACATTGCATTGATATAACACTAAAATACAACTTCTCAAAATACACCGGATGAATTTAACGACCTTAAATTTGCGCGTTCGTATAGACAAGGAATGTCACATCCATATTCCACCTGGCGCGCTTCTGAAAATCTTTTCGTTCGCGCTGTACAAGCATGTGTGCATTACTTTTCAGCCCAACCTCGTAAAAATGCCGGGTGAAAGTGAAAGAATGAATTGATCCGACAATTTTGGATAATGGCATTCGGCATCTTTCACTCGCGCGCGGAATGAAAGCAATGTGAAACGTCCAAACACAGAGTGAATGCTCGTTCAGTTCGTTGGCTAATGTATTCGCTTTTCAGAACAACTCACATAGATCTCATGGAAATAATTGTGTTTTCTCCCTTTTTATCATGGTGAGAAATTTGTGCTAAACGGTGTTGGGAAGAGATAATCACACGCTTTATATTCAAATCCAAAAGTTAACCACATACAAATTAATATGTTCACCTTTATGAAACCAAAGTTTTTGACCACAATTTGAAAAAATATTATGAAACTTTGTGATTTTTAATGAATTATTTTTACATGAAACGACGAAAAGTGAGGTGAAGAAAACTGTTGACGTTTGCGTGTGATGTTTCTCAATACACAAGGACTGAGATGCGAGACAGACTGAACTACCATTCACTCCATGTTCAGACGTTTTACTTTGCTTTCTTTCGACGTGTAACTCCGAGTGAAAGAGGCGTAATGAAAGACAAAAATGAACGAAAAGGAAGCGTCTGATTCCACCATTAACGCTTCACGTCGTTTTACAACTTTACCGCAACGTTACCACCAATCAAATAAAATCACACAACAAAGACATCAGTCAAGACGTCACAATATTACTCCACGTTAATATCACACTCCCTGTTACAAACACACTCCACTTTATTGCAAAAGGTCATAATTACCATCGCGCAATATACCATCAAACATTACGCTGCCACTTAAGGGGCGTTCACACATATCACTCGGATGAAGGTTTACTCGAGGAAATGTTCCATTATCGTTTCACCGCCTGTTCAGACGGTTCCTTCGAAATACGAGTTTACTCGACATTCTCACTTCAAAGTCGACTAGCGCCGTCGCACGCATCGGCCGGCGTTGACGGCTGAAATTCATTTCGGGAATACTTACGATTTCAAATTGACATTTCCGATAACGTCGAACTAAATTGCGAGAAATTAATAAATGGTTAAATAATAACCTGAAAACTTTAACCAGTATTTTTGAACCGTAAATTTTTTTTTATTCCAAAATAGGCTTCGGCTTGCAATAAAATCCATATAAATGAATTATTTGAATCCAAAAACTAAAAACTGTTTTTGAAAGGTGATGAAATATGCTTCCAAATTTTATTATTTTAAATAACCATGTAATTTTTACAATATAATAATTTTTAATGTAAACTTTTTAAAGTTCTAAAAATGGCTCTCCTTGCGTTTTAACTAAAATTACTGGTAACGAAAAAAAAACACCTATTTCGTTAGACAAATAAATTATAAACATTTTTATCGACTCACCTTTTTGTCGTTTCATATAAAAATAATTCATAAAAAATATTTCATAATTTTTTTTTCAAATTTCGATCGGAAACTTTGGTTTCATAAAAGTGTACCTACATTTTGTATTATTTTGTGGTTAGTCGTTAGACAGAATATATGGCGCGTTATTTTTTTCTTTCCAATTCCGTGTAGGTCATATTTTTCACTGTAAGGGAGAAACAACGATATCTACATATGAGACGTGTAGGAGTCATTTCGAAAAGCAAACAAAACAGAGCATTTTGACGTCTAAGCCGCTCCGGCCACACGTTCTTACGCCAGAAAATTTTCGGCCGACTGATTCGAAATGAACGATAAAAATTAACTGTGTGACTTAGGCCTTACAAGTTATTTTACCATCAAATACCACATTACCTATCACCACATTAACTCAAAACGCAACATTACCAGCACATGTAATGTTATCGTTATAGCCACGTGCTACTTCAACTACACGTGCTATGGTATCCAGATGTGCCACGTTAGAACAATACACTACGTAACCACCCCACTCAACACACTTTATCTCTAATTTCATTAAATTGTTTTTTTTTCATATTATGTAAAACATACCAAAATAATATCAGTAGGTAATCAATCACCTGATGTTAATCCTAGAGCGAGGACGTCGGATGAGGTGATAAATTGATCTTATAAATAATAGTTAATCGAAGTGGCCAGAATCATTGTGCTGTCGGTCAAGAATGAAGTACCTGATTGTTTTGTTGTTGGCTGTGGCCGCCTTGCAGGGTGGGTCCGCCAGGGTCTTCACGAGATGCGATTTGGCCAAGGAATTGCTGAGACAAAACTTTGCTAGGGGAACCCTTGAACACTGTAAGTTATGAAGAAAATTCATTATTAAGGTTTTTTGCGTTATTTATAATTGCGTTTGTAGTAAACATCCAATATTTGAATTCAGTTAGCCAGTTTTTAACAGATGTTTAAAGTTTGATTTTGGTATTTTCCGTATGGTTCGCGTGTCATTGTAAAACGTCAATAACCTATAATGCTTGAATATATAAAAAGAAGGTATTTTTGTCTGTTTATTTTTCACCAAATATTGGGGTCCCAATCACCGATCCCCCGATAATTCGTTCTCTTCAACTGTCGAAGGATCAATCGCCAGGAAATCCATCAAACCAATGTTCTGTCTGTTGTTCTCAACATTCTAAAATGATTTTTTTATGTAAGCTGGTATAATTAAAGAGCCATTTATTATTCCCCAAAATAAGAGGCAATCCCCATAAGCTTCAAAATGTTTATTTTGAGAAGGCGATACGTAGGAACTGCAGCACTACAATTCCAATCATGAATTGTACTTCGTGTAACTTTACGGGACTCTTTATTATATACAGTTTACCAATGTTCACTTTGAAAGCTTACAACTCATAAATATTTTTACTGTCGTCAAAAAAATATCTAAAATTTACGAGACGATCTCGTTATACAAATATTCTCATCATCAAAGTGTTAAGATAATTCCACCCGCCAATTTCCCGTAGAAACATTCACAATAAAATATATACTACGTCACTTTTTTCGATATAATGACGATTGAAATAAGGAAATATTCATCAAATATTTATGTATGTTTATTAGATCTGATTAGAACCAATGAAATACTTTTCTATTAGTTCATCCATAACTTTTTGCACTTCTTACTAGGTGGACATTTTCCTCAAATGTCCCTAGTCCCCACGTAGGGATGCAATGTAATATTTATAAATATTTTGTTCTTTATTTGGTGTCGATTTCCAAAACCGGGACATTTTGCCATCCCGGAGCTAACCTTAGCAACAATGGGACAGAGAAAAACCTAAAAACGGGACATATGATCCCGTTAGGTACTTATACAATACACAATATCTTTAAAATAACTTTACAGAGGAAACTCCAAATACAGTTAATCAAACTAAAATTACAGCTGGACTGTACGTTTACAGTTGGCAACAATTACATTCTAGTGTAAACAAATAAGTATTACAAGCTATCTGTGGTGGCTTTACAGTCACAATCATGGGGTACTATACTGACAATGACAAAATGGTCATTGTCACTTCTCTCAGAATTGCCTTTAGTAGGTACTGCCTTTTGGCCAATGTGGAGCCTTTCTGTGTGAGTGCTCAAAGCAGTTGAACCTCAATTTGATATATATTTGTACGAATTTAGGGGTATGCCTGATAGAAGCTGAGAGCGGCAGGGACACTGCAGTCAAGGGAGGACCAAACTCCAACGGATCTTACGACTGGGGACTATTCCAGATCAACGATGGCTACTGGTGCAAACCCGGGGTGGTTGGTGGAGACTGCAAGGTCACATGTGAAAGTAAGACTGACATTAATTTATAAATATTATTTTTATTTTACGGTTTCTAGAAAATTGGACGTTATTGTTTCTCAAATTAATTATTTTTTCACTAAGTTGTCCTCTCAGAACGAATTCTGTTCTTTTCAATTTCAACAACACAAAGATAAGAAAAATATTAAGATGAGATTGAACATGAAAATCATTTACTGGACGAGCAAATTTATTGCGTCATCCCAGTTCTATCTTATCATAGTCAAAATATCCAGTTTGATAAAAACGCAATTAAAGTTGAAAAGCGATTGGAACATTATTAATGTTTTAGAAGTCATATTTCATTTTCAAGATTTTTTGTAATATAAAACATGAGTTACATATATACATATATATTTTTAAAAATATTATAATTAAGGTCGTTATTGGTCATTTATACCTTATCAGAAAAGAGGAGCTCTTGTGCCTGATAAGGGAGCCACAATTCTTACTTACGTTGTAAGTTATAATATGTTTTGTATAAAATTATTTACTTTTTACTGTAATTTTTTTTTTTTAAATTGTTTAATTTTATTTATTTGCTTTGATTGGTTGATGATACAGCGTTAATTCAGAAGAGAAGTGATTAAAGTGTTTTATGGCTTGGAAAATATAATGATTTAGCATTTGGGTTGTTTTAAAATTAGGTGTAATAAATTGGTTTCCATTTCACATTAGTTTGTAAAATTATTGATATTCTTTGTTATTTTTTTCTTTGCACATTTTTATAATGAAAGCTTGTTTGAATATGTCATCGACATTCGGCACTGGAAACAATTTAAAAAGTGATTCTCTTGAGAAGGTGGATTTTTTTTGTTAATATTCCTTTTGATGATTCTTTGCGAAACTTTTACTGAGTTTAGATTGTTTTTGTAAGATCCTTCCCAACCTATAATTCCGTACATAAGTAAAGAATGAACAAGGGCATAGTATACATTTTTCATTATTTTTACATTTAAAACATTTCTTAACCTAACAAATATATATATATACATTTCCTTAATCTTTTGACTAGCTCTGAAATGTGACTATTCCACTTCAGGTTTTGATCAATGATTACACCGAGATATTTAATTTCGGAAGAAGAGTTAATTACGGTACAAATAGGATTGTGTTGTTTACAGATGTTTTAATTGTTTCTTACACATGACAACAATACGCTGTTTGGAATCTTTTTTAACATAAAATTTTAAAATACAAGAAAAATTCACGAAACGACAAAAATCGTCAACTTTACAACGAAAATTAACGATACGACAAAATAGATCTAAAATATCTGTAGGTGTTTAAATACATTTATCACGAAAACTTTTTTTCATGTAGTATTTTTTTTTTGAAATAATGCAATGAGTTGGTACGTACTTATTAACTTAAAATCGATAAGGGAAAAATTAAATATTTGACGATAGAAATGAAAAGTCTTATTTCGTAATACGGAATGTTAATTATTTTAAAGTCTAATCCCAAATTGAATGTCACGAGATGGAAATATTTTTTGTTGTTAATTTTGTTAATGAAAATTTATTTAACTTTACTTCAATTTGAAATAGAGGTAAATAGAATTACTAATATACATATCGGACAAAATACAACTGAAGATACCAAATGTTTATTCATTGAAGATATTATAAGTGAGAATTCAAATTGAATATTTATAATTTTTTTGGTATGTATTTGGTATTAACATAAGGTTTCAAGGATCAATAATACACGCGACAAAATATAACGGATGAAACAAAAATTTCAGCAAACACATAATTCAAAATGAAATTCTGTTTAGATGAAATTAGGGCAGTTACGATAGCATATATCGAACCGTTTGATGGAGCAGGTATCAATGCCTAACGCGATCATCATAACTCAAAAACAATGATTTTTAATTTAAGACAAGATAGAACTGGGGTGATGATTACCCTAATTAAGCCACGCAACCTCTTGATATTGCCTCCTTATGGAGGTTTTAATCGGATATATTACCTAGTAAGACCGAGATTCTGTATTTAATTCCGAGTTGCGAACGTTACCTTTTTTATTTTCTGTGTCTTGTTCAGTTTCATATTTCGTTTGTTTTATTGGTATTATCTTCTTTTTCAATTATTTTATTAAATTTAAATGTTTATTTTGTCCCCTTAATCAGGTCTGTTGACTGATGATATAACCGTGTCCTCGGTGTGTTCCAAGATGATCTGGGCTCGTCATGGCTTTTCCGCGTGGCACGGCTGGACCGCCAAGTGCCAGGGCGCGCTGCCCGACCTTACCCCCTGCGGAATATAAAAAAACCCCTAAACATTCCTGTACTCCTGTCTCCTAGTGCTCTTTACCTGTGATCTATAAATAAACTGTACAAAAACACTTGGTCTTTCATGTAAAACTTGTTTTTATCTAAAGGCGCTGGTAAACGGGCAAGATAAATTGTGTAGTCGATAGTCTTGCAGGGCAAGTTGTTGGCCATCAATACGGTTGTGTCTGCAAGATTTTCGTAATTTATAAGGTAAATTCACAATACATTAAAGCAATCTCCTGCCAAAACTCCACCAAACTTGAATAAGATGGGTTCGAAATAATGTCAGGTATGTATAGAGAGTGAAATAATTAGAATTGGCCCTTCAATATTGTGGTTATATTGGTAGCCGAGCAAACGTAATGCCAATGTCGCGAATCCGCAAAGATATATTGAGTTTTGAGGTTTAGAATTGATGATGATAAATCGATTTATGTCATTACTAAACTAGCTTCATTAAATCTCTAGTTTATGCGTCAATGTGTAATGAAAAATAAATGGGATATGCTCCGTACATATATACGTACACTCCGTTTTGGGTATGCTCTATTTAAAATACATTAAAATAGAGCATACCCAAAACTGGAAAAAATGCGGATTCGCGACTTTGGCATTGAACCGACGCGTTGCAACGTCGACAACAAAAGGCAATGCACAACGATCTTGTGATAAGTTGACCGACGACGGATACGAACGACTTGTTTTATGTATGATTTTACCTTGTAAACAGCCGTAGAACGTTAACAAGCACTCTAGTAGTTTTTTTCAAGATTTAATGATTTTCAGTTTTCAGTAAAAGATTTTCAGATAATATATTTTTTTTTAAAGAAAGGCAAACATTCCCGGATTCCGAATAACCCAACAATTTTTGAAAACGTCGTACTACCATCACAGTAAGCCGAAAATATTGCTTGAGTCGTGATGGAGAACTTAGCCAGCCGAGGAATCGAACACGGAAGATTTGCAAAAATGAGTTGAGTATGGGAAGTTAGAATTGATTTTTTTTATATAAAAAAAATTTCTCTTTTGGTGATAAAAGAAGATTATTTTGTTTTCGATTTCCCAATTTTAACCGCTCTTGGTAAGTAAGGACGCTGTATTCCTGATTCCTGTTTCTGTAAGTAAATACACAGTTCTTACGTTAAAATTGAGGATTGTAGATTGAATATAAAACATTAAACGTTGCTTAAAATAACCTTAGACGTGTTTGGTAAGTAGATGTGAATAGCAAGGTACTTTCCAAATGTCCCTTCCCATCTCCTTCCCCTCCAATCGGGGGCCATAATCTTACTAACTCGGAGTATTTGCGATTCTTGTGCCTTATTCACATTATGCTTACAGGCCCCTCAAAAAAGTCCACAATTGGTACGTAAAAACGAAAATCGCATATTTTCAACAGGTATTATTGTGCTTTTTTTAGATAATATAAAACAAGTATGTATATGTGTATTGACAAAAAGTAAGTACCAAAGATATTTATTGTATATGAATATCTTTGGTGAGCACATTGGGTTAATAATAAATACATTAAATGAAAAAACACGCTTTGTAAAACACAGATTTTTATTTGAATTAATATTTAACAGCCAGCCAGGTTTCAAAAATTAATTTATGTCATTTCAAATATTAATTTAAATAAAAAGCGGTGTTTAACAAAGTGTGTTTTTTCATTTAATAATATATAAAGTCATATCATAAAGTATTTGCTTCCCTTTTTAAAATTATAAATATGCTTAAAGGTTAAACAAAACTGCAAAACTTTGACTCTAGTTCTGGAGAATGAGGAATTCTCCATTTGGACAAATAAACTACACTTATTTTACAACAAAACTCAACAAAGATCCTTCCCTAAGATATAAAACTAATTTTTAAAAAAAACGAGTGTACTTTAGACTACACAACTGAAGTAAAACATATGATCCATCTATATGATAGGAAGAGAGAAAGAAAATGTGCGCGCGCACTGCTCTCTCTTGCTCCTACAGTGATATACGAAGAGTTCGCATCGCTTTTCGTAACGCTCTCGTCACGCATTCGCTAGCTTTCTGCCCAAGTCAAGCGTGCATAAGAAGTTTTACTTAAAAAATTAATGAATATAAATCAAGAATAAAAATCTGGCTGAAAAAGGTCAAGAAAAAAAACCTAAAAAAAACACTAAAAACGACATAGAAACATAGATAGAAGATAAATAAACTAGATAAATATATATATTTTTATTTATTTATTTATCTATAATAAAATATATTTACAATGGTTTTATGTATATGCCTGTCTCACTAGGGTATACCCGTGTCGAGACAGGCATAGATGTTGTATTAGTTTGTCCGCCTCAGCACAAGACACGGGAAGAAATATGATCACTGGTCACTTTACTTAAATTCACCACTATGTTTTGATTGTAAATAAAATTAATGCTGAAATATAATAAAAGTATAGCTTCAATTAAAAAAGTGTTGTGAACGAAGAAATTTAATTGTAAGTAATTCATTTTTTTTAAATTACCACAATTGGTTAAAAACTGTTTGGTCTGATAAATATACAAGTAGAATAGTTTTAAATTGGTTTCGTTACACTGACGTATTTTTTTTTGGAGTATCACAGACTGGCCTAAAAAACAAACTTTATTTTTACTAGTGTGTTGTTGAAAACACATTTTATCTGATCACTCATAATAATATTGTTTTGGTCCGCAATGAAAGGAATAGTTCGAGGGGGAGTTGATACCATCTAGCGGCAAATGCGTAAAGTTTAAAGCGAACTTGCTCTTCGTTATATTTTTACTAAAAAATGTTAAGCACTCGACATACATAATTTTAATTCTTATCTTTGTCAAATGAAACATAATAACTTTATGTACACGTTACTTGTTTATCCAATATGCCACAAAATTTTGATAAAACAAAACAGCTTGGTTAAATAATCTAAATATTTAGATATAAATGATAATTGAAAATAATATTAGCGACTCTCAAATAAAAGTTTAAACAGAAAAAATCACGTCTAGGAATTGAACTCAGGACCTTAGGCTTCTCCGGGCTCCGCTCTAACCACTGAGCTAATTCAATCCTATGCCTTCGGTCATATTCAACGGTATCATACTTCGACTAAGAAATACCATAGACTAGATCTACGAGTTACATCATCTATATGAAATTATGATTGCAAGATTCTTCGAATTTGAATCGGATCGAATGGAATTTCGGTTGCTAGTAATTGTTATTAATGTAAAAAAAAAATTGTCGAATTGAATCGAATTTTAAATTAGCTCAGTGGTAGAGCAGAGCTCAACATTCAATTATGTTAATTAAATAATTAAAACACTTTGTTTTTACCACAATAATCTTTATTTAAAAAGTCGACATGTTTCGAGAACGATGTTCTCTTCATCAGGACATTATAAAAAACTAAATTATCAAGCATAGAAAGAAAGGCGTGGGTGGAAGAATTTGAAGAAGATTCAATTATGTGTTCAATTCCTAGATGCGACCGAATCTTTCTATGATTTTTATGTTTCAAAGTTTGATTTAAAAGCCGCTTTTATTGTCTTCAATAATTAATCCAATTAGTAAGTAAATATTACAAGAAAAACAGTAAGCCTTTCCGTTCATAGATAATTATAAGTACTTAAAAATGCATTGTGATTATAATACTAATTATGTTCGTATCTTATGGATAAGATATTAATATTTTTTTACATTTTCATCTCGCTTTGAAACCAAATATGTAATATCTAAAATAATTCACTTTAATAAATAAATGTATCTCCAAGTACATTGCAGTGGCGAGCACTGCTCTGTGATAAAGGAAAATCTGTAGTTTTTTGTGGCAAATTCGAAGACATGGTACATATTTGTTTTATTTAAATTAACTCCACGCAGGATGCCCTGAGGAAAATAATTCCCCTCAGGGCCTATGTCATCTTTGGGGATGCTGTGTGGAGGGCTTTTTAAGGAAGCGAAGGAGAGGAAGTTTAGGGAAGGAAAGGGGTATTAGGAGTGGGTAGGGAACTGGAGGTCAATGTGTTCATGAATATGAATCCATGTATCCCACAGCGGTGCAAGGGGATATTCCGAGATAATTTGGCTGAAGAAGTGAAACGGACTCCCTCAGCCATCCTCTCCCAATCCGGTCTGCCAGGCAGCTGGTAGGCAGTCGCATCCGCCGCCATGACCCGGACAAAACTCACTCCATGAACCTGGGCACCCCTACAAAATTAAGTTTAATTAAATTTAGTTTACCACAACACAGGCAATAGCCTAGTACGATAGTTAAAAAAAATTGGCTAAACTGTAACATGTAAACATTTATGAAATAATAAAAAAAAAAAAAAAATTAAGTCGCCAAACGTAGCGAACCACTTGGGATGACCTATTGCAGAGGTGTTGGTTATCCAATACATGGTTCCCGGAGCGGTGGAACCCATACCCGCCTCCCAAATTGTGATCTTACTAAACTCGTGATCAACTACTGATCTTACTCCATATCAACGAATGAACTCATACGTAAGAAGGGTCAAGGCTCAGACGGTACAAAACTTTTTTATGGGCCTTTATGTTAAATGAATCATTGATTATTATGCCTTAGTAAAAAAATTTCTGCGAGAAAGCGTAGTTTATTAAACAGAACCGAAAAAAGCCTAAATAAAGAGTGTCAGTATATCAGTGTGCGTAGCATAAATCACATTTGCAATAAACTTAAAGGAAACAAAATAAAGAATTTCTTGTCTTCTTAAAATTAATCTACTTATCTCTGGACAAATCAACTCTCCGATATGGAATTACTTGTTGGGGACATTCTTGTAAAACTAATAAATATAAATTTTATCCAAACATTACAAAACTCCAATACGTTAATCATTAAACGTATATTGTATATGTCGTAGGCCGATCGTAAAATCAGGCAGATCATAATACGCCTAGCCACATCGTGAAGTGTTTGAGGCGAATATACATATATTATTGCACACAAAAGTAACATTAAATTAACATACAAATCCCTGAATGAACCTGTTAGAGGGATATTATTGAACAGCATTATAACTCAACATGTTATGTATCGTCCGATTCGTTGTATGGAGAAAAAGAAAATAATCATAATAAAAAAATCACTAAAGATGATGGATTGGTGGTTCTTAAATGTTTAAGTAACAAATACGGTGAAAGAACCCTATATTGTATATTATCCAAAAAAAAAAACTACCGATGACAATTAAAAATAATACCGATTATAATACCAAAGTCAAATATAATATAAGAAAATGGCTCTGAGGTTTAGTTGCTTTATATTGATGCCCTACTGAAGCCCTTGTGTTGCTAATTGGAATTCACTTTCACGTAATTTTTTTTTTTTTACATTAATTCCACACAGGAGGCCCTGAGGAAAAAAATTCCCCTCAGGGCCTATGTCATCTTTGAGGATGCTGTGTGGAGGGACTTTTTGAGGAAATGAAGGAGTGAACATGGGTCTTGAAGAGACCCATGTTGTAGGATGGAGAGGGAGGAGGGATCCCGCGACCTTCGGTTTGCGAGTCATGAGCTTACCCCTCGACCACGGAGGCCGTCATTATTACGAGCGACAGCGAAACAGAATAACGGTTTGTTTAATCTATCTGTAAATAATAAAATTAAATAGAACCTAGGAATTCATAATGAATTGTAAAGCGCCCTTGACGTGATTTGTCACAGAAACGGCGTTCTACAAATTGTCCAATTATTATTATTATTATTATTATTATTTAAAAAAATCTTCTTTCATCCAGAAACGCTGTCCAAGCACATGCGTTACAACGAAGCAACTAAATTGCCAGTTTTTAAAAGTCGAATTGCGTGTAGTTCCTACAGTTGTTTTTTTTTACCTGATAGATGTACACACTAGTAAACCTTTTAAAAAAAGGTTTTTTTTTCCATCCGTAATGCTGTGTATTGAAAGCATTAATACCTTCGTCAGAGTTGTAAAATATTTATTTTTTTCAGTTCGCATTGATTATGGGACGTTTTTGGGACCGAACGCTACTGTTATGTGATGAGGTAGCTTGACATTTGTTATAAATCAACAATCAAATTATTATGAGTACATTTGTTGATTTATAACAAATGTACTCAGCTCCTGCAGAATATTTATATTATCTGATGCACTTGCGTCATAAATATTATCGTTAGCGCATTTACACTTAGTCCATTTCCATCCTTCTGTCTTGTTCATGGTCAAATGTCGGTCGGTGGCTTATCAATGCAATTGTATACATGTATAGATAAGCATTTATCTAAATATAGGGGAAGCTGTAAAATCACTCCAAGATTAAATTATACATTTTTCTATTAATATGATTTTTTATAGGTCTGACATTCAAACTATAAAATCAAATAACATTTATAAATTTATGACACATTTAAAAAAATCTAATTAATTAAAATGGTAGTGTATAAATACATTCCATTTGGATAATTAATTGCAGTTTTCAATTTTTTTTAAATTTTACAGCGCCATAATTTTGGCATGAATGATAAAAAACAAAGCAATTTTCATAATAACTGGCAACCAAGTTTTAAAATAATAAACCCTGAATCATTATGAAGGGAATATATTTTCACAGATTAGTTACTGAGTTATCATTTTTTTTTATTTGTTCATCTATGTAAAAAGTTTTACATATTTTTTGGCCTTGCCCGTCCCACTAGGAAATTCTGTGTCGAGACAGACTAGTTTACAAATATTTTATAAATATTTAATAAAGAACATTTTTCAATAAGGTAAAAATATTTAACAAAAAATTTCAGGTTGGTAGGTAGTGGTAACAATAATGAGATAAGAGGATTATATTTGGGTGAGGTGACTAATTTATTGCATGATCTTTATTGATGATCCATTGATTGATCAGAATTTTGTATTTGTTAATATTATTCGATTGTCTTGTTCTGTCAGGTAGGTTATTGTATATTTTAGACGCAATGTATTTGAAATTTCTTTGACCAAATGTTGTGTTTGTTTTAGGTGTTTGTACGAGTTCTTGGTTTTGCGTCGCATGCATCGGGTTTCCGTCTAGATTCAATTCATGTGCTAGATAAGACCTCCATCTGGCATCACAAGCAACACCTTCCGCTTACAATCATAGTAGTAGCAGTTTTTAAAATATTGTTAGTTTATTAGTAAACCGGGAATGTTTGTTTTTCTTAGAATTTGTTTTATTATATCGATGACTTGCTGAGTCCTAGGGAAAGAGGAAGGTTGGGAACTACCTGGCTATTCAGATCTGATCACCAAATACGGTAAAGCCTTTTCAAGTAACGTTTCAATTCTGAACGGTGGTCTTACACCAGGGCGATTCTAAGAGTATCTTCCACTATTGAACGTGCCGCAAATAACTATATATTATTTTGAATGACGTGATTGTGAAATAACACAAATTTATCAAATAGAATTTATTTGCGCACGCCGGTATTCGATCCCGTGACCTTCCGATTGCGATTGAAGAGCCTTACCCCGCAAGCACGGAGGCCGTTATTTGCTTTTGCATGCTATCTTCAATCCCTAAAAAAACTTTCACTTTATAGAATCTCATTACTTATTAATACATCATTATACCTAATCAACATGTCTATATGACCACTACTTACTAACAGATCTCTCTTCATACGAACAATTTATATCACTTAAAAATAAAACCCAAGTAGACTCTACTAAAGAATATACACAGATTTTGCAAAAGTGTTATAAATTTAACAACAAGAACTACTTAACTAATGGAATTCTTAAAGCAAAAATTATTTCTAATCTGTCACAAATTCATGGGTACTGGCGGTGTACTTCGCGGATCATGTTTAAACCAATTCTTTTTCTTTCTTTTTGTAAATGATATCTACAATATATTTTTTTACTTTATTTATTTGATAATAATGTTAAAGTTTGCTTTTACCAACAACAATTTAAACATATAGAATACTATTTGACCCGGCCACGCGTTGCTGTAGCTAACGAAACACAACCCCATCTACTGCATGGTTATCCAACCTTTATAACCAAGTCTTTTTTTCTATAAATTTACTCACACCACCATCTGCTAATTTGCACACAAATCAAATCCACACCGCCCGCTTGCCAGCCCGCTCGTCCAACACATACCGACATTCTTATTTATACATTATTAAAAAATGGGAGGGTGGGGGTAGGAGGGTGAAAATGTTTGGGGTTATAGGAATTTTTTATGCTAAAAACAAAATAAAAAAAATTCTGGATAGGTACACCTTAAATACCTAGCAGTAAGAAATATACTTTATCACCTATTCTCATGCCTACCAAATATACATTAAAAAATCATAAAAATCGGTCTAGTCGTTTTGGAGGAGTGCAACCACAAACACCGTGACACGAGATTTTTAAATATATAGAAGATAATATATTGATGTATTCATATTCAAATAAATTTATATTAACTACAAGATTGGTGCATACTAAACAAACTTTATCTAAACCGTAAGAAAATGCCACATAATCAGATTTTTCAGATTTAATCAACCTTTCATCTGTCAATATAAAATTGTCAATAAAATTAAAATTTCACTGTCAATAAAATTAATGATCTTGGCATTATTTTCGATTCCAAACATAATTTCCTTTCAGATACAGTTACCATTACAGAATTAAAAATGATTGGCTTCATTCTCTATAATTGCAGAGACTATCAAAATATTTTTAGATTCTAAATCTTATTTTCTTCTCTTGTTCGAAGTCAAGTCGAACACAACTCTCCTATTTGGTCCCCTCACTTTAAAATCCACTCAGATTCTATTGAAAAAATTCAGCTTAGATTCCCAGGCTTTCTTTTTTAAAGAAAAACATTCCGGGGTTACGAATAACCTGACAATATTTGAAAATCTCTTCCTACCACCAAAGTAAACGAAAAAAGATTGCTTGTGTTGTGTGATGGAGGTCTTAGCCAGCCGAGGAATCGAACACGCGACACCTGGGTGGGATCCAAACGCGCTGCCAACACTCACACTGACTGGACATATAAACTCGGTCTACCTAGAAAAACAATAAAGTAAACCACTTGATGAAAAAAGTATGAGAAGTACTCAGATGGGAGGCTTATTTCCTGCTTGACTTTTATTGGTATTGATGACAAACGAAAACCCTGATTTATTGAGCTTTATTACTTTCCATTATCGACAAGATTTACTCGACCTAAAATATTTTTTAATACAATATAAATAAAACAGCAATATTAGAACTGAGTCATTTCGACAGTCGCTTGTTCCTAGATTGCATGTAGTTGGAAATATTTTCTCAGAAGTAGTAGTTGTGTTTGACTGCACATAACATAGTAACAAATATGCTATGACACACCTCAATAAATCAATTTTAGCATTATCCCTACTATTCTTCCTCGTGGTTTAGATATATATAATTTATTTAGCATATTTGACCTTGTTATTACCGTTACCCAAAATTATTATGCATGTCACATGTTTTGTAAATGCTCGTATGGTCGTTTATTAATACTCAGGAGTGGCAGTTGATGCTGAAAGTTTGCGGTCACCAGGCTGTGTTGTCGGATGTCATTCTGGCTTCAGTGAGCCGGTACCTCATCAGACCGAAAATTCCTAGCACTCCTAGCTCTGTAAATATTGTCGATACGTTGCTGTACCTTCAGTATCCAAATACGTTTCCTAATACTGCAAGCGTTATTATATTGAATGCGTTATTAGGTATCACATGTTTGTAAAAGCCCGTAAAATCGAATAATATCTTACTTATCTTACTAATATTATAAATGCGAAAGTTTGTATGGATGGTTGGTTGGATGGTTGGTTGGATGGTCCTTACTCTTTCACGCAATAAATATGGAATGGAATTTAAAAATTCTTTCACTAATCGAAAGCTACATTGTTTGCGAGTAACAACGGCTTTATATATTGGTAAGCTCTGACGTTATGAATGAGCTGTGGCGTTATGAAATTATGCATCATACATTTTCTGTCCCTAACAAAATCGAGTTATTGCAAACGTCAAACAAATTGTTTCCTTGGAAACAATGATTTTTTTTTAATTTTAGGCTTAAAAAGAGTGCTTTGTTGTGATTAAAAAGAGTACTTTTTGGCGTCGTAGTTAATATATACATATCTCTAAAAATGTTTATTCTCAGAACAAAAAGCATAGCGTTTGAAGTGGACTGTCATTTTCTTATTCTTTTAGGTTACTCTGGATTCAAATATGAATAAAATACTAATAAAGGAAGTAGGTACTTAAAATAAATTTCTATTTCTATAATTTAAATATTTTCTAAAATAGAATTTTTATTTGCGAAATGTCATTCTCAAATTTTGAAATTTTCTATTAAACCATATTTATTTTCAGCAAGAATAATAACAATTATGCCACGAAAGCGTAAGTCGAATCTAAGCAAAAGCTCTAATAAAGCTCGAGCTATGAAAGTTGCAAGCATTTTCGGCCGTTTGCATTAGTGTGTAAGAAAGAGGGGCAGCATTATATGTTTAAGAATAAATGCAAAACAATCATCGCATTGGCGTTTGACGTTTTTGAATTCTTGGAATTCACTCACTATTCAATATTTTACGAGTACTTATCAAAATGTATCTGAAGCTCTTTCAAAAGATGAGAATTCGTTCCATTCAAAATGTATGACGAAAATAAATTTAATTAAAAAAGAAATTTCATGAATTTTTCCGATGCTTTAATATCTATTCTACTATTTGAGGCAGAGACAAATCCAACAAATCAATGATAATAAAAATCAGTTTAGCCGTTCTTGAGTTATAAATGGTGTAACTAACCAGACTTTGTTTTGTATATTAAGTTTTTTTTTAAATGAGCTCCATATAGGAGACGATGAGGAAAATAATTTTCCTCAGGGCCTATGTCATCTTTGGGGATGATGTGTGGAGGGTTTTTTTAATGAAAGGGAGGAGAGGAGAGTTCTTGGAAGGAAAGGGGTGGAAAGGAATCTGATGTTCAGTATTTACCAGTCAACCACCTCAAAGACCTAGACAAACCTCACCCATGAACCCGGGCACCCCTGCTAAATCACCAAAGTAGCGAATCACTTGGGGTGACCTATGGCAGAGGTGTTGGTTATCCAATAAAGGTTCCCGGGGCGGCGGTACCCATTCACGCCTCCCAAATTTGGATTAATATCGCAGTTTAAATAAGTTACTATTTCGATTCAGATGTTTAATATTTTATTTTGTATGCAAACATTAAAAAAATTTTTAAGTAAAAATAAAAATAAAAAAGTTGGTACGAGAATTTTATTTGTCTTATAGTTATTTGTTGTTTATATTATTTGATTCTTTTTAAACAGAGAAAATTGGAGGAATGTGAAATGACATAGGCTATTTTTTATCACGGAAAAATAATTTCATTAACTTGGGAAAATTCTTTATACAGTAATTTCCCACTAATACCATGCGAGCGAAGCCGCGGGTAAAAGCTAGTAATATATAAAAAGATATTTTATTAGGTATATTTAATGCTTGCTAAGTTTTCATATACTAAAACATTAGTATTATTTTGATTGATGAATCCCTTTCTAAGCAAATGATGATCGTCGCTAGAAACAAATTTTATGATGATACTGATCTTTTGAGTCAGGTAAATAAGAAAAGAACTATCGAGACAAAATTCAGCAGGCTTATAATCAATCAAATGTGTGTTTTCAGAGAAATTTTTCCCGAAGAATTAAGTTATTTCCGGAGATTATTGTATTATTCTCCAATCTATCAAAAAATTTCGTTCGAGATAAAAAAAAATTGTATACATATTCGGATTTTCAAAATTAACGTCAGTTTTAATTCATTCTCCATTCGGGACAACACTCTCGGGACAAAATGAAGTACCTCGCCGTTCTTTTTTTGGCTGTTGCAGGCCTCCAGTTGGCCTCAGCAAAGATCTTTGAAAGATGCGAGTTGGCAGAGGAACTGGCCTTGCAAGGATTCAACAAATTCCTTATCCGTGATTGTAAGTTGAGTCTATATTATCATTTCTTTATCTGTCAATTCAACAAATTCCAAAGATTATACCTATAGTCAAAAGGGATATATTGTATGTTTATTCCTTCTTCTTTTAAGAACTTGAACAATTACCCTGATAATCCAAATTTATCCACTTCTACTTTGTCAGTGAATAGTTTCTTCGGTTTTGACTTTACGGAGTTTGACGAGCAGTTTCAAAAGTATTTAACGGTAGTTGAAGGCGAACAGTTGATATTTTGGATACTTAGTTCTTCTGGAATGGATAATATATATTAGTGTGCCTGGCTGTCCATGGAAACCTTAAAATTATCTTTTAGTATGTCTACCGTTTTCTCAGTGATTAAGTGCATTATCGCCAAAGTCCTTATTTTTTTGTAAATTTGCAATCTAAAATAATACCCTTAAAATGCATTGTCCAAATAAGTGCATGACTGAGTAAGAATGAGACTGGATGTGGCTATAAAAACCAGGAAATGTTTTTTTGAGTTATCGCAATCTTCATTGAGTGTAATACAGAATAGTAACCATGATTGTGCTTTTCAGGGGTTTGTTTGGTCGAGGCTCACAGTGGAGGAGACACATCCAAAGTGATGCCACTGGCCGACGGGACCACTCAGTGGGGACTATTCCAAATCAACGACAACTTCTGGTGCACACCCGGGTACCCTGGTGGAATCTGCGATGTCCCCTGTGAAAGTATGAATAAAAGTCACTTTATTTAAAAAAAAAAAAACTAATTCTGTTCGTTTATTAAACAAAATAAAACTCAACATTTTGTGTTCAGAAGAAGGAAACCAATATAAAAAGAAAACTCATAGTTCAATGTTAAATTACAGAACCGATATTAAAAAAATATTGAGTATTGATATCCACCTATCCAGACACTGGTGTTATCTTGGTTTATTCTTCTATATCAATTTTGCAAATCATTCTCTCAAAACATAATATTTCTACAGATATTAACTCCCTAACGCTGTCCGCAATAATTAATGCATTATTTCGAATTTCAAATTGCTTTGATTATTTCTTCAATAATTACAAATTCTTTTTGCGATGTCATTTTAATTAAAAGATTATTAATAACGTAAAGATAAACGTTTACTGAAAATTAACGAATGTCACAATGGAAAAACAAGCGTAGCAGATTATTAAGCCGCGCCGCACATTTCAATAATTGGTCTTGATCATTTAGTTATTGGATATCATGAAAAAATAATTATATAGGTATATTTATTTATTTACGGTCCAAATATCTTTATATATAGAATAAAACAATTTTTTGGATCGATTACAAAACATTTATACAGTGGAAACATTATTATGATTTTAATTGACTGAAATTTACAATTTTGGGAAACGAAAAGTAAACTAATAACTGTTTTAAATAAATTTGTGAAAATCTTTTTAGTAAAATTGTATAAATAATTAAATATTGCATTTATTTCTATATACAGGGGTATATGGACTAACCAAAATGTCTAAATAATAACAAATAAATAATTTTCGATATAGGTATGCTAAAATTATGTTTTTGTTTTTTATTATTTTCATTTTGATTGACTATTATTACGAGAGATGGGAAGGCTGATAGAAATATTGAAAGAAGCGTAAATGCCGGTAACTCCATTAATGGAGGACTGAATGCCGTTGGCGCTAATAAAAAACTGTCAATAGAAGCGAAGCTAGCAGTCCACAATGGAGTCCTGGTACCTACCCTGTATGGCAGTGAGGCATGGAACTGGCAGAGGAAGGATGAAAGTAAACTGAATGCTGTTGAAATGAGATCCCTGAGGCGTATGTGTGGTAAAACAATGTATGATCGTGTGAGAAATGTGGACATCCGCAAAGAATGTAAGGCTGATGTAAGCATAATGAGTAAGATTAAGAAAGGGACCCTCAGATGGTTTGGGCATGTAGAGCGAATGAACGAAGAAAGTAGTGTAAGAAGAATATACGACGCAAATGTGAATGGTAGAAGAAGTCGGGGACGTCCGAGGAAGACATGGCACGATCAAGTGAATCAGATACTTGAGTCGGGCCATGTCAAAAGTCAGAATAATAGAAGAGAATGTATGAGACGATGTATGAATGTGAGTGAGGCAAAGAGTGTGTGCCAAGACCGAGTTAGCGGTCCGTCCTTTCTGCCTACCCCTGCGGGGAAACGGCGTGATGGTTAGTTAGTTTGTTTATAAATTACAAAATAATGATAAATTTTAATCACTTTGGCGTTAAAAATATCTTATCGACTTGTACTATCATCAGAACAATTATCATAACTGATTTTAATTTTAATATTGCTGTCTTTTACAACAGTGTTGAAAAAATTTTTATGCATCTATCTTTGCAATATTTTTTTGAAAATAAACCTATTTTTAAAGCATGTTTTTATAATAATTTGCAATTTCTCTGATTATGTTTAGTAACTATGGAATGAAGTTGGTGGTATGCAATAATAAAGTTCGTTCATTTAATAATTAAAATTTTTCTAAAAAATATTTTTAAGAAATATCTGTTATATCTAATATTCGCCGCAAAACATAATAAACGCGATAAAGTTTTGATGAAAATCTTATAAAACGTGTTCATTTTCAGGTTTGCTGACTGACGACATCACCATTTCATCGATCTGCGCCGAGAAAATCTTTGAGGAACACGGCTTTGGAGGATGGCAAGGATGGATACAGTACTGTCAGCGCGAGTCGCAGCTCCCTGACATCAGCGTTTGTGACATCTGGGGATAGGCTTTTCACCTCATGCCATTATTCAAATGATTTTTACAACATTATATTAAAAATATTTTCAATTTATCACAGCCAACCTTTTACATACTTCTTTTTACATAGTTCCACCGACACCCTGTATAATCAATCATACAATGCTTACATGCAGTCAAGGTGACCCTTGAGTTTGCTTTGCGGAGCAACGTTTAATAAAGTTTGGCTCAATTTCACATAGGTAGAGCTGAGTTTTAAAACCTACATTCCTTTTTTTCCTTCGCGTACCCCAAGGGTTACTCGTACCACAGGTTGAAAACCGCTGCACTAAGGTAAAATAGGTATCATATTTCAAATTTGGAAGGCAAGAATGGGTACCGCCGCCCCGGGAACCTTTATTGGATAACCAAAACCTCTGCATACGTCACCCCAGGAGATTTGTCTAGCACTTGGCGGCGGATGACAAGGACATACTGAACTCCAGTTTCCTACCCACCCCTTTAACCCTTTCCTTCCCAGAACTCTCCTCTCCTTCCTCTCCTTAAAAAAGCCCTTTATACAGCATCCCAAAAGATGACATAGGCCCTGAGGGAAATTATTTTCCTGTATGGAGCTCATGAAAAAAAAAATGCAAATTATCAATAATTTTATATCAGATAGGTACGTTTTTAGATTTTCACGGCCAAAATCATTTTCATTGTTTGTTTTTGGGGTGTTATGCCGTGTTGCGCTACCTCCTTCTTTAGCCAAAGAAGGAGGTAGCGCAACACGGCATAACACCACAAAAACAAACATTGAAAATATTATAACAGTTTATTTATTTATTTTATTTTTATTTTATTTTTTTTTTTATTTTATTTGGGAGACCAACAGTTTACATTCATAACAGAGCATAATAGTAATTAAGTGACAATAATTGAACCATTTACAGGTTTCCACATGGGTATTGTATACAAGTGTTGTGGTTCCATAGATATTTGCTAAAGAAGAAAAAAATTACATTTCAAGAGACAAGTTAATTAGGGGGGAATAGGGATGGGGTAGGATGGGGGGGGGGGAGAATGGGTTAGGTTGAGGTAAAGTTATAAAAATATGAGTAAACAAAAAATTAAAAGAGAAAAAAAAAAGAATTTAATATAATGGTGACTGGTGGTATTAGAAATTATTGTTGTTATAAAGTGTCGAGAGAGTGTCTGTGTGATTTTAAGGAATGTGGTGCAGAAATAAATATGTCAAATTTTTTGTATTGTGTGTTAAAAGTATTGGACGCACGATAGATGAAAGAGTTCTGTTAAGAATTAATATTACACCGAGGGAGGCTAAGAATCATGTCTGACCTGGTTCGTCTGTTAGGAACTCGTATCTGTATACGTTGTAGGAGTTCTGGGCAATCAACGACGGATCTGGCTATTTTTTGGAGAAAGAGTACATCGGCCGAGTTTCTTCGAACTTCCAATGATAGTATATTAAAGTGCGCGGCTGAATCTTGGTGACTTAGGTGTGGGCGGTAGCTCCGGAAATCTAAGTATCGTAGAAAACGATTTTGAACACGTTCTAGAATTTTTACATATGATATGTATTGCGGGTTCCAAACTTGTGACGCGTATTCTAGTAAGCTGCGGACATAAGCAAAATATAGGATTTTCATTGTTCTAAAGTTATTGAATTTTTTACATGTCCTAAGAATGAATCCTAACATTTTAGAGGCTTTTGATGTGACTGAGTCTATATGAATATCAAAAATAAGCTTAGAGTCCAAAGTCACTCCCAAATCTTTGACTTCAGTTTTGTTGATTAATATTGAGCCGTTCAGATTATATTCATTGATAATGATATTTTTATTTCGTGTGAAATTCACGACGAAACACTTTTTAACATTAATTTTAAGGGTATGCTTTGAACAGTAAACATTAAGACGGTTACGATCCTCCTGCATTTTTTGACAGTCAGCAAAACATCTGATAGGATAAAAAAACCTTCATATCATCTGCGTAAAGTAAATTTTTGGAGTATTTGAAACATTGGCCTATATCATTGATGTAAATATTAAATAGTAACGGTCCCAATAGAGATCCTTGAGGCACACCTGATGGTACGGTTACCCAGTCCGATTTAAAGCCACCCACAACTACGACTTGACTACGGTTCGATACATAAGATGAGAGCCATCTGAGAAGGTCACCGTGGACGCCGATTTGCATAAGCTTGCGTAATAATATGTCGTGATTCACTAGGTCAAAAGCTTTGCTATAGTCCGTATATATTGCGTCAACTTGTATACGTTGATCCATATAATCTTGTAAGAACTCTGTGAATGCTATTAGATTGGTTGTTGTTGATTTTCCACTCATAAACCCATGTTGGTTAACATTGAGTAAGGATTTCAAAGCGGGAAACATTTGATCATATATTATTTTTTCAAACACCTTGCTGAATACACACAATTTTGAAATAGGACGATAGTTTTCAATGTCAGATTTTTGCCCGGTTTTGAAAATGGGTGTTATGAAGGCAGTTTTCCAAGTATTAGGTACCACACCCTCTTTTAAGGAGCGATTGAATATAATTGATAACGGCTTAGAGAGACTGCTTGCACATTTCAGGATGAAGAGAGGGGGAATTTGATCTGGGCCTGCGCTTTTTTTAAGATTTAAATTTTCCAGATATGTCTGCACAAGACGCTCATCAACTTCAATACTATGAATAGTGGAAGAATTATGAATGTTGTAGTTGTCCGGCATATTTTGAGAAGTTTGAACATCGTTATTGTAAACAGAACTGAAATATTTGAAAAATAAGTTAACAATCTCAGATCCGTTCTCAGCTTTTTCATCCCTTAGGAATACAGTGTTTGGCACACCCTGTGATTTGGAGTTTAATTTAACGTAATTCCAAAGATTTTTTGGATCGGAGGATATTTTGTGTTCAACATTAATTAGGTATTTATTATGACATTCTCTTTGTAGTTTTTTATGGCGGGATCTTAAGAGAGAGAAAATGGAATAGTCAGATTGATTTTTATAAATTTTGAACTTTTTGAAATATTTGTACTTTTCCTTCGTTAACTTTATAAGAGCTGAGTTATACCATGGTGGATATTTTGAGTTCTTACTTGTTTTTTGCGGAATGTGAGCATCTATAAGTTGGTTTAATTGTGAGTAAAAATTTAGTAAAGCTGAATTTATATCACCAACAGAGAGAAGCTCATGCCAGTTTACTTTATTAAGATGAAAATTAATAAGTTCATAATTACCACGTTTAAAGACGTGCACCTTTCGTATTTCCTCCCTCAATGCAACGGGTTCTGAGAATGCTACATCTGTCGTTATGGAGGCATGGTGAGTATCTTCGGCGATTAATGAGTCATTACAGGCTGATACATTAACAAAATCGTTACAGAGAACGAGGTCAAGAAAATGGCCGTTGGAGTTTGCAATCCCATTATATTGACAGAGACCGGAAAAATGCAGGCAATCAACAAATGCAGAGCTGAGAGGAGATAAACGATTGGTAGGTGTGTATGACGTGCTATTTGGATTTCTGTTCCACAGAATGTCAGTGAGGTTGAAATCGCCTAAAATAAGAAATTTTTCACAAGGAAATTGTAAGGTTAATCTTGAAATTTCGCCGAGAAAGCTTACCATGTTTTCATTATACGTTGGACCCTTGGGAAGGTAAACACAACATATGTTTAAAGTATTGCACAACGAACTCTTAATTTGTAAGGATAACCATAAGTCTTCTACTTTTGAGTGCCACTCTGGACGCCCGCGGGCTACCAGTTCACGCCGAACAGCGAGCAAGACACCTCCGCCCAAGCGTTGACCAGTTGCACAGTAATTTCGATCTCGGCGGAACACGTCATAACGATCGTCGAACAGTTCTTCATTACGGATGCCATCGGTTAGCCACGATTCAGTTAAGCCGATAATATCGTATTCGTTGGATCTGACAGAATTTATCAGTGTGTCAGTTTTTGTGCGTAGTCCTCTTACGTTTTGATAATATATATATAATGTCATTTTATGGGTGGTGTAAATCTGTATTTAAGTGTAAGATAGATAGTTAATTGGATGCCTGATTTTATATGGGAGGTCAGATTGATTTTAAAATAATTTGTAATACTCATACTTTCTTTTGTTAAGGTAGTGCGTACATATGTAATGAGAGGGGGGAGTAGAAGGTGAGGAAAGGTTGAGGGAGAGATGCATAGTAGGTGCAGAGGACAAATGGGAGAAAAAATAAGTTGAAGCAGAATATTCAAAAGAAACATATCCAAATGAAAAATAAATAAAAGAAAAATATTTTAAAGAAAAATATTTCAAAGAAAAATATTTCAAAGAAAAATATATAGAAGTTAAACATCCAAAAAAAAATATTTAAAGAAAATAAATTTTGAACAGTAATATTTAAAAAGAAAAACTTTAAGAGAACCATAATATTCAAAGGAAAAATATTTGAAAGAAAAATATTTAAAGGGACAGTATTTAAATGAGAAATATACAAAAGTTAAACATTCAAAAGGAAAATATTTTAAGGAAAAATATTCAAAGGAGAAATATTTGAAATAGTAATCTTTAAGATATAGAATTTTAAGAGAGAAATATTTTAATGAAAAATATTTAAATGAAAAATATATGAAAGTACAGAAAATAAGAGAGAAGAGTTTTCGCTTAGGTCTCTTAATTACATACCTATGTTTTTTAACCTTTTATCTGCATATTTTTTCTTTTCATTTAATGCTTACAAAAAAACTTCTACAAAAATTCACCTACGTAAGAAAAAAAAGTGGAATGACAGTTAATTAAAAAAACGTTAAAATTTTTATGTGGACAATATTCCTTATTCTTACTTCGGAATCGCTCCCCTGGATTATTTGAAAACAAAGCCTTACCATCACACCTCACGTTGCAACCTCCGCCGGGGCTCCCGTGCGTGCATCAGTATCCATCCACGATCTGGAATAGTCCCCAGAGGATGCGACCATTGGTTGTTGGTAATGTTGGTCCTCTGATATTCGTCGTCCTGCTACTCTCTGCTTCGACCAGGCATACGCCTAAAACGACCTTTCATCAATCGATATAAAATTAACAATGTTTTCATCACCTCTGTCAATTAAATTATTGATCTTGGCAATATTTTCGATTCCAAATTTAATACAATTACTAGTAAAGGATTGACAATATTTGACTTCATTCTCCTTAATGGCAATTTCAATACTTCTACATTAATAATATTAATTCTTCTCTAGGTCGAAGTTAAGTCGAATATAACTCTCTTATTTGGTCCGTACCATAATAATTGACCATAAGTTCCTAAGATATTAATTATAAACTCGGCCTACCTATGGAAATCATCAATAACGACTACTTGATGAAACAATCAAAATTATAAAAACTCTCAGATAGAGAATTATTTCCGACTTGACTTATATTATAAAAAATGTTAATAGTATCGTAGACAGCCCTGATTTTTTTATAAATAATTACTTTCCATATACCAACAAGAACTACTCGACCGAAAATTATTTTTAATTGCAACAATTACACAATTTGGGAGGCGGGTATGGATACCGTCCCGGGAACTATTTATAGGATAGCGAACACGTGGTTCGCTACGTTTGGTGACTTAGCGGGGGGTGCCCGGGTTCATGGGGTGAGGTTTGCCCGGATCTTGGCGGCGGATGCGTCTGCCCACCTGGTTGAGGGAGTGCCTTTCACTTCTCCAGCTTCTCCGTACTCCCTCGGAATATCGCCTTGCACTGCAGTGCGAGGGATGGATTTATACGTCCGTCTCTCCTGGACACACTGATCCCCAGATTTCTACCCGCCCCTAATTCCCTTTTCTTCCCAGAACTACCTCTTCTATAAAGACCCTCCTAACAGCATCCCCAAAGATGACATAGGCCGTGAGGGGAATTATTTTCCCCAAGGCCTCCTGTGTGGAGCTTGGGTAAAAAACCGGGTAAATTTAAAAAACAATTATTAAATTTTGTTCTTGATAAACAAAGTAATGAAATAGAATAGCGTGTATTGAAATATTTAGTTTAGTTTAATGTGTTTAATTATTTCTAGTTAAATGAGTGAAAAGGTAATTTTCTTAATATTGGAATGAAAAAAAATCTGATTGATCTGTATTGAACCAATCACATCTACTTGGTAGAAAATTTAGCTGATTTGGTAGAAAACTTAGCTATCAAGGTGTCAAAGCTTCGAGTACCAATTAGTAAAGAGAAACTTTATCTATTTACTTTATACATAGTCTTAGTCTCACCTATCATAGGTACACTATGCTCGGTCATAATAATCTCTTACGCGTTTCTAACATAAAGGATCTTGGGATTATGTATGAAAGTAAGTTAAGTCTCATTTCGTCCTCATATCGAAGGAGTGTGCCAGTCGGCCTTAAAAATGTTGGGTTTGTTCTCAGAACCGTCAGAGTTTTAACGAGATACCCGTGCTCTGAAGGTTTTATACTTCTCCCTGGTCCGCAGTAGGCTGGAGAGTGGTTCGCTTATCTGGAATCCTCATGAGGTGGAGTGCTCCCTCATGTTGGAGAGGGTTCAAAAAAAGTTTCTAAGATTCCTCTACATGAGGGAGTATGGCCACTACCCATGGCTCTACCCGACGAACTATCTTCTGGGCGTGCTGGGACTTCACTCCCTGCAGCTCAGAAGAGAGGGGTATGCCGCCATCCACTTATTCAGACAGCTGCAAGGCTATATTGAGAACTCAGCCATTTTAGACAGCCTCATCATAGATTTTATTCTTTCTTCCTGCCTGTAGGACTAACCTGCCAATGATTCTCCCGGCAGGGAGGAGTATATTTATATGAGATTTGGTTCCTCCATGGCATCACTAGCAACACCTTACTCAACCGCCTACAATGATGGGTAGCAGTTATTTTAAATACTATCAGGTTATAAGTAACCCATTTTCCATCCTTTGAAAATATATTTTAATAGATCGATGACTTGCCAAGTCGTAATAAGTTTACACATAATATACAATATAAGAAGGCTACATTAAAACACCCTAATATTTGCATGTGAATGCCCTCTACAATCTCCTTTTTTTTGAAAAATGTATACTCGATAGAATCTCACAAGTTATCAATAATATCATTACACCTAATCAATATGGCTTTATGCCTGGCAGATCCACTAGAGTAGTTTTAGAAAATAATATATTAGATATCTTCTAGAATTGCGTCTCTGTACGAGGGAAGCGTTGCATGTGTTAGGGTGAACGGTGGTTTTACGTGGTGGTTTGACGGGGTAGTTTGACATCACAAAAGATGTTAAACAAGGCTGCGTAATGTCACCACGGTTATTCAATTACGCAATAATTGAAAGAGGTGGGATTGGGCGCGAAATTGAGTAATCTGAAAGTATGTTGCATGTTGTATGCTGATGATGCGGTGCTGATTTCTAACAGTATGGAAGATCTACAGTGTCTCGTGTCTAGGATGAACATATATGTATGAAGAATGAGTTTATGATGAATGCAAGTAAGGGTAAGCCATGGTGTTTGAAAGAGAGGGTACGAAAACAATGTGCAATATAGTTATGAATGATAAATACTTGGAGCAGGTGAATGAGTTTATGTATCTGGGAAGTATGTTTACGAGAGATGGGAAGGCTGAAAGAGATATTGAAAGAAGGTATAAGATCTGCAGATAACTCCATTAACGGAGGACCGAATGCCGTTGGCGCTAATGAAAACCTGTCAAAAGAAGCGAAGCTAGTAGTCCACAATGGAGTCCTGGTACCTATCCTGATGTATGGCAGTGAGGCATGGAACTAGCAGAGGAAGGATGAAAGTAAACTGAATGCTGTTCAAATAAGATCTTTGAGGCGGGTGTGTGGTAAAACCATGATCGTGTGAGAAATATGGATATCCCCAAAGAATGTAAGGCTGATGTAAGCATAATGAGTAAAGGGGTCTCCACACGGTGCTGCCGCAGTAACAACTGCCGAAGAACTGACTAAAAATCGTATAGTCTGTAGTCAAAAGCGCCAGCCGTATTGTTATTATAATAACAATACGGCTGGCGCTTTTGACTACAGTCAACTAAAGTTCTGCAGCAGTTGGTGCTGCGGCAGCACCGTGTGGAGACCGTCTAAGATTAAGAAAGGAACCCTCAGATGGTTTGGGCATGTAGAGCGAATGAAAGAAGAAAGTAGTTTGAGAAGAATATATGACGCAAATGTGAATGGAAGAAGAAGTCGGGGACGCCCGAGGAAGACATGGCACGATCAAGTGAGTCAGATACTTGAGTCGGGCCATGTCAAAAGTCAGGATAGAAGAGTATGTGTGAGACGATGTATGAATGTGTGAGGCAAAGAGTGTGTGCCAAGACCGAGTTGTTTGGTGGTCCGTCCTTTGTGCCGACCCCTGCGGGGAAACGGTGTTAGTTTGTATTAGGTTATAAGATGTCAAAATTTATAACTAAATGAAATATAATTTAAAAAAGCAATGACACCTACTATTCTTCTGCGTGGGTTCTAAATAATTTAATTAGCACGTTTAAATTAGCACGTTTTGTAAATGCCCTTGTAGGCTAATATTGATATAAATAAATAATACATAATAATCAATGTTGGCATAATACTATTCTTCCGCATTGGTTCTAACGTTCTAAGTAATTTAAATATAATATGTTACTTCATAATTACTGTTTCACAAAATTAATATGTATTATATATATATATATCAATGTATGTTTATCACATGTTAGCAAAAGGCCGTATAGGCGTATAATATAATATAGAAATAAATCTTTTATTATATTGAATGCTTACTGAGCTAACAACTACCTTCTAATAAGCAAACACGTAATATTTTTTTATTTATTTTATGAATCCCTTTCTGAGCAAATAATGATTATCGCGTTCGCTTAAAAAAATAATGATGATATTAATCTTTTGAGTCAGGTAAATATGAATGGAGCTGTCGAGACAGGTTTCAACATGTGGATTATCATGGAGCGTTGGAGACAGGTTGCAACAGACTCACTATCCTTAATTAAGTTATTTCCGGTGATTATTACATTAATCTCCACTCTATCAAAAGATTTCGTTAGAGATAAAAAACCGTATTTTTATAAATAAGGATTTTCAAAATCAACATCAGTTTTAATTCATTCTCTTTTCAGGACAACACTCTCGTTACGACATAATGAAGTACCTCGCCGTTCTTCTTTTGGCTGTCGCAGGCCTCCAGTTGGCCTCAGCAAAGATCTTTGAAAGATGCGAGTTGGCAGAGGAACTGATCTTGCAAGGATTCAAGAAAAACCTTATTCCTGACTGTAAGTTGAATCCATGTTATCCTTTCTTTATACGTCAATTTAACGAATTGAAATCGCCCTGCTTCAATATTGGACGGCTAACGAGTATACCTAAAATGAGTATGTTTCTTCTTCACTTTTAGATCTTGAACCCCTCTCCAATCGCCCTGATAAACCAGGTTCCTCCACTTCCACTTTGCCAGTTGCCAGTTTCTTAGAGCCAACAGTTTGACGAACAAGGTGTCTAAGAATAATTGAATGCGAACAATTGATATTTTGGATACTTCCTCTCCAGCTCTTTCAGAGTGGATACTATATAATAGTGATCCTGGTTGTCTATGGAATCCTGAGAATTCTTTTTCAGCTCCACATATTGATTTCTTACGCTTGCCCTGAGTGACCGTGTTTATGGACACTAACTTAAGCCTTTAATATTTTTAAATTTACAATAAACGGACTCAGTAAGAATGAGACTGGTTTTGACGAGGACGACAGGAAATATTTGTATGATCTGTTTATTGTCACTTCATTGAGTGTAAAATGGAAAAGTAACCTCAATAATGATGATTTTGTTTTTCAGGGGTTTGCTTGATCGAGGCTCACAGCCATGGAGACACGTCTAAAGTGATGCTACTGCAAGACGGAACAACTCAGTGGGGATTATACCAAATCAACGACAACTACTGGTGCACCTCCGGGAAACCTGGTGGACTCTGCAAAATCGCTTGTGAAAGTATGAATAATAGTCACATTATTAAAAAAACGAACTTCATTCGTTCATTATGCAAATTAAATTTAAAAACAAATGTATTTAGAAGAAGGAGATCAATATAAAAATAGAACTCACATTTCGAAGTTAAATCACAGGATTGATACCAAAAACATATTGAGTGTTGCTAGCCAGACACTGGCGTTATCTTGGTTTATTCTTCTATATCAATTTTGCAAATCATTATATAAAAATACATAATATTTCTACAGATATTAACTCCCTCACGCAATCCGCAATAATTATCGCATTATTTCGACTTTTTGTTATTCAAATTTTTTGATTATTTCTTCAATAATAATCGCAAATTAGCTTTGTGGTGTCATTTTATTTGAAAGATAATTAATAACGTCAATATAAAACTACAATGAAACATAAGAAATATAAGAATAGACAAACAAGTTTAGATGAATACGTACATATAGACAACAAAAAAAACATTGCAATGGGTGGTGACTATTTAGTTTCTAGTTATTGGATATCATACAGAAACAATTATTTATTTACTTCCTTACGGTACAAATACCTTCAAATACCACATAAAACATTTTTTTAAATTTTATTATTGTAAGAATAGTTATTACAAATCACAAACAAGTCCTGCTAAGCCAATTGAATTGGCTTGTCAGCAGGTGCTTATAATTAAGTTACATATAAATTTTAAATGTTATAATTTTATATCTTATATCTACAAATTCAACAGTTTGTTCATACATTTTTTCATACAAATCAATATAAATATAATTTTTTTTTCCGATAGCCAATTTTTCAGCATCTATTTAACCTTATTCATAGAATTATATTGCTTTATAGTATCAGGTAATAAATTAAATATTTTCGGTATGTTGTATTCAAACATTCTCTGTCCGTACTTATTATTAAATTTCGGAACTATTAACCCGTCGTTGCGCGTAAATCTAGTGCTGTATTTATGTTCTGATTTCTCTTTATGCCGCTGGGTAAATACCTATATGCTGAATTATAATTTCGTGCCATGGTATTGCCTTATCAGGTAAAACTTACACAGGTAAACACTCTGAAACAGTAATGGTGTATTATGTCTCTGTTTGAAAATATTAGGGAAGACTAATAATTTTACAATTGCGTTTTGTACAACTTCGACTTGTTTCAGATTTGTTATAAAAGTATTTCCCCATATTGTTAATCTATATATTAAAATGGATTCTGCCAGTGACATATGAATTATTTTTAGTGTTTCAATTGATAAGAAAAAATCGAATGTGTACATTCTGCCAGCAATTGATCTGAGTCTTTTACAGTTTTTTTTAATATGTTTGTCCCATTTAAAAAAACAATCTACGTTAACACTAAGATACATATATTCCGTAACTAATTCTAAACTTTCATATTTACAATTATAATAATAATAATAATAAGCCTTTTAATTCTGGTCTTCGGTCAGGTATACTAAGCATGTTCTTGCTTGTTTATAATAAATCCCGAAGCTCAGTTTGCCTCTTGGCATAGGCCTCCTCTAACATTTTCCACTGGGACCTATCACGCGCAACTCTTCTCCATTGATTTCCAGCCATGAGTTTTATGTCGTCTTCTTATCTTATTTGTTGACGTCCTCTACTTCTCTTGCCATCTCTTGGATACCAGTCAGCGACATTTTTACACCATTTGTCTTGTGGATCGCGGATCATGTGACCTGTCCATCTCCACTTTTGTTGGTCTATTCTGGCAATTAAATCAGCAACTTTGGTTTTCTCCCTTATTGTGCTGCATCTCACTCTGTCCTGTTTCCTTATTCCTGTCAGACTTCTCTACATGGCTCTCTGGCAGCGTTCCAACTTGTCTCTGTGTCGTTTGGTGAGTGCCCAAGTTTCACATCCATAGGTGATGACTGGAAGTATGCATGTGTTGAAGACTTTCCTTTTTATTTGCATACTTAGCTCATTGGATTTCAAGATTTCTTTCAGACCAGTATTTCTTCCATCCATTTGCTACTCTTCGCTCGATTTCTTTAGTGGTTTGATCTTTATGAGATATTATCTGTCCTAAATAGATGTAATCTGACACATATTCGAGTGGTTGATTGTCAATTAGTATAGTTACTGGTTTAGAGTTTGTAAGCAATTTTGTTTTATCTTTGTTCATGAATAGGCCGACTTTCGCGCTTTCGTCAGTTAGCGATTCTATCATTTTCTTTAGGTGTGATGGGATTTCCTCAAATAGTACTATATCGTCTGCAAATCTTAGGTGGTTCAGTTTTAAACCTTGCACGTTGATACCATATTTTTCCCAATCTAGTTTGCGGAAGATACTTTCCAGAGCAGCCGAGAACAATTTTGGTGATAAAGGGTCTCCCTGTCTTACACCTCTCTCAATCTTGAACTTTTATTCCCAAGGTTTCTAGTTGGATCCTCGCTTCGCAATTCGAGTATATCTTCTTTATAATATTGATGTAGTTTGAAGGTATCCCTTGCTTTTCAAGACTATCCCATATGGCTGTGTGTCTTATGCTGTCGAAAGCTTTGGATTACACAACTATTCAATATAAACAATTATTTAGTGTAAACATTGAATTAAATCACAATTAAAATGAATTAAAATTTACAATTTTTGACACAAAATGTAAACTAATAACTGTTCAAAAAATATATATTTTTGTAGGTACAATTAATATAAAATAGGCAAATATTGGGTTTATGCGCATACATTCAAACCTTTTTTGTAATTAACACAAAATAATCATGAAGTAACCAAGATATCTAAATAACAAAAAATAAATTATTTTCAATATTGTTATTAACGCGAAAACAAATTTAAATTTTTTGATTAATAATATGATTATTATAAATTACAAAATCATATTACATATTTTAATTATTTTGGCTTTAAACATATTTTATCCACTTGTACTATCATCAGAACAATTATCATACGTAACTGATTTAAATATTAAAAATGCGGTTTTATACAATAGTTTAAAAATATATATATTTGTATGTAGGTATCTATCTTTGCAATTTTTTTTTAAAACAACCTTTTTATAAAGCATTTTTAACTACCCTGATGATGTATTAAAGAATGAAGTCGGTGATATACATATACATAATAATAAATAATATTTTTAACATTGATTTTTTTTTCCGAAATCTGTTATACCTATCTAATATTCGCTTCCAAACAATAAATACGACAAAGTTTTTACGAATGCATTATAAATTGTATTAAAAAATGCACTTTCAGGTATGCTGACCGACGACATCACCATTGCTTCGATCTGCGCCGAGATGGTCTATCAGCAAAACGGCTTCGAAGGATGGCAGGGATGGAGGGCGTCCTGCCAGCGCGAGGGGCAGCTTCCTGACCTCACTGTTTGTGACATCTAGGGATAGCTATTCTACCTCATACCATTATTTAAATGATTGTAATCACAATATGTTTAAAAGTATTTTCAATTATTCACGGCAATTTTTTTATATACTATCTCACGTTATCCAAATAGATTTTACAAGGTGATAATAAGTATGTAGGCATTTTAATTAAAGACGAACATTTTTAACAATTGTCTTCAAAATTATTCCACCAATTTTCCTTTTGTGTGTCGCTCATGAAGATCTTAGAATTTTCTTCTTTATTTTCTCGTTTTACTTTTCAAATACACAAAAGTACTGATAATAAACAATGGTTCTAGTGGATTTTTTGGTATATATTTTTATAAAATTTATATCGGAAAGAAGAACGTCATATTTAATGTAATCTAACTAAACAAACTACGTAGCTCTGTTTAGATCTACCTTACCAATATATTATACTTTTCCTAGTATTATAGTTTAGTATTTAGTTTTGATTTTATTTCGTTTAGGACTTTGTTTTGGTTTTCGATTTTGTTTTCTATTATGGTTTTGATTTTGCTTTAATTTGGTTTTTTGATTTTGTTGTGCGCTTATTTAGATGTTTTTTGTAATAAATAAAAAAATAACCTGTGAAAGCCCAGCCGGGCGTGCAATTAAAAATAAATAATAATTGTACGATAAATAATTCAGCCATTTAAAATACAAGGTTTCTTATTTTACATTCTTAACATTTGGGAAGAGAATCACACAAAAAAGGTTATAAGGTTATTCAACGAGTAATTAGAGAAATGTCGATAGGCACTGCCATGTACGTATGCCATTAACGTATGGAGCAGCACATCATACACATGAAATTGCAGACTCTACAAAATCTCAATCACGTAAAATACTAGAATCAGAACGAATTTGAAAAGACTGCATGCCAGAGAATACATACCGACCTTATTTGCACAGATTGACAGACCGATTTTACAAGTTATTAAGACAGTACCCTAGAGGTGACTTTTCACAAAACCGGTGGTCTACAAATTATCCAAATATTATAATAGTAAAAATCAACTCATCAAAGAAATCAGTCAATACAATTCACCTAGTGTACATAGAATATATTTATGTACATACGTACATAGATTTCCAAAAAAATATTCTGATGGACCTAAATCACATCTGGCACTAACCAGATTCAGACGCGGGTGAATAAGCGAGCTGTAAGTATTCCTAACTTCCAGACCCCTTACCTTAAAACTGAATGTTTATTTATCTATTTCTATAATTTATTTATAGTATTTATGTTTGATTTCCTAGTTAAGTTTCAAACTAATTATAAATTACTATTAGGTGATAATCATTATCAACAAGTTTATTCATTTAGAAAAAAGATGGCGTCAGTAATTGTAGAGGTCGCTATTGTGTGATAATTTTTTGAACTTTTCCCTTCTCAATATACAAAGGAATTTAAATATAAAAAGTCTACGCCTGCTAAAAACTCTCATTCTTCAAACGAACGCTAGCATTTTTTGATCCTTTGTCCGTTGAGTGGGGAAAAGGTTATTTGTCGGTAACTTGTTACTTTAAAAAGATAGCAAAAAACGATGGATTTAATTTCTCAAAAGGGTGCTTTATTTAAAAAAACAACAAAACCACTTCTTCTTCTGTTAAGTCCTAACTATTTTACAATGTATTTAAACTTTTTAAAATTATTTATTTCATCCAATAATATCATGAATATATAATATAATATCATTTTATTATATAGTCATGTATTGGTTACATTTTGAGTATATTTTCCCTTTTTAAATGTTATTTTCTTCCTTTTCTTTTACACAGAAATACTACATAATAAAGATATTTTAATGACAATAACATTCAATTACTTGAAAAATTAACAACATAAGGTAATAATTCATTAGTAAGTTAATATCTATAAGTAATAACAATAACATTGTAATAAGAACGATGTTACAATAATTGATGTCATTAGAGCATTGAAGCTTTCACCCACCTATTCCCACCCCGGTATAGGCGACTTATGGTCGCCCCTTCGGAGTTCTCGCAAGAATCTAATTTTTTTGAATGAACGACTCTACATTTAAAATATGTAACGATTCTAGAACTTCAATGTCCCCGCATACGTTGTTAGAGGGCGGTATGCAGGCGCACCTACAGGAATGTACTATGATGGTCAATTCTACAATTCTAAAGCCCATGAAGGTAATCACTGCTAAAGCAGTGAGCCCCATGGACAGTCAAACAAGGTGTTAGTAACAAAACTAGGTAATAGAGAAAATATAAGGAAAAAACAAAATGAACGACAACCGTCATGAGTGGGAAGCTCATGGCGGCGAAGGACCACACAAATCCAGCAGGCCGCACCGTGCACTGTACATAAAAAATGGAAGAAAAAATAAACATATATACAATGTAGAACTGGTGATACCGAAATCCAGCCACCGGCAGTCCCAGAGACAGTGAAGAAGGCTGGTTGTCAGGCCTCCCGATAACCGGCAGCGTCGTCCGTAAGCCAGCTACCCGGTGGTGCCTAGACGAGGAGTGTGTGGAAATCAAAAAGAAGACCCTAGGGAGAGAAGCGTCGGGTCGCTGGAGGCGGGACGGACAGCTTTCGGATGACGTTTAGCCCTCTCTCCAACCTCTTCATGTCACGGGGGGTAGCGCGGTGGCCGGGTGAAGCCCCACCAGTTCCAAGAGATCGGCCATGGCACGTACACGGGGACACGTTCTAGGGTCCGACCCTTTAAATGGGGATAAGGACTCTCGTTATATCGATCAATAAAAAATCTTTTTGACTGTATTCTCCTTCAACGTGACATTGACTGCATCTCAAACTGGGCCAAAATAAATGGCTTGAACTTCAATACACCCAAGTGCAATATCGTCTCGTATACAAGATCAAAGAAACCGCATGTATTTCAATATACAATTAATGAATTTTTTCTCCAACACCTTAACCAAATCAAAGATCTAGGAATTATTTACGACAGCAAACTAACTTTTCACCAACACATCGATGATTTAATAAGCAGAGCATACAGGCTTCTCGGCTTCGTAATTAGAAACTCATATCCGTTTCGTAACACAAAAACACTGACGTTATTATATAACACACTAGTCTTGAGTGTACTTAAGTCAAATTCGATCATCTGGGCCCCACACGAATTAACATACACTTTACGCATTGAAAGAGTCCATAAGAAATTTTTAAGGTTTTTATTCTCGCGGCTCTATCGACGTTACCCTTGGCTTTACCCATCGATTTATATATTAGGCATGACCAATTACCACTCCCTAGAGACACGTAGAGGTATTGCTTTGCTTAAATATTTTTTTCAACTAATTAACAGTCACTTATCTAATAATGAGATACTGGCCCAATTAATTTTTTTTGTACCAGAGTATCACTCTCGAGGACGTCATCACAACCTCATATATGGTAGAGCAAGCCGCACTAATTTATTTATGAACTCACCTGTGGGGAGAGCTACGTGCTTTTTGAATGAGGTGGATAAAAAAATAGATTTATTTTTTGTGTCCTATAGCGCATTTGTAAGATTTTTGGCATTGCATAAACACTGCATAAATGGTACAATTATAATGTCTTAGGCTATATTGCCTGTAATTTGTTATAAATATATGTACAAATTATATATATAAATAAATAAATACAAAAACAGCAAGGTTATTGCTACTATATGTACGTTTGTTGTAGTAATATTATGTATTTTATATGTATGTTTATTTTTCATAATCACATAGAAGTATTTATTCACCTAAAAACAGACATACATCACACACACAAACATTATAATAGCTAGGTAATATTTTGAATACCTATATGAGGTAAAAATTGCGAGCCGCAAATGATGCCGTTCTATTTGTACAGGGTGGACCATAAAGTTTTGCGGATTTGAAAAAATCACAATAAAAAACTAATGGTCATATTGACATAAAAAATATTTATTAGTATAAAAACACCTGGGAAATTTCTTTTATAAAAATTACCATCATCTCGATGCAAACACTCGTCGAACCTCGAGCGCAAATTTTCAACAACTCTCTCGCACATGGATGATGATTTCTTTCGGTTTCCCTATATATAAGTCTACTTTTCAAGTATCCACATATAAATAAGTCAAGGGGAGTTAAGTCTGGACTACTGGGAGGCCATGGAATATCCCCTTGGCGCGATATTTATTTTCCTGGAAACATCTCGTTTACAATTGCCATTGACTAGTTAGAAGTATGGCACGTCGAGCCGTCTTGTTTAAAAACATATCTTAATGTTATGAACTCTAAATTGATGCAGCTGCGGACAGAAAAAATCACGTAACATTGTTGTATACCGGTTTGAATTCACGGTCCCAGATTCTCCTTGCCGGTTTTCAAAGAAATAAGGACCGATGATCCCATGGGATGAAATTGCTGCCCAAACCTTTTGATGTTTTGATTTTGAATTTTCTTCTGTCCAGTAATGACAATTTTGTTTGTTTACATGCCCATTTAGGTGAAAATGGGCTTTGTCTGAAAACCATATGTTGTTTAGACTTTGAAAGCGTTCTAACATTGTTACGACAAAAACACGAAATTTTGATAATTATTTTCAATTCTTGAACCAATTGAATCTTGTACGAGTGCAATTTAAGATGTTTTTTCAAAATGCGACGTAAAGATGTTCGTGGTACGGCAAGCTGAGCTGATCTCTTTTGAGTTGATAGTTCAGAATCTTTTTGTACAGAACTGCTAACAACACTGACTGTTTCCACCATTCTTGTTGACGGTAGCCTCGAAATTTCTAACCCAAAAACTAAATTAAACTTTCGTTGGGACACTGACTTAGATTATGTAATCCATAAGCAGAGCGAAATAAATGCCGAATCATCATACAAGCATCACTGTTTTTGTAAAAATGTTTTACACAAAATCCACGCTGTTCTCCCGTAAAGTGCTCCATTGCAACTAAATTTCTATGAACCGAGCTACTGATCCCCACTACCCGCATCAATAATTTTTTGAAATTTGTAAATCTTTATGATCCTTGTATATAGAACAGTAGCTTTAAATTCAGTACATTTAAAGGATTCTCCTCTTCAAGGTACATAAGAATCTAGCAAATAAAAAAATCTATCAATTACACATCTGCCCTGATGATGGACACTGTAATGCTGTCCGAAACGTTGGCTAAAGAAGTAGACCCCAAAAACAGCTAACGAAAGACATTTTTTGGTATATACTAACTCACTAGGCTGAGCAGGTTTGGGAGAAATTTTGGGATTATAATTCGAATGTGCACCATTTGGAATTCCAGCAGAAACCAAATTCGTTAAAAAATCATTGCTGTCCCACTCTATCGCAAATATCACTTATTGTTCAACTGTTTGGAGGCTGGACCACATTATCTTCTTTTGTTGATTTATCTTCTTATCCAGCAATGGCAATCACAGTAGTTATTGTCTTCTTTACCTGCCTTGAAAATCTAATCTGTGTAATCGATCAACTGTTTCAAAATAGAACAACAATACTATATAGATAAGGAGATAAATTTTAGGTATATTAAATCTAGGTGAACCAAATTGTTGCTAATTCGTTCAAGAATGAAGTACCAGATTGTTTTATTGTTGGCTGTTGCCGCCATCCAGGGGGGTTCCGCAAGGATCATTGAAAGGTGCGATTTGGCCCGTGAATTGTTATGGCAGCAAGGCTTTCCCAGGGATGTACTTGAACACTGTAAGTTTCTATTTTCTTGCTTTAAGGTATAAGGTTTCTATTTTCTTTGATATCAATATTTTTATCAAAAACTCAGTTCTTTGGCGGCTATATCAAAAGGCATTGATGTTTGCGATACTTCTGTAATCATTTTTGTATTTTGTTTACCCCTTTTGCTCTATTTTATTCTCCTAAACCAATATCTTTTATTTAATGAAACAAACGCCTCGTTTTAAACCACTAAACCATTAAAAAAATTTACCAACCAATTTATTTTGACTTAAGTTTCGTCGAGGTGATAATTTCAGTTATTTAAACTATGTCAAACCACAAAGCGATTGCTTTCTATGATAAAGAATTATTATTTTGTTTTAAGTTGCCGGCACATTTGGTCAGTTTTCTTTGACCGGCGCTAACTTGTACGTCAAGGTGGCACACGTACAGCGTATAACGCGTTAATTCTAATTATTCCTATTTTGCCAAACTGTTGCTGTCACTGTCGCCACTATCCCCCCCCCCCCCCCCCCCCTCCCCTCCACCTTCAAAAATACTGTGGGAAGGGGACAACTTTACCAACTGTTTTAGAAGAAAACAAACTCTGAATGTTTCACTTTTTTTTAAATGCTTAATTTGTTAACTTGATGATTTGTTCTGTTGATAACTTTCAAATCAGGCGGTTTTAACAATTGTTTGGGGGTCCGAACTCCTGTAAGAAATAACTTCAAATCAAAAAAGCGAAACTAAATGTCAATATTTATATAACGTTTAAACAATTTTGATGAAAAAAAAACTAAAAATAAAAATATTTAAAAAATACAACGAATCCTTCAAACCATCTCCGTGGCGTTGAGTCATGTCGTGCGATATGTAGTTAAACATTAATTTTAAATTTTAATTAAATTTAATTAAAAATAAATTTAATGATGTTATTATTAAGTTCTGCAAGTGTTTTAGTATTTATTTTGGTTTCAACTGTTTCGGCTTACGGGGCCATTTTCAAACTGTGGTTAAACCACTTTCAAACGACTTATTTATACGATTTTAAATGTCAATTTTTGAAGGTGTCTTAATTGATTTATTACCGTTTAAACCAATTTCCAGGACACTAATTAAGACAGTAGACATTATTATGTGGAGTTCGGGATCTGTTTTTCCTGCCATAAATGTTAGGGTTTTCTTAATTTTTTTACAATACGTAACTGTTATGACTCATTTTAGTGCGTTATATTGTTCAGGTTTTGTAAACATACTAAGAGTGGGGAATTAATAATTCCCCGTAGCGTTACATTGGGGTCATTCGTTCGCTTATTGATTTATAATCGTTCAAACAAATTTAATCTAAGACCCTTTTCTATCTAAATGTAATGATATTGGCTTGTTATTTTTAAGTGGAACGTGATTATTCACTAATTAGTGATGTTCTGAATATTCTGAAATAGTGTTTTTATTATAATAATATTGTATATGTTCTTTGAATCTAGTTGAGAAGAGTCAGTTTTTATCCCTCGACATAATATCCCAAGGACAAAATGTATCTCCACTAATTCTTTCTTATAACTATTTTTTACCAACAATGTATTGTTTTTACAGGATGTCTGTATTATTTTTGTCCCATTTTACTATTTTTGAACAATAATTTATTGTCTTTACAGGATGTCTGAATTATTTTTGTCCCATTTTTTTGTTAGGTTAGGTTAGGTTTTAGTAGAAATTTTGTTGGGGATATTTTATCGGGGGATGAAAACGCGCGGAACCGAAAGCTCTACCATGTAAGTGATTACGGTCGGCGTGATCACATTTTAATTCATATATGCCACCGTTATTATTATTAATTTTATAATTTTAGGGGTGTGCTTGATCGAAGCTGAGAGCAGTGGAAACACAGGAGTCATCGGACCCCAGAACTCCGACGGGTCCTACGACTGGGGACTATTCCAGATCAACGACAGGTATTGGTGCAGGCCTGGGGAATATGGCGGAGACTGCAATACTCCATGCGAAAGTAAGACTATAATTTGGTGCTCTTTGGAACTTGTATTTGTATTGTAAAGATAATGAATTTCTACATGGAACGGCGGAAAACTTTTAAAATTTTGGGTTTGACGCTAAAATACTTAACCATTCTGAATAATTATTAGTTTAATTCAAACGACTCCTCTATAAATTGACGGTTAAGTGCTGCATAGCAGCCCTATGCAACCCTCGAAGGACCAGTCCCGAAAACTACGTGGTCGCTAAGTTATATAGCATACACTGGCAAAACCTGATGGATAGGCAGCCGATGGTTTAGATCTGGGCTTTTGGACAATAAGATAAGCCCAGAACAGAAAAAGAAAATAGGACTCACCAGTTGCAGGTGGGGCCTCACTGATCTCCGGGTTATTGGTGTGCACTTCACTAGATTTTTTTTTTTTTTTTACAGTGAATACCGCACAAGAATCTCAACTGCTCCCGTCTGGAGCCAGTGAGACTATGGCATCTCCAATTGGGGTATGTTGTGAATGGTGGTCTTACACCAGGGCGATACTGATAGTATCTTCCACTCTGGAACGTGCCGCAAGTATACTATATATTATATTAAATGAACTAATTGTGAAATAACACAAATTAATCAAATAAAATTTATTTGCGCACGCCGGGTTCGAACCCGCGACCTCCGGATTGTGAGTCAAGAGTCTCAGCCACTGGACTACGGAGGTCGTCATGCGCCCTGTCTGAGATATTATTTTGTACTGAGTTTCAAATACTGTCACCTCTTCTTGCAACAATTGCCCCTTTTTGGTGACATTTTGGGATAGGAATATTAGGTAAGTGGGATAAAATCAGGAATTTGATATATGCTACCCACCAAGTTTGCGAATGCAATACCCAACCAATCCCATATAATAATGCGCGAACAGGTATAGCAATCTAATACGGATATATGCTACTTTATTTATTAATATTTTTATTTAAAAAATTAAATAACTCACTTTTTTACGATTTTAAACGCAACTTTGGCAATTTTTTGTGTGTTAATGGTAATTGTTAAAAAAATATTTATTCATAATTTACCATTTAAATATAATGAAATATAAAATAAAACATCGTAAAAATGACACTTTTTGGTTCGTAATTTTAAATTTGTAAGCGACAAATTTGTGTCATAACGTGAATTGGTAATTTATAATTTTAATTTACGCCCGTCAAAATGCTTTCTTTATTAATTTAAATTTTGATATTATATTCGATTATATTTTCATAGTAAATAAAGTAAATGTATATTTTTAATTCACAAATAATTGCCAAAGTTGGCTTAAAAATCGAGAAAATTTGAACTATTTGATGGCCTATATTTTTTAATTATTTAAAAAACAAATTAATAAAGTAGTGCATATTCTTAAAATATATTTTCTTTACTTTTTGATTAAAAAAAATACATTTCAGTTTTGTTGGGTATTTTGGCCTCAAATCCAAAATTAAATTTTGTATGAATTCCCCTTAATATGACGGGTTGAGTATTTCAATTCTACGCCAAGCTGAAATAAACTTCCAAATATAATCATTTACCCATTCCAGATGATTTATTTCTGGTGTAAAAATTGTAATATCTTAAAAAAAAAATGTTCGTATTAGTGATTACGTAGTCAGTCCATAAATAGAATCACACGAAGCACAACTTAGACGGCAAGCTTTGTTACTGTTAGTCTGATTGTGCTTCATTGATGTTTAAATTGCTTAAATCGGCCATCAAATCTAAATATTTTCTCTCTTTTAAAAACGCTTTGAAATTTATATTTGTAATGTTTTTAAAATGAATCAATTAAATTAAATAAAACGGGAGAATTATATTGAATCAATTAAATTAAATAAAACGAATTAAAGAATTTTTCTAGTTGAACAGTCATTGTTCAACAACAGTTGAACAGCTTTTCTGTAATAAATTAATTAAAATAATCTAGGATGCTTTGTGTTTAGGTTAAAAATATGTTGAGCAAATGACAGAAAAAGGAGTGTAAGGAGAAAATATGACGCATAATATTTGAATGGTAAAAGATGTCGGGAATGCCCGAGGAAGACATGACAAGATCAAGTGAATCAGATACTTGAGTCGGGCCATGTCAAGAGTCAGGAATAATACTTAGTAATAAGTACCAATTCGTGTAAAATTCGGGATGAGACCACTAGCGATAACACCCCTTATTTAGATAGCGATAGGGATTTATTTCCTATCTAACACTAGCCTCATATTTTGCTTTATTCAAGAAAAAAACATCGCCAGAAAGCGTATTTTATTTTATTTTTCAAAACTCTGGCTCTAATATTTAAATGTTTTAAGATAATTTATTCATGCTGCATATCAAATACGTCGATAAATCCGAATCTCCTTTGATAAATTGTAAAATAATATTATGTTTGGTATGTACACATTATTCTTTATCTTGGAGTGCATTATTATTTCATATTATGTCATTACTATTCTTGGTGTTCATCTTATCAGTGAAATACTTATTTTATTGTCACCTGTTCTTTATTTGTAAATATGTTTTTTTTATAATCCTAATGATGAATTGTTTTTTTTAATCTATTTTTTCTAATTGAATGATATCTACGATAAAAAAGTCAAGTGACAATGCATAAATCTATATTTTTTAGTCGCACTAGTCACAGGTTGAAGGTTTTGATCGCATTTGATGACCATTAAATCGACGATCAGAACCATTTTAACATTACTGAGCATCACTCAATTTGGGAGGTATGTATGGGTACCGCCGCCACTGAAAAGTACCGGGTTATAGGTCACTCAAAGTATTTCTAAACGTTTGTTGAATTATTAGAGGTGCACGGGTTCGCCCAACGGAGACGCCCAACACTTACACGCCCTGGTAAGTAACAGAGGATTACTCCTTCAAGGCTCTCGTAAAATTCTACATTTATTTATTTCAAACGATTCTAGATCTCCAGTGTCCCTGCATACGTTGTTAGTAGTATGTAGGGAGTAGTTAAGCACTTGCAGTATGCAAGTGCTTAACAGGTGTCTAGGTCTGGCGGCAGAAGCATTTACTCACCTACTGCGTGGCGGGCCGGAACTAAATCTGGTTGATTTTTTTTACATTAGCTCCACTCAGGAGGCCCTGAGGAAAATAATTCCCCTCAGGGCCTATGTCATCTTTGGGGATATAATGTGGAGGGTATTTTTATGGAGAGGAGGTCGTGGGAAGGAAAAGGGTATGAGGGGTGGAATCTGGGGGTTGGTGTGTCCAGTAGTGATGGACGTATGAATCAATCTCCCCCTCTGCGGTTAAGGCGATGTTGCGAGAGTCCTGCTGGAGAGGTCTACAGGTATTCCTCAACCAGTCTATCCCGATCCGGTCCGCAACACAGTTGGTGGGCAGACGCATCCGCCGCCAAGATCCGGACAAACCTTACCCCATGAAGTTGGGCAACCCTGTTAAGTCACCAAACGTAGTGAACCACTTGGGATGACCTATGGCAGAGGTGTTTGTTGTAGAATAAATGGTTCACCGGGACCCAAATTTTAAATGGCGGTACCCATACCAGCCTCCCAAATTAAGTTGAGGGAGTCCTTACCCGTACCTCTATAGCCGGACTCACTTGACCCATCGCCTTGCACCGCAGAGAGAGGGATGGATTCATGCGTCCGTCACATTAACCCCCAGATACCTACCCCTCAAACCTTTTTCCTTCCCAGAACTTACTCTCCTTCCTTTCACTTAAACGCTACCCAGCATCCCCTGATTCATCTGAATGATCTGAACGTTAAAAATCAACGTGTTATCGTTTCTTCTTCTAGGTCTGATTAGTGACGACATCGGCGTTGCTTCGAATTGCGCCAAGTTGATCTACAGTCGCATGGGCTTCCCCGCGTGGATGGGCTGGTTGGCTAAGTGCCAGAACGGCCTGCCCGACCTGGGGCCCTGCGGAGTTTAAATCTACCCCAATCAACCCTGTCCTCCTCATTAAAGCAACCCTCATATTAACATCAATGAATAAATAAAAATCAAAATCGAAATATTTTTATTTTATTTTTTATTTTTGAATTTATTAAGACGCTCATTTGACTTTTACATAAATGCTTACAAAACATTTTATAAATAACATAAGCAGAATCATAAATCTGAAAAAGTATTAAGTTAAATAAATAAAAAAATTAGGCAAAACTCAAAAAATGATTATACAACATAAGACGTGTTTCAAATTGTGTGCAACTACTAATAAACAACTGTTAAATTGTAAAAATATGTAAAAACATTACTAATAAACGTTACAGACTAAAAAATAATATACGAACCTATTTTTTTTCTTTGATCATGGAGGAATATTTCGTTGAATAAACTATATTGTATTTTCAATTTTCAGACTTCATACAATTATTATCTTTAATCACTTTATATAATATTTCATAATTTAATATATGGGATGAAAGAGTTGAAGATTCTCTCAGTATTGTCCTGACGTGAGACCACCGTTCGGGATTGAAATGTGGTTTGAAATATCTTTAGCTGTATTTGGGGACCGATCTGAATAGCCAAGAATTTCTCCACCTTCCTCTTCCCCATATTCTTCCTCTCCCCACTACCTTCAGCCTCACAACTTACCCCAAATGGATATGATTGTCTCACTGGCTGCAGGTGGTTGGGAGCAGTTGGGGCTTTTGTGCAGTATTCATTTAAAAAAGTTAAATAAAAGATACGAAAATATACATTTTTTGCCTGATCGCTATCAGTAATTTTTAAACAAAAAAAATGCAAAAGAGTATAAATTTCTACACTTTAACCCTAGAAAGAAAATCATATTTATTCAAAATGTAATGATGATAAAATTAGCGCATTAATTATTATTAATTAACTATTATAATGTGAAAAAGTATCAACGTAATTATAATTTTTTTCTTATAATTAAATGAAATAACATATATAAAACATGGCGTATTATTATTATTTTTTACCTGAAAAACGATAACTTTCCAAAAAATTAACGTAACAAGGACGGTGTCTGTTTTTATCAGAAATCAAATACTTCTAACATTAATTAGCCATTTTACATCACTTACATTATACTAGATACCAAAGAAACTAATATTTATTTTTATTTTTAAATTAATGAGTAAAATCTCACCGAATTAGAAATGGGTTCCATAGCTCAGTTGGTAGAGCTCTTGTCATGTCAACAGAGGGCCCTGGGTTCGAGTCCCAGTGGAACCAATATCTTTTTCTAATTTTTCTGTCTCCAGATTTTCGATTGCGTTTCGCTAATATTGTCTTCATTTCATTAAATAATATTTATTTATTTATTTGACAATATCTTTAACACGAATCAAACTTTAAAAAAAATCAGTCACCAACAGCTTTCGCTTAAGTCAAAGTTATGGTATCTACATATATTTTTAATTTTTTTATTATTATTTAATATGATGGTACAATGGTACATGTTTTTACATTATATAAAGTTTTACCTTTAAAAAATTCATTAATTAATACGTCTTAAACCTTTTTTAGAGCAAAGCTAGAGTTAAAAAGGCGGATAAAATGGATGTGAACCGTAAATTAATAAAGGAAAAATGAAATATATTTTTTTATACATAGAACAAAAAATAGATAATTTACAGTAAACAAAAAAAACTTGTTTGCACTTTGTGTACGATGAACTTGCCTTTCTTTATTTTTGGTTGAGCAATATAGTTATTTTGATAATAGAGAAGTCCAGTGCAATTTTTTTTTATTTTTTTTTATGAATAATGACCATCTAACTTAAATAACTGCATTTTTTTTTTTAGAGTTAGTTTTAAGGGCCAGGTATCAAACCGCGCTAACGCTGCAGTTAGGTATTTCTTGTACTTGTAGACAAACACGGCCATTATATATCAATTATAGTAGAAATAAAATTAAAATTTAGTTTCTACTATAATGGATACAGCTTAACATACTAAGAATCATATTGTGGAATAGCGTGGATAGCTCATAGAGACATTTGCGCCTGGGTCAAACTGCCCATTCACTGCAGTTAGGTATTTTTGGTAGTTGCAAACAAGCTCGGCCGCCGCGAGCCGCGAGCCAGCCGCTCGATCTGCTGTGTATTTCGGTTAGATTCAGGCACAACTGGTCAGCATTTAGATAAAATACGGAATAAAAATACACTTGCTTTATAAAAAAATTAATTTATTTGCAACATAATTGATACAGATCGACAGACTATAAATCATATTATGCAAGGGCAAGGATACATAGACTTTTTTTAGCCCCTGGACCTTTACAGACGTCTTAGTTTTTGACTCAATGTGACATAGAATCTCATGGTGTTTTGATGTGGAAAAAATTTCTGGTTCATATATGGTTTGTTTTCAATTGCAGCCAACACTTTCCTAAAAAAACATTTAAAATAAATTTATTTGTAATAATACAACCCAAAATTTACCCAACATCGAAATTCATTCGATTTATCAATGGATCTGACAGCCGTTGTTTTCAATAAAACTTAGTGACTATTTGAACGGAATCGGTAGAGAACTCAAAATGGTCGTCGAAATTATGCATTTTGACATTAAATTCGAGTTCGGTGAACCTCAAACTCCTTAAACCTGATTTTGAACCAAATCGTCAAAGTACTTAAGATATTCAAGATGGATGCCGAAATTTTGCATTTTGACATTAGATCCGAGTTCAGTGCACTTCCAAACGCCCGAATCCTGATATTGAACCAAATCGGTAGATAACTAGAGTAATTCAAGATGGATGCCGAAATTTTCCATTTTGACATTAGATCCGAGTTCAGTGCACGTCCAAACGCCCTAATCCTGATTTTTAACCAAATAGGTAGATAACTAGAGAAATTTAAGATGGATGCCGAAATGTTGCATTTTGACATTAGATCCGAGTTCAGTGCACCTCCAAACGCCCTTATCCTGATTTTGAACCAAATAGGTAGATAACTAGAGAAATTCAAGATGAATGCCGAAATTTTACATTTGGACATTAGATCCGAGTTCAGTGCTCGCCAATACTCCCTAATACTGATTTTGAACCAGATCGGTAGAGAACACGAGAAATTCAAGAAGGATGCCGAAATTTTGCATTTTGACATTAGATTCGAGTTCAGTGCACTTCTAAACGCCAGAATTCTGATATTGAACCAAATCGGTAGATAACTAGAGAAATTCAAGATGGATGCCGAAATTTTTAGATGTCAAAATGCAAAATGACTTCAGTCCACCTTCAAACTACCTTTGATAGAAATCAGTAAAAAATTTAAATGTTGACATTATAACCTTATTCTCCTTTTCTTCCAGTGGGTGGGTCTATTTTTATGGCACGGTAAGCAAGGCTTCCTTTATTTTTACCCATTTTGAAGGTACCTGAAGTTTAAAAAAAAAATAATAAATAAAATCTGTAAAACTGTAAATCAAGTTAAAAATAATTTATTAGATAATAATAAATATATTTTATTTCTACTTACCCGGTTTCTGTAACACCTATCTCCTCAATGATTCCTTCAAAAATCAAAGACACAGCGAACAAAATTGCCGCGAAAAAAATATGCGTGCTCCCGCCGTGACCGCTTTCTCACAACTGAATGAATTCTGTGAAATTCAATAGACATTTAGACATCGCGCCGCGTATTATTCCGCCATACATTTTTGTATGGCGGAGGATAGTTGAAAAATTCAGAAAGTTTAGGCGAATTACAATAAAAATCTAGAAACACTGAAGTGCTTTAAATTTAATAGCGTGTTTTAACATAATGTTTACTCTGAGATTACGGAAGGATTTTTGTTAAAAACGTTTACAACAGGTTCAGGAGAGATAATCGCGAAGGCCTTTTTCAACGTTTTAACTAAAGTTGCAGCATGTATAACTTATAAAATTTGTAAGATTACAGTAAAAAAAGTTTAATCACTAGTAACTTTACACATTTTTCTAACTACCCCTATATAACTTTTTAGTATTGCTGCTACTAGATGCGGATGCTACTGATAATGCGGAGCGATGTTTTCCAAACCCTACCCTTAATTTTTCAAGGTCCCTCAAAAACCCGCCAAATTTAAGATGTATTTTGTGACGTCATCAACAGTTCACCTACTTAATTACGATACGCATTTTATGTTTTTTATGTTGGTCTCCCTGAGTCTCACATAGATCTATATGCGCAGGCGCCGCACAATGGTTTTACTAGTATGGGAGAGTTGGAAACAATTCGAAATTTCAAATTGCAGGGATCACTAAATTTTGTTTCTATGTCTTGACACCACAAACAGCGCATCTTTCCCCATACCACCAAACTCATCAAAACGTTTCGTCACTGCGTAACACGTCAGCAAAGAATGACTTCCCGAGCAGTCAGGACGTTTGTGTGAAAATGCAACGTTTGTTATATAACATATAGGGACTAATAACTTTTTACACCGCTTGCTGGCAATCTTTTTTCAACATGGATCCAAAACCTTTGGGTGTGTACTAAAGATGTAAAGTATTTTTTTCATATATTTCATATGACAAATTAAAGATGTCTTTTTTAAAAAACATCTCGTGAATTAAAAAAAAATACGACGATTTCTGAAATAGTTAAGGTTTTAGTTTAATATTCCGTAATAAAATAAAAAATCTTACCGATTTTTGCGTCTCTACGGCCCAGTAATTTTTACGTAATTTACTTACTGCAAAATTTGATTCATAAATATTTGCTTCATAAATATCATTATTGTCACAGGTTCGGTTTACTTTACTTACTGTAAAATTTGATTCATAAATATTTGCTTCATAAATATCATTATTGTCACAGGTTCGGTTTCAAAGGATTTTTTCTTCAGACAAAAGGAGTTATTTGACATAGTGATGAACTCAAAGTGTCAACAGATGGAAAAAAAAAATTATATTTGAAAAATCAAATAAATAAACCTCACCAATTGCCTTAAAGAGGGGTTGGTTAAACTCTGTAAAAAGATCGCGGGCTTCAAATTTTGCTTTAAAAAAAGATGGAAAATTGCTCGTCGAGATGAAGCTAGATTTATGATGGAAAATAAAAAAAGTGACTTGAGACTCCGATTGGTTTTATATTGGACGCGATTTTCCATAAAAACGGCACGTCGTGGTCAAAAACACAATTTGAATGTAGTTCTGACCGATCCAAGCGCTTGAAAACCGAAGATCTTCGGAAAAGTGCACCACTTTCTCATTTGACGTTTGAGAAAGAGGTGCACTTTTCGGTCAATCGGTTGCATCAAATTATTAGAAGACATTATTCTAGGCGATCATCTTTTAACAGACAAGTGTACAAAAAATTTGAAGATAATCGCTCTTCTTAAAAACAGATGTTCATTAGGACGTGAGAGGATGCGATTATTCTAGTATTTTTATATCTTCAAGTGTACCTACATATGCGATTAGTTTGCAGGAAGTCTGACTATTGTAGCAAAATCCTTGCCCATCGTTCACCAGATATTGCCGCCCGATTAAGATTATCATAAGAGGCTCCGGAAGCTCGGAAGAAAGATTTTTTTAAATATCGTGAAAACTATTCTAGAAAATGTTCTTGTGAGAAATTTAATGAGGATGTTCTTAATTTAATGTTAGTTATATCTGATCCCGTCATAACTAGTTACCGGTAACCCCCAAATAAACAATTAAATCGTTTTCCTAAAGAAGTTTTCGATTTAATATTTCCTCCGGATATTCATTATATAAATATCTTTGGCACCGACGATGATGAAGATTGTTCATAGTCTGCATCAGAATGTTGAAAAAAAAAAAAAATAACTCGGCCTTTATTTTAACATGGATCTGGATATAAATAATTTAAATTTTAAGAAAAAAAAAAAAAAATTCTTGTTAATAAAATCCAGAAATCGTTAATAAAATCCAGTAAAACTTACTTAAATCAAATATTCTTATTTTTTGTAATAATACCGAAAAATAATATCACTTTTTTTCCTCGTTAAACCTGCCTGTGAATTGTTTCCAACTTATGGGGTATTCGGAACCACTGTGCGCCGCCGGCCATCTTGTTGTTACTACGCGTTATTGGTTTACTTCATGGCGTAGCGACATCAAGTACTTCGCAAATGACATGTTGAATTATGCTTGCAGTTAATTTTATGTTTTTAAAGATATTTTTCGTTTAAATGATCAATTCACTGTGATATTAGTGTAATTCAACATAATTACCAATGCTAGCGTTAATTTTTTTTTTCAGTTTTAGTCCTTTAAATAGCGTTTTGTTGGTTATTTATTTTTGTTTTACAAAAGATTTTAGGTTACGTCTGAATTTTTTTTTAATGACTTTTCCGCGTGAATTTAATAAAACTTCTATAAAAGTAATATTATTTAATAATGTAAAAGCCTTATGCATGTGTAAATAAACACAAAATAGAGAAATCAACGCATTAAATTGCGTAAAATCGAGTCCAAGATGTCATATTTTTCCAGTTATTTTTTCGGAATCATTAAAATATTTTTTTATCCTTTTTAATTGTATGAACTAGATAAAAAGTGAAGTGACAGTTTTATTCCAAATTCATAAAGTAAGAGGACTGTATTTTTTTAATTTTGAATTTTCCTAAATTTTTCGACCATTTAATAGAATATGTTTACGGTCAGCTGTTTTTTTTTTAAAGTTTTTCATTTTGAAACTTAAAATTACTACAATTTTCAAACACGATCGTATATGTCAGATACAAAAATCTAAAAGGCAATTCTATTTAGTTTCTATAAAGGTATATGCTTTAAGACATCTTAAAAAATAAGAAATATATAGAACATTCGTTTGTGTCATACCTAAATTCCCATACAAACGACGTACCTGGTTTATTTATGTAACGTACAGTGATTACCATCGTGACGTCACCACAGAGCATTACACAGCATACCAACTTGACGCTGTGTTTTATTGAGAATATTAAAAATGCACTTTTTAATATTTTTTTAAAAAATGTACGTTTAATATTATTGATTAAAACTTATATATTCAGAATCAGCGTTTATTGGTCTATATGAACATATTTTTTTATAGCCATAATATTTTTCACTGGAGTTCCTTAATTATAAAAATGAAAAAAAAAACAATTTGACTCACATTTTGGTTATATTTCAAAATTGGTGAGAATTTCCTGATAACGAAAACGCCTGATACTGACTGGGATGTTAATGAAGAACGTTTAGAAATAGATAAATATATTTATTACTCTCGAGCAGTCGTCAAGTTTACACAGGCTATCTTTCTAGGGTTAAAAAAGCAATAGCAGAATGAATAAACTAATTATGTGGATTACGTATTTTTCCTTTTAATTTTACTATCTAATATCTCCAACGATAAGTTGATCTTCGGAGATTATATCGGGTCAGGTCGGGAAGCCAATACCGGCATTTATCTCTCCATCCTTCCCAAGCTTCGAACCCGGATTGTCTATAAATGTGTTTGGCGCAGTTTGCGGCGGCAGTGATATCGTCAGTCATCAGATCTGTGAAAACATCAAGTCATAGTTATTATCTATTTCCAGTCAGTGGCTGAGTTGGCATCGCGATCGGGTACCACACAGGCGTCGCGTATTCGATTTCTCGGCTGACTAAGTCCTCCAACACAAGAAACATTTTCCGCTTACTGTGGTGGTAGTAGGAGATGTAATCTAAAAAATTAATACTAAAAATAATGGTGCTTAAGGATATCATCTACCCCTCGCACAATTATCCAAGAAGCTAACTATCTATACTATACTACAAGGTGATACAGGTATCATATGCATATTATTTTTTATTTTATATTTGTTTAATTGTATATGTTTCTTAACCATTTATATGTAATTTTTTTCCTTAACTGATTTAAAAAATATAATAACCATATATAAAAAAACATGGAATGACAGTTAAATAAAAAATATTTAATAATTTTAAGGTGAAGGACAATATTCCTTATTCTTAGAGTCGTAATCCTCTAACCCTCGTAATCTCTTCTGGATTATTTAAAAAAAAGCCCTACCTTCACACCGCATGTTGCAATCTCCTCCGGGACTCCCGTGTGTGCACCAGTATCCATCCATGATCTGGAACAGTCCCCAGACGGTGCGACCATTGGTTGTTGGTCCTCTGATATTCGTCCTCCCGCTACTCTCTGCTTCGACCAGACATACCCCTAAAAAAGAGAACAGTTTTATTTCAGTTTAGTTATGCGGGGTGTGAAATGTGCAATAATCCACAACCTGCCGAATTAAAGACAAGCAAAACTTTAAAGTTGGGCACAGTACACGGCGCGGCGGAGCCAGCGAGCCAAAACTCTTCGTATGTAGGGGAACTCAGAAAGCTTAACGTGTCTAGCAAAATTCAACCAGCCGAGCCAAAAACACGTGGCTTGACTCGGCCGTATGTGGCATATCCCCAATGGCATATTCGTTCACGGAGGAAAATTTCCTCCCTCTTATGGCCTCTTCACGCAGACGCGATTTTATTCTGGGTGTTATGGAAAAATATATACCTATTTGTATACCTTTGTACCCTTATTATTTCTTACAACCTGATTGTAAATTATAAACCTTTGTTAAAAATGGTTCCACGACAGATCGTTCCAACACCTCTTCCATAGGTTAACCCGAGTGGTTCGCTACGTTTGGTGACTTAGCAGGGGTTCCCGGGTTCAAGGGGTAAGGTTTGTCCAAGTCTTAGCAGCGGATGAGTCTGCCCACCTGCTGCATGGTGGACCGTGTACTGCAGTTGGAGGGATGGTTTGATACGTCCGTCACTCCTGGATATACTGCCCCTTAGATTCCTTCCCACCTATCATAACCTTTACCTTTCCAGAACTTCCTATCCTTCCCCTCCTTAAAAAACCCTCCATATAGCATCCCCTAAAATGACTTAGGCCCTGAGTGGGGTTAACGTAAAAAAGAAAATGCTTCTTCGCAGAGTCGAAATTATTGTTAGTAAAAATATTTTTACAACGGATTTTCACTCAAGATGCCTTCAGATATAAGTATATCGACTTTGGTTGTACGGCCGTTTATCCTCTTTGCATACTTAATTGAAGAAAAAAATTCTTCTAAATGATCAGGCCGGATGAATTGTCGCCGGACCAATTGTCCGCCGGACGAACTGTCGCCGGACCAACTGTCGCCGGACGAATTGTCGGGTCACCGTTAAAAATGTAAACACTTTCGTCCAGTCGTTTTGCAGAAATTCACGTGTAACATTGTCATCAAGTGGCCATTCTGCTGGGTTTTGTTTTTTTTTTGCATTTTAAAGGTCCCCGTTAAACGCCGATTCTATGTGTGTTTCAGCACTACATCAAATTGTAATTAACTGACAAACTATAAACAATAGTGATCTTCTTCTGCTGATCAAGCTGGATCCACTTGTTATTCGACTGGAATGACCTTTGACGTTTGGCGTCTACGTATGTACCTTCGACGAGACACGAGAATAACAAAGTCGACATAGAGCAAATGACAAAAACAATATACCTCATAGAGCAAATGACAAAAACAACTGTAAGGAATATAAAAAAAATGCTCGCAATTGCTGAACAAAATATTGAATATTAATTTTATCATATCAAAAAATATGCAACAATATATTCTAAATAAAAATCTTTTGTTATATTTTAGTATTTTGATAATAAACATTAATGAAGAGAATCAATTTAATTTACATGTGTATGTGATATGTATACTCTCACTATACTGTTGTTGGCAGCAAATGAATGTAAGGCTTTTAATGTAACGAAAATAGGATGCCATATACATGGAGTATGTGTGAACAACATTAATTACGCAGATGACATGGTTCTTCTTGCACCGTCACTAAGCGCATTACAGAAGTTACTAAGAATTTGTGAAAACTTTGCAAAAAACCATAACCTGTTATATAATACTACCAAGTCAGTAGTTATGGTTTTTAAAAACAAAAACGAAACCATTCAAACACCCTCAGTATGGTTAGATGACAGGAAAATGAATGTTTATCACAGCGTTAAGTACCTGGGACACATCATCACAGACGACCTTAAGGATATCGAGGATATGGAAAGGCAGAGAAGAGCGATATCTGTTAGAGCGGGTATGCTGTCAAGACGTTTTTACCTATGCAGCCCAAAAGTAAAAAGAATATTGTTCAACGCTTTCTGTACCTCGCTGTATACATCAGAACTGTGGGTTGACTACACTGTATCCCAATGGAACAAGTTAAAGGTTGTTTACAACAACGCATACCGTCAACTTTTCCGCCTACCGAGATACTGCAGTGCTACGGAAATGTTCCTGGAGGGACGAGTGCACACTTTCCGAGCACTTCTCCGCCACCGCATGGGAAGTTTATGGCGCAGACTACGCCAATCGAAGAATGCAATCATCACCGCCATGACTACCTGGTTGGAGTCCCCCCTGATGGCCCTCTGGAGACGGGAGACGATAAAATACCCTCCGTAAACAGCTGCATGAATTAATTTTACTGTTTATTATTATTTTTCTCATGTTGTTCATGCTTATTCGTTTTTTTTTTTTTTTTTTAATTTATTTATATGTTGTTATTTACTTTATTTTTAACATTAACCCATTTTTTGTTTCAAAATATGGAATGTATTGCATTGCACTACCCCTGCATACATTCTGGAATAAACTTTTATTATTATTATTAATGTATATATCAAACTGTATAACTAAAACAAATTCACTTTATATTGATAACATTGTTACATGTTACTCTCTTATAAAAATAATTGTTTATTTTTATTTTTCACACCTGTTAAACTCTAAACATACTAATGGTAGGATTTCAGGTGAATATTTTCAAATAAAAAATGTCTTTTAGTTATATTGATGATGAAAGAGATGTAAATTATTGTAAAGTTAATAATTTGCATGAATGGATTCAAATGCAGACTACAAGAAAATGTGAAACAAATAATCTAACTTGTGTAGAACTAAACATTAGGTCAATTTGCAAGTATTGGGATCTCTTTTATTCATATTTTAAAAACTGTATAAATCACATTGACATACTTATGCTTTGGGAAACAGCAATACGTTCAAAACATGTTGGTTTATATGAAATTCCCGGATTTAATTCATATCACTTTTGCAGAAGTTACAAATCCGGTGGAGGTATCTTGTTATATGTAAGAAATAATCTCACCTTCTCGCAAATATTTATAGACACAATATATTTTGAAAACGTTTTTGGAAAATTGACATTTAAAAATAACAAAAATTTAAATCTTTTAGCTATATACCGACCTCCGAATCTCAATAAACAAGCATTTTTGTCTGAAATATCTTCTGTGTTTAAAAATAATATTGACCCAAATGAAAGAGTCATATATTTTGGTGACATCAATTTAAACTTATTAAATAGAAATGATTCAGTCATAATAACTTATGAAAATATCCTTGCAAATAATTATTTTATAAAATGTATAGATGATGTAACAAGAGAAGTGATAGTTCAACAGAAAATAAACAGCTCGTGTATCGATCATTTTTTTGTAAGGATTAGCGGAAGACAATCCGCTGGAGCTTTCACAGGTGTGAGTTCAATTTCCTCATGCGTATATGATTATAACATTGCTGATCACCACACCACGGCTATTAATGTTCAGTTAGATTCTATAGAACAAGTAAACTTGAACAAAACTGAAAATTTAACGATTCTTTCGCAGAGACATATCGACAATAATATCCAAAATTATGATTGGAATTCACTTTTAGAAGAAAATGACTGTTCTATTATTTACTCAAAATTTCAGAATTATTTTGGTGACTTGTGTAAAAATAGCACAATTGTGATAAGTAAAAAATCCAAAACTTGGCCTTATGCGAAATACGATTGGATATCTTCCGATGTTTTATGTAAAATTAAAAAAAGAGATAATTTATATAAACGCTGGAAAAATTCTCCAACAAACAAATATTACGAGAAAGAATATAAATGTTTTAGAAATGTGTTAAATAAATTATTAGTTAAATTAAAAACTTCTTACTATAATGATAAATTCAAAAACTATTTTCAAGACTCAAAAAAAACATGGGAGGAGTGTAATAAAATTTTAGGAACTAAATGTAAAAATGACTGTGATGAAAATGCTTCTAAATATCTGATGAAAGGTCGAACAAAAGAAGGTTTAATTAATGATTATTATTTATTTTATATATTCAATAATTTTATTATTAAATTAATAAAAACAGTTTATTTTTAAACAAGTTCTGCTGGTAATTATTATTACGCGTGACAGCTGTTTCGCCTTCTGAGGGCATTATCAAACTGTGGTCATGCCACATACAGACAATCTATTTATAGTATTTTTGGATAGGTTTGTACTATGACTCATTTCTAATTTCTGATTAAAAATGACTGAAATTATTAATGGTTATTATTTTCTCAATAACTGTTATTTCCCATTTCGACTGAAAGTCGTTAAACAATCTAATTGTGAGTCATTCACAAATGTTGACTCATGGTTTTCTTTTCAAGTATAATTAGTTATTTAAAAATTGGTTTTGAATACATCTAAAAGCGGAGAGTGTATTATATTTTTTTGTTCATTTATTAAAATTGCTTTAGGATTATTATTATGTTTGTTAATTTCCAGCTGTTCTAAAAGATTAAGTTTACGTCCTTTATTTTGGATGTGTAAAGGAGTTGGCTTATTATCATCGCTAAGTGAGTGATTCTCATCTAGGAGATGCTTGGCAAATTGTGATTGAATTTTATTATTATTTTTAAATGATCGCATGTGTTCTTTGAATCTAATATTAAAAGACCGGCCAGTTTGTCCAATATAAACAGCGTTACATTCGTCACACTGGAGTTTATAAATGCCGCTATTTTTAAGTTTGGGTGTTTTACTTTTTGAATTTTTAAGAGATGATCCCAAATTATTATTAGTGCGGAAGGCAATGTCTAATCCACAATTTTTGAGAATTTTAGCAATTTTATTAGATGTAGGTCCTGCAAATTCTAAACACGCAAATTTATTATTAGTTTTATTATTAATCGCTGGGTAAATTGAGTTAAGGTTAATTTTGTATTTTTTATGACTAATTAATTTGTATTTTTTATGACTAATAATTCCGCACTAATAATAATTTGGGATCATCTCTTAAAAATTCAAAAAGTAAAACACCCAAACTTAAAAATAGCGGCATTTATAAACTCCAGTGTGACGAATGTAACGCTGTTTATATTGGACAAACTGGCCGGTCTTTTAATATTAGATTCAAAGAACACATGCGATCATTTAAAAATAATAATAAAATTCAATCACAATTTGCCAAGCATCCCCTAGATGAGAATCACTCACTTAGCGATGATAATAAGCCAACTCCTTTACACATCCAAAATAAAGGACGTAAACTTAATCTTTTAGAACAGCTGGAAATTAACAAACATAATAATAATCCTAAAGCAATTTTAATAAATGAACAAAAAAATATAATACACTCTCCGCTTTTAGATGTATTCAAAACCAATTTTTAAATAACTAATTATACTTGAAAAGAAAACCATGAGTCAACATTTGTGAATGACTCACAATTAGATTGTTTAACGACTTTCAGTCGAAATGGGAAATAACAGTTATTGAGAAAATAATAACCATTAATAATTTCAGTCATTTTTAATCAGAAATTAGAAATGAGTCATAGTACAAACCTATCCAAAAATACTATAAATAGATTGTCTGTATGTGGCATGACCACAGTTTGATAATGCCCTCAGAAGGCGAAACAGCTGTCACGCGTAATAATAATTACCAGCAGAACTTGTTTAAAAATAAACTGTTTTTATTAATTTAATAATAAAATTATTGAATATATAAAATAAATAAAAATTAAAATGGAGTTCTACAAATTAAACTTGATAACAATAAATTTAATTAATGATTTTGTTGATTATTTCTCTGAAAGTGTTTACAATATGTTACATAATTGCAACCATAAGACAACTAAATTTGAACCAGAGGCGATGCCTCAAAGCATGTACCTACCGAGGGCAACAGCGGCGGATATAGAAAGCATTGTTAGACAAATGAAGAGTTCTTCTCCAGGAATTGATAGTATCAGAATGAGCGATATTAAAAAACATATTTTAATCCTAGGTCCAATTATAACCCATTTTATAAACAAAATCTTATTTCAAGCAAAAATCCCCGATGACTTAAAATGTAGTATCATAAGACCTGTATATAAGGGAGGTGACCACACTGTATTGGGTAACTACAGACCAATTAGTATCTTGCCATCTCTAGAAAAAATTCTTGAAAAATATATTCAAATAAAATTAATAAAATATTTAGAAGATTTTTCTATAATAGATACTAGATACTAATCAATACGGTTTCCAAAAAAAAAAGAGTACAGAATTGCTGCTTCAAAAATTTGCCAACATGATAAATAATGAATTAAACTGTAAAAAACATACATTAGTCTTATTTATAGATTATTAAAAAGCTTTTGATACTATTGATCATGGTAAATTACTTAAAATACTAGAAATTATAGGAATACGAGGAAAACTACTAAAACTTTTTGAAAATTACTTAAACAACCGATGCGTGAAATTAAAACTCTTAAACTCTTTAAGTAAAAAAAAGAAGTTTTTTGCCGGCGTTCCTCAAGGTTCCATATTAGGTCCAATTCTGTATATTATATATGTATCTTTTATTAAATTAATTTTTAGACATGTAAAGTACTTTTTATACGCGGATGATACTGCTTTAGTGATTTCTAGCAGTGATTTGCAAACTTGTATAGATCTTTTACAAAAAGACTACATTGAACTCTTAAAGTGGTCTCATGACTCTGGCTTAGTCATAAATGCCAAAAAAACTAAATTGTTACATATAAGATCCCCTAATGTTAAGGTATATATTACACCTGAAATAAAGACACATACATCAGATTGTTTACACAATGGTATTCCTGCAACGTGTACATGTGAAAATATGGAACTAGTTAAAGAATATGTTTATTTAGGTGTTATTATTGATTGCTTTTTCAAGTGGGATATACAAATAAACAAAGTTTGTGCACGACTAAGATCAATTGTAAGCAGATTGTATAAACTAAAAATTTTTGTTCCTATCTGCACACTTCGAATAATTTATTTATCTCTAGCTGAATCTGTTATAAGGTATGGAATAACAGCTTGGGGATTTTCCTGTAAAACAAATATAGACCATGTTCAATCAGTGCAAAATTCATTGGTTAAATTATTAGCTGAAAAAAATTTATACAAAGAAAGGCATAATATTCCATACTTTTATCAGAGTCTCAAAGTTCTTTCAGTGAGAGCAATTCTGTGGTACAAAATTATATTTCAGCACATAAATAATCCTTTATATATTAACAGGCTGGAACACAAACATAATACTAGTTTTAACTTTAATGAAGGGCTAATTGTACCTAAGCATACAAATAAATATGGACAAAGAACGTTAAATTACATGATTCCCAGTTTTTTAAATATGTTACCTGCTGAAATTAAAAACTGTGCCCAAAACAAACAATTAATGAATTTACTGAAGACTTGGCTTACGGAAAGAATTAATTTGTATTAGCTTACAATGACATATTCTTCTAAACACTTTAAAAATGTTATTTATGTTTACAAAAATTTATTTTTATCGATATTACTGTAAAAAATTAAATTTTATTTTATATAATTGTAAAAATGTAACTATTAAATCACTATTATAAGATCGTTAACGTAAAGAACCCGTTAGACAAACTGCTAAAAAGTAGTTTATCGGGACTTTTTGTCTTGTATTTGTAAAATGAATAAAATAAATAAATAAAAAAAATAAAAAAAAATAACCAATATACGTACTTTCGACGGCGATATTTAAGGTAGTCCTCCCGTGTGAAGGCTCTTTTGAAACGACTTCGAAAAGGAGGTGGTTGTCAATTCGACGTTTTTTATTTTATTTTTATGTTTGTTACCTCAGAATTTTCGATTGGGTGAACCGATATTGATGATTCTTTTTTTATTAGAAAGCTGATGCTTTTCGTGAGGTCTTATTTTAATTTGGTCCAGATCTGACAATGGAATCCATGAAAAAACCACATATGTCTTAAATTTGCAATAAGTATGAGCGCAACAAATGGACGAATAACTCAATATTACGCCAACAGATTTCGATGATTCTTTTTTTGAAGTAAAACTTCTTTACGCACGATCGTCACTAAAAATAAAAAAAATTGAAAAAATTTTAACAAAACAAAAAACGACTTAAAAAAATGCACTAAAAAGTAAAAAAATAATTTCGTACGATTGTTATTTTTGGATTCGGTGTCAGCCAAGATCTCCACATCTCACCTATAACTACCTATGTATGTAGTTACCTTGGCTGACACCGACTCCAAAAATAACAATCGTACGAAATTATTTTTTTACTTTTTGATGCATTTTTTTAAGTCGTTTTTTGTGTTGTTAAAATTTTTGCTTTTTTCGCTTTTATAAGATTTTTTATTTTGGAAAACTAAATAAACATGCAATTGCGAACTTTTAACCACACATTTAATCATATTTTCAACACACTTTTCAAGTTGCACGGAAACTTGGTCACCCATCTTTAAAAAAACTTTTGCGGTTACGACGAATGCGGGCGCTCTGCTTATCCGAAACAAAAAATCATCCGACTTTTTAATTTGTGATGTATTGTATAACTAGTTTGTGAACTGAGATTATTAAAAAAATATCGAAACGGTAATTTTTGGCGTGTAATTTTTTTTTATATTCCTAGTTCAAAAACTAGTCTATACTTCACAGATAAAAATGCCGTTTGATTTGTTTGTTTCAGATAAAATGCCCGCAATCATGGTAACCTCATTATTGAAGGTGAGTGGCTAAGTTGCCGTGGACTTCAGGAACGAGGAATGATTTTGGGCTGAAAAGTTTGCAGTTGTATATAATAACAGACTTTGAATAGAACCTCCACAGAACGTGTTTTAGAAAATTAACTTCAAATATTTGATGAAAGAATCAATTTTTTTAAACAACCAATCCTAACAGTTCTGTCAAGTCAAGCAACGTTACGCAGCCACATGTCACGAAGATAAAGAGCGTTTATTGTTAAAAATATAGAAGCAGAAATCACAAAAAATATTAAATCACCGTGGAATTCAACAATCAATGGCGACCATTAAAGCAGGGGAGAAAAATTTATTCAATTGACAAACGGCCGCGGATGTGAAAACATTACTAATTAAAAAAATTGTTCTTGGAAAAAAATACACACCATTTACACAGCCTGGGGGCTAGTTTATCTCTGTTTTAGGGATGATGTCTAAACGAAATTTGGAATTTTCCAAAGTATTTTGAATGTTCTATATATTTCTTATTTTTGAAGGTGCCGTAAAAACCAGATATAATTACCTTTTAGATTTTTGTATTTAAAGTACACTTTAGTTTTAAAAAACTGCCATATTTTAAGATTTAAACACGAAAAAAAATGTTAAATAATTTCTTACCAAAACATTTTTGATGAAAGTGTATTGAAATATTTAACAAATAATTTTTTTTTTAAATACAGACCTTTTATATAATGAATTTGAAATGAAACTGTCACCTCACTTTTTCCTCGTGCATACAATAAAAAAATTATAAAAATTTCAAAGTTTTTTTTAATGCCAAAACATAACCTTAAAAATATCTCTGACATTTCAACACATTTCTTGCACCACTAAAGATGTTAATTTCTTTGATAAGTTTGCCAACACATGAATTTGATATTAATATTTATAAAAAACACCACTTTTAAGAAATTCTCATAAAATAAAGATTTAAAAACGTAAATTTGAACTTTTATGTAACCCAAAACAATATTTTGACAGTTCAACTTTAAAAGTACTATTTATTGTGCAATTATTTGATAGAACTGATGTAAAACCACACAAATAACACGGCAAATATTTTAATTACATGAATAGAAGAGAGAATTGGTCACTACATTAGAAATCATTCAGTAAAATCTCAATATTTACTAAAAATATTCCCGCCACATAAAAACTAAACTGCTATTTTTTGCGCGGGCAAGATAGTACAAATGTGCAAGCGCGACGCCATCACCACCTAGCGGCTATGAATGAAAACAAAAATTTGTATGAAAAATTGCAGTGTTGCCAAATTTAAAACGCGTTTTAAAGTGAAATCCATTTTTAGTAATATTTCGTGTTTAAGTGTAAATTTGTTGTATCCATGATACTACAAAAACATCGGTCGTGCTGTGGTTTTTTTTTAGTAAGGCCGATAGTATATAAGCAGATAATAGACGTTACTATGTTAGACGGACCTACAAGGTTGAGTGCTTTGAAACATGTTTACTAACAGAATGAAAACGTTATTTTTACTTACAGTCCGCAAGTTTATCCCTGGGGAAACCTTGTCTCAACAATTCATGCGCCAACTCGCCCCTGGTGAATTTCCTCGCTTCCCCCACATGGATGGCAGTAACGCCCAACAGAACAACAACCAGGAACTTCATTCCTCAACGCAGTTATAAGTTAAACTGATACTGACGCTGATTTCCTACAAGTATTTAAACATAATTGAAAACCGCAGAGAAACTCACCAATTTTTATGCGCAAGACTTTTGGTAAATTTATTTAGGTACCATAAACAATTACTATACATTTATATGAATCACATTCGGAAATGCGCACTCCTATTTGAAATAACAGATAACATATAATTTTTAATACGATAAATTCAACAGCATCCCAATATTGTTTTAAAAGCGAACCCGATGATATTTTCCAAATGTATATATTAGTGTCAGATACGTTTTTAGATTTTCACGGCCAAACGCATTTTCGTTAGCATTTTCGTGATCTGACACATCGTCGGATCTGCCGGATCTGCCCTGATGATTGACACTGCAACACTGTCCGAAACGTCGGCTAAAGAAGGAGATAGCGCAACACGGCGCTAACACCCCGAAACACCCCATAACGAAAATATTAGTATCATGTTGTAAAATTTAATGGCGGCCGGCGTGTTCTAGGGGTAAAGTTCTTTACTCGCAATCCGAAGATCGCGGGATCGATAGCGTGGGCAAATAAAATTTATTTGAATAATTTGTCTTATTTCACAATTATTTCATTTAAAATTATGTATAGTATTTGCGGCACGTTCCAGAGTGAAAGATACTCTCAGTATCGCCCTGGTGTAAGACCACCATTCAGAATTGAAAGATTCTTGAAATGGCGTTAGCCTTGTTTGGTGACCAGATCTGAATAGCCAGGTACTTCCGCACCTTTCCCTTCCTCATCTACTAACCCCCCTCCCCCACTACCTTAAGCCTCACAACATACCCAAATTAGGGATGCCTTAGTCTCACTGGCTCCAGATTGGAGCAGTTGGGACTTTAGTGAGGTATTCATATAGAAAATAAAAAAATGAAATTATCTACGCTAATGAACGATGAGGATTCCGGTGATAAATATTCTAAATTAAATTTAATTTGGGAGGCGCGAATGGGTACCGCCGCCCCGGGAACCTTTATTGGATAACCAACACCGCTGCCATATGTCACCCCAAGTGGTTCGCTACGTTTGGTGATTTAGCAGGGGTGTCTGGGTTTAAGGGGTGAGGTTTGTCTAGGTCTTGGAGGCGGATGACCAGGACACATCGAACCCCTGATTCCACCCACCCCTTAAACCCTTTTTCTTCCCAGAACTCTCCTCCCCTTCCTTTTGTCTTAAAAAACCCTCCACACAGCATCCCCAAAAACGACATAGGACCTGAGGGAAATTATTTTCTTAATCCTTTATCTTTTTCCGACTTATTAACAGATCGGTTAGTGACTCTATATATTATGACATAGGCCCTGAGGGAAATTATTTTCCTCAGGGCCTATGTCATAATACATAGAGTCACTAACCGATCTGTTAATAAGTCGGAAAAAGATAAAGGATTAAGAAACTTACATATGTGTGAATAAGACAGCACGATTTTTTAATTAAACAAAAAAACGCTCTAACCTGCTGTCTGTGTAATTCTTACAAAGCGTTCTTCCTTTTTAATGCATGCGTTTATTTGACAAATTATTAACACAAAAATATTGCGGTCAAAAAGGCAATACGAAACATAAATAATATTTTATTTTATTGGTCCCAACTGTTCCCAACCGTCTGAAGCCAGTGAGAATATGGCATCTAATATGGTATACAAAATATGATCTAACATTGAAATTGTTAAGAATTATATCTGGTCATTCTGATTGCAGATACGATTTACTTTTTATTGCAAAAATATTAACCACCTCTTAACAATATATTCACCTCCTAACAAGTTGACCACCTCCTTACATGTTGACCACCTCCTAACATGTTGACCATCTCCTAACATGTTGACCACCTCCTAACATGTTGACCATCTCCTAATATGTTGACTACCTCCTAACATGTTGACCACCTCTTAACATATTGACCACCTCCTGTATGTTGATCAACTCCTAACAAGTTGACTACCTCCTAACATGTTGGCCACCTCCTTAGCACGTAAGAAACTTTAAGGTTAATAAGTTTTTTTTTTAAATTTAATTTACTGACAATATAAAATAAAGTTAAATTACAAAATAAGTTATTGAAGTTAAATTATAAAAATTATATACAAATTTACTTATGTAACAATAATATTTTTTTGGAGATTAGCTACTGAGTTATACCTTACTGGAATTAGCACAAACTCAACTTTCCATAATTAATTTTATTTCTTCAAATTTTGCAAATTCACTTTGTGGCACCATTTTATTAATAAAATAATTAAAAACACTTTGTTTTTACCACAATAATCTTTATTTAAAAAGTCGACATGTTTTGAGAACGATGTTCTCTTCATCAGGACATTACATGTACTAAATACTAAATTATCAAGCACAAAATGTGTAGAATAAAATATGTTTGTATGTATACATGTATATATAAAATCATCAAACTGCTTCGACTTGCAGCAATAACTTTCTTCTCTGTCTGTTCCTATATCGGTAGAGTTTTGTTGATCACTTGGTAATATTAGACACCTCGCAAAACTAAAAAATATTTATTGTTATATGTAAACACCTATTTTAATTGTAAATCTCTAATTTTAGGTCACATTTGTAAAATATATATGTATGCCACTAGTTTTCAGTCAGTAGTAATAAGTCTTAGTCGTAAGTCACTAGCTATGTACATAATAATATATAAGTCTCAAATGTAAGTACCTAGTTATAATTTTGAATCTTTGTTGTAAGCCTGTCGTATTAATCTTATTTTATTGTATGCTTATATGTACAGCGCCCTTGAGGTGATTTTTCACGAAAACGGCGCTTTATAAATCAGCCAAATATTATTATTATTATTATTAAAGACAGGCGTGGGTGGAAATGGAAATAGTTGGAGGGGGGAAGAGGGGTCGAAAGCGGAGGAGCTTAGAAGATAGACAGGGGGGAGGGGGTTGCTTAGAAGATCATAGACAAAATTATAATGGAAATATGTTTAAGATGGGGTTATTCACAAAATTAATTTGGTTTTTTACGGTGCTCCAGATTTTATGTCCGTGTTAAATCTTTCCCAAATGAAAGACTAAACCCTTTCACACACTTTTCCACAAATTAATATGTAGTAAATTCACGCAATGTAAGTGCACTATATAAGTATAATAATTACAAAACAATACAAGAACAATACGTCAATCCACCAGAAACATAATGGGAAAATATTTCACCGACTCCAGATATTTTCATATCAGAGGGTTCGGCTCTGATGAAATCCTAACTGGTCCGATAAATCCTACTGATCCCTTAATATAAATATTTAAAAAATCTTTCGTAATCCTACATGTATTTAAAATGACCGACTTTTGCATTTTTATGTACAAATTTTTTGACAAATCTAATACGCCTACATTTTGAATGAGAGAGCTAGGTATAATGCCAGTAGCCAAAATAACAAATGGTAATATTTTTATAGTCTGAGAATGCCAAATTCTTTTAATCTCATTTCCTAAATCTGTATATTTTCTTATTTTTTCAGAAACAGTTTTCTGAATATTACAAGAATTTAATAATATATATTTTACGGTGCTCCAGATTTTATGTCCGGGTTGAATCTTTCCCAAATGAAAGACTAAACCCTTCCACACACTTTTCCACAAATGAATATCTAGTAAATGAACGCAATGTAAGTGCACTATATAAGAATAAAACAATACAAGAACAATACGTCAATCCACCAGAAACATAATGGGAAAATATTTCACCGACTCCAGATATTTTCATATCAGAGGGTTCGGCTCTGATGAAATCCTAACTGGTCCGATAAATCCTACTGATCCCTCAATATAAATATTTAAAAAATCTTTCGTAATCCTACATGTATTTAAAATGACCGACTTTTGCATTTTTATGTACAAATTTTTTGACAAATCTAATACGCCTAAATTTTGAATGAGAGAGCTAGGTATAATGCCAGTAGCCGAAATAACAAATGGTAATATTTTTATAGTCTGAGAATGCCAAATTCTTTTAATTTCATTTCCTAAATCTGTATATTTTCTTATTTTTTCAGAAACAGTTTTCTGAATATTACATACAAGAATTTGGAATAGCGACATCAATGATATAAGTTATTTTCTTAATTTTGTCATGTAAAACTATATCGGGTCTATTATGACTAATTGTTCTGTCTGTCAGAATAGTTTTATCATAATAAATTTTATAAAATTCATTTTCTAAAAATGAATTTGGTTCATATTCATAATATGGTACATTACGGCAGTCAATCAAGGTATGTTTAATTACCAAACTTTGGTGAATTATTTTTAAAACTTGATTGTGCCTAAATGTATACTCGGACGGCGCTAATACAGAACATCCCGATATAATATGTTCTATAGTTTCCGGAAAAGCCAAACATTTTCTACATAAATCATCAATTTGATTTGCATCTTTGATGATATGCTTCCTATAATTTTTAGTATTAATGACTCTATCTTGTATAGCAAGCATAGAGCCTTCTATTTCTGCGCTCAACTCTCCAATACTCAACCATTTGTTTGACGAAAATTTGTCAACATATGTTTGGTTGAGATAATTGAAGTGTTTTGCGTGAAGAATTTTATTTGACCAGGAATCTAATAATTCCTGGTTGGTATTTATAAGAATGCTGGCATTCTCGTCGTATAAATTTAATGGTGAAATATTTCTATCTGCCTTGCAAATAATTTTGTGCATTTCTGAACTATCAGCTTTCCTATGGAAAAAATTTCTTAGCATTTCAACCTGATTATGTTTTAAAGATGTTATTTTGACTATACCTCTACCTCCTAAATTTCTGGGTAAATTAATTCGTTCTACAGCTGAATTTGGATGATGTCAATAGAAATTAAAATATTTTAATAATATTTTAATTTCTATTGACATTTTTCCTAATTTCTAATATTTTTAAAAGATCTAATTGAAAACCACTAACGTCAGTTTGTAAAATTTTAAAACCAGTATTTATATCAAATGAAAGGTTAAATTCAATTAGATGGTTAGCAAATTCCGAATAATTATTGCTATTTAGACATCTCAAGTGTTCCTTAATCCTCGTTTCAAAATTTCTGCAAGTTTTACCTACGTAAAAATGATTGCAATCATTACAATTCAATTGGTAAACTCCGGATTTTTTCATTTTTTTGTCTTTGTCCTTGTTATTTAAAATATAATTTTTCAATTTATTATTGGTATACAAAGCTGGCTGTATTGTATTAGGGATTTTTTTCCCGATTAAATTGGAGGTTTGATGATTTACAAACAATATTTTTCTCCATTGTTTTATAATATTATCACTAAGCAATGGGTAAATGTAGGACAAATGAAATTTTTTCTTATATTTTTTGTTCAATATGTTGTCTATTAATTTGGGGTTATAGCCATTATTAGATGCAATTATTTTAATTGTGTTGAGTTCAGCTTTGAAATTCTTTGGGGATAGCGGGATATTAATTAATCGATTTATCAAATAATGGAAAGCTAAGAATTTTTGTGAAAATGGATGGTTAGATGAGTTGTGTATAATTATATCAGCGTATGTTTCTTTTCGAAAAATATTAAATCCAATCTTATTTTTAATTACAGCTAGGTTTAAATCTAAGAAATTTATGCTACAATTAATTCCTATTTCTAATTTAAATTTAATGTTTTTATGAATTTTGTTCAAAAAATTAAGGAACATTTGAAGTTGTATTTTGGTACCGGTCCATATACAAAAAAATATCATCTACGTAACATTTATAAAAATACACATATTTAAGTAATAAGGCAGAACTATTAAAGATTTTATTTTCTATATGGTTTAAAAATATATCAGCTACCAAGCCACTGGTACTTACAATTGTTATAATTTTGTCTATGATCTTCTAAGCAACCCCCTCCCCCTGTCTATTTTCTAAGCTCCTCCTCTTTCGACCCCTCTTCCCCCCTCCAACTATTTCCAATAATTTAGTATATATAATGTCCTGATGAAGAGAACATCGTTCTCGAAACATGTCGACTTTTTAAATAAAGATTATTGTGGTAAAAACAAAGTGTTTTTAATTATTTTATTAATTAATTTTATTATTTGAGGATATCAATTTATTATTTTGTTTTACGTTCATTCGAAGGCTGGGTAACTTCGACCAAACGTCAATGCTGGGTAATAATGAAATGCCTACCTGATTTTTATACGTTTTTACAAAAAAGTTAAAAAAAACATCAACAATGTCACCAAAATTTCATTTACTTTTTTATTCCAAATAATATCAGAAATCACTTGTTAAAGTAAATCGAGTAATCTCTTCACTCCATATATACACAATATACTATAATATTATTACGAAACTGATTTACTATTCTAATGTGAATACGGATTTCAAAAAAATACTTTAATCAATACATTATTTAACAACATACTTAATTAAAAGAAAAAATCCATTAGACACTGCAAACTTTGTTCTTCAATTTTTTTTTTAGATGGCGTGCTAGATATAAAAAAAAATAAAAAAAGCGATATAATATTGAAAGGGTTCAGAATCAGACCACTTCTAATGGGTTCTTGATTGCAAATCACCTCCCCTATCACCTCACTTTATTTGATCCATGGTTTACTAAACACTCTGTATATTTTGTCGTTTTTATTAGTAGATACTCAATGGGTTTTTTTCACAAACTATGAATAACGTAATTGGTTAACATTTATTTTTATGATTCTGACCATTGTAATGTAAATGTGTAATAATTTTAATATTTTCATTCATAATAATCATTGATTTTAAAAACTATCTGACACCGCACATTCCGAAACGGTTACAACGTCATTATGGCTTGGAAAACACCACTGACTGGTAGTCTTACCTGTCACGGCTGTCACCAAAATTGCCCGGCGTGACGTCAACGCCGTCAAATTCACGAATAAAAACGAACATGTCATTTTGGTGGAAAATAGAAAATAGTGGTACCGTAAAACGAAACTTTCAATTTGGGAGGCAGGTATGAGTACCGCCACCCCGAGAAACATTTATCGTTAACGAACACCTCTGCCATAGATCACCACAAGTGGTTTGCTACGTTTGGGGACTTAGCAGGGGTGCCCGTGTTCACGGGGTCAGGTTTGTCCGGATCTTGGCGGCGGATGTGTCTACCCACCAACAGCGTGGCAGGCCGGATCGGGAGAGACGGGTTGAGGGAGATCTTTTGACCTCTCCAGCAGGACTCTCTCGGATTATTGCCTTGCATCGCAGTGGAAAGGATGGATGCAGTCGTCTGTCATTTCTGGACACAATAACACCTAGCAAAGATATTGAAATACAAAGTAGATATGCTGTGATGTCCGCGCGACTGTCGGCAAACTACTTCCTAATCGGTGTAGTTTGCACACAAAAATAATTTTTTCATTTCGTTGATATTTTGAAGGTGTGCATTAGTATGGGTCAACAATATAGTTTGAATATGAAAAGAATTCGTTAATTTAGTTTAAGGCGAGACATAACCACGTTTATCAGGGGTTTTTCCGAGGCTCACATTTCAATTTATTTCGGCGAATTCGTAATTGAATTATCATTTTTATTTCCATGCCTCACAAGGGATGCAAGTTATTTATATTTTAGGTTAATAAAAACCGTACGTTGCCAAGATTTTTTTAACGTACAACTAAAGTTGAGCACCAGATTTTATTTTTCTAGAAACTTCGGGAGGTATGCATTTAAAAACATCTTAAATATTAGTATCTCGTTCTTCAGAATTAAATTAAATGAACCCGGCGGAAAGGTCGAATTTCCAGGCATGCAAGGGTGAATTCGACCGCACGCCCGTCCAATACGCCGTGCCGCGGGCGAATATTTGTTTAAACGCTTTTTTCACTTACGTCGTTAAGATTGCCACATTATTTTTCTTCTTGTTCTTTTCTTTGATAGGGCAGATTCGACAGTAGGTCCGTCCAACACATGGGTCGCGCGTCGCAATTTGTATGCACGGCTTCTTTACTTACGTCGTTAATATTCAGAATATATATTAGGCTATAGTGTCGTCTTAACCTTCGTTTAGTTTATTCGTTAATTGGTAAATATCGGCGACACCCGGAAGCGCGTCCCACCCAATGAAAACTGCGGGTAGCACATCTCTTATATTTAAATATCTTTGACCCCCAGATTCCTACCCACCCCTCATACCTTTTTCCTTCTCAGAATTTTCACTCCTTCCTTTTCCTAAAAATACCCTCCACACAGCATTCCCAAAAACGACATGGGCTCTGAGTGGAATTATTTTCCTAGGGCCTCTTGTATGGAGCTAATGAAAAAAAACACATTTTAAATCAATAATATAAAAATTCTTCATTAACGCAATTTTTTTCCAACATAAAAAAGTCTGTGAAAATTCCCTATTATTGTTTTTTTATTTGAATGCCTTTATGCAAGCAGTGAAAAGTCTAGTTGGTGGTATTACTTTCGATTGCTCCGAAAAGTAGAACTTAAGTTTATGTAAAAAAAAAAACTTCTCAAGTTACACACCGTCTTTCAGAGTTTGAGACCCGACCTTTCCAGGTTTTGTAGTTCTTCCCGGCACTTCCACAACGGTCCACGGTCGACGTTCTTCCATTCATCTTTCCATTGTGGAGTTGCTTTCTTTTCCTTACGCTTCGTTAGGACGTCTTCTTTTTTTCACTACATACCACAAGGCAGGGACGACAGTACCCGTGGGTAAGTAGTGAGGAGTGGAAGGACCCGGGCCTGGTTATGCCTTTACCTTTATGGTTTTAGTTGATGTTAATAATATTTAAGCTACTTGCCGAAATAAAAATTATGATTAAGTCCACCACAAACCATTTCCCGGAAGCAGTTTGAGATTTTTGAAATTTTGTTAACTGTATAATTTTTACGTTCTATGAAGATGAGTATGTACAATATAAAAATAGAAACAGATATCATATATGTGGTTTTCTTGGTCTTCTTCACTAAAAGTTCCCGTGCTGGGTTATATAAAGGTTTTTTTAGTGTCGTTTATGCTTCAACTTCAAGATTTGGTTAGGGTCTTTTCAGTAACTTCCATGTCGATGTTTTATTAAATACAACAGACATTTTTCTGATGATTCCAAGCTAAGATTTGATGGTCTTGGATCTTATTAATTAAATTAATTTCTTCCATACGGAGAGACCGTTTATTAAATAAAATAAAAATTACACAACTAAAAAGTCAAAAAGTAGAACGAGTATTTATAATAATAATAAACGTTTATACTGGTATGTGGGGAGGGTAGTGCAGTCCCGTACATTCCACAAGGATATATATAATACATACACTAAATATTTGAAAGAGAAAAAAAGAAAGCTTGTGAAAGTTTTTGCGTGTCCATCCCTACGCTCTGGTTTTACGATTATGAGAGGTATCTGCATGTTGTATTTTTGAGATGATGAACCAGAATATGTTTGGTTTAAATTTTTTTTTGTATAATTCGTGCAATGTTTATCATTATCTGCTAGAAAAGCCAATTTGGGTTTTTAAAGAATCTGAACCTCTCTAAATTAAAAGCAAGTCGTATCTTGAAATCCATCTCACGGACATCAATTTTTCAATGTCTAGCACATGAAAAATCAGGGGATTTCACACTTCATTTTGAAAAATACTTTTGATTTTTTTTGTAACATAATAAAAACATATTTTTAATTATAAATAAAAACTTTAAAAAACGTATTTTTACAAATATCGACAAAGTAGTATAAGACATTGTAATTGATGACAATCGATCAACGACGTGGTATACAACTTATTGCTAAATAAGATATATGTAAGCACAAAAAAAAACAATGCCAACCATTACACCACTAGCCATTGTCAAAACAGCGGGGTAAATTAATGAATTTATGCTGCATTTCGATTTTTCTTATTCGCCTTGTGTAATAATGTACCTAATGATATGTACTGAAAATAAAAATTATTTTGTTAGTTTGAATCCTAGAATGTATTAAAATCATATCCGAAATGTTACACACCAACATCACTATATCAAAAAATATGTTGTTTAATTTGTTATCTGCAGGCCAGTAATTTGAAAAGATTTGCGATGAAAGATTCATTTAGGTACCTACACCTACACTTTCATTATTTTTTAATTTTTTTTTAATACCGCACAAGAATCCCAACAACTCCCAACCGCCTGGAGCCGGTGCGAATGGCTATGGCCTCCCCAATTGGGGTATGTTGAGAGGCTGAAGGTAGTGGGAAGGAGAAGGATATGGGAAAGAGAAAGGAGAGAAATATCCGGCTATTCAGATCGAGACAAACAACATCTCTGCATTAGGTCACCCCAAGTATTTCGCAACGTTTGGTTACTTAGCAGGTGGGCCCAGGTTCATGGGGTGAGGTTTGTCCGGGTGTTGGCAGCAGATACGCCCGCCCACCAGCTGCATGGCAGGCCGGATCGGGGGAGCCTTTTGAGGAAGTCCCTTTGACTTCTCTAGCCGTACTCTCTCGGAATATCGCCTTGCACCGTGGTGAGAGGGATGGATTCATGCATCCGTCACTCCTGGACTCACTGAACCCCAGATTCCTACCCACCCCTCATACTCTTTTCCTTCCCAGAACTTTCTCTTCTTCCTTTCCAAAAAAGACCCTCCACACAGCATCGCCAAAGATCACATAGGTCCTGAGGGGAATTATTTTCCTCTGTATGGCTCCTGTATGGAGCTAATATAAAAATAATAAAAAAAATTACGTTGCGCACGCCGAGATTTTCGAGTTCAATTGCTTTCGTTTCTACCACGGAGGCCGTCACGAAAAAAAATTACGTTATAGTCAAATAGTTCGACCGGTCAGTGGTTGAGTGGGCATAGCTCTTGGGTCTCACCTGGGCGTCGCATGTTCGATTCCTCGGCTGACTAAGTCCTCCATCAAACATTTTCGGCTTTCTGTAGTGGTAGTAGGAGATTTTCAAACATTGTTGGGTTATTCGTAACCCGGGAATGTTTTTTTTTTAAGAAATTAAAAAAATATATATATATATATATATATAAATATATATACATATATATGAGATGTCAGAAAAGGTATTTTTAAAATTATCTTTTACTTTTAAATACTGATATTTCAAAATCGAAAATAATGGTCTTGTAACACAAGGGATTTCAGTGAACCCTTTATAGCAAACTCACAACAATTTATCAAAATCGTCTTTTATACAAGTGTCTCCATTATCGTAGGAAAGTATCCCCGTATCCATGATTGATGCCGGAATAAGGTTCCGGTAAGCAAATGGAGGAAATTGTGTCTGTTGACAGTGGGTCGCGGATCGGGAGGGCGGCAGAAGGGCGGGAGGGAGAGGGGCAGGAGTGGGGTGGGGGGGTTACAAATCTGATGCGGAGGCGGAAGCTATCTATTCACAAAAGGCGTAAGTGCCCCAGGCTCATGCGGATACTAAGCAACTTCCGCTTACCGCTTCCTGCCGCCTCGGCACTAAGTGTGAGGCGGTTATTACTTTAGTTTAGGCAATACCTGTGTAAAATATTAATAATTTTATATTACGTAAAATACACAACAGACAAAGAGTTAATAATAGCATAAAACATTTGGGGTTGGTAGAATCTATACACTTCCGTCACTTTTTGCATGAAAACGTCTTCGTATTATGGCAGTACTTATTTACAATACTTTCACGCATATGGTATCCCCGATGATCCAATCGAAATCTCTCCGATTGCTCCAAATGACGAAGCAATTTATTCCGCTTCTAGTACTCGATTCTCCCGGTTGTACGTGAAATTTACCTCTCTACCCGTTCGTACGCGAACGCATAATTCTTGTAAATAATATTCTAAATAAAAGTTAATATCGCGGACAAATAAGTGTTATCAATTGAACATCATCATAATTATAAGTTTCTGAACACCGGATCACGGCTTGGAAGTGCCGTGGTCCCAAGGAGCATTTCAAACCTCTGTATTGGTAAAGTATGAAGGCTACCCTGCCTGACGTGAAGAGGATCACCACACCAAACACTCTCCATCCACTCCTACTAGCTAAACAAACACTTCCAACAGTATCATCACTTGGCATATTTTTTTGAGAGCATTTTAGAGCACCTCAAGTTCTATTTTCCCTGCCCTATAAGCCCTGAGGCTAAAGATCCCTCAAGGTCTATGTCATCTTTGGGGATGCCGTGTGAAGGGTCTTTTCAGTGAAAGGAAGGAGAAGAAGTTCTGAGAAGGAAAAATGTGTGAAGGGTGGGTAGGAATCTGGAGATCAATGCGTCAAGGAGTGACGGATGTATGAATCCAATCCTGCAAGTGGATGCAAGGCGATGGATCGTGAGAGTCTGGCTGGAGAGGTCTAGTTTAGATTTCCCTCAATCAGTCTCTCCTGACCCGGCAACGCATTTGCCGCCAAGACCTGGACAAACCTCACCTCATGAACCCGAGCACCTATGCTAAGTCTCCAACCACTTGTGTTGAGCTATGGCAGGGATTTTGGTGTTACATATAATGGTTCCCGGGGCGGTGGTGCCCATACCCTCCTCCCAAATTGATTTTTTTGCAAAGAGTGAAATTCGGGGCTCATGTCAGATGCCCTCCAGGCTCGATGACGTTTGCGCAATTACAAGCAACAGGAAAAGGTCCAGTCATAGAATGTACACGCCACTTGGAGCCACAACCCTTGGGCCACGATTTTTTTCTAGTATTTACGATTTATGCGAATTTCTGGCATTTTTACAAAAAATATTATAAGTTATCGAACACTTCACCGTGCAGTGTGTGGATTAATTGGAATAAATTAAACGTTAACGAAAAAAGTCTGCATGAAAAGCATGTCCGTGCGTGGATTTGCATAGAGCAGTCGAGAACGTACAGTTCATTATGCGGTCGAGTGAAATCTTTTCTATTTGCGGCAACCAGCAACACGAGGATTGTCAAGGGTCATTTCCACGGCGATGCTGCAAAGGATTATCTCCGGACAGCCATGAATATGCAACGCGTCATTGTAGTTGCCGAATAGGTTCTATATATAGGACTATGCAGCAGTTCTATATATAGGCCTAGGTACCAATAGGCTCTTTGGATCCTGGTTGCTCTGGTGGTTATTATTTATTAATCTTAAGTTAGCTCATATCTTTGTGTGTGCTAATATTTTATAAAGATATAAATATTTACATTGGTTGGCAAACATAATCATTCTTTAAATATTACACATAAATAAAGACATTAATAATTGAGTTAGACATACTTTCGTAATTCTTTTTTAAACTTATTTATATTTTCTATCTCAGTTATTTCATTCGGGATGTTGTTATACAGTTGGACGGCCTGGTACATCAGAGATTTCTGGGTGCTTGATTTTTTTCTTGTTGGCAGTCTAATTTGCTTTGAATTTCTTGTCCCGTTTCCGTGTGTTTCGTTATTATAATGTATTTTTCTTTTTAGTTCCTTAGACATCATCCCCATGTTAATTTTATGTAAAAAAATAGGTACATTCAAATACACAGCTTGCTTCACCATCAACATATTTAGCTCTTTTAGCATGTCTCTTATCCGTGTTTATATGTTGCGCTTAAGTATTATTCGCATTGCTTTATTTTGCAGAATTTGCATTTTTTCATTTTCTCTTCATTGCAGAGAAAAAGAATATTTGAACAGTAATTAAAGTGTGGTGATTTAATTGTATTATATATTATCTGGCATGTTTCTTTATTTACTTTGTTTCTGATTCTACCAAGAAATGATATTTTTTTGCAATTTTTTTAATTGTGTAATCTGCATTTTTTGAGAAGTTCAATTTTGAGTCTATGATGACACCAAGATATTTAATTTCTTCCACTTTTTTAAGGTAAGTAGGTATATAAAAACATTAGAAATATTTTATCGTGATAGTTTTTTGATACACAAATCATGGTTTCAAAATAATATTTAGATAGATATATCGATACATGCATAATAACAATAAATTAGCCCTTTCATATCTAATTTAATCTAATAATATCATCGCCAGAGTAATTTAATAAAACAATTACACCCCATCTAATTACGATGTCTTGCTTTGAAAGGCTACATATAAATGCAAGTTTCTTACACCAGGGCAATACTAAGAGTATCTTCCATTGTGGAACGTGCTGCAAATATACCTTATAAGATTTTAAGTGATTATATTTTGAAATAAAACTAATTAAGGCGATCCACTAGTACAGGAAAAAATCGGAATCGGAATTCACGCCCTTTTATGGGAGGAGTTTAAAAATACTTGAGAAAAAGCTTTTGGAAAGGTTGGAAAAGATATTTGAGAATTTTTTTTTACATGTTGATTTCGTAAAGGCCTGTAAAAAACATTAATTCCTTTTTTATGCACTGTTTATTGTAATAAAACGGAATTTTTAAATTGATTTCACGAAAACAAGCAGCGCGGACCTTAACACGTTGTTTCTCCGCTCCGTCCGGAGGAGTAATGACGGAATAATGGGGCGGCTGCCAGTCGTTCTTCGGTGGACGGTATAAGGTTCACTTTGATATAACAAATTCGTCGACTGCCGTATTGTCGCCGTGATGTCAAAAATACCAACGCGAAAATGCATATTATATTTTATTTTGTGAGGTTCGGGCGTAAATATCATTTTTTTTCGCGATAATTATATAAGAAACTGAATTTGCCACATTATGCAATAAAACCATATCGGAAAAAGTGTTTATAAGTAGGAGAGTTTTCAGTTGAAAATGTTTTTATAGACCTAATACTTTATTTTTTTCTAAGCTTATTAAAAGACTTATTAAAAAAATGACCGATCTTTTTAAGGGCCAAGGTATGTTGTACACGCAGTATTTAATTGAAGCATCTATAATACTTCTAAGCGGTCAAATTTTCAAAACAAAAACATCCGATTTTGTATGATTTTGCATTATTTAGTATGGCTTCATCTTAAACAAATAAATTTTACTTGTGCACGCAGCCATTTGAACTCGCGACTTCCAGATTGCTAGTCGAGAGGCTTAGAGCCAGTAAGACTAAGCCATCCCAATTGGGGTATATTCTGATGCTGAAGGTAAGTTTGGAGGGAAAGTGGAGAAATACCTGACTATTCAGATAATACCTAGTAATAAAACGTTAGTTCATCAATAGATTTTTAACAGTAGGTTTTATACATTTTGTTCTTTTTTCATTGAGTCTATTGATGAAAAGGTCATTGCTCAGCTACAATTCAGGATTTCTCCTGGAATGCAGCTGGTTTTCAGCAGTCACAATCACAGCTAAAGCCATTTCAGGTAACGCTTCAAATCTCGAGGTTGGTCCTACACCAGGGCGATTCTGATAGTAGGTATCTTCCAATATTAAATATGCCGCAAATATAGCGTATATCAAATTTTTATAAGAAAAACTTTCTTTTTATACTTTTTGAAGGTTATTCCCATCAGTGAAATATATCATATTAGAATAAGTTAACAATAATAATTTAAACGAAAATATGAAAGAGAACAAGACACAGAAAAACAGAAAAAGACAATGGTCGCAACTGGGGCTCGAACCCAGACCTCTCCGTCTAACCGGGACAAGCGCGTTTACCAATTTCGCTATTGCCACCTTCTGTCAAAGCCGTCATATTTTTCAATCTTATATTTTTCAATTTTTTTGGAATTACATTAATATCAACTAATTTTTTTCTCCATATTACGGGCAACTACCCTTTTTAATAATATGTTCTCTTTCATATTTTCGTTTGGATTATTATTGTTAACTTATTCTAATATAGCGTATATTAATTTAATTGATTAAATTGTGAAATAACACAAATCAATAAAAAAAAATACCTGCCACTAACACCAGCGACATCCGGATTACTAGTCGATAGATTTACCCCTCGACCACGTCGACATAAGTAACACTACAGAATAACAAGCGATGCTCGCACTCGCTAATTTTTCTTTCGTCACGGGTATAGGAAAAATTGTAAATTTGAAGAAATCCTCTCTTTGGCAAATCTTCAACTGGAGAATTCCACAATCATCTCTTGGCCGTCAATCACCTTCGATAATGTATTAATAGTATTTATTGGCGCATTAGTGCTTCGTGGCAATTGTTATTACCGAAAGCTTTTAAACATCGAGCTGTTAGCTTCATAATAATGGCGTGCTGTTTTTGGTTCTATAATAGTTTCGTTTCTAAATAATAATACAGAGTCGCCGCCAGAATTATAGTTCAAAGTGCGAAATGCTTTTAATAATTTCTTGTCAATGGTAGATTTGCTGCACGTCCCAGAGTGGAAGATACTCTTAGTATCGCCCTGGTTTAAGACCACCATTCATAATTGAAACGTTGCTTGAAATGGTTTTAGCCGTATTTGCTGACCAGATCTGAATAGCCAGGTACTTCCCTACCTTCTTCCTCCCATCTCCTCCCATTTCCTACTACCTTCAGCATCACAACATACCCCAATTGGGGATTCAATAGACTCACTGGCTCCAATCAACGGCAGCTGGGACTCTTGTGAGGTATTCATATAAAAAATAAAAAATGAGATAGATTTAGGGTGGATTGTTTATAAAAAGTTACAAATTCATCAAGTATTTGAAGCTAATTTTCACGTTCTCTAAAAGTTCTATTCAAGTTCTACGATTATTTCAGTTTCATGAAGCAACTGGCATATAATGACATAATAACACAAATTGAAAAGAACTTAAAAATAACATAAAAATTAACTTAAAATATTTAATGTATTGGTCATATATTTTGGAAACAACCCGTCCTTGATATATTTACCGCCGTTACGGGAACCGAATTAATCTATTGATAATTGGGGACCACGGGAGCCGAATTAATATATTGGATAAACGAATCCCATGTCATAGATCACCTCAAGTTTTTCGCTTCGTTTGGTGACCTAGCAAGGGTGCCCGGGTTCATCGGATGAGGTGTATGGGCCGGATCGGGAGAGGCTGGTTTGGGAAAGCCCAAAGAAATTAAAATACAAATATCTTTGAGAAAACCATTTGACCTCTCCAGCTAGTCTCTCTTCTTGATCCATCATCTTGCATCGTAGCGACAGGGATGGATTCATCCGTCCGTCACTAATGGACACACTAATTATAGATTCCTACATACACTTCACTCCAAATTTCACTTCAACATTGCCAATTTATTCATATTTTTATACAATTGAAGGTGTTTGACATTTCGGAAGGTGAATTAAAAAACATGAAGATTTTTTTTTATGTGAAGACCGCAAAGAGTCCCAACTGCTTCCCTCTGGAGCTAGTGACACTATGGCATCCCCAATTGGGGTATGTTGTGAGGCTGAAAGTAGTGGGGAGGGGAAGTAGACGGTGAAGAGAAAGGTGGGAAAGTACCAGTCTGTTCAGATCTTGTCACCAAAAACGTCTAAAGCCATTTCAAGCAACGTTTCAATTCTGAATGGTGGTCTTAGACTAGGGCGATACTCTTAGTATCTTCCACTCTGGAACGTGCCTCAAATACACTTTATATTATTTTTAATCAATTGAACCCAAGACTTTCGGATTGTGAGTCTAGAGTCTTACCCCTCGACCACGGAGGTAGCCAGTATGTATGTTGCCAGTGTGTATCGATTTCTTATTTATTCTCTGTCAATATCGGTTGGACTGTTAACAGTGAAACCGGACTCGGTATATCGATATAAAACCGTCGGAAGTTACGATCAGTTATTGTAAAATTTTCGATTTCTCTGTTCTTGACTCCCTGATTATTACGGAGTGCAAAAATAAGCACATAATAATGCACATGTATTTATGTTGGCACGCTGAAAATAACAAAGCACGCGCGTAATGGATTGTTTACATGGGTTGTGATGAAAGTTGTTCTTTTTAGCGGAAGATCCGTTACTCGTTTGATCTGTATTCCAATTCTTTCAGTAATCATCACGTCATCGTCTTCATCAAGTTTATAAATAACTCGTCTTCTTCTAGCACTCAGTTGAGTTTTCACACCACGCCAATGACCCAATTCCAAGTGATCTTCATGTTAAGAGGAAGCCACAAACCAAAAATGTATGAATTATTAGTTTTGCCTTGTGTCGCCACGAATGTAGGTTATAGGCATAAAAATTGTTTTGCAAACGGAGTCTAGAGGTCAAATTTTAAGCGCAAAAGTGGTTTTTATTTATTTGTTCATATGAAATAGATACTTTGTGATATTATAATTTAAAATAAAACAATAACTTTGTAAACACCACTTTTATTTTTTATACTTTATGCCGACCGGGTTTCGCTACAACCGTAGCTTCTTCAGGGCAGTAAATACTCTACTAAAATTAAGTTACACGTGTTATAAACAACAGTGGTTTAAAAATTGTAAATCTGTAATTAGTAACATACTAGTTTATTCATGTGCCATCTGCAACTTAAGAACTTTCTTTTTATTGTAATGCATTATCTTTTCTTAAATTTATCTGTCTACCTTCCTTTCATAATATGATGTTTAGTTATCTTTTTATAGTTCATCTTTTTTACTTAAAAACTGTTTTATAAAGATGCGTCACTGTTATATAAACTTGTCTTGTAAAAGCCCATCAGGGCGTTGAAAATTATGAAATAAAAATACAATAAAATAAAACAAAATGGGCTGAACTTCTCCAGTGAAGGAAGAAGTAGGGAATGTTCTTTGTCAATGGGGAACAACCTAAGTATTTCATTTAAAAAAAAAAATTTATATCGGACTTATGTCCTCTATATTGACTGTAAAATACGGGTGCTGGTTTTCTAGTCGGCGGGCTGCTTTGCACGCTGAGGGCCTGGTCCGGTTGCTGTGAGTATCCGAGGAGAGAGAATTCAGCTGTCCAAGGAAGTGCAAGGTCGGAAGTCAAAGACAATTGTAGAGTGCAGGCAGGAAGAAGCGGTACAAGAAGATAGAGACGGTGAGAGTTGACGCGACGATAAAGGTTCGAATGTGACTGATTTGAACAGAGCTTGACGCTCTATATATACGCTGCCGCGGGGCCGTGCCCAATAGTGGTTCGCATTTGATAAGAGTATTCATTGAACGTTGCTGCATTTCTTTGCAGCTTTTTCCATCCTTATACAAGAATGGAATGATAAAATTGAATTATATAAGCAAAACTACTCTCTTTGCCGCTCTATCTCATGTAAACCACTTCATTCTAGCAGTTTTATTAAATTGAGTAAAAATTGTACAATGTTAACAAGTGGGGTTTTTAGCCCGATATCAGTATGAAAAAACCCTTATATCTATTTAATGGAAACATTAACATATTTAATTTTATCTTAACAGTATGGACGCGTGTCCAGCCTTTTAATCTATATAATTTTATTTGAAATAACTTTAGCAAACATTGCGTAAATTCAATATTAATCTTACATAAAAATATGTCCTTTTACGGCTGTTACGCAACCGATGGCTTCCATTTCGAAACAAGCTTCGTCATTGGCTGGCCGTTGTAGAGCGAAGTACTGGGAGGGGGTGGGGTCAACCTACGTCCTTGCGGTTGGCCTAGGATGGTCAGAGTGGGGGTTATGGCGTATATACCCGTGGTATCTTGAAGACGCCATCATTGTCCACGCGCCAATCATCACATAACGGTGTTTGTAGAGTGGGAGGACCGTAAATAGGTATGGCGTCTTGAAGATGTTACCATTCCTTCTAGGGCGGCCATATAAAGCTGTTTATTGGTAGATTCCACGTTCGATATATTCTCCCCCTCGTGCAGTGTCGGCTGTACCTAACTTCTTAGAACGTGACAGGATCATTTTGTCCGACGGTGTATGTGCGATGTATTCCTTCTAGGCTGCGGGGAGGAGCTTCTTCTGATGATATTTTGGAGTTCGGCCGACATCGTTTTTGTATCGGAGAACCCATACAGTGGTGCGGATGAGTCCATGCCACGATGAAATTAGTTCAATGAGAGGTAATCCGTCTCCCATTGTTGTTGTGAGGCCTACGTACTCAGGCCTTACCTCCAAAGCCTGGTTATCGGGGTGGATGACTGGCTCCTTCTCACGGGGCCATGCTGCTTCCGGTTGGGTAATAAAGGTCGGACCGCAGAACCACCGGCTAGTGGGTGTAAGGTCGGGTGGCTTGATATCTCGTGTACCTATATCCGCAGGGTTTAATTTTGTAGGCAACCATCTCCAATTAATGATCTCGGTAAACTCATCTATTTCTCCTAGGTGGTTGGCCATAAAGGCGGAATGAGCTCTCGGGTCTGTCCTCAGCCAACATAGAACGATTGTTGAGTCCGTCCAATATGTGGTTCGCCTTATTTGTAGTTGGCTCTCCTTTTTTATGGTGGCTGCCAGTCGTGCAGACATTAGGGCTGCTTGTAGCTCCAGACGCGGAATAGGCAGGGGTTTCAATGGTGTGACTTTACATTTACTTGCCAGGAAGGTTGAGTGAGTGCGTTCCTGTGATTTTTCCGTTAAATACACAATTGCGCAACATGCAGACTCCGATGCATCACAAAATATGTGAAGTTGAAAAATGCCGTTTTTATTGCTGAGACGTCTCCGGGGTATGATCACGCTGCTTTGACGGAGAAGTTGTAACCCAAATTGTGACCATTTATTTAAATGTTCTGATTTTATTCGTTCATCCCAGCCAATATTGGATCTCCACACTGCTTGGAGAAGTATTTTTGATCGAATTGTTAGGCAGGATACAAAGCCCACGGGATCAAAAATCTTCATTACAATGCTTAGTAATTGTCTTTTTGTTGGGTGGGGAATTATCTCGGCTGCCGCCGCCTCCCGGAAGCTGTAGATAAAGTGGTCGCCGGTGGGGTCCCATATGAGGCCTAGTATGCGCTCATTTTCATGATCCCCGCTACTAATCGGTATGGCCGATTTCGCCCGCTTTTCTAACGGTACTTTTGCAATGGCGACAGGATAATTTGAATTCCAATTTGTGAGCTGGAAACCCCCGCTTGCGAGGATGGTGCTCACCTCCTGTATCATCTTGGCGGCTTCATCTAATGTGTCACTGCATATAGGTAATTATGCATATAGAATTTTTCCTGGATGGCTGTCGCTGCGGCTGTATATTGTTCCTTATATTTCTCTGCTACATTATTCCACACGAATTGCGCACTGCTCAGTGAACAAGTAGCTCCAAACATCATTGATGTGAGCATGTATGTCCTTGGCTCCTCTTGCTGCGTTGTTCTCCACATAAATAAGTGAGATGACTGGTCCTCACTTTTAATTTTTATCTGCAGAAACATTTTAGCGATATCCGCAGCAAATGCAATTTTTCCTTCGCGGAAGCGCAAAATGTTTCCCAATAGCGAGGGAAGGAGATCGGGCCCTGTCAACAATCGGCTTGCTGCATTGAACACCACTCTTAGCTTGCCCGGTTTATTGGGATTTATTACTGCAAGATGTGGTAGGTACCATTTTCATGGCTTAGGGATGGCTGCCTCTTGGCTATTTAATTTTCGCGCATACCCGCGTTCAATTAGTGAACTTATTTTCATCTTGTATGCCGCTGCTAATGCTTCGTCTTTTCCCAATTTTCTTTCTAATGAGTACAGGCGTTTTAATGCGCACTGTTTGTTGTCCGGCATGCGTGTATTATCTGCTTTCCACAGAAGGTCAGTTTCCCGCCGTCCGGTGTCATACGGCCGGGTAGTGTTTTTCATTGGGGCCTTTGCCCGTTGTGTGGCGGCATCTGTGCGTGCCGCTGACGTCACTCCAAGTGAGTCGATAGCGAAATTTTGTTTCAAGAGGTCTGAGAGCTTTTGGTCTCCCCTGTCGATCTCGCCAATTATGTTGAGCGTTATGTGCTCCGTAGGATGAATGCCTCCATGCGTGATCCATCCGAGTGCAGTGCGGGACAGAATCCGTTTCTCTGTGTCTTCACGGACCTCTCTCGATACAATAACATGAGCATTGTCTTGTCCCAATAATATTTGTGGTTTTACTTGGCGTCGACCGGCTATGGTTTGTCGCGGTAGGTCTAGATTACGCACTGTATTCGCTATAATGCCATATTCCTCACCGTCTCCTCGTACTGAAAGTTTAACTCGCCGGGACGTTTTATCTGATGCACACATTCCACCTGCACCATGAATACGGAGACCACGAGTCGGTCCTCTTGCTCCTACTTTCTCAGCAATTTCTGTGTCCAGCAGAGTCACCGTTGATCCCTCATCAAGTAGGGCATGAACTGACACTTGCCCGTTTGGGCCACATATGGTTACCGGTATAACTTTTAACAACACTGATTCGTGTCCGCACCACGTAGTGTTTGTCACGGTTTGACTGTCATTATTTCCGGCAGATGAATTCACACGCGACGGATCGTGTAATAGTTTGTGGTGGGGGAGTCAACACGAACCCACTCCGCACCATACGCGATATTTACACGCCCGTGTATGGTGACTTACGTCTAAGCATTTGTGACACAGACGGGCGCTTTTCACCTTTTCCCAGCGATCGGGAACACTTTTCTCTAAAAACACCGGACATTCCCGTATCTTGTGCGAGTTTGCACACTGTGCGCACTTTTCGATTTTTAAATCACTTTGTGCAAATACTTGCTCCCGTCGTGGCTTTACTGGGGGCCGAAAATTATCAACAAGTCCTGATCGTGGTATAGCGTTTGTGATCCTCTTTAGGAAGGCTGCTAACTGTTGAATAGTTGCACTTGTAATTTGATCGGCAATTTTGTCCAACCACGACACTCTTAACACAAGGGGCATTTTCGATGCTATTTCACTTAGTAGCGCGGGGTTAGAGAGATAGTCATATTTTAAACTGCCGAGCGAGGCCACTACATTTTGCACAGTACCCGAGAATTCAATTAACGCTTCGTTTGATGCGTCTTCAGGAAGCCGCGGTAACTTTTTTATTTTCTCAAACATCAGGGTTGCGATTGTGTGAGCACCCCCGAACCGATGTTCCAAAACGTCCATTATTTCCGATACTTGAGTCGGGTCCATAAGTAGTGGGCTCACTGCTTCGCGCGCCTTGCCTTTCAAAGCTCTCTGAAGGCGCATTAAGTTTTCAGATTGTGTCATCCCACATGTAGATGTTGATTGATAGAACTGAGCGCGCCATGCTGGCCACTCCACGGCGTCTCCATAGTATGGTGGCAGGTCCTTAGCGCTTGATTGGCGTGCAATGAGAGACGCTAGACGATTTTCCTCTTCGGGTTGCTGCCGTGGGGTTGCACCGTTTTGCGAGGCGCGAAAGGCCTCCGTCATGAATGCTGCAAACTGTGTGAACAGATTTGCTGGGGCCGATTGTCCCGCTCCATTATTTACCCAATCTTGAGTGTGACGCGCCGTGTCATCCTCCGTAAGGTGACTCGGGAATGTCGCGTATGTGTTGTTTGCTGTGGTATGGCCGAACTGCATTTGTGGAGTACCCGGCTGGTAGGAGGCTGCGGGGATGTGTAGGGCCCCTTGAGCTGAGGTTTGTGCCGGCTGTTGTCCGAATGATGCGCGTGAATACTCTGTGTTCATGTTGATGGCAGGCTGCTGCAGCTGCAGAGGGGGTGTTTGGCCTTGCATCGTGACGTTGGATGCTGAAGACCGGTACTCTACGCTGTGCGTGGCACCTTGTAGGGGGCCTTGCTCACTGCCTTGTTGCGCGGCGCCTTGCATAGCGCCTTGTTGTGTAGTCGCTTTCTCCGAGGGGGTATCAGGTCCCACGGTAAGCGCTTGTTTGGTCACAGGAACTTCCATTGAAGCGATGAGGGCATCTTGTAATTTCCGGTTACGACGCCTCTCTGCTCTCAATTCTCGCTGCAGTTGCTTTAGTAAATCTGCATTTAAAGCCTCGCTGTCTGATGATGAGTCATGGCTGAGCGTCTGTGCCGGAGAGTGATCATGCGCAGGGGCCACATTTGCAGACGGCGGGATTGCAGAGGGGCCAGCGGGGGGCTCTGTACTGGCAGCATCCTGTCCGGTTTCCTCCAATGTACTCTTCCCGGAGCGTAGAATTGGTGTCATCTTGGCAACTGGAGACTAGAACATCCGGCTCGAAGGACCACAATATATCGGACTTATGTCCTCTATATTGACTGTAAAATACGGGTGCTGGTTTTCTAGTCGGCGGGCTGCTTTGCACGCTCAGGGCCTGGTCCGGTTGCTGTGAGTATCCGAGGAGAGAGAATTCAGCTGTCCAAGGAAGTGCAAGGTCGGAAGTCAAAGACAATTGTAGAGTGCAGGCAGGAAGAAGCGGTACAAGAAGATAGAGACGGTGAGAGTTGACGCGACGATAAAGGTTCGAATGTGACTGATTTGAACAGAGCTTGACGCTCTATATATACGCTGCCGCGGGGCCGTGCCCAATAGTGGTTCGCATTTGATAAGAGTATTCATTGAACGTTGCTGCATTTCTTTGCAGCTTTTTCCATCCTTATACAAGAATGGAATGATAAAATTGAATTATATAAGCAAAACTACTCTCTTTGCCGCTCTATCTCATGTAAACCACTTCATTCTAGCAGTTTTATTAAATTGAGTAAAAATTGTACAATGTTAACAAGTGGGGTTTTTAGCCCGATATCAGTATGAAAAAACCCTTATATCTATTTAATGGAAACATTAACATATTGTTAGGGTACCCCGATGTCGGCTTCTAAACCAACATCAGCACACCAACACGTCCCTGGCTAGCTCTCAGCGGGACAAGGGTACTCTCTATTCAGGGGGTGGGCAGCTCAAGGCTAGGGAACTTCTCTCCATCCTTCGGTGACCCACGGGATCCTCACTGGTCAACAATCCTCCCGCCGTAGCAGAATAATAACAATGTTAAATCATTTAGACATGTATTGTAAACTCAAACACATACATAGGTTTTTACAGTACAATTCAATCACAAGAAATGCAAATTACACAAACCTAGCTAAAGTGTTTAACTCTCCCTGACTGTCTCTCAAAATGAAACTCTCCGAGTCGTGATTTCCGCGGGGGCCCTACATTTCACTGAATTACGGACAACATTTAAAGAGGAAATCAAGATACAGCTTACATGTAGGTTGGCAGGAACCTCGTCTCATGTGGCAGCTTCATCAGGCACTTTCATAGTCTAAATAGACCGAACTATGGTGCGGCAAAAGGCCAATTATACTCAAAGGTATTTCAATAATACATCGCGGCCCGTTGAATTGGGTCCGCCGGCTACAGTGAGCCGCTAGCGTGCGTTCTCCAAGGCGCTCGGATTTCGTCTGTGTGGCGAGCGCAGCGGACTGCGGAGTCGCCGGGCAAGCGGGGAGGTAAACAGGATACGGGGCGGGGAGAGGCGGCGGCGGAACTGTGGGCTAGCTGCTCGCGTTCTCGAAACTACTCGCTTCAAGGGCGTATCGTAACACTTCCCCCCGCGCTTGGAAAAAAAGCGACGTGGCAATGGAGCTGTAGGATAAAAAATCCTCTTAAACTTCCATCGGGGTTTTTGAGAGATTCGTTGCTTGAGAGATGCCTAGCTAGAACATGCAATTTATGTTATAGTTTAGGACACAATGTTTGTAGGGAATGGGTGAGGGGTACATACAATGTTTGGAAAAGAACAGTTTTGGTGAAAGTACATGGTGTGAAACAACATACAAGATTATGCAATTGAAAGATGACAATACATGGTTATGCAATTGAACAAAATAACAATACATGGTTATGCAATTGAAAAATAACAATACATGGTTATGCAATTGAAAAATAACAATACATGGTTATGCAATTGAAAAATAACAATTCATATTTGTACAATTGAAGAACAAAAAAAACAACAAGAACAAAAATGCCTGTGTGATTCTAAGGTTTCATTGGTCTGGGAGCTAAGTTTGCGAAGCGTGGATTTGTTTGGTTTCGGAGAATTTCGAAGAGGAGGACGTGGTTTCACAGATTCTAAGGATTACATTATCACTGTAATCAGACCCCTTTGAGATAATGAGATAATCCAGAGGAGGCGGAGTTTTGATTGCAATCAAGGAAAATATATCCGTGAAAAAACTAAGCACGAAAAATACCTCACTGGAGCAACTATTTGTACAAATTGTTACTCCCATGGAAAAAATCATCATTGGAACTGTATACATACCACCAAACTCCGACATCCAAACCTACAAGAAGCATTGCGAAGACATCGAATTTCTTATGTCAAAAAATCCTACATCGAAAATAATTATCGTCGGCGATTATAATCTTCCCAATTTGAAATGGAACTCTAGTGACAATGGTTATATTACTAACGAAAGTTCTAACGACCCAGCACGTGAAGTGATAGATATGATAAACTATTTAAATTTGCATCAACACAATTTTATACCTAATATATGTGATCGCCTTCTAGATCTTGCCCTATCAAACAGCTCTAAACTGTGTGTTGAAATGTCAGACGATCAGCTCGTACCGGTGGATAATTATCACCCCCCCTTACACATTATATTAAATATGTACACAAACAAACCACCACTGAAACAAACAACACTCAACTTCAAAAATGCCGATTACGATTCCATTAACTACCAACTCGCTAATACAGATTGGTCTTTCTTGACTAATAACAGTGATAGCGAACAAATACTAGAAAAACTCTATGAAACATTTTCTGAAAATATAAAATCACATGTCCCCTCATATACACTAAAACTCAGAACATATCCAATTTGGTTCTCCACAGACCTTATACTCTTACTGAAACAAAAAAAACAGCTACACAAAATTTTTAAACTCACTCAACAAATCACCGACTACTCAAACTTCTCAGAAACAAGAAAGAAATGTAAAACACTATCTAAACTATGCTATAAAGCACACATCACCTCCGTTGAGAAAACTGCGCTAGGAACAAAAAATCTTTGGAATTTTGTTAAAAAATTAAACAATGAAAGTACAGACTACCCCCCCACAATGCATTATGATGGAAAAATAGCCAATAGCACCTTTGATATTGTTAATTTGTTTGCGGATCATTTCCAAAGTGTATACGAAGGTGAAATATCAGATAACAACGTACCATCATACACATATCAAAACACAATACATCTACAGAACTACACCATTACACAGGAATCATGCTTAAATAAAATCATTTCACTTGACCCTAACAAATCTGCAGGCCCAGATAACATCCCACCAATATTTTTCAAACAATGCGCATCTGCAATATCCGGTCCACTCACCACATTATTTAACCGCTTACTTTCTTCTGGACATTTTCCAACCCGTTGGAAATCTAGTTATATTACCCCGATTCTCAAAAAAGGTGACGACACTGACATTAAAAACTACCGTCCTATATGTATACAATCAGCGCTCCCGAAAATCTTTGAATCCCTTGTTCTTGATTTAATTTATCCATCAATATTAAAAGTAATTGATAAAAACCAACACGGATTTGTTTCCGGTAGGTCAACTGCTACCAACCTGTTACTTTACCATAACTATATTACAGAATCTTTTACAAAAAAAAAACAAGTTGACAGTATCTACACAGATTTTTCAAAAGCTTTCGACAAAGTATCACATAAAATATTACTTAGTAAATTGTATGCCTTAGGACTGAGAGGCAAGTTGTTGGATTGGTTCTCAAATTATTTGTCTAACAGAATCTTATTTGTTAAAATTAAACATTCTTTATCTAAGTTATTATATGCAACTAGTGGTCTACCGCAAGGGAGTCATCTCGGCCCCATCCTTTTCTTAATATTCATAAATGATATCATAAGCTGTTTCAACGATGTAGAAGTTCTGCTTTTTGCCGATGACATCAAATTATACAAAGAAATATCCAATATAGGTGACTGCCTAATCCTACAGTCAAACATCGACAAACTGCAAAATTGGTGTGTCACAAATAACTTGTTCCTCAATATCGATAAATGTAAGACACTAACGTTTTGTCGAACAAAGACCCCACTATCTTTCAAATACACAATAGATAACAAAATCTTAGAAAAAGTCAATGAAATTAGAGATCTTGGAGTTGTGTTTGACACGCAATTAAATTTTATAAATCACATACAACAAATAACCAACAAAGGCATGAAAACACTAGGATTTATAATTAGAACAATCAAAGACTTTAACTCGTTAGAAGTTATTAAAATGGTATATTTGTCACTCGTACGCAGCTTGTTGGAATACAATTCCATAGTTTGGTCCCCATATTATCAAATTCATATAAAAAATATCGAAAGAGTGCAGCACAAATTTTTAAGATTTATTAACTTCAAGCTACACATACCTATTCAACACATTAACTACACATCCTTACTAAATACACTTAAATTGCATTCCCTAGAAAACAGAAGAAAAATAAATGACCTAACTTTTTTGTTTAAAATTATTCATTCTGAATTAGATTGTTGCGAACTCCTGCATCTCATCGATTTCAGGGTACCCAATCGAGCAACAAGGCAAAATGTTTTATTCTACAACAATAATTCTGGGACGAACTACCATATACATGCACCTATTTCTCGACTTCACACATTAGGAAACAAATTCACCTCTAATATCGATGTATTTAACACAAGTTTACCATTATTTAAGAAATACCTGAACGACACTTTTATGTAGAATATTTTGATATTTAAGGGGCATCACATAGGGGCTAATGCATTTATTCGTATAATTCTATATTAATACACAATGTAAAAACTTGTTGCCATTTTATTTTTATGTATCTTGCATTTTGTCATGTATTTACAACTTACAACTTACAAACTTTCTCCTTTATTGTAATGTATTATCTTTCCTTAATTTATGTGTATACTCTTTATGACGTGTACTAGTTATTTTTTATAGTTTATCTTTTGTTTTTAAAAACCTGTCTCTGTATTATAAACATGTAATGTAAAAGCCCACCAGGGCGTTGAAAATTAATAAATAAAATAAATAAATAAATAACACTCAAAAGTACACTTGGGCCTTAGAAAACACTTGGTTTTGTCGAAGACGACGAAGTTCACGAAGTGGGGACTGTGGTTGCTGTGCCGCGACTATGGTTACAGAGGTCATTGAAGAGGAGAATCCAGTGTCTGCAGACATGCCAGTACGAATCCTAAATGTTATTAAGGTAAACACGGATCGTATATAATGGTTATTGAAGCATAATGTAGCTCAACATAACTTGTATTGGTACGCATTCAGCGAATACTGGAGGTCAAGGTAATGATGGTTTACACATGACGATATATGTGTTACTGCATGACAGCGCAAGAGACGACATGGTTGGCATTGATAGCAAGAGTAAGAACAAACCTAGGAGCTAGCGTGCCCAAAAGGTGGTTCAGAGTGTCATAATGTATAGTGGGACAACTCAACTTGCTGTGGCACGACAAAACAACATACATATGGGCGGTATGGTCTGTGCTTTCAGGAACAAATGCGTAGAAAAATGGCAGCAGGAGGGACCTAGTAACCACAGCGCGTGCTGTCAGGAAGTGGAGCTCAGCTTGGCTGTTGGTGATGACATCCGCCTGGGCTTCTTTTTAATCCGGGAGAAATTATTATTAGAGCAAAATTCTTGAAGTTTACCTGCCTAGGGACCAATGAAGAAAAGGTTTGGAGAGAAACAAAATGTGTCCAGATAATGAAATAAACGAAGTTTTAACCACCGACCCAGAGAGTGACGAAGAGAGAGTTTTCTAACTAAATTGTGATTACATGAACATTTTCCTTTACCAGGATGACTTGGCGTTTGCCGAGTGACAATATGTCTTGGTTAAAAAAACAACCGGCCTTCCATGGCCTATGTTAACATAAAGGTGGTAACATTTTTGTAGAATTTCAACGAACAAGACAAAGAAGTAGTGAATGAGTCACGGTAAAAGCAGAGAAACCAATTCATGAATAAAGGTTGTCAAAAGGAGACAGACGGTACGCCAAGTGCATATCGTACATATCCAACATTCATGAATGTGTTTCGTGAAATTGAGAAAAAGAACAAAAGGTGAGACATATGCAGAGAGTGAGGGAGAAAGCCTGCTGATAATTGGTTAGTTTACCGATTCGCACTCCCAGTGAGGGCGAGTTATGGTTAACAACAGATTTTCCTCTTCATAACATATACCTGAGAACATGATGGTGAGGAGAAAGGAAAGGAAAAGGAAAGGAGTTGAGTGACGAAACTTGCTAGAGACTGGACTAATTTCCACTTCAAACTCCATGTGAGAATGAAACATGATCAACCAGCAGATTTCCTGACTCTTTACAATTGTTAAAAGGATGAGGAGAAATTTGAATACACATTAACAAAGAGACTAATCTTTTGCGTGTATTGGGCAAAAGATTAGGGGTCATTTTAAAAACTCCTGCGTGTTTGTGAGAAAAGACAGACCCTTGCTCCAATTTCACAAACCTGGGGGTTTTCTTATCCGTTCCCCAGACAACGAGTTGGGTGGTTTTTGTGCTCAATCGATTAACTCCCACAGCACTATGCCCCATAGTTAGCAGTGAAGCTACAAACTAGTCCTTTTGGGATAGTAGATACTCCTGGGCTTCTTTCCTTTTTGCAAAGAAGTAAAAAACAGGAGGTCCACGGGCATTGGCGTTGAATGACAACAAAGGGTTGTGGACTACATTTCGTAGATCGCACACAAAAGGTTTGATATTATTTCGTTCGCACGACTCATGGTAAGTGTTTTAACGTCTCCACGTATAGTGTATAAAAACATGTAAGTACATACAAGATAAAACTCAATTATAGACAGAAGTCAAGAGTTTATACAATGCCTCTTAAAGAAGATGGCAAGGCCGATATTATGTCGTTCGCACGAATCACGGTAAGTGTTTTAACGTCTCCACGTCTCGTGTACAAGGGTTGTACACAATTATACATACAAGCGGTACTCATGACAAATGAATGACACACGACCAAAATACAAAAGCGGTACTCATGACAAATGAATGACACACGACCAAAATACAAAAGCGGTACTCATGACAAATGAATGACACACGACCAAAATACAAAAGCGGTACTCATGACAAATGAATGACACACGACCAAAATAGATTGTACAGAAAGGGTGGTACTCATGACAAATATGTCACACGACCAACTCAATAACATTTAGCTATGAGCAAAAGTGATTATGACGAACTTCTCGTATCGTGGCAGGTATTTTAAGGATCCCTCCTATAACGGTGGATGTTCTAAGGATCTCTCTTATGACGGTGGATGTTCTAAGGATCTCTCCTATGACGGTGGATTACGTTTAAATACAACACAATAAACGTTAACGATGCTTGATTTTAACACATTTTATAAAGATTCGTTAGATTAACTAACTCCGTAGCCCAAGAGCGTACGACAGAGAAGATAGACAATTTGATGCTACTTCATGTGTTACAAAATACAAGGGTGATGGCAGAGTATAATTCTACTTACACCAAGTATTTAAAACAAAGACAGACCTATAATGGTTTTACATACTGTCTGTTGTGGCAACCTGCAGTGAGGAAGACCAAAGAAAAGGGACCAATTACGGTTTTACATATCCTTTGTGCAGTTACAAACATACCAGGTTATGTGCAATTTGGGTTGCAAATACTTGGTTAAATGAACACCTAAAAGTTGTGAATTCCAAAATCAGGATGACCATAAGGTTTTATTAACCTGTCTCGTAGGGTTGAAACGTGTCATATAAGACATACGTAACGTACAAGCAAAAAACAAAATAACAATAAAGCAGTGGCTTTGTTATAACAACCAAAGACCGGATGATTCGGTTTTACGTACTTTAGTTGAAACGAGCCAAATTGATTTATATACAGGGTTATAAGGACCAAACATTGGTTTTATAAATACAAGTTCCAAAATGGACGTGTCGATATCCAATTTGGGTACAAGAGCATGAATTTGGGTAGGACGCCATCAATTTTTAATTTAAGAGGAAAAAATTGAAAAAAACTTATATACACGAGGGGCGACTATGTAAGTAACCACTGTTTGATTTTCATGCTAGAGATACCTCGGAAGGTTTTACAACTCATGATGAACAAGATAAAAGGAAAAATTGTAAAAATAGTTAACTGGTTCTGAGTCGGAATTTAACACTTTGGAATTTACAAAATCCGACTTCTAGAACGACACGCCGATGGGCAATTGTCAACTACTTTACATGAACAAAATAAACAGGTGAGAAAGTTCCTTTCCACACGACAAAAATGCAACAAAAAAATAAATAAAAAAATTACAAAATTACATGACAAGGCAGGGTATGACATGGCATGAACATTGCGTAGTGTACGTGTTGAGACAATAAATGGGCTCGCGACTTCCCAAACATTGAAACTCGAAAAGTGTCTCCGTTCCAAAGTGATCAGTTTTAGAACAGGTGAAAAAAAAATAAAAGAAAAAAAAATTGTCGTGAGGGAAAGAAAAAACAGTGCAAAAACAACATTTGAAAGTAACTTCAAGGAGAGTGCGCATTAATTTACAAAATAATTTACAACTTGTTTCATTTACGAAACGATGGGCATGTGATTGACACAATACACGCCTGACGTAGTAAGACTCTGTAAGCTTACAAAAAAATGTGGTACATACTGGATCATTTTACGTTTGCTGAGATAGTGGGGGCAGTTTTACTTGACTCCTCACTTCCAGACTTTACAATGTCCTTAATGTGGTAATTACCAATGTGCTTTCCAGATGAGTCAGACAAGGAGTACACTAGGTCTGATATTTTCCTTAGGACTTTGGCCTTCACGAAACGTGGTGCCAGCTTAGCAGAGAAATACATGGCTCCTTGGGAAAGTGTGTTGTTCTTTCTCCAAACTATGTCTCCTGTATTGAAGGTGACATGTTTTCTACGTAAGTTATATCTGTCCGCACTCTTTTGGTGAGCCAGGAGCAAAGCATCAGTGACTTCACTGTAAATGGCCGACAGTTCTTCCAAGCGATGGGCATAGTCTGCGGTAGGGTTGCTTGTGGTGGCAGATGACGTAGGAAAGTTTGTGTCCCTATGTAGAGAACCATGGACGACTTGTTCCATACCGTGTTTTAAGAAGAAAGGTGTGTAACCAGTGGCCAGGTTAACAGTGTTGTTCATAGCGGCCTGAATTTTATCTAGGTTTTTACACCAAGTGCGTTGATCTTTATCAACTAGAATAGCTAGAGCTGTGTTGATTGTTTGGTTGTAACGTTCGACAGTGTTATTTTGGGGAGTGTACAAGGTGTTATAATAAATGTCCTTGATTCCGTATTTGGCAAGAAATTCTTTGAATTCCTGGGCAATAAACTGTTTTCCGTTATCAACAATTACGGTTCTGGGTGTTCCGTAAGGTATAAAAATGTGTTTTTCCAGAAGTTTGATGATGGCGGACGCATTGGCTCTTTTTAAAGGGAAGATCCAACAGAATTTGGTGAAAACATCCACTACACTAAGTATGTGCATGTATCCGGTATAACTTCGAGGAAAAGGTCCGACGAGGTCCATTGACAATGACTGTAGGGGTCTGTCGGCGCGTTTGGGGTTACCCATTAGGCCGGCAGGTGCTGCCGTGCTATGTTTATAAGCTTTACAAGTTTCACATTTAGAGATGTAATTGCGAATTTGTTTGAAAAGACCAGGCCAGTAATACTTCAAGGAAATCTTTTTATACGTCTTGAAAGTTCCTGGGTGTATAGAGTCGGGAGCACTATGATTGTCAATTATTATTTGTTCTCTTCCTTCGAGGGGAACGACAAGTTTCCAAGAGTAATCTTCGAGGATGGATAGTGGTGCCTTGCAATTACGGTATAGTTGTCCTTCTTTTATGATAAAATTAGGAAACTTTTGTTGATTATTTTTACAACCTTCGAAGATTTTCAAGTACCATTCATCTTTTCTGGATGGAGGGGGGGCAATTGTGTCAACATTTAATGAAGCCAATTCAATTCTTGAAAGAGCGTCAGGAACAATATTGTCCGCGCCTTTACGGTGTACAACATCAAAATTGAATTGAGACAAACGGGAGGCCCAACGAGCGAGTCTACCGGAGGGATTACTTAAAGAGATCAGCCATTTCAAACTACTATGGTCTGTGACTACAGTAAATTTGCTACCGTCTATGTAACCGCGGAAATGGTGAACAGAATCCAATACAGCCAGTAACTCCTTTTCGGTAATTTCGTAGTTTTTCTCGTGTTTATTTAGTGTACGGGAAAAATACGCTACAGGGTGTTCGCCATCTGGGAATTCTTGAGTTAGGACTCCACCGATTCCTACGTTGGAGGCATCCGTGTGGAGGGTAAAAGAGAGTGCAAAATCCGGGCAATTCAGAACGGGGGCTTTTTGAAGGGCATTTTTTAAAGTTGTAAACGCTTCTTCAGTTTCAGCAGACCATCGGAAGTTGCTGACACCTTTACGGGTGCCGGTAATTTTATTTAAGGGGGCTGCAATTGTGGAAAAGTCTTTGATGAATCTTCTGTAGTAACCTGCAAGTCCAAGGAAACCTTTGACTTCCTTCGCGTTTTTGGGTCGGGGAAAATTTGCCATGGCTTCCACCTTAGCGGGGTCTGTTCTTAGACCTTTTTCGTCGACAATGAATCCCAAATAACGTAAACGGGACTTACAGAATTCAGACTTCTTCAAGTTGATGGTTAAACCAGCGAACTTGAGTTGTTGAAAAACCTTTTCCAACATTAATATGTGTTTTTCAAAGGTGTCGCTGACGATGATGAGGTCGTCAAGGTAACAGAACAGGCTGTTATCGACTTCAGGACCGAAGAGTTTGTCCATCAGTCTTTGTAATTCGGCGGGGCTGTTCTTTAGACCAAAGGGTAATCTTTTAAAATGGAACATTCCCCTACCAGGTACAACGAAAGCAGTTTTTTCACACGATTCTGCGTCCAAAGGTATTTGCCAAAAAGCTTTGCTTAGGTCAACAGAGGAGATGAACTTGGCGTTGCGCAGTTGGTCTAAGGTCGCGTGGACGTAAGGTAAGGGGTATGCGTCAGCTTCCGTACAAGAATTTAAACGTCTACTGTCGAGACAGAAACGTGCGGAGCCATCTTTTTTAGAAACCAAAAGAGTTGGGTTGGTCCATGCACTTCTGCTGGGAACCACCACACCCATTTTTAACATTTCATCAAGTTCTTTTTCCAAAAGTTTAAGCTTTTGGGGGGCTAAGTTGTAATAACGTTGCTTTATGGGTGGGCCATTGGTTTTAATGTGGTGTTCTACCAAATTTGTCAAACCCAATCCACATTTTTCGAAAGATATTGATTCGAATTTATTGACCATTTCCTTTAGTTGGAGAGCTTGGTCCGTGCTTAAATTTTCGTGAGGTATTATTGTGCGGATCTCACTAATTTGAGCAGCAGTGGAGGTTTCGCCAAGAGTATTAAATACTTGGGGAGCAACGTTAAAAGCCTTCCAGAAGTCAACGCCAAGGATGAAATTCTGGGATATAGAGGGCACTATTAGAAAATTGATTGTAATTATTTTATTGTTACAATTAATTGGCAGTGCAAGGGTACCGATGACCGGCTGGGAAACATTATCCGCAGTCGTCAGGTGTGTTGTTTGTGGCGAAATTTTAAAATCACTGTTAACAAAAGGCAGGTGAGCATTGTTGCCAAGACAGCTGACAGATGCACCGCTATCAAGTAATCCGGAAAAGGGCACATTGTTAACAGAGAAAAGAGCATAGGGTCTCCCATCTTTAGCTTGTTTGCAACAAACCGAGGAAACATTTAAGGTCTGGTTAAAATACTTAATGTGTGATAACCAATCAGTCCATTCTTTAGACCTTGGTTCAGAATGGGTACCTGAGAGGTTATTATTTAGTTTTTTGGCCTCTTCATGTAGAAATTTGGTGGGGGCTTGGAGAAATCCACCTGAGGTTTGACATCGCTTGGGTTTTGTAACCTTTCTGCATTGTGCCTTGATCTCTTGAAAATGTTGCGCAGTTCGTCGCGTGGAGGAGAGCGGTCCCTAGAGTGGTGTCTCTTGGAGGTTCGGGGTTCCTTGGATTCCAGAAGTCTTGCTTGCTTGAAACAAGTAGCGGCCAGGTGGCCTACTTTTTTGCAAAAGGAGCACACTTTTTTGTTGTCGAATTCTGGCTTTAAACCAGACGAACGGCTTGGCACAACCACATTATTCGACACATTCTTTATGTTTTTCCTATCCTGGTACGATTCCAGGAGGAGGCAGACTTCGTTTAGCTGGGCCAGGGATGCAATTTTCTGTGAGGTGATGATGTTCTCGTATTTGCTTAAAAGGCCATCAGTTATGACTGGTAATAGTTCAGCTTCCGGAACAGGATGTGAAAGCTTGATGTTGATGGATTCAGCCCTTTCTATGATATATGATATGTAGAGATAGTTTGATCCGGTGCTGGGCCTCCTTTTTTCCAAAGCTAGAGATTAGGGCAGCTCTGAGTTTATTCCAATCTTTGCATTTAGTCTTTTGGATGCGGTGCCACGGAATTAATTCTGGGGAGATGAGTTCTATAAAGTTTCTCCGTAGAATCTCGAATGGGATATTTTTGATTGTAGCCGTTTCTTCAATACGGTCAATGAAATCCATTACATCGGAGACGCCATTATATTTGACTTTCCAAGAGGATAAATCGTAAGTTTTATCTTGTGTCAAGATGGGTGCGACGTCCTGTTTTATCATTACATGCGGCGTAGGTTCTTTGTCAAGATTATCCAAAACTTGCGTAGCCGAACATGAATTATTTTCGTTGGAGGGGGCGAGATTTATTCTCCTAATGTACTTTTTGTTGAATAAAAGTGCATATGCCTTCAATGTAGATTTAGATTTGCTTGATGGCGAGAGTCCTCTATCCCTTAAAGCAGCTTGTAAGTGGGCTTTGGATAAACTATGCACATTGGGAATGGTACCCAAGTTGGATGATGTAATAGTTTGCTTGTCCTCCATTGTGAGTTTCCTGGGTGGTGGGGAGAAGAAAAAAAAATTGGCCAGGGGTTTCTTTTAGAAAGTGCAAAAATTAATTTTTTGTGAGGCACTTTTCACTTGGTGATCACTGTTGGCACTTCCAAATGTGTTTTGTATACATGACACCAGAATTCTTGTCAAAGAGGGGCAGACGAGAAAAAATTGGAAAGACCTTAGTGGTAAAGGTTTTTGTATTTCACTGACCACTTTTGAGAAAACTGTGAAATTCACAAGTATTTATTTATTTTAGAAAAATTTTGCCAGGATTGACCTTTAGAAAACAGGTTTTTTATTTTCACAAAACACTTTGCACTGAGAAAGGCACTAAAGTTCACAAAAGGCACATTTCTGGCAAATAAAGGACAAACTTCCGGATGAAAATGACTGAATATGGGGTTTATTGCATCCAACCATATTAAAATTATTTTATTTATTCATGGAATCAGTCATTGGCTTTATTATTATTCCACTTTTCACTTATGTAAGGGAAAAAACACAATTCACTTTCACTTATGCTGAAAAAAAACAGTACCTATAATGTACAATGGGGAAAGAAAGTCATTATTTTGTCCATTTGGAGAAACATTAAATTGTACTAATTTGACAGACACAAGTGGGCCAATTGGTATATTGTGCAGAAATAATAAAAATACGTAAGTCCGAAATTTTCATTAAGGAATTCGCAAAATAACTGGGGTTCCAGAATCAATGATTTCCGTTGGTATCCCGGTTCAGTCATAAAAAACGGTTTGGATTTAAAACGCAGCCTAGCAACAGTCGGTTAGGATTCCGGCGGGAACAAGGCATTTGCGCGCAATCCGGAATATCGCGTGAAACAAAGGCCGTTGGATTTGGCGGGTATTGCTGTTGCTAACGCGCCCGCCGCTTGGTGACGCAATTCAGATTCGCGGTCAAAAGCTGGCGTTTCGGGTACTCAAAATGGCCGTTTCACATGCGATTTAATTTCATAATTACAATCAGATCTGTTATGGATCTGATTTACATATTGGTTTCTGTGGTTTTTTCACAGGATTCACTGTAGAATAACAAGGCATAATTAATGTTTTACAAAATAGTTGTTGTGCGGGAAGGATTTTGACAGAGGAAGGTCCCGCAAAGTGACCGAGGTAGAGAAAAAAAAATTCCAGGCTTCACGTTGATGCGCCAATTGTTTGGCGGGGAGGATTTCGACATACAAGGGTCCCGCAAAGCGACCGGGATAGGGAAAAAAAATTCCAGCCCCACGTTCGGGCGTCAATTGTTAGGGTACCCCGATGTCGGCTTCTAAACCAACATCAGCACACCAACACGTCCCTGGCTAGCTCTCAGCGGGACAAGGGTACTCTCTATTCAGGGGGTGGGCAGCTCAAGGCTAGGGAACTTCTCTCCATCCTTCGGTGACCCACGGGATCCTCACTGGTCAACAATCCTCCCGCCGTAGCAGAATAATAACAATGTTAAATCATTTAGACATGTATTGTAAACTCAAACACATACATAGGTTTTTACAGTACAATTCAATCACAAGAAATGCAAATTACACAAACCTAGCTAAAGTGTTTAACTCTCCCTGACTGTCTCTCAAAACGAAACTCTCCGAGTCGTGATTTCCGCGGGGGCCCTACATTTCACTGAATTACGGACAACATTTAAAGAGGAAATCAAGATACAGCTTACATGTAGGTTGGCAGGAACCTCGTCTCATGTGGCAGCTTCATCAGGCACTTTCATAGTCTAAATAGACCGAACTATGGTGCGGCAAAAGGCCAATTATACTCAAAGGTATTTCAATAATACATCGCGGCCCGTTGAATTGGGTCCGCCGGCTACAGTGAGCCGCTAGCGTGCGTTCTCCAAGGCGCTCGGATTTCGTCTGTGTGGCGAGCGCAGCGGACTGCGGAGTCGCCGGGCAAGCGGGGAGGTAAACAGGATACGGGGCGGGGAGAGGCGGCGGCGGAACTGTGGGCTAGCTGCTCGCGTTCTCGAAACTACTCGCTTCAAGGGCGTATCGTAACAATATTTAATTTTATCTTAACAGTATGGACGCGTGTCCAGCCTTTTAATCTATATAATTTTATTTGAAATAACTTTAGCAAACATTGCGTAAATTCAATATTAATCTTACATAAAAATATGTCCTTTTACGGCTGATACGCAACCGATGGCTTCCATTTCGAAACAAGCTTCGTCATTGGCTGGCCGTTGTAAAGCGAAGTACTGGGAGGGGGTGGGGTCAACCTACGTCCTTGCGGTTGGCCTAGGATGGTCAGAGTGGGGGTTATGGCGTATATACCCGTGGTATCTTGAAGACGCCATCATTGTCCACGCGCCAATCATCACATAACGGTGTTTGTAGAGTGGGAGGACCGTAAATAGGTATGGCGTCTTGAAGATGTTACCATTCCTTCTAGGGCGGCCATATAAAGCTGTTTATTGGTAGATTCCACGTTCGATATATAATTATTTGATTGTTAATTACTTTAAGATTAATGTTTTGTCTTTCCTTAGTTCTAGTGCTTCTAAGTTATCCAATCTGATACCGATTTCATTTTTATACATTAAAGTGACGCCTGTGTTTTTAACAAATGTATTGTCTGTTTCAATAATATGGTAGCAAATATGGAGAAGCCATTACTAATCTTTGTTTATTTATCTTATATATATTTTTACGAAAATGTCATGATTAATAGAGTTATTTTCTAAACATTTTGTCATATTGTAAACCATAAAGTCACCATCTATCAACTGTTAAAAAAATGTTAGCTATTTAAAAATAAACAATTAACCGTGTTAAGTTATTATGTAAATAAATTTAAAACAATTAAATTGTAAGATAAATTGTTGCTTATTACCGACGCGACGGTATAAAAGTGTACCGGGGGAATTTTCCCTATAAAGAGTTTTCAGAAAATTCTAAAAAACAAATTAGAAATGATTTTAAAGCTACAAATAACAAATAAGTTACAAAAAACGTATCAAAGTCCTCTTAATCTATGTTGAGGGATCAAACGGTTAATGGGGAAATGAACGCGCTAACAAAAAAATATGTCCAAGAAAGAAAAGCCACAATGGAGTGCTGGTACCTAATCTGATGAATGGCAGAGAGGCATGGAACTGGCATAGGAAGGATGAAAATTGACTGAACTCAGGGTCGACGTAAGCGTTAAAATGAAGGGACGCTTAGATGGTTTGGGCATGCAGAGCGAATGAACGCAGAAAGGAGTGTGAGGAGAATGAATGTATGTATGTGATGATGATTAAATATGAATGAGGCAAGGAGTGTGTGCCAAGACCGAGACGTTTTGTGGTCCGTAAACTCTGTCTTCCCCTACAGACAAACGACGTGATGGTTAGTTAGTTAATTGATTACCTGACTCAATGCAACAACAAAGAACCAAAATAACTATTTTTGGGTATGTGTCATCAACGCAAAGAGAACATACCTTCATGAATGTCTTTTGACTGGCTCGGCAACAAATTTTGTCACTATTTCGAGAATGTAGGTATTCTTTTTGAAGTAGGTATAACTCTATTTTTTCTGAAGTAACTCTCCTCACTTGCTCATCGAGCATTATAAATCTATCATTTCCCCTCATGTCTTCATATTTTTTAGTGCAGACCACGAGAATGTCTTGATTTTAATAAAAATCATTAATTATCCGCTGTCAGACTTAGCCGAAACAAAAATAAACAACGAAGCATTGCATTAGGATAGTGGCGTCTAGCGGCTAGTGGTTCTAGCTCTAAGCGGTGCCAAGTTCTCGAGTGTTTTTCTTATTACATTTTCTCTGAGAACCCAATAAAACCAGAAATATTGCAGACGAATATTGTCAGTTGCCGTGAGAAAGATTTTTTTCATTTAATTGTTTGAATGTGTGTTTCGTTCCTTCGGTTCAACATGGTTCTAGATGATACTTACCATTTAATTAGATTACTGTTATCTGGCTCTTCTTTGAGATAAGTCCCGCCATTGAATGCTTTTGTTGTCGCTACATATTTAAATATATATCGTGGCCCAAGGGTTGTGACGCCAAATAGACCAGTGTCCATAGCTGTTAGTGTTTTACGTCATCTTGCGCGCAGGAGCGTGCAGGAGGGGGGTCAGATAAGTGTCAGTCATAACTCCGCAAAGGAACGGTATACATGAGTTATTCGTGTTTCGTCGTGTAGATCTTGAGGTGCTTTTAAATCAAAGCTTTACAGAACAACATAAATTATAACCAGTGCCGAGAGAAAGATGCTTTAACGCAAAAAAGGAACGGTATTTTAGAGATACTCCAATCCCATTTTTTTTATGTAGGCAGATTATATACCTATGTCATTGTTACCAATATGTTTCGTCTGTTATTATTCCGTTTACTTAAAATAAAATTGTGTTAGATGTCTTCTTTTTTTATGTGGATACCGCATAACAGTCCTCTTCTGTTCCAGCCAGTAGGGAGTGGAGAAGGGAAGGAGGTGGGAAAGAGGAAGGTTGATAAGAACCTACATAGTTATTTACATCTAGTTTTCAAGTGCTGCTAAACCATTTTAAACAAAAGCATTAAGACTATTATACCTTTTAATTACCTACATATTTAATTTTTAACGCAAGGGCGATGCTGTTAAAAAAACAATTATCAGAAACTTATTTACATATTTGCGTTATACAAAATTTAAATACATTTATTTAAAATGATTCATTCTTAATAAATAAAATAATTTTCTGGTATGCTTTATTGCTTGTACAGTTTTTTTTAATTAGCTCCACGTAGGAGGCCATGTGGAAAATAATTTTCGTCAGGGCCTATGTCATCCTCGGGGATGTTATTTTTAGGAAAGGGAAGAGATGAAGTTCTGGGAAGGATAAAGATTTGAGGGGTGGGTAGGAATCTGGGAGTGAGTGCCCAGGAGTGACAGACGTATGAATCTATCCCTCTCAATGCGGTGCAAGGCGATGTCCCTAGAGAGTCCTGCTGGAGAGGTCAAATGGTCGTTGTCAACCAGGTCCTCCGATCCGACCTGCCACACAGTGGTGGGTAGATGAATACGCCGCCAAGATTCGGACAAACCACACCCCATGGACCTGGGAATCCCTGCTTAGACACCAAACGTAGTGAACCACTTGGGGTGACCTATGGCAGAGGTATTGGCAATCCAATATATAGTTCCTGGTGCGGCTGTACCTACATATAACCGCCTCCCAAATATAAGATTTGTGATTTATGGTTATCAGTTTTATGCTTGAAAATTAAAAGATCATTGAATAAATTTACGCATTTCACTGAAATATTTCACAACACGCATGTAGCAACAACCGAAAGTAGAATATTTAATATAAAAATGTTATTAATTACCCGGCTTCGTGTTATTGTTATGAATGCAAGTTATCAATGCATAGGTATAGCGAACAATGAAAATGGAAACATTTTAAAAACAATGAAAAACCTAATCATTAAATATTCAGCCTCTGCATACTGAAAATTGATATCCCGAAGCTTTATCTCTGTACTCTCTGGCCTCTAGAACAGAGTTCAGGTAAACTGCAAGTGGCGGGCTTTAGCGGCTACTGGCTCGCTGGAACTCTGCTTAAAATCAATGACAATCAAATATAAAAGGAATACTAAATTCTGACCGCTATTTTAGGAGCGGGTCGGGCGTTCCCAAACATTTCCGGCAAGACCTACTTTATTTATAAACACTCAACATTTTTGTAACCAGCAAAACGGAATAATCTGTATATAATAATCTTTTATTTGTTTTTGTTTTTGTTTTTAAGCGCTCTAGGGGAAAATATCTGAATTTGATTTTAAGATATCATTATTTGTCTTCTTTTTCTTATGAGTACAAAATTATATACTGTTAGGAATACATAATTAACACCTTTTCCTGCTATAAATAACATGTTATGTTAGTAAACAATGTAATATGTAATTAAATTTGTCAATTTGACTGGCCTAAAACAGGATCCATTCCTAGTTGGCTAGTCAAAGTTTCCACATATGTTTTATTGTTCAATTTTATGTGAAATAAAGTTATTATTATAACAAATCTTTCTTAAATCTTGAAGCATTAGTGTAACAAAACCAACAAGCATCCTTTGTGGATTAGATTGTGGTTTGATGGAGAGACTTATTTCCAGATATGCGTAAGGTCATTAAACTGCCCGAATGAGCGCACGTATTGTTGGACTGTAAGGTGGCGCAAAAGTCCTCACTCGATTTCCTATGTCAGAAATGTTATGAGCAAGTAAAAATAAGTATCTAATATAACACATTTTTCCACTTCTTGAGAAGTGTAGAGATTCGCGATTTATCAACGTATGTTCTGCTTCTATTTACTTCATAAATAATGTCAAAGTCGGAATGACATAAGATGCTATTTGTAAAAAATGAGAGCATCTTCCAACTTTTATGGCATGTTTTATATACGAATAATATGGTGATATGGAATAGCGTTATAGTTAGTTTTACCTTATCATTAGTTTAATTCACTTTTCCAGTACATTGGTTGCGAGCTCAACGTCAACACAATCATAATTACCTCTGACTTATCACATAGATTTTTTTTGCCTTTCCTTATGATACGTTGGATCGTCCTAATTTGAATGTGCAAGTGTCATTTGATCACCTATGTCTCTTGTTGCGGGGAATTGCTGGCTAAGATTTTAGAGGTTAGGTTAGGTTAGTAGAGGTTAGGTTCGAGTACTCACTCGGTATATACAGGCAACTCACTATGTAGTCCTCGAAAATAAAATCTGCTTTTGAATTACTAGTCCTTTTCACAATGGCGCGTAGATTGTCGGAAAACAAAAGTTCAGGCTTGTTTCCAAAATCGAAATTGTTATATCAAAATTGTGAAATCAAAAGAGTTATAAGTTATAATTAATTCACTACGCAACCCAATTTTTAGTAGGTTCGGTTAATATCGAACATTCAGACCCAGCGCATAGAGTTCCAGTATGGACTGCGCTGCACACCGTCGCGTCGCCTTACTTTAACGAACTTTACTTATCTGGTCTGTGTCTGGTTATTTCGATGTACGCTCTTCGGCGGTCAACGTACAACTGATCGACTGATGTCGTAGTTTATTAAAAGCATTCTCGAACCCTCCTGATGCTAAAAATATGATCACGTGGTTTGCCTCCATCTCGTAAAATGATCCCCAGATTTTGTTTCCATGACAACTCAGAATCGTGCAACTACAACACCCCCTTGAAAAGTAATTAAAAATAGCCCATAACCTAACCTAGCGTAACCAATGTAAGCAAAAAAAAATCATCACTTTTAATGACTTTTCGAAAGAGGTTATGAAGATGCATGATTCTGAGAAGTCTGTTCACCTCAGATTTTATATGGCAAGTCTATCAATTTGGATATCTATGTTGGGACTAGTATTTTACAAGTAACAAACCATCATTGTTTCGTATAATTTTTTTTATTACTTTCGTGAATAAACAAATGATACGGACAGTAATTAACAAGACAATTAAAACGACCACTAGATAATTCGCATGCATCCTAACTATTGCTCACGGATTAACTTGGAAAGCAGATAAAAAACCATTTAGATCTTAAAAACAACTGTTCCCAGTTTACAGGATTTATTCAAATAATAATATTTAAAAATATGATAATGGCGAGATAATCCCCCACAGTTGATGAACCCACGGCGGTTCAGTTTCTGACCAATCCAACAGCATCCCACCTCTCCACCTTGTTGTATTTTAAGTATAAGTTTCCCTCTCTCTCCGCTCTCCCTGACCCAGTCTGTGCTCATAATCCCCCTCACACAGATCGAAAATCGCGACATTTTGGGAAATTTGAAAAACAAAATCTTTTTGTACAACGACGCGAGTGAACTATAAAATTAGTGTGTTATTTGCCAAGTTTATTCGTTAGATTTTTTTAATATCAACTTAAAACTGGTTAAAAAATTTAAATAATGAAATATCTTGAAAAACATAACATTTTGTTAAGCTTAAACTTTAAAATTACTTTCTGATAGTCGTTAGAGAAAAAACGCCGTAAAGTGCGAATAAAAAATGTATTTTTAATAATTCTATAAAATAATTAACCTATGAAACAAAAAAATTTCAAAAGTATTGTATGTTGTTGTCAATTTAAATATCACTCCAATAATATTTTGTTTCTCTGGTATTATGAGTAAAGTAACTGAATTTTAACGATGTGTGTGTACATTCTGTATTCTTGAAATTGGCTTTATTGAACGCTACGTTGATAAAGTGACCATTAAATTAATATTATGTGTTTATAAATAAATTTTGTTATTCGAAAGTTTAATCCGGTATTAAAATTTATTACACTGGTGTTATCAAGTGTGATAGCAAAGTGCAAGTGATCTAATTCCGTTTAATATGTTTAAGTGTGTCAAATGTTTTTGAAGAGGATTTTATTTATCATCAATTTTGTCAGTTTGATGACACATGAAACACAAGGTAAGTAAAAATAGTTTGAGATGGGATAGACTTTGGGCTATATTTGTTCTAAATCTAATTTGTCAGACTGACAGGAGATATTGTGACTTATTTAGAACAAAGTCCAAGAATGTTATTTTTAGAGTTTCGGAAATAACGACGAGGACAAAGGATTCTTCGCCTTTTGTAACAAATCTTAAAGTATTCCCAAATTTTGATTTCCTGGTTATTTGTCATTGAAGGTGGTTTTATATTATGGCTAATTTCTTAAACATCTCTTGGAGTCATCTAGGTTTAGGCTGAGATAACTCTTATTCTTTCGTGTTATTTCAGTGTTGAGTTTCGTGGTGCCCAGATGGCTGTTTCAATAATCACCTACTGACCTAACCCAATCATTCAGTCGTTAATTTTGTTCATCTGATGGTTGAATGAGTTTTCCTTTGTCAGAAGTTGACCCCTTTAACTACAAGTGTTTACAAGTTATGTTATTATATGTATTAAAGTATCGGGTAGCACATCTCATGTGCATATAATTTCGAGACACTCCACCGACGCTTTTCCAGCTCATATAATATGTCGGTAATTTGTTGCATTCAGGTTTCCACTGTATCTTAGATAGATATATCCGCGACCGCATAAAAAGCATCAATCTTTATATGTTTCTACTCCGTGTAAGAAAAAATATATCTTTGCTCACATGAAACGACTTATAAGTTTATTCTATATTAAATTGTGAGTGATGAATACTTGGAGCAGGTGGATGAGTATGTGCATTTGGTTACAATGTTTACAAGAGATTGTAGGGCTGATAGAGATATTAAAAGAAAGGTAAATGTAGGAAACTCCATCCACGGAGAAGTGAACGCGGATAGCGCCAATAAAAAAACGTCCTTAGGGAGTTTTTTTTATATTAGCTCCACACAGGAGGCCCTGAGAAAATAATTTCCCTCAGGGCCTATGTGTGAAGAGTTTTTTAAGGAAAGGAAGGAGAGGAAGTTACGGGAAGGAAATAGGCATTAGGGGTGGGTAGGAATCTGGGGGTCGTTGTGTCCAGGAGTGACAAAAGTTTGAAGCCGTCTGGGAAGGAATCTGCCTGAAGAAGTAAAAAGACCTCCCTCAACCAGTGTCTCTCGATCCGGCCCGCCACGCAGCGGGTGGGCAGACGCATTGACCGCCAAGACCTGGCCAAACCTCACCCCATGAACCTGGACACCCCTGCATAGCGAACGTAGCGAATCACTTGGGGTAACCCATGACAGAGGTGTTGGTTATCCAATAAATGCTTCCCGAAGCAGCGGTACACATAGACGCCTCCCAAATTATTGCAATTTTAACTCCCAAATATTGCTTTTCTGATAAGATAAGTATTTATTTTGAATAATGTCACGCATTACGCTGGAATACTTCACATAACTTCCCAACATTCCCACGCACCAACTACTTGAAATTGGTGTGTTTAATTTTATTGAATAACAGGTAGGTATTAATTTATCCCTTCTCTAAAGTGTACATCTCATGAAATGAAAACGTCAGCTCCTTGTGTTGTGATGGCTACCTTCCTAAAAGGCAAGAGTTGAAAGAAATCTGTTTCTCTTCCCGAATCAGCAATCCTCACCTCAGTAATCGAATCGATCAACATTACCCTTGATTGGATTGCACGAAAAGATTGAGCTAGAGCTAATCGTAACCCACGTTTGTAGATTTCAATGCGAACACGTCTTACCTTCAATGATTTGAAGAGAACTTAATTTTGTTATATTGTGGTTTATGAGAATCTGCTACACATAAGTACCTACACAACCTGAATACGATTCAAACAGAAATCATAAAAACCACATTGAAAGTACCAATTAGAACGCCTTCAATTAAAACTTTCAATAGCTTTGACGTACCAAATGTACAGCAAATATATGCCAAAAATATATTATTGAAGCTTTTCAAAAATAATGAATCCTCTGGTAGACCGTGTATACATGCATAACACTAGTTCGAATAAAAATTATATAAAAAATATTCCAAGTTATAAAACCATATTCGGACAAAGAAACTATACATACTTTGCAACAAAACTACATAACATCCTTCCCCAAGACATAAAACTAATAAAAAATTCTAATGAACATAAATCAAGAATAAAAATATGGCTCAAGAGGTCAATGAAAAACCTTAAAGACGACACTAAAAACGACATAGAAGACAAATAAACTATTTTTAAATAACTTTAGTCCGCCTCGGCACAGGACCCCCTAGTGAGGAGGACTAAGAAATACAATATTTTATACTTAATTTCACTATTATATTTTGTACGCACAATTATTTTATATAGTCACTAAAATAAAAAATAAAAAACTTGAATATATTGTCTGCATACATATAGGTAGTATAAAGTATTTAAATTATGAATACAATTGTGAGCTGGTTGGTAGGGTTCAGTTCAGTTCAGATGAATCAGCGTAAATTTAAATATAATTTTAACATTTTCACACGACAAAAATACTACCAATATTAGTGGGTACCTACCCAAATTGTTTTTCTATTTAATTTAATTATATGGTTTACATTAACTACCTCATTAGGTAAAACCTGTTTTGAGGTATGCAGAGAATAATGATTATAGCACTATATGGAAGTGAACTTGAAACCAAAATTCTCAAAGCTTTTGAATTGTCAGATCCACAATTCCTTAGAATAAAGTCTAATGTGCTGCTTCTATGCACATATTATCATGTTGAAAATTTGGTAAACAATATCAATAAAGTAAATAAATAACAATTTGGGAGGCGGGCATAGGTAGCGCTGCCCCGGGAACTATTTATTGGATAACCGGCATCTCTGAAACAGGTTACCACAAGTGGTTTGCTGCGTTTGGTAACTTAGCAGGGGGGTCCGGGTACATGGGGTGAGGTTTGCCTAGGTCTTGGCGGCAAATACGTTTTCCCAACTACTTCGTGGCGGATCGAATCGGAAGAGACTGGTTGATGGAGACATTTTACCTTTTCAGCCGGATTCTCTCGAACTTGTACAGCAGTGGGAGGGATGGATTCATACGTCCGTCACTCCTGGATACATTTACACCCCCAGATTCCTACCCACCCCTCATATATTTTCCTTTCTAGATCTGTCTTTCCTTCCTTTCCCTAAAAATACCCTCCACACAGCATCTCCAATGCTGACATTGGCTCCGAGGGAAATTGCGTCTGAAGCCAGTGAGAATATGGTATCCCCAATTGGGGTATGTTGTGAGGCTGAAGGTAGTGGGGAGGGGAAGGAGAAAGGGAAGAGGAAGGTAGGGAAGAACCTGGCTATTCAGATCTGGTCACCAAACACCGCTAATGCCATTTCAAGCAACGTTTCAATTCGATAATTCAAGGCGATACTGAGAGCATCTTCCACTCTCAATATCGCCCGTTGGAGCTACCTAATATTAAAAAAGATCTTTCGGTTCAAAATTGATCATTTTATATGATACTATGTTATGCTGGCGTATACATTTGTGAACCAATTCGCAAGCCAAACCACGTATTATGAGAAGGGAACTATTGTTACTTCTAGGATGACTCAAACTCTTAATAAAAACTCCGGGGTCATTAAAATATTTTGGACTTTATCGTGATGGATTGACAATGGACTCCTGGAGATGGTTGGAATAATCTGGGCCCCGACCTTGAGGTACTGGCACTCTAGTGCCATCTGAGGGTGAGCTTTTATAATAATATCAAGAATTTTTATAGTTTAAGTGTTGTGCACAGAATTATGTACCCAGAACGCGAGAATGGTTTCTTTCCCGGTTTGTCTAGTTTATTTTATTAATTTGACATGATGCTAACGATTTCAAAATGTTTCAAACAATTTTTTAAATTTTTATAAGAAAAACTTTCTTTTTATACTTTTTTGAAGGTTATTCCCATCAGTGAAATATATCATATTAGAATAAGTTAACAATAATAATAATCTAAACGAAAATATGAAAGAGAACAAGACACCGAAAAACAGAAAAAGACAATGGTAATAACCTTCAAAAAAGTATAAAAAGAATGTTTTTCTTATAAAAATTGAATATTCATTTAGACTTTCGTAAAAAGTCAATTGTTCCATGTAAATAAATTCGGATAAATCTATCCGAGACGCTATCCAGGTTACAAACCAATTCTTAGAATGATTGTTTCCAATAAAATAAATATTAGCCTCTAAAATGCTAGGATTCATTCTTAGGACATGTAAAAAATTCAATAACTTAAGAACAATGAAAATTCTATATTTCGCTTATGTCCGCAGCTTACTAGAATACGCGTCACAAGTTTGGAACCCGCAATACATATCATATATAGAAATTCTAGAACGTGTTCAAAATCGTTTTCTACGATACTTAGATTTCCGGAGCTACCGCCCACACCTAAGTCACCAATATTCAGCCGCGCACTTCAATATACGATAGGAAGTTCGAAGAAACTCGGCCGATGTGCTATTTCTTCAAAAAATAGCCAGATCCGTCGTTGATTGCCCAGAACTCCTACAACGAATACAGATGCGAGTTCCTAACAGACGAACCAGGTCAGACATGATTTTTAGCCTCCTTTGGTGCAATACTAATTCTAAGCAGAACTCTTTCATCTATCGTGCGTCCAATACTTTTAACACACACTACAAAAAATTTGACATATTTAATTCTGCACCACACTCCTTAAAATCACACAGACGCTCTCTCGATACTTTATAACAACAATAATTTCTAATACCACCAGTCACCATTCTATGAAATTCCTTTTTTTTCTCTTTTAATTTTTTGTTTACTCATATTTTTATTACTATACCTCAACCTAACCCATTCCCCCCCCCCCCCTCATCCTAATTAACTTGTCTCTTGAAATGTAATTTTTTTTCTTTAGCAAATATCTCTGGAACCACTACACTTGTATACAATACCCATGTGGAAACCTGTAAATGGTTCAATTATTGTGACTCAATTACTATTATGCTCTGTTATGAATGTAAACTGTTGGTCTCCCAAATAAAATAAAATAAAATAAAAAGGTTTGTTGCCCGTAATATGGAGAAAAATAATTAGTTGATAATAATGTAGTTCTAAAAAAAAAATTTTTTTTTAAATATGAGATTGACAAACATGACGGCTTTGACAGAAGGTGGCAATAGCGAAATTGGTTAACGCGCTCGTCCCGGTTAGACGGAGAGGTCTGGGTTCGTGTCCCAGTTGCGACCATTGTCTTTTTCTGTTTTTCTGTGTCTTGTTCTCTTTCATATTTTCGTTTAGATTATTATTGTGAACTTATTCTAATATAATTTTTTTTAATTTAATTAATTTAAAATTCAATTTTAGCTGCTTTTTCGGGCGGTAGCCATTATTATATATCGAAATGTAATTTCGTCTTCCCCCGATTTTTATGGTGTAAGTTTAGAATGTACGCTTTCAATGTTTATTTCGTTATTTATTTATTAAAACATTGATACAGTTTGTAAATTTATGTAACACACGCCCTCTGAGAGCTTATGCTCTCTCAAATAAAAGTAGCAATAACTTCAAAACATTGAATTGAAAAAACACCTAAAATTTTCAAGTAACTCTATCAATCGTTAATACAAAATATATTCTACCACTGCCATTGTTAATTCAGATCCGAAAGGTTAAGAATAATTTTATTTTACGTCTCTTTATAGTAATCCTCTGAAAAAAATACAAAGCTCGCAGTAAATCTTCTGCACAACATTGTTGGAAAATAAAGAAAGGATAAAATTATATTTATTAAAGTGAATTTTACAATTTTCCATCAGTAGAAAGGAAGATAAATAAACAAGTATATAACTTAAGCCTATGTAATAGTTTCTCGGAATGGCTTCGTATTTCTTTTACCGGAGTTGAGCTAAAGCGACTGTAAATAATGGAATATGACGAAAGCATACTTCATTTTTCAAAGGAGAACCCAAGTGAATCCTCTTAGATCTGCTTATTTTTACAACTACTTCTTTCCTCCGAGTCGCAGAACATTTTGTATCAGAAGAACATTATGTTAATGAGTAAAGTGAACAGGTGTCCTTAAAGCATTGCTGCACTGAGAAAAGCATTGGAAGGATGGTTTTTTAAAATGCAAGCACTTAGTAAAAAGGCTTTTTTTCATTTACAAGACACAATTTATTTTTTAAGTCAATGAAAATCTCCTTTTTAAAATGTAGTTTCCTACATTCAAAACTGTCACTGTTTGAAATGTTCAGCGTTGAGGGTGGAGAGGTGTTTCGTGGTAGAATATTGCAAGGAGAAAGTTCATTGAAGCCACTGCGGATAATAACATTGGGAAAGTAACAGGTTGGGTGAGTGTAAAATAACATCTTAACGAAGTTTAATCATGGTGAAACTATTAACAGTTTTTTTTTTCATTTTTGGTCCCTCCAAAATATTCATAAGAGTCGACGAATTTGCATTTATTGGATAATCCGCTAAAAGAAGAAAAAGATTCGTAAAATTAGCCTTTTATTGCAGAAGATTAAAAAAGTTTTATTTTTTAATTAATAAACACTTTAAAATTAAGCGTTTTTTATTAAAATGGAACACAAAATAAGTTTGCTGTGTTGTTTTTTTTTACGTTAACTCCACACAGTATGTTCTGAGGAAAATAATTTTCCTTAGAACTTATGTCATCTTAGGGGATGCTGTGTGGCCGTTTTTTTAAGGAAAGGAAGTAGAGGAAATTCTGGAAAGGAAAAAAGGTATGAGGGGTGGATAATAATACGAGAGTAAGTGTCCAGGAGTGATAGACGTATGAATCCATCCCTACAATTGTAGTGCAATGTGATGGGCTTAGAGAGTCTGGCTGGAGAAGTCAAAAGGCTTCCCTCAACCAGTCTCTCTCGATCCGGCCAACCACGCAGCAGGTGGGCAGATGCATCTACCGCCAAGACCCGGACAAACCTCACCACATGAACCCGCTCACCCCTGCTAAGTCACGAAACGTAGCGAACCAGTCGGGGTAACCTGTGGCAGAGGTTTTTATTCAATAAATGGTTCTCGGGGCGGCGGTACCCATACCCGCCTCCCAAATTAAATATATAGGTATGATCTAAAAAAATGGGCCGAGCTTGGAAAATTCTTTTAGTATCGTAGTAACCGTCACATATTTAACTGGTTGTGCAAGCGAACTAAAGAGAGGGTTTAAAATAGTGGTTTGAATTTTGTGAAGGATCCCTTTATTAGGTTATTAATTAATTTTCGCTATAGCCTAGGCGTATTGTTCTAGTTTTGTAATAGCAATAATAAATAAAATTATTTGAAATAGCCGTGTTTCTAGCCGGAGATCTGAATATTCAGGTACTTCTCAACCCTCTTCTGCCCTATCTCCTTCCCCTCTCAACTCCCTTCAGTCACACAATACATATATACCGATTGGGGGTGCCGTAGTCCCACTGGCTCCGGGCAGTCGAGACTCTTGTGCGGTGTTCGGGTAAAACAAAACGATTTTTTCTAAAACTAATTTGCATTATTCTAGAGTGTTTTTGGGGTAAACGTGCTAAATTATACATATGTAAATATATGTAACTAGGATATTACCACCCGTCGAAAATCAGTTTCAATTTTCTGAATCAAAAAAATATTACAGGTAGGTACTTAATCGTTTGTCTAAATTCTTCACACAACTTGTTTCAATATTGAAACTCTTAAATTCAAAGCAAAATTAAGTTAATTTTACCAGAATTCACAGGGACGTGCAACCGAAAATTAACCCTTATGTTATTAACGATATACTTTTAAACAGCTTTATCAAAACAATGCCGTTTTTGTGCAGATCCGTTAAACTTACGCGGCATAAATATGTATATCTATCTACTTTCACAGGAAAAATCGTTTTGAAATCGGTACTAAAGACAAGTCGACCAAAACATAAACTTCCCCATACTAACCATCCAAAAATTACTCGTGCTCCCAAATGGGGTATCCAAACACCTCGGCTAATTGAAACTGACGGTTTGTGCGATCGGCGCTTGGAACATTTGTCATTACATTATTATGGAAATAAAGTTTTATTTGTACTTTGTGTTAATTTGTCAACGTATCTGAAATATGTAAATTTTATGATTTTTTTGTTAATGAAATAAAAAGGTATTAATTTATGTAAAAATGGTATCATTTTTTTCTTTTTCGTTTATTGTACTCAAAACTTCCGAATAAATTCATTAAAATACATAAAACGTGTTGTCTAAATTTAAACGCCATATAACATAATGATCGTTGTATATTTTTGGGGAGTTAATGCCGTGATGCGCTACCTCCTCTTTAGCCAGCGTTACCAGTGTCCATCATCAGGGCAGAGGTGTCCACACTTCGCTAAAAACCCCCAGAAACATATAAAAAGATTACTTTTGACCTTGGAAATCTAAAATCATATCTGACCGTATTACACTTGTAATGTATCTGGCATTCAATATGTATAATTCTTACTACAGTCAAATGAAATATTTAACAGCCCATCTTAGAACTCAGTTTTTCGCATAACGCTGTTTTTCAGGGTTCTATGAGAGTTGATCCGCCGACAATTGGTCCCAATAATTATAATAAATCTCTCCCACATGTATAAAGAAAATGAAGCGCAATTCCTTAAGTGAGAAGAAAAGTAAGAAAATCACAAAAAAATATAAATCCGTACACTTTGCCATATCTGATACTGACAAAAACAAAACACGGACAATTGCTTCATTGTGTAATTTTTAACTTAATAAAAAACTGAATTTAATTCAGCTAATAAGTAAACACAACATTTATTGATTCTGAGGCGGTAAGAACTTCGCCGGGTTAGCTAGTTGGTAAATAATGCACCAAAAATTATAATTTTATAGTTATTATCATTTCGGAGGATCAACTTTCGGGTCCACGTTTTTCGGCATTTAGTTGATCGATTGGTTAGTGGATGATTATTTTTTTATCTTTCCAGGATGATACCCATCGTCGTACCTCAAGACTGGGACGCCATCCGCGAGAGAGCTCCATCCGACGCCGGATCGCGCGCTTCACCCTCGCCCCGCGGCTGCCTCTCGTGCCCGCCACGCGCCCGGGGCTGCACGTCGTGCCTGGGGGCATGCGCGTCGTGCACCCGAGCCGGCGCACACGCCACCGCGGCCGGCTGCAGCGGGTGCGCGTCGTGCACCAGGAGGCTCGCACGTTGCGGCTGGCGGACGTGGTGCCTGTTCGCCTTCAACGTGCTGCTCATTGTGCTGGTCGTGCTCAATTTTGGTGTCACGCTGTGGCTGATGACGGTTATGAAGTTTACGAATGTAAGTGATTACGCAAACGTGCCAACTTGCCTATTAAAAATAGTGTTATTTTTAATAATGTCATAAATCGTATGTATAACGTATAACTCAATCACGAATTGGTACTCGTAAAAAGCATTAACTTTAAGTATTTACAAGTATACTGTATAAATGAATCGGTTTGATTAAATCCTATGATTAAAAGGGTTAATAAAATATATTAGTAATTTTAGTTTTTTGTACGTAACATTCTAAAAACCTATTTTTTATATTTTCATGACATATAATAATTATAGTGAACTAATGCCGCCGTTCTTACAATAATTGGTGGTGCAATGGTCAGCATAGTTGCTATCCAAGCAGTTTACCTGGTTCGGTTCTCGGCTGATCAGACAATTTAATTTTTTTATTTATTGATTTTCATTTTTAGCTTAATGAGTAAAACCTTAAATTTTAATTAATGAAGACAATAGACAAAAAACCGGAAACAGAAAAATCAGAAAAAGATACTGACACATCTGGGACTTGAACGTCGGACTTACACCTTACCGGGGCGGAACTCTACCAACTGAGCTACATAATGTGTCCCTATCCGATTCGGTCATATTTAACTGTATCATACTTCGATTGACAACTACCAACATTATCTTCATTTTAATTTTCTTAATTTCATTTTATTTTCTTAGTTTATTAAATTTTACTTTAATTTTTAATTCTTATTTTTGGTTTAAATTTATCTTTATTTTAAGTGTTTTTTCGTCACTAACATTATACATATATTTTTTTTCAAACCATTTATGTATAAATTCTTTTATTATAAAATAGGGACCTCAGCATGGGTAAATGACCCAGTGAGGCCAACATTACTAGATTATACTATGAAATGTAAAATTTTGTATAAACAATAAAAAAATTAAAAAATTCACATTCACATTTTAAACCCGAACTAAATTCATCCATTTTTATTTAATATGCTACATCCATTGACTTTTCTAGGGTGAATATTTATTTTAATTTTTAGCTCAAATTTTAATATATCGGATAGGGACACATTAGCTCAGTTGGTAGAGTTCCGACCCGGCAAGGCGTAGGTAAGATGTGATGCTCAAACTCCAGATGTGACCGTATCTTTTCTAATTTTTCTGTTTCAGATTTTCGATTGAGTTTCGCTAATATAGTCTCCATTAATTGAAATTTTATTTTTATGTTCATTTAAAACATTTTTATTTTTTGTAGTTTGTTTTCAGTAATGCTTTACGGGTCTGCGCTAGTAGGTACATGAAAAAAAATATTACACCATTAATTTAAATGTACCTATTACTGTAGTCAATGGTTTTATGTATATAAAAGTTTAATTCTTATTTAAAAGAAATTGTATTGTTTTATTTATGATTTAAAAAACTATTGATTTTTCCAATAATAATCGCGATTCATCAACAGACCGGCATGGGCCAACTAAAAATCAACCCCGATGGTCTGAGGCTAGATGGCAAGGCCTACATCATGGACTCGCTGGTGGCTTCTTCTATAGCCTCAAGGGATGAAGAGCCTATCACCTTCGAATCGTATGATAACTTCACCATCGTGGCAGTTGACAAGGGAGGGAACACGGAGAACCGTCTGTTCATTGGTAAGGCTTTCATTGTGAGTAGACATCGGATTTTGTACAAAACATAATATTGTATGAGTTGTTGAAAATTTAGCCACATCTGCATATTTTTCCAAAGTTCCACTACTACTGACTTACAATTTGACTCCCAAATTAAGAACTGAACTCGAAACAATATTAAACTTTAATGCTTAATTTTTAAAGTTGAAATAATATTATTTTAATATTTTTATGTGCATGCTTGGACGACACGAAAAAATCTCATCTAATATCTTTTTATTTGTCCAGGAAACAATATAACCATGAAATTAATAATAAAAAACAATAGCAAAAAAGATTTAGAATATTGTTTGATTGCTGTTTCTTACTATCGTGGTACGAGAGCACAACGGAATGGAGTTTGCAGGAAAACACTTCTTTTTCTTTAACACATTTTATTAAATGCAATAAAAATACAATTATTACAAAAGGGTCTAATTACCCTTTGATCGGTTGATCTTCACGATCACACCACACTGACAAATATCGAAGTCTCTACTTCGATATCTCTATCAGTTTTTCCAATACTGAACTGTAGGTACAACATGTACCTCCCAGTTCAATCTTAACAACATCACTGACGCAAAGGGCCTATTTTCCCTCTGCTCAACTGAAGATACACCTTGTGTACCTTCCAGTTCGACTGTAATAACAACACTGACTCTCTCTTCCAAACGTCACCATATTTAAAGAAAAACTTACAAATACAAATAATTTATATGGTACATTAAATGTGGGAACAGAATATTTTAGCGGTTCCCACAACTGGATTTTAAAATCTAACAATAAAACAATTGCTCAAAAGTCGGCCGAAAAGGGCCACCAATAAAATTACATCTAAAACACTTAAGAAGAGACAAATATTGCAAATTTTACTATTATAAAAGATCCTCTTAGTTTGAAGCCGTAAAATGCCGACAGCAAACACTTTCCCTTGGGGCTGCCATAAATAGTTATAGGTGCTATTTGAGGGTCCTATTTGAAATGTGTAAATACCTACTTAAAAATAAAACGATTTATATAATAAACGCTTTCTTCCAAGTCTTTGCAAAGCAATGCATTTATATGATACCAGGCAGAATACATATTATTTCTCAAGGTTGGGACCTTACTTGAAAAAACCGTGGGATAATATTTTGTTTGCATATTTGAAAAAGAAAAACTGCGTGTAACTAAAATAACATTAATATTACGAATAATTATTTTACTTGAGACTAAATAGAAAAAATCGCATTCTGGAACGAACAATTGCTTCGTATAGTTTATTTTCTTAAATTCAAATATTTTAATACACACTGGCACAGAGAAAACACGACTTTCGACTAAATTTACGACATTTTTTTCTTACATTAACTCCGCACAGGAGGCCCTTATGAAAAAAATTCCCTCAGAGCCTATGTCATCTTTGGGGATGTAATATGGAGGGTATTTTTAGGAAAAGGAAGAAGAGGAAGTTCTGGGAAGGAAAAGGGTATGAGAGATGTGACAAATGTATGAATTCATCCTCACAACTGCGGTGTACGTGATGGGTCGAGAGAGTCCGGCTGGAAAGGTCAAAGGATGACCTATGACGAGGGTGTTGGTTATCCAAAAAATGGTTACCGGAGCGGCGATACCCATAACCGCTTCCCGACTAGAAATGTGATGTGTGACAATCTAAAAATCTACTGACTTCTTACTCTAAAACAACATAAATCAAGCTGGCGTCTTCCCAATACCACAAATATATTAGATTAAAACCGCCAAATAAAAAGCACCCTACCAACAATCTTCCAAATTTCAAGATGAATGGAAGAAATATTGTGAGAAAATTGCAGCTAGAATATTCATTTCGAAAAAATGCTCCTGTTCAAATATTTATGATTTACTACTAATGGACTTCTCAACAAACTTTTTCATTAAAACGGGAAGGTGTTTTTTCTTCCGTCTTTCCTGTTAATTCATTTTTTACCTCTTTGCTATCGTCCGACCAGTGGCGTAGCGTAGTAGGGATGGCAGGAACAGCCCGTCCCGGGCGGCGCTTTTAGGAGGCGGCAAAATTTGACAACAAATCAAAATTATTTCTTGTAAAAATTTGAACAATCTCATTTTAAATGTTTGTTGCACCTACAATTTGGACCGATTGAAATGAGCACGGAATTTTTCATTACTTATTCTGTTACGAAAACGGGGAATCCCCTTTCTTTAAATGAATGTATAATAATGACATCTTGCTCATTGTAGCGACTGGTAACAATGTCTGTACTGAATTGAAGGAATAGGATCAGATTGTTTATAACTAATATTCAGAATGACTTCAGGGAAGTCCGTAAGTTTTATTCATTGGTGGATTGTCCGTCAACGTTCCAATTCACATTAACTCAATCGTAAATATGCATACGCTTTCCAAAATGTGATTTTACTGCCCATACCTATTTGTAGTGATTGTTAAATTATTTGTTGGAAATAATTGTATTGTTTGTTTACACATAAATTCGCCTATGTGAGTATAAAATAGTTTTTTCTAATTTTTATTTTCATAGCATCTTTATAACATTTAATATAGTGTTAAATTAAAAATATTAATGACAGAAGTTTTGTTTTTAATTCTAACAATTATATTATTTTTCAATAAAAATATAAATTTTAATAGTATCATTCTGGTTCTAATTGGAAGTCGATTTGTATCTTCTACTCAATTAAAAAACTTAATCTTGTCGACAAGTAAGTAAGTGGTATATGTGTAAGAATTTTTGTAATAAAAATTATAATTATATTGCAAAAGTCAGTCATTTTAAATCCATGTAGGATTACGATTTTTTTTTAAATATTTATATTGAGGGATCAGTAGGATTTATCGGACCAGTTAGGATTTCATCAGAGCCGAACCCTCTGATATGAAAATATCTAGAGTCGGCGAAATATTTTCCCATTATGTTTCTGGTGGATTGACGTATTGTTCTTGTATTGTTTTGTATTTATTATACTTATATAGTGCACTTACATTGCTTGAATTTACTAGATAATCATTTGTGGAAAAGTATTTGGAAGGGTTTAGTTTTTCATTTGGGAAAGATTTAACCCGGACATAAAATCTGGAGCACCGTTATTTTTTTTTATATATATATATATATTAATATATATATATATACAAGACTTTTTTAATTTGTAACCAGTACAATAAACAATAATGATGATTGTTCTTGCCGAAAAGTTATTTAGATTTACTATGTATTTTAGACTTTTAAATTGAAGTAGGTATCTAAATAAGAGGACGGCGAAATTTTACTTCGCCCTGGGCGGCTGACACCCATGCTACGCCACTGCATCCTACGCAAGTATTTAATTCATAGTACGTAGACTCATCATTTATTCGGTAATAATTATTATGCTATTTCTAAACAGACATTTCTTTAAAGCTGTTTAATATTAGCACGTCAAAGGTGTAAAGAATCAATAAAATAGCATCCCTTCATCATTGTGTTTTAGAAGTGTAGTGGCATATATTCACGGCGAATTAATTTGTTGACTGTAATCAATAATTTAAATTATTAAATAGGTCGCAACTATGTGGGAGTTGGTAAACATGGGATAATTGTAAGAACTGACTTACCCCTATAATTCTTCTGTTAGGGTATTATGATAAATCGAAATTACAATCTTTAGGGACATAGCTGGCGGTAATCACTGCACAAGCACCTAACAGATTCTTAGTAAACACATTGATAGACCACTATAGTTGATCATTCCAATTTGGAGGGCGGATATGGGTAGCGCAGCCCCGGGAATCAAATGCCATAGGTCACCCCAAGTTGTTCGCTACGTTTGGTGACTTAGCAGAGGTGCCCGGGTTCATGGGGTGAGGTTTGTCCGTTTCTTGGCGGCGGATGTATCTGCCCACCAACTGGTGGCTGGTCGGATCGGGAGAGACTGGTTGAGGGAAGTTTTCTGACTTCTCCAGCCGGACTCTCTCAATCCATCGCCTTGCACCGCAATTGGAGTGATGGATTTATACGTCTGCCACTCCTGGGCACTGACCCCATATTCCTGCCGACTCCTCAAACCCTTTTCCTTCTCAGAACTTCATCTTCTTTATTTCCTTTAAAAGTCCCCCACACAGCATTCCTTAAGACGACATAGGCCCTAAGGAAAAAATATTTTCCTCAGGGTCTCCTGTGAGAAGCTAATGTAAAAAATAATAAAATATAATGTAAAAAAATGCACAAACTTCTTTTACGGACCCTTGTATTCTGATGCTGTATTATGGTGAATCGATATTATGATCTTGAAGGACACAGTTGGTGATAATCACTGCACAAGCACGTAACAGATTTTTTAACATACAAATGCACTGAGAGATCAGTATGGTCATCATTGCGACATTGCACAGATTGCTTTAACAGTCTGATTGTATAATAACGTATTGTTGTAAATTTCACACACGTAGGTATATTGGCTACGCACTGTCAGATAGGGATAGGTACTTGGAAAACAGGTTGTGTGGAGGAATGAGGGAACACGTGTTAGAGGGAGATGCATACAGTTGTATCAGCAACAAAATTTGCAGAAATCATGAAATATAAACAGACTAATAATAGTACTTACTTTCATACAATTATTATTTACAAAAATTATAAAAATACTCTAAAATATAAATATGGCCGACATACCGAGTAGTGATTGAATTTAGTACACCTATTTTATTGTTTCCACATTGTTAGAAACATGTCGTGGGAGCGATAGCTCAGTATTAGGAGAAGGTTTCTGGAAAACGTATAGTAACGAATTCATGCCCAGTTACGTCAAAACCCAAATTATTATTCATTGAAATATGCTTCAGTTTATTTATCTGATGCTTTATTATTTTTAATAGGTGCAGATAAATTCCAAAGTCGGGCGAAGAACTTTATAATAGAAGATGATTCTGGGAAAGTGGTGTTTGGCTCCAGTCCAGGGGAGGTGACCATAGGGGCTGATCGGATGAGGATCCTCGGAGATGGGGGTGCCATTTTTGACCACTCTGTGGAAACTTCCCTAATAAGCTCAGAATCGGGGCAGGATTTGAGGTGAGGAAGATAATTAATAACTATATTATTTTGTAGTAGATGTAATTTTTCTCTTATTTTCATATATTTACGTCATGGGCAAAATTTCCTCAAGAATTATGAAAATACTTCTTCAAGCGGTGGAAAAATGGAGTGGGAGTGATTTTTCGGAATCTTATGTCAACTTTGACCTTTTTTGAAGGTAAAGTGTGCAAAATTTCATCAATCTCGTAATAAAACTGAAGACTCGTAAAACATAGCCATAATCCATGACAAAGTCAAGTGATGATTTTTTTTTAATACACCATAACCCAACCTAATGAAACCTATTTACTCAAAAAAAAATTTCATAGCTTTAATGACTTTTCAGAGAGAAAATGATGTTGTACATTGTTGAGTTGTCCGATCACCGTTATTATCAGATTTTGTATGAGTTAGATAACACGGTTTATGACAGATTCTCCAATGATTACACAGAGTATTACACAGTATTTCACAAAGTATTACACAGAGTGTAATCATTGGAGAATCGTATCGTTTTTTAATAGATATCGTTAGTTTAATGAAGTATCGTTTATTTAATAGATAAACTATTGGTTTCGAAACTTGTTGATAATTTTCATCAAATAAGTGGAGTAACATTTTTTCGTTTAATTAAAATGACACCAGAACTTGCAAAAAAACAACAAAAATCGGTTAAAAAATTAACAGTATTTTTACCGCGGAGTGGTTTTATTTTTGTTTACAGAATAGAATCGCTGACTCGAACCCTGAAAATAGATGGCCCAATGGGGATTTCCATCCAGTCAAGTGCTGGGAGTATAGAGGCAACGTGTTTGAAAGACGTGGAATTCAAATCAAGAACTGGAGCTGTAAGTATTCAATATTGTTTATTACAGTATCTCAATTAGAGTAAAAAATATTGAAAATGGAACTACAACTGACACTGAAAATATAGAACACTGTAAGTCACATTTTAAAAAAACATTTTTTTTTTCTTAAAAAATTAAAATCGAAGAAGCACTGTTGTTAAGGTACTAACTTAATGATGTAAATTTGATTAAATGGTGTTTTACAAAGTGATTTGGTTTCATTTAATTTAATATACATTTGAATTTAACAGTAGATATAGAAAGGAAGAATCACTAATGTTGAGTTTAGCTACACTATTTTTAGATCTGAATAAGTTAAATATATTCAGATCTTAAATTAGGGACATGATCTAAAGCCCGGACAAAGCTAGTATTAAATAAATGTGAGCAATTCTAAACTGTGCTTTATATTTTACTAGCTGGGGTACCCGACTTCGCTCCGGATAACATTAGAAAGTGTTCAGGAATGTTCCACAACGATGTTCCGGATTCCCTATTCCCTAACAATCCACAACATTCTAGAATGTTCCTACTTCTCGAAAGTTTTGGACTCACCGACATACTCCGCCACTTCTTCCAGAATTTACTAGAGTTTTATCGAACCTTCTAGAATTCTAGAACTTTCCGGAAGGCTTCTTAAAATTTCTAGGGGGCGAAACTTCCAGCCCTTATATCTTCGAAAGCACGCCCTTTAGGTAAAAACGGGAATCCTCATCCTGGAGGGGGAATAGAGATCTACCACATCAAATAACTCCCTTGATCGTACCGGGAGTTATTTCTGAGTTTTTGCGGTCCGCACATTTTTTTGGACTTTATTTTATAATATATATATATATATTGATTACAATATCGTTATTCTTCATTATGTTAACACTAATTTTGAGTTCATTGGGTATCTATATTGCAATGAAAAAATATTTTTTTCACTAGGCAATAAATGTAGGTTACACAGATTTACATTTACAATACTTTACAATTTCACCATGAGTTATATTTTTTTGTATTGCCATTTGAACAACAGTGGCGCCCTCCTATATTTTTTACTCTTATATATTTGAAAAACCGTAGGTACGTGGTTTTAAAATACGACGCAAATAATTTATTTTTTATAATACATCTTTTTCTGGGTCGGCACTCGCTAAGCACTGAGCAACTACCATGTAACTCGTGACCTTATTCGTTTTGAAATAAATAAAAGTATGAAAATAGCGCTGATTTTTTAATTAATTTTTTGTAGAACTAAGTCGGCAGAATTATGCAATAAAACCAACAGGCATCTTTTCCTGGACATTTGAAGTCTTGGACAGTACAGCAATCTTAACAGGATGCATCATTAGTCATCTACGTTTCAGATGATTATCTTAGACTGCGTCATCATAGTATTATTATGATCATTCATCATCATCATTCTATCTTCCTGCCTCTAGGAACAATCTGCCAATGGCTCTTTCGGTGGGGATAAGTATATTGCTCCAGAACAGAATCACTTCCGAGATCGATATATTTAGCATCAGCGAAGAGAGATTAAAGAGGGAAATTCTTGTAATACTTGAAAGAATCTCTCCTCACTGGCGTATTTTCATAATTTCCTTAATTTTTTTTTTTAATTTTTACATTTGAAAAAATAAATATTTTTAACATTGTTGAATCAAGAATAATGGTGAGTTTTGGTTCTAGATAAAGCTGGAGTCCAGCAGCATTATCATGGCCAATCTGCAGACGGCCCAACCCTCTCGCTACCAGTCCTCGGAGAAGACGAAGATCTACCAGTTGTGCGTATGCGAGAACGGCAGACTGTTCCTGGCCAGTCCCAAAGGGGTGTGCGAAATCTACGAAGCGGAGTTCCTCTGCCGCTCATGACACTATAAGCTCATTATGTTAAAAGAATAAATACTACATAAATCATTTTACTGATTCGCCTATGATTTTGAAAGCATTCTCCTGGTTTGAACCTTTATTTCAGAGTACATAACTACTATTTTTATATTAGTCCAGACGGTTGGGAGCAGTCGGGACTCTTGTGTGGAATTCATATAAAAATTAAATTAAAATTGTAATCCTGTTCGAAACAATTCTCAAAGAAATATCAAGCGCAACATGTCATAATAACACAAAAATTAATCACGATAAGTTCTTTTTTTACATTAGCTCCGCACAGGAGGCCCCCAGGAAAATAATTCCCATCAGGGCCTATGTCATATTTGGGGATGCTGTGTGAATTGTATTTTTAGGAAAGAAAGGAGAGGAAGTACTAGGAAGGAAAAAGGTATGAGGGATGGGTAGGAATCTGGGGATCAGTGTGTCCAGAAGTGACGGATCCCTCCTATTGCGGTACAAGGCGATGTTCGGAGAGAGTTCTGCTGGAGAGGTTAAAAAGTCTTTCTCAACCGGTCTCCCGATCTGGCCTGCCACGCAGTTAGTTTGCAGACCGGGACATATCTCACCCTAAGAACCCGGGAACCCCTGCTAAGTCACCAAAACCAATGGAAGATACTTCCGACAGAACTGATAAAACTTTTGCCTTTATTCTTAAGTATATAATGCTGCTGCTCTTTCTTACACACTAAATAATAACAGCCGAAAATGAGACTAACGGTGAACGTTATAATTTAGTGTGTAAGACAGAGCAGAGGGTAAGACTCTTGACTCGCACACCGAAAGTCGCGGGATTGAATCCTGGCATGGCAAATAAATTGTATTTGATTAATTTGTGTTATTTAACAATTTATTCATTTAAAATAATATATAGTATATTTGTGGCACGTACCAGAGTGGAAGATACTATCAGTATCGCCCTGGTGTAAGACCACCATTCAGAATTGAAACGCTGCTTGAAATGGCTTTAGCTGTGTTTGGTGACCAGATCTGAATAGCCAGATACTCCATCCTCCTCTTCCCTATCTCCTTCCCCTCCCCACTACCTTCAGCCTCACAACATACCCCAATTGGGGATGCCATAGTCCCACTGGCTCCAGACCGGAGCAGTTGGGACTCTTGTGCGGTATGCATGTAAAAAAAACAACAAAAAAAACAAAAAACTTATAAAAAAATGAATGCATCTCTCGTCACCGTGGTAGAGCCGTAATAGGTAATATGTGTTTCCTCCAAACGAAAGAAATAGTAGGTACTTTGGAAACAGCCACACGTTTTACGTGTGTATCATCTTTTGTCTCACAATTATTTAATGTTTAAGAAAGAGCTGCAGCATTAAAGCGATAAGGAGCGTATGTTTATTACCTTTTTTGCCGTCACAGTACCGTAAACGTGATTATAAAAGCGCTCATTGTATTTAGAAAATGTATGTCTTTTGTATAGGGAAATAGTAGAAATGATATCACTTTACTTTATACGCCATTTATAAAAAAAAAAATTTTGAATTTCGAGAGCAGAATTTTTCATTTTGCGGAATGCCCTAGTTATTCGAAGACGTGCAACAACGCATCAACACTATCGCAGCGCGAAGAACGCAGGCATTTGTCTTTCGCTGAGATATTCCATTAAGTATGCCACATGGCACATGCCACACGACACAGGACCACTGGATAGATTATCTCTAGTAAAGTGATATTGTACTGTGTAGGATAGTCATGTAGTTTCAGCTTCGTCTAATAGATGTCGTTAGTATAGTTAGTCATACGAATTTTTGCGACATCCCAACAGATGTAAGTTAAGTATTACATCAGATCAAAATCATTTATCGTCGTTCGTGTCTATTAAATGAACGGTTCCAATGAAAGATCGGGTAGTCAAGCAGACATCATCAGTTTGGCTACTTGGAGCCTCAGAAATACGTAATTATAAGGACGTTTCGTTCAGTTAATTATTCATTGTCTTTTTATTATATATTAAATAAATCGACTTGTAACCAAACCGAAACACCGAAGCTCAAACTTATTTGGATGTTTCCCAACAATTTTTAATTATTATCAATCATTGGTCTTAACAGACACAACATATTTATATAATTTATCGATTCCAAAGAAAACTGATATCTTTTAGGCCAATGAATTTAATTAGATTACCAAGAAAGATTATCGGCATTCGAAATTTCTCAGATTTTTTTTTGTACAACACGCATTTCAAAGCATATAATAATTCAGTAAAATAAATCAATAACTTATCTGGGAAAGCTATATTTCAGAATTTTTATATTAGTTTAAATAAAATAATTTTAAAAAAGATCCGCGTACGTGTTTTGTGACCAATATACTTCAGTTTGTTAATTTATTTACGGTCTTACAAACTAATATATTTAAGATTTTTTTAATATTCTATTTTTCTTGGACATTATTGAAAATTATGAAAAAAAAAATTACAAAAAGCACAACATTTTAATAGTTTTATCATCACTATGTACCTAGTTATAAATTAGAGTTTGAATGAAATAAAATCGATATTTCGAATTATAATTTTTAAAAGCTGGTACGGAGGATAATTAATCTTTCTTCTTGGAACCGTCCTGTACGATCGTAAGAACATCTTTCGACAAAGTTTGAATTCTCGACCGCTGGCTGGTTAAAGGCTCTTAAAAATGGGACAAATTGGCCAATGCAAAAACCTTTAACTCGTTGAACTCGTTTAATAAGCCAGTAGTTTTGCATAACGAATGACATTATCTAAATCATAGATTCTAAACCTTTCTTTGCGCACCGCCCACTTTGAGAATATTTTTATTTCTAGCGCCCCCTAACTCGTGCAAATCCGACACAGCAATTGCAGGATCACGTTTGCCAAAACGGGGGGGGGGGGGGCGTAACGTGATATAACGACAAACGGGGGGTAATGGGATACCAATATGGGGTTATATTTGCCACGACGGAGGGGGCGTGATGGGACAGGGAAATTTTTTTTAAAATGGGATAAGGCATAAGGCAAGATAGTTTGGGTTTCTCTGGGTCTCCTACCGCCCCCCTGAAAGTCTGAAACGCCCCACAATTTACTCTTGGTCTTCTACCGCCCCCTAAAGGCCAGAAACGACCCCAAGGGGGCGTTATCACCCGCGTTGAGAACCAAGGATCTAAATAAATGCGGGTTTTGATAGTTACCCGAAAGTTATCTGCTACTATGTACGCCGGGCTAAAAACTATCAATCGTCGGTCGGAATATCTCTTACCAATTGTTGACAGTAAATGAAAAAATGATAACTGATCATAGATGACGAATTTGGTCAATATCAGATTAATATAGGGTTTTATCGATCGTCCATGCTAGGTACCCTGATGATTTTCTAATACAATTCATCGTAATGTAATTTCTTTTTCCCTGTCTTTAAAACTCACCCTCCAATGATTCTGCCATCATAATCAAAATAGCAGCTGGGAATTCGTAAAGACGTACGAGACCGTTCACCTATTCTAATTAAAATATCTGCATGAGATTTTTGCAAATTTCCAGCTGACTTTTTGCTAACGACGGCAGTAATATTCCTCCTAAACAATTTATTTTTTCGAAAATCTAATAAAAATAAAATTAAAAATGTTATTTTTAAAATTTGCAAGTATTCTAGTTATGTTTTTTTATTACTGTGGCCGCTATTTCGGCTTACAAAGCCATTCTCAAAGTAAATTTGATATAAATAGAAAATTAAATAAAATTTTACGAATTAAATACAAAAACAATTATATTTAAAAAAATCTTCGGATTCAGACATTATTTATTAAAGGAGAGATTCAAATGAGAAATCTTATTGATTCTTGAAATAATAATCTCGCCTCATCGACCCGATTTACTTCACTAACTACAATTTTTTTCTCCTTTAAATATTGGTTAAACTGTGTAATCTTGTATTTTTGCAATTTACTTTATTATTTCTTATGATGTGTAATGTATTGAAAGAACTTCTATCGAATGCCGACAGATGTTAGCAAGGAAAGAGCTTCTATCAATTGTTGACAGATGCCAGCAGGGGTGCCCGGATATGCAGTGGCTGTCGAGAGCGGGCTTTCGTTAGCCTACCGATAAGATTAAATTGATAGCCAGTATAGACAGGTCGTGCGACCACTAGTATAATTATTATAAATACGTAAACTGATAATAAACCAATTTGTATCAAGGACCTTATTATTATTATTATTAAAAAGTACCCCCACAGAACAAATAGTTTTGATTGTAAATAACACAAACATCACAATGTGTTATTGACTTATTTATTTATAATGCTTAAGTAAATTTAAATAAAAATATATTTTTTTAAATGTTTGATCAATTTAACTTGGAATAAGGGATAAGTTTACTTCCGGCACACAATCACGCACACACCACACTTCTCTCTATTTATGTGTTCAGGTACCTACCGATGGCGCAGGTTGAGCATGCGGAGTGCGGAGCCTGCAGCAGCCTGATCCAAGATGTCTGCGCGCCACTTCCTGTCCCCGCCAATTTGGAACAAGAGCCGCTTTGAGTTGCCATTCTTTCTGCCCCGGAAGCGGAAGGCCCGCGTGGCGTGGGAAGAAGGATGACACTGCGTCACATCCACTTTTCCTCATACGTATTTGCATTTCAGGAAAACTATTCATTCCACGCCTCCAGCGATATCAACATCTTTAAAGTGGTTCACTAATTTTTTTCCAAAAATGTCTGTTATTTGTTTGGCATAGGTATGTATATCAACATCTTTAAAGCGGTTCACTTATTTTTTTTCCTAAAACGTCTGTTAATTGTTTGGCATATATCAACATCTTAGTGGTTCACTTATTTTTTCCAAAAATGTCTTTTAATTGTTTGGCATATATCAACTTCTTTAAAGTGGTTCACTTATTTTTTCCAAAAACGTCTGTTAATTGTTTGGCATATATCAACTTCTTTAAAGTGGTTCACTTAATTTTTCCAAAAACGTCTGTTAATTGTTTGGCATGTATCAACTTCTTTAAAGTGGTTCACTTATTTTTTTCCGAAAACGTCTGTTAATTGTTTGGCATATATCAACAGCTTTAAAGTGGTTCACTTATTTTTTCAAAAAAACGTCTGTTAATTGTTTGGCTCAAACAATATGGTGAAAATTTTATAATATCATGCGTTTAACTAAAACCTTTTTAATGTTTTTATCTGAGATAAATAAAAATTAAAAATTCCTAGTTTTTACAACTTTTTATGTTTAAAAAAAAACAATATGTTTCGTAAGCCATGCTTACTTCATCAGGGTTTACTTAAATAAGTTTTTTAACCGGTGCACAGGGGATCAATTCTTCTAGGTCATTAGAGCACTTTTCATTGAAACACCCGTATAATAGAGTAAGCTTGTATATATTGCGTCTGTACTTTAGAATCGGCAATGCCTGGGTAAAATCCAAAAAATTTGTGTTAAAGGCAGCCATTCTCACTTATGGGGATACACTTGCAAACAGACAATTTAGATTTTTAGGGGAACCATTATTCAAAGGGGGACCTGGAATTAAGGGACTCAAAAATAAAAATAAATTTTATCGAAGGAAGCAAATACTTTGTGGTGTGAGATTATATATTAAATGAAAAAACACACTTTGTAAAACACCACTTTATTTGAATTAATAATTATTTAACAGCCAACCAGGTTTCGCTTAGCTCAAGCTTCATCAGGCCTATTATATTAACTAAAGATAATTACATACAGACACATATATATATAAGAAATAAAAAAAATGAATGAAAGAGATAGCAATAGAAAAGAGGGAGACATAATTATTGCAGGATGGGTGGTTGGGGGGGGGAGGGGAGGGAAAGGGGAATAAATTAAACATGGGACTTTCAGTTAAATTTATTTGATTATTAATAATATTTGATTTATTATTGACAGCTTTTTTGATTTCAAGGGCTTCTAGATTGTTTAATCTAATTCCACATCCATTTTTATGTAATATTTTACATGAAAATGGATATGGAACCTCCGGGACTTACTATCGGTATTGAAAAGTGAAAATAACGCTCTATATATTCAATCTAACAATTAATCACAAAATAATTCGAATGTTCACTTTTATAGAACCAAAGTTTCCAATCGAAATTTGAAAAAAAAAAAATTAAACTTTGTGATTTTTTTATAAATTATTTTTTATATAAAACGACAAAAAAGTGAGGTGACAAAAACGTGTATAATTTATTTGTCTAACAAAATAAGTATATGTTTTAATTTTTTTTTGTCACCAATAATTTTAGTTAAAATAAACGCAAGGATAGCCATTTTTGAAACTTTTAAAATTTTACATAAAAAATTTTTATATTTAAAAAATTACTTGGTTATTTCTGATAATAAATTTACGAAGCATATTTCATCACCTTTCGAAAACAGTTTTTAGTTTTTGGATACATTTATAAATATTCCATTTATATGGATTTTATTGCAAGCCGAGGCATATTTTGGAATAAAAAAATTTTCATGGTGCAAAAATACCGAACCGTCTGAACACGCGGTGAAACGAAAATGGTACTTTTTATCGAGTAAACCTTCTTCCGAGTGAAACGTCTGAATTCGCCTTTATTTAAGGCAGAGATGTGACAGTTTTTTGTGGTTTTCTCCAAATCAATGAAATTTTATATAGCGGATATAGAAATTAAACGACTCTATGAATAATGCATTTGCCCAATGAACGTGATCCTGCGTTCAAACCTACAGGGTAAAAAAAATGTTCATTTAATAAAAAAGATTACCGCTTTTTTATCAAATATGAATTCTTTTAATAAGAATTGTATTTTCTGTTACATTATTTTTTTCAAAACGTTTTTCTTAACTACTGCTAGCAAAGAGCTTAGCTAGACAAAATGCAACCGTAATATTCCAGTTAAGACTAAAGTCTCTGTCTCTAAGGCACTTGGCAATCACTCCGTTATTAATCCTCTGGTCTATTTCTGTTCTAGACTGTCCCCAAAGGATATTCTCCAATAGCTAATACACACACAAAGAATAATATCTATTTATTTATTTATTGTTCGTTAGGATCATTTTTTAAAACCATTAGCGGAATTGTGACATCCCGGTGAGCACACATACAAAATAATTATTTCCTCGTAAGCTTTTTAAAATAACACATAAATATGTTGAAGTAACTAATACTGCCAAATATTTGCCGCTTTCAAAAACTTCATAAAAAATTTGAATAACATCATATTAACCGAAATTTTTGTCAATCCGTTCAAAATTTTGAAGTTAAAAAAGTCAAAAGTTCCAGTAAGAGTTAACAGGGTAATAACATTTAATACTGGCGCACCGAAGGTCGCGGGATCGAATCCCGGCGTGGCAAATAAATTTTATTTGATTAATTTGTGTTATTTCACAATTTATTCATTTAAAATAATATAATAGTATATTTGCGGCACGTTCCAGAGTGGAAGATACTCTCTGTATCGCCCTGGTGTAAGATCACCATTCAGAATTGAAACGTTGCTTGAAACGGCATTAGCCGTGTTTGGTGACCAGATCTGAATAGCCAGGTACTTCCCCACCTTCCTCTTCCCTATCTCCTTCCCCTCCCCACTACCCTCAGCCTCACAACATTCGCTAATTGGGGATGCCATAGTCTCACTGGCTTCAGACGGGAGCAGTTGGGACTCTGGTGAGGTATTCATGTAAAAAAAAATACGTATGTATAGAAAATAGCAAAATAATAGTAAGATCATCAATCCATTTAAAAAATGTTCTCATCATGCTTTGAGTGATAGATACAAAAATAAATAATAACTAGTTTAGCACCATTATACATAAGTATGTAAACTACTTTTTTAATAGTAATTATAAAAGATGATTTTTTTTACATTATCTTCACACAGGAGGCCCTAAGGAAAATAATTCTACTCATTGCCTATGTCATCTTTGGAGATGCTGTGTCGAGGGTTTTTTTAGAGGAAGGAAAGATATAAAGTTCTGGAAAGAAAAGGTATGAGGGGTAGGTAGGAATCTGGCGTTCCGTGAGTACAGGAGTGTCGGACGAATGAATCCATCCTTTCCACTGTGGTGCAAGGCAATGTTCCGAGAGAGTCCTGCTGGTGAGGTCAAAAGTTCTCCCTCAACCATTCTCTCCCGATCCGGCCTGCCACGCTGCTGGTGGGCAGACACATCTGCCGCCGAGATCCTGACAAATCTCACACGATGAACCCGGGCAACACTGCTAAGTCACCAAACGTAGCGAACCACTTGGGTGACCTACGTCGCCGCCCCGGAAACCATTTGTTGGTCATCCAACAAATGGTTTCCGGGGCGGCGGTGCCCATACCCATCTCCAAAATTGCATTTTAAATTGCACCAAATGTATTATGCATGTAGAAATGCACCACAGATGCCATGCTAATGACCGTTTGAACAATTTTCATTTTTAAATATTTTGTTATTATAATAGGAAAAAATCACCAACATCCATCATTCAACATCCATCAACATTCATCCATCGGCTCGACTTGGAAGCCCTAATTTGTTTAGGTACTCAGAAATAAAATTGTCATTGTGTGAGTTGCCATCTGGAAATTTGAAGAGCCCTTTTTGCTAGAAGACTTTCACTTAGAGGTTAGTGTTATTTTTTATGCATTTAACCAATTTTTGGATCACCGTATGTTTAAGATATTATGGCCTCGTTTTTTTTAACGATAGAATGCCCGCTTACTTTGAGGCTATTTATAAGCCCAGACAATTACATTACTTTAAAATAATAATATAAACAAAAATGAAATAAAATTAATGCGAACAAGTGTAAAATCAAGGAAAATAATGATTTATTTTGCAATTTCAGATGTAATGATAAATAAAGTTAATTTTTGGAAGAAAATTTTTCTAACCGGTTATCGCTTAGTGATGGGATTATTTATTTTCATTATATTATTGAAATAACTTAGTTTAGTTTGAAAAAGTGAGCAGTATTCACGAAATATGTGTATTATACATATAAAATAAAGATATGTAAACTAAGTTATTTGTCTTTTAATAATATTATAAAGTTAAATATATAATTAAAAACTTAAGATTTTATAGGTGAGATTGGGAACATAATATTATATATAAATTCTTTGACAAATCTAATAAGCCTAAATTTTGAATGAGAGAGCTAGGTATAATGCCATTAGCCGAAATAACAAATGGTAATATTTTAATATTCTGAGAATGCCAAATTTTTTTTAATCTCATTTCCAAAATCTGTATATTTTCTTATTTTTTCGAAGCAGTTTTCTGAATATTACAGGAATTTGGAATAGCGACATCCATTATAAACGTTGTTTTTTAAATTTTGTCATGTAAAACTATATCGGGTCTATTATAACTTATGTCTATTTTTTCTGTCTGTTAGAATAGTTTTATCGTAATAGATTTTATAAAATTCGTTTTCTAAAAATGGATTTGTTTCGTATTCATAATATGGTACTATATTATTGCAGTCATTCAAGTTATATTTAGTTACCAAACTTTGGTGAATTATTTTTAAAACTAGATTGTGCCTAAATGTATATTCGGACGGCGCCAATATAAAAAATCCCGATATAATATGTTCTATAGTTTCCGGAAAAGCCAAACATTTTCTACTTAAATCATCGATTTGATTTGTATCTTTGATGCTTCCTATAATTTTTACTATCTTAAATGGCAAGCATAAATCCTTCTATTTCTGCGCTCAACTCTCCAATACTCAACCATTTGTTTGACGAAAGTTTGTCAACATACGTTTGGTTGAGATAATTGAAGTGTTTTGCGTGAAGAATTTTATTTGACCAGGAATCTAGTAATTCCTGGTTGGTATTTATTAATGTGTATTTCTGAACTATCAGCTTTCCTGTGTAAAAAAATTCTTAACATTTCTACCTGATTGTGTTTCAAAAATGTTATTTTGACCTCTACCTCCTAAATTTCTAGGTAAATTAGAATCATTCAAAAATAATAATTATTATTGGATGATTTTTATAGCGCCATTTTCATGAAAAAATCATCTCAAGGCCTTTTAATACTTCGTTTTAGCAAGCCTCATTTAACGCCCGTTTGTTATTTTTTTTAAACGTTATTTTAGCCTAAGATATGTACGTTAGGAATTTTATCCATTTCCGTTTACAGAAATTGTGGTTTTTATTATTATCTACCTTATACAAAGTATTATGCCAGTCATGTGATAGGATTAAGGTTAGTGACCATCATTCCTAATATGATATCATTAAGACATTATCTCTATTGTGGTTTTCCTTTTCGTATTTTCAACTATGCCTTCAATTTGCCAGGATTTTTTTAATATGTATATTTTACCAAGCCGAAATATTCTTTTCCTGTTTCGTAACATTTAAAAATAGTTAAATTTGATGATTGTCAAAAAAATTCAACCGCAATATTCTGGTCAAATCTGCATGTTCGAAAATGAATAAAATTTACCAGCTTTAAATTGCCCTTTACAATATCTTTTTAATTTTAAGTTTAAGTGTTAAAATGAATAATATCTATAAGTATTTTTTACGTTAATTCCACACATGAGACTCTGAGTCCTCTTGGAAAATAAAAGGGCCTATACGTCATCTTTGAAGATGCTGTATGTATGGTCTTTTTGAGGGGAGGGAGGAGTGAACATGCATATTAATAATGGTTCAATGTTGTAGAAGGTATTGGGAACGCGATTGGCGTGTTTGTGTGAGCGTGCTTCCCGACTGTGCCGACGGGATCAATGAGGCGAATTCCTCGGAGCATCTTCCACTTTCATACCGGTAGAATAACTGCATGCCTACCTGACGCCTGTGCCCTAAAGATTGCACTCCGCTTGTTAAGAAATGGGAATCAAACGGACCGCTCGTTTCTGCACAGAGTCAAGGGTTCTTTCAGATATTTTGGGGCTCCAAACCAGATGTGACCGCCAAATTCAATGTACGGCGTGCACTTGCGATTTACACAGGGTCAGCAGTTATGTACTAAACGGTACACTTGTGGTAATATTTTAATTTTGAACTGTAGAATTCAAATTTGCTTTGAATTTAAGTTTCATTTCAAAATTGGAACTCTTGGTTTAAAGGATTCAAACAATAAAAAGTAGGTACCTACTGCTTATAATATTATTTTATATTAACAGAAAATTATTCTTATAGTCTTTCTTAAATCAGTCAATATTTGTCAATATTATTATCGATAAACTATTATAACTATGTTAGGTAGGTAGGTACAATGCGATAAGGCTGTGAAGTGTCTAAGATGGACGATAAGCGTTGAAGCCGGTATGTCAATATTCATACCGGCTCGGGCGCGTGCTAGCATTATGTGTCTCGCTCACACCCACAAACTTTTATTTTCCTTTTCAGTATCATCATTTGTTTTGTTAATATTATATACGGTCTCAGTGTTGTTGTCGACGGCCTCCGTGGTCGAAAGGCAAGGCTCTCGACCAGCGATCCGGAGGTCGAAGGTTCAAATCCCGGCGAGCATTTTAGTAAATTTTATTTGATTGCTTTGTGTTTTCACAATTTAATCATTTTTAATATTATAATTTATACAATTATTATAAGCAATAATTATTAGCCTGAAACACTCATCAACATTGAAAAATTCTTCCGAGAAAAGATAAATGCCGCCGACGGGACTTGAACCCGCGTCCTTTTGATATCCGGTCAACTCTACCAGAGTAGTTGACCGGATATCAAAAGGACGCGGGTTCAAGTCCCGTCGGCGGCATTTATCTTTTCTCGGAAGATTTTTTCAATGTTGATGAGTGTTTCAGGTTAATAATTATTGCTTATAACCCTTTGTGCTATGCATAAAAATCTTGTCTTAAACATTAGTTTACCAATTAAAAAATAATAATTATAATTTATGTTTGCGGCACATCCCAAAGTGGAAGATACCTACTCTCAATATCGCTCTGGTGTAAAACCGCCATTTAAAATTGAAACCTTGCTTGAAATGGCTTTATCTGTGATGGTGACTAGATCTGAACAGCCATGTATTTGCACGCCTTTCCCTCCCCATCTCCTTCCCCTCTCCACTTACCTTTGGCCACACAACGTACCCAAATTTTTTAATATTTTTGACTTTTCTCAAACATAATTTCGTATATTTAAAAATCCATTAATAATTGTTTAGCATAAGGTAAAATACTGTTAGTGGAGATGTGGCGCAATTAGTAAACAGTGCGCGCGCCGGAAGTCCGCTCTCAGGTGGCGGCCCGGAAGGAGGCTCCTCCGCTGTATTCCCCGTGATGCCTCCTTTGTGCGCGAGTAATGAAGAAGGGTGAATGCCGAGACAGGATGTCGTTGTGAACTTTAATTGCTGCATAAAAAAAAACAATTGATCACATACTGAATTTACATCAACCATAAAATGGTCAATAACAGCTGCAGTATGCGAGGGATACATACGTTTATTGGAGTATGCCTCTCAAGTTTGGAATCCCAGGTACATAGCACACGCAGAAATGATTGAAATAAAAAAAGGATGTTTTCGTTTTTTAAGATACCTTGACTTTCGGGAATATGTTTCCATCTGAGTCATGAGGAGTTAGACACGTTTTTCATTTAACACAGAATGAATTTGACTTATTCAACTCAGCACCTCACAACTTTACTTCAAACCTAAAATAAATAAAAAATAACATTCTCATATTACATAATACTATACACAGAATAGATTCATATCCTCCAACTCTCTCCCACCCTCCCAACAAATACTCAAAATGTTACATGTATTGAAAATCTGGATTTTAGCAGCAAAAAAAAATGCTTATGGCTTTCCTCCGAATTTTGTAGCAAAAATGGAACTAGAATTTAACACTCCATTCGGAACATAAAAACAGTTTCCTCAAAAGTTCCTTTGGCAGATAAAACCGCAACTTTAATTTTAACTGTGTATTTGGAGCACAAATATGTGAGAATTAAAGATTACGTAAAAAAAGGCAAGATAGTAAAGATGCGAAACCCCAGCTTTAATTATCAATGCACACAGCACACGAAAATGGTTTTCCTCCGATGTTTGCAGCACATAGTCCGCAACTTTCACAACTTTCACTTGGAACTTAAGAATGGTAACCTTCGAAATGGGTCCGTAGATGAACCTACAACTGAAATGTTATCGTTTCACTCTAAACGCAACAGGTTTTAATATATATATATATATGTGCTGACATCAAAATTTTACCTTTGGATTCTTATACATATATCAGTGACGCACACGGCACCACCAGGTGGTTAGACCATTGTCTAGTTACGAAAAATATTCTGAAGCAAATTGTCGATATGAAAATACACTATATGATATAGATTGGACAGATCACCGTCCTCTCGAGCTGATCTTAGAAACGGAAGGACTAGCAAAAACGGAAGTGTTTAATTCTGTATCGAGAGATCCAGCATTATGGAATCCGAATAATATACGGGATATCGGACAATATAACTCATGCTCGCAAATCCATCTCGTCAAAATCAAGTCACAAAACACAATTCCTGAAGACGGTGGCAACCCTGCACGCACAAAAATAAAATACCTCTACGGGAGTATAGTAGACGCCCTTCGAGGCAGTGCCATTTCTGTATTTACCAAGTGCATTACCCAAAAACATAAGCAAGTATGTGGGTGGAATGAATATGTAGCGAATAAATACAATGAATCCAGACAAGCGATGTACACATGGATAATAATGAATGGGAGACCACCCGATGGTCCTGTCGCAGAGGATAGAAGGGCAAAGCGTGCTGCCTTCAAAACAGCACTTAAACAATGCCAAAAGAACTCGACTCAACTTCAGATGGATAAAATAGCAAGGGACTTAGACAATCGGGACTTCAAAAAATTTTGGAACAAGTCTAATAAACTGTTGAACATGCGCAGCAAAATCTCGTGCAATATAAACGGAGAGTCGAATCCGGAAGTAATTGCAAACATCTTTAAAGAACACTTCGCAACTACCACGCCGACTATTGACTCAAACGAAACGCATTTGACTGCATATGATGATATTGATCCCATCGTCACAACGAACATGATAAAATCTCTGCCGGGCATGACGGATTAAGCACCGAACACTTCAAACATGCAGGGGCAACGATTATGGAACTAATGGCAACACTGTTCACCGACATCCTAAAGAGTGGCTATCTACCTAAAGACATGACACTTCTACAGGAAAACTACAGACCGATCTCCATCGCCACAGCTATCGCTCGAATATTTGAACGAGTTCTCTTGGAACAAGTCGGATCCCACATAAAAACGAATGATAACCAGATGGGCTTCAAGAGAGAGTGCTCTATGGACTCTGCTATTTTTTGCGTAAAACGGACGTTGGAATACTACAGGAAGAAGAAAACATCAACCTATGCATACTTTTTGGATCTTAGTAAGGCTTTTGACCGAGTTTCCCACCCCTTATTGTGGAAAATACTAAAGAAAAGAGGTATACCTTGTAAAGTGGTAAAAATTCTCGAAATTTGGCACCGTCAACAGGAAAACCTTGTAAAGTGGAAAGATGGATTTTCAGAACCTTTTTCCTAAAGAGTGGCGTCAGACAGGGAGGATGCATGTCCCCGATATTGTTCAACCTGTACATGGACGAACTCACCGACAGGTTAAACAATGCAAGGGTAGGTTGCCAAATCGGAGGACAGTGTTTGAACAACATCAGTTATGCGGACGGCATGGTCTTGATGGCACCATCTATAAGGGGCCTACGTATTCTTCTGAAGATCTGCGAAGAGTTTGCTGAAGAAACAAACATGCTTTATAACCCCACTAAAACGGCTCTACTGGTCATAAGACATGGACAAGGACCAAAGAATATTCCTCCAGCTACCCTGAACGGTGTAAACCTGCAGTTGACTGAAGTAACTAAATACCTTGGACACATAATCACCAGTAATCTGATGGACGATGATGACATCGATAGGCAAAGAAGAGCTCTCAGCGTAAAAGCAAACATGCTCAGCAGAAGATTCCGCCTTTGCAGTACCGCTGTAAAAAGGACGCTATTCCTTTCCTTCTGCGCAACGCTGTACACGTGCGAACTCTGGGCAAACTACAAGAAGAGTAGTATAGAAAGACTTCGAGTTCAGTACAACAACGCCTTCCGCATAATATTTGGTCTCCCCAGATATTGCAGCGCTTCCCGGATGTTCACGGAGGGGCGAGTTCCCGGCTATGCAGCCCTTATTAGATCCAGGATGGCAGGAATGAGGGAAAGGATAAGCAGCTCTGGAAATATCCTCGTCATGGAAGCCCACCTCAGTCCATCCTCCAGCATTGATGCACACTGGAGAAAAATACTGGCACCTAATGTGGTCACAGAATCCTAAAAGCTAATTATTATGATTTTATTTTGTTGTTACCTTTGTTCATGTACAATCATATCACCTGCTTCTCTATTTAAAATGTATATTTTATAACCCTTATGGAATGTGTGGGATTGCACTATTCTCCCCACATACCGGAATAAACATTTATTTATTTAACTTCACTACGTGAAGCTTTAAATATTGTTTCCCGCAATCGCAATTGGTTTTCCTCAGAAATTTGCAGCATATTAGAATTTTAGACTCACTTGGAATTTTAGAAAGGTTTTGAAATTCATCCGGCATTCGGAAAATAAAACTGGTTTTAACCTCAATGTGAATCTGTGTTCCTTTCATCAGGTTCAAAATAACACCCAGTATTCAAAAATGGTTTTCCTCAGATTGTTGTAGCACATAGTACGCGACTTGAATTTTATAACTGCACTTGGAACGCGGGAATAGTTTTCTTGGGAATGCGTCAGCACACGAACATTTAACTGGATTTCTAAACACAAGACTGGTTTAAGCTTAAGAATAAATCTGCGTACGAGTCCACCACTCCACCGCGACCGGCTTAAATTAAAATTGTTCTTATTTTATAATATGGTTCAAGGAACTCGAAGACGATTTTAGAATGTTTTATTGGCGTTCGCACGTTTTCAGCCTTCGACAAAGGTTTGCCATTTCATATAAATAACTGTGAATTTATCAATTTATGTTTTTATTAATCCATTTTTTTAACTACTTTAAAAATACTTCTGACAAAACCATTCTCGCGTTCTAAATTATTTTTTTGCGGTTTTTTCAACGCTACGCGACGCACCAAAAGAGTTCGCGATCCCTGACTTAGGTAGATCAGAAATAGAAAACGTACTGACGTCATACACTGAAACAGAAACCACTCATTAATAATATTTATGTAATTTTATTGGAATTACCTTTTTAATAACTTTTGAAGATTATAGCTATCAATGTACTCATTGATGAATAAGAAAATACTAATATGTAGGTACATCTAAACGAGACATGAAATATAACAAGACAGAAAAAAAGGAAATGGTCGAAACTGGGAATCGAACCCAGAATTCTGACTTACCAGGATAACGCCTTAAGCATCGATGATACACGGCGAGTTTACAAGCTACTATCTACTAAATTTAAAAGCGGGTGAATCGGCGAGTGAGATTGTCATGATGACACACAAAACTGTCTACTCGCTCAGTAGCTCGCGACATTTTTGTAGGAAACTGGACTCGCACGTAGCTGCTAGCGCCAATAGCGGAAATAACGTGAACTAATCCTTCAGACAGTTGACAGTCGAAATCAGCTGGTTTTTGGCAGCCATATTGGAAACACAAATAAACCAATCACGAGTCGGCTTGTAGCGCGTAAAGTTGAGGACCTTTCAACTTTTTCCGTGGATTGTCAACAATCTGCTAGTTAGCAAGTAACACGATGACACTGAGCGAGTTTACTAACAGATAGTGAATTTCCGAGATAGTAGCTTGTAAACTCGCCCTGTGTCATCGACGCATTAACCTCTTATTGACCGGAACTAATTTTCGAAAAAAACAAAAAAATTTAATGCGATTTTAACCCTTATGTAAAAAGAAACTGTATGAAGGACAAGGTTAGAATCGCTTGCGCCAATATTATTCCGGATGTAGCCAAAAGTTTCATTCACCTAGCAACACCAGAATATTTTTAAATGAATTATCTATGGAATCTGGGTGTCAGAACTGTCAGATTTGCCGCGATTTGAGTTGTCGAAAAGTCCGAGGGTGATAGTTCACATCAATAAACTTATCAATTTATCAAACAAATGCAAGTAATGTTGTTTTTATAAATAGTTTATTGTCAAGGAATGTGTTTCGGTAAATAAAATATACTATAGCTCAAAATAAATCCCAAAAATATTACTTTATGTTTGATAACGTCTAAAGGGGATCGAAATGATAATCTAGTCTCCTTAAACGGAAGCATTCTTCCGAACAGGACCTCCATTGATATGCTTGGTGTAACTCTAAGTGACCAGCTCAGGTATGAGGGCTCCGTCGAAACCAGAGTTAACTAACTTGGCCAATGGGACCTAATTTTTTTACGTAATTTTTGTCGATCTCATATTTCAAATTCAGAATTAATCTCCAACCATTTTTTTTTCAATATTTTTGGATGTTATCTTTTTCAATGATAACAAAGTTCGAACGAATTTATTTGTAACCTAGATAGTTATTCAGATAAACATATCCGATTTGTATTTTAATATTTTTATCCGAGAAAATATCAGGGTTATAAACAAATTTCTGTGGAAATCTTTACTAGATTAAATCTTTCCGACCGTCAGTTATTTCATTTTCCGTTATTTTTGGATGCAATTATTATTCCAGTTTTTCTGATAATAATAATAATAATAATATTTGGACGATTTATATAGCGCCGTTTTTGTGAAAAATCACCTCAAGGGCGCTGTACAAACTTATCATACATGTCTAAAATCTAGAAAGACTACAAGCTAGACAAACAATTAAAAACAACTTATGGCTAAAAATTGCATACACCGGTTCATTGATCAGCGTTACGAAAATATATGTAAAATATTTTGACCAATGAACGCGATGCTGCCTAAAAATGAATTAATACAGGACCATAATTACCTGGGAGGTCGCTTGAAATTAACACTGTTTATTGTCTATTTAAAGAAATTTAGATAGAGTTCGCACGCAGAGGACATATTATATATTTATTATTATGATATTTCTATATTCTCGGTAGATTTTCATATTGCTATGTGTGATTGGGAGAACATTCAACTATAGTTAGTAATGGTAGGATTGGTAGGTATATGTATAGTTCAGAACTGTACAGTGCTGTACAGTGTAACAGTGCTGGGGCAAATGTCATTTACCGCTTTATCTCCTTGGTGACTTGTTAATGGAAATTATCTCCTGTGATTGCTCTACTGTTCCGGTCTCCGGAATGCATCAAGTAACAAGTCAAATATAACAACCACTGGCCAAGTCACCTATATAACTGTAAATGTATAATCATATTGCTGAACATGATTTTAAATTTGCACGGCTAAAACTATTATCGTGAATATTTTATGAGCTGTTATGCCATTTTTTCTGTAGAGTTTTGTAAAGTTTCGGACATGGTTAACTTGATGATTGAAGACCACCATTCAGAATTGAAACAGAACAGATCTGAATAACCAGGTACTCCCCCTCCTTCCTCTTTCCCATCTACACTCCCCAACTACCATCAGCCTCACAGCATATCCCATACTATCTCATTCTCTCGTAGGCTAAATTCTATGGATGTATGTATTCGTTTCATCGAGTTTCAAAACACAACGGTGCTAAAGAAGTTAAAAATTAGATTTAATTAATTATTTAATTAAATTAAATTTTCACTTCAAATTAAACTGTAATGCTGTCAGAAATGCTGGCTTTATAAGAAAGAAGCGTAACACGGCATAATTACTTAAAACTAAATCACGATAAGAAACGAATTCATTTGAATATTCTATAAATACCAACAATCATTTAGGTGCATGCAAAGATTATCAACTTCGATAATTCTTAAGTAGCCTTAATCTAACTCATAAACGAGGAAAAAGGTGTTTAAACCAATAAGAATAAATAACGTTTATTAGGTTTTAAACAAATGCATAAATCTAGGCTGTAACCAGTTCCCAGTTAGCAGGCGAGCATGCTAGGTTAGGGCATGGAAAAGTGTCGGTCCCAACGCAATTAGGGCAGATATAGCGGCCAATTTCCTGCAATTTGTGTCGCACTTTATAGGGAAAACTAATAAATTGCACTGCGATTATACCTTAAACGTATTCCGTTCGGCTGATGGACGATCAACACACTCGAGCGGAAATGAACGAGGAAGGCGTATAGCATATTTTTCTTCAAATCGATTTTACACTCAACCCAAAGAAAGGATTATGGGAAATTAAGAATAGGTTTAGGAACATTTTTAAATAATTACAGTAAATAACTTTTGGAACTGGCTGCAATTCTCATAAGTTAAAGTTTTGTTACCTTACTTGGGCCGGTTTAAAAACCATTCGTTCGTTACGCTTGATACCATTTTTAACAATATTTGTTTGGCGGTGGTCAAATATTTTTAACCCCTCGGGTCTCGGGTCTATTATGCCGAAAGCTCTAAATATTTCCGCTTTGCAACAAAAACCAAATAAATGGAATATTTCTGAACACGTCCGAAAACTAAAAACTGATTTTAAAAGGTGGTGAAATACACTTTCTAATTTTATTATTCGAAATAAACGTTTTTTTTAAATTTTTTTTTTATTGTTTTTATTACTTGCTAGAGCAATCCCGATGAGTTACAGAACTCATTTTAGGACAGGAGGAAAATTCATGGGTGTGAGGAAATAGTTACAGTTTTACTTGGAAAATGGATATTAAAAATATAAGTTTCACATACAACATAGACTAAAAATAAACAAAAAAAACCGGTTGAGTGAGCAAACAACAATAGAAAATAATTAAAGAAACAAGGAACAAGGTTATACAAATGTGGATCATTATGATTACAAATAAATGGAAATGAAAATAAGAGAAAAGGACACAAGACAATTGAGACATGACAAGAAAATTTACATAGTTTCATCCTTAAACGTATTTAAAAAATATTCTTTTAAAGCACTATTCTGAACTTTTTTATTTTTCTGGATTCGCTTGTACATATCTGGAAGCGAATTATATAGTGTATAGGCAACATAGTTCAGAGATTTTATCCCATATTTTGTAGTGTGTGTTTGAGGTATGCGGATTTTATTGCTATTTCGAGTATTGTGAGTGTGAATGTCTTCATTGTAAAGTGGCTTGATGTTAGTGTGAGTTGATTGTTGAGTAATTTGTAGGATGGTGCTTGTGATTTCATATTTAGGAAGGACTGTGATTGGAAGAATACCGGAAACTGAATAGATGTCTCTGACATGGGTGTCCCATGGAAGTCCAAAAACATTTCTGAGAGCTCGGTTTTGTATCAATTTCTTTGAGGCAAATCCCCAGATACAGAAGAGATAAGAAAGGTGTTTGAATGAGATTGTGTGTGTGTAGAGTGGATTTGATATTTGCGAAGATTGACTGACGAAGGACCTTGAATTTTGTGTTACTGTTTACTGCTTGGAACGAGGAAAAACATATGCTGCATATAAAGGAAAGGACTCACCGAAACAGGATAAAGAACTTGTATGCTGGCAATTTTGTCTTCTTTCTCCCCGTCCAATTGGCACTGAAAACAGCAATAGGCGTGCGTTTCGTGTACACGGAGAACACGGCGGAATTAGGTTAACAGATAGCGGGAGCACGGGGGCTATAGGGTATGTTGCGGCGCGGGCTGTTGATTGCAGACTGACGTGGTGAAGGTAGTTATAGGTGCGGATTTTGGGAACAAGGTAGGACAGGATTTGCAACAATATTAATACCAATCCCAAGCAGTAACAGTATGTATGTGTGCTATGTAGGTGTGTGTATGTGTGGGTATATGTATTGGCGTAACCATGCCCCCCGCCTGGAAGGGGATGAAAGAATCCACTTCCATAAACCAAAAGAGTGCCAATACGTTTCAATGCGCAAACAAAATTATAATGACACGCGGTAGAATGTAATAAATTATGTAAAAGTTACGAAAATATTATGTAAGTTATATAAATGCTTTACCAAATGGTCAAAATGACTGATATAGCAAGGAAATAAAATGAATAAAAAACATTGAAACGAAAAATATGACTTGAAAGGATTCAATAAATAATACTGAACCTGCGGTAGATAAAACTAGTAGGGTTTGGTACCTATTTAACAATGAAACTAATCTAATTGATTTTTAAAAATTAAAGTATTATGAACTAACTTCTAAGATGTCGTTAAATCTATTGTGACGGTAAGGGACAGAGTTTAACAACGGCCCTGCGGTATGTTCTTTATATGATAGTAGTCTATTATTAAATTGACTACATTATCCCGAGCGGGCAACAGAATGGGATGACGACTGTCAAATTCTGTTTCAGCGTTACTCAATCTGCCTCCTACCCTTAGAATTCCGTCATGAAGAAACGGATTTAATTTCGCAATCGCTCGCCGAACCTTCTTCCCATCTTTGACTGCCTTTATATCTTCGGAGAAATGTTCTTGCTGTATAGAATTTATAACAGCGATTTCTGCAACTAAGATATGGCTTAATTCGAATGCTCGTGGTAATTTCTTAATGAAACGAAAAACATAAATTACTATTCGAATTAATTTCGGCCATGAACTAACACGAGAAGCTAGTGCACACAATAACGGTGGAGCAATTGTTTTGGGGCGGTTATTGTCTTGAACGGACATCAAAATTTTTGTTTTTAATTCGGGTGGATCAGATATCGATTTCGTATCAAAACGTTGTAAAGGCCAATCACCTTTAGGTAATTGGGCAAATACGGGACCGTTAAACCATAACGGATGGTCTATTAGCTGAGCGGGAGTAAGACCCCGCGATAAGCAGTCGGCGGGATTGTCTTGACCTCTTATATAATGGAAGCATTCAGCCCCAAGGTGGTTTTGTATTTGTGAGACACGGTTGGCAACGAAGGTCTGCCATTTTGCAGGCGGTGAATTTATCCAAGCTAGTGCAACCGTGCTGTCGCAAAAAGCTAAAGTCGTATGAGCGTTTGAATTTGATGTGTAGGTATTACTGACCGTATGCATTAATCGTGCAAGTACTAGCGCTCCACATAGTTCTAATCGCGCAAGTGAAATCGTCTTAGCCGGAGCGACCTTGGATTTAGCGCATAATAAATTAATTGTGGTTTTATCGGTATTCGGACAGTAAACATGTAAGTAAATAACACCTCCATATGCGCGTTCGCTTGCGTCTGAAAACCCGATAAGCGTTAATACACATTGGGGTTCGATTCCTAAAAAACGAGGAATTTTAATAGATTGCAGTAATGGCAATTCCTTTTTAAACTGTCGCCAAAGTGTGACAACTGTTTCAGGAGGAGTATCGTCCCAATTCAGGTTATACTCCCATAGAGATTTAATTATCAGCTTAGCCAATAATACAACTGGTGCGGCGAAACCCATCAAATCCCAAAGACGAGCAATCGTCGAGAGAATGTTTCGTTTAGTACACGTTCTTTCGTCGGTGTGTACGACAAATACAAATTGATCAGAAGCGGGTATCCAATGAAGCCCTAGTATTTTTAGGTTTTCATCGGGATTAAATTCCACATGTTCCTTAACACGACGAGCTGTAGGAATCGTGGATAAAAACTTTGGAGAATTAGAAGAGAATTTTACAAGGTCGAATCCTCCGGCAGCGAATAACTGAATTAATTCCGTCGACAACTCGGTAGCTTCCTCGACTGATGAGCAACTGGTGACAAAATCATCCATGTAGAATGAGCTATTTTCCACCAAGTTTGCCGCGAGTGGGAAACGAGGTTTTTCATGCGTTGCGAGTTGACGCAGTGAACGCATAGCCAAAAATGGGCTACAAGACATGCCGAAAGGGACGCGATTAAATTCGAACAATTGTAAAGGGTCACTATTGTTAAATCTATACAGCATGCGCTGATAACGACGGCATTCTTCTTGCACTACGATTTGTAGGTACATTTGTTTTATGTCAGCGGTTATAGCTATTGCGAACAATCTGAAATTGAGGATAATGCGAAACAAATCACCTTGTAAATTCTTTCCGGTATGTAGGATGTCATTAAGCGAATAACCCGAATCGGATTTCATACTCGCGTCTAGCACCATGCGAATTTTAGTAGTAAGTTTATCTTCACGAACTACAATATGATGCGGTATAACGTAATGAGGTAAGTCAGAATTGTCGACCGGCGAAATGTACCCTTTCTGTAGGTATTCGCGTAATATTTTGTCATATTCTAACTTTATTGTGGGTTGAGATATCAAGCGGCGTTCGAGAGATCGAAACCTGCGTTCGGCGGCGGGTAACGATTCACCGAGAACAGAGGGACTGTTTCGAAACGGCAACGCGACGATATAACGACCCGCCGTGTCACGAGAGGTAGTGAGTTTAAAAATGTCCTCACACTCTTGTTCATCAGGCGTTAAAAACTTCTCATCTGGAATGTCTTCCAATTCGAAGAAGCGCGACAGGCAAAAATCATTATTTTGCGTGAACGTACAAAATGATTGCGTGGCGTTTATACTTGGGTTTTCAATCATCGTTGGGGCAGTACCCAAGATGAGATATCCCAAAGTGGTTTCAATAGCAAATGGCTGGCCGAGAGAACCTGATATTTTGTTTGCCTTTAGAATGCGAGCAAATATGTCACATCCTAAGATAATATCAATCTCACCGGGCGTACAGAATGTTGTGTCTGCTAAGGGCAAATTGTCAAGATACGACAAAGAGGAACGGTTAATGTTAACAGTAGGCAACTCACTGGTTATAGTTTCTACTACATATGGTTTAATCGTATACGACTGAGTGATGTCATAGCGGGAATGTAACTTTAAGCAAGTTACGCCATTTGTCACATTTCTTACGTCACCTATTCCCGTGACGTAAGTACTTGGAGATGACCGCACCGTAAGATTCAAGCGTGAACAGCATTTGCGCGTAATTATGTCCCTTTGGGAGCCGCTATCTATTAGAGCCCGTAACGTCTGTACCTGGCCCTTAGCGTCTCTGGTAGTGCAAACAGCCGTTCCTAAGAGTGCAGTAGTATTTGCACTAGGGCATGAATTTGTTACACATAGCGAAACCGGATTCAAAGAATTTAAGTTATCATTATCGGCATCTGCTTGTAACGCGGGAGATGGTATTGGGTCTGTTTGTGACTTTCGCCCATCAGTTTGTTTGAAATGCAATAAACTATGATGGTTGAGCGCGCATGTTTTGCATGTACTCTTTGATTTACAAGCTTTTGTGATGTGCCTAGTACTGAGGCAGTTCACACAAACTCGAATATTCGATGACTTAATAAAGTTAAATCGATCGCGTGGTTCTAGACTTGTGAATTTAGAACATTGGTATAAAGGGTGCGATCCCTTTTGACAACAAAAACAAATTTCGATGGAGTGATTATCGATTTTTTTCGACATTAATAAATTCCTTTGCGGAATTAGTTTTTTGCGGTTTAGCGGTATAATTAATGTTTGAGCCAACGCGGCTCGAGGTCGGTTGCGTGAATTGCGCGCGGTTGAGAATTCGTTGCTGTTGTCTTACAAAGTCGATTAGTTCCGCGCTGGAAGGTAAATTTTCATTATTTTTAATAGAAGATTCGAAAGCCTTTACAGTCTCTATGTCAAGCCGTTTAAGACCCAGTTGTAGCAATATGAATTCTGCGAGGTCTTTTATTTTTAATTGCTTCAGCGCGGCGATGTTAGCGGAGTATGCATCTGCGAAATTCTCTAAAGAAGCGGGCGTGGCCGAGTTAACTGGAGGCAATTTCAGCAATCGGTCAAAGTATGATTCAGCAAGAACGCGTTGATCATTATACTTAGTACACAATGCGTCCCAAATAACTTGATAATTTGTACCAGTAGGCGTAATAGTTTTGCAAATATTTAATGCTTTTCCGGTTAATTTAGACATCAGATACTGCATCTTTTCAGTATTATCCAGAGAATCATTCAAATGTATAACCGAATTATATGTTTCATAGAAAAGAGGCCAATTATCTAATTTTCCGTCAAAGCACGCTATTTCCAAAGGCGGTAACTTAATTTGACGGCGAGGTTTCGCAACTGGATTGGACAGCATATTTGCTTCGGTATATTTAATAACCCCGAAGAGTTCTTCAAATGCATTTAATTGAGAGTATTCAGCAATTGCTTCCGGATTCAATTCCAGTTCGCAATCCACTTTTTCATCTAAAATTGTTATAAATTCAGAACGAATTTTTTCAACAGTAGTTGCGCCTGACAAAAAAGATTGGCGATTGCTAATGCTTTCCGAAGCTTTCCTTATCTTGTCATACACCGACTGTAAGCTTGCAAAGCTAGCTGATAGTTTAGCATTTAAACGTTTGAGACGTCTTTCGTCCCGAGACGACCCGGATGACGCGCTTGTAGCCATTTTATTTATTCCGGTTATATTTTACAAAATATGAGACGATAAACAACTAAAACTGCGGTTAAAATAATGTGTCTGTATTATTTATGCGGAATTAATTAATTAATATTTAATAAATATTTAATTACTTCACAGTGATAACCGCACGGGGTTAAATTGACTGGTGAGCTGTGAAAGGTTAACAGATGCGCCGTGCACTATTTTATTTTGCGTTTATTATCATTAACAAATTATAAATATTACGATCGTATTATTCATTTGTAATGTAATCCAATAATATAAACAATACGAACATTAAGAAATAATCGTATTATTTATAAGGTAGGTAATGCGATTTGATTAGCAAGATATAATTACATGAGTTATCAGAAATAAATATCAAAGCAGTGTCTTGTATCTATTTATTCTAATAGCGGGTAAATATGTTATTTCCAACCATAATACGATAGGTATAAAGAAACAAAATTACTCATGTAGGTATATCAAACTGCGGGAATGCGGGTAATTATTTATATGCGGTATTGTAAAAACGTATTCACACTCTGCTGGATTATTATCTACTAATATTATGGTTCAAAAATGTCCGGCTCGTTTGGATCAAGATGAATGAGATTGTGTGTGTGTGTAGAGTGGATTTGATATTTGCGAAGATTGACTGACGAAGGACCTTGAATTTTGTGTTACTGTTTACTGCTTGGAACGAGGAAAAACATATGCTGCATATAAAGGAAAGGACTCACCGAAACAGGATAAAGAACTTGTATGCTGGCAATTTTGTCTTCTTTCTCCCCGTCCAATTGGCACTGAAAACAGCAATAGGCGTGCGTTTCGTGTACACGGAGAACACGGCGGAATTAGGTTAACAGATAGCGGGAGCACGGGGGCTATAGGGTATGTTGCGGCGCGGGCTGTTGATTGCAGACTGACGTGGTGAAGGTAGTTATAGGTGCGGATTTTGGGAACAAGGTAGGACAGGATTTGCAACAATATTAATACCAATCCCAAGCAGTAACAGTATGTATGTGTGCTATGTAGGTGTGTGTATGTGTGGGTATATGTATTGGCGTAACCAGTGTTAATGTACCATGGCGTAGTACACTGATGTTAGTAAAGGAATGGGCAATAATCCTTGGAGTCTATATAGTACACCAGTTATGGGGGTAATTTTCTCCTTTACATGATTTATGTGGAGATCCCACGAGAGTTGGGAATCTACGATCAGGCCCAAATATTTTGTGCTCATTTTCTTTTCGAGGCAGTTATCACCAACTTTGATACTGAGGCTGAAATTTTTCTTGTTGCCAAAAAGTATATAATGAGTTTTTTTTACGTTGAGAGTTAGTTTGTTTATTCTTAACCAGCTTGTGAGTTTAGAAACATCAGCATTCATTTCCGTTTCAAGCTCCGCTAGGTTCAGTTTGTTGTAAAAAATTACTGTATCGTCCGCATAAAGTTGTAGAGTTCCTTTAATACCCCACTTTGTCATGTCATTCACATAGATTAGAAATAGAAACGGTCCAAGAATTGATCCCTGTGGCACTCCACATGTTATTTTACCCAACTCACTCGTTTCTCCTCCCAGTTCTACTGCCGAAACGCGATTTGATAGGTAAGATCGGAAAAGTTCCAGAGGAGGACCAACAATACCCAAATGTTTCAGTTTTTCGATCAATACGTTGTGATCCACCGTGTCAAACGCCTTCTTTAGATCAATAAATATTGCCGCCGTAAAATCCCCATGATCAATATGTTTCTGTAGATTTGATATAAAATCGAAAGCTGCACATTTAGTGTTAGATCGTCGTCTGAAACCGTATTGTTTTGACGTGAGAATTTTGTTGTGTTCGAGATATTTCAATAGTCTTTCTTTAATGATACATTCAAAAATTTTAGAGATAGCTGGAAGTATAAAGATTGGACGATAATTTTGGACATTTATTTTGCATTCGTCTTTATGAATAGGAATTATTTACGCATTTTTAGTCTGTCTGGAAAGATACCTTTTGATAGAGAGAGATTTATTAAGAATACAAGATCATCCGCCAGTTCCTCTTTGCAATTTTTGAGAAGGAGAGAGGTTATCCCATCGGAGCCAGCTTCCGCTTTGGACTTAAGGTTAGATATGACACGTAGGATTTCGCTTCTATTTTCCTGATCATGTTAAAAGATTTTTTTGCCTGAGGTTCCGTGTAGATCGTGTTTACATCAGTGTTTGAAGTTTTTATTACTGATGCTTAACTTTCCCCAACTGAAAGAAAAAATGCGTTAAAAGCAGTTGCAATCTCCTTTGGTCCTTTTACTTCTTCGTCATTTATGACTAGAGATTTACAAGTTATTTTTGGGTTTCGCGAGCTATTTGTGAGAATGGAATTGATTGTTTTCCAGGTTCGCTGTGGCTTGTTCATGCTTTCGTTAAGCAATTTTGTATAATACTTGCATTTAATATATCGTCTGTAATTTGTGACAGTATTACGAGCATTATTTTTTTCTATTGTCAAAGGAATACTTCCTTGATTTTGTTTCCAGAGTTTAAATATGCGATTTCGTTCTTTAATAAGTGAATCAAGTTGGGCATCAAACCATGGAGTATTGTTCAGTCTTTTGTCTCCTTTATTAATTTTAACTTTTGTTTTGCATGAATTTACAGCATTTTGTAGATAGTCAGCAAAATTATTATAATTTTGGTTTACATCGTCAGACGAATAGGTAAATTTACAAGTTTTAAGTGACGTTTTTAATTTTTGATAATTTATTTTGTAGGCGTTTGAGAGGTTGTTTGGGGTTCTGTTGTTGGGGAGGTTTTTCAGGGAGTTTTCATAATCCAATATAAGTATATTGTGGTCACTAAGGGGATCATCAATATTTGAAATTATCCCAGAAACATTTGTTCTATTTGTGATAATGTGATCTTTCAACGAGCTGGTGTTATTTGTTACCCTTGTGGGAAACATTGTGTTACACACATAAAAGTTGTACTATTTTAAGGTGTGAACATATTTCCGTGCAATATCTTTTGAGATATCGATATTAAAATCTCCAAAAAGTAATGTGTCTTGTTTGTTTTTATTTAATATTATTTCTAAAGAGTCAAAAAAATCTGTTATATTTGAGTTGGGCTACGGTAAAAAACATACAAATTGAGAGTTTTAATATTTTTTGCCGTGATCGTAATTCCAAGAAAGGTATTTTCACTGCAACATTTTTCTATTTTCTTATTGATTATTGTGTTATGCATGTAGATGGCGACTCCTCCTCCTCGGTCCAGCTCACGGGAAGCAAAGATTCCAGCATAGTCAGTAATATTGAAAAAAGGTTCCTCTCCTTTATGCAGCCAGGTTTCCGTAATCACGAGAATATGTACCGTTTCTGTAATGTTTTTTAGGGTTTCTTCAATTTCATCAATTTTGTTTCTGATGCTTCTAGCATTCATGTACATAATACGCATACAGGACTTTTTGGTGGTGTATTCTTGAATATTGAAACATTTTTTTTCCTTGAAGTTGCCTTTAGCAGTGGCCCACGTAGTCTACCCTTTCTCTGAAGCGCTCATCAATAAGCTTCCACAGTAGGCAATCTGGATTTGTTGCCCGGTGGTTTCTCGTACCTCCATTGCAATTTGAACATGTTGGTTCTTTCGCCATATTTATGACATTCACCACAGTGAACACAACTAAGCTTCTCTGTGCAAAAACGTTGGGAGTGACCAAAACCTTGGCATTGGTAGCATTGCATCAACGGTGACTGGTCTTTAACCACAAGACGTTGATACCCTACGTTAATTCGTCCAGCGTTAATTAAAGATTTCCAGTTTTTCGGAGATGCCTCAAGGACAACGTTGCACAGAAGTTTGTTTCTGTGGTTTTTTTTGTATTTAATTTTTAGATTTTGTGTAAAGTCTAAGCCGCAATCTTTGTTTTGGTTTTTGAGTGAGTTAAGTAAGTCCTCGTCGGAAGCACCTTTTATCATCCCTTTTATGATTAAGAGGGGATTGAGTTGCTTACCGTCGGTGACTGTTGATTTTTCCCTGTAGTCCTTTGCTCAACTCAGCCTTAAAATTATTTTTGTCTTGAAGAGAGGCCATCTTAAAAACGAGTTTTTGGTTATTAGTTTTTCGCATGTCCGTTACACCAATACCAAAGGATCGAACATCGACATATAATCTTTTATATGTAAAATTATGAATGTTATTATAATTTATTTATTTTAAAACGGAGCCTTACTTTTTTTCTAACTACATACAATTACTTTTTTATATTTTATTTTATTTATTATTGTAAGCATAGTTATTACAAATCACAAACAAGTTCTGCTAAGCCAATTGAATGGGCTTGTCAGCAGGTGCTTATAATTAAGTTACATATAAATTTTCAATGTTATCATTTTACATCTTATATCTAAAAATTCAACATTATTCATACAAATCAATCTAAATATAAATATTTTTTTTCCGATAGGCAATTTTTCAGCATATATTTAACCTTATTCATAGAATTACATTGCTTTATAGTATCAGGTAATAAATTAAATATTTTCGGTATATTGTATTCAAACATTCTCTGTCCGTACTTATTATTAAATTTCGGAACTATTAATCCGTCGTTGCGCGTGAATCTAGTGCTGTATTTATGTTCTAATTTCTCTTTATTCTGCTGAGTAAATATATGCTGAATTTTAATTTTATGCCATAGTATTGCCTTAACAGGTAAAACTTTGGCACTCTGAAACAGTAATGGTGTATTATGTCTCTGTTTGAAAATATTAGGGAGGACTAATAATTTTACAATTGCGTTTTATATAACTTGGACTTGTTTCAGATTGGTTACAGTAGTATTTCCCCATATTGTTAATCCATATCTTATTATGGATTCTGCCAGTGACATATAAATTATTTTTAGTGTTTCAATTGATAAGAAAAAATTTAATGTGAACATTCTGCCAGCAATTGATCTAAGTCTTTTACAGGTTTTTTTAAATATGTTTGTCCCATTTAAAAAAAAAAACAATCTAAGGTAACACCAAGATACACATATTCTGTAACTAATTCTAAATTTTCACATTTACAATTAGTTGGAACATTTTTATGGATGCAATTAAAATTATGAGAAATATTATTAGGATTAAATTGGAATTTAGCATTAGGTGATCTTATATGCATAACTTTGGTTTTTTCGCCTTTATTAATAGTTCTGCATCATGAGACCATTTACAAAGTTGATTAAAGTCAATTTGCATGAGTTCAATTGCAGTTTTTAGATCTTTATGTGATTTGACCAATGCTGTATAATCTGCGAATACAAAATGTTTAACAAAAGAGAAAAGTTTTTTCATTATAGTTACATAAATTATATACAGTGTAGGTCCCAATATGGAACCTTGTGGAACTCCTGCAGATTCGTTTTTTGTTTTACAAAAGAATTATTTATTTTGGTATATATTTTTCTATTTCTAAGATAATTTTTAAATAAATTGAACACATTTCCTCTGATTCCAATTTTTTCTCGAGTTTTTAGCTGTTTTTTTTAGTTAATTGTGTCAAAAGCTTTAGAGTTATCGATAAATAAAACAAAAACATGTAATTTATTATTTAATTGATTATTTATGTAATTGGAAAACTCTTGCAGTAGTTTTTCAGTATTTTTTTCTTTGGAAGACATATTAATTTGGATGTATGATAGTGAATTTTTCAATGTAATTATTTAATTTATTTGATAAAAAATTTTCGAGATTTTTTTCTAATGCTGGTAGTATACTAGTAGGCCTATAATTTCCCATTTCAATGTGTTTTCCACCTTTAAATATTGGTCTAGTAATGCTACATTTAAATTCTTGTGGAATTTTTGCTTGCTTTATTATCATATTGATTAAATGAGTAATTATTTGCCCAAGAGTTTGTATATTTCTTTTTATACTGATAACAAAAACAAAAACACATAGATATTTTATTAGGCTAATATTTTATAAACGTTATTGTCAGCCCATTTTTTGTCGTTTCATGTAAAAATAATTAATAAAATATTACCAAAATATAATATTTTTTTAAGTGCAAACTTCTTTAGCACCGTTGTGATTTGAAACGCGATGAAACGAAAAATAGTGACCTAAAAAGAGACAAATATTTCCATCTATAGGATTTAGTCTGCAAGCGAATGAGATATTATAACTGGTCTCCTCTTTGTGCGGTGCTTCGTAGCCTATTGGTATCGAAATGCTTCGTAGCCTCCCCACTCTTGTCTACTTTAGTTTTCTAAAGGGTTCACTTCTACAGCGTGTGAATTGCAAACTTTGTTTTTTTTTCATATTGCGGTATACAATTTGAGAGGCGGGGCGGGGGCTATTTCCGTAAAGGCATAGGTCACATTAGTTTAAATAATTCTTAGTTAAGGATAAACTATCATTTTTTATGCTTTATTTTTAGTTTTAAAGTCGAGATTGAACAAAAACTAAAATGGTCGTTTGGACAATTAAGAACTGAGGCGACGATTGAGTAATTTACCATTAAAAACCCCTCCACATCTCCACAACATTGAGGAATCCTAACGTTGAGGACATCATACAACATCTTTGTATTATTAATATGTTAAGAATAATAATTTAAAAAAATGGAATGTTATGTGAGTCTGAAACGTGGATGAAAATGTATTGTGTTATACTAATTTTATGGGCCTCATCTAACAATAAACGTGCATTAAATTATACTTATTTAATTAACAACTGCTTAAGTCACTGCAATCCGAATTTCTATCGATTTCTTACATATCTATATTCCATAAACATTTGAAGTTTTTAAGCTCTTAAAAAAATATATGTTTTTTTTTAAGATAATATCTTGATGCGTTCCACGCCGAAAAGCAAATTATATTCATAGATAGAATAAAATCGCAAAGTATGCTCCGAAAATTATTATAAACACGTTTGTTTTAGTTATTTTACAAGTTATAGTTGTGAAAAAATTCACAATGTTTCTTTAAATGATACTTAAGATACGTTCCACGAGATTTTTGCTCTATTCTAAACGAGTCGTGTTTTATTAAACATTTTCGAAATTTTCGCATGGATTTATTCGCTTCAAATATTAGCGCGGTCCTCTAAAATTCGTTATTTCATATCTTCTCTTTGAGCTCGAATGCGGAGCCATAAGATTCCCGAATGGTTGTTTTTCAGTTACGTTAAATCTACAACACGTTGACATATTACTGAGTATTTAATAAATAATGTGTAGGTAAGCATAAATAGTATTTATGCTTACCTACACAAAAATATTTTTCAATAGCGACAATATTGTAAAATGTGGGTACTTATAACAAATTATGAAATAGTAGACGATATTACCAGAATCGTCTCGATAAAAGACGAGATACCATTCAAAATCAAAAGTTGCTTGAACTGACTTTGCCCGTGCTTGGTGACCAAAGATATATACACATAGATGAGACATTTAGCGAATAAATTGGTTCAACGGAATCGTAGGTTGCAACCTACATTTCATATTAGTAGTTTTGTGGGTGGTTTGGTATATTATTTATGGTAGTTCTACAACCGTCGAGCGTGGCTGGCGTGTGACGTATCAAAGTAGGATGGAAAAGGATGAAACCATGGGCTTGAGTAAAAGGAAAGGATGGTCTGACGGCCGAGCCTTTCGACGCGGTGGCTTCAGTTAGAATTCTTAAGCCCCGTTTCCACGCTTGCCAAGCCTACGCAAACCTCCACAAACGCCAACGTGGAAAACGACCTGTTACCAAAATATAATATTTTTTTAAGTGCAAACTTCTTTAGCACCGTTGTGATTTGAAACGCGATGAAACGAAAAATAGTGACCTAAAAAGAGACAAATATTTCCATCTATAGGATTTAGTCTGCAAGCGAATGAGATATTATAACTGGTCTCCTCTTTGTGCGGTGCTTCGTAGCCTATTGGTATCGAAATGCTTCGTAGCCTCCCCACTCTTGTCTACTTTAGTTTTCTAAAGGGTTCACTTCTACAGCGTGTGAATTGCAAACTTTGTTTTTTTTTCATATTGCGGTATACAATTTGAGAGGCGGGGCGGGGGCTATTTCCGTAAAGGCATAGGTCACATTAGTTTAAATAATTCTTAGTTAAGGATAAACTATCATTTTTTATGCTTTATTTTTAGTTTTAAAGTCGAGATTGAACAAAAACTAAAATGGTCGTTTGGACAATTAAGAACTGAGGCGACGATTGAGTAATTTACCAATAAAAACCCCTCCACATCTCCACAACATTGAGGAATCCTAACGTTGAGGACATCATACAACATCTTTGTATTATTAATATGTTAAGAATAATAATTTAAAAAAATGGAATGTTATGTGAGTCTGAAACGTGGATGAAAATGTATTGTGTTATACTAATTTTATGGGCCTCATCTAACAATAAACGTGCATTAAATTATACTTATTTAATTAACAACTGCTTAAGTCACTGCAATCCGAATTTCTATCGATTTCTTACATATCTATATTCCATAAACATTTGAAGTTTTTAAGCTCTTAAAAAAATATATGTTTTTTTTTAAGATAATATCTTGATGCGTTCCACGCCGAAAAGCAAATTATATTCATAGATAGAATAAAATCGCAAAGTATGCTCCGAAAATTATTATAAACACGTTTGTTTTAGTTATTTTACAAGTTATAGTTGTGAAAAAATTCACAATGTTTCTTTAAATGATACTTAAGATACGTTCCACGAGATTTTTGCTCTATTCTAAACGAGTCGTGTTTTATTAAACATTTTCGAAATTTTCGCATGGATTTATTCGCTTCAAATATTAGCGCGGTCCTCTAAAATTCGTTATTTCATATCTTCTCTTTGAGCTCGAATGCGGAGCCATAAGATTCCCGAATGGTTGTTTTTCAGTTACGTTAAATCTACAACACGTTGACATATTACTGAGTATTTAATAAATAATGTGTAGGTAAGCATAAATAGTATTTATGCTTACCTACACAAAAATATTTTTCAATAGCGACAATATTGTAAAATGTGGGTACTTATAACAAATTATGAAATAGTAGACGATATTACCAGAATCGTCTCGATAAAAGACGAGATACCATTCAAAATCAAAAGTTGCTTGAACTGACTTTGCCCGTGCTTGGTGACCAAAGATATATACACATAGATGAGACATTTAGCGAATAAATTGGTTCAACGGAATCGTAGGTTGCAACCTACATTTCATATTAGTAGTTTTGTGGGTGGTTTGGTATATTATTTATGGTAGTTCTACAACCGTCGAGCGTGGCTGGCGTGTGACGTATCAAAGTAGGATGGAAAAGGATGAAACCATGGGCTTGAGTAAAAGGAAAGGATGGTCTGACGGCCGAGCCTTTCGACGCGGTGGCTTCAGTTAGAATTCTTAAGCCCCGTTTCCACGCTTGCCAAGCCTACGCAAACCTCCACAAACGCCAACGTGGAAACAGGTCGTTTGTCTTGGCTTGCGTAGGGTTTGCGTAGGCTTGCAAGAGCGTGCCGCCGATCCAGTCGGGGTCGGATCCAGCGGCAAGCTTCGGCAAACGCTCAGTGTAATTTCCGAACTGACGGCGAATGCACGCCGTTTTTGCTCCATGCGGTATATCGATAATTAACATTACGAGACATATGTATGACGCAAGAGGCATGCCTGACTTATTAAAATGTATAAGTACATAATTTGAATGCACTTATTTAATTCATTGGATTTACCTAAAAAGTCAATATAAATAAATAATCTTTTATTGATGATTTATTACAATAAAAAAACATATGATTTTTGTTGAAATAACTTCATTTTATAATACAATAAATATTATATTGTTTTTTTATACTTTGCTTGTATTTCAAATAAAAGTATGTTAAACCAAACGCAATAGCCGACACAAGTTCGGCGTCCGCCACGCTTGGGTGTTGGTAGCGTACTGACGCAGTCACAAGCGTGTAAACGGCTTCCAAATGCCAGGCGAGATTTGTGTACGCTTGGAGCTTGTGGAGGTTTGTGTAGGCTTGGCAAGCATGGAAACGGACCATTAGAATTCCTTTCCAACTGCACTATTCAAACAAACAACACGTGGTTTAACGGCATAATGGTATTTCACAGGGTTATTAAAACCGCGGCCTGCATTCTCGTGTAAGTCAATTATATACCTAGTTGTAACGCTTGACTCCAAGCTCACCTGGAAGAAACACATAATTCGAAAAATTAAAGCAACTAATAAATGTCTATCATCACTGTATCCAATGATGGGAAAAAGAAGTCGTTTATCAACGAACAAAAAATTACTGTTATGTAAAACAACAATAAGGCCCGGCTTCACCTATGCTTGTCCCGTTTGGGGGCATGCGGCACCCAGTCTCATTCAACAAATACAAACATTTCAAAACAAAGCCGTTAGACTTGCTCTAAATGCGCCTAAATGGAGTAAAATTTCTTGTCTCCACAAAGACTTCAACATTCCGTTGATAAAGGACTTGATTGTCTCACAAGCAACCAAATTTTAACCCGGCATACCCGGCCACTCTAATCCTACGATAAATACGCTCGCGAAATATAGCTAAAATGATAATTTTAAATATAAAAAAACAATGATAGTTCCCCGGAAGGATTAAGAACCTGCATACAGGCGCAGTATAGTAGTTAATCTCATTAAAAATCACCACCTAAACACCTAAAAATTAAAATTAAAAGTAAAGTATCATTAGATAATCCAATATATAATTACGTGTACCTAAAAAGATAAATGGGTTAAAGTTAAATAAGTGGAAAGATAAAAAAAAATTTAGGTTTCAAGTTACGTTTTTATCTATGTTTAGTACAAGAAATTTTCGTCAGTTTCAACTTCAACCCCACCCCCCCCCCCCCCCCCCCCCCCCCCCAAGAAATCAAACATCAAGTACTGTCGCTTCTAAACACATCCGAATTGCCAACGTCCTTCAGAAAAAATATGGGAAGGGATCAAATAATGGGCTTGGCTAAGAGAAACGGGGGTCTGAATACCGAGCCTTTCGACGCGGTGCACCGCGATGTCTCCAGTAACAAACCAATCCGTTAAATTAGTGTTGGCACATTGATATTTAACCTTGAATGTATTCGGGCAACGTTGTCTATTTGTTTTGATATTGGATTACATTACTTTACTTCAGTTTTGTGTGTATGAGATATGCAAAACTAGGACAACCACCGCTCTTTTTATATTATGACGTATTGAAGGAATTTAATATAACTGAAGTAGAATCTTTGTTGTACCTTCAAAATACACCTAAATATAAAGTATGCGGCCCTCTACTTGAAAAGTCTGAAAACCCCTGCTTTGCAATCGGTTTCGTGGCCTTCGGCAGTTCGGTAGAAGACGGAAATTGCCGAATTACCCCTCCCGTAAACCTCCGCCAGCCTGATACGAACACGAATTTCGAAAATATTTGTAAGGCTCAGCGCCTCTGTGTGTATATCTTTTTGTTGGTGACCAGTTCTGAATAGCCAGGTAAGTCCCGTCTTCATCTGCATCTCCTTCCCTTTCCAAAACCCCCCATCAGTCCCCTTTTGGGGATACCCACTGGCTCCGGAAAGTTTATGTCAAATAGGCAATAATTGGTTTTTGCAATTTTAGAACAACTTTAGGAATTTATATTTATTTTATTTTCTTTATTTCAAAGTTCTAATGTACCAAGAAATCAATAAACACCGTTTAATATTTTTTTAATTATTTATGTAATTTTTATATTTCGCTGCGAAATTGAGTAATCTGGAAGTATGTTGCCTATTGTATGCTGATGATGCGGTGCTAATTTCTAACAGTATGGAAGATCTACAGTCTCTCGTGTCTAGGATGAACGAAGTATGTATGAAGAATGAGTTAATGATGAATGTAAGTAAGTCTAAAGTCATGGTGTTTGAAAGAGAGAGTACGAAAACAGTATGCAATATAGTTGTGAATGATGAATACTTGGAGCAGGTGGATGAGTTTGTGTATCTGGGTAGTATGTTTACGAAAGATGGGAAGGCTGATAGAGATATTGAAAGAAGGGTGAATGCCGGTAACTCCATTAATGGAGGACTGAATGCCGTTGGCGGTAATAAAAAACTGTCCAAAGACGCGAAACTAGCCGTCCATAATGGAGTGCTGGTACCTACCCTGATGTATGGCAGTGAGGCATGGAACTGGCAGAGGAAGGATGAAAGCAGACTGAATGCTGTAGAAATGAGATCCCTGAGGCGAATGTGTGGTAAAACCATGTACGATCGTGAGAGAAACGTGGATATCCGCAAAGAATGCAAGGCTGATGTAAGCGTGATGTGTAAGATTAAGAAAGGGACTCTCCGATGGTTTGGGCATGTAGAGCGAATGAACGAGGAAAGGAGTGTAAGGAGAATATATGATGCAAATGTGAATGGTAGAAGAAGTCGGGGACGCCCGAGGAAGACATGGCACGACCAAGTGAATCAGTTACTTGAGTCGGGCCATGTGAAGAGTCGGAATAATAGAAGAGCATGTATGAGACGATGTATGAATGTGAACGAGGCAAAGAGTGTGTGCCAAGATCGAGTTGTGTGGCGGTCCGTCCTCTCTGCCTACCCCTGCGGGGAAACGGCGTGATGGTTAGTTAGTTAGTTATATTTCGCTGAACAATATTCATATATTATTATATTCATTCAATATATATTTTTTTAAATATTACGGTTATTCTTTATCGTGTTTTGTACCCTATCAGAAAAGGGGAGATATTGTGCCTGATAAGAAAGACTCGATGCTTACTTTGATAGGCACATAATATTTATTTTGCTTTCAAAATGTTACGTTGAAAATATTCACATTTATACAAAATTTATACAAACTTTTCATCCGCTCTCTAGGTATGCCCAAACCAGACGGTTAGATAAGCTCTTTCCTAATCTTATCCGTTTCTTTATGTTTATGTTTTTTTCCAAATAAATCATACGTATGATGAAATAATGCATATATGAATTATAGGACGTGGAAGCAAATAGTAGAAATAGTCGGGGGCGCCTGAGGAAGACTATCAAGTGAATCATATACTTGATCGTAATAAATCATGAGTCACAACAACAGAAGAGAAATGAATATAATGAAGCAAGGAATGTATATGTCGTAGGCCGATCGTAAAACCAGGCAGATCATGATGTGTCTAGCGGCTAGCCACATCATGATCTGCCGCATCTATGTCGGCAGCCGAGCGTAAAATCAGTTAGTTCATAATGCGCCAAGTTACTTTTTACTTTTTTTTTTTACTTGTTACAATTTTACGATTTGCCTGCGAAATCGTAAAATCCGGCCGATCATGATGCTCCTGAGACTCTTCACGATCTGCCGCCAGGCACTTCACGAAGTAGCTAGGCGCATCATGATCTGCCTGATTTTACGATCGGCCGCCGACATCTACATGACTGAGTTGTTTCGATCAAATCTTATTTCGCTTAGTTATTATTGACAAATTATAAATATGATCATATACTTATGATCAAAAAGTATCTAATTACCAAAAGTACACAATTTTATTCATTTTATAATCACACTTTGAGCATTTTTATTGCTAACTTAAATATAGGTATACGAGCTCGTATATTTACGCAAATTTTAAATGAAATAAAGTCCATGTTGAGTTATTAGTTAAAATGCTGGAACGAAGAATAACCAATCTCTCTCATCGGAACCGCCCTATACAGTTGCAATTGTTTTGCGGTTTGAATTCTCAGCCACTGTTTAATGGGCCTTTAGGCCATCAGCATGTCAGGATGTCAGCAAAGAACCTGGATATTAGTAGTACCTAAAATGAATCCTCAAGCTTTTTTAACTCAGTTTGTAATGGTCTGATTTGCCAGCTTTCGGGTCTAAAAACGGTGTTTACCAAGTCTACAGTTATCGATAGGCTGCTGTTTTTGTGTGTGGCTAAATTTGTTCACCAGAGATCGGAGAGGTCGGAATAGAGGTGGTGAAATTGTGAAATGTTCTGCGAAAATGTTCTGGGAAAATGTTAGCGATTGCTCTTGCGCTTGTTTATTTATTCGCATGTTGCAGTGTTTACTCGACTTGTTCTAAAATTGTTTGAAGTCATGACCTTTGTTAGACGATGGGACCTACGTAAGGTCAGCCATTCTCGATCCAAATCATCATGCATATTATTGTGCAACAAAATCGTTCCGTCTTGTATCGCATATTTGTTCATAATGCCTCTCTTGTGAACAATGCTTTCGCTTGCTTAATATTGAAATCGCAGATTGTCGGTGTGTGTTAACTAAAATAAAATAGAAAAAAATTTAAATATCTAAGAAAATTATGACTGAAGGCCTTCTTGCTGCAGGCATTTATTCTTCAATTTGGCCAATATTTTGTGGTGTTTATGGATGCGTAGATACAATAATTTTATATCAAATGTTTAAATTTTAAAGTATTTTTTCGATAAACCCTAATAGACGGTGGGCTAGCCACCTGGTGCATGGTGGTGTGCTTTGCGTCACTAAAATAATATGCATCAGGAGTATTCTGTTAATATTTCTGTACTGGCCATTTCATTTTTTAAGGTCATTTCATTTTTAAAAAGCCAGTCCTAAAATATCAATTTTTTTTCAAAATAAATACTAACTCTTCTTCTTCCAATCATCTTTTGATAAATGTAATACCAACAGTAATGGTGTGTAGCACATGTAAAACAATGCAATGTCCGGTCCATAAATGTAGTGTCTGCGTGCCAAAGTTGTATCTTCTCCAAGCATAAACTTTCTAAGTGTGCTTATTGGAAGTGACCTGACTGATTTGTATGTTTTTTTATCTGTTTTTCAATAATACTACAATTAGATAGAGCTTAATAACTCATAATAAATTGAACAGTGCCCTTGAGGTAGTTTTCACAAAAACGGCTCTCTATTATCTAATTATTATTATTATTGCTGTATAAATGCTTTCAATATATATTTTTTTTAATATCGAAATAAGTCTCGCAAGTGAAATACAACAATTAACATAGATAATACCACTTCTAAAAACACTCATAATACAAATAAATGAACGTAGGTACATATCTCGTGGGTAACTTTAATTAGGTTAGTTAACTAAATACTGTAAAATGTAGAAAAAAATATTTATGCGAGTTGTGGGGAATTTTTTTCCCTCAACTCATCCATATTAAAAAATGAATGTTTTAATTAAAAAATATATTATTAGTTGTGCAAACTAAACTTGGTAATGGTAAAAAAATTTTTTTTTATAGTAAAAATAAAATTCTTTCATTAAAAAAATAAGTTTTTATTTGCACAAAAAAAAGAAAAAAAACTTCTCTAAAACATATTTTTTTCCTATTATTCAAAGAAAAACTATAAAATGATTGTTTTCAAAAAACATGATAGATTATTTATTTTCTTATTTATTTCTTATTTTTGAGACATGGCATCACTTGCTGGTCCACAAGATCTCTATTCTCTAAAGTCTCTGTCCATGATTCAGTTTGGAAGCGGCCGGACTAGAGGGAGGACGACTGCCTCCCACCAGAAACCAGACAAACACGGCGGCACTACGAAATACGTAAGTGATTTCAATAATATTTACATTTCTTTCTATATTGGTTTAACCACTTAAATTCATTACTAAATATTGATTATTATGTTTAAAAGCGCTCTATAACTTTTACAATTACTTGAAAATCGATCCGATATCGTGTGACATTTAAATAGATAAATTAATTTACAAGTTATCTTTGAACTTGTATACCCTTGATGATAATAATACATAATTTAATTTAGAGTATTCGGTTCAATCCTACTTATTAAGTGATTTAACTTTGGCAATTGTTTAGCTTCTTTATCTTTATACATAAAAATTAATGTTTCTTTGTTTATCCCTTATGCCCTTCTATACCATTCATCCGAATATTTCTATATACATAATGGTGAACTATGGCGTTATTAAATTTAAATAAAAAATTAACAATAGGTGGCGCGCGAGTTGTTTGAAAAATGTGTGCATTTCACATCTTTTCTAGTGACCAAGGCACTATTTCACAAGGCACCGTTCTGGCAACAATATTATTTATTTTGATTCAACATATTTATTCAACATGGACAAATTATTTATTGTTACGATGGCGATGGTACAGTCCTTATAATAAAAGAAAAAAATCATGGAAAAAAACCATTTAAAAGCCACAGAAAATATAAACAAGGGGGGAGAGGGAACGCTAGTAGGTACTGATTACATTTTATATTGTTCCGCATAACCTCTTTCATTTCGTTATCAATAGGATTGTTAACACTTTGAACACAAAATCAATATTGAACTATTTCGGTGCTGCAGATGTGTGGGTGTTATTTAATTTCTCAGAAGTCTGAGAATTACCCACATTTTTACCACCGCCATATTTAGCCAGGCTCAGTGGTGTCTTGCACTCGTTGCGTACATTCATTTCGTTCGTTTGATGGCGTAGTGAACTTAGCTCCTGCAATTCAACTCTTGCATGATTTCTGCAGTGTTTGTGTTTGGTTTCCTGAGTTCGGTTTTATCAACGAAAAACGTACACACACTGTCAAAGTTAACGGGCGACAATTTGTTTTACTATCTTGCGACGAACACAGGTAATTTGTCAGGGTCTGTTTTTTAAAGGACTCTCAGGATGTTCTGGAGATCACAGTTGATTTTACCGTATCTTTTCTAAAGAGATTCCAAAAGCTTATCGAACAAGGTGGTATTGGCAGGCTTTACTTCCTCGGAGGAGGAAAGTACACCACTTGTGGTTTTTATTACGAAATTCGTTCATAGCAAGTCATCGTGCTATCGCACATCCTAAACATCTTACATGTTTGGGAATGAGCAAAACCGATAGACTTTATTAATAGTTGTTGTACATTCGATTAATATAGAAATGTATTGGTTGCAGTATTAGGTAAATGTATACATGGATATTATATATAATATGCACAACGATATTACAATAATGTGACAAATAAAATTTACGTCAAGGTTAAGCTGCAATATAGGTGTGAATAACTCAGTCAACATAATCAGTTTCTAACTAGGCAGTGCCCTTTGTAAGAAACTAATCATGACATTATTTTTTGTTTTAGGTATGGTTTTTAATATCAAATTAGAGATTAAGACAAGATTATTTAATTGTATTATATTAATTTATTTGAATAAGGAATACACTCATGGCGAACAGAAGAAAAAGGTTGAAAAAAAATAGTTTGAGAGAAAAGAAATAAATAAACAATTGCCAATCATCTCATATCCATAGATCATATTTTTAATACGGACACAGGGGTTAAAATTCTTCACCCTAACAATAAAAGCAAAAAATTATTGAAAACTTAGAAGCACTTGATTTAAAAAATCCCTAAATATTTATTATAGTATTTTTAAAAAGCAAATTAATTTATCTTTTACACCCATTCCAAGCATATTTCCAATAAACCGCTCTGTTCTTCCCGGAAATCCCGCAATTACCCCTAACCCTTTGCTCAACTCCCACTACCAACACCTAAAATTTGTGTATATGTCTGACATATATTCTCCTGACGAAGGAAGGGTGCTTCCGAAACCGGTAGAGTTAAATTAAATATAAATAAATTAAATTAAATATGAATTAAATAAAAGTGATCTATAACCAATGTATGTGTTTTCAACGTAAATTTTGGCGAGCCACAAAGTTAATGTTTTTTACGAATATTTAATTATTTTATCTTTTGAATGTTAATGGTTTCGTTTTTGATAATAAAGTCTTAACTGATAAGCTGTTTGCTTTCTATATTTGTATCGCTAAAGTAAAGAATGGTTGATCAAAAAATAAAATTAATCCAAAATTTTAAATATATGCATTTCCAAGAAACACAAATCATGTTGGGTGAGTTCAGTGCGAGAACGGGCGTAATTAATGCGTAATATGCACAGACTAGTCAGGGTTATATTAAATATGATTGGTGACTTAACAGGGGTGCGTTTGTCCAGGTCTTGCGGCGGATGCTTACTGCATGTCGGGTCGGATCGGAGAGACTAATTGAGGGACACCATTTGTCCTCTCCAGCAGGACTCTCTCGACCTAGCGCCTTGCTACGTAGTGGGAGGAGTGGATTAATACATCCGTGTTTCCTGGATCCACCGACCCCCGGATACCTACCAACTCAAACTTTTTTTTCTTTCCAGAACTTTCTATCCTTCATTTCCTTAATAAAAAACCTCCACACAGCATCCCCAAAGATAACATATGCCCTACGGAGCTAATTTAAAAATTATTACTAATGCAGAGTCCCCACGAACTTCTTCCAAATCGGCTTCAATCTACGCATGCTAGTAATATTTTTCTGATGACACGTCAATCGTTTTTCTCTGGTTACGCTAAAGCAAAAGTAACCTGACTCTGGCGGCTTCCAAGCGGAAACCTAAAATGTTTTCAAACCTCATTCGATGAATCATACTTGCCAACAGTGTAAACAATTTTAAAATTGAGGCGCTGTCTCATGCATCACAATTTTTTCAAACAGCCATCGTAGATAGTCACAATGTTATATACTGATATCTTAGATAAATAAATCGCTTAAAAGTCAAGGTAAACCGAAACAATTTATTCTTTTAAGAATGAAGCTCCTAATTGGTCTGCTGTTGACTGTTGCCGCCATCCAGGGGAGTTCCGCAAGGATTCTGGACAAGTGCCAATTGGCCCATGAACTGCTACGACAAGGCTTTCCCAGGAACCAACTTGAAAACTGTAAGTTTAACAGGCGCCCTTTTTCCTTTTTTTGTAATTTAAAATAATTATAAAATCTAATTTTTTAGATTCTTCATTCTTTATATTATTTATACTCAAATATAATGGTACCTACAGCGCCCTTGAGGTGATTTTTCACAAAAACGACGCTATATAAATTATTCAATTATAATTATTATTACACCAAAATAATTTAAAAGAGCTTCTTGCTTGTTTGGATGTGTACTATATCGTAGGAATATTGTGGGATAAGATGGGACTGCCGGCAGGTGCAAGAAACTATTTTGAACCAATTTGAATCGCTTTCGATGTGTACATTGTTTCGATGTTACATTGTTTAAAATTATTTGCATGTACAAAGAAAGTGCATTATTTTAAATATTAGGTAGGGAATTCAATAACATTTCATTTTAGGGGTCTGTTTGGTTATGAGCGAGAGCAGCGGAGACACTTCAGCCATCGGAAGACAAAATGAGGACGGGTCCTGGGACTGGGGACTATTCCAGATCAGCGACAAGTTCTGGTGCGCACGCGAAGGAGTTGGCGGAATATGTAATGTCAACTGCGAAAGTAAGACTTTGTTTTGTTTATAACATTGTGTTCCTTTAACACACTTTTTTGTATTTTAAATACGATCGTCATTGCTCCGGCGATATCTGTTGAGGGAATAAATTTTAGAAGGCGGGAATGGTAACCATTTATTGGATAATCGACACTCCTGCCATAGGTAACCCCAAGTGGTTCGCAACGTTTGGGGACTTAGCAAGGGTCTTGGCGGCCAATGCGTTTGTTCACCTATTGCTTGGCGGGCCGAATCGGGAGTGATTGGTTGAGAGAGACCTAACCTAGACCTTTCTCCCCAGTTTCTCTCCACCCACTCCTAGACACATTGACGCCCATAATCCTATCCGCCCTCATACCTTTTTTCTTGCAAATTGTTAATATTAAAACCATGCGGCTTATTTACGGCGCATTGGTGCTTTCGCTCATTTTCTATGAAATAATCCATTGGGAAGAACATACAATAACCATGTAAAACCGGTTCCATGAGAACTCAGGATCAAGGCAACTTAACACCTCTTTGAAAAGTTATTATTTTTTTTTGTAAAATAGCCAACAACCTAATCACAATTGCCTAATCAACGTTACCTATTAAACCAAAAAAAAAATTTTTTCATGACAAAGAAGGTGTTGAGTTGATTTCATTTTGAGTTGTCCGTTCACCCATTTAATTATAATATTTATTTATTTATTTAAACGCCCACGGGGCTTTTACGTATAGTCCAGTACTTGTTTTGATAAAATACAGGAAGTAACGCAAAATATAAGTTACATAAAAGCTGACGCAAAGTACTAAGGTAACATAGAATGTAAGTTGAGTAAAAATATAAATAAAAATAGTTAATGAAGTGGGAAGAAATAGTTAGCATATGTGTCGTTTGTTAGCCAAATTCAAAAATTTTTTTTTTTAGAAATTTAATTAAATTTAAATTTGATATGTTATTATCGAGTTCTGCAAGTATTTAAGAAAGTATTTTAGTTACAGCTGTTTCGACTTGAACAAACTGACAGTTTGAAAATGACCTTACAAGTCGAAACAGCTGTAACTAAAATACTTTCTTAAATACTTGCAGAACTCGATAATAACATATCAAATTTAAATTTAATTAAATTTCTAAAAATTAAAATGGAGTTCTACGAATTAAACACAAAAACATTTAACAAATTCAAATTGTCGTCAAATACATCCATATTGTTGTTATTTAAATATTTGTTACCAAGACTGTAAATGCTCTATTGAATGAGATGTATGTATATGTAGGAGATCTATTTGTAAAAATGAGATGTAGTTATACTTGTCTAGTTGTTCGTGTAGATACATGAAGATTCACAACAATTCAATTTAGAGTTTAATAATTTTAGTTAAAAAGTTAGGTCGTTTATTTTTGGTATGTATTCTGAAGAGGCCGGTATTCAAATTTCTACCGATTTCTTGAAAACCTCCCTTAAACATTTGAAGTTTTTAAGCTCTTAAAAAAATATATGTTATTCTTGAAGATAATATCTAGACATAATTCGTGCCCAAACGAAAATTATATAAAATTCCCTCGATAGAAAAAAATCGCAAAGTATGCTCCTAAAATTTTTATAAACACGTTTGTTTCAGTTATTTTACAAGTTATGTGTATGAAAAAATTCACAGCGTTTCTTTAAATGCTGTTTAAGACAATTATTGAAAGATTTTTGCTCTATTTTAAACGAATCGTGTTTTATTAAAGATTTTCATGATTTTTGCATCGATTTTATCGTTGTAAATGTTAGCGCGCTCTTCTAACATTCGTAATTTAATATCTCTCCGTCTTCTTCTTTTTGGGACCGGAAACGGAGCCTTTAGTTGGAATAATTAAAATATTATTTGACTATGGTTAATTTATATGCTCTAAAACTCTAAAGCATATGTTCTCAACCTTATGTCGGCCACCGCCCCTGTTGAGATTTTTTTTACTTACCATCTGAGGGGGGGCTCAACTGTCACGGATTCAATAATTCGATTAAAAATATGTCAAATTATTTGCTAGCAATTCTTTTGTATGTATTCATGAAATAGTGTCAATTCTTAATAAAAATAACAATTTCTGTGTTTTTTGTCTTTTTTAGACCATATTTTTTTTACCTGCTCAAGCCCTCACTGTGCCATCTCCGGTCCCCTAATTTTCTCTGGGTTTTCTACCGCTACCCTGAAAGTTTCAAACGTCCACAAGGGGGCGTTATCGCTCACGTTGAGAACCCATGCTCTTAAGGGTTATTATGTTTAAAATTTAAGAATTTTTTAAATTTTTTTTTTTGTTTTAAAATTTATTATCCCATGATTATTATTATGTTCATGTCTTACCCCAAGGAGGAAATCTATAATTGGTTATATTTTTGGTACGGAAAGTACCAAAAATATAAACAATTCAAAAATATAAAAGATTGAACTGATGAATTCATAAAAAAATAAATCATTTGAATAATTTGAACCCTTGGAAGGTTAAGGCCAGAAACATTGAAAAAAAAAACAAAAAAAACTTATTATTCTTATTTCTCCAGGTTTGAGGACTGACGACATCTCCGAAGCCGCGGAATGCGCACACACAGTCTTCAAACAGCACGGCTTCTTTGCATGGGAGGGGTGGAAGAAGAAATGCCAAGGCGTCCTCCCCGACCTGAGTGAATGTTTTGATACTAACCGCTGTAATCAAACCATGTGAATAAGGAAAACAAATGTTTTGATACTAACCGCTGTAATCAAACCTTGTGAATAAGGAAAACAAATGTTTTGATACTAACCGCTGTAATCAAACCATGTGAATAAGGAAAACAAATGTTTTGATACTAACCACTGTAATCAAATCTTGTGAATAAGTAAAAACAGTATTCAATATTTTTAATTTGCACTTGTGTAAATTTTATTGGTTTTGTAAAATTGAATAAAAAATATAAATAAAAAACGTAGTTAAAAATTATTAAAATAATCTTTCCAGCACCAAGCGCCAATCCAGAGAGATCGCTGGTCCCGAGCTCAAGCAAGACCACTTCCAAAAAAAAAAATCTTTTCTACTTGTTTCTTCACTTCCCTTCAAAAATCGGGCGAATTTTGTTAGAAGGCAAAAATATTTCTACTTTGCAATAAAATCCGAATAGATGGAATATTTGTGAACGTATCCCAAATCTAAACATTGTTTTTGAAAGGTAATGGAATACGCTTAAAAATTTTATTATTAGAAATAAACATGAATTTATTTAAATATAAATTTTTTGATTGCAAACTTTAAAAATGGCTCACCTTACGTTTTTTCGTAAAAAAACTGAAATTACTGATAACGAAAAAAATAAAAACATATACATGTTTTATTAGTCAAATGATTTATAAAAGTTTTGGTTACCTCACTTTTTTGTTGTTTTATGTAAAAATAATTCTTAAAAAAATCACCAATTTTTTTAAAAAATTGCTGTCGGATACTTGGGTTTCATAAAAGTGTACATTTTAGTTATTATGTGGTTTTCTTTTGGATTTCATTATATATCGGGTTATTTTATTTTTCAATTACCGTTTAGATCAATTTATCACCACTATAGTAAGGAAGACAACGATTTATATGAGACATGTATTGTATGAGCTGGGACAAATATGGTCTCCTGGGATTAAACGGGTTAAAATTTACTTTGAAAATTTGTATAATTATATGGGATTTAAGTATCCTCCTCACATCCTAGATTGAAACGTTATTATTATTAATAACTGAACAAGTAGAACATAAGAGACCAGGGTTGCAGATATTTTTAGTATCTTTAAATGGCTTTACCGTGTTTGGTGACCCAGGTATTTTCCCAAACTTCGACATTCCCATCTCGCTCCACTTCCTTAATACCTTCAGACTCTCAACATACTCCATTTGGCGATGCCATAGTCTCACTGGCTCCAGAGGGTTAAGAGCAGTTGGACTCTTATGCGGTAGGTACTTAGATAAAAAAGATAGATGTTTTCATTAAAATAAAATAAAACACAGTTTTTTTCCATTTAGGGTTGGTTGAGACAATAAAAAATAACCCATATTTGTAAACAACAATTCGAGTGCTAACTAATAATATATTGTTAGAGGATTGACACCGCGGAGTTATACTCGTGTGTATACGAGATGCGTACTTGACTTACTTTAACCAGTGAATCCTGACTTTAAAAAAGTAAATGATATTTTGGTCTTCGGTGTCTATTTTAATGTTTGTCCAACATCCAAGATTTACGACCCTGGGCAAATCGAGGATTTTGATATTCTTCTGTCTAGTCAATTCTGGACAGGCCAAACTGACGGCAGTGTGATTGCCCTTACAATTGATGCAACTTGGATCATTAGATGAATTTTGGCAATGGTCAAAAGGAATATCTTCTCCGCAATAGAGACAACGAGGGGGAGAACGACAGACGGGTTTAGAATGACCAAACCGGCAACAAATGAAACACTGGATGGTTGGAAATTTATAAACTTCAACCGGGTCTTCAAGTGAGTTGTAGTACATGTACTCGTGATGGCAAAGTTTGGCCCTCAAACGTTAAGACAACTGATTGTGACGGTTTCCAAATGGTGGATCCACTAGATGTATCCTTAAAATTCAGGCGACGTAATTTTAATATTTTAGGTGTATGTAACTTGTGAATATTTAAAGCATCGAAAAATTTTATTTCTGAGAGGTTCACAAAGGAATACCCTTAACTCGGCCCATTCTTGTAAAATTGTAGGTAGGAATAAAAAAATATATTTATGGTCAGAGAGTCAATTTTAAACAAACTCGTTTGCACAGGAGGTGGATTTAAATTTAAATGATAATTTGTAGCGGCATTCCGGTTTAATTAACCTATTTACTTCACCACGGTTTTTGTTTTTGAAGCTTAAAATAAATTTTCCAAAATCGAAAGAATGAATAATCTACCCCTGTTCCGTTCTCTGGACATTTACAATAAATCGTGGCAACGAGGAGAGAGAATAGTTTAAATTATTCATTTTAGATTTAGGTATAGTGGAATCCTTACAACTTTCTTGAGAAATTGGGGTTTGATAATTTTTTGAAATAGGTTTAATTTTTATAGAAACGTTGGGAGATAGCAAAGGTCTACGTTTTCGGTAAGGGATTGTTGTAGAAATATGACTCTCATCCAAGTCATACTTATCAGCAATGTTGAATATAAATTCGGGGTCGGGAGGTCGATTTTTGTCTTCCTCCATTTTAAAAACTATTTAATCGCAAAAAAGAAATAATATATTGATTAAAATTATTTTAAATAATAATAGAAATCTTTTTGATTGACTTTACACGGCTAACCGTTATATTACAAAAAAATTATAATGAAAAAATAATGTAACAATAAATACTTATCTGAACGCAGACAGGAAGGTATATACTTCCAAACTCTTCCATAATATTGATTTCGATTCGTAAAGCTAAAAAAATAATAATTTTTATTAAAAAAACGTATAAATATAATATAATGAATAAATAATTTCACCTGAATAATGTTTTTACTTATTGAATAGTAGATATCATAGCTTCTTCCATACGGCGTTAAAACCTGGCTAACATCGTACCTGGGCAACCGTTTACAAGCCGTAAAGGCAGGGAAAAACCAATCAAAATATGCAACCCTTTCATCTGGAGTACCCCAGGGGTCTGTTCTGGGCCCACTTCTTTTCATTCTCTTCACAAATGATGTCGCTAAAATAATCGAATCATTTGGCCTCTATCTCACTGCTACGCTGATGACCAAGTTTACTTTTACTGCTTACCAGAGGAAGTAGACAGTCTAAAAACTCGCATAATTGAGTGTCTAGAAGCAATTACCCGCTGGATGACCTCAAATAGATTGAAACTAAATCCGTCAAAGACTGAGTTTCTCTGGACCGCCACAAGCAGACGTCAGCATAACATTGGTAACTCCCCAATAACCATTTCAGGAAGCGACATCACTCCAAAGACGTGTATAAAACTACTGGGTGTCAATCTGGACGCTGATTTTTCCCTTAAAACTCAAGTGAACAGAACCGTAAGCTTGGGGTTCTTTCAATTAAGGCAAATTAAAGCAGTAAGGAGAAATCTACCAACAGAAGCGACTAAATTACTAGTCAATTCGTATGTTGTTTCACGTTTAGATTATTGCAACGGAATATATGCAAGTCTTCCAAAATATCAAATCAACAAATTACAATCCGTTTTCAACGCTGCGGCAAGACTTATCACCGGCGTATCTAAATATTTCCATATTTCAGAGCATCTCAAAAATCTTCACTGGCTCAAATGTCCTGAAAGAATCCAGTTCAAGCTCTGCTGGATGGTATTTAAGTCCCTTAACGGAATGGCTCCGGCATACTTATCGGAATTGTGTATTCCAGAAAATTCAAATTCTCGACAGTCAACCCTAAGGTCAGCAGCGTCATCAGCTGTTGGAAGGTTAAAGGAACCAAAGCGCACACCAGATACTAAGTTCGGTGAGCGCGCTTTCGGAGTGTCGGGACCTAAAGCCTGGAATGGACTGCCACGTGACTTAAGAACGATCACAGACTCGGCAGAATTTAGAGCTAAACTTAAAACCCACCTTTCAGACAGTCGTATCCATAAACTCAAATTCTTTCACCTTCACATTCAATGCCCGCGACACTGTAAATAACTAACCTAAATATATTATAAGGTCTCTTTTATTTAAAAATATATGTGGAAGATAGCAATTTTAGAGATTTTGATTACCCCTGTTGGCAATGGGAAGGTTAACATCTTACAATGCTAACGTCTTGGAATAAGCAAAACCCGCAGACTTAACTAATTTTACTTAATCTTATATTGTCATTCAATAAAAAAAAATAAAAAATGGTGTACATTTGATAAGTATTAAAACCTGTAAGTTACAGTATTAAGCCAAAAAATGTATAGATACATAGATATTAGTTTAATAAAAAAAATAAAAAATGGTGTAGGTACATTTAATAAGTATTAAAACCTGTAAGTTACAGTATTAAGCCAAAAAATGTATACATAGATATTAGTTATATGCACAGAGATATTACTATAATGTGACAAGAAAAAAGTACGTAGGTATGAATACGTTATGGCCAGTCAACATTAGTTACTAACTAGGTAGTCACGCTGAAAAAAAATCAAGGCATTAATCTTTGCTGTATGGAATGTAATACCAAATCGTAACGATTTTTTAATAATATTATTTTAATTTATTTGAATAGGTAATACACTAATGGTGATTGGCGATAGAAGAAAAATTTGGGAAAAAAATAATTATTTGAGAGAAACGAAATAACAGCGAAGATATAACTAGGTAGCTACAGTCATTATTTCCAAAGTAACAGTTCAAACATATCAATGAAATTAATGCTGTAATTTGTAAAAATGTTGTTTTATTTTAAATACAATGACAAATTAATGACAAATTGATTGATTTCTATCACACTATTCTATGTAATGCTAGTAGTTCTGTGAACAGATAAGTTGACCTCACGTCCAAAAATTTTTTCTAATATTATCGAATTTAATAAATCAAAACCTAATTTCCCTATGAAATCATAAGATTTGTAAGTAGGTATTTAAATATCTACCTCTTTAATATTATTAATCGCTTCTTATTTGAAAATATAATATTTACCATTAATGTCCAGCTTCCCTAATTTCTACCGATTTATTACATATTTTCCTTATACTTTAAGTTTTAAAACTCTTAAAAAATATATGTTATTTTTGAAGATAATATCTATACATTCCCTATGCCGAAACAGTGATTACATGAAATTCCCTCGATAGAAAAAAATCGCAAAGTGTGCTCCGAAAATTATTATCAACTCCTTTTTTTCAGTTATTTTACAAGTTATATGCATGAAAAGAGTCGTGTTTTATTAAACATTTTCCCAATTTTCGCTTAAAAATTATTGTTTTTAATTTAAGCGCGCTCTCTTTAACATTCATACATATCTTCCATATTCTTCTTCGGCGCCTTAAAATGGCCACCATCTTGAACCGGTACCGGAACGTAACAAACAAATTTACAGACAGATGAAGCGAACGAAGAAAATGGTCTAGTAGTCTAGTTAAAGCAGGACTCACCACGCTCAGTCAATAATCTTGGATGAACGTCTTTTCCTAGAAATTAGATAAGTAAAAAGAATGGTATTGTGTACACCTAAATACTCATTCACTAATAAATATCTGTTCAACTTTACACAACTGATAAACAAACATGAAAAGTTGTGTACATGAATGGTTGTTTTTCAGATGTATAAATATTTCAAACTCGTTTATTAGTAAGGTGAAGAAATTTGAAAATTTTATCCGTTGAACGTTAACGGTTCGTTTTTGACACTGTTTGCTTTCCATATTGGTATAGCTTAAGTAAATAATAAATGATAAAAATATAGATATGTAAACGTTTAAAAAGATATGCATTTCTACAAACCATAAATAATTATTTTTAAATTCTCGTAAATTCCAAGTAAATTGATTAGAAACATCGGATAATTGTGGACAGGGGAACAGGGGCGGCTTAAGGCAAACCGACCATTGTTTCAGGCAGGGCCGGTCAACCCGCGGCGCCCTTATATATAAAAATGAATCCCTGTTTCCCCATGTCACGTTATAACCTCAGAACGACTTAAACTATTCCATTTATCCTTTTTAAAGTTTTCTAATACTTTGTAGAAGGTTTAGAGAACTAAGAAAAAAGCGCAGAAAATTGGATAATTTCAGAAAACTTAACGACTTTTTTAACTTCGCACGTTTGACAGTTTATTAGACATATTGTATTAAATGAACTGTATAATGATTTTTTTTAAATCATAGATATTTTAAATATGTATCTATGTTAGGTACCAAATTTGATTAATTGTTCTTTTTAAATACAAAAATGAATATTTGTAATATACGGAAAACGAAAATTTGAATAAAAAGATCGTAATAGGTGGCACGCGAGCTGTTTGAAAACTGAATGTACTGGGACTGAATATAAGGAACGCGGGAGGGGGGTTTGCGGACGGGGGAGCGAGAGAGGTGAGAGGGTGGGCGGGGAAGGTGGAATGGTGGGGGGGGGTTGTAGGGGACGTGGTAGGGGAACGGGGATGCACGGGAAAGGACATGCAAACAATTTATTTCTTTGAATATTGCATTGCAGCGCATGTCGGGAACCAGCTAGTTTATTATAAAATAACATTGAATAGATCTTTCTAAATACTAAACATTTTCGGTAAATGTTTTTTTAACTTGATAACCACTCGAGCGCTTCCCTCAACCAGTCTCTGTAGATCCGGTCCGCCATGGAGCAGGTGCGCAGACGAATCCACAGCTAAAACCTGGACAAACCTCACCCCATGAACCCGAGCACCCATGCTAAAAGCTAAGCACGTTTGCTTACCAAATGACCTAGGGCAAAGGTATTGGTTATCCAATAAATGGTTTCCGGGGTGGCGGTACCCATATCCGCCTCCCAAAATGTGGTGCCATGTTTTACCACTTTCCATGATACTAGTATACCTCTTTCCCTTAGCTTTTTCCATAAATAAATAATAAGGGGTGGGAAACTCGGTCAAAAGCCTTACTAAGGTCCAGAAAGCACGAATAAGTTGTCGTTTTCTTCTACCTTTCCAACGTCCGTTTTACGCAGATGTTTTATATTTTTAGTACGGAAAGTAAATAAATGATACGATTCAACTAATTATTTCATAAAAAAATAAACCATTTAAATAAAATCATTTGAAATGGTGGCCAGAACCCTTGAAGGGTTAAAGTCATAAAAAAAAAAAAAAAAAAAAACATAACAAAAACAAAAAAAATATTATTCTCATTTCTCCAGGATTGAGGACTGACGACATCTCCGAGGCTTCAGAATGCGCACACACAGTCTTCAAACATCACGGATTCTATGGATGGGAGGGGTGGAAAAAGGATTGCCAAGGCGCCCTCCCCGACCTGAGTAAATGTTGAACGCTGAAATAAAATGTGGCAAAACTGGCACTTCTGTGTGTTTTTTTTTGTAAAATTGAATAAAAAATATACATTAAAAAGATAGAATTCTTTTTAAATAATCCTTCCAGCACCAAGCGCCACTTCTGATTGAGCGCTGGGCCCGAGCTCACTCAAAGCTACGCCCTATATAATTGTTTTTTTTTTCTATTCTACCCATTTCTTCACTTAAAATTTACTGTGCAAATGTATATAGTTATATGGAATGCGTGTGATGGCAGTATCCTCGCCACAACCTGGATTGAAACTTTATTATTATTAATAACTGAACCAGTAGAGCATAAAAGACCAGAGTGGCAGATATTTTCAGTACCGCCCTGGTGAAAAACCACCATGCAGAATCGAAACGCTTCTTGAAATGGCTTTAACCATGTTTGGTGACCCCGGTATTTTCCCAAAGAACCCGGTAGACGAATCAAAACACCGTAAACCATATTAAAGAAATTATTTAACGGATGGCGGACGAGAGGCGTAATGGGTGGTGGATTTTCAGAGTTGGCCTTGAATAAATATCAGACGGGAATATAGTGAGGAATGCAGGGCGCTGAGAGACACTTCAACACAATCATAAAAAGCATTTTTATAGGATGAAAGAGGGTATGGGCAACAGTTGGGTTCGCGACAAACACCGGCGGGGTTTTGTATGGGAACTCGATCACGAAATTAATTAATTAATTCAAGATTCAATTACGCACTGAAAAGCGTACAGAGAACAGATACATCGGCCATGGACCGAAGTAGCAACAAATGGATATTATCGTTTTTTCAAGTTTATCTTGTTAATTTGGGAGGCGGGATTGCGTACCGCCACCCCGGGAACTTTTATTGAATTACCAACACCTCTGCCATAGGTCACCCCAGGTGGTTCGCTACGTTTGGTGACTTAGCAGGGGTGCCCGGGTTCATGGGGTGAGGTTTGTCTAGTTCTTGGAGGCGGATGACCAGGACACACTGAGCCCCATATTCCTACCCATCCCTTAAACCCTTTTCCTTCCCCTCTTCTTCCTTTCCTTCAAAAAAATCCTCAACACAGCATCCCCAAAGATGAAATAGGCCCTGAGGGAAAATATTTTCCTCAGGGCCTTCTGTGTAGAACTATGTACAAAAAAATCGCTTACGAGTTTGTGCGCGTTATTGGTGGTCCCAGAGGCGAAAATGTAGGAAGTTAATAATACCAACAAATTCATATGAGTCAGACCACATTAAGCCAGTTAAGGGAGGCTTCAGATCCGTTTCTGTGAGTTATTTATGGGAGAAAGGAAAATGTTTACGACCTCTTATCGTTTAAGGAATACACGAACATGGAATACAGTAATTAAGGTGTTAATTAAGACGAAACTACCACTAGAGAGTAACACACGAAAGATAGGAATTGGTAATTTGAAAAATTCATAAAAATTGGTAAGTTACGACTTAATCTTAAGAGGAATTTTCAAGTATTAACGATCCTATTGGGAAGATGAATTGGGATTTTCACCTTGAGGTGAGACACAAAATGTGGGCGACCCCAGGAAATACGTAGAAAAAGTGTGATGCAAATGGTACGGATCGGACCATAGTAATGGTTACGGCCATCAAAAAAATCGAAATCAATAAGAAAACATTAGTTTATTACTAGATAAAGTCCTATTACAGCTGAGCACGAAAAGGGGTCGATGGATAAAGACAGTATGTAAACACTTATGGACGTGAAAGTATTTTAAGTATTAGTAAGAAACTGTAAGAAACGTGCCAAATTAAGTCTAAGATGTCATCATGAGAAGTACATTAAAAATAATACTGGATTCAGTCATTAACTCGCTCTAACAATCAATCTAACTTTCCTTTGCTTTGGTTAATTACAATTTTAAAAATAATGCATTCCAATACCGAGGAAAACCTACGAACATTATTACATCCTCATCGACCAAACCAAGCACTGTCTACAGACAGGTAGGTACAAATTGTAATAGAATGAATGGGCTTGTCGATAAACACTCGATTTACGATAACAAGTTTGTAGTAGGTATAGTGCAATATCTCCCGGAATGCAAATTGTTTCCCCGAGTCAATCTCTTAAGATCAAGCGAGTCAAGTTAGTTAGAGCCGAAGCAAATAACACAAACAGATCACGAGCTCATCTGCATTTATACGAGGCAATGGTGGAGGGCGGAGATCTTCCTCTGTGCTTCCTTCGGTCTTCGGTCCCTCATCTACATTTCTTCATCGCCGAAGCATTAAGCCGATCCTGGCTTATGGGAGTGTAAGGCGCCACTGCAAAGCAATATCGAAAAACTTGTCTCATATAAATGCACTTTATTTATATTGCCATTGTTTCAAATCGAAAGATTCGAGGCTTTGCATTGGAAGTAATGTTTATGGGGATAATTGTCTTGTATTTTAGGCGCACATTTGATATTTTTTAAATTGCAATCGAGGTAGGTAGGTACGCGAGCTCTTGCACAGTCAAATCGATAACTTTAAAATATCGAATCGATAAACGTAACTTCCGATGATGTTTTCGATGTCCCGCGTACGGTTTCACCATTGACATCCAAATCGGTATTGACAGGACTTTTATAAATATTTAATTAAAAAAAGACAATGCTAGCGAAACTCATTTGAAAATCTGGAAACAGAAAAATCAGACAAAAGATATTAGCACCTCTGGGACTCCAACCTAGGATCTTCAACTTTCCGGATAGCGACTCTACTACGATAATAATTATTGTCACTTCAATCACACGTTATTTTTGTAATTTGACAATAATTTTGACTTGCATTAATTGTCACAACTTCATCACTCCTCATACTCTCTTACAATTTATTAGTTTTTTGTTATTTTTACTCGGTTCCTTGAATATTCATCACAATGACAAACCTACACACCTTTGAAAAGTGCTATAATCTCATTAAAAGCGGTGAAAAATATCTATCCTGTATATCTAACTAATTAAACTGGCCCCCTAGTCACTATCTTTTAAGTTTCATAAACGGCACGTTTGCGAAACTTGGTTGTTGATTAAGTTTATCACAAATGGCTGATAATGGTAGTCAGTAGGTAACTATTGGGATAACGTTTAGTCACTAGATAATAATCACATAATAGTTACTTGCTACCATATTTATTAGCCATTTGTGATAAACTTATACAACCACCAAGTTTCGCAAACGTACCGTTTGTGAAATTAAAAGAAACGAAGTGACTACACACCCTGTTTAACCTTTGACTGTTGTACATGGGTCAAAATAGACCCGGGATAACCTTTGGTCAACCGCTTAAAAATTTCGTACCGCTCAAGGCTGAAATTGATATTATTGCAGAACATGCAGTGTCACATCGCGTGAATACTTTTAACACTTGGTACAAAATATAATATTGCAATAAATTTAAATACAAAAAAAGTGAGAAAAATTACCCAATACTTTTCCATTACACGATTGATTTCGGGTTTAATTTATAAATATAACATGCATACCGTGTACGTAGTTGAACATATTTACACCAGTTAAGTGTTAACCAATTTCTCTTTCACTTTAAATGACTAAATTTTATTTAAAATTTAAAATTTATATGTAACTTAATTATAAGCACCTGCTGACAAGCCAATTGAGTTGGCTTAGCAGGACTTGTTTGTGAAAAAAAAAATATACATATATAAATAAATAAATAAAAATAAAAATAAAATATATATATATATTACTTTCCAAAAGTATGTATATTTGTAGCTGTTGTGTTGTCCGATTATCATAATATCTACTTATATTTAATTCATTTGTGAAAGATATTGTATGGGTATATGAAATAGGAACGTTAAATATGTGATATTATATTATTGTGGAAAGCAATCATTCACATATTTAATAAAAATAAACTACAGACTATTATGAAGACTAATGGGTTATATGTAATAATATATCGACAAGGATAAAGCATTGAATGGGAAATTCTTAATGCCAATAGTCATATATTTAACAATCAATTAGTTGTATCTATTTGCCCATAGGTCTGTTTCCATTGATCATAAAAAAATCTTGTTTTCCGGAACCGGTCGGTAAATAAATAAATTCAAACTCTTGGTTTCACACAAAATAATTGTTTTATTTTTATTACGCGAAGTATATAATATTCAATATTCTCTTTCTCCGGTGGCGCTACAGCCCATATCGAGCCTTGGCCTTACGCAACGTTCGCTTCTAATTCCTCCTATCCCCAGCGGCTGACTTCCTATTTGTTACCTGGAGAAGCTGTTCTGCATCCCATCTTACCTCTTCTTCCCACCTCTCTTAATATTGCTACACATAAATTATAGTGTACCTACTTTTTCACTTGTAATAAAATGTACTGTCTAAAAAAATAAATAAAATCTACTGGATGGATCTCCAAGCATACAGAAATGCTCATATGACATCTGGTGAATACTGGGCATAAATATACCAAACTGATACTGGGCTTCATATATATCTTGCGTGTTCTACCCGCTCCGCTGTTAAAAACGTAACGGCTTTCGGCAGGTGAACTCATTCATAGAAATAGGAGTAGGGTCTCTAAAACTGTTTCGGCGTCGAATATTTCTCATTTCCCGTCGGAAGCGTGAATTTGCATGCGGATTAGTAGGAATGGAGTATTATTCCTAACAGTTAAGGGTGCGGGTGCAGGAAAGAGCAGTTCTAGGTTCACGTGCCGTCATTATCGTAAAATGTTTTATGATGACGCGTAGTCGTTTGACGCGCATCGTCAGTATCGTCATCAGAGGAAATATGAGAAGAGTATCATTGTAAAATTACCCTCCGCCTCTGCTCATCTCGAGACCATCCTCTTATATGGACATTAAGATGGGAGAGGATGCTTTGAATTCAAAATGAGGCATAACCGTTTACGTGTTACTCCGCGTTGTAATGAATCGTTTAGAAACGTTTTGACATTTTAAGATGATAGAATTGTATTAAATATTATGCGTATACTCGTACTTATTACTCGCATGAAATCTTATTGAAAAAAGCACATTTTTCGAAGTCTCCCTTAAAATAAAACCGGTCGAGAAATTTGAAAAAATTGGTATATTACCAAACTGTTGCTATTACTGTCGGTCTTTCTTCTCCTGAATATTGAGTGAAAGGGACAACTTCATGTCAGGCTGATAAAAATAATCGAGGTTTTGAATACCCCATTTTTCTCCTCCATAACATGGTAATGCGCGTTTTATACCATATATTTTTGCACATAATATCCATGATAAAATATCCTCGGACAAAACATCCCCCAACAAAATATCTACTTACTAAAACTTAACCTAACCTAACAAAAAATGGAACAAAAATAATACAGACATCCTGTTAAGACATTAAATTATTGTTCAAAAATAATAAAATGGGACTAAAATAACAAAGATAACAATAATTTATTGTTTTTACAGAATACTGTATTACTTTTGTCCCATTTTTTTTAAAGTTAGGCTAGGTTAGGTTAGGTTAGGTTAGGTTTTAGTAAATATTTTTTGGGGGATGTTTTGTCCGTAGGATATTTTGTCGGAGGATATTTTGTCGCGGGAAGAAAAGTCGGAGAATCATTTGATTGTAAATTATTTGTTGTTTAATTACCAAAGTATTCGCTTAAAGAAAGCACAAAGTGATGGTACGTATTTTATGTGGGACGGAAATGGGGTATAGAAGGTTTAAATGACTATGAACTTACCTTATATAGCGTCATCAAGTTACGATCGCAAATAAGACGTGAAATATTCGTTTGCCTACCTTCATTTGCGGCTACTGGGTGTGTCGGAACAAACACACTTGCCGCAAACAACACTTCGTATTGGAAACTTCAGGGTGGCGGTACCCCCCTGTACTTCGCTAATGGGAGAATAGTAAATAGATCACCCGCCGCTTACCTCCCCCCCGTTCATTTCCAACCCCCACCCGCCGACATTCCGATACGCTCAAATAAATACCTCTACGTGTCGTTAGGAAATAAGGACTGGTAACTGGAAAGCTGGGATAGATCGACTCTTTTTTACCGCCGCATAAGAGCCACAACTTCCCGGAGCCAGTAGGACTATGGCATCTCCAAATGGTTGGAAAGTGCGTACTATGAGCTACTATGAAACGGAGCAACGATGTTTCAGTTTTAACTAAATCTCTCACCAGGGTGATGCTAAAGGTATCTACATAGTATCGGTTCCGCTACTTTTCATTCCGCAACAAAATACCCCCCGATAAAATATCCCCGACAAACGATCCTACGTACAAACATCCTCCGAAAAATATCCTAGGGACAAAATATCTACTAAAAGCTAACCTAACCTAACCTAACCTAACCAAACCCAACCTAACCTAACCCAACCTAACAAAAAAATGGGACAAAAATAATACAGACAATCTGTAAAGACAATAAATTGTTGCTCAAAAATGGAAATGGGACGAAAATAATACAGACATCTGTAAAGACAATACATGATTGTTCAAAAATAGTAAAATTTTAAACAAGGTAAGGTTATGTTAGGTTAGGTTTTAGTAGATATTTTGTTGGAGGATGTTTTGTCCGTAGGATATTTTGTCCTTGGTATATTATGTCAGGATATTTTATCGGAGTATATTATGTCAGGGATATTTTGTCGCGGGATGAAAACGCGCGATACCTCTAGTATCTAGTATCTAGTACCAGTCTTCGATGGCGAATTATCAAGAGGATATCAAAAATAATTCAGAACATTGAAGATGCTCGTATGAAGGAGATAAAACGGTTATGGTGTCACGGTTACAAAATAGAAATTTGTTGTAATTTAACCAATACTGAAACAAATTGTAGGTGATTTTGTAGTTGCTAATGACGTAACATTAAGTTTCGCAATTTGCGAGTGAATCAACAGTGTACATGTGAATCAACTACTGCCTTTCTAATACATTATCCATTAGCATTACCTAATGTGACTTCTCATCTCTCGTAGCCCTGTTTCCCCTACACTGTTTACTGTAGAATACCTTAACAGCAACAGAGAGCTACGCGCCTCTGTAGAGCAGCTGTACAACCGTACAGATGGGCTATAGGACTAGGTTGTAGACCGTAGAGCCGTAGCCCCGTATCGTAGAGGGATAAAAGGCAGTAGTCGCTCAGAAGGCTGTGTCTACGGGGAAATTCGTTTGGTCTAATTGCCTGGGATTAGCCTTGTTTAATCATCGGTAAAATAAACAGCTGGCGACATCTATCGGAGGGACCACTCAGCCCACTAATGGGGTTGAAAGCGTATTTGCTGGTACTTGGAAAGCGTTTTATGGGCATCTGTCGTTGATTACAGATGTAAACACTTACCTAACTGTAAAGAGAATTGATGACAGATATAAACAATAAACATATTTGAAAACACGATTTGCGAAAATAAATAAGTAGATATAATATTGTATATTTACCGGATAATTTTCGAGGCTTTGTGATGTGATTGTGGATTTTAGTTTGCATAATAATATTACATTATGAGAAATGTCAGACGTGAATGTTGTTATGTTGATTTTTTAGCCCAATAAAAAATACAATTTTCAACCATACTAAAGTTATCTAAGTATTATATCTAAGATTTGAAATTTCCACGAACAAAAGTCTCTACTATCGTGATTTATTTATGCTGTATCATTAATAAAAATTGTAATAATTTATTTATTTATTTTTTTAAGGAACATAAACAGTCTTAGTAATAAAATATGCATAAGAGGATGGCAAAAAAACAGACCAATTATTAATGTTCACAGATAGGTATTTAGAAACATAAAAGTAAATGAATGTAAACTATAACATTTAAGAAAAATAGAAAAAATAAAAACAGAACTAAGCAGCAATTTAAAAAAAATAATAATACAGATGTTAATTCAACAAGTGATAAACATGTTATATGTACACAACAATAAAATAATTAAAACAATACTTAAATAGACTGCGAAATAGGTATTTGAGTTGGGACGGGTAAGGGGAGGAGAGGGATAAGGGAAAGTTGCCACGCAAGTAATTTTAAAATATTAGGTACAATAAATTTAGTCATGAATATGTGTTATGTGTTATTCGCAAGAAATTCTGTAACAACAGTAACTAGCAGTGAATATGTCAGCAAGTGTGTCTATATGTGCAAGTTTATTATTATAGTAGTTACATATCCATTGTATAAATTCATTTTGGTTGGAATTAGTGTTGCATCTATCAATGTAGAAAAGGGTATTTTGTCTGCTGTACCGAGTCCGCGTGTGGAAATTTATTTTATTTAGTAGCTCCGGGCAGTCAACTTTTGAGTTAATAATTTTGTACAGGAGCATCTCATCAGCGACAAGCCTCCTATTGAGCAGTTTCGAGATTCGAAAATGTTTCTCGATTTCGTCGTAAGAATTGTATATGTTGAATGATTTAAAATTGAGGAATTTGAGAAATCGCTCCTGAACTCTTTCTAACCTGTTAACATAAACAATATAGCGCGGGTTCCAAACCTGTGAAATAATATTAATTTATTCCGTAGTTAGGGGGCATACATTAATTACGTGAGCAGTTTTCTTCCAATCTAGACCCCCCCCCCCTCCCTTGGTGAGATAAATTTGGGCCACTTCGTATATTCTCTTTATGTAACGTGAGATTTTGCTGGACCCCCCCCCCTCGTTTTGAGCTCAAGTAATTAATGTATGCCCACTTATATATTAGTTAGTTCATTATGCCGTGTTGCGCTTACTCTTTCTTTGACGGCCGGCGTGGTCCAGCGGTAAGGCTCTTGACTCCAATCTTGGTCGCGGGATCGAATCTCGGCGTGGGCAAATAAATTTTATTTGATTCATTTGTGTTATTTCACAATTAATTCATTTAAAATAATATAGTATAGTTGAGGCACGTTCCAAAGTGGAAGATACTCTTAGTATCGCCGTGGTTTAAGGCCACCATTCAGAATTGATACGTTCCTTGAAATTACTTTAGCCATGTTTGGTAACCATATTTGAATAGCCAGGTACTTCCCCACCTCATTCCCTTCCCCACTACCTTCAGCCTCATAACATACAGCAATTGGGGATGCAATAGACTCACTGGCTCCAGACTGGAGCAGCTGGGACAATTGTGAGAAATTCATATATTTAAAAATGTCAACGTTTTGGACAACGTTTCAGTATGCATCATTAGGGGCATTAGGGCACGTGCGAATTACACATTTACTCTGATGACGGACACTGCAATGCATTCCGAAAGGTTGGCTAAAGAAGGAGATAGTGGAACAAGGCATAGTAACCCAAAAAAAAATCACGATTTTTTTTACACTTCACAGAAAGTAAGTCCATGAGGAAAATAATTCCCCTCAAGGAAAATGTCTTCTTTGGGAATGCTGTGGGTAAGAGGTCCTTTTAGGAAAATGATGAAGAAAAAGTTCTAGAAATGAAAAAGGTATGAGTGGTGTGTAAGAATCTGGAAATCGATGTGTCCAGGAGGTATGAACGGAGTATGAAACTTCCCCCCCCCCCCCCACCGCAGTGCAAGTCGAGATAGTCCTGCTGGAGAGGTCAAAAAGTTTACCTTCAAAGAAAACCGGTCGAGAAATTTCAACAACGGGTATTTTACCAAACTGTTGTTATTACCGTCGCTATTTCTCCCCCCGAAAACTGAGTGAAAGGGACAACTTCTTATCAGGCTGATAATACTTAAATATAAACTTCATAATCGAGGTTTTGAATATCCCGTTTTTCTTCTACAAAACTGGACCGATTTTTTATTTTATTTTTTACTAAATGTATAAGAAGAATGATCTATGACTGTCCGTCTTGATTTTTTAAAAATACATTGTCTAGATTGTATACTGAACATCTGTTGATGGCGTTAAAACCAGGCAATTTCAACCATTTTTGAAGGGTCCTAACTCTTATAAGAAGTAACTTACCAAAAAAATACATAGGTACATTAAAAAACATTTGCAGTAGTATAAAAATCCAGTGAGTATATTGGGGAATACCTTTGTACGGACAAAAAACGGCCCGGTTTCCTCTTGACCAGTCTCTCCCGATCCGACCTGCCACGCAGTTAATGGGCAGACGCATACGCCGCCAAGGTTCGAATAAACCTCACCCCACGAACTTGGGCATCCTTGCTAAGTTATCAAACGTATTAGCAAACCACATGGGGTGACCTATGACAGAAGTGTTGGTAATCCAATAAATGGTTCCCAGTGCGGTGGTACCCATACCCGTCTCCCAATTTGAAAATGCGAGTTCTGCGAAAGTTCTAATCAAGTTTTGTTATTATTTCATCATCGTGAAACAACCCGTCCTAAATCTGTCTCAAAATCTACACATAAAGTTTTTAAATTTTACGTTGGATTTTAGGATAGGAGTCCACATGATATAAAAGAATCCCTTCTTGTAATTACAAATTTATACATACATTTGTCGAAAGTATACACGGTTTATAATACTTAGCTAAAAATATGTTAATATGTTTAGACAGGGTTGGGCAGTTTTGAATTACTTGTAATTGAAATACAATTACTTATTTGGTATTTGTATTTCAATTACTTCCTAAAAATTTATTTTGTAATTGGTATTTCAATTACCTGATGCTGAGGTATTTTGTAATTTGTGTTTCAAATACTTATGGCTTCAAAATACATTTTCAAATACATTTAGCGATCTTAATAATCATAATGAAAAATAAATTGACATAGATAATACATAGACTAAAAACGCTAGAATCCAGAGCAATATATGTTAATATTTACAGTTTGCAAGACATTGTACATTTTTGTGTCATAGTTAGCATATTTTGTGTACAATTTGAATGACATAATATTTAAATTCACCGCAAAAATATTTCGATTGTTAAAATAACGACAGAGCGGCGTGCAACACTGGCCACTGAGCAGGCCAGTGGCCAGTGTTGGCAAAAATTGTTAAAATACTGTATTTTGTATTTCAAATACACTACCTGAAAGTATTTTGTATTTCGTATTTTAAATACATGCGAAAAGGTATTTTGTAATTTGTATTTTAATTACAGCAAAGCATGTATTTTGCCCAGCCCTGTGTATAGATAATGAAGTTGAGGCAAACTGAGGAAAGAATATACATATAAATAAAATAAATGTTTGTTTGCTTGCTTGTTTGTTGTAGTTTATGCTGTATTAAGCATATGAAATTTTTTAAATATCTTCTTTCCAATCTTCGTAAAGATTTCTGGTTTATTACAACCATTTTTAATCATTACAAAAACTCAAAAATTTGAGAATGACATTTTGAAGAACAATCAATTAACCAAAATTCAATTTTCGAATAAACTCTTTAAATTCAATTCACAAAAACTCTTACGACGAAACTGTCACATTTTGAGAATGACATTTTGAAAAACTATCAATTAACCAAAATTCAAATTTCGAATAAACTATTAAAATTCATGAATTTAATTAAAGTAATAACCTATGATATTCACCCAAATCGGATACTTTGAATCTAATAAAGAATTATTGGTATTTTAAACGTAAGATACCAAATTTTATCGATTGTTTTTATAACATATTAAATATACATACCCAGAGAGGAAGATACTCTCAGTATCGCCCTGGTATAAGACCACCATTCAGAATTGAAACGTTGCTTGAAATGGCTTTAGCCGTGTTTGATAATCAGATCTGAATAGCCAGGCACTCCCCCACCTTCCTCTTTCTTATCTCCTTCCCATCCCCACAACCTTCAGTCTCACAATATACCCCAATTGGGGATGCCATAGTTTCACTGACTTCAGACGGTAGCAGTTGGGACTCGTGTGCGGTATTCATAAAAAAACATATAAAAATTAATTTTTGTACTCAATGTGAAATTGGAAAATTGTATAAAAAATTGCAATAGGTTTAAAAACTGAATGTACTGGGACTGAATATATGGAATGTGGGAGGGGGGGTGGCTGGACGCGTGAGGGGAAGAGGACATAAGAGGGGAATGGGAACGGGACGAATGGGAAAGGACACATGGGGGAAACCATTTATTTATTAAGTGGCATTGCAACGCATGCCGGGAACTCGCTAGTTTTTACTGCATAAAACAGCAAAACGCGGACACGTGATGGAAAAAAAATTCTGCGGGGTTTAATAATTTTCCTTTGTTGCCCTGCGTCCTGCCCCGGTTGGGAACGGCGCAGAATTGAATTAACGGAGGCATATTCCCAACAGGACCGAAGTAACGATGCACTATCGACATATTCCATTTTCAATGGTCGAGGTAAACGTTTACTAATTATTATAAGTATTTTAGTGGAACGAAAATAAAAATAAACTAAAATTTTAACAAAACAAAAAACTACTTAAAAAAATGCATTAAAAAGTAAAAAAAATAATTTCGTACGATTGTTATTTTTGGAGTCGGTGTCAGCCAAGGTAACTACATACATAGGTAGTTATAGGTGAGATGTGGAGATCTTGGCTGACACCGACTCCAAAAATAACAATCGTACGAAATTATTTTTTTACTTTTTAGTGCATTTTTTAAAGTAGTTTTTTGTTTTGTTAAATTTTTGTTTATTTTTTTATTTTTAGTGACGAGCGTGCGTAAAGAAGTTTTACTTCAAAAAAGAATCATCGAAATCTGTTGGCGTAATATTGAGTCCATTTATCGCGCACATACTTATTGCAAATATAAGACATATATGGTTTTCTCGTGGATCCCATTGTTAGAACTGGACCAAATTAAAATGGGACCACACGGGAAGCACCAGCTTTCTAATAAAAAAATAATCATTAATATCGGTTCACCCAATCAAAAGTTCTGAGGTAACAAACATAAAAAAAAAAAAATACCGTCGAATTGATAAACTCCTCCTTTTCGAAGTCGTTTAATTAAATACATAGAAACTTGTTGAAATGTCATATTCGAAATTGTGAAATCACGTTTAGAATCTTTTAGAATTATTCCGCAATTTTTAAGATGTTTTCCGTATTTTAATTATTTATATATTTATTTAAATTGGGGAAAAAAAATCAGAGTTTGCAATTTACACGGTGTAGAAGTGAAACCGTCAGGAAACTAAAGTAGACAAGAGTGGGCAGACCACGAAGTATTTTTTTATCAATGTGAAGAATGATTTTTTCCATATTTTGGACGTCGAATTTCAGTGCACCTTTTCCTATACATACTTATAGCACTGTATCATCGCTCGTCGCTCCTGTGATAAACAATTCTTAACAGTTAAAATACACTTGTACCAGAAGGTGGTATACATGGGTACCGCCGCCCCGGGAACCATTTACTGGATAACCAAAACCCCTGCCATAGATCACCCCAAGTGGCTTGCTTCGTTTGGTGATTTAGCAGGGGTGCCCGAAATCACATAGTGAGGTTTATCTAAGTCTTGGCGGCGGTTGCGTTAGCCCACCTTCTGCATGGCGGCCCGGATCGGGGGAGAGTGAGTGAGTTGAGGGAGACCTTTTGACCTTCTCAGCCGGAATCACAACCCATCGACTTAATCTTAATCGACAAAAACTTAATAAAGATTTACATGGCTCTCTGCCAATCACTGTTAGAATACGGTATTATCGGATGGGGCAGTGCAAATAAAAACATACTAAATCCACTAACTAAAATTCAAAAATCCACAATGAAAATTATACTGAAAGTTCCTGTAAGAACTAGCACTGACGAAATCTTCAACAATCTTATCATCATGTCAATTAAACAACTGTATTCTAAAACTATACTCATTTACATTCATAAGCACAAAACCCAAGAAATGACAACTTACACATACATTAGAAACACTAGATCTCATGGTCAAAAACATATCCAACAAGTAACTACTAACACAACATTTGGGTAAAAAAGCTTCTTATATTTTGGGATTAAACTTTACAATAAAATACCACTCTCACTTAAAAACCTCAACAGTACAACATTTAAATCTCAAATAAAAAGCTGGTTACTAAATATAGGGAGAACAGAAATAGAAAATATACTGATATCAAATACAGACTAAAACCGAATCTACTGAACTGAATTATAAAAAAACACAATTTTATTTAATTTTTAATTATTTAAAAAAATACTAGATGATACCTATACGTTTATAACTAATTCATATTAGTTTACTTATAATTAAATTATAATATGTAAATGAAATCCTCAGCACGGGAAATCCCAGTGAGGATATCATTATCTCTAGATGTTTGTAAAGAAAGGAAGACAATAAATCATTATTATTATTAATATTATCGCCTTGCATCACAGTGGGAGGGATGGATTCATACGTCCGTTTCCCCTGGACACATTGAGTCCCAGATTCCTACCCACCCTAACTTGTTTTCTTGCCAGAACTTCCTTTCTCTAAAAAGACCCATCACACAGATCCTCAAAGATGATATTGGCCCCCGAGAGAAATCGTTTTCGTGTTTCCATTTGTGGGCAGCTGGTGTAAAAAGTACTTCTTGATGAAATTTTACACGCTTAACTTTCAAAATAAGTTAAAAATTACTATCTACATGTTTCTTTAAAAATATCTTCGAACAGCCCAGGCAATACCGGGGACTTCAGCTAGTATTTAATAAAGTAAGGGGTTACATTAGTCCTGTAAGTAATTTGGTGAGTAATGAAACAAGGAGACGGCAGCGACAGTGTCGTGTGCAATGATTAGTCCTGTTGACCTCCTGGCCGTCCCGTATCCTATCACCTGTAATTGATTACCGACTTGTAGCGTGGAGTGTAAACACTAATCAGGACAGACAATATCTTGATTTGGCCTCTCGAGGCGGCTGGACTGTGTGGAAGCTGTCACCAAACTTTGGTGAATACTAGCTTGAGTTCAAAAGTTAAGAAAAAAAATCTTATTTATTTTTTCTTACCTTTTCTCCCATAATTATATCTTTCGATTGAGACAACCTCCGCAGAGGAGTAGCCTTCGCATTTCAGGCACAAATTGAGTGACAAGTGGAGTGCCGCAATTTTTTGACTGGACACCCAGGTGGAAAGAAAAAAGTGGGAAGACCCAGACTGAGGTGGGAAGACGAGGTAAGAGGGGATGCAGCACAGCTTCTCCAGGTACCAAATTGGAAGTCAGCCGCTGAAAATAGGAGGAGTTTGAGGCGACTGTTGCAGGAGGCCAAAGCTCGATACGGGCTGTAGCGCCATCGAAGAAGAAGGAGTGCCGCAAGGCTCCCATCTAGACCCCATTTTGTTTATTATATAATTATATATTTACTGTAATGTATAGTAAATAGGTATTTAATATGGAAATAATACGATAGATGGCGGTAAGCATTTAGCTTGCGCCATAGCTCGCCAGATGGCATTAGTGTACAATAAGTGATACTAGAGATAGACTTTACCAGCTCCCGAGGTGGGAGCGCAGAGATTTACCTACCCCCGAATAGTAAACAGTCGTAGCTATCCAGCAAGGTTATATAAAGTAATAAACACTTTTATATTTAAAGAACCTTTTTAATAATTAATATCTGCCAAGGAAAGGGCAGATATAACAACTGGCGCAGCCGTAAAAGTATAATTGTGTGAAAAGTTACGCGTGCGAATAATAATTTGTGCTGGGCACGGATGACTAAGTCACTGCGGGAGTGACTTGCAGTTTTGGCAAAGGAATCGGAAGAGATTCTGCTCGGGATTAAGGAGCATTTGTTTCCGTGGCTACGGGCTGGATAAGAAGATTTTTTGTTCTAGGAACAAGAAGTAAAATACCGCAAGGAGGCGATCTGGTTGTGGATCATTGGATTGGTTTCATGGACAAAACGGATCATTGGATTAATCGTTTCAAGAAATAACCATTGGATTAATCAGAGGACAAGGATACAACCCAGAGGGAAGGGAAGGAGAGGACCAGACCAGAAGAGTTCCTGAGTTAAGTTCTTTTGCTTCTTTGAGAGGGATTATTTGTTATTTTTGTTTTTTTTTTTGCCAATCTATCTGTTGGGAGTCATGGAATCGGGTAGAATACCTCCGTTTTGCCATCTCTCCGGAGACTGGGAATTGTTTCGACTTCGGATAGAGCAATTTTTCGTGATCCATGATGACAAAGCGTCTGTTGAGAAAAAACGGGCTTTTTTATTGAATCTCCTAGAATCAGAAACGTTAACCTTACTAATTAATCTGTGTTTTCCAAGTAAAGTAACGGACTTATCTTTTGATAAACTTTTAGCGCTTCTCGACAAACATTGTAACAAAAATCGTTCAGTTTTTAAAGAACGGGAGAATTTTGTTTTTAGCGAGACAACAAGAAGGCGAGACGGTAAGAGATTTCGCGGTAAGACTTCGTTCTTTAGCAACGTATTGTCAATTTGAAACGAGGCTTGAAAAAAATCTTATAGACATGTTTGCGATCGGGTTGTTACCGGGTCGTTCTTATGTAATTTCACTAATTTTTATGTAATTTCAATAACAGTTATACAAACAACTTGTAAAATAGACTGTAAAAGCACATTAGGGCGTATATCCCAGGATCGTTTCCCGCTGCAAAGCACACAAACTAGTCTGTCTGTCAACTACTTATGTCTGACTGGTTGTTGTTGATTTTTATGGTTTGGTAACTAGTTAATAGACCTCTACGTAAAACATGCAAGTATAATATTAACTAAGAAACGTTTTAAGTCCATCATAAGTAATTCAAAGTACCTTTCAACAGGTATATCTACATTGAGCAGTGAACACCCCACTGAGAGACATTCTGGTTTCTCCTACAAATTAAAATCAGGTCCTCCATCAATAGGATAAGGTGTTCTCACAGTCGTTTTGCTCACATGATGCATATGTGGGGCTTTAAATAGTCAGCAATGTGTGAATGCTGAGCAGTGCAAATCACCGATTGGGTGGTCAACGAATGGTCGCTCCATTCATTCCAATTGATGATGTTCGCAGGACAATTGAATGGACTCCTTCTCCCCAAATGAAATAAGAAAAGAACACTATGTTCTGGCGAGCCTACCATTATACTTCTTCTTTCATATGGTGGGGGTCAGAGGGGGACATCTAGGTCTGCAAGCCAGTCTAGGGCCTCAGGCGTTGCCCTGCGGACCTCATCAATCCCGCCGGGGAATGAATGGAGCGGTCATTCGTTGACCAAATTTTCGGTGGTCTGCACCACACCGCATTCACACATCGCCGCCGTTCATTCACATTCACCATTATACTAATAATAATGTACGAAGATACACTATTCGACCTTCACCCAATAGGGGACCCTCTGTGAAATAGTGTTTGTCAATTTTTATAATTTTTTCCAAGGAGACTTTGAGGAAAATAATTCCACTCAGGGCTTATGTCATCTTATGGGGATGCTGTGTGCAGTTTCTTCGAATGAGAGGACGTTTCGGAAAGGAAAAAGGAGTGAGGGGAAGGAAGGAATCTGAGAGTCAGTATGTCCAGTGACTCCACTGCAGTGCAAGGCGATGTTCCGAGAGAGTCCTGCTGGAGACGTCAAAAGGTCTCCCTTCACCAGTCTCTTCCGATTCGGCCTGCCACACAGTTGGTAGGCAGACGCATCCGCCGCCAATATCCGGACATACTTCACCCTACGAACCCGGGCACCCCTGCTAAGTCACCAAACATAGCGAACCACTTGGGGTTTATATTTTTACCAACATAATTTAATTTTTTTGCCAAATGGTTGACGATCTCCTTCTAACAGCCCAGCACACCACATACAGACCAGCCTGTATGGCGCCATTGGACAGGGTGGCTTGAGAATATTATTTGTTTGTTTGTTGGAACCTCGGGTCTGACGTCACTCCGCATGCCGGCCTGATTGCAACACTGAGATACTGTAAACTGACAAGTCACGCGATGTCTAAAATGATTTGATAAACGGACTATTCGATATAGCAAGGAATGAATGAAGCCGTAAAACATCTATACCGAGGGACAGACCAACCAACAACTAACTAACTAACCATCTCGCCGTCTCTCCGCAGGGGTAGGCAGAGAGGATGGACCACCACACAAATCGATTTTAGCACACACTCCTTTTCACGTTCGAATTCATACATCGTCTCATATATGCTCATCTATTATTCTGACTCTTGACGTGACATCTGATTCAATTGGTCGTCAGCCTCGACTTCTTATACCACTCACATGTGCGTCATATATTCTCCTTAGATACACTTCTTTCCTCGTTCAGTCGCTCTAAATATCCAAACCATTTAAGCGTCCCTCTCTTAATCTTACACATTACGCTTACATCATTTGCATTCTTCATCTTGCATTCTTTGCGGATCTCCACGTTTCTCACACGATCGTACATTACGTAACGGCTCGCGAATCTCATTCCTACAGAATTTAGTCTACTTTCGTACTTCCTCTGCCAGTTCCATGCCTTACTGCCATACATAGGATAGATACCAGCACTCTATTATGGACGGCTAGTTTTGCTTCTTTGGACAGTTTTTTTTGTTGGCGCCAAAGGCGTTCAGTCTTCCATCAATGGAGTTACCTGCATTTATCCTTTTTTCAATATCTCTATCAGCCTTTCCATCTCTCGTCAACATACTTCCCGAGGGACAAAAAAAAAATTATTTTTTTAAATTTATCAACCTACTTAACTTTACAAGAAAATTAAGAATATATTTACATTGCAAAGTTGACTGGAGTAGCAGTATTTCAGGAAATGTTAATTTTTAAAACCCCTGACTTTGAGCTCGAGTTTAATAAATAAAAACAACCATAATATTTTATACTCCGCTTTTTTACGCGTGACTCACTTTTTTAACCACACCATCCACGCTAAAGCATAAAATCAAATCAAAAACCCTAAATCTTAATATAAAAAAGTGGTGTATTCAAAGTTTTAGTTTATCTGTTTGAAAGATATAATATTTAATAGAGGACGTAAAAACATTTTTTAAACGATAATTCCGAATGTTGTTCAAATTCCTAAGTGTCCTTACGGAAGAATGTCTTTTACCATATTTTTACTGTTTTTGTATTTATATATATTGCTAACACCATATTCCTGCATGAAATCCTAAATAACGAGATAGTCTTACCTGAAATCCTATCTCAAATGAAAATTAACATACCATCTGAACTTTTTCGGCACAAAAACAAACGCTATAGGAAAATCACAAATTTGCGGGGATCTTCAAATTTTCATAATCTTTGCCTCAACATTACAAAACATTTCTCATTAAAGACAATATTAGCGACTCTCAAATTTTCCTTTGAGAGTTCCTTTTTCTATATTCTTCAATTAATAAATATTACAGTTCGAGGTTTTAACCATTTAACCGAAAATAAAATTAAAAACATACTTTACTAATAACTTAATCAATCTGAAGTTGTCCATGGGAACGATGAGAAGTTACCGAAAGTTATCGATACAATTCTTATCGATCGACCGTGTTAGGGATCCAGAAGAGGAAAGCATTTTTAAGTAGATAATAACATATTTCCATATAAATTTATGATGCGTTCAGTAGTTTTAATGCACACAAACAGGTTCTCCAACACACCTTTAAAGGAAATTACTTTTTGATTTTTTTTTTAATTTTTCTTTATTCATTGCATACATATTATGGTTAAATTTTTGTGGATTTTTTTACCGCTCTGTTAGGCTGATGCCCGTGTGTAATGGTAATAGAGTTATTTGATGATTATCTGTATTTAATATCTAAATACTTCGAGTATTAAAATGTTGCGACTGCGAATAGTCAACCATACTAGAGGCTAGCTGAATTTTTATGAACGTTGATAATTTTCCATAAAAAAACGAAAATAAAATTCGCTGGTCCGTCATTTTTTTTACTTTTCGAAATTCCCCTACATGGTGCCATAGACACTGGATTTTCGAACAGTTTAAGAATTGGTGAATACTACGAAATCAAAATAAAAATATTTTTATTTTTGTAAAATCATTATCCACTCTTCAAACCACTCCAAAATTAATTGAAAATAGAAAACACAAAATAAAGCGACATCCAGCGACTCCGAAGAAGAAAACACAAATACTAATAAGGTGACCAAATGTACTTATAGGAAAAGGTGCACTGGAATTCGACGACCAAAAATTGGAAAAAATCTTCCTTCACATTGATAAAAAAAAAAGTGCTTCGTAATCTCCCCACTCTTGTATACTTTATTTTTCTTTTTTTCACTTCAACCGCGTGTGAATTGCACACTGTGATTTTTTTTTTATTATCGAAGCTTTACGTGAATTATGATAAACAATAGCAACACAGTATCTTAGGTATTAGTCACAGGACACTGAGAAGTATGTAAATGATCAAACACGTAACACTGGGGCACATAGCGCGGAACACTGGGGCATATAGCACGGAACACGGAACACGGGAACACCGGGGATGCTGCGTATTGATGAAGTGTTGGAATGGTAATGTCGCTGCATTACCCATTCATAATCTGCATAAATTTAAATAATCTATTCTCTGGCGGGTCCGGTTGGTAATTATAAGCCGATGCGTGTTTTATGAGTAGATATATGACGACGCTGCCATAAACGACGCTAAAATACATTGTGACACCTCCAGAATTATGATGCTTTTGCTATAAAGCGACGCTATAAAACATGCTGATATCTCTAATATAGTAGGTATGTTGTCATGATAACATAATTTATGATGTTTTTACTATAAAAGACGTTGTAAAAACATGGTCACAAAATTCTCTAGGGTAAATATTCAATCGATTGGATTTAAGAGATGTTTGATAGTATTATCTTTTTTAATGAATATAAAATAATTGAGCCCTCGCCCGGAATAATGTATTATCCAACAAAACTATCAATGTTGAGTTTAATGTTGGGCATAATATGCATCTTTTAAGGTATGGATTATGATGATGAACATTTTTTTACGCCTGTGGCAGCATTTTAAAGTTTGGTTTGTGGAAGAATGTTGTACAATGCCATTTATCAAAATCACGGCGCGCGGTTAATTTACCGGAACAAATGAAGAAAACCAACATTTTGTGGCTTCAACTAGAAAGTCTTCAAAGCCAAAAAACTGAAAAATTTAGGAAAGTTGAATTTTTCCAGAAAAATTATTACTAAGCCTGCTTTTTCGCCGTTGAAATAGTTTTGTGGAATAATCTTGTATGTTGATGTCAAGACAATATCTAGAACGTAAATGGTTAATTTATTTAAATATTTTTTTTTACTTTTTGCAAAAATTACATGTGTGCATTTATATTATAAGAGCATGTTGCTTTCTGTAAGGTACGAAGAGTAAAAAAAACATTTTGTGGAATAACGTTGTTTGGGATTTTTTTGTATACACCATTATTCCACAAATTCAGCGTAAATTCTAGTAATAAACTGTAATTCAATTGTCATTCTAGATGAATTTTCATTTAAAACTCTTAAGAATTGTATGTTTTATTTATTTTAAATATAAAATGTTAAGAAACATCACTGGTTTCGTTTTTTCAATTTTTGTTGGAGCAAGAATATTGTTGGATACAACATTCTTCCGAGCAAGGGCTCAATTATTAAACTGGCCACGGGAAAGGGTGGATTTATACCAAAAGAGTAGATATAGGATGAAGCTGGTAAAAGGTTATTAATTTTCTCCATTTATACCAAAGGAATACCAATGAACAAGAGCGAGAACAATAAGAACTAGAATTCTTGCAGATACTCTGGGATGTTTAAATCAAGCGAGCGAATGCTCATTACTCACTCTTCAACAGTCAGTGGTAGTGTTCACTACACCATGTCCGACAGGGAGAGCGATATTGTGATTATAAGTGTTGCATTTATCGTTATGATTCAATTATCGAAAAAGAAAAGAAGGAAGATACTTATTTTACCTTCTATTATTTGTAGAGATTTTTCATTACTCCAATCTCGAATCTAAAATTCACAAAAGGTCGGCGCAAGTTCGATGGACACAGGAATTCTTTAAAGAGACCTCCTCGAGAGGCGATTGTGTCCGAACATGAATTAATTCTCTAGGCTCTAGGCAGTCTAGGCAACTGTTCGGGTGCACCTGCATTTACTTCAAACGAACAGGAATTCTACTAAATTTCGGCGAATGCACTCGAAGCACCAAAAGAACGCTCTGTAACTATTTACACCAAAATAATTTACACGAGCAAACTAGAATGAGCACTTGCTCTTTTGATCTAAATCTCCTTAAATTAAACTATTGCTCGGGTAACAATGATATGATAATAATCTTGTACTCCATTATATGACCCATTGTTCAGGGCAAGAGTGTTTACGCTCAAATAATATTACGTGTGCATGGTAACAAAATATCATCGTTCATTAGACGGACCAAATCATACTAAAACTTGGTGGAATGAAATTTCACAACAACGACATTAATCCGTTACCAGAATAACGATATTAAATTTAGGGTAATCAGAATAATAACATGGTTAGAGTTTGGGGAATGCAGTAAAGCTTAGATTAGGTGACAAATTTTTTTTTTCTTTAAATGGTCTTTCATTATTAATTAAAAAATGTTAAATTTAAATATTATTACGAACAAAGCAATGAAAATGTTCTGCAATATATGTATCTACTTTAATTTTGTTGTATACTTCATTATTTCGGAGCCACAATGAATATAACTCACCCATTTGGGAACCCTATTATAATGTTCACTGAGATTCTATAAAAAAAACATCCCAAAGTTTGAAGACATAAAATGTAAACTTAATATCTATCTGTGTATGTATTTATCTATCTTCTATATAAATAAAAATGAATCGCCTAAATGTATGTACGCCCATAACTTCCGAACGACTTTACCTATTTTATTCAAACTTTGGGGATTTGATGTGTGCATGCCCTCAAAGGTTTCTATATATACTGGAAGCTCTGGAATTATGAAATTTGTATAAAAAATTGCAGTAGGTGGCACGCGAGCTGTTTGAAAACTGAACGTACCGGGATTGAATGAATGGAATGCGGGAAGAGGGAGGGGAACCTGGAAGGGGGGAGGGAAACTCGGGAGGGGGTTCGCGTGAGCCACAGCAACGTTGCCGGTCAGGTAGTTTAAAATACAAACTACAACTTCCTAATGAAAAATTTCAAATCAATAAAGTTGTCCAACAGAAGACTGAAAATTGAAGAGCGATTCTGAATTTTTTGTGGATACGTAATAAATTCTGATTGTCTATGGCTTGCAATTGCTTTTTATACGGGCAGATGTGCAAGCTCAAAGCTGTCAGCGCTGTCGTTGACTTATCAAATGTCAAATCTATGGTTTCCATGGTTAAAACGTACATTAAATGAATAAATAATCATGAAAACTTATAGCATTTCACGTTTTAAACTAGTTGAAGTCTGCAACAGCGCTGACAGCTGACGCAACAGCCCGTAGAAAAAGCAATTGCTAGCCATAGACAATCACTTTGGACGCGGGAATGGGTACCGCCGCACCAGGAACCTTTATTGGATAACCAACACCTCTGCCATAGGTCACCCCAATGGTTTGCTACGTTTGGTGATTTAGCAGAGGTGCCCGGGTTCATTGGGTGAGGTTTGTCTAGGTCTTGGAGACGGATGGCCAGGACACACTGAACCCCAGATTCCTACCCACCCCTTAAACCCTTTTCCTTCGCAGAACTCTCCTATCCTTCATTTCCTTAAAAAAAACCCTCCACACATCATCCCCAAAGACGATTTAGGCCCTGAGGGAAAATATTTTCCCTTAAGGCCTCCTGTGTGGAGCTCATGTAAAAAAATACAAATCACACAAATTTGACAGGCGATGACGTATGGAATCGATTCAATATATACAACAGATACAGAATCGCATGGCTGATATCATTTTTCTTTTTGAAATCGGTAATTCCCTTATTGACAGCCCTGCATTATTGAAATTCGTTTCATTTCATGTTACTAATAGAGGCACACGAACTAAAAATATCTTTCACTCCAACAATAATGTCAATACCGATTCGTTTATGAACTCCCTTATACTACTCATACTCATACACAGCTTAGGTAACCAATGCGCAGAAGTAGCAGATGTTTTAAAAGCACCAAAATAACTTACAAAAAATCAATTCATATATTTTTTAAAACAAGTATTGGTTATTTTGTGTCCAAAAGCCAATATATTGTAAATTTTCTGTTAATTTAATTCATATTTTTTTTCACTGTTTTTCTTTTACAAACATCAGTTTTGTAAAAACTGTAAATTTGTTTTGTAATCCATTCTTATGTAAAAAAAAATTATTCTGTATTTAAAGGTAGTGTAGCGTAAATAAATTTATAATTATAATTATTTAAACCAATGTACTGATTGTTATTATTAAAAATTTATTGTTAATGCAACCAATCTATTGTATGATTATATTTTAATATAAGTGTAGGTATGTTAATAAGAAATATAAATTGACTTAAAAATTACTGCCTCAACACAGGCTAGCCTAGTGAGGTGGATTACGAAAAACCATAATTTATAATTACTATTTTCTATTCTTCAAGTAGGTACCTTCTGTTCCTATTTAAATTTATCTTCTGTTGCTAATCTTTTGTACTTACATAAACCATTGTAAATATTAACACTGAATGTGTACGTTTCTTTTTTTGTTATAAATCTTGCAAATTTTGTTGAATAAAGACATATATATTATTATTATTAATTAATCTGTGAACACCAATAAACTTTTTTAATTCCGTGAATTAACAAGCAACAAAAAAAATCAATTCACGTAGATTTATGTCTAGATAAAAAAATAGTAGGTACTTAGTCATCATCTATTTGTACGTATATAAGTAGATTTTTTTTTTTACTTCTTATACAGGGAAACCACATGACCTAATACGGGGATGATTGAAAGCCAAGAGTGAAACGAAAACTAAAAGTAGGACGAAGATACGATATAAAATGATTTAAAATAATTATAAAATTAAAAAGTTTACATTAAAACACCCTGATGTCATTAGACTCCGGTGGCAGCGCCATTCCCTAGCATTGTGGATAGATAGACAACTACTCTGACGTCATCCAGTTAAAAAAACAATTATTTAAATGTTGTATCCGAATCTGTCAATACTAAATAACGCAACGAGCTAAATGGTGTTTACTAGATGTGTAGAAAAAACAAGACACGCAAGAAAAAGGGATTTCCAATCACTTGCCACAGTATCTCTGCGAAGGAGCGTACAACACAATCACAATATAGTTATATGGTTCCACCGCGATACCATGAGGTAATTATCGCCCCAATAAAACTAATAAGTACAAAATGATATTTTTGACTTTCAAGATACCTAGTCAAATACCTTCTTTTTAGTTATAGAAACGAGATAATGTACACAAAAATCACCAAAAACTTGCTTTCAAGGTAGTTCCAAATCTTCTTCTATTTTTCAAAAACAAGTGCATAGTTCCAAATTTCATATACTTTTCCAGCAGGGTGGTTGATGGTTAGGGAGGATTAAGAACTGAATAAATGACATCCCGGTAGGAACTATGCGTATTCTAATTTCAGAATAAAAAAAATGAATGCCCATCTAAATAAAATTATTATTATAAATAAGTTAGAGAGTGAAAATTAAGTACAAAACTTGGGAACTGAAGTTTCGAATTACCCCTCAGCCACGAAAGTGAATTTTAAATTTAAATGTTTGTAAATTTTTTAACCATGCCCATTGCAATTCGAAGTCAACTTTAATGCCAACTATTTCAACAAATGCATTTTACTGCTGTTTGTGAATGCAAAGTGAATCAGCATTTCATTGGGGAGAGCCGACCCAATTATCAGCAAATTCATTTTATTTTACGGCACCAATGACAGTAACCAGTCACGTAAATGCTTAGCCTATTCCCAATAATTATTTAAATGAACCTGTCAAACTATTCACAGGACTCTTCTATTTTCAATGATGGGTGGTATAAAAGCATAATCTTCAAAACAACCATTTTGTAAATTTCACACGAGGAAACCAATGTAGGTACCTACTCAAAAACTTTTTTATTTGATCGCATTATAGTGCAGGTATGCCACTTAACATCTAAATTATGTTAGTATGGTGTAGGTACGCCATATAAACATCTTAATAATGGCGTTAAAGTAGAGGTACGCCATATACCTAAACATCTAAATTATGACGTAATAGTGTAGGAACGCCATATAAACATCTAAATTATGACATAACAGTGAAGGTACGCCATATAAACATCTAAATGATAACATTATAATGTAAGTACGCCATACAAACATCTAAATGATGACCGCATTGCAGTGTGGATACGACTTGTAAAGGTTTTTAATATTTAAAAAAATATCATGTCAGTCAGTGTGTTAGAGTTAATATACACATATGTATATTAAAACAATGAGATTTCCACAAGGTGAAGGTAATCTCGTCACTCTCCTCGATTGCTTCCTTATGTGAAAACTAATAATATAAGTCATATTTATAAAAAACATTAACTTTGTGGTTCCAAGATAAGATAAGATTTAATACCTTTGCCATTTTCATGGAATGAGGAGGCAATAGAAATTCACAAAAAAATGAATGTAAGTAGAGACGATGAGATGGGGCTTAACGTATTCTTGGTATCCTGTACTTGACGGCTTCAGACAGAAGTACCGGTCCTAAGCGGATCACCTCTACATACATAATATACACACGTCACCACAATCTATACATCTATCGTGATGATACATACTAAAGAAAATGGAAACGCAACACGGACTAATAATCCAAAAATCAATCACGATGAAAACCGTTTAATTAGTTATTTACGTTTGGATGGTCTAACCAGGATATTTTGAGTACTTTATTTATTATTAAATTAAAACGTTATTAATTTATTGCCCAATACTTGGTATGTTTATTTTTTCTCGGGAGATTTTTTCAATGTTGATGAGTGTTTCAGGCTAATAATTATTGCTTATAATAATTGTTACCCTTTGTGCCATGCAATAAAATCTTGTCTTAAACATTAGTTTACCAATTAAAAATAATAATTAATATTTGACAAGTTAAAGTATTTCACCAAAAAATGTAGACATAGTTTGTCTCGACGCCATCCAGTGGGAGAGTTAGCACTTATAACGCCTTCCTCACAAAACAATAAAGTTGGTTGTTTTCAAGTGAAAAATGTAATAAGCAGTAATTGTTAAATAATAAATTATTTGGCGGGTGGGAGATAAGTCGACGTAGCTCAGTGGTAGAGCAGTTGACCGAATATCAGAAGGACGCGGGTTCAAATCCCGTCGGCGGCATTTATCTTTTCTCGGGAGATTTTTTCAATGTTGATGAGTGTTTTAGGCTTATAATTATTGCTTATAATAATTAAAGAAACCTTAACACTTAGTGCGGGAAACAGATCTCACAACTATGGAGTATTTAGGTTATGTCTCTGCTTAGTTTCTCAGAAAAATGGTTTTACCGGTAATAAATCAAATTAGATACCTTTAAAAATTTAGATTCCTATAAATACGTCGTCTCAATGTGGTTCAACCACAGTTTGAAAATGGTCTTATAACCCGAAAAGCTGTAACAAAAATACTTGCAGAACTTGATAATAACATTATCAAATTTAATTTTAATTAAATTTAAAAATAAATAAATGGAGTTCTACGAATTAAACACAAAAACAATTTATAATATTTTGAATATTATAATGTTAAGTTAGTGTACGCATACTGTCTAATTTGATGACATGAATATTCTTCCAATGTTGAAAAAACATCGCTCAATGCATTTTGTACTAGCCTATATTAAATGTGAAACGTGGTGTCACTACCGAATCAGCGCATTGGAACGACTGATCCTTATCCAACACAACAACTCCTGCAGAATTATTTTTGGATACATAAGGACAATGTTTACGGAACTATACACCGGGTTACTGGAGCCAGGATGCGGCTAATGGCCTCCGACAACACGGTGGTGAACGCAACCTCCCATCGCCAAGCGCCACTCGCGAGTGAGCGCTGGGCCTGAGCTTTTTTTTTACTATTTTTAGCTTATTGGATTCTACATTTTATTATACTATCAATTTTTATAACTACATGGGACGTGTGGGATTGCGCTTTCCTCCTCCACATCCTATAATAATAATAATAATAATAGTATTTGGACGATTTATATAGCGCCGTTTTTTGTGAAGTGGAAAGGTGAATTTGAAACAGGTCTGTAATTACCTAAGTTATCGGAGTCTTGTTATGGCTTTTTTAGTATCGGCGTAACTACAGCTGATTTTAGTGGTTCAGGGAAGTCACCTGTGCTCAGAGATTTATTAAAAAGATGAACCAGGAATGGAGCTAAGACAATGACACATTTTTTTAATAACCATGTTGGATAATATGGTTATAATTATAATACTCCGTAAACTACGCCCCCCTAAGTAACATGCTCGGTGAATTCTTCGTGTAATTCGCATGTGACATTTACTAAATCCGTGCCAACATAAGAGAGGTCCTCGATGTTAATTTCCTCTCGGAGAAGTAGAATATTGAACCGTGTTCGTGCGTCACACAAAACGGCTCCTACAACTTGTTAAACGATTCGTAAGAAAGCATCTGTAGAATACTAAACCGAGGGGGGTGTTTGTATACGTAGAATTGAGGGAAATCTTATTTTAGAGACTGTTTTCTTTCGCAAGCGAAAAGTGTTAAATATTATACAGTGCTCGGGTTATACCGGAGCCAACCGGAACTCCTTTCCGGTTTGTATGAGTAGAAGAATTCAGCCCTACGGTTCCAGTGCGTGAAATGTTTAAAAGTAATACTAAAGAGAAGTTAATTTGGGATCACGTTCCTAAAATGATGTTTGAACAATCTGAAATAAAATAACTATAAGTAAAGGAATCAGATTTCGCTCATTAAATCAAACAAGAGAGTAAACAGTAGATAAAGGAAGTACTCCCATACAGATTGCATCAAAATGATTATGAAGCTAAACCTCATTTTATATCAAAATTGAAAATTCAAACAATTGAATAAAAATAAATTCTTTAAATAATATATATTTATTTTACTTGTGGGAAACCAACCACTCGTATGTGTGGTACAAGTTGTTGATGTATTATTTATATTTAATAAAATGATTTCAGTTGAAATAATATTTAGAATATTCGTTTATTTCTTTTCTAATACCTAAAACGACCAAGCATGAATAATATAATTTTTTTTTAAAGTTTATTAGATCTTATGACGGTGGGGGACAGTGGAGAAAAATTTTTTTTTTGAATAATAGTACTAAATTATTAAATAATAAAAACAAAAACTATCCAACCAGTTTTTTATACTAATTACAAGTTAAAAAAATTATATTAAATAACATAATATAGTTAATTATATTAAAAAATATTTGCAGTAGTGTCAAAACCCAGAGAGGAAATTAGGGAATACGTTTGTATGGGTAAACCGGTTTCCTCTTTCCTCCACGCAGGAGGCCCCGAGGAAAATATTTTTCCAAATGTTATCAAGTTAGTATTGTTGATATTACCTTAGTCAACGATTAAATATTACGGTGAGGTTTATGCTTTAATAAGATATCCCTAATAAAATTGAATATTTTAAGGTACCTGACTACCCACAAAAAGAAGACATAGCTTTCTGACTTATATAAAAATCAAATTGATAATATGCTTGAAAGAAGTACCGATTTTTATGCCAAAAGTTTTGTTTTTTTTTTATTTATAAATCCGTAAACTTAACGTACAGGACATACTATTTTATATACTAAGAATTCATTGAACTTGAGCACTTCAAAATTTTAAGATTGCCATTTTAATTGCAGTTACATATATTTTAACGTCAGGTTGAAATCACCGACAATAATTTTTAAATTCAAATTGCTAATTCTGCAGGAGTTCATTAAAAGCCCGCCGCGCCATCGTGTTTCCTGTATCAGTTTTATATTGTGAAGTCGGTATTCGCAAGCACACCATTCGACATGGTCACTAGCTTTACTGCAAAACAGTGTGGGCATAAATCAGCGCCGAGAGTCTGGAAGAATCCCTCAAATTTCATTTTATCGACAATCAGCCGGCTTGATCGGCCCGTGAAATGAAATTGTGCGACAGAAAGGGCTCTTATTTTCTGTCACCGTGAGAGCCTCCATACAGCGGTACCTACCTACTTCCACCGCTGAAGAGGTCGACAACCTTTGCTAGTGTACCAAGAAGCTACAAAATTCAATGAATTTTTTTTTTGGTATTTTATTAGATCTCTATAATCCCTCACTTTACAAATTGGGAAGGGGTGGGTATTGAAAAGTGCCTTTGGTATTTTAAACTTTGAATGTGTTAGTAATTTTTAATTTGGGATGCGGGTATGACTACCGCCACCCCGGGAACCATTTATTGGATAACCAACACCTCTGGCATAGGTCACCCCAAGTGGTTCGCTACGTTTGGTAACTCAACAGGGGTGCCCGGGTTCGTGGAGTGACGTTTGTCCGGGTCTTGGCGGTGGACGCGTCTGCCCACCAGCTGAACCAGAGGTTGGTTGGGGGAGTCCCTTTGACTTTTACAGCCGTACTCTCTCAGACCATCGCCTTACACCGCAGTGGTAGGGATGGATTCATACGTCCGTCACTTCTGGGCACTCACTCTCAGATTAATACCCACCCCTCAAGCACTTTCCTTCCCAGAATTTCCTCTCCTTTCTTCCCTAAGAAGACCCTCCCTACAGCATCTCCAATCATGTCATAGGCCCTGAGGAGAATTATATTCCTCCCGGCCTCCTGTGTGGAGCTAATGTAAAAAAAATAGTAAGTTAAATATATTATAAAATGAATTATGACATTAGTATTACATAAATAAAGAAATTTTGAAGTGTCAGGAGTCAGAGACACTATGGCATCGTCAATTGAGTAGGTATATTGTGAGGCAGAAGCTAGTGGGAAGGGGAAGAAGATGAAGAAGGGTAAGGTTGGAAAGTACCTGGCTATTCAGATCTGGTCACCAAACACGAATAAAGTAACTTAAAGCAGCGTTTAATTTCTGAGTGGTTTATTAAACCAACAGCGTACAAAAGACGATTGGAAAATATTTGTTTTGCAATTGAAAATATGTGTATAAAAAATTGACTATTTGGCTTTACCGTCAAATTTACGTCAGATGGGTTGTACTCGGAGTACTTTATGGAATCTAGAAAAAATATTTTCAAACAAATCAAAAAGCATCACGTTCATTAGGTACTTTGTTTTCTGGGTAAATCAGTCGCCAAAATCAATGTTTAGAAGTTTTACTAATATTTCAGGTTATCACCTTCGGAAAATCAACCGTTTACGGCTTACATATTGAATATATATGGTGTCCGGACAACTCAACAATACGCTACTAAAAAATTGTTAAAAGTGATGAAAAAAACTTGGTTAAATACGGTAAATTAGGTTAGGTTATGGGCTATTTAAAAAAAATAATACTTTTAATGATTTTTCGAAAGGGTGTTGAAATGTCGTTTTCTTGAGTTGTCGGGGAACCAGAATATATAATAAAGCATTTGCAATTTTTTCTTTAACAGCATAACATTTACTATATACTTGTAAAAAATCATCATTTTATTTTCCGTGAAGATTGGCGGTCCCAAATCCGTTACAGAGTCCGGTCACAATGTCTCTAAAAAGACTATCTGCGTGGGAAGGTTTCATACAATATGTTATATCCCCTAATGAAATATTTCAGTATTCCTTCGCACAATACAATCATAGCTCTTGTGCCTCTGCCGCGCCGTTCCGATACAGTGCCGAGTTCCTACTCCCCATTCCCAGTAGATACTATGCTGACCTCAACTTGATACAATTCATTCTCGCGCAGGTACAGTCATTTTATGGTAGGTACTGACAGACATGCTCATTTCCCCTTCCACCCGCGAATCAAGGAGCATGCTCACAAATCAATTTAAATCACCCGCCAATCAAGGAGCATACTCACAAATCGATAAAAATTACCCACGAATCAACGAGCATGCTCACAAATTTCTTTATTGGCTAACCAACACCTTCGCCATAGGTCACCCCAAGTGGTTCGCTACGTTTGGTGATTTAGCAGGGGTGCCCGAGTTCATTGGGTGAGGTTTGTCTAAGTCTTGGATACAGATGACCAGGACTCACTGAACCCCAGATTCCTACCCACCCCTTAAACCCTTTTTTCTTCCCAGAACTCTCCTCTCCTTCTCCACACACCATCCCCAAAGATAACATACGCCCTAAGGGAAATTATTTTCTTCAGGGCCTCCTGTGTGGAGCTCATGTAAAAAAAATCAATAAAAATCACCCGCCAATCAAGGACCATGCTCACAATTCAATCAAAATCACCCACGAATCAAAGAACATGCTCATAAATCAACAGCCGGTTGATTTACGGGCATGCTCATTTGGGCGTGACACACATGCTGCTAGGTATCATTTGCTCATTAGTAGCAAGAGAGCATGCGACTAATGTGTGTCCGTAGCTTTACCGACTTTATAATGACCGTAAGCGTACAATCCGGGAGGTTGGTATGGGTACCACCGCCCCGGGAACCATTTATTGGATAACCAACACCTCTGCTATAGGTCACCCCAAATGGTCCGTCACTCCTGGGCACACTAAACCCCAGATTATTAGCCACCCCTCCTACCTATTTCATTACCAGAACTTTCTCTCCTTCCTTTCCTTAAAAAAAACCCTCTACACAGCATCCCCTAAGATGACATAGGCCTTAAGGGAAATTATTTTCCTCAGGGTCTCCTGTGTGGAGCTAATGTAAATCATAACATACATGCACCAGAGATAAGTGTAGGCGAGGAGGCATGCCGCTTTTCTGACCTTAAACTCGCCTATTGCGATGACTTCTGTATCAGCGTCAGTTTGGTATTCAAGTTTAACGTGTACTATACTAACAACTGATGGATGTATAATGCAGCCACTGAACTAAAAATCTCTAGAATTTTTCCAATTTGAAAAAAAAACTGTCTTCGCCAATTAACATAAGACCTTTGGACTGATTGATAAAAAGATAGTAGTTTCCAATTTTGATTTTAAAACTAATATGAAAATATGATCATTTTACAGATGCCCTTCTAAAAACACAATGTTGGTTGTTTTACTTGTAAAAAGCCACGAAGAAAACGTCCTGCGTCTTTGAAGCATCTGTTATTAAATCGCAATTACTTTCCGAGAACACTTTGCTTGTAAGTATCTTAGATGCGACGGATCCCACCTCCCTCTCACCCACCCCACCCCTTTGTTTATAGATGTATATATATTTATAAAGGAAGTTTGCCGTATTAATCGCAGGACTAATAAGGCTTCGATAGGAGAAGGATGCGCTGGAAGTGTCACCTAGAAGATGGGAAAATACCAACTGGAAAATAATAATTTATGTTGGTACTTTATAAGCAAGCTAAATGGCAAAGATGTTCTTTTAAATTTAATATCCTTTCAAAATTAATATTTATTTATTATAGATACAAAGGAAAGTACAAATTACATATTTGGATACTACTTAGTTTGAACCACGTTTATTGTTTAAAAAACCAACATATTTCGTAAACAATGCGTACTTCATCCAGGTTTATTTAAAACAAATTACAACAAAATACATAGATTTAAAGGTGTCAATGAATAGGCGGGAGTGCGAAGGGGGATTGTTGTAATTAGATTTTAAAAAACCCTGATGAAGTGAGCATTGCTTACGAAACATATTGCTTTTTAAAAGCGTTGTTAAAATTAAGTATTCTATTAATTTTGAATTAAGGGGGAATAACCAGACAAAACCGGAAATATGTCATTTTTAAATCAAATTTTGGACGTATGGACTCTTTTTCACGAAAATTTATAAGTTGATTTCGAAAGACTGTTATTTTATCTAGTAAAGTTGTATTTTAAATTATGAGAAAATATATTTCTTGTTAGGACAATAAGGTTTTACCATAGGTCGTTGGCAGTTTTGTTAAATTTTCAAACAAAGTTTTGTATTACACAACATACATTTCAAATCATATAAGCATGCAGTAAAATAAATCAATATTATTTGGGAAAGCTACTTTTTAGAATTTTAGTTTTAGTTAAAATAAAATCATTAAAAAAAGATCCGCGCCCTGGTTTTGTGACGAAAATACTTCATTTTGTCTATTTATTTACGGTCTTACAAACTAATATATTAAAAAAAATAACATTCTTATTTTTCTTAGACATTATTGAAGAAATATAAATACTTAATATCAAAATATAATTACAAAAAGTACATAATTTTAATAGTTTTATCATCACGAGTTTGAGCATTTTTGGATGTAGGTATTTATCCAAGATAATTTTGAATGAAATTAAATCGATATTGAGTTGTTATATTAAAATTCTGGTATGGAGAATAATTATTCTTTCTCATCGGAACTTCCCTGTACAGTTGGAAGGGTTCGATCACAAGATCATCGTTCCAGGAAATTTAAATTCTCTTCTGGTTAATGGCTCTTAAGTCTCTGGCATCAAGGTTACAAGTTAGTTAATATACACATGCTGCAGAAAGACAACATTTTCATAACGTTTAAAAAAAGGAAATAATAGACTAGGAGACGAGATAGGTAAACCCCACATCATAGAGTACACGGATGAAACTACTTTTTAGTGATAATGGACACTTAGAAAACCTTAAAAAAGTTGGTCTGCTTACTAAAAACTGGCACTTACTAGAAACTGGCCGCGGAGCCTTTCACTGCCGTCGCAAGCCCATGTATATACAAATTTATAATAATAATAGTAAATTCGACTTCAAAAATTCCATGAGTTGATATGAAAATCAATCGAATTTATTAACACGGTTGATTTTTTTTTATACAGTATGTAGTAATATACAGTATATAATTTTGCTAATCCTTAATAATTTAGTTTACGTGTGACTTGATAAGAACCTTTCTTTAAATTCCTACCTTGGGTTATCTTTCTTTTTTTTCGTTTTTCTCGTGTTGTTTCTTCTACTATTACTTTTTTGTTGGTTTTTGTACTGTTTTGCACGAAAAACTTTGTTTGATATAAAAAAAAAACTTTGTGAAAAAATATTCCTGCTACCTTTTCCTTATGTGTAAGTTGCTCCCGTATTAAAATGGGGTTTTTAATTCATCGGAATTGCTCTAGCGAGAATTTTTTACATAAGCTCCACACAGAATAATTCCCCTCAGGACCTATTTCATCCTTGGGTATGCAGTGTGGAGGGTGTTTTTAGGGAAAGGAATGAGAGAAAGTTCTGGGAAGGAAACGGGTATGAGGGTTGGATAGGAATCTGGGGTCGGATAAGGGGAGACAGACGTATTAATCTATCCCTACCACCGCAGTCCAAGGCAATGTTCCTAGAGAGTCCTGCTGGAGAGGTCGAAAGGTCCCCTTCAACCAGTCTCTCCCGATCTAGCTAACCACGCAATTGGTGGGCAGACGAATCCGCCGCAAGGATCCGGACAAACCTCACCCAATGAACCCGGTCACCCCTGTTAAGTCATCAAACGTATCGAAACTCTTGCGGTGACCTATGGCAGAGGTATTGGTTATCCAACAAATGATTCCCGGGGCGATGGTAGTCACCCCATATCCGCCTCCCAAATAAAAAGAGGTCATGAAATAAAGTATTCCGTTATGTTTATTATAGTATTTTTATATAAAAGTTCCCCCCGAAATGCTGTCACCCCCGCCACCACCCCGCCGAGTCCCCTTTGCGCAGGGCTGGCAAGAGATAGCTATTATTACGAGCAAAGAAAAACATGAACAACACTGTTAAGGGCTTACGGCGGAGACTTCATCAGCGCTAAGCCGCTTATGCGCTGCCTGCATCCTCCCTCCTACTCCTTACCCCTTTCCTTCCCAACCAACCCCTTTCCCCTTTCCTCCTTGTAATGAATGTATTATGTTGTCGCGGGACACTGCCCGCTCTGATGCAGCCGGATATTATGTATTATATCTGAAATGCATCAACATTTTCTTGGAAATAGTTTTGTTCTATTTTTTGTATTATCAGTAATCATAATAACAATACATTTAATAATTAATATCTACTGATTTAGGTTATGCCTCTGTCTGTAACACCGGTTTAATGAACTCTAAACGTTGATTTGTCGGGAATTTGGACTATTCCCATTGGTGTCGTATTATACTTAGATAAGAAACTAAGCGAAAAAATTGGTTCCATTTTTTTTACTTCTAATTCTCTAAACTCTAAAGGGTCCTACTCGGAATACCTAACTTCATGGGCCCACGAGACGATCATTTTTTTTAAATTTAAATTTAAATTAAATAGTGTTATTATCAAGTTCTGCAAGTATTTTAGATTTTATTTTTATTACAGCTGTTTCGGCTTACAATTACAAAACCAAAACAATATATAAACGCACTTAAATGAATAAATAATTAATAGCGGTAACGTCATTATGAAACAATTTATTTATTTATTTATAAAACACATGATACATAATTAAGACATTTACATAGAGTAGATATATAAGATCACCATACTAGGCGGCTGCCTGTTTCACGGTGACCAATGGAGTACTGTTACTTTGTGTTAAATATGAAGTCTAGTGTAAATATATAAATTTAGTATAAATTATGCTAAAAATGGAAAACATTATAATAAAAAAGTAGAAAATAGAAAAGGGAAAAGAAGTTAGCATTAGTTTATAAAAATGTACATAACTTTTTTTTTCATTATGTGTGCATGTAAGCACACACTATATACGTAGGTGCACATCTATACAGATATAACATACGTGCATAACTTTTTTTTCAATACGTGTGCATGCAAGCACAACGAATGCGGTTCATACATATATATTATACAAACGTGCACATATCTATACTCGTACAGGTATAAACATACATTATATAAACATACATATACATATCATAACATATAACATTTCGTTTTATGAAAATTATATAAAAAATGAAAACTTAAGTAATAAGACATGACATTACAATTTGTGACAGTAATTATGTTAAAACTAGAGTAATCTGTTAAAAAAAGTATGAATACATTATGTTGGGTACATACATCGTTAATGGTAGTGTAAATTATGTAATAACATGCGAGTGAAAAAATATGTACGGAATGATCTACCGATTTCTTAAGGAATATTAAAAAGGCTTTGGCCAAAAAAGGTAAACTACGGTATGAATAATTAGAAATTGGATTAGAAATTATTATAAAAATTATCCTGATACAAGAAAGTAAGAATACGTTATTTGGAGTATATAAATGGATAATAGTTATATGACTCATACAAAAATATGCAAGGAAAAAATGTTTACAGAATGTTCTACTTTTTTCTTAAATAATATTAAAAGAGCGTTTGTGTGGATATTATGAGGTAGAGTATGGTAATAATGTTTAACAATAATATTAGCAGTTATTATAATAATTATGCTGGTACAAGAGAAATATACTAAATAAGGTAAGAACTCATTATTTTGAATATATACATTGTTAAGAGTGATACGATTCAAACAAAAACTTGCAAGGAAAATAATATTTGCGGAATGAACAAATTTTTTCTTAAAGAGTATTGAAAAAACTTGAGCTCCAGCTAAAGGAGATAAAATATAGTAAGAATAATAAGTAGTGAGATTAGCAATTATCACAACAATTGTGTTGATACAAGAAAAAACTAATAAGGTAAAAATGCATTATTTTGAGTACATATATTGTTGTTAGTGGTACTACCGGTACAAAAAATTGCAGTGAAAATTATATTAGCTGAATGATTATTGTTTGCAGCACGGTAGAGGTTGATATACCTTTTATCATCTGTCATAGTGATTGACGCTTTTCTCGATCAAGATCAAGGACATTTTTTATCGTAATAATTTTGGAGGTGTCCGTTTGTCTCTGTAGAATACGCCCAGAAGTCGTCCAAGAATGTTTGTAGTTATTATCTCTGGCAAATTTTTTGGTTTGAGAAAGTAGAAATTTTCCTTTTTGTGTTAAATGTTCGGACACGTAAATCCGTTTGGCTTCATGCGAAAGTCCCAAGTCCGCTGTATTGAGTTTATTTGCGCTGGTGGTAGTGGATTTTTTATATGCTTTGATTTTGTTCAGGAAGTCATCACGGGATTTAATATTATTGAAAGACACTATTAAAGATCTGGGGTTCTTCTCGGACAGTTTCGGTCCTAGCCTATACATTTTTGTAATTTCTGATTGTAAGGATATATCTCCATAGTCAATAATTTTTGAATTTTTTTTTACTGTTTCAATATTATTTTCAGTGTTTGATTCTGGAACACCTCTTATGTCGACATTGCATATTTGGGTCAGGTATTCTAGGCGGTCAATTTTATCTTCTTGTTGGGTAATAGTATTTTGAAGGACAGCATTATGATTATTTATTACCAACATATCAGCATTGACTGTTTTCTGGGATTTTTCAATATCAGTAATACGCTTTTTTAGTTCATCGTGTTGGTCCGATATAAATTGAATTGATTTTATTATTTCTTGGTTTTGCAAGATGATCGACTCATACTTTTGAGTATATGAGTCAAGTTTTTGTTCGACAAAATCCATTATACTTTTTTTAAAATTGGATAATTCCATAATAAACAAATCAGATGTAAGTAGCCCTTGGTATGCACCATCTGTGGTTGTACTTAGTAAATTATCTGTGCCTTTCGACTGGGCGGGTGCAGATTTTGGTGATTGAGTCACCTGATTACGTTGTTTTCCGGTAGATGGCTGTTCATCATTTAATAATATGTCATTTTTTGTCTTCTGTTTTGGCTTATTTTTTAGATGTTGAATGCATTTTTTACACTTCCATTGTGTGCTCTTTGCACCACGACGGGTGGATTCCACAATTTCTGCACAGCCGAGGTGATAATTGCTTTCACAAAGACAACAGCACACAAAGTCTGATGGGTTGTCGATATTTTTTTGACATACGATGCATTGTGTATTCATTTTAGATGTTTTTTATGCGAGTTCTCTGTAAAAAGTGATTGTTAGGTGTTTACTTTAAATATATGATGTTAATCACTTGAGTTACACTTAAACTTTTCAGGAAAGGGCACTTGTTTATTTTATAATGGCTGAGTTTTTTTCCGAAAAGATTGACACTTGGTGACAGTTTTGTATTAGAAGTAAAAACACTAAAATACGCAACTCTGCGAGATAAGAATACACAGGTGTGATGCGCGTTCCTCAATTAAGTCTAATTTAAAACTTTAAACTTAGTTCGCAATCGTTTTGTTTGTTGTTTTTTTATTAATTTAACGTGGACATAGAAATACGTCAACACTAGACTTGGTGGGTGGGTGGGGAATTAAGAAAACATTAACATTTAGTGCGTGGAAAACAGATTCTAAAGTAGTCCACATAATAGTGTCTACTGTCTCAAAGTTTCTTACAAATTGGTTTAACCACAATAAATCAATTAAGGCACCTTTAAATATTGACATATAAAATCGTATAAATAAGTCGTTTCAAAGAAGTTTAACCACAGTTTGAAAATGGCCTTATAAGCCGAAACAGCTGTAACAAAAATAAAAACTAAAATAATATTTGCAGAACTTGATAATATAATTATGAAATTTAATTTAATAACAATTATTAAATTAAATTAAAATTAAAGTAATTAATAATTATTAAATTTAATTTGATAAAAAATATTAGATACATTTAATTTAAATTAATTTTACTCAAAATTAATTTGATTTAATTTAAATTGAATATACTTTAAATTGAATTTTAAAAATTTTAATGGAGTTCTACGAATTAAATACAAAAACAATTATTGTCGATACTTCGTCCAGGCGAAACGAACTACTTAGACAGGTCTGGTGTAAACAAGTAACAAGCATAGTATCACACAAATGAAAATGTTCGAAAATATTATTAGATAATAGTCACAAATGATTTGGTACACTAGTTTTACCGCCTTATTATATAACGCGCTTATGCTGCGTATAAACAGGTAAGTATTACCGTGAGCCGAGCCACAAATTATGAGAAAGGAACGAAGCAACCGCAAGTTAGACAGCGCTATGTCAATTTTTAGGCGATTTACTGAAGTTCGAAACTACCCCGATAGGAACTTTGCTCCTTTGCAGAAAGTTTCCCCACACCAATCGTCGATTTTAAAGACATTTTCACATCAAAATATAGGCATATTAAATTGGATTGGAATTTCTCATTATATAAACATAAGAGCATTTCTTTTGCGAGATTTTCCGTGATAAAGTATTTATAGTTCGTGTGTAAACGCGAGATGGCAGCAGCTTCCCGTCTGGCCGCGAATAATGAGACAACATCATTCTTATTTTATTACATTCCTCGCCAAGAAAGCTATCTTTAGCTAAAGGAGAAGCGAAGATGGTAGACCCGAGGTATTCAGCGATTTCTTTATTGAATCCTCTTATAAATTACCGTCGCTTTGAGAAAACATATTGCAAATTCGGCCGGAAAATACGTTAGAATATTCATACGGCCTATATAAGTAGGTAAGTACTGTTTCACGCTAATACCGTGAAACCATAATCTAGACATGGTTATCAAAAAAATAATTCTTACACACATTTTCAAACACAGTCGAATAAAGTGAAGGCAGAGGTCATACCCACGTCATCATGGAGCATTCGAAAGGAAGCCTACGTGGTAACTTGCTGCTTATAAAATTGATGGATGACAATGACCATTCTTCTATATAATTGACTGGACATTTACAATATAATATATTTATATTAATAAGATAATATCAATAAGTATCTACATCTACATCGATGATAATATTTTATTTGTGGATTCGAAATAAAAACGCAAGTTAGTACAAGAATTTTATTTTTTAAGCACATAATATTATGTACTTGTTCAGTCGAAAATGCATACCTATCTGAAGAAATAATCTTGAATTTATTTATATAAACGTAAAATGGTATGGAAATAAAATTTTATTGTTTAATTTTACCAATAATAAACTAAAAAAAAGTTAAACAACATGTTCAGAAAAAGAAAACAAGGGTTAGGCAGGTATATATTTTTTTCAAGTGTTCTTCAAATTATATTACGCCTGTCTCGACACAGGTATACCCTAGTGAGACAGGCATATACATAAAACCATTGTAAATATATTTTATTATAGATAAATAAATAAATAAAAATATATATAAATATATATTAAAAATTTGGTAGTCACCGTAGTATTATTTTTAGGTCATGGTAATATTGTTTATAGGACTTTACCAATTGATATCTCTAAAAGAACGGCTTGAAATAGATAAAAATCACAACAACAAAAGCTTGTCTCTCGTAGACAAGCTCACAAGCTCGCTTTCAAAGATGGATGCAAGAACCACTAATTAAGGCTCAGTTCCCGGCCCCAAAAAGAAGAAAACGGAGAGATATGAGATTACGAATGTTAGAAGAGCGCGCTAACATTTACAACGATAAAATCGATGAAAAAATCATGAAAATCTTTAATAAAACACGACTCGTTTAAAATAGAGCAAAAATCTCGCGATAATTGTCTTAAACAGCATTTAAAGAAACGCTGTGAATTTTTTCATACGTATAACTTGTAAAGTAACTGAAACAAACGTGTTTATAATAATTTTTGGAGCATACTTTGCGATTTTTTTCTATCGCGAGAATTTTATATAATTTGCGTTTGGGCGCGACTAATGTCTAGATATTATCTTCAAGAATAACATTTATTTTTTTAAGAGGTAAAAACTTCAAATGTTTAAGGGAGGTTTGCAAGAAATCGATAGAAATTCGAATACCTGCCTCTTAAGGCTAGCTTTACACTCGTAAGTTTTTCCCCATAAGTCGTTCACGCAGGCGATTTATGGCCAAATTACCAATTTAAACGGCACCAGAAGTCACTTAACGCAATTTATAGCAAGTTACAGAAGTTGTTCTTTCGCGAGTTTTTTGACAGGTCTAATCGCGCCCGCTCGAACTTACAGCCTTCCACAGCTTATAAAATCAGTTTGAAAAGTTGAGAGAAATGGTACCAAATGCGCCCATGCGCGATGTCAAAAATTAAAAGACAGTTGTTGTAAGTCGTAAATTTTAGTTATGAGTGTAAAGCTAGCCTTACACGTTTTTTTAACATTTGCGTGTAACTCAGAATATCGCGTGTATAAGCTGCAGAAGTAGTATTTACACAGCAGATAAAGAAGGGATAGGAGATATCAAAAAGGCAATGGGAGCAAAAACAGCCTGTGCACGTTTTAGTTATTATTCCATTAATTGCATGCATCTCCTAATTAAACTTTTGCACTTACTAAGATTAATGTGTGACAATTATTAGCTCAATCGCAAAGCAGAATTTATTCCAACTCTTCGGTCCGCAACATGAAAGAATTTTTTTCTTTCAGTTTTTTAATAAGCTAAAAGAAATACGATGCCTAACTAAAAGGAAAATAGTATCTCATACTACTACTGTTTTTTTTTTATTTATTTATTTATTTTATTTTATTTTTATTTTTTTTATCAAGTTACATAGGTAAGCTAAAATAATGCTTAACTATAATTTATTTGTTTTCGAGATGTTTCGAAAATAATTTATATATGGGTAGGTACTGTATAGAGCCGTTTATGTGAAAAATCATCTCCAGGGCGTGAGTTTGATCATTCTTTGCCTAAATTTAAAATACAACGATACATGTCATCATGATTACAAATTATAACATTGGCAATAGATATACGATGTCGAGCAGAGTAAGGACAGGGCAGGTGCTAAATGGGATAGAACCAAAATATGCTGTCAGTGGCGATGTCGGTTTCCATTAAAATCTATATGGAAGACATTTCTAATTTGTAGATATTATCTATTCAGTATAAAGCTCCCTCCAGACTACTCGCGAAGTTGAACGAAGTTAGACGAATACGATAGTGCGGAGGGGCACTTCGTCTTACTACGTCTTACATCGTCCAACTTCGGCTCGCCTTGGACGACTTCCATTTTTTGTCGGTTTTTGCGCCCGAGTCAAAGGACTCAAAGTTGCACGAAGTGCCTACACGAAGTGGCTGTCTACACTACTCGACTAACTTCAGTTCGCTTTTATTATGAGTGGTACGCAGTGGTCGCAGGAGCAAATTCTGTTGCTCCTGGAAACATTGCAAGCGGAGCCAATTATTTGGAACCCACATGGGAGAGGTCATAAGGACAAAAATTAAGTTAACGGTGCTTGGGTCCATCTTGAGTCTACCTACGTCTGTACAAAATACAATAAATTTTAAAATAAAAAATCTTTTGTACCCATTTGTTTATTTATTCCCAGTGTTACGTCTGTACAAAATACAATAAATTTTAAAATAAAAAATCTTTTGTACCCATTTGTTTATTTATTCCCAGTGGTTCTCTTGTCATAGTTTAGTTGACTAAACTAACCTTGTTGTAAATAATAAAATTAGATAGAGCCTAAGAATTCTTAATAAATTGTTAAGCGCCCTTGAGGTGATTTTTCACAAAAACGGCGCTCTACAAATTGTCCAAATATTATTATTGTTGTTCAGATCCGGTGCATTGCAATCATCCACCATCTTCTTTTCCTCCTTTTTTTATATTTCTTCGTTTGATAAATACGCACATAGTTATAAGTTATAATAAGCGAGCGTGCACATTGCGATGGCAGCCGCTAATTGAGCGTCCATGACGTGCGAGTCGTGACGGCACCACCGCGCGAATGAGTTTCTCGCGAAGTTGAACGAAGAGTGTAGCAACGTACTTCGGACTTCGGTCAACTTTCCCGATTACTTTGTCGAGGAACTTCGCTAGTAGTGTAGAGCTTAAGTAATGATAGCATTAAAGTTCATTGGAATGAATTAGGATCGCAAAAATTTTACATTAACTTCACTTAGGAGGGTCTGAGGAAAATAATTGAAAACTGATTGTTATCTTTTTTGGAAAGAAAAAAGAGTAAGTTTGGAGAAGTAAAAATGAATTAGTGGTGGGTAGCAATCTGGGTATCACTGTGTCCAGGAGTGATGGACTTATGGAATCCATCCCTCTTACTGGGGTGATGTTCCCAGAGAGTTCTGCTGGAGGGGTCAAAAAGTCTCCCTGAACCAGTCTCTCCCCCGATCCGGCCCGCCACGCAGTTGGTGGGCAGGCTCATAAGGAACCCGGGCACCCCTGCTAAGTTGCCAAATGTAGCGAATATTAGGGTGATCTATGGCAGAGGTGTTGGTCATTTAATGTTCCCGGGGTGGCGATATCCGTACCCACCACCGAAATTGTGAGTAGTAGAGATGTTCCCCAAAAAAACACGATGAATCCGCACACACGCCTATCTACCGTAGTTCAACGTTGCCAACGTAATAATGATTTTTTTTAATTAGTTATACTCTGTACAATGTGTAACAAAACACCTGCTGTTTTTGTGAATTAAAGCTTCTAAATTGAAATTTTGCTTGAAATTGCTTTAGCCATGTTTGGTGACTTGATCTTAATAGCCAGATACTTCTCCACCTTCCTCTTCCCAATTTCCTACCGCTCCCCACTACCTTCAGGCTTACAAGATGCCCCAATTGGGGATGCCAGTCACACTGACTCCAGACGGGAGCAGTTGGTAGGTACTTATTAGATCACTGAACAGGTTATTCCCAGAAGTTTGATCCGATTTGAAAGGAAACAGATGTTACTAAATAGATCTTTCGACCCGGTTATCCGCCGCTAAGACCCGGTCAAACCTCACCCCATGAACCCGATCACCCCTGCTAAGTCACCAAACGTGGCGAACCACTTGGGGTGACCTATGGCAGAGGTGTTAGTTATCCAATAAATGGTTCCCGGGGCGGCGGTACCCATATCCGCCTCCCAAATTGTAAATGTCAAAATCTGTGCCCTGGACAGGCCAATGAAATTAATATGAAGTAAGCTCAGTTTTCTACTTTGGGTTAAAATAAAAACCATAAAGAAGGAAGTAGGAAGTATAAGTGCATGTACCACTCAAAAATTATATGCGAATATTATGATGCATAGGTCATCGATATATCAACTCTAGATACACTAAGGGCTGCCATCTCTAAAATTTGGCAACCAGGACAAGACGCGTGAAAACCCCGGATTTTAGAGCCCAGAACCCGGACATGTCAACAGGTTTTTTTAAACATAGTCAGTGTAATAAAAAAACAAATGAAAATGTCATAAATCTTTTTTTTAATGTATTTTCAGACGTTAAAATTAAATTTAGACATCTTTTATCATCATTTTAAATGTACCTAACAACACAGAATCTTATTACCTACATTTAGTTACAAATTGTTTTATTAATCAGTTAGAATTTTTTTATTCTTTAAATAAAACGCAAATTATTAATATAGGTACTCTGTTATGAAAACAAAACCTTATTAAAAAATTAAACCTAAAAAAATTCAATTAAATTTTCAAACAAAAATCTTAAAAATACTGAGACCATTTTAGTATTCAGTCTTACAATTTTTGAGGTAACTCTTTTAACTCAATAATAATTATCTTCTTTAAATTTTTATCAGCAGCCTTTTACACAACAAAATATCTGTTTACATAATATGAACTAAATTCAGACTTCTTAAATCTTAAGCAACAAAACTGAACCTTTTTTAAAGTTTAGCTCGTCATGTTGTACTCGTTATATAAGTTACATTATTAATTTTTTAAATCATAAAATAACCTTTAAATTTTTAAACCCGGACTACAAATGAAACCCCGCCCGGACGCTCCCCGGATTCCCTCTAAACTAAGATAAATCCGGGGAAACCAGGATGGATGGCAACCCTAGATACACTTAATACATGTCTTAGAAAATCGGTTTAATAATTCACAAATAGGTAATTTCATAAGCAAACTCCCTATCTGATTCCGTTGCTTCTCTTTGAAAGTATAATATCTTAGTAGACAAATTTGGTCCTTGCAGGCCAACACAAGATAAAAAGCAGTGCTTCTTTTGATCCTTTGACTGCGATATTATGGACATTCTTTTAGATAAATATTTTTGTAAACCAATTTTTGGAACCGATAATTTTGGTTTTCGGTGTTATTTTTAACATCCACAAGCCCAGTCTATACTTTATTGGTCGATGGCAAAGGTACAAAATGTATTGTTTCATTTTTATAAATGTGAATGCTGCCCAAGAGGACCAACTGTTACCTGCTAACTAGAGCCTAAGACCTGTGCCACACGCAGCTATAAAAGATGTGGCTTGGCGTATTTCAGCATACCGCTCGCCGTACATTCACAATGGGAATATATGGCAAGTGATGTGCTGAAATAGACCAAGCCACATCTTCTATTACTGTGTGTGGTACCCGTCTCAAGGACTATAGCATCCCTAACAGCGGTATATAGTGAGATTGAAGAGGGAGGGGGGTGATAAGGAAAGGATGGGAAGTAGATGCCAGGCTGTTCAGATCTGGTCATTAAACACAGATAAAGCCATTTCCAGTAACGTTTCAATTCTGAATGGTGGTCTTTCATCAGGGCAGCACTGAGAGTAACTACCAATCTGGGATGAGGTGCATATTATGTAGCAAGTACACATGCACAAATTTAAAATTTATTTCATTGAAGAAGATAATATTGATAAATCTAAACGAAAATATGAAAAAGAACAAGTCACAGAAAAATAAAAAGGTAATTGTCCCAACTAGAACTCGAACCCAGGATCTCTCATTTGATCGAGACAACCACTTCAACCAACTCGGTCATTAAGATTTTTAATTTTAAAGTCATTTTTGTCAAACTCTTATTTCAAATTCAGAATTAACAATATTAATTCGACTAATTTGTTGTCTTGTTATTTTTCATATTTTCATTTATATTTGTCAGAATTATCTTCATCTTCAAAGATAATTACTTTGATGGGAATAACTAACCTTCAAAAGTTATTATAAAGATAGTTATTCTAATCAAAATTGAAAATTAAATTTGTCTGCCAGGTTTTGAACCCTCTACCTCTGTGTCTGGAGCGTATAGTTCTGCCGCCTGCCACAGAATAAATCATTTCTTTATTTTTAGTTCTATCAAAAACTTAGAAAAAAAAAATGCCAAAACATAATAATAATATTTTATTCAATAATATAAAGCTATATAGAAAGTGTTAATAAAATACCGTACTATCAACAATAATAAAAGAAAGGTATGGATCATCATCAGTTTTAACTTGTATCATAATATAATGAGACAGAGTTGAGTGGTTGGTTGGATGGTGGATGAGTCTACGAGTATTCCCGAGCCATCTCCTCAGCCGTCCAGGGGATCATGACAGTCTGACCGGTGCGAGCACTTTGCTCCATAGCCGTGGCGATCTTGCTCACAGCCAGGGTCTGGTGACCCTTCACCATGGGTTGGGCCTTGCCTGGAGATTATCAAAACATGGATTCAATTTACATACTAACAGCAACAAATTAAAAAGAAATCAATTATACAGCGTAAAATTAGTAGGTATAGTATTAGGTGAAGATTTCATGACAATTTGATTTCTGAAGTGCACTACCAAAGCTTTCAGCTGATGCCATATTCCACCTCATCAATAAACGCATTTTTTTTTAAATAACACTTGGTTTGAACTTAATTACCACCCAAAGTTAAAGTCCAAAATTTCGCATGTAACCATTGTGTTTTTTTCCTTCTGTATTATCTGACATTTGGCTAAACCTAATATTGACATAACAATCATGACAAACTAAGGACCTAATAACCTATTTTATGCATGTTTTTTCATCACCCCCGATAAATAGTTATTTCTTTCAGAAATTAAGTTGAAAACAGGTGTTATTTATTTAATTTTTGCAAATTAAACACGAATTGGAATTCGGTATCTTTACCAAATTAAAGGCGGAATTACATTTGTATGTCGTGTCGTGTCGTGACGCGTTAGAACGGTATTGGTTTTATAAATTTAGTATGGTGATGTTTATATTAGTCTTTTGTGTCGTGTCGTGATCTGCGATCAATAATATATAAAGCCGATACCGTTCTGACGCGTCACGACAGGACACGACAGGACACGACAGACGAATTTAATTCCGCCTTAAGTTTGCAGGAATTTCTTGGCGTTCAGAAGGCTGTAATCATCTTTTGTTTATTAAAAAAGTAAAAATTTAAAACAGCTTACCCTCACAAACATTCAGGAAATGTTCCATCTCCATCATGTAAGCCCTCTTGAATCTGGATGGAAAAGAGTACCAAATAGGGGCCACAGTACTTCCTGTCAGTCCCAGCTGAACCTCGTTACAATGCAGAGGCCTCTCGTTGTCAGCCCTTATCATTCCTCTCTGTCCAAACACCTCTAGGCGCTGGTCGTAGCCATAGTTGGAGCAGCGGCTGTTTTCCAGCATGGCGATGGTGCCGCTGGGGAAGGTCATGATTGAAGCCACGGTGTCAAAGTCGTCGATGGCCTTGATCTCCGGGATGTGGGCAACAGCCGTGGCTTGCACCATCACGGGCAGCTCTCCCACCACCCAGGTGGCCATATCGATATCATGGACAATGCAATCGTGGAAAATACCACCTGAAAGTGAAATTTCTATTTTTGAAACCGACAATTCATGGTGGAATTCCATTATAATGTATTACAAAAGTGACAAGTTTATTAAACAGTAAAATCCAATTATAAGAGTCTCACATAAGAAGTTTTCATGCTCTGGTCCCTTAACCTTTTAAAGACTATGTCGATAAAGAATTTGCGATACCCTTGAACTGGAATTTCAAATTCTCATAGATATGCGTCATGTATAGATGACCCGTCTTTTAGGCTCGTGATTGGTTGACATGTACACATGACGCTTGTCTAAAAAGGGTTAAAAACCAATATTCGAAAATAGCCTGATTGAACAAACTTGAATTGAAGCGAACAAGGTTTTCCAACTTACAAAGTTTTTTTCCTGATCACTTGGAAAACCTTATAAAAGAGTTTCACTTCACTTCTCTTAAAATATTAGCAATAACCCAGGAGCATTTCCTATCCTTGTCCTATGTTCCTCTTTACCTAAAATTAGTTTTAATACAAAAACTCCCATCTCTAAGCAACTTTAACATCAGATTTTTTTGACATAACTTTAATTAACTCCTTACGTATATTCCATCTTCACCGCCTCAGAATCAATAACTGTCAAATCAATACGTTAAAAATTACACAAAGAAGCAATCATCAATGCGTAACTGTCCGTGTTTTGGAGATGGCATTGTGTACGGATTTATATTTTTTGTGATTTTTCTTATTTTTCCATCTACTTACGGGAATTTGGGAGGCGGGTATCGGTGCGGCCGCCCCGGGAACCATTTATTGGATAACCAACACCTCTGTCATACGTCACCCCAAGTGGTTCCCTATGTTTGGTGATTTAGCAGGGGTGCCCGGGTTCATGGGTGACGTTTGTCCGGGTCTTGGTGGCGGATGCGTCTACCCACCTACTGCGTGGCGGACCGGATAGAGAGAGTCTGGTTAAGGGAGGCCTATTGACCTTTCCAGCTGGACTCTCTCGACCCATTGCCTTGCACCCCAGTTGGAGGGATGGATTCATGCTTCCGTCACTCCTGGACACACTGATCCCATATTCTTCCCTCACCCACCCCTCATCCCTTTTTCCTTCCCAGAACTTCCTATACTTCCTTCCATAAAAATACCCTGCACACAGCATCCCCTAAGATGACATAGGTCCTGAGAAAAATAATTTTCTTCGGGGCCTCATGTGTTGTGGAGCTGATTAAAAAAAAATTGCTTTTCTTTTTCTTTATACGTGTGAGGGATTTTTATTACAGTTACTGTAGGTACTTTCCTTTGGATGGGTGCAAACATACGTTCACCGCTTGTCTCATTTTCGGCTATTGATACTTAGTCTGTAAAAAAGAGGGGCAGCGTTACACGATTAAGAACAAATGCAAAACAATTAGCGCATTGAAATTTGACATAAAATGCCCGCAGCTCTTTTAAATATGAGAATTCGTTCCATACAAAATGTATGGGGAAAAGAATTTTCTTAATAACTATATTTTTCGTTAATTTTTGTTAATAGTTATTATCCTATCCGGGGCGGAGACAAATCCAACAAATCAAAGATCATCAAAATCGGCTCAAACGTTCTCGAGTTATAAATAGTGTAACTAACCCGACTTTGTTTTATATATTAGATGTAAGGTGTTTGTTTCTTACCTTAAAATATAAATTTATAAATATTGAACTTTGTAAGATTACGACTTAACCATTCACACATCGTATTAAAGTATTAATTTCAGCCCATGGGGTGATTTTTTTCCAGGTCTTGGCTGCGGATACGTCTGCCCACCAACTGCTTGATGAAGTGGATCACGAGAGGTCGATTGAGGGGGACCCTTTGGCCTCTCCAGTTGGACTTTCTCAACCCATCGCCTTGCATCGCAGCGGAAGAGACGCAGAGGATTCATACGTCGGTTATTCCAGGACACACCTACTGCTACTAAATTCCAGGAAGCTAAGCTACTGCTACTAAACACCTACTACTAAACCATTGCTACTAAATACCCATCCCTCATACTTTCTCCTTTCCAGAATATCCTCTCCTTTCTTTCCTTTAAAAGATCTTCTACACAGCGTACAGACGAATTTATTTATTTCCTTTTTCGTTGTTAGTTTTTGGGGTGTTATGCCGTGTTGCGCTACCTCCTACTATAGCCGACATTTCGGACAGCGTTGCAGTGTCCATCATCAGGGCAGATCCGGTAGATCCGACGATGTCGGATCTACCGGATCTGCCCTGATGATGGACACTGCAACGCTGTCCGAAACGTCGGCTATAGTAAGAGGTAGCGCAACACGGCATAACACCCCAAAAACTAACAACGAAAATGCTTTTGGCTATGAAAATCTAAAAACTTACCTTATTTATTTCCATTTATAAATAGATAAATTAGTGGTATAAAGTTACCTGAGTGAGACAAGTAGTCAACTGTTGGAATGGGCGAATCTCTGGCACACACCTTAATGACCTGAACGTGTCCGACCTCTCCCCTGCGGACCCTGTCCCTGACTGCGGAGTAGGATGGGTCGAACCTGCGGTTGAAGGCGGAGAACAGGGGCTTCCCCATCTTGTTGGCCAACTGATAGCAGCGGGCCGAAGCTTCGGCATTCTCTGCAATCGGCTTCTCGCAAAATACAGCCTTCTTGTTGTTTAAAGCTTTGGTCACAATACCCTCGTGGGTGAATGTTGGCGAGGCCACAATTACGGCATCAATCCTAAAAGGTGAAAATAAATTAAAACAATTTAAAACAATATTTTTTGTTACAATAGAGAGATGGTAAACTGAGCTGTTTGATGATTTTTAATTCAAAACTTTCGTAGGAAGTGTTCGTATGACCACCTCCGCTCCCTTCTTTCCTCCGTGGTCGCAAATGATGTTATTAACCTTACCGCGAGTGAGTTTTGGCGAACAAAACTCTATGATTATTGAGTTTTTTTGGTTAATTTTTTTAATATTTTTTTATAAATTATCATAAATTAATGGTTATTAATGTAATATTAATATAAAATAAATAATATAAGGATATCTTAGACAACTAGCAAAAAAAAAAACATAATTCAAGCCAATCTTTGAATCTTTGAATCTTGAAACCATACATGCTAAATTATTCATAAATGAGCAAATAGGTGAATAATCCTTAGTTATTATTTTATCAGCAAATGTTTTGCCATAATGATATCATTACATACGAAAACAAATTTATAGGTACCATTAAATGGTGGTGAATATAAATAAATAGAAATTTATATTACAATAATAATAGTGTTATGTAAATAGTGTCATAGTCAGTGGCGGCGTAGGGTAGATTGGCACCCGGGGCGGTTTTACATTGAGCACCCCTACTTAAAATAAAACACCAAACAGGCACTAAACACGCTAACGAGACTTTATTTTACTAAAATATTCGATATAATTTTTAACAGATTTGGAACCATTCCACGAAGATCTTTTGGTGATGTTGCCAACTGAATAACACTATGTATATGTAACCAGAATAAAATCCATTGCCTTGTAACGATGGTCTAGTTCAGTGATTCTTAACCTGGGTTCGATCGAACTCCAGGGGTTCGGTGGAAGGCAAGACACACCCAAAAAAAATTTTACGAAGAATATTGTCACTATCCCATCCCGCCCCATGCTATACCATTGCGCCTCTTTACCCTTTCCGCCCGCGCAGTGAGCTGTGCAGTTTACAGTAGGTACGATTTATTATTATTCACTCCAGTGCCACGATGGATCTTTCGCGCTCGAGGTTACGCGCGGTATAAGGTCAGACCAAACGCAACATGAATTATTTCTTTTAGGGAATTTATTTATTTATTTATTGTTTGAAACATTTACAGAGTGTTAACAAATTATTGCATTAATATTATTACGTTGGAATATGAGCTGATATTAACACTCCAATTAGAAATGTTCACAGCATGCGTAATTAAGGTTTAGTTGTTGCTAGACGGAGATGCTAGTAGTGAAAAGAAAACAAAGGAATTAGAAATTATATTCGAAAAATAATGAAAATATAATTGTGATGCGTTTCAAAATAAGATATTAGTATATAAGTAGCTAGGCACAAGAGTAGGTAGTTATTAATTGATATTTCTGTATAGAGGATTGGATACCGCCGCCCCGGAAACCTTTATTGGATAACCAACACCTCTGCCATAGGTCACCCCAAGGGGTTCGCTACGTTTGGTGATTTAACAGGGGTGCCCGGGTTCATGGGGTGAGGTTTGTCTAGGTTTTGGAAGCGGATGACCTGGACACACTGAACCCCAGATTCCTACCCACCCATTAAACCCTTTTCCTTCCCAGAACTCTCCTCTCCTTCCCTTAAAAAACCCTCCACACAGCATCCCCAAAGATGACATAGGCCCTGAGGGAAATGATTTTCCTCAGGGCCTCCTGTGTGGAGCTCATGTAAAAAAAAAAAGAGGGAGATTCTGTGCGCATTCTTCGGCTGTACGAGTGAGTTGTCATTGTCACCCCCTTGGTGCTTGGCACCCGGGGCGGACCGCCCCCTCCGCCCCCCCCCTTACGCCGCCACTGATCATAGTAATCAGTAATCAAATTTATCAATGAAGTAGTACACAGATTTATCAATCCAGATAAAAAAAGGTGTTTAAAACAAATTAATATTACTTTGTTTGTCCCTTATGCAATCCTAAACCGTTCATCCGATTGCGATGAAACTTTGGAGGTTTGATTATTATGAAAGTAATCTCTTTGCATGAGCAAGAACTAATAATGCAGACAAAGTAAAGTAATATGTCACCTTATGGCTCAGGTTATATGTAACCCCCCAGGCTTATTTGTTCGCTTTTGGGAACAGCTCACACACGTATCATAGAAATAGTTGTATCTCCCTTACTGGCATAGTGAGAAATTTGAACTAAATGGTGTTAGAAAGAGTAAATATCAAGCTTTATATACAAATTTATAAGTTAACTACAGAATAATTAAAATGAGCATTTCTACAAAAATAAAATTTTCCAACCGAAATTTGAGAAAATTTTATGAAATTTTGTGAATTTTTTATTAATTATTTTTTTGAGATTACAATAATGTTTATCGCACATTTTTGTCTAATAAAACATGTGTGTGTGTTTTTATTTACTCTAGTGATCAGTAATTTTAGTTAGAAAAACAGTTAGGTGGGCCGTTTTTAAAACCTATTGTTAAAAATTTTAATGTTATAAATTCTATATTACTAATACATAATAACATTTCAAATTGTAGTTCGTCACCTTCTAACAAAGTTTTTCGTTTTCAGATACACTCAAAAATATTCCATTTATTTGGAATTTACTGCAAAGCGGAAATTTTATAACCTTCTGACAGAATATGCCCAAAGTCTGAGGGGTCAAGCTTACTCAGGTCAGTATAATAATATAATCAACTGATTGTAAGATTGTAATTATCGCTATTTATTTTGGGGTGTTATGCCGTGTTACTGTACCTCCTTCTTTAGCCAACATTTCGGACAGCGTTACAGCATCCATGGGGATGTAATATTATTGACTGATATTATAATTATTACGAATTATGCTGTTGATGTCGGAACGTCGCATCAGTTCTTAATTGTCCAAACGACCGTTTTAGTTTTTGTTCAGTCTTCACTTTAAAATTAAAAATTAAGTATTAAAAATGATAGTTAACCACTTAACTAAGGATTATTTAAACTAAGGAGACCTTTAACTTTACAGAAATAACTTTATCTTAAACCCCTTTCATAATGTTTAATTGAAATAATGAAAGAAAACATTATCCTCCTGTGAAATTTTCTAATGGTCGTTTGGACAATTAAGAACTGAGGCGACGAGAAGTGTAATTTATTTACCTTGGATCAGTAAAGACCTTGTCAGCTTCCTTTGAGGTCATGAAGGTGACATTCTTGAGGTTCCAGTAGGTCTTGATCTTGTCCCACTTGCTGGTCATGTCGTCTACGATGTAGTGGAGAGTGATGCGAGGATTCCGGGCCACATTGGCCAGGTGGATGGAGCCGGCGCGGCCCAGGCCAAAGATGGCCATTCCGATGGGCTTGGTGGTGGCACACTTGCTCATGTCTTGAGTCACATCGGCTTCATATCTGCCAACAAGAATACCAAATTATGTCAACTTTCCCTCAAAACCATTTCCAATTCAACCTGAGGAATGCGGGACTTTATCTGAAACCAGCATAGTAAGATTTAATTCTAATTACCCAATAATTTCATTTCGATCCGATCTGAGGACTCACATCAGCTATTCAGGTCCACCGTACCTATGGCTACAACCATCGCTCCACTCCTGCAACTACAAAACTCGTTGCGCTTTCCGTTCAGGTGCAACCCGATTTCTGGCATTCGAAACCCGTCGCATTTCGCTGCCGCAGAGTTCATCTCATCAGAATCAGAACTCATCATCAATCATTATTTACAAGTATCTGTTCACTCAATCAAATATTATTTACAAGTGTCTGTGTTTTACATATTAAATTTGCTTTAAAATAACGGTCCGGCGTACAAATATGACATTATGAAATATCCTACTAGTGACCCAGAAAACATCAACATTTTGTTTAATTCACTATAAGTTTTTCTGTACCATAATTGATTTTTTGGTGTTTATGAGTAATCTGAATATTGTACAAGAACACTTTTACAACATTCTGCATATAACTGGACAATCGTTATAATTAAAGACCTTTTTAACCCATTGGCCACAAACCCCGATAGCCTGCCGGGTGTGCAACTCTGGTACTTAACCACAAACCCCGGCGCGCTGACGGGCTAGAGTAGGTCCGCCAAAAAACAGACAACGAGCACAACAGTAACATTTTTTAATAAAATTTTGAATGCCGAACGCTCTGTAGGTAATAAATCATTCATTTCATTGAATTGGCAACAATATGTTTCTTATGTTTTTTCCCTGATATTTGTGTTCCAAGTTTTATATGCATCCAGCCGCCATTTAATTTCTTCAAAATTGCGAGCTGTTCTAGGCTTTTGGTAGTGACCCTGAACGTCCCTGATTTCTTTGAGGACTATGATACCAAATTATTTTATTAGGTATTAGTATACAAGTAAATAAAAAAGAAAAATTATTGACGTTCGATTTATGTATACATATTATGTTTTTTTGGTAACTTTTCGAATAAAAATGTGGAAAAAAAACTTATGAAAAAAAGAAGGTTATATTTGTATCCTTATTTAGACATATTTTTTTATTTTAATTTTTATGTTTTCTTCACTTTAATCCAATATGTAAACAAATTTAAAGAAATTAATTCATTTTAATATACGGTTCAAAAGTTACAATAGATTTAGTACTTCAATGCAGTTTTCAATTGTTGGTACAAAATTAATTCAGTGGTGAAGGCCAATTTTTTAGCTCATTAATTCTGTGGCTAATGGGTTAAAAAACATCAAAAGGACCTAAAATCTATCAATAACCATCTACACACCATCACTCCAGATTTGGAAATCCAAAGGTCGAAATAAAATTACAGACAAAATATTTTTATGTCAACTTACTCAGCATGAAGGTAATCTTCCATCGGAGGAACCCATTTCCTGGTGTAGGGAGAAGCATCTCGGAACTTGGTGGTTGCCATTTTGAGTTTAGTGGAGTAACTGTATAGCGCGAGGGATTGGAACGCTGTAATGCAGAGCTTCTACAGCCGAGCCTTTTAAATACTCAAGAAAACCATTAATTTTGTTAAATAATATTATTGTTATGTGTTTTGTATGCACACATATGTATGTTATGTATTTACCTTATTTTCAACAGAGATAATATTCAATAATATTTACTAAGATGTTACGTATTATGTAAGTGAGCTAGTTAAGTGAAACTCTATGCCAAGTTGGTTACCAAGGGAAGAGAATAAACTTCTTATCCACTGGAGCGACCAAGGTCAAAATATGGACCGCCTTTATTTTTGTGCGTTTGACAGCGGTCCAAAATTGGACCAAAGTTTACGATTTTTAACGATTTTATAATATATTTTATATAAATCCTACGAATAAGTGATAATCGGCTAAAGAAAAGTGAATTCATTAGCTATACAGAACTATAATCAATTTTTATGTCTCCATATTAAAATTTGAAGTTATGATTTTTTTAATGTGGGCGGAAAATATTCAAAATGATTTCCAAAAAATCACGAGCGATCGGAGGAAAAGTTTTAAATCGCACTGTCGCTCGAGTGGTTGTGGAAAATAATTAGAAGCGGGATAAATAGGACCAATTTTAAAATTCAGCTTTTAAGTGACAGCAAATTAAACTACGTGAGCATGAAACTTCTTAAATCCTCAGGCTTCGGGCATATTCTGTCAGAAAGTCAAAATATTTTCACTTTGCAATAAATTCAAAATAAATTGAATACATGTTTCTGAATGTATCCAAAACTAAAAACTGTTTTTGAAAGATGATGAAATAAACTTTGAATTTTGATTATTGTCGTTGTCAACTTTATTAAAGAATAACAAAAAATTTCTTTGTTCGTTTGAAAGTAATTAAGTACAGAAAAATTCACAAAATTTCATAAATTTTGTTTCAAAATTGCGGTTGGAAATTTGATTTCATACAAGTGTACATTTTAATAATTTTGTTGTTTATAATATAAAGCGTGATGTTTTCTCTTTCTCACATCATTAAGATATTTCTCACTATGATAGGGAGACACAAGAGTCAATGAGACATGCATGAGTTGTCCCAAAAAGTGAACAAATTAGTCTGAGGGGTTAAGAGCAACGTCTCCGCAGCTTTTTTCTTACAAAACTTAAATTTGGATTTGAGGTCAAAACACACAACCAAACTGAATAATAATTTTTTTATCAAAAGGTGTAGCAAATATCTAGTATGGATATGTGCTATTTTATTTATTCATGTTTTAAATTTTATTTTAGAAGCAACTTTAGCAATTATTTGTAAGATAATCATATTTATATTAAAAAAAATCATATTAAAAAATTAAATAATTAAATTTTCGCATTTTTGTAGTCGTGCTAGCGGGGATTCCGAACGGGGGAGGAGAGCGGGGCCACTCACACGTGGCAGTTAGTTAGTTACCACAATGTATTTTGGTTGCCACAATGCTTAGTTGGTTACCACAGTGCATGTTGGTTTCCACAATGCTTAGTTAGTTACCACAATGTATGATGGTTACCACAATGAATGTTGGTTACCACAATGCTTAGTTGGTTACCACAACAACATCTGGATGCAGCAAGATGGCGCAACCTGCCATACATCCAAAGAGAGTATTCCCGTGGTTCGAGAAATGTTCCCTAAGAAGCTGATCTCGCTCAGAGGAGATATTGCATGGTCTCCAGTCAAGATCTAACTCGAGCTGATTTTTTTTTTTTGGGGCTATCTTGTAAGTTGAGTCTACGTAAATAAACCAGCACAATACTTCAATTAAAAGAGAACATCCGTCGAGAAATGGTCAACATACCCAGAGTTTCACATCGAAAAGTTTTCGAAAATCTAAGGGCAAGATTTAAGGAATGCCAGCGGCGAGATGGCGGCAATTCGAACAATATTATTTACGAGAAATAAGATTTTCCTGTATATTTTTGTTCGTATAAATAAACATTTATTTGAATGCAATCTATTTTTTTCACGGTTATTTCAAAAGTGCAAAAATTTCACTGCCCATCCTGAATTTATATAGTAAGTTGGGCAAGATTTTTTTTAAATGACTATTGATTCTACATGACGGTAGAAGTAAATAATCGAATCGACTTTTTTCAAAATTCCAATGTTTTTTTCCCATACAAAAATATTTTTCCATACAAACAATTCTACTTTTTTACTCGAAAACTATCTTAGAGGGTTGGAATTTCAAAAAAAATTATTTATCTTTTTTACTTGTACTATCATGTAGAATTACCTCCCGAAGGTTACCAGTATATTCATTGTGTCTTCGGATATTACCTCTACTACATTCATTACGAATAACCTGACAATATTTAAAAAATCGTGTGTCGTGATGGAGGACTTAGTCAGCCGAGGAATCGAACACACTATGCCTGGGTGGAACCCAAAAGCGATACCAACTCAGCCACTGATAGGTCAAATTATATTAATTTTAATTAAGTATTTTGACCTCAAATCCAAATTTCAGTTTTGTATGAAAAAGACAGCGCAGTCGTCCCTGTTAAATGAGTTTCACTTTGTGTATGGATATCGAATACACTCAGATAAGATTAAAAATTGTTTGTTTGATTTTCAGTGGAATCACAGCATACTCTCTCCAGAGTTAAAGTTTGAGATAAGAAGTAATGTTCTTGATAATGGATTCATTATTAATTATCATTTAATATATCGATCACGGAAATTTGAAATGAACAAAAGGTTAATTGTTAGCAGCGTAAAGGAAGTTTTTTTTTTAATTTCCTTTTTTTTGTAAACCTATAATAATTATAAGTTTACAAAAAAAATTAAATAAAAAAAAAACTTCCTTTACGCTGCTAACAATTAACAATAATTATTATGAATTTTTGTTATAAAATAATATACATGTATTTTTTTTTTTAGAAAAAAAGTAAATATTCACAATTATAATATCATTTCATTACATATCATTCATTATTTTTTTTGGTTACCCAATTAGTAGAGACATATTCTCGGGTCTAACTGGGGAGCTAGTCTATGAATGTATGTTATATATTTAGAAATTTAGAACTGCTTATAGATCAGTGATGGGCAAAGTACGGCCCGCGGGCAAAAGGATTTAATCCGGCCCGCCGACGATCTTTTGAAATTATAAGTACACCTATTAGGTATATACAATTAATTTCGAAGGTTCTCTAAATATAATTATCGCGGGCTATTATAGACAGCTGTATAAAGTAAATTATTTGATGTTGAAAAAGAAGCCATTACTAGATTAGCCACGTAGTTTTAACTGTCACCGATCGAGCCCAACGTGTGGTACAGTTTTGCTTGCTTGCGTAGGTAATTTCGTTTTGAATTTGAGTGATGCAGAAAAAAAGGTGAAGGTCTGAGCAATGAAGTGCGTTAATATAAATAAAGCAAAATACTGCACAGAAGGCTTCTACATTGGCAGGATACATTGTGGGTTATAAAATAGCTAAAAACAACAAACCATACTCGGAAGGAGAGTTTGTAAAAGATTGCATGGTGAGTAAGTAACATTTTATGCCCCGAAAAAACTAAAGAGTTTGAGCCTGTCAAATATCGATAAAATATAAATATAATTACTTATCGCGAAAAATAATAACAACGCGAATTGATGCTATTGCATCAAACTTGTCGACTTAACTTAGGCAACGTATAGAAAAGTTTAAATATTTTTTCTGTGACTATTGATGAAAGTACGGATAGAAGTGGCACTGCTCAATTATTGATCTTCATTAGAGGAGTTGACGACGAATTCAATATCACTAAAGAGTTAGCTTGCTTGCAATCACTGAAATGAAAAACGACGGGCCAAATAATTTATAACGAATTTTCCGGAGGTCTTCAAAATTTAAATGCATCTATTTCAAAATTATGCAATATAACCACAGAAGGAGCCCCAAATATGGTTGGAAACTGCATTGAGAAGAATAGTGAGAACAAACGTCTGACTGAAAGAATTCAGTCAGGCATTGAAGAAACTTCACACAGAATTTGAAGCTAGGTTTCAAGATTTTAAGAATATTCAGTCGTCGCTTGATGTTTTTTCAATGCCGTTTAATGTGGACCCGGAGAATGTCCCTGCAGAAACGCAGTTGGAAATTGTTGAAATGCAATGCAGCCCCCATTTATAAAAAAATATTCTGAAATTCCGAAAAATTAGATTTTTATAGAACACTGCCGAAAACTGAATATCCAAAGATAATTAATCACGTCGTATGTCTGCGAACAGACTTTCGACCATGAAATTGCGGAAAAACTCAAGTCAGAAATCGATTAGCACCTTTTCTCGCTGCTAAGGGTTACTTCGTCGCAGCTCAAACCTGCATTTAAAGACATTATGGCCAATCAAAAACAATTTCATATGTCTCACATACCTACCATAATAGCAGGGCCTTCGAATAAAAGTTAAATAATTGTAATCTATAACTTATATTAGCGTTTGTGTGTAAAGTTTTGTAATTAAAATATGGATTTTAAAACAAAATGCATTTTGGCTATACTCATGGCCCTCCTCTGAAATTTCTTAAAACTATCTGGCCCCCCATGAAAAAAGTTTGCCCACCACTGTTATAGATAATATGTATAGTTACAAAATGGAAATAAAATACTTTCAAAAATACTGTAAGATATTACAAAATATTGTACAATAAGAAAAATATATATATTTTAGAAATAGAATATCAACAAAATATTAGCAACAGAATATATCTGAAAATCATTGATAAAAAAATATGTCAATCTGTTGCTTATCTGTAAAAATACAAGGCGAGTTTTTTTTTAATTTAAAATAGTTTTTCTCACTTTTTATTGTATTGGATAAATCGTTACACAGCTTTAGGCCTACATATTCATAATGGTGTTGAGCAGCTGTCGTGTTGCATCTAGGAACATATATGTTCCCAGATGTTCTAGGTCTTATACTTCGTGTTGAGGACACTTCAGATTCTTTAAAAACTGTTAAAATAGGGTTTTTTTTAAATAGCTTTGAAACCGACAGGACCTTAAATTTTTCAAAAAGTTCCCTGGTTGGGAAAATTCTTGGTTTTTTAATAATAACTTTGATGATCATTTTTTGAGATGTTACTATCGGATACAGTTTATTCTTATAGATGCTTCCCCATGCAATTATTCCGTACTGCAACACTGACTGTACAAGAGCAAAGTAAACCATTTTAATATTTGAAAGATCTAGGATATTTCTTAATCATATAAAAATGTAGGTAAGTTTTCTAATTCTTTTGACACAGTTTTCCACATGTTTGTTAAATTTTATGTTACTTTCTATAGTGATCCTTAGATATTTGACATCTGGGGTTTTCTTCAGGATTTTACAATTATCGTTACATTCTCCTTTACACGAACTACTGGGTACTATAACTCTAATATTGGAGTCAGAGACAGGATCATTAAGGTAAAAAGGTATATATGATGTTTTTTCTACATTAAGACTAAGTAAGTTATCATCAAACCATTCATTCAATATGTTAATGTCAGCATTCGCCTGACATTCGCAGTTCATTGAATGGATCTTTCAGTATACAACATTGTGGCAGCGAACGACGCAGCTATTTTGCTGGTGGAATCATTCCTATTGGCTCCTCGCACGCCAATAGCGATTCGAAAATATTTTCACCTAGTCATTGACAGCCGGTACGCAATAAGAACCATTCTGTTCCGAATTGCCGACGATGCAAAGGCTCGTAAATCACTATGTGTTCCTTCCACTTTTCCTATACAAATATTTTGTAAATATAAATTATGTTACGTATGTAATTGTTATAATAAACCTTAAGTACAGTGTTAATGCTTATTTGATTTATTTATACACAATCACACATTTTATCCCCCATAACAAATTTTTCGTAAATTTCTTTAATACATTAATTAATTTATTTTTAATTTTTCAGAAAAAAAATCGTATTAAAAATGCAAGTCGCAAAAGATGCACTAATTTTCATAGAAAAAAAAATAGAAGAAAACGGCATATTTAAATCATTTTTGGATTTATTGTCCTTCACAGCATTTCAACTTTTTGACCACTTTTGAAGTCTCTTTTGGTCCCACATTTGTTAGTTTTTGGCTCCATCCATCATTGTCCCTTTGCACAACAAGATCAGCCCATCAACCCTTTCAGTTACATCCAAACCATTGATCTATATAAAATCTAAACGATTAAAACATCCCAAAGCAATATTAAATATCATTTATTAAAATAAAATATAACCATTAGTTTGGTAAAATGCTATATCTGTATTGTTGTATCATTTTGTGCTTATCAACTATACAGTGCGTATTATATATGCTACGGATAAGCAATTTATAGTAAAGCTACATTACATAAATTTAATACATACAAACATTTAAATTTAGTATTGCTTTCAAGTATGTAGTTTAATTACAGAAGAATTATTTTATTGGGACTTGAAGTTACATATTATTACAAAAACAGACTCCAAAACAGTCTGGCTACAGAAAAAAATCCTAAAAAGATTAGTGTTTTATTGTGGGTTGTTATTTTAGAATTTATGTTGGCGTTATGTTTTCGATGACTCAGGGCCTTTGTCATCTTTGTGGATGCGGGGAGGAGGGTATTTTGAGGAAAGAAAGAAGATGAAGTTCTGAGAAGAAAAAATAGGTTTGAGGAGTGATTTTCCGAGAGAGTCCTGCTGGAGAGGTAAAAAGGATTCCCTTAACTAGTCTCTCCTAATCTGGCCTGCCATGCCTGGTGGGCAGATGCATCCATCACCAAGACCCGGACAAACATCAACTCATGAATCCCTGATAAGTCACCAAACATAGCAAACCACTTGGAGTGACCTACGGCAAAGGTGTTGGTTATCCAATAAATGCTTTCCGGGTTCGGCGGTACCCATACCGCCTCAGCCTTCAAAATGGAAATATTGGAAACAATTTGGTTAGAAGTCTCCAACTTGAAGATTGGTTGCTTGACAGAATTTAAACAATTCTTCAAATTTCAAGTTCCGTTTTTTACATTGTAATGGATTAATTGCTTCACAGAACTGATATAATAACAGCACTTGAATAGAATTTTCACAGAATTTGAAAATTAACTTCAAAATTTGATGAATTGTTCAAATTCTGCAAAACAACCCGCCCTACCTAAGATTTAATGAAAATTTACAAATAATAGATATGATTTTAGATTTTTACGTTAAAAAGTATTTTCATTATTTATTTTTGGGGCGTTACGCCATGTTGCGCTAACTTCTTCTTTAGCCAACGTTTCGGACAGCGTTACAGTGTCCATCATCAGGGCCGATGTGTGACACTGTAACGCTGTCCGAAATCTTGGCTAAAGGAGGAGGTAGCGCAACACGGCATAACACCCCAAAATTACAAATAATAGTTTAGGTTTAGAACATACGCTGTAAACATTAACTTAAGGCAAATTAAGCAATCTAGGAAGTAAGATCTACATTGATTGGAATATATCGCACCACATAATATGCAAGCCAAAAGGTCATGGAAAATTGTTATGCATTAATTTTATTTGTAAATATGCACAATGGGCATATAAATGTTACTATGGAGGTTCCAATTACAGATATATAAATAACTGATAAGGTGAACCAATTGATCCAAATGTCGACATGTTTTGTTATGTTCTTATAATGTGACCTTTCTAGAGACATGAGTTGTTCATGTTTATATTATATTATATTTTATCTCAACTGATGTATACCTAAAGATAGTGATCTGAAATCTAAAATCACAAAAATCAAGTTCCTGGAAGCCGAAATTCTGAATGTAAAAAATCATCCGCTCATAGGGCAACTGAAAAAAAAAATAGTTGACAGCTCAATCGCTATCCACAGAAAGCAACTTGCGAATTTCATTCACCGTCCACACACAGGCAACTTCTCAAAGACTACTTGTCAAGGGTGATGTAACCAGTCACTCGCAACTCGCAGTGCTAGTTGCCGCAGCCGGCAGGTCTGTTGCCAGGTTGACAGGTTGCCATGGTTGAGCCTCACAACCTGTCAAGTTTTCAAGTAATTTGCGATATGTCAGAGCAGGAAAATATTGTATGTTTATTGCCTTTTTTTGTTATCACAGTACCATAATCGTGGATTCTCACAATAATAATGAAAGCACTCTCTCTGTCTTATTTTATTGGCACCACATGGATACCAGTCCACTGCATTGCAAATATTTTTTTTTTATTACGGTGCTCCAGATTTTATGTCCGGGTTGAATCTTTCCCAAATGAAAGACTAAACCCTTCCACACACTTTTCCACAAATGAATATCTAGTAAATGAACGCAATGTAAGTGCACTATATAAGAATAAAACAATACAAGAACAATACGTCAATCCACCAGAAACATAATGGGAAAATATTTCACCGACTCCAGATATTTTCATATCAGAGGGTTCGGCTCTGATGAAATCCTAACTGGTCCGATAAATCCTACTGATCCCTCAATATAAATATTTAAAAAATCTTTCGTAATCCTACATGTATTTAAAATGACCGACTTTTGCATTTTTATGTACAAATTTTTTGACAAATCTAATACGCCTAAATTTTGAATGAGAGAGCTAGGTATAATGCCAGTAGCCGAAATAACAAATGGTAATATTTTTATAGTCTGAGAATGCCAAATTCTTTTAATTTCATTTCCTAAATCTGTATATTTTCTTATTTTTTCAGAAACAGTTTTCTGAATAGAATTTGGAATAGCGACATCAATGATATAAGTTATTTTCTTAATTTTGTCATGTAAAACTATATCGGGTCTATTATGACTAATTGTTCTGTCTGTCAGAATAGTTTTATCATAATAAATTTTATAAAATTCATTTTCTAAAAATGAATTTGGTTCATATTCATAATATGGTACATTACGGCAGTCAATCAAGTTATGTTTAATTACCATTATTTAATATTATTATTATAATATTTATATAGGTAAATAAAACATAAATTGTGTTTGTTTTATTTGCAAATTAATTGTTTTCTGGAAATTATTATTAACCCCTCAGACTAATTTGTATGCTTTTGGGAACAGCTCATATAGGTATCATTCAAATCTTTGTGACTCTTTTGTCACGGTGAGAAATATGACTAGAAAAATTTAAAAAGCGCACTTTATATTATTCAAATCTAAAAGTTAACCACAGAGAGATTAAAATGTACACCTCTATGAAACCAAAGTTTCCGACTACTATTTGAAAAATAAATTATGAAACTCTGTGAATTTCTTATGAATGAAATACAAAAATACGAGTTGGCAATAACGCTAATAATACATTTGTCTACCAATTTTTATGGTTGTTGTCATTAATTTTATTTAGAAAAAAACAAAGGGGAGCCATTTTTAAAACTTTTGTATGTTTGCAATCAAAATTTATATATATAAATCATTGACGATAATTAAATTTGAAAGCGTATTTCATCACCTTTCAAATACAGTTTTCGGATAAGTTCAGAAATATTCCATTTAATTGGATTTTATTGCAAAGTGTAAATATTCTGACCTTCGGACAGAATATGCAAGAGGCCTGAGAGGTTAAAGGATTTGTTCAGGTCATCTTTTAACAAACAAGCAATAAGCCTCTTATTTAAAAATGTTGCCGTCTAAGGATGCACTGCGAATGATTCTGGGGACATTTTCACAATCATGAACTGCAAGAAGGAGGAAACGTAAAGTTAAGAGCGTTTAACCAGCCAGCGGCCGAAAATCCACATTTCGTCGAAAGACGTTCTTACGATCGTACAGGGCGGTTCCAATGAGAAAGATTATTTACTCTCCGTACTAGCTTTTTAAAATTTTAACTCATTATCGATTTTATTTGCTTTAATTTATACCTACATCCAAAAATGCTGAAAGGTGTGTTGATAAAACTATTAAAATTATGTATGTCATTTTGTAATTATTTTTTGATCATAAGTATTTATCATTTTTCAATAATGTCTGAGCAAAATGTAAAAAAATCTTAGTCTATAAGTGCGCAAATAAATACACAAACGGACCAATTTTTGCCAAGAAACACATGTACGTATATATTTTTTAATGATTTTATTTAAACTAAAATTAAAATTCCGTAACAAACGTTTACCAGATAATGTATTGATTTATTTTACTGCATGATTATATGATTTGAAATACTTGTTGTATAATACAAAATTTTTTTGAAAATTTAACAAATCTGCCAATGACCTATGGTATAACCTAATTATACTAAAAATATACATTTTTTCTTAAAATTTAAAGCGTACGTTTTCTAGATAAAAGAATATTCTTTCGAAATCAATTCATAATTTTTTGTGGTAAAGAGTCAATACGTCTTAACCCTGATTTAAAAATGACATATCTCTGGTTTTACGCTCTTAAAAAAGGTATTTTTCAGACCAGTCGCATCCATGCATAATATCTGTATGATCTTTTCCACTCCAATAAGAGATATTTTCTCAATAGCAATATTGTTTCTATGTCTGAAAAAATTCCACTTTTTTTTTTACATCAGTTCCACACAGGAGGCCCTGAGGAAGATAATTCCCCCCAGGGCCTATGTCATCGTTGGGGATGCTGTGCAGATAGTCTTTTTAGAAAAGGAAGGAGAGGAAGTTCTGGGAAGGAAAAAGGTATGAGGATGGGTAGGAATCTGAAAGTCAGAGTGTCCAGGAGTGACGGACGTACAAATCCATCCTTCCCACTGTGGTGCAAGGTGATATTCCAATAGAGCACGGCTAGAGAAGTAAGAGGGACTCATGCAGCTGATAGGCAGACGCATCCGCCGCCAAGACCCGGACAAACCTCACCCCATGAACCTGGGCACCCCTGCTAAGTTACCAAACATAGCAAACCACTTGGGGTGACCTAAGGCAGGGTGTTGATTATCCAACAAATGGTTCCCGGGTGGCAGTATCCATAACCGCCTCCCAAATCACAAACATTGGTACTTGATTATAATAAATCTTCTATTAATATAAAGAAAAGTATCTATGCTCTATGGCAGGCAGGCGGGTGACCGAAATTGATGTAATTTTGGACACTTGACCTTCAAAACAAGAGGAAGGTCACTGTCTAAGTAGGATTTCACAAAACTCTGCATTAACGGCAACACCAGGGACTTCAGCTAAAGAGCACCACTTACCCGCCCTGGTATAAGTAACAAATGGTTACTCCTTCAAGGTTCTCGCACGATTCAAAATTTTTTTTTAAACGATGCTACATTTATTTATTTTGAACGAATCTAGACCTCCAGTGTCCCTGCATACGTTGTTAGAAAGCAGTATGCAGCTAAAGAGAAACATGGAAAGGTCAAAGTTCACATCAAAGAGAAACAATGCAGAAGCCATTGCATCATAATGGATTTTGGGTTTCATGAACCCCAATTTAGAAATCCTGGTATAAAATAAACAATAGAATATCTATAAATGCCTGTGGCACTGTGCGGGCGGCGCAAAAATGATTTTTATTAATTTCATTCCGAGATTCATGAAATTTTGCACAATTGACCTTCTAAACAAGAAAAAGGTAAGTTTTATAAAATTTCTACATGAAATTTCATAAAACTCTGTAAAGTGCGGGGGGCAACGCCGGGGGCTTCAGCTAGTTGTTTTTTTTTTATATGAATACCGCACAAGAGTCCCAACTGCTCCCGTCTGAAGCCAGTGAGACTATGGCATCATCAAATAAAGGTATTTTGTGAGGCTGAGGGTAGTGGGGAGGGGAAGGAGATATGGAAGAGGAAGGTGGGGAAGTACCTGGCTATTTAGATCTGGTTACCAAACACGGCTAATGCCATTTCATGCCGTATCATGTAAATTCTATGTTCCAATATGCACACTTCGAATAATTTATTTATCATTGAATCTATTATAAGGTATGGAATTACAGACTGGGGACTTTCCTGTAAAACAAATGAAAATCATGTTCAATCAGTTCAAAATTCGTTAGTTAAATTATTAGCGCATAAAAGTTTCTACGAACAAAGGCATAATGTTCCGTACTTTTACAAAAATCTCAAAATTCTCTCAGTAAGATAAATTCTGGGGTACAAAATTATATTTCAGCATATGAATAGCCCTATATACATACATAAACTGGACCATATTTACAATACTTGTTTTATGATAAATGAAGGACTAATTGTACCTAAGCACTTAAACAAATATGGACTACATGATACCAAATTGCTTAAATATGTTACCTGCTGAAATTAAAAAATGTACAAATGGTAAAAAAATATGATGTTGAAGAATTGGCTCGCCGAAAGAAATAATTTGTATTAGACTCTAACACAAAAAAGTCTAACGGCAAAATAAAGTAAAATAAGTTTTTTTTTTTAATCTTCAAAGTAAAAGCACCAATTGACAAACTACTAAAAAATAGTTTATTGGGACTTTTGTTTTTTCTGTAAAACATTTAATTTTTTCCTGTCATATTGTATTACTTTGTCTTTATAATAAATAAATAATTTTTTTTTTTTTAAATAAAAAATAATAAAAAAATGTACGCAGAGGGAAAATTCGGAGAACATTATTTAGTGCCAGACAAAAATATTATAGTTAAATATTAATGTAAACCATCCCGTATGCACTGAATGCAATCCGCATATTACAGCTACACCGGGTCCCAAAGAAGAATGCAGAGGAAATTAAAGGTAAAATGCAAATATGTAGTTTTTTTTTACATTACCACCATACAGGAGGCCCTGAAGAAAATAATTCCCCTCAGGGCCTACGTCATCATTGGGGATGCTGTGTGGAGGGTCTTTTTAGGAAAGAGAGAAGGTGGTCTGGAAAGAAAAACGGTATAAGGGGTGGGTAGGAATCCGGGGGTCAGTGTGTCCTGGAAATACAGACGTATGATCGAGCGAGGCGACGCTCCGACGGCTCGCCACATAATAGATGGGCAAACATATTCACCGCCAAGACCTAAACAAACCTCACTACATGAACCGGGCACCCCCGCAAAGGTAGTGAGTAGTGAACCACTTGGGGTGACCTATGGCAGGGGTGTTAGTTATAGAGATGCCATGAATATTCGGCTACTATTAGGTATTTGGCCTATTTGCCTATTTTTTTTACTATTCAGTATTCGGCCGAATATTGCGAACCATTCGGCCGAATACCGAATACCAAATGATGAATAAAAATGCATATAAATTTAATATTTCTTTTCATTATATTGCCAAACAGGTGATTTTATATTAAATGGTGTCATTTCCTAAAGCTTTTCGCGAACAACAGACATGTTACACATTATAAGTAACACAATTTGATGGAACAATTAACAAATAATGCGTGTTGTGACTCGACCTGCACGCAAATGAAACAAATATATAATTACCACACGAACTTCAATGATGCAGGTCAGAACCTGTCACCCGCGAAATGTACTAAGTATCGCCGAATATTCGGTACTCGGCAAAATCACTATTCGTAGCATCTCTAGTTAGTTATTCGATAAACAGCTTCCGGGGCGGCGTATCCACCTCCAAAAACAATTTATATTATTAGACAACAACAAAAATTCGAGAAGACTGCACGGGAAAGGCAAAATAATTCCCAGTGCAAACAGTCATAATTTTTTTGAAATAATTTGCAGTTGCGTGTTTCCGAAATAAATTGTGATAAGGAAAACGATCATCTGTGCTATGTGAAAGCTTTTGCAGTGAAGCTTGAGATATTATCTATCTGGTTTATCCACTGGAGCGATAATGGTCGACAAATGGACCACTTTCATTTTTCTGCGATTGACAGGTGTCAAAAATTGGACTACTAATTATTTAAAACATTTCCCCGGCCAGCCATTTATTTTAAAACGAAGCTATTGAAATGCTTTATCTATAATAATGACCATGGATGTCGCGAACTTCGTAGACTATTTTAGAACGACGTTAAAAAAAAAAAAATTCCGAATTTTTTGTCAGCTATTTACAGATAAAATTAAGTCCTTTTTCCATAGATATGCACCTTTCATTATCAAGTATATATACCACAGACAACCTACAGAAATCGAAAATATTCTATGTTGACTCGAATAAGTACCCCTCATGGCAGTTTCAAGTAAAAAAAACACGCCGGATTCGAGCATTTATAAACTTAACAATTTTTTAATATTTTTTTTTATAAATCCTACAAATTTGAGATAAAGGTTAAAATACAGGTTAATTCATTGGCTTTATAGCACTATAGTAAGTTTTTATGTCTTCATGTTAAAATTCGAAGACATGATTTTTTTTTATGTCGACGAAAAATTTAAAAAATGGTCTTCTGGGAAATCTCGAGCAATCGAGGCAAATTTATTTATTTCGCGAGATCGCTCCGGTGGTTATCTGACAAATTTATTAAACTGTTGCAAACCAGACACAATTTATAAGTTAGAAACAAGGTTTCAAAGAAAGTTTGCAGCAATATCCACAGATGTCTCTCAGATCGAAAGAAGTGCTCATCCAACTGAAAATACATTCCTACAGAGCATGCACAGCTGGACAAAATCTCAACTAACTAGGCACAATCATGAAACTGGAATGCGAAAAAAAAAAAACTTTTTATTTCTTACCAAATTTTTGATTTCTCTTCGGATGCAGCACAATTTTTTATTCATTTTAACACCTCATGGTAATTTGTTCGCTTTTCGGAACAACTCATATAGGTCTCAGAAATTTTTATCTCCCTTACTATCATAGTGAAAAATATTATCAAAACGATTTTAGATAGAGAAAACACCAAGCTTTATATTCAAATATAAAAATTAACCACAAAAGAAGTTATATGTACACTGTTATGAAACAAAAGTTTCAGACTGCAATTTGAAACTTTGGATATTTTTTATCAATTATTATAGTAGGGGAGGAAATAACGCTAAATGGGTAGTTACTCGAGCGTTGTGGAGACCTATTGGATTGCAAAGATTAGATGCTAAAAAGAAAAAAAGTTTATGTGATGTATGCCATTTCAGTGGTGGGGGGAGCGAGTATAAATTTTCAAAAATGTAAAAAAAAATCGTCACAATGACTTACTAGAGCGCGTCAGATATTAATAGCGTATACGCCCTACGTGTTTCTGGTAATGGAGAGATATTAATCTGACGAGTTGAGTGGTGGGGGTGGCCGTATGAAGAGGTAGAAAATTGAAAAAAAATGGATTTATTCGAGCGTGTCAGATTAAGGTAATGTGAGTTAATTACATGCAGAAAAGTTTAGATTTCAATAATCTGACGATTTGGACGTAACCTAAACTCGTGGCAGATTTTTGAAAATGTAAAAAAAAACCGTGACCTTGACATACTCGAGCGCGTCAGATTTTTATACAGACGGTTCAGTTTGATGTCCTTGTTGTGCTGACCTATAATCTGACAATTATGTGGAGGGGTTTTCTTAATCTGACAGTTTTAAGTTCTTTATTTTATTTTTTATTACTGAATAGAATTACAATGAACAAAAAATAATATATACCTATTATAATGATAAAAAGAAAATCGCTTAATTAAACTTCTTAAAAAATTCACTTATTAAATTTCTTTACACAATGAATAAACCAAAGCGTTGTACACGAACGCGCGGCCTAAGGGCCTCCGGCTTTGCCACAGAATATAAAACAAGCAAGCGCCTATCAACGTACGACTTAACCATAGACATGAATTTTACTAGACCTGCCCTAAGTGATAAAAGCGGTCTGCGTATATATATAAAGAGGAAAGATTTGATTGTTTGTTTGTTTGCATTGAATAGGCTCCGAAACTACTGAACCGATTTGAAAAATTCTTTCACTGTTAGGAAGCTACACTATCCCCGTGTGACATAGGCTAAATTATATTTTCAAAAAAATTAGGGATCCTTACTAAAACTCCAAAAATGTAACACAAGGTGTTAAAAAATTAAATAAAATATTATTTACATCGCGTGCGCTGCGAAAACTATTGATGATAGAATAAAATAATGTAGTACGACTTTGTAGAACACATCATTATTTACAAAAAAGGTCGCGACAGCATATGTCTAACTATTATAGTTATGCCACGATAAGTGTTCTTTTATTTTAAAAATTTAATTAAAATGTCACCGCTTGAAAGGGCTCTTTATTTGTATCTTGATTTTAATCATTATCAAAATAAATTACTTTATATTCAAGACAGCTTCAATACCTTAATTTAACTTTTTGAATTATTCAATTCGGATATTTCATTCGAAAGATATCTCGAGTTTAAAAATTTTAGTATTAGAAAAAAGTTGCGTGGTCACGGTCACCCCGCTCGGCTACGGGCCGGGTGGGAGAGGAGTCAAGAAATGAAGTGCCGCGCGGCCAGGCGAGTATAACACCGATCCAAAAAGTCAACCGAATCTTTGGTGATATCATAAGTCACCTTCGATTTGTTTATGGTCCCCGGATAAGGTACGGTACGGTACAGTACGATACAGTGCGGCTATGGTACCCGGCTAGGACTGAATATTTGGAACGCGGAAGGGGGTTGGCGGGACGGGGGAGCGGGAGAGCGGAGGCGGGGAAGGTGGAAGTAGAATGCTGGAGGGGAACGCACGGGAAAGGACATGCAAGGAGAAACATTTCATTTCTATGAATATGGCATTGCAACATTGACAAGGGCTATATTATATTTTCAAAAAATTAGGTCTCCTTACTAAAACTCCAGTAATGTTACCCAAGGTGTAAAAAAAATAACTAAAATATTCTTTACATCGCGTGCGCTGCGAAAACTATTGATGATAGAATTAAATATTGTACTACGACTTTGCAGAACACATCATTATTTACAATAAGTGTCGCGACAGCATATGTCTAACTATTATAGTTATGCCACAATAAGTCTTATTTTATTTTTTAAATTTAATTAAAATGTTGCTGCTTGAGTCGTAGTAATTTTTCAAATCGGTCCAGTAGTTTCGGAGCCTATTCAAAAGAAACAAACAATCAAATCTTTCCTCTTTAAATATAGGCAGACCACTTTTATCACTTAGGGCAGGTCTAGTAATATTCCTATGTCTATGGAGTCGAGAGTTAGTAGGCAGTTCTCAGCGCCGTCAGCCGCTGTACGCTCCACACTCAGTGATGATTTTAGCTTCTTCGGCATGTTGAAATCGTCAGATTATATTATTTCTGTGATCCTTACATTATTTCCTTCGAAATAAAAAAAAAATTAACCGCGCTCGAGTAAATCCACGTGACGTTTTTTTTTTGCAACTTTGTGACTCGCTAATTTTCTTACGTCAAGTTCAAATCGTCAGATTATTGAAATGTAAACTTTTCTGCATGTAATTAACTCACAATACCTTAATCTGACACGCTCGAGTAACTACAGGTATCGATTTTTTTTTACTAATCTGATCGGTTGCCCTAGCCGCACCCACCAATATTATTGGTTCATAAATGGTGGTAGTCCATAGCAGGGTCGGGAGGTATCTCCCCTTAGTTAATCTGACGCGCTTAAGTAAATCCCAAAATCCCTGCTCCGCCTCCCCTACTATTATTATATGGAATGAAAAAAAAGTAAAGTGAGAATAATGTTTATAAATTTGCCCAATAAAATATGCTTTTTTTTATCAGTAATTTTAGTTAGAAAAGCGTAAGGTGGGTCATTTTGGTGGAATTTATTTTTATTTTTGCAGGTAAAATTTTTATATTTAAATAATTAAATATTTATTTCGAATTATAAAATTTGAAAGCGTATTTTATCATCTTTCAAAAACAGTTTTTATTTTTCAGAAATAATCCATTGATTTGGATTTTATTGCAAAGCGAAAATATTTTGAACCTCTGACAAGTCCGAGGCCTAAGATTAAGACCCTACAAAAATTTTGTTAATATTGTTTGGTCTATTTTTTACAATTATCTTTTTAACAGCATTTGCACGCTTTAGGTTGGGTTACTAGATTTTGACGTAAAATAATAAAAATCTTAATTTTTCGATGTAGATTTTAAGACGTGAGCTGTGAATCATCTCTTTTATCGTCAATTATGATCAACTGTTTGTTTGACTTTGGCGTGATAACACTATTTGAAGTCTAGATAGAAAACAATCAAAACTAGAGTTTGATTTGAATAATAATAACTATAAAAAATCAAATAAGAGATTGAGGCGAAATCTGAAAAGTTGAAGGGATTTTAATAAACTGTAGGAGGAGTTCTACAAGTAAGACATATTTATACTTAAAACTATCGTGTATTAAAAAAACATTTATAAAATAGTTAACACAATATTCCGAGTGTCAATATCATTGACTTTAGTTTCTATTCATGACAATTACAATATTGTATATATTTATAATATTGAAAACGAAAACATCTTTATAAGCCGGTATCGGATAAAATTTTTCACTTAACACTTCACTGATAACATTTTGAACGATGAGAGAATGGAAAGGTCTTGAATCAGTCACACTTGAATCAATTCCCCGAAAAGGGGAAACTATCACGGTACAGTGCCACAACGTCACTTGGTACAAGCGAGACCCGCTGGTTTGGTGCCGTCAAAACTAAACGTCTGATTTACACGAATAAATAAGCATTGTGTATTGACTAATGAGTGGATTGTTCATAAAGTAGAGTCTCGGAATCACGATGAGCTGCTGTTGTCTCCGTTGTCGTGGAAGGAGTTGCCGTTGACGGAGAATGGCGCGCCCAACCCGTACAGGTGGCCGCTCGAGCTCTCGATGTTGTCATCGAAGAAGATCTACAACATACATATAATACATGAATCAAACAGCTTCCGAACTATGCATATAGCCGTGGAAGAAATTGCCATTGTAACTAACTAACTAACCATCACGCCGTTTCCCCGCAGGGGTAGGCAGAGAGGACGGACCGCCACACAACTCGATCTTGGCACACACTCTTTGCCTCGTTCACATTCATACATCGTCTCATACATGCTCTTCTATTATTCCGACTCTTCACATGGCCCGAATCAAGTATCTGATTCACTTGGTCGTGCCATGCTTCCTCGGGCGTCCCCGACTTCTTCTACCATTCACATTTGCATCATATATTCTCCTTACACTCCTTTCCTTGTTCATTCGCTCTACATGCCCAAACCATCGGAGAGTCCCTTTCTTAATCTTACACATCACGCTTACATCAGCCTTGCATTCTTTGCGGATATCCACATTTCTCTCACGATCGTACATGGTTTTACCACACATTCGCCTCAGGGATCTCATTTCTACAGCATTCAGTCTGCTTTCATCCTTCCTCTGCCAGTTCCATGCCTCACTGCCATACATCAGGGTAGGTACCAGCACTCCATTATGGACGGCTAGTTTCGCGTCTTTGGACAGTTTTTTATTACCGCCAACGGCATTCAGTCCTCCATTAATGGAGTTACCGGCATTCACCCTTCTTTCAATATCTCTATCAGCCTTCCCATCTTTCGTAAACATACTACCCAGATACACAAACTCATCCACCTGCTCCAAGTATTCATCATTCACAACTATATTGCATACTGTTTTCGTACTCTCTCTTTCAAACACCATGACTTTAGACTTACTTACTGCCATTGTAAAATTTGGAAAATGGCACGTCCAGCCCGTAAAGGTGTTGGCTCGAGCAATCAAACAATACTATGAAACCCTCTTAAGAAGTTTTTCAAGGGACCGGAAAAAACAAACTTCTTAAGCAGGAAAACCTCAAACATGGGAAAAATTGGGCCGAAAGACACATTCTAAAATCGCTCGATACTTTAGTATTATGTCGAGGGATATCAGGTAGATGCGCAGGCATCGATGTTACAAAAGTAAACTAGTAATTATCACACCGTGCTGTCGTCAACATCTTATGAACAGTGCATTATCATGTTAGTTAAATTTTTTTCAATTAGGTTCATTATAATATCAATTTTATTTACAAAAAAAACTAAAACTTAAAACAAAGGAATTTTGGCGTGGAGCTAGCGGAGTAAAAACAAAAAAGGCTCGGAGTGGAAAGAGTTAGTATAAAAATCTTCACCCTGCAAGGTGCAGCTCAACCAAACTGGATTCCCTGATAGGCTGAAGCCATGAGGTGCAGTAGCATCTTCCAAGAATGATATTCTCAGTTGCGGAATGCACTCAACAAGAAAGACTATTACCTCTTTAATCTTGAAGAAGGCCATCCCCGTGAGGAGCGAATCCGAGCCGGCCTGGTGTTGGGGGCCTACTCGGCGCAGTTCCAGCTGCTCCGCTACCTCCTGCAACCCGCCCTTCAGGTTCTTGCACAACTTCATGAGGTACTGCGGACAATGGAGAACAACAGTGTTGGAATCATTGCATTGTATTAACCAACCACTCAAGCCTCGAGTCTATTTTGTCGGAAGGTCAAAATGTTTCAACTTTTTTTTTAAATTTGTAGCTCCACACAGGGGAAGTGTGTAGAAGAAAATACAGACCCCCAGGGCCTATGTCATCTTTGGGGATGCTGAGGAATTTTTTAATGAAAGGAAGGAGAATTTCGAATAAAATCCGAATAAATGGAATATTTTACAACCCATCCGAAAACTAGAAACTATTTTTGAAAGATACATACAGTAAAACCCCTATTTTACGTTTTTTAAGGGACCGAAAAAAAAAAACCTAAACGGAGGGAAAATGTAAATGGGGGTATTGAAGAAAAGAACATTTTAAATTTTGTTTTTTATTTATTCAATCATGTATATTGGTGAATTGAAGAAAAGAACCCTTTAAAATTTATTTTTTATTAATATAATCATGTATATGGAGAGAAAAATGTTATTCCAACAAAAGAAGAAGCAATAAAGTACATTGAGGGTCTTAAAATCTATTTTTCCAGCATTGTTTGCTTTCAAGACGAAACTTTTAAATGTGTATACACGATTGAAATAGAATTAGAACAGAAAAAAATGTAACAAACTAATCTATGTGATTTTTTAAATAAAAAATAAAATGTTCTTTTCTTTAATACGTGAAAAAATAGGGGGTATAGATATTCTAAGTAAATTCGTCAAAATACGATATATTTCCGCATAAATCGAAATTTCGCGGCCGACTCTCTAAAAATATATAAAAAATAAATAAATATATATAACCTCTTTGAAATAAATTTGTAAAAATTCCGCATGATGTCCGGGTAAATTAAATTTTCGCGGCTGATTTGTAAAAATATGATAAATTTTCTCGTAAATCGAATTTTTGCAGCCGATTTCCGCCGCAGCCGGCCATTTAAATTCATATGTGCGAAGTAAATTTGTAAAAATACGACATTCTAGTGTAAACCGATTCAATTTAAAACTAACCAACTTGTTTTATCAACTTTTTCGAGAATGTTCCTTTTCTCGCACTGAACTGACAGTTTTTCTTTGTTGAGACATTACGAACATAATTAACTTAACAAAAACAAAACAAGAAACGTAAAAACTGTGTATAATGTCGGAAAAAGGCGTCTCAAATCACAAATCGAGTCAGAACCAAATGACAGATGCGTAAATAAACAAACTGACAGATGCTGTAGCATTTTAAACATGGCTAAAGTTGAAAGATGTCGGCCAATCGCCGCGTTGCAAGCAGTACGCCGACCAATAACGGCCGGCTAAAAATGGAAAGATGTCGGCCAATCACCACGTTTCGCGCAGTTTGCCGACCAATCACTGCTTGGCCGTGTCAAGCGCGCGTAACTTACACATTTTGAATATTTTCGACGTAAATTGCGGGAAAAAAAACGTAAAAAAGGGGGTATAAATGTACTAAAATATATCGGGACCGAAATAATTACACGTAATTGGCGGGAAAACGTTAAATCTGGGGACGTAAAATTCGGGTTTCACTGTAATAAAATACGCTTCCAAATTTTATAAAAGTTTGGAATTCAAATATAAAAGATTTAAAAATGGCTCACTCCAACAAAAATTACTGATAACGAAAAACAATGACAACACACATTTTATTAGGCAAACATATCATTTTTTTGTCATTTGAAATAAAAATAATTAATAAAAAATGACAATTTTTTTTTTAAATCGCAGTCGGAAACTTTGGTTTCATAAAGGTGAAAAATTAAATTATTTTTTGGATAATTTTTAGGTTTGAATATGAAGCGCGGTATTTCCTCTTTCTAACACAGTTTAGATCATATTTCTAACCATTGTAGTAAGGGAAACAATGATTTCTATAAGACCTGTATGAGTTGTTCCGAAAAGCGAACAAATTAGCCTGAGGTGTTAAGAGATTCATGCTTAAGTCGTTAGAATAATGTTTGGCAGATTAACCAGTGGCAAGAAAACTAAGAAAAATAAGCAAAGTGATCCTAGATTCCCGATTAATGCGAAAAACAATAAGTGAGGTTGAAAAATATTAGCGATCGGTTTACTCGGTCTACAGACGTAGTTGACTTACATAATGTCCATAATTAAGTTGTTGAAAGAACAAATGTAATGTAAAAGTCCTAATTAATCTTGGATGGAAGGAAAATCTGATTAGAGTCAATACTCTAAGATTTCGTAATGAGAGGGTGGTCTTTATCCAGTGAAGAGATGGGAATAGGATGAATAGAAGACGACGTACCTTAACATCATAGACGGTGGGGAAATATAGTCGGAGGCTCTCGAAGAAGTCACTCTCATCCTGAGGCAGGTGCTGGTCTGTGAGAAGCTTCAGGAGGTAGCCAAAGTCATAGCCTGAGTGGAAACTGAGCCATTTTATGTTGTCCATTAGGACGATTCCTGGAAAAAGAAAATAAATGTTTTGTTTTGAATTAAATTCTTACATTCTTATATTCATACATCCTTCTCAAATGGGTTCCTCGTTGTTGAGGATCGTGACCCCTACTCTAATTTCCATGGTGGACAAGGCTCCTCCATTCTTTGCGATTCTGTGCTGTGTGCAGAGCCAAGGGCACCGACATACCAGACATCAGTGATCACTTCAGCGCATTGGTGACCTTCCTCTGCTTCTTCCGCCTTCCATTTTGCCAGTGATTATTTTCTCCAAATTGGAGGCCTCAGTTTAGCGAGCAAAGTGTGCAATATATCTTAAGATACGTTGTAGACAGATAGTTGTGAATGGCACATTTGTGCGTCTGGTTGCCCACGTATTTATATAAATAAATATTATGTTAGTTACTTGAGAATACTAAATTGAATCACATTACTATTAAATTATCAAAATTAATCTTTTTTTATTTTTTAACAAGCTAATGAAACCTAAAATATAAATGGCAGTTGGTGGTTTATTTGTTATTAAAATATATTAAACTAAATAAGCAGAAAAAGACAAATTACCGGAGGTCATGAGAAGTTCTGCAAATTCCAGTGGTTCTATTCCGTCTTCCTCGTGTTTTCTGAACTGAAGGCCAGAGTTCTGCAGTAAATCTATGGAGTCTTGTGCATACATGTCTTCTCTGAAAATACAAACAAATACATTGACGCATTGTGATTTGGCATTACTGTGAGTAATGGCCTGTTCCCACTGCGCAAGTAGTATAGTCGACTAGCGAGTTACTCGCTACTTGACTGACCGAAAAGCGTTTGCATTACGGTCAAGTAGAGTACATTAGTACGCAGCGCGTTGCAAGATGATGGGCTGCTAAGCAACAAACTAAGTACGCTAATTAAGCTGACTGTAATGCTTATTTTAGAAGAGGTGGAACAATAAATCAGTGAGATGAAAATAAATAAACTATGGACACGAAAAGAGATTAATAGCAGCATAAATAAAGAATTTTAGAGTAGCATCTTCGCTCCAACGGCACAACATATTCGACGGGTTCGCGGATGTCAATGCACAGGGATGCATGATGGGGGGCACTACTCGCCTGAAAAAATAGAAAGAAATGGATTGACTTTACTAAAGAACTGACTAAACTCTCTCTCTTTGGTGGCGCTACAGCCCATATCGAGCTTTGGCCTCCTGCAACATTCGCCTCCAACTCCTCCTGTCCTCATCGGCTGACTTTCAGTTTGGTACCAGGAGAAGCTGTGCTGCATCCCTTCTTACCTCGTCTTCCCACTTTTCTCCTTCCACCTGACACCTGTCCAGTCATAATTCTTTTTGGGACGCTTGCGTCCGGCATTCTCTATACATGCCCAGCCCATCTCAATCTGAGGAGACTCATATGGGCTGAGTTGCTCGGGGCCTGATATATTTCATACAGTTCTTTGTTGTGCCGCCGGATGCGCCACTGTTCCCCCTCTTTCACGGGTCCATATATTAACTGACTAAACTACTCTACTAAAATTGTGGTGTTGAGATGCGTTTTGTTACTAATATACTCGCTACTCGACTAAACTACTTGCCCAATGCGAACGGCTCTTTACAGAAAATAATTAGGCACTGGTACAAGGCAAATGGTTCTCACAATAATATACTGTAGATAGAAATTTGTAACTGATTAACACTTTAAAAAAAGTATGTATATGCTATGGTAGACATAGAAAAAAAAAAAACCATAACTTGTATGGAAGTTTAATTTCATCTGAATTATTTGTAATATTAATGCTGTTGGATTTTTACAATGTACTTCATATAAAAAGGAGATATTAACATGAATCAATTTATCGCTTTAGGTACTATAAAGAAGATAAGAATTTATTACCGCTCATTTCCAATAATATGTGCATTTAGTTGAGACTAATTTCATTCCAAGAAAACAGTTTGTTTTTATAGATTGACCGATTTTCTCAAGTTTAGACTGGATATATACAGAAGTGGGGTATTCAAGTCAATAGAATTATAAATACGTAATATGTAGTTTAAAAGTGAAGATAATTTGATACTTATTAATTTAATGTCTGCAAAATTCAGACCTTGCTTTGCTGAGCAACATTATACAACAATTTCGATGACATATGACACAAAATGATCATAACCCAACATTAGTTATACACTGAGCACATTTGGAGTAAGAAAAATGTAGATGCAATTTTGCAACATAATTTTTTTTTTATCATACAATGCCACTGATCACACCGCTGCACGTCGCAATGGGATCTTGTGATACGCACTCTGTTTTGTCTGTTACCATGCTGCTGAAATGAGACAGAATGCACATCGTGTGACCCGCTAGGCTGTCCCCAACAACTCAGCTGTGACATGTGATAGAAAAAATTACTTTTGTTTTTAATTGAAGAAAATACCGTCAGACAGCAAAATGACATCTACATTTATTTCTCCAAAATAATTCTCAGGATTCACTGGTTAAAAATCCTTCGGGGACGTGCTGTTACACTCCATTGATAACTATTATAACAACAGTTGGTCAATTATAAAAATCAGAGTGAATTCACATGCGGTTGAAGTGAAACCTTCTAAAGTAGACAAGAGCGGGGAGACTGCAAAGCTTTTTTTTTTTCAATGTGAAGGATGATTTTTCCATATTTTTGTTGTCAAATTCCAGTGCACCTTTTCCTATTAATTTGGTCATCTTATTATTATTTGTGTTTTGTTCTTCGGAGTCGCTAGATGTCGCTTTCTTTTGTGTTTTCTTTGCCTGTTCATTTTGGAGTGTTTTGAAGATTGGATATTGATTTTACAAAAATATTTTTTTTTTGGATTTTGTAAGATTTGATCCCTGGTCAGCTGAATGCCTGCCGCTAAGGTTCATCAGGCGCTTCACACCTCTAGACCAAAGGAGGCTTGTGTGAGACCTTGGATTTATCATATTATATTAGAACCGAGTACCCGTGAAATTAATAAATATTTTATTGCTATCTCATTTTCTTGCAGGCTTAATCCTATAGACGTATGTGTTTGTCTCTTTTTAGTGTCGCTCGCTTCCGTTTCATCGAGTTTCAAATCACAATAGTGCTAAAGAAGTTTCAGTAACTTGAAAAATCGTAACTGAACTTCAACAATGGTGGACATAAAATGAATAAGTAACAGTTGCAACCGTTAAATTTAATTTTCTGTGATTAATAAGAAGTGTAAATAAATAAAGTGATACATACTGCAGATTAAATTTGAAATTGAACTGCCAGGTGGTGTAGCCGGGAGGGGTTTTACCGTTTTCATCCATAAAGGTGAGTCCCAGTTGTATTATCCGTAGCAAGTCCACATTACATCTGCAATTTTAATCAGAACATGTAAATAACTGACTTATATAATGCCTCATTAACTGATGTTTTCAACTTCTTCACAAGAATTGAGATTTTCAGATTTTGTCAATGTCGGGGACATCATCAGTCTGTGATATCAGATAATTTTAAAGGGAGAATTAATTTGGTCAATTTACCATTTCATGTAAATAACATGAAACTATTTAATCAAATTCTATCAAACTTTAAAAGGTTGCATTCAAAATATAATTGGATCGTTTTAAACCATAGTGAACTAACTCACTTTTTGCAGTTTCTGAGTTGGAACTTGAAATGAGGGCTTCAAAAAGTGAGTTAGTTCACTATGGTTTAAAACTCGGCATCCCGAATTTCTACAATTAATAACATACTTTCCCTGAACACTTTAAGTTAATTAGCTTTTAAAAAAACAGGTCATTTTTTAAGAAAATATCTATACATCTTCCACGTCAAAATGGTAATTACATGAAATTCCCTCGATAGAAAAAAATCACAAAGTATGGTCCGAAAGTTATTATAAACACGTTTCATTCTGTCATTTTACAAGTTATATGTATGAAAACTTCAGTGTTCTTAATATGCTCCTTCAGACATTTCCCACAAGATTTGCTCTATTTTAAATGAGTTGTGTTTTATTAAACATTTTCACAATTTTCATGTAATTATTATTATTTTTAATATTAGCGCACTCCCACTAACATTTGTATTTAAGTATCTCCCGTTCTTCTTTTCGAATGCTTACTAACGGGCCGTAAGACGATCCAATTCAAGTGGTCACTATCCAAATATATTATGGGTCATCAAAAACTATCTGCATACATAATATAATACTTCTGTGCAGAAAAATATTATAATATTTGCGTACCTGAGAAGTTGATATTGGTAATCCGCAGTAGATCTGAACTCTCCTATAGGTCTAGCCACTACTCCGGGGAACTCTGTGTCCATGGCCACCCAATGGTATTTCTTCACCACCTTCAATCAAAATAATCAACAATTTAAACCATCATCACATCATTTATCCCATTGAAGATTTTCCACAATATACTTATGCCTAGGACAATACAATATTGTAATGCCCCAGCTCTGGACCCATTGTCCCAGGTGAACAGAAGTTTGGACAAGATAATGTGTCAAGGCCGCACAGACAAGATAGGCAGTCGCTCCGCATGTACGTATGTATCTCGAGCTTGATCGTAAATCCATTTTCGCGGCATCACATATGAAATACAGCCAAATTCTTGAATTGTACCATTGTCCTGTCTTGCACTGAGGCTGTTCATGGAGCTGAGACAATATAATATTGTCCTCGTGTGAACTAGGCACAAATATAGAGTTCCGAGACGCAGTCAGAGAAACAGTGAGTATATGTATCTATCGTATGTACATTTACTTAGTGCATAAAGCGTCACACCATCACGTTGCTACTAATACACCGTCGACATAGCCGCTTTGCTCAGAACTCTACCTTTAGAAACATTTCAATGCTTTCGAAACTTCATGAATGATTGATGCTTCATTCCAAATTTAATTTGGGAGGCGGGTATGGATACCGCCGCTCCGGAACCATTTATTGGATCACCAACACCTCTGCCGTAGGTCACCCGAAGTGGTTCGCTGCATTTGGTGACTTGAGTGCCTGGGTTCATGGAGAGAAGTTTGTCCGAATCTTGGAGGCGGATGCTTCTGCCCACCAACTGCATGGCAGGCCAGATCAGAAGAGACTTGTTGAGGGAGATATTTTGACCTCTTTAGCAGGATTCTCTCGAAATGTCTCCTTGCACCGAAGTGGGAGTTAGATTCATACATCCGTCACTCCTGGATACACTGACCCCCAGATTACAATTTCCTTGCAAGAACTTTCCATCTTCCTTTCCTAAAAAGACCCTCCACAAGCATCCCCAAAGATGACATATTCCCTGGGGGAAATATTTTCCTCCTGGGCGGAACAAATGTAAAAATAAACAAAAATTTTAACAAAACAAAAAACAACTTCAAAAATGCCCTAAAAAGTAAAAAAATAATTTCGTACGATTGTTATTTTTGGAGTCGGTATCAGCCAAGGTAACTATATACATAGGTAGTTATAGGTGAGATGTGGAGATCTTGGCTGACACCGACTCCAAAAATAACAATCATACGAAATTATTTTTTTACTTTTTAATGCATTTTTTAAAGTCGTTTTTTGTTTTGTTAAAATTTTTGTTTATTTTTGATTTTTAGTGACGAGCATGCGTAAAGAAGTTTTACTTTAAAAAAAGAATCATCGAAATCTGTTGGCGTAATATTGAGTTATTCGTCCATTTGTCGCGCACATACTTATTGCAAATTTAAGACATATATGGTTTTCTCTTGGATCCCATTGTCAGAACTGGACCAAATTAAAATGGGACCACACGGGAAGCACCAGCTTTCTAATAAAAAAGAATCATCAATATCGGTTCACCCAATCGAAAGTTCTGAGGTAACAAACATTAAAAAAAATACCGTCGAATTGATAACCTCCTCCTTTTCGAAGTCGTTTAAAAAGAGAATGAACAACTTTCAGAATCGAAACGATGCTTGAAATGACTTTAGCAAACTTTCCTCTTTCCACATCCTTCCCCTCCCCACTCACATTGTAGTCCCAATGACTGCGGACAGTTGTGACTCTGAACCCTTCAAAATGTTTTTACCTAAAAGTCGTAATGACACAGTGAAATTTCATGGAATTTCGGAATACTTCCAAGTGTTTTAAATGCGTTAATTTCTTATTTTTGAAGTTGACATAAGTAAAAAAAAAACATTTTAGAAACTGATAAAATTATCTTGGAAATGTTTTGAATTTGATTTAAATTAAACTTATCTAAACATTTTGACTCGAAACATTAATAATTTTAAAAGTTTTTCACGTTTAGAAAACATATCCTTGTCAATGATAAAAATAAATCTGCCAATTTGAAATCATTAATAGAGATGAAACGGATATCCGGTAACTATCCAGTGTCCGGCCCAAATTTACTATCCGGCCGGATACCGGATAGTAACTCAATATCCGGCTGGATACCGGATATTCAAAAACTACGACAATTTCCTATAACAAAATGCAATGTCAATTGTGAGGTAAATATCAATAAAATGGCCTCTAATTATGACGGCTTTTATTTGAAGTCGAAAAAGTTACAAAAAAGCCATAAGGCCTTCCAAAAAACTAAAATTTTCTTCTGAGATATTCACTCTAATGATAAATACATGAAGAGTAAATATCTAAAACTAAAAACTTACAAAAACCTCGCAGAGTAGAGAAAACTTAAATTAACATGATTAACTGATCACTCACGAATACTCACGATGGCAACGGAAACTGCCCGAATTGATCTGATCGCGTTCGCTGCACCCGTGCGACGCTAAACTCGTCACGACATGCAGCGAGACAATGGGCCGGATATCCGGCCTCGCAGCTCGCCGGATATCCGGTATCCGGCCAAACAACTATCCGTTTCACCTCTAATCATTAACTTTGACAATGTTTTTGATTTTATTCATAGAATCAAGTATATAAGTATTTGAAACAAACTGAGAAGAATAATTATTTCTCTTTCCAATGACGAACAAGTCACAGAGAAAAAGAAATAAAAATACTTTTATAATGTATGGATGCCCCAGTCTGCCGAGCTTTTCTCTATTTTTTGTGGGAACGAGATCGATTTCGAGCGAGATCTCCTGTCAGGTTTGTGGGATTTTATATCGCTGTTAAATGAATAAATAAGCATGCATACTTCAAGGAATGTGTGTTTAAAACGATCTAAACTATCATACATGACAGCTCACAGCTGAAATTCTGACATCGGCCCGTAGAAAAAGCAAATAACAGCTATTGAAAATCATACAAATCTGACAGGAGATCTCACGCTATATCGATCTCGTTCCCACAAAAAATAGAGAAAAGCTCGGCTGATCTGTCCTTCAGAGAATATGACGTTTGTGGAAAGTAATGGTCTTCCAAGGCTTGAGGGGTTTAAATATGACAACATTTGTGTTTCACCAGGGTACAAATTGACATAGTTGCAATCATTCTGCGAACTTAACTAGAGGGCAAGTGAATGAAGGGGTTTCTTACCTGTCTTATCGTCCGGAACTCCTCTTCTAAGTTATGTTTCCAGACATCTTTAATACCACATTCTTCGTTGGATGGAATGCTGACACCCACTCCACTTGCTGAAGGCATTGTCTGAAAATACAAACATTCACACATTAATACAATGAAGAAAACCCATAAGATAAAAGCTAAATAAAGCAACGAATACTTTAAAGTGAAACTATTAGTGTATGAATATGATTTTGAATACTAGTTCATACTAAATATGTGAATTTGTGATTATATTATAAAAGCTTTCATAACTTCTGAGTGAAATTTTACCTGCGTAATAGCGATATTCGGTAAGCATTTGAAGAATTTCTACTATAACTGTCAATACTGACTGCTAATAAAATGGTTTAAATTACTATTGCAAACAAACAATGCGGCAAAACGATTGTGGTTTATAATTTATGAGTCCAATGTACGCAAAAAGTACTGATAATAGCTCTACGAATGAAAATATCTACAAGAAATCAAAATATTGAACTAACTCAACGGAAACTAAGAAAAGTTAGGTAAAACGTTTTTATCAACACTAGCAATAGTTATTAGGGTCTTTAGTAAGGAATTAAAAAAAACACATTTTACTTCACTACTTATCACAAACAATTGTTTTAAAAACCTACTTTAATATAGGCAAATCAAGATCTGTCATAAAATGGGTAATGAAATCTAATTGTTACTCGGCCATTACATTTCAAAATGTTACTGTTTCTGTAATAAATTCGGTTGAACAACAAAAAATAAAAAACTTTTTCATTTCAAGGCTTTCTTACAAATTTGAGCCATTATTGCAGAAGCCGAGAGTTGAGTTAGGAAATCTTGAAACCAACAAAGCGAAATTTCTGCACTATTTATTTACAATGTCAATAAAAGGATCTTTTAAAATAATTAGTGACCGATCTTCTAGAAAAAACATATACGCTAATCTAAATAAATATTTTGAAAGAATATATCGACGGTCCCGAAGAACAATGTCGGATCTGACAAAAATTGAAAATGGTTCTGTTGGCTTAGTTTGTTGATAAAGTCTGTATTTTCGGATTTTTTAATGAAATGAGATGAAGTATCAAAGATCAAAACAACACTACATTTCTTGATAGCAAAAACAGGAAATATGCAGAAACAATACTTTAAAAAGCTCCACTGCAAAAATTCAAAATCGCACATCCGACATTGTTCTTCGGAACCGTCGATATAATAGCCAAGACATGCACAATATGAGAATTTACGAGGTGGGCATTACTCATCATTGTATCTCCAAGTCTCAGCAATTATTCATGAATAATATTACATTCACAATAATAACACAGGTCAATGTGGAAACATTGGGGATATCATGTGTAAACAAGAGATAAGGTATATCCCGTGCAAGTTTCTTAGAAATGTTTTCATTGTGTTCATGTACTCGTCACCATATTTGAACAGCTAGGGTTATGTCCTTTCAGCAGTATCTCCAAACAAACATTCCCGTATCAACAACACACAAAACATTGATTGAACTTGACATTTGAAACATTTAGCACAATAATTGTTTTGTCGAATGAGAGTATTGAACTGGATAACACGACGTAAGAGAACGAAACGAGAAGCAAATAGCGTTTGTCGGCTGCTAACAGAACTCCCGGCGAATTATGGATGACACAATATTTGGGCGGATATTTCAGCGCTCACCTGTCGCAGGGTGTCGTAGTGAGTGTCCTGCCCCTCGAGCGGCGCTGAGCCCCACTTGGAGCCGGGGGAGCCCGATAGAGAGCCCCGAAGCCCCCCGAGCTCTGACACTTTGTCGATATTTGATTGCAATATCGCGTGCTCGGTGATGTCAAAATCTGATTTAATCTTCATTGGTTATGTTGCAAAACTGAAAGGACGGCACATAATGCAATTCGCACAATAATTAATCCACCGTTTCTCTAAATGGATACACGGTAGCATTCGCACAGCATTCACAGTAGTTTCATTACATTTTACATAGAATTCTAAGCTCGCACTATCTCACAAATTACTACAAATGATTTGGGAGGGAAATGTCAGTGGTTACTAAAACAACCAAAATGAAGGGTATCACGTGTTTTTACGGCGTTTTTAAGTTAGGATAAAGATTATACGCACTCATGTTTTGTAATAGGCTGACATCAAATAGTATTTATGCAGACACAGGACAAACAACATAAACAAGACGCTGCAGTACGATCGCCATCTTGTTACATGACGTTAGCTGCGTCCGCGCGTTGTCGCAGTGCGCAGTGTGTGGCGGAAGTGACTAGCGCCGCCTGTGGTCGGCTCTCCTAACTATCTCGCCGCTTCGTAAGGTTGGTAACTTCGATGAAGTAGTTTATGTTGAAATGCATAGGTTCGCATGGTTCGTCATCTTTTAGTCCAAAAATAATTACCTAAATCTCAATCTTTTGTGAATACATGTCTGATTATTTTGCTTTAATTGGGTAATAAATAAATAAATAAATTATTTGGTAATATCAAAAAATATATATTTAGGTTTCCTGACCTGCATAACTTTGGATCAACCTTAGAAATTGGATTTGCTTTATCCAATTAGTGCAATTTCCAAAATTGGAAAAAAAAATTCCAAAATTGGAACTGTTTGTTTGAAGAATTCAGACAAGCGATTAAGTATCTACACGGGTACCTGTGTTATATAATATTTTTAACTGAAAATTATTTGGCATTTTCAAAATTGGAACTGATTTTTATAATTCAGGCTTTCTCGTAAGTTTCACTAGTATTATTAAGGCGATCCACTAGTACAGGAAAAAATCGAAATCGGAATTCACGCCCTTTTATGGGAGGAGTTTAAAAATACTTGAGAAAAAACTTTTGGAAAGGTTTGGAAAAGATATTTGAGTTTTTTTTTTTACATGTTGATTTCGTAAAGGCCTGTAAAAAATATTAATTCCTTTTTTATGCATTGTTTATTGCAATAAAACGGAATTTTTAAATTGATTTCACGAAAATAAGCGGCGCGGAGCATAACACGACTGCTCTCCGCTCCGTTCGGAGGAGTAATGACGGAAGACAGGGGGGCGGCTGCCAGTCGTTCTTCGGTGGACGGTATAAGGTTCACTTTGATATAACAAATTCGTCGACTGCCGTATTGTCGCCGTGATGTCAAAAATACCAACGCGAAAATGCATATTATATTTTATTTTGTGAGGTTCGGGCGTAAATTTCATTTTTTTTTCGCGATAATTATATAAGAAACTGAATTTGCCACATTATGCAATAAAACCATATCCTAAAAAGTGTTTATAAGTAGGAGAGTTTTCAGTTAAAAATGTTTTTTATAGACCTAATACTTTATTTTTTTCTAAGCTTATTAAAAGACTTATTAAAAAAAAAATGACCGATATTTTTAAGGGCCAAAGTATGTTGTACACGCAGTATTTAATTGAAGCATCTATAATACTTCTAAGCGGTCAAATTTTCAAAACTAAAACATACGATTTTGTATGATTTTGCATTATTTAGTATGGCTTCATCTTAATAGTTCAATAACGATACAAAATCTAGTGTGTATACACAACTCCTTCCAACTATCCTACTCGTAGATCGATGCTGGAAATTTACGAAGCATCGCCTGGTGATATTATGTACGAGTAGGTAGGTATATAACAATGCGGCGCTATAAGAAAGTCAGATGGCAAAATAAGGTAGTAATTAGTGATGCAACAGAACTCTGCTTCCGCTTCTGCAGAAGTTCCGCAAGTTTTTCCACTTGGTTTCCGTTTCTGGTTCCGCAAACTTTATAACAGAACTCTAAACGAAGAATACAGCATTACAAATATTGGAATCGATGTTAAGTGTAAATGAAAACCAGGAGGAGAACTCTTCTACAACTGACGATGGTGACAATTAGACTACCTCTCCATGAGGATCCCCTTATGTGGTGGAAAGTAAATGCGCACAAATACCCCCATCAGCTGTTGCCAATAGTTGGCCAATACTTATCAGCTCCCCCCAGCAGTGTAGCCAGTGAGCAATTATTTAGTGGAGCTGGTTTAATATATGAAGAACACCGAAACAGACTCAAAGGTGTAAAAGCAGCCAAATTACTTTTTTATTTAATATAATTTATCTCTGTTTAATTTCGAGTACTAAAAGTACAAAATACAGATTTAATTAAACAAATCTTTAAAAATAAAGTTGTGCTTTTTCTTCATAGTATTAATACTTCCGCTTCCGCTAAGAATTACTTTTGACATCTGTTTCCGTTTCTACTTCCGTTAAGACACTTCCGTTTCATCACTAATAGTAATAAAGTTATTCTGTGAACAGTATAGGTAGGTACCTACCTCGCTTCCAAAATATGTATGTTTCTAAATTTCTCTTGTTTATAAAAAATCCAAATCAAAATATCTTCTGAAATTACGAGATGTGTACGTATCCTTATATGTACGTAGCATTTTTTATTACAAATTAGGAATTATAATTTTTTTACATAACTCCACACAGCAGACACACACGTGAATAATTTGTCCAATGAAACGTCACTAAGTACCTCAATTACAATTATTTTTTCAAATTTTCTTTAGGCAGGTTTTGACAGCTCGTGGAAGGATCCACGCAATGAAATATTTGATGAATCAAATAAAATAAAGTTAAAATCGACATTTTTTTAATCACGCAATTCACCCTATAAAACAAGACTTATTATTCTGCATATATAATCGTACATGGTGTCTATAAATTCGTGTTTTAAGTGGTAAACTGATAAATCTGCATACCTATCACAATATGGAGAACATAAAAACTTTTTTTTCGATCTGAACATTCCGATTTTTTTAAACTTTTTATCGGCGTCTGAGGGTTAAAAAAACTTTTGGAGCCGGGGCTACGCTTCAACTCATTTTGGTAGTATTAACCTCCTAGCGACCAATTTTTACACATTTGACGTAAAAAATCAACTTTCGACTCGATTTACTCGAAAACGATAGTTAAATCAGAAAGTTACACCCGTAAATCGACCCGAAATGTTATCTACATTCACCAGTGTAATAATCTTGCATTGTAGATAGGTAGTTCCGTATTGTGTGGCTGCGGCCAATCTTTTTGTGGTCGGAACGTACTTATAAATCATGATAAATATTTTTACTTTACAATTAAGGTATAGTTCTTGATTTCACCGCCAGCCGGCACTCAATGGTCGAACTAACCCCAACTCCTAACTAGTTCAAACACTCCTAACTACATTCCCAGTTGTAGTTAGGCAGGTTAAGTTAAGTATTACTTCATATCGGTAAACTTTGAACTTTACGGCAGTTTTAGTTTGACCGGGAAATTAACCCCATGTGACTTATCAGGTTTCCACCCAAGAAACTATTCTAAATTAAGTTAATAACTTCTTCGTGAACTCTTTCAAAGTGAATGATGAAAAATGGATAGGGCTTTACGATATACCTTTACCTAAAGCTTGCTATAAAATAATTTGTATGTGGGTAGTCTACAATATAAAGGAGAAAGGGCAAAGTGCATAGGACGGACTCGATTCTCCAGTGGATCCAAGGGTTAATCCCACTCGATTCTCCAGTGGGATTAACCCTTCGACATTGAAGAATACATTAAAATGAAACATTCGACAAAGTTCGTCGAGATGACGAGTAATTTTTCATTCGTAGATGGCGCATAACGAGTGACTTGCCCCTCAATACAATTGAGTCAATAGTATGTAGGAAGGAACCTAAAACAATTACGTTAATTTTCCAAGAAATTTACGTTATTTTTGGGAAAAGCGGTATTACTTTTCAACAAAACCGGTGTAAAAAATATGACGATGTTGGCATTTTGCACCTTTGCCTTTTACATAGGTAATTAAACACCACAACACGGGCACAAATTAATTATTCAACCACTAGCATGGTGGTCGAATAATTCTCCACTATATTATAAACAATGCAATGAATAATGAAACATATAAAAGAAAACAATGACAGTAGGTACCCGACATTTCCGACTTGAAGTTAACTGCGATGAAGTAAGCTTGGCTTACGAAACATGTCTGTTTTTTTATAATCAATTATAGTGGTAAAAGCAAAGTAATTTATTAAATTGTATTAAAATGGTGCCATAAAATAAGTTTGCTGTTTTAGAAGAAGCGATAATATATGTTTCCTTTTTAATTCAGAAGAGGAAGAATTAAAAGAAATCAACCTATTTATTATATTATAGGTCCGTTGTAGGGGGACAAATATAGCTGCTCCTGACATCTATGTCAAAAACCCTAAACTATATTTATGCCTGGCATCTGTGTCAGGAGTAGAGAAACGTTTTACCTTAAACAAAGGCTTCATTTCTTAACAATAGGCTTTATTCAGACAGAAAATTACCCTACATTTTTTATAATATTTATAACACTTATCATGCATCGACTCCCTGTCTGTATGACACTAATTCACAGAGGCCTCCTCCAACTGTCGCCATTTCTCTATATAATTAGCTTCTCTTGTCCATGTACCACCAGCGTTGATGTCGACGACATCAATATATGCATGGAAATAAAAAAATATAAAAATATGGTCATTTTTTAAGTCGATTTTACGTTTAAAATTGGTAAATACATAATGAACAATAAATTATAATTATATCGGGTAACCATTGCAGATGAAGAGATGGATTACGTTTGTAACTCCTGGATACACGGACCTCTAGATTCCTACCCCCCCCCCCCCCATACCCTTTTCCTTCCCAGATCCTGCTCTCCTTAATTTTTAAAAATAGCCTACACACAAAATCCCTAAAGATGACGTACACTCTGGGGAAAATTATTTTCCTCAGGTCCCCCCATGTAAACCTAATGTAAAAAAGATAAGTAACTGCTAGCGGGTTCAGACGTTTGTTATTCGGCGGTACATGAACCGGGTGCCCTGCTAAGTTACCAACGACTTGGGAGACCTATGCCCATATTATTTTGAAATACCTGAAAATCGCGTTAAAAATACTAATATTCGCGTTGTTTGCCCAAAAAAACTGCGAATTAAAAATTAAAATTACAAGTCGCAATTTCGCAATTATCGTGAACGCGATTTTTTTTCGATCTCCACTATAAGTACCTACACGGTTCATGTACCACTGGATAGATTTTTTTAAAATAAATCAATTTACAGTTACGGCTAAGTTCAATTATCTTCTCAGAGACAGACTGTCTTAAATGTGATCAAATTCACTTTCACACAAAAAGATAACATTCATTACAGTATGGTTACCGAATGGACAGATATTTTAGATATAACGGCCGGCGTGGTCGACGGGTAAGGCTCTTGACTCGCAATCCGAATCCAATCGAATCCCGACGTGGGAAAATAAATTTTATATGATTTATTTGTGTTATTTCACGATTAAATCATTTGAAATATTACATAGTATGTTTGCCGCCAGTTCCAGAGTGGAAGATACTCTCAGTATCGTCCTGATGTAAGACCACCATTCAATTCCAATTGAAACGTTATTCGAAATGGCTTTGGCCTTATTTGGGACCAGATCTGAATAGCCAGGTACTTTCCTACCTTCGTCTTCCCGATCTCCTTCCACTTCCTACTACCTTCGGCCTCACAACATATCTACCCCAATTGGGGATGCCATAGTCTCACTCGCTCCAGACGGGAGCAGCTGGGATTCTTGTGAGGTATTCACATAAAATATCTAAAATATCTATTGCTCTGCTAAAATATCTATTGTTTCAGGGGTTGGCACAAAATCTTCCCATTTTCATTTTTAATGACAATAATCCACTTTCCAACAATATTTTTAAACTATTAAATATTCACCAATCTCTCCGTAGCTATTATTATTATTTGTAAAGGTTCCACATCTCCCGCCGAGAAAACCCGCATGGCTTAGGGAGCAAGCTAACCCATTCGCATACAACCCGCTTGTACACCTTACCCCGTACAACCCACATCCGCAATTCTACTATATACAGGGATTAATTATTAATTTATCCAAAAAGGAATTTATTCATTGTTATTAGTTGTTGGCTCCGGCTCGTTTCAAACAACACAACCTGAAAAGTTCGAAACGAATCAAAATATTCTAATTATTTAGATAACTATTTTCTGGAGCGACGTTTAAATCATTTGACGAAAAGATAATATAATTCGCGAAGGATATCAAACTGCCTGGATCCAATGGTGTTGGCATCGCCAAATTGTGTATATTGTGATGCTGAAGGGAGTAGGGAGGAGGGAAAGGAGACGGGCAGAGGAATGTTGGGAAAAGGATGCCTGGCTATTAAGATTTAATCACTAAATACGACAAAATTTAGAAAAGAAAGAATCTTAGGTGGTCCCTAGACGCTACAATAATATAGAACAATATATTTTATTGTACAATAAGATTGAAAAGCGCTTAGAATCTGAACGATCAATTAATTATATTGCACAATAAATTTTTAATCATATTCAATTAATTATATTGCACAATAGTTTTCGAGTATTTTTATTTCAGTATTTTCGAGTAAATATTGCACAATACTGACCCTACACAATGCAATGGAAAAATATGGTACAAAAAAATTAAACTCGCTCAAACTTTTGTTCAATCATTGCGCAATCTTCAATATTAACCCCAAACGGTCAATAATATTGCACAATTCGTAATATTGCTCAATATAATTGATCGTCTAGGGACCGCCTAAGAAAGAAATAAATTTTAGTAAGAACACAAGCACTCAAAAACACTTTTGCAACCAAGCCGTCCAATTTCACGACGAAATCCTGAAAATATGTTTCTTTAGAAAGGAATTAAGGAAGTGTTTCCACCTCAAATACTGATATTTTTTTAGTGATTGAATCCAATTAAATTCAAAGTATTGTTATGTTTGCCCAAAGTTGTAAAGTTTACAGGGATTAAACCAGTGATATCTGACATTATTTGGAGTAAAAATGTGATGTAATATTGAAATTGGTGAGTACACTGCCTTGATAAGAAAATGAACACAACATATTTGGGCCTGAATGTAGATTGGGATCAACAACTGTTAAGGGATCTCCACATAAATCATAAAGAGAAAATTACCCCTATAACTGGTGTACTACAAAGGCTGCAAAGATTACTACCAATTCCTTTGTGAACTTCAGTGTACTATGCCATGGTACATTCCCACCTTTTCTATCTCTGCTGCATTTGGGCTTTGCCTCAAAGAAATTGATAGCTGATATGCAGGTGGTTCAAAACGTGCTCTCAGAAATGTTTTTGGACTTCCATTGGACATTCATGTCAGGGACATCTATTGAGTTTCCGGTAACCTTCCAATCACAATCCTTCCTAAACATAAAATCACAAGCATTGTGATGATCTCGCCTTTGGGCCTACGAAATAATTCCTTTAAAATTGAGAGATCGATTTAGAAATATATTTAATTTGTAACATGGAATGTTTTCAGCATACGATTCTCTGTTTCCAATTCATGGGGGTGATTTATGGGTCCTTACCACTAAGTAACCACATGTGTTTGCGTGCCTCAAGTGCATGCGAGCCCCGGCAAAGGCCATTTTTCACAAAACTAAGAAGGGACCCAGAATAACATTTAGAGGGATTTTTTCAGGTTCATTATCAAGCCAGGGGCGGCCGATGGATATTTGCCCGAGTGGTGACTGACTTTAACGCGAGCAAATTGATTTGTGAAACAATTGTCTTGTGCATTTTCTATGGCAGTGGGGAGTTGAAAAATTAGGCAATAAAGATTGATCGTTGGTGCATTTAAATATACGAGAGCGACGCGCCGATTACGGGTTGAAATATTTGACATATTTGTCAAAATAAGATTGCAGAATTCGTTAAATAGTGACGCACGCAGAAAGAACGAAAACGTGTACAGACAATGCTTATATAATGTTATTATATAACCAATAGAGTCAACGCAAGTATTGAGAAAGAGTATTAGATTGAAGTACGCCACTGAGCTCTTCTTTAAGCGTTATTGGGATAGTTTATGACTCCGGCGCAGACGAAATTAGTTTACACCACAAAAAATAACGAACATGGTTTCTACACAAAATTCTCTGAAATAATAGTTATTATGTGACAGAACACGATTAAACGATTGAGATATGCATATTGGGAGATGTGCTTATCACTTAAGATTTGAAAAAAAGTGACTAATAAATTATTGAAACCACACAAGTAGATGGGTGGGAGTCGGGGGGCAGAGAGTTGGAACAGGACAGTCAGGGAAGGAACCTGGAGGCGCGCGGACGGGATAAAAAATCATCGAGTTTTGATAAACGGCAGAGTAATAATTTGGTGCGCGTAAACCGGGAATAATTCAGATAGTCGGGGCAGGGAAGTGTTAGAGGACAGTCAGGGAGAGATCCTGTTGAGAATGAAGATCGTCAAGTTCTGAGAGTCGCGAGGAGACCAGCTCGGTGCTTCTAAATCGGGGATATTTCATTTTAATTAAACAAAGAATAGTTCGTCTTTATTAAACAAAAAGAGTCCACGCGAATAAGGAAGTCAGAGATTGCGGCTTGCGAGTTCATGAAGTTAAATAATATAATTTGTAAATTGAGGCGGTCAATTATCGATACGGGACGGGCTTTCGGGGCGTTTATCAGGGTCAGGAAAAATTTTACAACGAATCGACGCGAGAATTGTGTTTGACGGCTGCATCTTGGAATAAATAACTGCATGACGGGTTGTGGTTTAGAAATGCTTGTTTGAGTTAAATATTAGAGTAGTGAATTGATTTGTGAAATTATTTTGTGCAACAAGGCGAATTTGGTAAGTTTGTATAAAATTATTAACATATTTAGTACGGGCCTTGCAGGAAAGAGTCAATTAGGGTTTATATACAAGCCTTAGGAATCTAGGACCCCTTTTTTTTGTCGAGCGGAGCATTGCACGTTTCCGGGTTGACCGGCTAGCAAGTACCTTTGTTGGGTGAAGTTACTCTTGAGACAAGACCGTTGTAAAATAATAATTTAGTTAACTAAATAGCATTTGAAACACAAAGTGCGCTTTCGGGCAATAAATCTTAGACGAGAGACTTCATTTAAAAGACGGGATTTTAAAACCACAAAACAATAATAAAATCCTTTAAAAGTGCTTTGTTGGTGATCTAGAAAACTAGGTTACTGGGTATTCTCCAATACATAACGGGTACCAAAATACATAGGTATAGAATGTAGGTATAAATTAATGTGTAAAGCGCCTTTGAGGTGATAATTATTATTTACGAGTTTCGTAATAATATTTTTAAACGTAGCTAGGGGACTATATTCAGGAAGGTTTTTTTGAAAAGGCATTGGGTAATATAACGGTTTATGAAGGGTGCGTAGCATGGGCATTTTTGATTACTAACAAAATCTGACATAATTGAATTCCCATTCCAAAAATTTCCCACACCTTATTCCAAACTTTAGGTATCACAACAAGTCTCTTACATAGGACTTTGCATAAACTTGGTTCGATATCTAATCATATAATCACCTTTGGTTCACGTTTAGGTATATTTCTTTCAACTTAGCAAAAAACTTTCATATTGTCGGTTGAATGCAGCCGTCGGTAGGTATTCACATTTTAGCGTGATGCGCTATATCCACCTACTTAATTAACAAACTCTTTTTCTTCAAACTTAATTGAGCGGGTTACGACTCGAGAATGGACGGCGGTTGTCGAATGAATTAACGGGTCCGGCTTTCCTATTTCACCATGAGGAAGTATCTCACGCGACTTTATCGGGGGCGATGTGATCGAAATGCAGGTGGGCTTACACTATTTTTCTAATGTGGAGGCGAAGTAAGCGATGGTCGTGTCTGGTCCGAGCAAATTGGAATCCCTTGTGATCACATCTCGGTAACGTGGATCTCGTACCCGCTCTAGACTGGATTGGAAGCGTGGCCGGAGCCATTCCATGATGTCGACGTATGTACGTCACTAAGGCATTGGGGGACTTCAGGAGAACAAAGGACGTGCACCCATTTCGCCCTCCCTCTACCGCCGCTCCGAGGTACCAGCGGATAAAAGTTGTCGTCGCGGGAGGCCAGTTTGATGCAGGACGAAGATTACGATCTGGCCGGACTACCTTCGTCATGGGGGAAACGAAGTGACGAAATTTGCGTGGGCTTCACTACCCTTTAGGTTACGCTCGTGTGGGGTCTGCCTTGTCGGCGGAACGAAGGGAACATGACATATGGAATCGTTTGGCAACCGAACGGCGGTTCTTTGTTGGAATCCGGATAAGTTTTCTTAACTACTTTTGGTTTACGCTTAGGTAGGTATATTTCCTTCGATATTCGATTTAGCCAAAAACTTTCACATTGTCGGTTGAATGAAGCCGTCAGTAGGTATTCATATTTTAAGCGTAATGCGTTATATCCACCTTCATAAGTAGCAAAAGTTTCCTTAACTTCCTCACACTAGGAATAGGGATCATCCAGCATCAGGGTGGGATTGTACTCTGGCCGAAGGCGCAGCGGGGGAAATAGAAGGGAGGGAAGCCAGATTCACGACCTGGTGCCTTTCATTCTTGGACCCAGCACCCCGGAAGCCGAGCTTGACATTCCTTCCTTTGAGCTGATATTTGAGTTTGAGGTTGGGGTACGCCTATCGTAGAGCATATGCCCGTGACATTTCGGGGAAGGTCCCACGTTACGCTTGTGTATGTTATGCGAGAGGACGTATTTTTCATTCAAATCAAATACCGATGACCATCGCGATTGCAGGCTGGCGCATGTTTTGTAGCGTGCCTAGGAAAAACGTAATCATTATTTCTACTGGTTCGAGGCGGCGTGCTGGACGGAGAACGGGACTATTGAGGACATGAGTGACTGCCAAGGCGAGGATCGGTGACATCAAAATCTTCCTTAATTAAATTCATACATCGCCAGATCAGAGGAGAGAGCGGCCCCACCGATCTCCTGACATTGCCGATTGTCTAATCAACTTCGGTTTAATGTTTATGCCGATGCTTTAGGAGTTAATGGAACTCAAGTCATCGGCATGCTGAAGAACTTCAACATCATCATCAATCCAGAGTAGGATGTCACGTTCCAAAACCTCGTGCCACCCACACATTTCCTGAACAGTTCCTGACATCGGCTATCACACCATTAATCGGAGCAGACCCTCATATCAAACGGTATGAGATGACCTCTCACCATCATCATCAACATATTTATAATTTGACGGCGTATTGGTCGATAATATTCCCATTACCACTCTGTGATCCAGAAACACACATCAAACCCTTTCCCGACAGAAGGCAAAACATGTCGATTTTCATTCGTCGCTTGCGACCTTAACATTCTCCGGAGGCGTTGGAATTGGAAGCTGATTCGGCGGTCTATGACCATCACCTTATCAGTAGGGCTATGGAGGAGTCCAATTATTTAAACAGCACATGTTCTGTCTCATGTTAATCCAAAATACCTACCCGTAGAATCAAATTAACAAAATAAAACAAGCTAGCTAACTAACAAACTGCATCTAGAACTGTGAGTGTAAATCTTTTGTTAGAATATAAATAAATGTCAAATTATTTTCATGATAGCATTTTATAGAGCTGCAGAGAGTACGTGACATCGCATCGAAAGGTAGGATCTTCTCAATTCGCCGTTTGAATGTAAATTTATATATTAGATGCTAGGAGGGAAAATGCAGATTACTTCAATAAAAATAGTCGTCGATGAGCGTAGGTGTATAACAGGTGCTAGGGGAGGAAGCTGAACGAATATAGATAGATAATTAGTTAATTTTCAAGCTAGTCAGACTCAGTCATTGTTATTCGAAGCCTTGCAAATTGTAACACGCCATATCTAAAAGAACAAGGGTTTACCACAAATAAATTATTAATTAAATTGGATTAACTATACCAAACCACTCAAACAAAAAAGTACACAACGTTGTGGGGTTAATTACAATTGATTAATTAAGAGCATCTCGTCACGTTTGCATAAAAGTATTGCGTGATGGGGTTGAAAAGGCGCTGCAAAAGAAATGCAGGGGAGAGACGCGAGAACGGACGAGCTACGAGCTTTTAAAGGCCGGCCGGGGTTGCGCCTGTAGCTGTAGCAATGTAGCAGCATTTGGGATGCAAGAGGAAGGTTTTACTACTACGTAGGAGGGGGGGGGGGGGGGGTTTATCACAGCATCATCCTACACATTACTTAACAATCAACCCACACTAACATCAAAGCATTTTACAATCAAACATTCACAAACACAATACTCTAAATAACAATAAAAACTCCGTTCGTCAAACACACAACATAAAGCTTAAAATTTGCCCTACATTGCCCACACACTATACAATTCTTTTCCAGAAATACACAAAAACATTTAGCATATTAAAAAATATATTTTTTTAGAAAATAAGTTATTTCATTGTCATATTTTGGTCTGTCTTGTCACTTTTTTATCTTTTTCTTTTACTTAATTTGTAGTCAATCATATGTGTATATTCTTGTGATTTTTTCTTTATTTGTTTTCTCTTGTTATTTGTTCTACTTAACCTGTCTTTTATTTTTATACTGTACTGTATGTGAAACTTATATTTTTGATATTAGAATACCTTTGTACAATTATACCCGTTACCTCCCACCTATGAATTGTAAGTTCCTCCCGTCCTAAAATGAGTTTTGTAACTCACCAGGATTACCCCACCAAAAAATAAAAACAATAATTTTTTTAAAAAGATTTAAAAAATATCATTTCAGATACTAGATATCTAATTATCTTTGAGATGTTTGTATTTGCAATTAATATTGACATTTCCAAATAATAAAATTTAATATCAAACATTAAAATGTTAACAAAAAAACTTATCGAAATATTTTGATTCGAAGGGTTCTTAATTTTAAAAGAATTCGATGTTTAGAAAACATACATGTAGTACCTACTTCTTCTTAAGAGTTATTATCACTCACTTTAATATTTTTTTTTGATTTTATATATTCTTTGGAAAGGTATAAATATTTGTGATAAACTGATATTATAGAAAAAAATATAAAAACGTTTAAATGATGTTTGGGTGCCCCGGTCAGATCTGTCGTGATGTTTGAGGCTATTAATGTCCTTCCGGGGCTTGAGGGGTTATAGCAGTCAGTATACTAATATATTATTACAATAATCATATCGTGGGGTCATTACTACAACTAGGTAATTCCGAAACTAGGAAAGTCATCACATGTTTGTAAACAAATACATAAAAAAAAATATTCAGCAATTTTCTCATTTCCAAAATATAAGTATTACGATTCCCAACATATCAATATACGTTTAACTATACCTGTCATTATAAATGTAAAACAAGCGATTTATCAGATATAATCCTTTATTAAAATTTCCCAACAAAGCTGATTTCAGAGTTACCTAATCGTATTAATTAACCCACGATATTATATATGGTGTAACGTATGACAAAGTAGTATAGGAAATTATTAATATTTTCCCGTGAATATTTCTTCTGAACATCAAGCATCACATATCTATATAGAATATCTACTCCTCATCGTTTCGTTCACATCATCTGATAAGATTTCAGTAAATACGCTTCCCAAGCGTTAGTCCATAACAATAATTATTATGACACGAATATAATTGTTCAAATATGCGTGGTGGACTAGTCAAATGGCATATCTATAAATGGTATTGTAACTCTTTCTTATTTTTACACATTCTTATCTTTTAAAACGTAACACGAATGCTGTACTAATAATAATAATAAAGAAGAAATCAAATGGATTCAGAATGAAATTTACTTAGTTATAATATAACTAAGTAAATTTCATTCTGATATATTGTATTATACGAAGAGGCGCTTGGTTCTTTATGTGGATGCTACAATCGAAACGTTCCTGAAAATTCAAATGCAATATATTTTCATTGAAGAAGAAAATAATACCTATAAATCAGAACAAGAAAAAGAATTTTAAAAATTAACGGTTGCAACGAGGACTTAAACCCGCGCTCTCTAATCTTAACGGGACACACCGCCTTAAAGCCAAACGCTTGCCCAACATATGTACACGGTTGACATTTGTCATATGAGAACGGGTCGCTTCTTCTACTTGTTCTTGTATTAAACAGCTCGGCTGTGGAACAATTTGCCGGCCTCTGTGTTTCCTCTTTCTTACAACATGGGTCTCTTCAAGACCAAAGTTCATTCCCTCCTCTTCTCAAAAAGACCTTCGACACAGCATCTCAGACGACATAGGCCCTGAGGGAAATTATTCTCCTCAGGGCCTCCTGTGTGGAGTTAATATAAAAATAAAAATTAAACCAACTATTTATTTTAATCGGCCTTATATTTTTAGTTATTTTCGCCGATTTCATATTTCAAATTCAGAATTAACTTTAATATCCTCAATAATTGTTGATTAAAACACAATATTTTCAATAGGGAAACAAAAATTTGGTATGTTAACTCTGTAATATTATAGGTTCCGAAAGTCTTTTTTTTCAGAACATTCGGAAAAAATAATATATGCCTGCGTATTATGCAATAATGCACGAATTCCAGAGCTCGTAATATGTTTACAATAATACAAAAATTTGAGTTTTATGTTCCCGACAACTTCACAAGAGCGCGAAGGCATGGAACTTTTGTTGTTGTAACTAACCTACCATTAATAATGCCGCTCGGAAAAATGATTCTGTCACTAAAGTACCTGTCCCCTGACATAGAATTTTTCTACTGAATATTCAACAATTTAAAAATGTTATTTATTTATTATTATTTTTTTCTACATGAGCTCCACACAGAACGTTCTGAGGAAAATAATTTCCCTCAGAGGAGAGGAGAGGAGAGTTCTGGGAAGGAATAGGGTATACGGGGTGGGTAGGAATATGGGGTTTAGTGTGTCCTGATCATCCGCCTCCAAGACCTAAACAAACCTCACCCTATGAACGCAGAAACCCCTGATAAATCATCAAACGTAGCGAACCACTTGGGGTGACCTATGGCAGAGGTGTTGGTTATCTAATAAAGATTCCCGGGGCGGCGGTACCCATTGCCGCCTCATAAATTGAAAATGATTATTTTTATTTGTTAACAAAATGTAATGTATGCTTATTATGGTAATGTTAATTGCAAATGTTCATTTAAAATAAAATAAACAAATTTATTAAAGAACTGCTAAAATTTTACGCTTTTCGACGCTATCAGAAAATGTGGTAAAGAATTTACATAAAACTTTTGAGTCATAAATATAATTTTTATGATCGTGAACCTGAATTTTTAATGCAAAAGCACATAGGCAGTCGCTAATAATTCATAAATGGGGATTCAATTGTAATAAATAATGACAGGAGTTGATTATTATGATATGCGTTAAAGAAAGCATCGCGGAGAACGTGCATTAAGATATCTAACTGTGTTTTATTGCAACGCTGAAATGAATTGTTCATTCATCCGTTTTCTTATTTAATTTGTTTTAATGCTCTGTGCAAACATGATGCACCATCCATCCATCGACTCGGCGGACAATGTGTAGTTTGTAGTGTGTAGTGTCGCTAAACGGCGCGGCGCCGGTCTCTGCTGTGCTTTCAGCTCGGAGGCGTCCCGACGCTCCTCTTCGCTTTTCAGTTTTCAGTTCGCCGCGAACTGGCGTCGGTAAAGGTCGTGCGTCACGGCGTCCTCTGAAACTTTTCCAACTCTCTTAGAGTCATCGATGTTTCTTTTCCATTGACTTTGTATGAAAAAAATTGTTTTCACTAATTGAAAACTGTTATAAGTTGGTATGTTTTTTGGTAAAGCATCTACATTTTTTAGCACAATTAGTTTTGTTGACATATTTTTAGATAAGATTTTTTTAAAGTAAGAATCGTAAATGGTCCGTGTGTTTTACTAATTAACTTTTTAAGTTAATAACGTGCAGCTGGTTCCACTTTTAAAGGTAAGTACCGATTGTCGGTAAATTTCGTTAAATTAAGTTAAAGGCACCTACGCGTGTTCTCTATGTGTTGTGCAAAATAATATTATGTATTGTTTTGTAGGTTAAGATATTTTGGCAGAGGTTTGTGTCACAATTTGTGTGATATAATAAGACAACAGATGTTTTAAGATTCCAACTCGCTGAAGTCACTTAAAGATACTTTCGGCAGAATGTTTTTTTTTTAAGTCTAAGTTTATTTATTTTTTTGTTAAAAGAATGTGATCTTACTTAGGTTCTCCGTTCTAAGGTCACATTGTACATGGTTTCTGTATGCATTATAAATTAGATGAAGTTTTTTTGTACGAATGATCATTTTCTTAAGTAAGTTTTTAAAAATATGTTAAATCCAGAAGAAATCATAATATAAATAAATAAATAAAAAGGTCTATTCATCAATATATGTATTTTTTACAGTATTATACATGTTGTTCTTTTATCATTAAGTTTATCGATTAAAAGGTCACTGCTCAGCTACAATTCAGGATTTTTCCTGGAATGCAGCTGGTTTTCAGCAGTGTACAATAAGCGTTAATCTTTTTGTTAGGTTGCAACATTGTATCTATATTATTCCTCCCCTTGTCCATAATCCATATATTAATACTTCTTTTGAAATCTGATATTTTTATGGTGATTATTGCAATTTGTTTTTTTAATCAAATTATGAAAAACAAAAAACATTTTGTAATACATTTAACCCTTCTAATCACAGGAGACCCAGGTTGTCCCAAAACATCATATGCCGTTATAATAACAAGAGACCCAGATTGTCCCAGAGCGACCGTGCATTATTAAAAGTTATATATCTCTCTTCCTGTCATGCGAATATTTGTGATTTCTTTTATGTTAGAGAGCCAAAGAAATAATGCTTCTCATTGTATTAGGATTATATGAGCTATGTTGTTGAGATATTTTACAAACCCGATCATAAGTGACGGTTTTATTTCGAGCCAATTTTTGACATAACAAACATTTAATTTTAAAATAAAATTGTATGAAAGTAATAAAAAGTGAGGTGACAGTTTTATTAAAAATTTTGTTAAAAAAGGGAATCTGTATTTAAAATTTTAAGTTTATACTATTTTAAGTACTTTGATTCCAATATTCGCAGGTATGCATTTTTTAGCTAATTTACATTTCCAATATCAAAATTTTAATATTTAGAAAAAAAAAGTTGATTTCTAATAAACACATCGGAAAGATTATTTTATCTAGATTTTAGAACAATTTTTTGTTTTTGCAAAAGGGTTAAAAAATAACCCATAAATAGGAAAATTTAAGATGCATGGCAAGAACCAGGAATTTTGCGCACGAACCTTGACAGGCAAAAGATTACAGATATTATTTTCTTATTATTCGAAGGGTTAAGAATCTATTTATTTTGTGGTGTAATAATCCAGACAATAAATTAAATATTTATTAATTATTGACAAAATTATTAAAAATAAGCCAATGCTTTTAATTACTTTTTTTACAAAAAGGCACTGAGGAAAATAAATCTCTTCAGGGCGTTTGTCATTTTTGGGGGTGCTGTGTGGAGGGTCTTTTGAGGAAAGGAAAGGGGAGGAAGTTTTGGGAAGGAAAAAGCATGAAAGGAAGGAATCTGGGGGTCAGTGTCTCCAGTAGTAAAAACGTAGCAAACCACTTGAAAAGATCCATGAAAGAGGCGATGGTTACCCAATAAATGGTTCTCGGGACTTCGGTTCTCATATTTGCCTCCCAAATTACATATTAAATAGATGACAGTTCTATATTATTTTAATAAATACTATGTTCTAATGATTATTTTTTTTTTTCATGTTGTTGTCGATTATCAACAACTTAATTTGGGAGGCGGGAATGGCTACCGCCGCCCCGGGAGTGATTTATTGGATAACCAACACCTGTGCCACAGGTCACCCTAAGTGGTTCGCTGCATTCGTTGACTTAGAAGGGGTGCCCGGGTTCATGGGGTGAGGTTTGTATGAATCTGACGGCGGATGACCTGGACACACTGAACCCTAGATTCCTACCCACCTCTCTTACCTTTTTCCTTCCCAGAAATTTCACTCCTACCTTTCCAAAAGACAATCCACACAGCATCCCCAAAGATGACGCAGGCCCTGAAGGAAATTGCTTTTCTTAGAGCCTCCTGTGTGGAGCTAATGTGGAAAAAAAACTTAAGATTTTTTTAGAACTCGTTTACCAAATTCTAATATTCTTTCAACGTACCTACTGTTTTAATTTAAAGTCAGATTAGTAACTACTCATACGTAGTTTCCTATGTTACTTTCCACTATAATGTTTTATATTTCGTCGCCTCAGTTCTTAATTGTCCAAACGACCATTTTAGTTTTTGTTCAATCCCGACTTTAAAACTAAAAATAAAGCATAAAAAATGATAGCTTATTACTTAACTAAGAATTATTTAAACTTATCAAACCTTTACGTTTACGGAAATAGCTTTATCTTAAACACCTATCATAATTTTTCATTGAAATAATGAAAGAAAACTTTCTCCTCCTACATAATTTTCAAATGGTCGATTGGACAATTAAGAACTGAGGCGACGATTTGCGTTGAGAACGTTAAGTCAGGGGCTACAGGTACGATTTATTAGTGCGAGTCTTAAAGAGGCCCACATTAATAAATCCTGTAGCCCGTTTCACAATCGAGCCGACTTCCACAAAACGAGTCGAAGAAACGACCCGTTCTCATAAAGCCAACATCCGTTCACAGTTGATGTTGGCCTTATGAGAACGTATACGTAACGTATACGTTCACGTACGTGAACCAATGCACCGGGGATTAACTCTGCAAGCTTCTTAGAGCAAGTTACATCAAAATACCTGAAGAACAGACTCAGCATTGCGTCTGTGCATTACAGATGGCAATCCGTCTGTTAATAACGGATTGTCAATCACCGCTCTGCTTTGCACAGAACCAAGCAGGTTTATCAAGTATTTAGGGACCCCAGTCCAGAGGCGGCTCCCAAGTTCAATTGATAATTGTGCAGGGTTAGCATCTGGTCACTATTAAAGAATCTGCTAACCCTACCCGGTTAACTTGGTTGAAAAGGTCAAGACAATATACGTTACACAGGTATATAATTTATATAAAATAATTATCAAACCATTTTAGAAGGTTTCATAATCTTCTAAAGTAGTTTTAGAAATCGCTCATTAAATGTTTATTTATCATACCTGATACATGACCTCTATGATCCGTTATGTCTCACCTGAACACACAACATTAATAATAATTTAAATGAATTTTCGCATCCGGTCGTCGTGAGTTCAATTTCTCAGCTGGTTAAGTCTTCCATCATGAAACAACTATCATTAACATTTGCCGCTTACTGTGATGGTAGTAGGAGATTTTCAAGTATAGTCTGGTTATATAAGTTATCCGAATGATGACTTGTATTATGTCATCGAATTATTAGTGGGAAAATGTGGCTTAGCCTGGACTTAAACATGAAACCTTTCTCCTTCCGTGTGGCTATTTTAAAAATTGCGATCTTTGGTTTGTATTATTTTTAAATGTGAATACCTCACAAGAGTCTCAGCTGCTCCCGCCTGGAGCTAGTGAGACTATGGTACCCCCAATTGGGGTATGTTGTGAGGCTGAAGGTAATGATGCGGGGAAGAAGACGGGGAAGAGAAAGGTGGGGAGGTGGCTATTCAGATCTGGTCACCAAACACGGCTAAAGCTATTTCAAGCAACGTTTCAATTCTGAATGGTGGTCTTACACCAGGGCGATGCTAAGAGTATCTTCTACTCTGGGATGTGCTGCAAATAAGCAATAATTTTTTTTTTAATGAATGAATTTGGAAATATCACAAATAAAATTTATTTGCCCACGCCGGGAGTCGATCCGACGAATAAGAGTGAATGAGATAGTGTGTGTGTAGAGTGGATTTGATATTTGCGAAGATTGACTGACGAAGGACCTTGAATTTTGTGTTACTGTTTACTGCTTGGAACGAGGAAAAACATATGCTGCATATAAAGGAAAGGACTCACCGAAACAGGATAAAGAACTTGTATGCTGGCAATTTTGTCTTCTTTCTCCCCGTCCAATTGGCACTGAAAACAGCAATAAGCGTGCGTTTCGTGTACACGGCGAACACGGCGGAATTAGGTCAATGTTGCAGGTAGCGGGAGCACGGTGGCTATAGTAAGGTATGTTGCGGCGCGGGCTGTTGATTGCAGACTGACGTGGTGAAGGTAGTTATAGGTGCGGATTTTGGGAACAAGGTAGGACAGGATTTGCAACAATATTAATACCAATCCCAAGCAGCAACAGTATGTATGTGTGCTATGTAGGTGTGTGTATGTGTAGGTATATGTATTGGCGTAACCATGCCCCCCGCCTGGAAGGGGATGAAAGAATCCACTTCCATAAACCAAAAGAGTGCCAATACGTTTCAATGCGCAAACAAAATTATAATGACACGCGGTAGAATGTAATAAATTATGTAAAAGTTAAGAAAATATTATGTAAGTTATATAAATGCTTTACCAAATGGTCAAATGACTGATATAGCAAGGAAATAAAAAGAATAAAAAACATTGAAACGAAAAATATGACTTGAAAGGATTCAATAAATAATACTGAACCTGCGGTAGATAAAACCAGTAGGGTTTGGTACCTATTTAACAATGAAACTAATCTAATTGATTTTTAAAAATTAAAGTATTATGAACTAACTTCTAAGATGTCGTTAAATCTATTGTGACGGTAAGGGACAGAGTTTAACAACGGCCCTGCGGTATGTTCTTTATATGATAGTAGTCTATTATTAAATTGACTACATTATCCCGAGCGGGCAATAGAATGGGATGACGACTGTCAAATTCTGTTTCAGCATTACTCAATCTGCCTCCTACCCTTAGAATTCCGTCATGAAGAAACGGATTCAATTTTGCAATCGCTCGCCGAACCTTCTTCCCATCTTTGACTGCCTTTATATCTTCGGAGAAATGTTCTTGCTGTATAGAATTTATAACAGCGATTTCTGCAACTAAGATATGGCTTAATTCGAATGCTCGTGGTAATTTCTTAATGAAACGAAAAACATAAATTACTATTCGAATTAATTTCGGCCATGAACTAACACGAGAAGCTAGTGCACACAATAACGGTGGAGCAATTGTTTTGGGGCGGTTATTGTCTTGAACGGACATCAAAATTTTTGTTTTTAATTCGGGTGGATCAGATATCGATTTCGTATCAAAACGTTGTAAAGGCCAATCACTTTTAGGTAATTGGGCAAATACGGGACCGTTAAACCATAACGGATGGTCTATTAGCTGAGCGGGAGTAAGACCCCGCGATAAGCAGTCGGCGGGATTGTCTTGACCTCTTATATAATGGAAGCATTCAGCCCCAAGATGGTTTTGTATTTGTGAGACACGGTTGGCAACGAAGGTCTGCCATTTTGCAGGCGGTGAATTTATCCAAGCTAGTGCAACCGTGCTGTCGCAAAAAGCTAAAGTCGTATGAGCTTTTGAATTTGATGTGTAGGTATTACTGACCGTATGCATTAATCGTGCAAGTACTAGCGCTCCACATAGTTCTAATCGCGCAAGTGAAATCGTCTTAGCCGGAGCGACCTTGGATTTAGCGCATAATAAATTAATTGTGGTTTTATCGGTATTCGGACAGTAAACATGTAAGTAAATAACACCTCCATATGCGCGTTCGCTTGCGTCTGAAAACCCGATAAGCGTTAATACACATTGGGGTTCGATTCCTAAAAAACGAGGAATTTTAATAGATTGCAGTAATGGCAATTCCTTTTTAAACTGTCGCCAAAGTGTGACAACTGTTTCAGGAGGAGTATCGTCCCAATTCAGGTTATACTCCCATAGAGATTTAATTATCAGCTTAGCCAATAATACAACTGGTGCGGCGAAACCCATCAAATCCCAAAGACGAGCAATCGTCGAGAGAATATTTCGTTTAGTACACGTTCTTTCGTCGGTGTGTACGACAAATACAAAATGATCAGAAGCGGGTATCCAATGAAGCCCTAGTATTTTTAGGTTTTCATCGGGATTAAATTCCACATGTTCCTTAACACGACGAGCTGTAGGAATCGTGGATAAAAACTTTGGAGAATTAGAAGAGAATTTTACAAGGTCGAATCCTCCGGCAGCGAATAACTAAATTAATTCCGTCGACAACTCGGTAGCTTCCTCGACTGATGAGCAACTGGTGACGAAATCATCCATGTAGAATGAGCCATTTTCCACCAAGTTTGCCGCGAGTGGGAAACGAGGTTTTTCATGCGTTGCGAGTTGACGCAGTGAACGCATAGCCAAAAATGGGCTACAAGACATGCCGAAAGTGACGCGATTAAATTCGAACAATTGTAAAGGGTCACTATTGTTAAATCTATACAGCATGCGCTGATAACGACGGCATTCTTCTTGCACTACGATTTGTAGGTACATTTGTTTTATGTCAGCGGTTATAGCTATTGCGAACAATCTGAAATTGAGGATAATGCGAAACAAATCACCTTGTAAATTCTTTCCGGTATGTAGGATGTCATTAAGCGAATAACCCGAATCGGATTTCATACTCGCATCTAGCACCATGCGAATTTTAGTAGTAAGTTTATCTTCACGAACTACAATATGATGCGGTATAACGTAATGAGGTAAGTCAGAATTGTCGACCGGCGAAATGTACCCTTTCTGTAGGTATTCGCGTAATATTTTGTCATATTCTAACTTTATTGCGGGTTGAGATATCAAGCGGCGTTCGAGAGATCGAAACCTGCGTTCGGCGGCGGGTAACGATTCACCGAGAACAGAGGGACTGTTTCGAAACGGCAACGCGACGATATAACGACCTGCCGTGTCACGAGAGGTAGTGAGTTTAAAAATGTCCTCACACTCTTGTTCATCAGGCGTTAAAAACTTCTCATCTGGAATGTCTTCCAATTCGAAGAAGCGCGACAGGCAAAAATCATTATTTTGCGTGAACGTACAAAATGATTGCGTGGCGTTTATACTTGGGTTTTCAATCATCGTTGGGGCAGTACCCAAGATGAGATATCCCAAAGTGGTTTCAATAGCAAATGGCTGGCCGAGAGAACCTGATATTTTGTTTGCCTTTAGAATGCGAGCAAATATGTCACATCCTAAGATAATATCAATCTCACCGGGCGTACAGAATGTTGTGTCTGCTAAGGGCAAATTGTCAAGATACGACAAAGAGGAACGGTTAATGTTAACAGTAGGCAACTCACTGGTTATAGTTTCTACTACATATGGTTTAATCGTATACGACTGAGTGATGTCATAGCGGGAATGTAACTTTAAGCAAGTTACGCCATTTGTCACATTTCTTACGTCACCTATTCCCGTGACGTAAGTACTTGGAGATGACCGCACCGTAAGATTCAAGCGTGAACAGCATTTGCGCGTAATTATGTCCCTTTGGGAGCCGCTATCTATTAGAGCCCGTATCGTCTGTACCTGGCCCTTAGCGTCTCTGGTAGTGCAAACAGCCGTTCCTAAGAGTGCAGTAATATTTGCACTAGGGCATGAATTTGTTACACATAGCGAAACCGGATTAAAAGAATTTAAGTTATCATTATCGGCATCTGCTTGTAACGCGGGAGATGGTATTGGGTCTGTTTGTGACTTCCGCCCATCAGTTTGTTTGAAATGCAATAAACTATGATGGTTGAGCGCGCATGTTTTGCATGTACTTTTTGATTTACAAGCTTTCGTGATATGCCTAGTACTGAGGCAGTTCACACAAACACGAATATTCGATGACTTAATAAAGTTAAATCGATCGCGCGGTTCTAGACTTATGAATTTAGAACATTGGTATAAAGGGTGCGATCCCTTTTGACAACAAAAACAAATTTCGATGGAGTGATTATCGATTTTTTCGACATTAATAAATGCCTTTGCGGAATTAGTTTTTTGCGGTTTAGCGGTATAATTAATATTTGAGCCAAGGCGGTTCGAGGTCAGTTGCGTGAATTGCGCGCGGTTGAGAATTCGTTGCTGTTGTCTTACAAAGTCGATTAGTTCCGCGCTGGAAGGTAGATTTTCATTATTTTTAAGAGAAGATTCGAAAGCCTTTACAGTCTCTATGTCAAGCCGTTTAAGACCCAGTTGTAGCAATATGAATTCTGCGAGGTCTTTTATTTTTAATTGCTTCAGCGCGGCGATGTTAGCGGAGTATGCATCTGCGAAATTCTCTAAAGAAGCGGGCGTGGCCGAGTTAACTGGAGGCAATTTCAGCAATCGGTCAAAGTATGATTCAGCAAGAACGCGTTGATCATTATACTTAGTACACAATGCGTCCCAAATAACTTGATAATTTGTACCAGTAGGCGTAATAGTTTTGCAAATATTTAATGCTTTTCCGGTTAATTTAGACATCAGATACTGCATCTTTTCAGCATTATCCAGAGAATCATTCAAATGTATAACCGAATTATATGTTTCATAGAAAAGAGGCCAATTATCTAATTTTCCGTCGAAGCACGCTATTTCCAAAGGCGGTAACTTAATTTGACGGCGAGGTTTCGCAACTGGATTGGACAGCATATTTGCTTCGGTATATTTAATAACCCCGAAGAGTTCTTCAAATGCATTTAATTGAGAGTATTCAGCAATTGCTTCCGGATTCAATTCCAGTTCGCAATCCACCTTTTCATCTAAAATTGTTATAAATTCAGAACGAATTTTTTCAACAGTAGTTGCGCCTGACAAAAAAGATTGGCGATTGCTAATGCTTTCCGAAGCTTTCCTTATCTTGTCATACACCGACTGTAAGCTTGCAAAGCTAGCTGATAGTTTAGCATTTAAACGTTTGAGACGTCTTTCGTCCCGAGACGACCCGGATGACGCGCTTGTAGCCATTTTATTTATTCCGGTTATATTTTACAAAATATGAGACGATAAACAACTAAAACTGCGGTTAAAATAATGTGTCTGTATTATTTATGCGGAATTAATTAATTAATATTTAATAAATATTTAATTAATTCACAGTGATAACCGCACGGGGTTAAATTGACTGGTGAGCTGTGAAAGGTTAACAGATGCGCCGTGCACTATTTTATTTTGCGTTTATTATCATTAACAAATTATAAATATTACGATCGTATTATTCATTTGTAATGTAATCCAATAATATAAATAATACGAATAATAGGAAATAATCGTATTATTTATAAGGTAGGTAATGCGATTTGATTAGCGAGATATAATTACATGAGTTATCAGAAATAAATATCAAAGCAGTGTCTTGTATCTATTTATTCTAATAGCGGGTAAATATGTTATTTCCAACCATAATACGATAGGTATAAAGAAACAAAATTACTCATGTAGGTATATCAAACTGCGGGAATGCGGGTAATTATTTATATGCGGTATTGTAAAAACGTATTCACACTCTGCTGGATTATTATCTACTAATATTATGGTTCAAAAATATCCGGCTCGAAGGACCAAGATGAATGAGATAGTGTGTGTGTAGAGTGGATTTGATATTTGCGAAGATTGACTGACGAAGGACCTTGAATTTTGTGTTACTGTTTACTGCTTGGAACGAGGAAAAACATATGCTGCATATAAAGGAAAGGACTCACCGAAACAGGATAAAGAACTTGTATGCTGGCAATTTTGTCTTCTTTCTCCCCGTCCAATTGGCACTGAAAACAGCAATAAGCGTGCGTTTCGTGTACACGGCGAACACGGCGGAATTAGGTCAATGTTGCAGGTAGCGGGAGCACGGTGGCTATAGTAAGGTATGTTGCGGCGCGGGCTGTTGATTGCAGACTGACGTGGTGAAGGTAGTTATAGGTGCGGATTTTGGGAACAAGGTAGGACAGGATTTGCAACAATATTAATACCAATCCCAAGCAGCAACAGTATGTATGTGTGCTATGTAGGTGTGTGTATGTGTAGGTATATGTATTGGCGTAACCAAAGAGCGTATGCTAATAAAAGATTTTTCGTGATATCTCGCCATGTTTTTTTTTCAATGTTTTTTTTTTTAAATTTGATTTTTGCTGTATGTACGCCACATCCTTGAATGCATGTGAAAAAATTAGGTAACTTCGACAGGGCTTTAATGTAGTGCAAAGCATCGATTACATTGAGCGAGTTTATAAGCTACTATCTACTAATTTTCATTGTTAGTTTTTGGGATATTATGCCATGTTGCGCTATCTCCTTCTTTAGCAATGTTATGCAACACGGCATAACATCCCCAAAACTAACAATGAAAATGCTTTTGGCCGTGAAAATCTAAAAAGCTTATCTACTATCTACTAAGTTTAAAAGCGGGTGAATCAGCGAGTAAGATTGTAATGATGACACACAAAACTGTCCACTCGCTCAGTAGCATAGAAAACTGAGCTTGTAGGTCGCTGCTAGCGCCACAGCTACCCAGTAGCTCTCCCTGACGACCTCCGTAGTCCAGTGGCTAAGACTCTTGACTCACAATCCGGAGGTCGCGGGTTCGAACCCGGCGTGCGCAAATAAATTTTATTTGATTAATTTGTGTTATTTCACAATTAATTCATTTAAAATAATATATAGTATATTTGCGGCACGTTCCAGAGTGGAAGATACTATCAGTATCGCCCTGGTGTAAGACCACCATTCAGAATTGAAACGTTGCTTGAAAATGGCTTTAGCCGTGTTTGGTGACTAGATCTGAATAGCCAGGTACTTCCCAACCTTCCTATTCCCCACCCTCTTCCCCTCCCCAATACCTTCAGCCTCACAACATACCCCAATTGGGGATTTATTTATTTATTTATTTATTGACGCCCTATTGGGCTTTAACATATAAAATACAAATAACATTTATAACAACAGTACATAACAAACTTAAAAAAGATTACAAAATATACAAATAAAGCATAAACTCAATAAAAAAAATAGGAGTACATGCATCTAAAGCTAATTCCACTTGGATGACTTTAGAGAACTCGTAGATACAACAATTCATATACCTACGAACAACAAAAATATAAAAAAAAACAAAACACATTAATTTTTACTTAATTACTCATATGCTTTTGGAATAAGAACAATAAAAAAAAAACAACAAACAAAAGAAAATCGAAATAAAATAAAAATTTCTCATTCATGCCATAGTCTCACTGGCTCCAGGCGGGAGCAGTTGAGATTCTTGTGCGGTATTCACAGTAATAAAAAAAAAAAAAGTAGCGAGAATAACGACGCCTGTGTGAACCACTTTGACAGTCAGCTGTTTGTTGGCCGCCATTTTGAGCGCATAAATAAACCAATCACGAGTAAGCGAAAAGCAAGTAAAGTGGACGACCTTTCAACTTTTTTCGTACATTGTCAACAATCTGCTAGTTAGCAAGTAATACGATAACATTGAGCGAATTTACTAACAGATAGTGAATTTCCCAAATGGTAGCTTGTAAACTCGCCCAGTATCATCGAGGCTTTAGATAACAGATTTGTTTTAACTTCAGTCTTGCAATATGTTCTTCAAGTCTACACTCTATGAGAAGCCAAAAAGAAATAAAATTGGAGACAACGTGGTCACTTTTAGCTTTTGAAACTTTTAAGAGGCTGAGAAAGTTAGTTGTTATTTTGTACCTTCTTGTACTGTATAGTGGAAAGTTAGCTGACACTTTAGCACCTTATTTAGAAACTTTTGAACTGGATTTTAGAAGTGAAGGGCAGCGAAGTTTTTGTTTCCTTGACTGAGAGATCTTTCATTAATCGCTACTCAAGTAGTTAATTAAAAAAAAATTGTCATTATATGGATTGATCTGACACCTTGAAAATGCGCGCAAATTAAATTTAACATTACTAGCTGAAGTCTCCGGCGTTGCCCGGACTATAAACTGATTTTTGAAGTGAAGAATTTGCACTATCGGGATTTGAAACTAGATGAAACGAAAAAGCGACACTATAAAGAGACAAACATTTACATCTATGAGATTTAGCTTGCGAGTGGATGAGATAGAATAATCGGTCTCCCTTTGTGCGGTGCTTCGTAGCCTCCCCACTCTTGTCTACTTCAGTTTTCTGAAGGGTTTTCTTCTACCGCGTGTGACCTGCTCACAATTTTTTTGAAGTAAAAATTCTTTACCACTACTGTGGTTTGAAACTCGGTGAAATGAAAAATAGCGACACTAAAAAGAGACAAACACATACATCTATTGGGTTTTGCTTGCGAGAGAATGAGGTAATATAATAGGACTCCTCTTTGTACGGTGCTTCGTAGCCTCTCCACTCTTGCCTACTTTAGTTTTCTGAAGGTTTCACGTCTATCACATGTGACCTGCACACAATTTTTCTACTTAATTAAATTCAGATGTGAACATTTTTTTCACGAAGAAACAAAATTCTGCTGTAAGGGGTGGGAAAACAAAAGTTGGCAATTTTTTTTTAAATTTCGTGTAAGCGGTAACCTTTTCGTGATTTGACGGTAAAGTGTGCACAATTTCATCAATCTCAGAATAATACAATAGATTTATTTATAAAACAAACCTACCACACCCGAAAACTCTTGTTTGTATAGGTATATGGATTAGGTATATCAAATCGTCACTGTATTACACTATTTGAAAAAATCGTCGTGAGTTGTCACAAAACGTTTCACTCACACACACGGTTTCAGCTTTGTTGTGCTGCGTATACATTATTTGTGGGCCGAGGCATGAGCCGAGCCACAAATAATGGATAAGGAACGATTGCTTCGTTCCTTTCCCATAGTACGGGGCTCGGCTCCGTTTATCTAGCAAATGTACACGCAGCCCTATGCAGTAAGATTTTGTCAGAATGCTGGCGCCAAAATGTTGCCATTGCAAACTTAAAATTAATATAAAATTAATTTACTCTCAGGCAGGTATAATACTCGTAATTGTAACGTAATGTAGTGTGATTCACTGTACAGATCACATATCAGATCATTGAATGTGGATTCATGTTGAATATATAATAATATAATTGATAATCACGTCAACTCTATCAGGGCATTATACTCCAATACTCTCAGCCGAAAGCCTTGTTCTGACGTTTCAGTTTTAGTTGAACAACTTTTATTGAACGTCAAAATTTGAACAAGATTTCGTTCACACGTTTCAATTTAAATCGAACCGAACTTGTCAATCAAGTTGGCAGCAACTGAAATTTTTAATGCGTGCGTCTTTATAATTTCTGACATTTTGCGGAACGATCTTGAGAATATTTTTGTGGAAAAGGCACAAAAAACGTCGTGTTTGGATTAGAAATAGAATAAGCAGAATTGAATTAGGTGCATAGATTGTATTAAAATATTAGAACACACTGAAAGTCAGTATATAAATCTTTAACAAATTTCGTAAGAAAATTTTGATGAAAGTTTACCATTCTTAAATCTTATAATATATAAAACAAAGTCGGGTTAGTTACACCATTTATAACTCAAGAACGGCTTGACCGATTTTTATGAAATTTTATTTGTTGGATTTATTTATTTATTCCGCTTCGAATAGCAGAATAGCTATTAAAACATCGAAAAAATTCACAGTTGTCACAGTTGAAAATGAGAGAAACTATGAAAGTAAGTCTGCACCCCTCCAAAGTAAAAATACAATAACTATTATAAATCTCCCTCATACATATAAAGAAAATGAAACGCAATTCTCGTAAGTAAGTTGAAAAGTAAGAAAATCACAAAAAATATAAATCCGTACAAAACGCCATCTCTGACACTGACAAAACAAAACACGGACAGTGCTGCGCATCGACAATTGTTTCATTGTGTAATTTTAAACTTAATTTAAAACCTGAATTTAATTCAGCTAATAAGTTAACACCCGACCCGACGTTAATCCGACCATTTTAGATATTTTTTTATTGAAAAAGATGCAACGACCGTAGGTATCTATGTCTAAAATCCACATCTGGCTCCAGGTAACTAAAAATTGCAAGCGAGTTGAAACAAGTGTTCAGACGTGGTGATTCGTTGTGAAACTCAAACGATGAGTCATACTAGAATGGAAAAAGTGGAAGAGCTTTCAACTTTGGTTGCTCAACTAAAAACTTAACATTTTGTTGAAAGAGTGTTCATACTTGTCAATAAGCTTTCAAATGTCATTCAATAGAGAGTTGATCAACTGAAATTGAACCGTCTGAACTTGATATAATGGATGAGTAGATTCGACAAAGCCCATGAGATTACTCCTCGTTTCCTTGCGTGCTAACGATTTTTCCAAGAAACGAGTTCGCCTTGCTTGGCATCTCTCCACAAATAAACGAGACGAAACAGCAATCTCTTTTCCACGGATTTACTCTAAATTCTGAACAGGGAACATACTGGAAAACAGGGAACACACTGGATGTCACGAAACTTTTACACAGTCATCACAGCCGGAGGAACTAAATACATTATTATTTGTGCCGAGTATTTGCTCTAGAATTCTGGGCAATTTGGCAAACACATTCTCGTCGGGCGTTGCATTGCTCCTTAAAAAGTACTTAAAAGTTTATTATAAAACTAGTGATGACCTTTAAAATGAATAAGCGAGTTGGAATATCAACACAAAAATGCGCAAAAAAGCATTATGAAACATTTTATGTAGGTAGGTTTTGGTGGAACACTTTTTCTTTTTAAAGTACATGATATTTTACCATAATTTAATATTTATCTTATTGATTTTCTTCATTTTATAGTACCCACTTTATCAGAGGTGGGCAATCATCAGGTCAATCTTCACCCTATATAGTAGTCTAGTAAAACATATTTTACGAAGCAAAACCAAGAAAACCGTTTTTTATTTATTTTAATAATAATATTATTTTACATTTTATTTATTTATTTATAACGTGTTACATACATTTGACATTTCTATAGATAAGATTTAATAAATCACCATACTAGGCGAATGCCTGTTTCATGGTGATTAATTAAGGATAGTAACTTTGAGTGTATTCTAGTGTAAACAAATGGTTAAATTGGTAAAGTTATAATAAAAAATAGAAAAGAGAAAAAAAAGTGCGAAAAAAACATACATGCAAATAAAATAAGCCTGTAAACATATGGTAATAGTATGTAATGATGTTGAAAATTTATATCTTTATCTGAGTATATGAAACAAGTTGTAAACACTATCATAGTCACTCATCAGAAAGGCCCCGAGGAAAATAATTTCTATGAGCGCCTATGTTATCTCCACACAGCATCCCCAAAGATGACGTAGGCTCCGAGGGATTTTTTCCTTAGGGCCTCCTGTGTGGTTTTAACATAAATTTGAAAAAAAAGTATACCTACCTACTTTCTAAATTACTTTAAAATTGTTTTATGCGTGGGTACATTCTCAACTGAGTATAATATTTTATTGTATTCATAAAAACATTAGATTACCTACCGATGTGAAGGATGAATGTAAATAATACAATTAATTCCAATCATGGTCCATTGTATTGATATTTCACAAAAAGTTTTAATATGAAAAAGTTTTAATGTAAAACTGCGGAGGCAATCGAAACCTAACCAATCTGATTCATAATCAACTACATACGGAGACATATCCTCGGGCTACGATGGTAGTAGTTAGTAAAATAAAACATTGAAAATATCATTTAAAATATCATATAGCTTTTAAAATATCATTTTTCCCAAAAAGGTTTTTGTCATTTTGCGCGACGATGGCAACACCAAAAATACTATTATTTTCCTTCTGCAAGGGTTTTTATTTGTGTTTGTAAAATTGTTTTCATTCCCGTGAGACAGTCTTATTGAATTAGGCAGGTTCTCTTGAATACATACGTAAATAATGGATAAGATATATTATCCAGCATTGCTACAAAATTTGGAAAAAAAGTCGTGTTATATTCTAGTACTAGCGAGTTCCCGGCATGCGTTGCAAGGTCACTTAATAATGAAATTGTTTCTCCCTAAATGTCCTTCACCATTCGTCCCGTTCCCCTCCCATGTCCCCTTCCGCCAGACGCTTTCCACTCCCCACTCCCGCGTTCCATATATTCAGTCCCGGTACATTTAGTTTTCAAACAGCTCGCGATACAAAGTCTCATTTTTCATATATTACAAACATTCATTTTTGTATATTATAAGAACAATCAACCAAAGTTGATACCATACATTAGTAACTATTTAAAATATTTACCTTTAATTCTTGAATAGATTCATAGTCCTCGATTTTGGTTACTATCATAGGTGAGTACTTCAAGTAAATTCATTAATCCCTCTCGAGCATGAATTATGAAATACAATAAAATAAAAATGTTTAAGGATACTTTCTTCGGTTAAATGGGTTCAGAAAGCGAAATTTTTTTTTTTTTTTACCCTTATTACAAGTTGGTCAAATTGACGGGCCCCATATGAGGCTTAAAGTGATCAAAGGGTGTAGGGGTTATAACTTTGCCATACAAAATATTTTCATGCAACTTTCAAGAAAATGACACATTTTAGGATCTAAAAACTTTATTATTTTTTAAGTGAAACTTCTTTAGCACCGTTATAATTTGGAACTCAGATGAAACGGAAATTATGCATAAGGCACCTGCGAAGCATCAAATTGCGCTCATTGTCCGCTTTGATTATGATGTCATTTTTCAAGGCTCTTATTGGTTGAGATATGAAATGGAAATGATGCTAGGTCTGCGCTCATTGGCTGAGATTGTTTTGGTAAAGTTTCACTTCTACCGCGTGTAAACTGAACTCAATTTTTTTTCAGTGAAGGCCTATTACAGGTGGAAATGTCTAATTTTTTTAATATATAAAAAATGGTCAACCCCTCCCAAGTGTTTGTTGTATATGTTAAGAAAATGGCGGCCCAGCATTAGCGCAAACGGCATATAGAAAATACGTCACGACAAAATTGATTTTTAAATAAACTTTCAGATCCGATAAAGTGAATTTGAAATTTTCTATACTATTTTGAGTCCTATATACCGTGGATTCGTTTACAAGTGTTGCCAGGTACGTTTCAGTAATCATTTCTAAGAAGTAGTTGATAAGAATTTCACCACTAATATTTGATTTGCATTGCCCTTGAAATTTGGGTAAATTGTTAAGAAAAGCATTTTTTTAGTGCTAAACCATGTCACAGGTATATTTTGTTAAGGGACGTGTACTTCTGAAGTATTACCGTTTTCAGCCTCAGGAATAGGAGAGGGTTTCTCACTTGCTAGATCCTCATTCCTGTAACGTTCATTTTCCGATGGTTCGAATAGATCGTCTTCTGATCTAGAAAAATCTTCTTCGTCAGAACCATCGGGGAGAGTAAGCAGGGTCAAAATTTGATCTTCATCGAGATTACAATCCTCATTAATTCGTGAACTCATTTTATGCCTTTAAAAATGATAAAGAATGTAATAAAAATAAAATTCCTTCATAAATATTTCAAATCCATATCAAAATACGACCAACCAAATAAGTTTATTCACATAGCCCACTACATACTATTGGTTGATATTGACAACTCTTGGAACACATAGACCTCATATGAGGTCGATTAGTTTTTGCAAAGAAATCAATATAAATTATTTTTTAAAAATTACATTCTAAGAATTTCACAAGTAAGATGCACGTACAGAGCATATAAAAATATTTATTTAGGGTTTATAATGGTCGAATTTCAATATTTAATGGTACGTTGAAAGGAGGAGAAACAGAAATCGACAAATAAATGTCAAAAACTTTTGCAATAAAATTTCAAATCAACCTGGGTTAGTGTTTTCATCTGATGGCAAGTTTTTGAACTATCAATTGTCATCAAGCAAAGTCTAAAGTGATGTATAGTGAAGTTGTATTTGAAAATATCATTGGAAATATGAAATGGCAGCTTGTCAAAGATGACTAATTTTGGGACCTCATATGAGTATCTCGTGTTCGAGAGTTTATTCGAAAATTCTATTTTGATTAAACGTTTGAATTTGATGGTTTGCAAAAGGTGGTTGTATTAATCCAGAAACCTTCGCGAGGGTGGAATAAAAGTTTTTAAAAAGTTTCTATCATTTCCTATGCTTAATATAGCAGTACATAAACAAGACACGTACATACATGCAAGCAAGCAAATATGCATTCAATTTTTTATGTATATAGATGATCATGATCAATGTATATTTTAAATAGTGTTTGATTGTATTCCACCCGATTCATACCATCAAGTAACCACTAAATACCCTCTCCGGCCGTCTAATTAAACTGAACGTCAGCAATTATCATGGTTAGCATTGTCCCAGTGAAATTGCATTTGATTATATCCTGACCCTCCCGGTTCCTCTGGGCACCTGGCGCGGTCCTCGTGTTTACGAGTTAGTCGCTTTGTTACTCTAAGGACAATTAACCGTCTATTCCGTTGTTGAAACTAAGTAGGAATGGGAATATATTGTCACGTAATAGTAAATATAACCGGAGGTTGTTACCGTGGGGTTATGTGGCAACAATGTACATCATTAAAATACTGATTATGATGAGTAATGTTGACTTAATATCGCAAATGGAAGGTTTTAGTTTAAAAAATGAAAAGAAGGTATTTGAAATACAAAAGTATATTGTACATAAAAAGGACATCCTGATTCTAATGCTGTCTGGTAAAAAGGGTTTGCTAGGTCAATGGGTTGATGGCATTGACGTATGATATCTAGACAAGCCCTGTGAAATTCAAAATGACGCAAGAAGCCAGCAAAAGCAGGCTCAAGGCCAATTTATGAAAAAGTGCCTGCATTGTTTTGCACCGTTCAGATCGCATAGTGCTTTGTGTTGTATCTTTTATCGGTCTACAAGATCTACACTGAAACTAATTTGTGTGTCAGCCGTCCGGACCGAGTTAATTTTTTTAAAAATATACCACTTCCGAATATTGTACAAGGTACATACCGCGGACTTTATTTTTGAAAATGTAGTCAGCTATCTGAATACAACAAAAAAAAATATACCTTACAGATGTCTTTTAGGCAGCGTTTCAATAAACGTAATAATGTTAAAGAAATTACTTTTGGTCGAGCAATATTTCTGACGACATGCCACGTAGCCCGGTTCGTTCACTAATACATTGACATACAGGCTCAAAACAAAACATAACGGCTTGTTTAAAATTAAAAGACCACATCTTGTCACACACTGAACGCCCTCGGGTTATTTCTTCAAGCGACTTAGTGAGCGCGGTGTACGGCTAGTTTATACCAAGTAGGAGTGATAAATTCAACTCCACAATACGTGTCGCGTGATATTCAAGGCATCTGATTGGTTGATGAATGTCAAAACTACATAATGGGATTTGAGAACGAACTTTGTGTTTTAGGAACTGGCTTCTCTAGGCTTTTTGAGCGAGGCGGTGGAATACGATGAAGAGTTGTATTGTTAACATTAATATCATGGTGTCATTATTCACAGGCAAGTTAGTTAGGTAGGGCTTATCTAGACTTAATTGATCGAAGGTTGATGGTGATACTGTGATAAGTCGTAGCATGGCTTGTAGAAAACTCCTCGTTTTGAGGAAAAAATCTCACATCGTGAGAATGGAAGGTCCAGAATCCAGAAGCAGGGCAGTTTGATGTCTTCATATGCCAATCATCCTCCCAGGATGACTTCCAGTCAGCTTCAAAGATGGCGACAGTTCCTTCTAAGATGATCCCAATCCTCGTGATTTTTAGTCGATTCGTCGTATTTCAGTCCAGAGGATCGACTAATGCTCTGGGCTGCCGCACAAAGAACGAAGACGCCTTATATTCAATTCTGCCTTTAGAATTGACAACAGTTCAACTCCAACATATTCCAGGGCTGGCAATCTGACCAATGCCCAATTGTCAATGCGCACGTACTGGAGGTGCCACACACCGAGACCATAAATATAGTGTGTAAAAGGGTGCAAACACCTTGTTACAAATGCTTTTATGTAACAAGGTCTTGCAAGGACGATCGATTAAACCCTGTATTAATACGTTATTTACTAATTGCGTCATCTGTGGTCAGTTATCAATATTTGCGAGCGTGGTCTACGATTGATCACCGATATTTAGACCTAAGATAGATAAAGCTTAGAGCGGCCTAATAGTATTAGAAAAGTTTCGGATAACTATCAATATAAACATATTTTTGAATAATGTCGTTCGTTGTGCAAAATTACTGGCTTATTATTGAAATGATTGAACTAACAAAGCTCTTAGAATTGAAATAAGTCATATAGTCATATCCATAGACTTAAATAATGCACCTTAGACACGATCAATTTATTCCGTCCTATCTGTGAAAACCGAAGGTGATTGGAGAGCTACTTACTTAAACTCACGTTTAGTGTCAAAAATGAAGACTGCCGATACACATTAGGGCTAGTACTTCAATTGAATATCACACATTCAATATTTTCACGTAAATGTTTGGCATTTGAAGTTTCGGAAAGTGAATTCATAGAAAATACCTTCAGATTTCTTATTCATTCGCTATCAATATCGGTTCAAATGTCAACAACCGTGCTCGGTATATCGATTTAAATCGTCGGAAGTTACGTCCATCGATCCCAAATACGCAATTAGAAATGCATTCATGAATATTCAATTTACTTGGAATTTATTGCAAAATGAAATTATTTTGACCATCCGACAAAATAGCCCCAAGGCCTGAGGGATTAACGTACCTAATCGTATTTTACGTCCACTTTTTACCAAAAATCCCCCTTGATTTGGCAATTCGCCTCCGAGCGTCTCGTTTTGTTGGGGCCTCGGTCCATTACGGTCCCAATTTCTCCTCGCATTGCTTCTTTTCTGGAGCTTTGAGAGCGAATAGAGTCAATCGACTTAATAATATGATTTCAATAAAATAATATCATTCGTACGAGACCTATAGGCCTGCACAAAAACTGTAGACAATAAGCGCCGGCACACAGAGACGCCCGACAATCTAAATGTCTTGATAGAGATGTGTTCTCTGCTTGACAGCTGTTAAAGTTCAGTAGCATGGTCACAAGCTTCTATGCTGGACGGGCATCTTCTGCCGCGTATTGAGGTGGAGTGGTATTGCGTCTTCCACGTCGTGCATTGTGAGATGGAATACTCTTGCATTGGAGCATGTAGGCTGCAGTGGACGTTGGTTGATAGTAATCGAGATGGGCTGCGCCCCAAATGGTATATGTTATCGTGGGTTGCTGCATACCTAGCACCAGCATCATAGGAGGGTGGTCGCAGCAACTCACATGTTGATTGGCTTCAGGGTAATCGGTCTGCATTCTATTGGGCGTGGCGGGCCTGTTGGGTTTGGTCGCAGCCACTCACATGTTGATTGGCTTCAGAGTAATCGGTATGCATTCTATTGGGCGTGCTGCGTGTGCACAGCACGCCTCTCTAAATCGTGTCATCATTTGACAGACATGGCGTCATCATCAGGTAGATCTGCATTCTATTAGGCGTGGCGGGAATCCTTATCATGTATCTTGCTCAGGCGTTATCATCAGGGCAGAGAGATGCAAGGCTCGATGCAAGGGGCCCCAGGCTAGCAGCCCGGAGCAAGATGGCCAGGGGTAGCACAGCGACTTCAAGGGCTTGGTAAGAATCAGCAAGTTCAAAGGATGGCCATGGGGCTCAGGCGTCAGAGTTTTGTAGGTTGTTTCCCTTCGGGTGCTTGAGGGTGAGACTGGCGACTTGGATCAAGTGGCGAACCCGATGGCAAATCAGGTAGGTGCTTTGTAGAGATATTGCTAAGATTACTGACGGTGAATGACTGCACAAAGCTGCCCCTTTGGTACAGTCTTTTATAGTAAGGTGGCAGGTGCAGGTGGAAGTGCACGTGTTGTTTACGTCTTCTTCTTTGCCCAGGTGGCCGTGCACACCTGCAGTGGCAGGTGTTGTTTACGTCTTATTTACCCAGGTGGCCGTGCACACCTGCGATGGCAGGTGTTGTTTACGTCTGTTCGGCAGGTGCCAGTGCACATGTTGTTTACGTCTTCTTCTTTACCCAGGTGGCCGTGCACACCTTCGATGGCAGGTGTTGTTTACGTCTGTTCGGCAGGTGCCAGTGCACGTGTTGTTTACGTCTTCTCGTTTAGCCCAGGTGGCCGTACACACCTGCTGTGGCAGGTGTTGTTTACGTCGTCATATTTATCCCAGGTACTGTGCACATCTGCTGTGGCAGGTGTTAAGTGTTGTTTATGCCTGCCTAATTATCCCAGGTGGCCGGCGCAAGTATCTGCTTTGGGAGCATGAACTATTTCACGTTGGAAACGTTGTGACATCAATATTTTCGCACCGTCTAAAATGCAGAATTTGTCTTCAATAATAATGCAAGAAGAATTTTGCTGTGTTTCATTTAGACTGCATAACACGTTCGATACATCATTTAAAAGCGGAAAGTTAAAAATAGAGTAATTGTCAAATTGATGTGAAAAGAAATTGCTATTCAAAATTTTGCTTGTATTTTATCAACAGCTTCCTTCAAGTTTTCAAAAAGGTCTTGAAATTTAAAGCACATCGTTCGGCTGGTTACAACGCAATCATTTACTGCCAAACACGACTCAAAGTATTGTAGAATAGATTTTTCATGTTGTGATTTCGGATAGTAATAAACTAGGATAAATTGAACTATTGGTTGAATTGGTTGAATCTGTCGGTAATATACAATATCAGTTAACGACAGCTGAAACCATAGACAGCTTTGACATTAACCAATCATTTGCTGCTGAATAATAGACGAATATCGAATTTCACTCGTTTAACAAAATGGGTATTCAATCGCTACGTCGCGGTCAAATATGCCACATTATTCAGATAACAGAGCAAACCTATATTGTGAAAGAAGAAAGGGAGAAGAAATGGGAAATGCTAACAATAAGACTGAAAAAAGTTAGGTTAGGTTGTGGAGGGGAAGCAAAGGTTAAATCCATGAACACAAATCAGCTACAGTTCTTATACGTTCTGGTTTGGTCTGATAGTGAAACTGGTAATAGATTATAATGTTGTGTAAGGTGATACAAATGAGTGTAGTTAGGCAGACAGCAGCCATTTCACACCAAACACATTTCGAAAAATAATCACTTTTGTGATGCTATTATTTTTATCTCTATAACCGAATAAACTATCTATAGTCATTTGAATCGTGAATTACCATAGATCTTCGATGTATTAAATGCTTAAGGTGATGCAATGCCAAATTTAATAGAAATTATATATTTTATGGGCTGGTAATCTGTTTAAGACGACACTATACCCTAAAATATATTCAGAATCTTAACAAGGTAAGTAAAGAAGCCGTGTATACAAATTACGACTCGCGACCCATGCATTGGATGGACCTACTGTCGAATTTTCTTGATCAAAGAAAAGAAGAAGAAGAACTACCAACACTATCTTCATTTTTCTTAACGCACATATTATTGGCTGCTATCTTTATATATGATTGCAAGATTCAGCCCGAACTAAATGCTATCTAGATAGTGCCTGGATAAATACTTATCCATTTTATTTTTAATACGCGACATTTATTGACTTTTCTGCAAGTCTAGGATGAATATTTTTTAATCTTGCAATTATATATAAAGATAGCAGTCAATAATAAGTGCGTTAAGAAAAAAGAAGATAGTGTTGGTAGTTTTTAATCGAAGTATGATACAGTTTAAAAGTAACCGAATTGGAAATGGGTTCCATAGATCAATCGGTAGAGCAGTTTGCCATGAATGCTAAAGTATCTGGGTTCGAGTCCCAGTGGAACCAATATCTTTTTCTGATTTTTCTGTCATCAGATTTTGATTGAGTTTCGCTAATATTGTCTTCATTTAATTAAATAAGAAAAATAAAGTTGAAATCTTAACGACGTAAGTGAAGACGATATTAACGACATAAGTTAAGTAATTAGACGGACGTACGGTCGAATTCACCCTAGCAGGCCTGGAGATCCGACCTTTCCGCCGGGGTTGGTTTTAATTAATTCTGAAGAACATGTTACTTATATTTAAGATGTTTCTAAATGAATACCTGCCGAAGTTATTAATTCATCGTCTAGAAAAATAAAATCTGGTGCTCACCGCTAACGTTTTTATTAATCTAAAATATAAATAACTTGCATCCCTCCAAATAAAAATGATAATTCAATTACAAATTCGCCGAAATAAATTAAAATGTGAACCTCGGGTAAACCCCCGATAAACGTGATTATGTCTCGCCTTATGCAAATAGCGTTGTTATAACGTATTCGACTGAAAATCGCCTATTAATATTATAAAAGTATATTGTATATCAAATCTTTAATGAGGTTGTCTTAATTTGAAGCGTTTTTAGATAACGATGTAACCCGAAGGCAATCTAACTGCACATAATTTAACATAACTGACACTATCAAGTGGAACCGATATTGTAAAACAGGCTTATAGCCTTCTATAAACGCAAACTTGTGACGGAACTGGGGAAACTGTCTCGAGGGGGTAGTGTGTAATAACTCGTCCATACTATTATAGAAGTAGTTTTCTCAGACAGAGCTCGTATGCACGTCATCATGGAGTCTTCGAAGGGAACATAAGTCGTAACTTGCTTCTTGTGATATATATATCAGCCACCATTCTTCTCTAATTAACGGGACCTTTACAATTTTAATATTAAGCATTATATTTAGTATTTACTATGTAAAACTGAAAAGTATATAGTATTAATTAATTAGAAAAAAGGCGAGATGTCTTACAATCAAACTGATTGATCAGTTTCGTAAGATAAAATATTGTAAAACAAAAACTGAATAAACTCATTTAAAAAATAAAAATAAAAAATGGAATATAATTTTTTTTAAACTAGTATCAAGTTGTACTTATTTATTTATTTGGATGCTTCTATTCATAACACTGTGGAATCGAAATAAAAAAGCAAGATACAATAATTTTATTTATATTTTGTGCACACTTGTTCAGTATCCAAATTTACAGTATCGACGTTGATTTCAAAGTGTTATGCTGCTTATACATTTGTGAATTGAGGCGAGTGCCGAACCTCGGATAATGGGAAACGAACGAAGCAACTGCAAACGACGCCAAACGCCGCTTTTCGCGCTGTTTGTGGTTACTCCGTTCCTTTCCCATAATTGCTGATTTAGGTCGCAGGATTGGGTCGCTTGTGTATACGCAGCTTTACTTAGGTATATTACATAGGTAGTATCATATTATTTTTGCGATAAGATTATTAAGAAGGTCTAAATATTTCGGCCTTGCAAAAAATAATTGGAATATTTCTGAACGCATCCGAAGACTAAAAACTGTTTTTGAAAGGTGGTGAAATAGGCGATTGCATATTTCGAAATAAACATGATTTTCGTAATATAATTTTTTTTAATGTGAACATAAGAAAGTTTTAAAAATGGCTTACCTTACATTTTTCCTAACAAAATTACTGATAACAAAAAGAAAATAAAAACACATGCATATTTTATTACGTAAATGTTATAAATATTAAACGTTATCAGTCCACTTTGTTGTCGTTTATGTAAAATAATGAATAAAAAAATTCGAAAGTTTCATAACTTTTTTTTAAATTGCGTTCAGAAATTTTGGTTTCATAAAAGTGTACATTTTAATTAATTTGCGGTTAACTTTTAGATTTTAATATAAAGCATGATGTTTTCTCCTTTGTAAAACCGCTTAGATCATATTTCTAACCATGATAGTAAGGGAAAAACGATTTCTATGGCACCCATATGAGTTGTTACGAAAACCGAAAAAAAAATACTGTGTCAATATCATAATAGTTATACAATTAAAAAAAAACATGCATTCGCTAAATGTTTATAGGAATGTGAAGATATTCTACCACCTTCTCTCTTTTTGTTTACATAAAAGACAAGCAAGAAGGAAGATTTTTTATGAACGGCGTTTAGGGCAAAACGATCTCGGCCTGGGACTAGTGTACTCGTTCTGTTGTGAAGTAATAATCCTGTTAATCACATCGTGTGGGAAGAGACAGATAATTCAATTACACCTCTATTAATCTACTTATATAAACAGCTTTTAGAGAAGATGCTTTATCAATAAGAAACATGTCGTTTGTAATACTCGTAATTACCTCATCATATGGCATTATCAATCTAATGATTATCATTCTAGTTAATTAAATGGCTTGTGTTTGATCAAGTTTTGTTGTATTATAAATCGTTGTCAAATTGAGGTCTTGTGACTGGGTAGACAAATAAATTGGATGATTTTGAAATTTCTGTGAAAAGGCGGATGTAACGATCCCGTCGCATGGGTTCGTCTGGGACTGGTGACGAACCCTAAAGGAGCTCTATACCACTATGAAATCGATAACTTTACAATGCTGGATCATAGGCATTCCTCCGATGATTTTATGTCTTTGACCCTATCACGGTTTCATCTTTGACATCAAACCGATATTATCGGAAAATACATAATAAATCGATATACGCTTAATATATATCGATATAACACTGAAGGTATTTTCTATGACAATTATTATAAGTAATTATTTTCAGCCTGAAACACTCATTTACATTGAAAAAATCTTCCGAGAAAAGATACTGGCCGCCAACGGGACATGAAGCACTAGTTGACTAGTATATATTGAGTTATTTGGCGGGTATTAGATAAGCCGCCATAGCTCAGTAGTAGAACTCCTGACCGGCAATCAGAGGGACACGGGTTAATGTCCCGTTGGCGGCCAGTATCTTTTCTCGGAAGATTTTTTCAATGTAGATGAGTGTTTCAGGCTGATAATTATTGCTTATAATAATTGTTACCCTTTGTGCTATTCATAAAAACCTTGTCTAGAAAAACGTTAGTTTATCAATTAAAAATAATAATTAATATTTTCTATGAATTAACAATACGAAATTTCAAACGCCAAGCAATTGAAATACTTACCCATATGCACGTAATATAATATACGTTGGCATTTCCTTGTTGACAATTAACGTAAGTTAACTTATCATTTTTTTAACCAAATTCGTTTCTCAAAGATTGAACGTAATAATTTAAGTGTACGGATCGCGTATATAGCTTCTTTCATTTCTAAGAGTTTCGTTAGTTCAATACGCTCATTAAATAAGCCAGCAATTTTGCATAATGAACGAAATATGTTAAAAATATGAGTTGTTTGACAGTTAAAAAAAAGGTATTTGATACTGTAGAGGCCTCACTAAACGGTCAGAATATGTGTTAACAATCATAGACCGTGCTCGCAAATATTGATAAATGACCACAAGTACGGATTTGGTCAAAATCGTATTGATATGGGGTTTTATCGATCGTCCATGCTTGGGGGCCAGCTTTTCCTGAATACTATTAGAAGGAGAGAAATATTTTACTAATTTCAAATAACGAAATTCAAATTTTTAACAGATTAACTTTTGTTGAGGACTTGGAATCGAAGGATATTACATCAATATCTGACGACACTAGTGTTCTTTCCAATCGGAATATATTACACACCTTGGATTATCTATCTAAATTATGAATGTCATTTTCAAATTTACTGTTCACGTATTAGATGTTTTATAAGGCCACTGTTATTTGGGCGTTCTACGACATCTATCCTGTGTATTCCAAAAAATAATATCTAGTCGCCAAGCATTTAGCATCGCCAAGTGCATGCCATGCACTTGGCGATGCTAAATGTGGGATTTCTAGCAATTTCCAGCCCTCCTGGCGAGAAATAATCACACGGAGAAATTCCACCAGTCACGACAGAGCGCAAAACACAATAAATTTAGTCCATTTAAAAACCTTTGCCAACTTCCGCCACCCTTAAAGGGGAGGGGCGGGAAATATATAATTGTGCAGGATTTTCCCTCGCGCTGATACTGGTCGTGTTCGCCTGATAGGTCACATTACCAATTGAAGGAAAAGAAAAACTTGGAATCGTTCAAAATAAGGTTACTTTTTAAAATTGTAATGTGAATTGGACGTCACGAGACTTCCGAAGCAAAAAAAGGCGTCCGGACGCCTTTAGGCAACATATTGAGGCAAACGGTAAAAACACAGACTAGGAAAACAGCATAATTTTTTTTCGAAAGATTTATCGTGATTTAAATTAATATTATAAATCTCAATACATAGTTAGATGAACGTTTTTTAGCACCGTTGCATGTATAATTATTTAAGAACATTATTTTTTCTTTCATTTATGTATGTATATACCTTTTTTCGCATTGACTTCACATACGAGTCTTTGGCGAAAACAAATTATCCCCATGGCCTTTGTCATATTTTGGGATGCTCTGTGGGGAGAGAAACGGGAAGGAAACAGGTATGACGGGTGGGTTGGAATCTGGGGGTCAATGAGTGACGGACGTATTAATCCATTCCTTTAACAGCGGTGTAAGGCAATGGGTCGAGAAAGTTCTGCTGACGATCTCAAAAGGTTCCCTCAACCAGTTTGTCCCTATCCGGTTTGCTACGTAGTAGGAGGGCAGACGCTTGCGCCGCGCCGCCAAGAACTAGGCATTCTAGACCAACCTGAACGAGGGTACCACTGTTAAGAGCGTATAACCAGCCAGCGCCCGAAAATCCACATTTCGTTGAAAGAGGTTCTTACGATCGTACAGGGCGGTTCCAATGAGAAAGATTAATTACTCTCCGTACCAGCTTTTTAAAATTATAACTCAATATCGATTTTATTTCATTCCAAATTTGCTTTAATTTATACCTACATCCAAAAATGCTGAAAGGCGTTTTGATAAAACTATTATAATTATGTAATTATTTTTTGATCATAAGTATTTATCATTTTTCAATAATGTCTCAGCAAAATAATAATGTAAAAAAAATTGAAATATATTAGTCTGTAAGTGCGCAAATAAATACACAAACAGACCAATTTTCGTCAAGAAACACATGTATTTATATATTTTTTTATGATTTTATTTAAACTAAAATTAAAGTTCTATTACATACTTTTATCAAATAATGTATTGATTTATTTTACTGCATGATTATATGATTTGAAATGGGTGTTGTATAATAAATGTACTTTTTTGAAAATTTATTATGGTATAACTTTATTATACTAAAAGTTATCATTTTTTCTGAAAATTTAAAACATACCTACGTCTACTAGATAAAATAACAATCTTTCGAAACCATTTTATAATAGTTTGTGGAAAAGAGTCAATACGCCTAAACACTGATTTAAAAATGACATATTTCTGGTGTTCTCTGGTTATACGCTCTTAAGTCACCAAAAAGTAGGGAACCACTCTAGGTTCCCTGATCGGTGATACCCTTTCCCGCTTCCCAAATTGAATACCTACATATTATACACGTCTTTTAGCGAGCATTTCTCATAAAATATTACAGTTAATACACATGAACACACTTGCACTATTCAAAAGAACAAAAAATATTTTGGTTATTTAAGGGTTAATAACATATTAGTGTTACAAGAATGTGGCTTAGACAGCGATATAAAGAAGATTTAATATTATCTAATTTTACAATATGAAATACCTAACATTAAAAATACGTATAGAGATGATATGTTATAATTAGAAAATTATGCATGAGAACATCGGAAATAGCATTGATTGATACAATTGATAAACCAACAGAAAAAACTATGACAATTATTATAAAAAAAATTTGAAGTATCACTGTATAATGTTTAGTTTGTTTTCAGTGTATTATAAAACTAATAAAAATCTTATGTAAGAAAGCTGCATTATTCCAAATAAACAATAAATCTTTAATTAAATTATTAAAACACTGTGTTTTTACCACAATAATCTTTATTTAAAAATTCGACATGTTTCGAGAACGATGTTCTCTTCATCAGGACATTATATGTCTTGATGAAGAGAACATCGTTCTCGAAACATGTCGACTTTTTAAATAAAGATTATTGTGGTAAAAACAAAGTGTTTTAATAATTTAATTAATAAAATGGTGCCACAAAGTGAATTTGCAAAATTTGAAGAAATAAATCTTTAATTTGGGTTGCTTTCGGCCATTGTCTCTAAACCCCTTCGGTTCAACGAACCGCAAAAAACTTTTCTTTAATATAATAAATCTATTACAAGTTTTGCAATGTCATGAGAATCTGACCCACAATGTGCTGATACTAAGTCAAATACGTACACCAATATACTTGTGCTCATAAATTTAAAGAGGTTTACTGCAAATAAAGGTTTATTTGAAGAAGAAATTACGCCGGATAAGACTTTTATACTGAAAACTTGTTAGCTCTTCAATAGATAGGAATCTAGAAATTTAATATTTGCATATACATATTGAAACCCTCCTCAAATTATTTGACAATATGCAAAACCTTTTAATGAAAAACACAAATAAGAAGATTACAATTTGTTTTTAATCTATATTAAATTTAACCAATTTAAGAAGCCTATTTAAAAGACACAACTATTATTTAATTAATGAAGACTATTTTAGCGAAACTCAATCGAAAATCTGAAACAGAAAAAGATATAGTCACATCTGGTACAAGAACCCAGGAACCTTTGGCTTTCCCTTAAAATAGATAGTGTCTTGCATAAATTAATTAATTCATTTTTATTTTTAATATGCGACATCTATTGACTTTTCTCCAAGATTAATATTTTTATTTTTATTTTAACGTAATGAATAAAACCTCAAATTGTAATATTTAATTAATGAAGACAATATAAGCGAAATTCAATCGAAAATTTGACACATAAAAATCAGAAAAAAAGACATCTGGGACTTTAACTCAGTACCTTCAGCTTTCCGGGCGGCAACTCTACCAACTGAGCTATTGTGTTCCTATCCGATTCAGTCATTGTTATCTGTTTCATACTTCGACTAAGAATTACCAACAAAATCCTTATGTTGTAGGAAAACAACTATTATTATTTCTTGTGGAAAAACAACTAATTTATTGAATAAAATATACATTTTTCTATTACTTTACTAAACTCTAAAGCCGGAATAGCGCAGACGAAGGTTTTTAATTAATTTTCCCTCTTCATAACTAAACCGTCGAGTGACCATTAATTTATAAATTGAAAATGCAACATTTCAACTTATTAATTTCCAGTTGGCTTTCAACGTTAACTAACAGCCAAACCAAGTAGTTGATAAAATTCCACCTATAGGTAATACTTTTTCTAACTAGGAAGAAAATTAAGAGCAGAAAAATACAACCTGGAGAGTATTCGGGAAAACGCTGAGAACTTTGAAAGGGTCTTGAATAAATATTTGAATTGGGCGCAAAGTCAAAGACTTTGCCCAAAGATTTCTTAATATATACAAATTTTTCGCGCTTTAGTATTTTGAAGTGAAATTTGAGAAATTGTTTTTTAGATTTTAAAAAGCGAAATTTTATATGAATTACACTGAATAAAATACTGCCTCAAAATATTGTTGTTGAAATGTTAAAAAATGAATTGACCATTTTTATAAAATATGCCTAAAATAATGATTAAAAAGAATCGTTTTGTTTTTGTATCCTATTTCATGTGAAAAACTATAAGAAAAATTCTCAAGAAATCATTAAAATTTAAAAAAAAAATATATACTTTTTTGCAATACAGCTCTACACATGAGGCTCTGAGAAAAATAATTTCATGCAAGACCTATGTCATCTTTGGGGATGCTGTCTGGAGCGTACTTAAAAGGAAAGGAATGAGAGTAAGTTCTGGGAGCGTAAAAGGTAAGGGTAGGAATCTAGGGTTCAGAGTGTCCAGTTCATCCGCCGCCATGTCCAAAAAATTTTCACCCCATGAACCCAAACACCCCTGCTAAGTCACCAAACGTAGTGAACCACTTGGGGTGACCTATGGCAGAGATATTGGTTCCCAAGGTAGCGGTACCCATTCCCGCCTCCAAAATTGTAAACGTTTATAAGACCAATCCGTTCGAGAATCATGGTATAATAACAAAATGGAGTCGTTTTATAAATTATTAAAAGAAAGAAATCCTCACAAAAAATCAATTATATACTTGTACAATAAGCGTATTTACTTACCTTAGTAGTAAGTTGAAAAAAGTACCCAATAGCAAATTTAAAAAAATAAATTTATTGAAATTATCAAGTAATTATCACAATTTTTTGAGGCAAAACGACTCTACAGATACCAACCGATTTGAGTTCGTGTTGCAGGGTTTCAAAGCAACCACTAAAACGCCTATTTGCCTATTTTAAATTGAATTCAGGACTATCAAATAACTATTATATAAATAAATGTATGGGTACTATAGTATTGCTACATGGCAAACATTAATCACAGAAAAACATATATAAATAAAAATGATTGAAATGTGCTAGGTATATTATCAATTTCTTTTGCAGCCGAGTTGTAAATTCGTCGGTAGACGAGAGGATGTTGCCCACGTAGGAATTTCAAAGAATTCCCTGAAGAAATTCCTGAAATTGTGTTGAATCGCTTCATCCCTTATTTATTGGTGTTTGCCAGCATAGCCCACCAAAAATATTTTAAGACGTGTTTCTCGATATATCTACAAATACTAACTGAAAAATAAAATACTACAAAATATATGGGTGAAACGAGAAATGAAATATGCACGAGCTTGTGCAAACATCTGTAGAATATATTTTATTCAATTATAATACCAGTCCCGCTAGAGTCATTCGTCAGGAAGGAATCTGTTGAAAAAGCTTTACATTTTTTAGGTGACACCGTGAAACGAGTGAAACTATTTTACCCCCGATTGGGAATATTGTACACTTAAAGGCAACAAGAGGAAGGCGGGGGTGGTTTTGAAGTACCTTGCTAATCATATCTGGTTACTAAATATTTCCGAAATCGTGTCAAGCAGTGTTTAAATTCGGAATGGTGGCCTCTCTTCGTTTTTACTTCTTTTTTAACATTAAAGAAAAACAATAATAATAAGAGGAAAAAAATATACCTCAGGATCGTGTAATCTTTTGAAATGCTGTGTAAAGGATATTTTTACGGAAAGGAAGGATAGGAAGATCTGGGAAGAAAAAAGGTTTGAGGGGTTGATGGGAATTCGGACTCAGCGAGACCAGGAGTAATAGTCGTTTGAATTCATTCCTCCCACCTTCAGGTTCAAAATCTGGCCCGCCACACTGTAGGTGGCCAGATACATCCGCCTCCAAGACCAGGACAATCCTCACCCCATGAACCCGGGCAACCCGCAGTGAACCACTTGGGATGAACTACAGCAGAGATTTTTTTCGTTATTTGTTTTTGGGGTGTTATGCCGTGTTGCGCTACCTCATTCTTTATCCGACGTTTTGGGCAGCGTTGCAGTGTCCATCATCAGGGCAGATCCGGAAAATAACGAAAATGCTTTTGGCCGTGAAAATCTAAAAATGTATCCTACGGCAGAGATGTTCATTATCCAATTTATGGTTTCCGGGTTCTTCTATTATAAAGTCTCCAGGATTGACCGGGCTATATGCGAATATTTTTAACCAGTTGTAGATAGTAATTTTTCTCTTATTTTAAACGACAAATTTGCAAAATTTCATCAAAAGCATAAAAATTCTGATTTAAGGGTTGCGAACAGTGGATGTGGTGGTTTTCGAAATATCATTAAATATCATCCTTTTGTTTTAAACGTCACGTGAGCAAAATTTCATCAATCACGAAATAAAACACACTAGATTTGTATTTTAAAAAACCAGGCCGTCATGTTGATATAATTTTGTTATGTGTTCTTTTTCACATATCACATGCAAATCTAGTGTAATCCAAATCGATGAAAGGTGTTAATTTATACGTTTGAAATATTCATAAAAATGTGTAGTCACGTCGTGTTTTGGAATTAGTTAGCATAAATTTGTAGCCTTTTGTTTAATTTATACACTATGCAAAATTCAACATGAATGTAGAAACACAAATCACAGCGGGGAAATATGTCACCAATATTTACACCTCTAGAGTTAATATTTTCATTAAGCTGACCCTATTTATAACAGAATTGGCTTAGTAGTGAATTATTAACAGTATTTATTTTTATTTTTAACATGATGAGTAAAACCTCAAATTGTAATATTTAATTAATGAAGACAGTATTAGAGAAACTCAATAAAAAATCTGAAACAGAAAAATTAGAAAAAGTTACGCTCACATCTAGGACTCGAACCCAGGATCTATGACTCGCCAGGACAGTGCTCTACCATATGAGTTAATGTCTCCCTATCAGATTCTGTCGTATTTAACTATTTCATTCTTCGACTCAGTTTTTCAGACTTCGAGTATCAGATGTGACAGCATCTTTATCTGATTTTTCTTATTCAGATTTTCGATTGAGTTTCGCTAATATTGTCTTCATTAATTAATTAATTATTAACTTTTTTAAATTAGAAGAAAGAGTAATTTATTGTTCTGATTAAAAACTTAATAATTTAAGTTATTGACAATATTTCTTCTTCTTCTTGTACCCTGTCCGTTCAACGGACGTTGGCTATCATGTTGGCTATGCTATGTTTACTGCAGCCCGGAACAGCTCTATGGTTGACTGGGCCAAACCACTGTCTCAGGTTTTTCAGCCATGAGTTTCTCCTTCTTCCAGTGCCCAGTCTTCCGGAAATCTTTCCCTGCATTATGAGATGCAAGATCTGTATTATATATTGAGTTAAAGAGACTTGTCAATACTAGGATGTCAATATTTCCTATAAGTCTAAGGATTTCAGCTTGTATTCCATCTAGGCCCAATGCTTTCCCGGCTTAAGAGAGACGAATTGCATGTTCTACCTCATTTGTTGTGATTGGCGGGCCTGTTGTAATATTTCCCATATCATATTCTGCGTTTCTATTATTTATCATTGAGGACTTCTGAGATGTAGTATTTCCATCTTTTTAGTTTTTCGTTTATATCGATTAGAAGTTTTCCATATCTGTCCTCCAGTTGCCCTATGTCGGTTTTAAGCCTGATTCCAGTCAATACTTTGATTTTCTTGTGCACTTGGAAAGTATCATGTTTATTATTGTGTGTTTCAATTATAGCACACTGTTGAATATGCCAATCAGCTTTGGAATGCCTAATTTTAATTTGAATTTCTGTCTGGTTGTATTCTTATATTTAATCGAAAATAATTAATTAATTTTGTATTCTCATATTAAGGCTAGGGACTCACGGAGCGATTTTTACCCGCGCCCGCCGCGGTTGCGGGATGGAGTTTTATTTTCAAAACTCACGAGACCGGAGTTTTTTGCGGGCCCGCAGCCGCCGCGGTTGCGGTTATCAATCGCAATCTTGGCGGTTGCAAGACGGGCAGTAAACGATCAGTTGAGTTCCAGACCGCCAATATTCAATATTCAATATCAATATCCATTTTGTTGATAAACGTGCACAAACGCGTCACCACGCAACGACTAATAACAAGTCACTGCCACTGGTCACTGCAAAATGCGTCGGGATTTCTCTACACCCCTCCCCGCTGCCCACTGCGGTCGCCCACCAACCGATCGCAGAGCGCGCGGGAGCAACCCGCCGCGGTTGCGGGACCGCGCCCGCGCCCGCCGGTACAAGATGACCGCCGGTGCAGCGGGACCCGCAAACAATCGCACACGCCGCGGGCGTAAAACGCGTCGTGAAATGTGCTTTAATTTTTTACATAAATATCTGCATTCTACAAAGGCTGCGGGCCCGCAACCGCGGCGGGCGCGGGTAAAAATCGCTCCGTGAGTCCCTAGCCTTAATCGAAAGTAATTAATTTTTATTTTTGGAATAACAGAAAATTAACGGAATTCATTCGTCCTTTATCCTGAACACGTTGTCTTCCAGATTCCTACCCTACCCTACCTTTTTCCTTCCCATAATCTCCTCTCCTTCATTTCCTAAAAATACGCTCCCCACAGCATCCCCAAAGATGATATAGGCCCTGAGGATTTTTTTTAGGAACTCCTGTGTGGGGCTAATGTATAAAAAGTAATAATATTGGCATCACATCTAAATAAAACTGATGACTATTTACTCTGTAAACATCTCCACACCCCTAACATAAACAAAGGGTTGGTTATTTAACTATTTGCCATTTGACAGCCACAGACAGTCACGCAATAATTATAATATTTAGGTACCTACCATAGAATGAATATTCAAATTTGAAACTTAGAATGAAGTGTTTGTCGGTAACAGGCGCGCATTTAAGCTGTTAACTCGAAATGTCTTCGTTTGTATTTCGTGTTTGTATTAGCAATTTGAAGTAGAAATCTACCTACTTGGTCATATTATAAAATCTAAAGAAGTGAGCACTCAGGAGCCTAAATATCTAACTTGTAATTAGCGTTACTGCAACCAATGCCCACTTTTACTTGAAGATTTATTATAAAGCAATTGAAGAAAAATAATGTGTGTTCTTATACTCATAACAAATTCCGCTACTTAAGAAAAAAATACATAACTAAACTTATATTCTTTAAAAAAAATACTGCATCCCCTATCGCAATATATAAAAAAATTATATTTCTTTGTTTGTCCCTTATGCGGTCCCTAAACCATTCATCCGATAGCGATGAAACTTTAGTGAGCTCTGGCGTTTTTTAAATTATTTTCTATACTATTCATCCGATTGCGATAAATCTTTTATGCTCAAGCCTGCGGTGGTTTATTTATGTACTGGTGAGCTCTGGCATTATGAAATTTGTGTAAATAAATTGCAATAGTTTGCACGCGAGCTGTTTGAAAACTGAATGTGCCGTGACTGAATGTATTAAACGCGTGAGAAGAGAGGGGAACGCGGGAGGGAAGGGGACATGGGAGGGGAAGGGGAGGCGGAAGGGGAACGGGACGAATGGGAAAAGATACACAGAGAGAAACAATTATTTTAAAGTGGAATTGCAACGAATGTTGGAACTCGCTAGTTTATTCGTAAGTTATGTGGTTATTCTTTTAAACATATAAATTGTAATAATTTCAGTGATACTAGGGTAAGCTGAAAAGTAACGCACACATGCTTGTCAAACAATAACAAAAACAAATAGCAAGATCGGGCAAAAAGTACATTGAAGTACGATTCTTTACATTAAGCTTCAAAATCATATATTTATTTTTCAGGACAGTCACCGTTAAGGCTTACACATTTCTCCCAACGTATAACAAGTTTTTTTCATTACGTAACTGAAAAATTCTTCCGACGTTTCTCGAATCCAGGAGTTGACAGCTGCCTTCACCTCATCGTCCGAGGTTATGATGAGTGAATGATTACCCTTGAGGTGTCTCTTTAGTGGAGGAAAAAACTAAAAATCGCAAGGCGAAAGATCAGGGGAGTGAGGAGGGAGTGAAATCGGTTAGAGCTTTAGGTTTTGCAAAGGCTCTAATCAACGCTGTTTGTTCTCGTCTGTGAAACGGCGTGGTACCCATCGTCCACAGATTTTACGGTATCCTTATTGTTCAACAAGGAAGCCGACATGTTCCTTGGATATTCCAAAATTGTTTGTGATACGCTTTCGAGTGATTCGCTGAATTTAATCGTGGACGAGTTTGGATTGTTTATTGTCTGTATCAATGATCGGACGTCCGCTGCTGGTTTCATCAACAATTATTGTTTTTCCAGGCTAATTATCATAAAATTTTACTACCCATCGAATTAAAGTAGACCTGTTAACAGTATCGTCACTAAAAACATTGCTTAAACAACGATGAATCTAAGTAGGATTCATATTTTTAGGCAGTTAAAAATTCGATAACAGCACGCTGTTTACCTTGCGTTGACATAACACTAAAACACGTCTCTATACTTCCGCTTCTTAAAATACAATAGATGAATTCGACGACCTCAAACTTGCGCGTACGAACGGAGGGGGAATGTCACTTCCATATTCCACCTAGCGCGATTCTAAAGGTTTTTTGGTTCGGGCTGTACAAGCACGTGTGCATTACTTTTCAGCCCACCCTCGTATTTGTATTTCTGCACTAGAGGCACAACCTCTAGTGCAGACTGGATGGAAATACTAAAGGGATGAAGTAGAAGAAGACTATGACATTTTGAAAGTTCTTGGAAAATCAGATCTGGTCACTAAACATAACCAAAAGCTTTTTGTTTCTAGTTGGTTGTCAATCAAAAAGAAAATATCTTTCAAGATGAAAATGTCTTCCATTCTTTTAGATATATCTTCAATTTACCCGTTCGTCTTCCGGTGCATTTTGAAGATAAAATCATAAAAACAACAATATTTAAAATGTGACAAAACGGCTGCAAAAATAAATGCTTTACGAAATTTAAAAACACGGTCTATAACAGTAACAAAGGAGACAGCGAAACGGAGGTGATAAGATAAATCTCCATGACAAAAGATGCTGTGAGCAAAACGCAAAAGAATTAAAGTGACGCGGTAACAAACGATAAACACATGCAAGTTCCGTTTCACCTGTAGTTATTTCTGTACGTTTCGAAGACACTCTAAGAGGCTAACACGTTAAAAGGAAAGCCGCTCTCCAGATGTGGTTTTGGTTAAGAATTCTATTACCACAGGAGTGCCTGGCGTTTTACTTTGTTTGATTCCGATTATATTATTATAGAAGACAGGATAATATTAAGCTAATTCATACGATCGCAACGCGGCTGAAGCGATTTATAGTGAAGAGGCAACTCTGTCCTACGTGACCACCGCTTGCTCCCCAAAGTTCAGCGCTATAAATTAAACGCAAAATATTTTATTCAATTAAAATGTATCAAAATATTCAAATATTTAAAATATAGTACATAATATTCAACATACAATAACAGAACTGTCCATTGTCCACCGCGTCATTTTACATCACAGCGCGTGAATATAAATATTAAACGAACTGATCGCAACGCTGAAGTCGCATTCGCGTTCGCGTTCGCATCGACTTCGCCTTCATAAGACGCAGCGCCCTTTAACATTGTTTTCGCACATTGCAAACTTACTACAAAAAGCCCATTGCTCGATACTGATCACCGATGCGTAGTCACCAAGTTTTGAGGACAGGTTGTTTCACATGAATTGAAATGTATCATTAAATCTTTGGAAATTTCTTAAAAAACTAAACAATGAAAACACAGACTACCCGCCAATAATGCAAATGAATGGAACCAGTGCAAACAATACACAGGACATTGTAAACCTCTTTTCGGACTTCTTCAAAGATGTATATGATGAAGAAACTCCAGATGACAAAATACCTGAATACAAATTTAGCAAGACCACACACTTAACAAATTGCCATATCACACAAAAACGTTGCGAACAGAAATTATTTTCCTTAGACACTGAAAAATCCGCTGGCCCAGACAACATTCCACCAATATTCCTCAAAAAATGCTCTAATACATTATCTAAACCACTTACATTATTATTCAACCGTCTCTTAACCCTTGGACACTTTCCAGACCGCTGGAAATCTAGCTTCATTACACCTATCTACAAAAAAGGAGACGACACTAATATAGCCAATTATCGCCCCGTTTGTATACAGTCAGTACTACCTAAGCTTTTCGAATCACTGGTCCTCGATGATATCTATCCCAAATTAATAAAATTAATTAACCAAAAACAGCACGGTTTTATCAAAGGTAGATCTACCGTCACTAACTTAACAATATTTCAAAACTTCATATTACAATCTTTTTCAGAAAATAAAAAAAGTCGACTGTATATATACAGACTTTTCGAAGGCATTTGACAAAGTATCCCATAAACTACTAATCCAAAAACTATTTGCTCTAGGAATAAGGGGTAACATGCTAAAATGGTTTACTAGCTATTTATTAAATCGTAAACTGTTCGTCAAAATAAAATCTTGGATGTCGAAAGCTTTCTGGGCTACTAGTGGCCTACCGCAAGGCAGTGACCTTGGCCCGGTTTTGTTCCTCATTTTCATCGATAATATAAAGAATTGCTTCAATGATGTCGAGGTATTGCTCTTTGCTGATGACATCAAGCTATACAAGAAAATAACTGATATAAATCATTGCCAAATACTACAGTCAAATATTAGTAAGTTTAAAGATTGGTGCATTCAAAATAATTTATTTTTAAATGTAGAAAAGTGTAAAACCTTGACTTTCTTCAGAAATAAAATCCTATTTTATTCGAATATTCCATCAATAACACAGCTTTCGAAAGAGTCCCGGAAATGAGGGATCTTGGAATCATTTTGGATGAAAAACTAAGTTTCGCCAATCATATCCACCAAATTATGAACAAAGGTATGAAATCTCTAGGCTTCGTTTTAAGAACAACTAAAAACTTTAATTCCATAGAAGCCATTAAACTATTATATGTATCTCTAGTTAGAAGTCAAATTGAGTATAACTCGGTAGTTTGGTCTCCATCTTACAAAATTCACGTTAATAATATTGAGCGAATACAAAAAAAAATTCTGCGTGTTATAAATTTTAAATTAAATATCCCACTAGAAGACTTAAAATATAATCTATTACTAAATATCCTAAAAATACACACACTAGAAGACAGACGTAAAATAAAAGACTTGACATTTTTATTCAAAATACTTAACTCTAAATTCGACTGTTGCGAACTCCTACAACTCATAAACTTACGAATACCGACAGTAACCACACGACAAAATACCCTATTCTACTGCAGCATTCATAAGCGGAATTACATTGCCCACTCTCCGATACAAAGATATCACACTATGGGAAATCAGTACTTAAGTGATGTTGACATATTCAACATCAACTTGGCGAATTTTGTGGATTTTGTAAAAAACTTATTCCAAAACTATTCCTAAACATATATGTATTTTTGTAAACCTATCAAATCACTGTATTTTTGTGACTTGTGTGCATTTTTATCTAATTTTATTCTTATCATTTCTCTATCTGTTTAAAAATCATCTGTCATAAACAAATTGTACTACTGAAAAAGCCCTCCGGGCGTTGAATAAATAAATAAATAAATTGTCCGAAATCCTGTTTAAATGAAGGACTGCGAGAGAATGAGATACTATAATCGGTCTCCACTTTGTGCGGTGCTTCGTAGCCTCCCCACTCTTGTCTACTATAGTTTTCTGAAGGTTTCACTTCCACCGCTTGTGAATGGCACACTCTGATTTTTGTAAACACCATTTGTTTTTTTTTTGTAAATAAATATTACGGAAAAGAGCTACAGTATTGAATATACTTACTTCAACATTTATTTTTCATTTCATAATAATTATTTCTATACCGCCGGATGCACAATTTGTTAACAATTAACAGATTGCCGAATAGCTAAGCAATTTCAAAATCGATCAATTCTCTTTAAACGCTTGTTTTATTTAGATTTTATCGGAAAATTTAAGTTTCATGGAAGGAAGCTTTTCACTCCAGGGGGAAAAGCTGTGTTTTATTGTCGGCTTTAAAGTCTGGAGGAGAAGATCCGATAAAAGTTTTATTTCTTCCAAAGGGAGTCAAATAACTTATCCCCGTAAAGCGATTTTAAAATAAATGAGCTGTTTCATAGCCTTGAATATGAGAAAACTCATAATGGCAATAATTTTATTAAAGGTCTTCATTTCAAATTATCGTATTTTACAACTTCCCTTTCTTCAGTTTTTTCTAACGAAATACAAAGACGATCTTCAATTAAAATTGAATTAAAACTTTAGTATTAGGAGACAAGATCTACTAGGGGGTATTTTTATTTATTTATTATTTAATATGCATTTTTTTCAATAAATATACCTACCTATAATCAGTGGCGGACTAAGGGGGGGGGGCGGGGGGGGCGGCCCGCCCCGGGCCCCCGGTCCTGGGGGGCCCCCAAAACGCCTCCATGTTCCAAGGCTGTAAGGCACCACCGTAAAAAACAAATTGTATTTTTTTAATTTCATTTTGTGATTGATGCACTTGTTAAGAATGCACTCTAATTTTAAAAAAATAAATTCGAAAAATTGACGGAGATACAACATTTTATGTCAAACCGTTTGAAAGAGTTTGTATGTTGAATTATCCTTCAGAAAAACTTTGAATGCGTTTTATTTTTGAATGAATTTTATTTTCAATTTTTATGGTAAATTTTCATCGTTCATAAAAATAAAATAAAAAATAGAAGGGGGCCATTTAAAAAAAAAACCCTACGTATGGTCATAGTCAGGGCCAAATTAAACATATCGAGGTCCCTAGACTCCTTAGGCAATGTACGTCTAGGGGCCCCTACCCAATGCGGGGCCCCTAGGTAGTGGCCTACACTGCTTTATGGACAATAGGGTCCTGCCAGGGCCGGCTTAAACATGTCGGGGCCCCTAGGCAATGCACGTCTTGGGGCCCGTTTACCCTAGGGGCCCCTACCCAATGCGGGCCCCCTAGGCAGTTGCCTATACGTTTTATGGATGATACGGAATATAATGAATTTTATTTTTGATTTTTTATGAAAAAGGGCCTTTTCAAAAAAGCAATCCCTACGTAGAGTCATAGTCAGGGCTGGATTAAACATGTCAGGGACCCTAGGCAATGCACGTCTCGGGACCCCTTTACCCTATGGGCCCCTTCCTTTGCGGGGCCCTTAGGCGGTTGCCTATACTTCTTATGGATAATACGGAATATAATGAAGTTAATTTTCGATTTTTTATGGTAAATTATCATCGTTCATAAAAAAATGGAAGTGGGCCATTTTTAAAACAATCCCTACGTAGGGTCATAGTCGGGGCCCCTAGGAAATGCACGTCTTGGGGCCCTTTTAACGAAGGGGCCCCGCATTGGGTAGGGGCAGTTTACAGTTGCCTATACGTCTTATGGATAATACGAAATATAATGAATTTTATTTTTGATTTTTTATGGTAAATTTTCATCGTTCATAAACATAAAAAAATAGAAGGGGCCATTTATAAAAAAATCTCTTCGTAGGGTCATAGTCAGGGTTAGATTAAACATGTCTGGGCCCCTAGGCAATGCACATCTCGAGGCCCTTACCCAATGTGGGGCCCCTAGGTAGTGGCCTATACTGCCTTATATATGAACAATACGGTCATGCCAGGGCTGGCTTAAACATGCCGGGGCCCCTAGGAAATGCACGTCTCGGAGCCTCTGTACCCCAGGGGCCCTTACCCGATGCAGGGCCCCTGGTTTATATATATTTTTTAAATTTCATTTTCCGAGTTAACAATGCTCTCACCAAATATTTTTTATAACATTTTATGTGAAACCGTTTGAAACTGTGTATCTTGAATTATCCTTCAGCAAAACTTTCAATGCGTTTTTCTCGAAACTGTTTTTACTCGTTTTTCAACCTGGTTGACAACATATTAAAAAAAACTATACATCCGTATGTGTGTATTTTTATTCCATTTGCATTTTCATTTGCATGTACCAACCAGTGCCTATGGCACCACGTAAAGGAATTTTTGTATAAAAAAAAAGAAAAAATGGTGGACTAGCGAATTTTATATTCGATTTTTTATGGAAAATTTTCAGCTTTCTTAAAAAAAATAGAAAGAGGCCCTTTATAAAAAAATCCATATGTGGGTGTCGTAGTGACTGGATTTTCTAACAGTTTAAGCCACCGCTACCCGAATTTCTACCGATTTATTACATATCTCCCTTAAACATTTTCCACACTGAAACGCAAATTATATGAAATTCCCTCGATAGAAAAAAATCGCAAAGTTTGCTCCGAAAAATATTATAAAAATGTTTGTTCCAGTTATTTTACAAGCTGTAGTTGTGAAAAAAATGACAATGCTTCTTTAAATAATCCTAAGACGCCTTCCACGAGATTTTTGCTCTATTTTAAACTATTTCGCATCGATTTTATCGCTTAAATATTAGCGCGCTCCTCTAACATTCGTAATTACATATATCTCCCTCTTCTTCTTTTTGAGCGCGGATGCGGCGCCTTAAGACTTGGTGCATGCAAATCGAATGTGTAGTTTTTCTAATATGTTATGTCAACCAGGTTAAAAAAGTAGTTTCGAGAAAAATGCGTTCAAAGTTTTTCTTAAAACTTTCATGATTTTTTTTAGAATTTCCTTAAAACATGTGATAGCATTATTGACAAATTCATTTTTTAGAAAATGAAATACAAAAATTTTTATTTTTTTTTACAGTGATGCCTTCCAGGACCAGTAGCCCATGAAAACTGTATAAAAATCTTGTAAAATTAGGTACATCAACTTTCTATAATGGGGAGGGGGGGGCATCATTCGACATTGCCGCCCCGGGCCTCTGACGGGCTTAGTCCGCCACTGCCTATAATTACACGTACACAGTATAATTATTGTATAAAACAGTATCAATAGCCCAGAGACTGTACGTACGGTTAAAATTTATGAATCCAGCTAAGAATAAAACTCTAACGCCGCGCTTTACGCAAAACCTTTTTCGTACGTGGAGTTTATTTCCATTTTTTTTTTAATAGACCCCAGCTAAAGCAATGCCAAACGCTAGCGTGAGGAGCATCGCCTGGCAGGCGTAAGTACTGCTGGATTTATAATTTCATGAATATCTCCGGATATGGAGAGATTTACGATAATATGATTATTATTAATATGTAGTATACCACGAGTCTATATACTACATATTACGACATTGCCTGTCGCGGTTACTTTGTCCCAGTGGCTAGCTGTCACTGGATCTGAGTAACCGGCTATTTTTGTAAGCAGTTAAATTGGGCGAAGCCGACCCAAAAGCCGCGCGCAGGGCGGTATTTATAAAACTGCTAGTATTTATTATTTAGTTAAAAAATCACAAGTGAGTAATAAAATGATGTACATAAAAAAATAATAAATTAAAGTAGATACATAATAATGTATAACAAGAAAAACGCTAGATTTATCGAAAATAAAAAAAGATTTTTATTTATTTATAACCATAATGCACTCTTCTTGTTGTAGGAAATTTTTATTGTAGAATATTTTCGAAAAGCTTTAGATTTAAAGGAAGGTTGTTATAGTAAATTTTTAAAGACGGTCTCCGTTGTCGAGGGGTGAGACTCTCGACTACCAACCCGTAGTTCGCCCTGCTCTAATCCCGGCGAGCGCAAGTAAATTTTATTTGGTTATTTTGTGTTATTTCACAACTTATTAATTTAAAATAAGGCAGCGCACCCTATTTAACCAAACTAAAAATTATATTTTTAATCAAAAGGTATATCAGAAATCTGCGCAGTATGTGTAAAACTTTCTTAATTAGTGTTTTAAATTAAAAAAGGAGGCCAATTTAGAATTAAATATTTCATGATTTTAAAAATATTAATAATAAACACATGTTTGTAAATGGCACTTTGTGCCGTTAATTTGATTTAATAAATTATGTGTGAGGTAACAAATATTATAATCAATAATTATCAGCCTGAAATACTCATCTACATTGAAAAAATCTTCCGAGAAAAGATACTGGCCGCCAACGGGAACCCGTGACCCTCCGATTGCCGGTCAGGAGCTCTGACCACTGAGCTATGGCGGCTTATCTAATACCCGCCAAATAATTCAATATATACTAGTGTTTCATTCGACAATTACTTATTATTACATTTTTCCAACTGAAAACAACCAACTTTATTTTTGTGAGAGAGGTATTGTTAAGTACTAAATCTCCCGCTAGGTGGCGTCAGTATCTTTTCTCGGAAGATTTTTTCAATGTAGATGAGTATTTCAGGCTGATAATTATTGATTATAATATTTGTTATCTACCCTTTGTGGTATGCATAAACATCTTGTTTAAACGTTAGTTTATCAATTAAATATAATATGTGTGAAGTTTTGATAATTATTTTTTTAATGTACTTATTTACAATAGTGAAGAAATATAAAACGAAAATTAAAATAATTTAAAATAAAACGGGATGAGCCGTTTGAACTGAATTTAAACTACAAATGACAAATTCACGTCGGAATAGAAACTAAAATTTCTACGCAAAAAACGCCCATTTTTTACCATATATCTCATTTTATTTACATTATATTACCAGAGTAGATAAGGCAAGATAATATGTATTTTAAATCATTTTTTTGTAGAGTGTGTATCATAATTTACAACAAAAATAAAGAAAATAGCACTTTTCGGTAATTCCGTAAATTTTGATTGGGGGAAGAACACTAAAAAGCAAGATATTGTTGGTTTTAATTTTGTACTAAAAATCATGTCGACTTAAATAATTTTAATCTTCCACCAAGTTCGTTTCCCGGATTAGTATCACAATCTGTGCTTTGAACGACGTCATTAAGAAAGTTTTAGTAACTAACCTGGCTTTAATCTTATACTACGTAGTTCAGGACTGGTATCTGAGCTGGGGATTAACATGTGTATTATGTATGTATACCGAAAGACTAAGGCTTCACGTTCTCATTATGTTCTAGCGTGACAAAACATTACGCAAAAACTTACAATAAAGCGATTATTCGTTCCTCGTTCGTTTGAGGATGAACGATTATTTGATTTCTAATAAATCTTTCAAAATAATTTCAGTTAGATTTGAAATTTAATAACACTTTTGTAAATATTTCGATTGTTGATTCTGACATTTCGTGGTGGAATTCCGTTATAATCTAACACACTATATAAAGAGGTAATATTTGTTTGTTTGTTTGTTTGTGTGTTTGTTTGCATCGAATAGGCTCCGAAACTACTGAACCGATTTGAAAAATTCTTTGAGAAGCTACACTATCCCTGGGTGACATAGGCTATATTATATTTTTTTTTTAAAATAGGCATCCTTACTAAAACTTCAATAATGTAACCCAGGGTGTAAAAAAATTACCTAAAATATTATTTAAATCGCGTGCGCTGCGAAAACTATTGATGATAGAATAAAATAATGTACTACGACTTTATAGAACACATCATTATTTACAAAAAAGATCGTAACAGCATATGTCTAACTATTATGGTTATGCCACAATAAGTATTCTTTTATTTTAAAATTTTAATTAATATGTCACCGCTTGAAAAGGCTCTTTATTTGTATCTTGGTTTTAATCCTTATCAAATAAATTACTTCATATTCAAGACAGCTTCAATACCTTTATTTAACTTTTTGAATTTTTCAATTCGGATATTTAATTAGAAAGATATCACGAGTTTAAAAATGTTAGTATAAGAAAAAAGTTTCGGCTACGGGCCGCGCGGGAGAGGAGTCAAGAAATGCAGTGCCAGGGGGGTTGGCGGGACGGGGAAGGGGGAGAGCGGTGGCAGGGAAGGTGGAAGTGGAACGCTGGAGGGGAACGCACGGGAAAGGACATGTAAGGAGTAACATTTTATTTATTTGAATATGGCATGTATTATAAAAGAAAGTCCAAAAAACGTGCAGCTCGCAAAAACTCAGAAACGAGTCCCGGTTCGATCAAGGGAGTTATATGGTGTGGTAGATCTCTATCCCCCTTAGGGAATAAGGGTATCCGTTTTTACCTAAAGGCCGTGCTTTTAAAGATATAAGGGCTGAAAATTTCGCCCTCTTGAAATTTCTAGAACAGTCTTCCGGAAAGTTCTAGAAGGTTCCATAGAGCTGTAGAAAGTTGTGGAAGGAGTGGAATGATCAGGAATAGTAAATCGGGAACATCATTGTGCAACATTCCAGAACACTATCTTATTGTCCTGAGCGAAGCCGGGTAACCCAGCTAGTAATATAATAAAACAATTTAAAACATTTAAACTTAATTTATTTCTGACCGCAACCGGTTTCACCCTAATAAGGCCATCATCATACTGGCACATTTATTCCTCATGGGTCGAAAACCCTTTGATTTATTTGTGTACGCACTAGACAGAAAAACAAAAAAAATTGTGTATCCTAAAAGACTTCAATAAACAGGATTAAAACACAATTTCTTTGAGCGGCATTTCAACGCATGCCAAGCACTCATTAGTACACCTATAATAATTTATTGTTGATGGTTAAAAGAATCGAAATATAAAATAAATTTTGTACATTACGAATATTAGGTACCTACGAGTACCAGTAACGATATCCCGGTTCTTTGGCGGAGAAGATTCCCCCCATTGGGGAAGATTGGCAATAGGTGTTATTAGTAATTAATTATTATATTTATTTATTTATTACACGCCCTAATGGACTTTTCCATTCTTGTTTATAAGTAAAGTATCACAATTTTTTAAATACATTATAAAACAATAAAAATTATATATAATGGAAAAAGTTTATCCACCTAACAACAAAAGCATATAAAACAAAATAAAATACATTGGTAAAAATGATAAGAAGTCTCACATAAAAAGATATTCTACGACTATTTGTGTCTAGGGGTATAAAAGAATTGGAATAAACAATGTTTATACTAGATATTCTTAAGGTGAAATATATCTCCTAGATCAGAATATTTATTGTGAAGAGATTGTGAAGTCTCGGAATCGGGGAATTTTGGTAACAGATTGTCCTAGTGTTGTTAAAGTAAAAGGGTAGTAAATGTCGGCAAGATCTTTTGGGAATATGGATGGTGATTAATTGAAGTAATTCAGGACGGTCTATTTTGTAATGCAGTATTTTGTGTAATAATATTAAATCTGTGTTAATTCTTCTTACTGAAAGGAAATTTTATCTGTAATTATAATCAATATTTTGTACAGAAATACGCAATTTATAGTTTATAAACCTCATGAACTTATGTTGAATCTTTTCAATTCTGTCGGAATGAAAATTAATAATAGGTACTCGAAGAAAGCATTCATTTCGTGATTTATAAGGTTCATAATTACAATATACTCGTAATTGGATTATCCGGAATCGGTAGCACAATATTATTAATAAAAATAAAGTGGTTTCAAACAAGTTAAGGAGTTCATATTGTATTATTATACTTGTTTATATGTGAAAAAAAAACATTAAACGTTAATGACCCAGAATACAAGCAAATAATTTATCATTATAAGCCTAATTAAACACAGAAAAACACGAATTATCAAGGTACTAATCCCCACCAATAATAATAATATAAAATTTTCAGGATTCTGAAATAACGTGGACGATAAATATATAATTGAATTTAAAGAAAGAAATGTTCAAACAAAATTAAACAAAGACAATTGGCTTAGTCCTCTGAAAGTGACCGATAATATGATTAATCAACCAAATGTAATTACGTTTGACTGGAAACTAAAAAGCTTTTCAGAGCAGTGCTCATTTTAAAAACCAACAATATAATTGTCGAACAAGGTTATAAATTATCTTTTTGAATGTTTAAGTTTTTAATTATTGTTAATGAAATATATTTCTTTTACCAAACACATAATTCAAAGTTAGATACGACTAATATTAATATAACAATGATAATTTTACATAACAGACAATAACATACAAAATTTTATCTTCTAATTTTGTTCACGTATCTTCAGATTTAAGAGTTCTTTGAAAAGTTTGTTTATTTATAGGGGAAATTGTAAATGTGTATACCCTCATGTAATTATCATCACTTTCAGTCATTATTCTATTAAGGTGTCTTGTATGTGTAATATTCGTGACGTTTTAACTTGTGTTTTGTAGATTAAAAGGCAAATACAAGTAGGTATGTTATATGTATTTGTCAAATTTTCAATATGTTTATTTCTTGGTACAGTTTTTTAGAGGAGTTATTTATAATTTGGTAGGCGGTATAGGTACCACGGCCACGGAAACCTTTTGCTGGATAACCAACACCCCTGCCACAGGTTAGCTCAAGTTGTTTGCTACGTTTGGTGTCTTAGCAGGGGTGCCCAAGTTCATGATGTGGGGTTTGTATAGGTCATGAAAGCAAATGCATTTTACCATCTACTTCATGGCGGGCCAGATCGGAAGAGACTAGTTGAGGGAGTCATTTTAACCTGTCCAGCCCGTCTCTCTCGACCCATTTTTTTGCACCGCAGTGGGAGGTATGGATTTATACGTCCATCACTCCTGGACACACTGAACCACAGATGCCTACCCACCCCTCAATCAAGATGAATCGAGAGAGAATGGTTGAGAGAGTTAATTTGATTTTCCAGCCGTATTTCCTCGGAATATCGCTTTGCACCGCAATGGGGTGGATTCATATGTCCGTCACTCCTGGACACACTGACTCCCAGATTCCTACCTACCTCTAAAAACGTTTTCCTTCCGAGATCTTCCTCTCCTTCCTTTCCCTAAAAAAACCCTCCATTCAACATCCCCAAGGATGTCATAGACCCCGAAGAATTTTTTTTCTCAGTGCCTCCTGCTGGAAGTAAAAAAAGGTCTTCCAAAGTTGTCCGGTAATAATTATTTTAACGTAGTATATACAATTATGAAATTCAAAATCAGGTATCAGGTATCTAATGAAATATACGCAGTGTTCAGATGTATCAATGAACAACTAGCATAAAACTTTAGTAATTTTTGTATAAGTTACCGTAGAAAAACAGGAATACTAAAATTGATACACATTCATTGAAACTTGAAATGTTTTCATTCAAATGTGTTCAACTTTTAATCAAAAAGATAAATTTCAGACACATTCTCTTTCAGCTTTTTTAATGACGCTCTTGGAATATTCAGAAAAAATGAAAACATTTTTCTTCGACATTTTGTTAATTAAGGATAATTATTGCATCTAATTGAAGCTGAAAAATATATTTTAAAAGGTCGGGTAAAACATTAACATTTCACCGTGGAATATTTAAAAGACCTTAATTTCACGATCTTTACAGCTATAACTAAAATGTTCAATAGAAAAAAAAACGTAACCTTAAAAATATTCCATGTATAATGGCATCTATGCACATAAAATACTAACAAGTTCCCGGCATACGTTGCAATGCCACTTAATAAAGAAATTGTTTCCCATTCGTCCCATTCCCCTTTCGCCACCCCTTCCCCTCCCAAGTCCCCTTCCTTGCTCCATCCCCTCTCCCGCTCCCCCTACCACCAACTACCCTCATATATTCAGTTTTCAAATAGCTCGCGTGCCACCTATAGCAATTTTTATATACAAAATTTCATTTTTTATATATTACAAACATTCATTACTGTATATTATTAACAATCAAACAAATTTGGTACCTAATACAGGAACCTATATAAAATACCTATAATCCTTGAATAGATTCAAAGTATTTGATTTTGGTTAGTATCATAGGTGAGCACTTCAAATAAATTCATTTATTTAAAGAGTTTATTCTAAAATTGAAATTTGATTTAACAATTGATGGTTTGCAAAATGTCAATCTCAAATGGTGACATTTTTGACCGTTTTGTAAGAGTTTTTGTAATGATTTAAAAAACTTTTTAGATGTAATGTCATTTTTTTAAGTAAGCTCCACACTTAATTAAATTCCCCCAGGGCCTAAGTCATCTTTAGGGATGCTGTGTGCAGGAGTTTTTTTATTGAAAGGAAGGAGAAGAGAGTTCTGGGAAGGAAAAGGGTTAAAAGGGTGGGTAGGAATCTGGGGTTAAGTATGTCCTGGTCATCTGCCTCCAAGACCTTAACAAACTTCACCCCATGAACCCGGACACCCCTGCTAAATCACCAAACGTAACGAACCACTTGGGATGACCTATGGCAGAGGAGTAGGTTATCCAATAAAGGTTCCCGGGGCTGCGGTACCCATTCCCGCCTCCCAAATTGGTCTCCCATGTGGTTGTAATAATTCAGAAACCTTCGCGAGGGTGGAAAGAAGGTATTTTGAAAGTTTCAAACATTTCCTATGCTTAATATAGCAATGCATAGACAACTCACATACATAGAAATGTATAATGATTTATTTATACAATTGTACCATTTACGAATTATCAAAGTTTGAACATAGCTCTAGGCAGTTCTACAGAAGATGAGATATTGGAATACGCCTATTCAAAATGCCATATAAATATTTGCTTCGATTGGTCCTTCAAAGGGATGCAGTGATTAAAAATGATCAATGACCCGGTTAACTAAATCACCCGTCTGTTGGGCAACGAATGATAACTACAAAGGGATGTTTAGTTTGGCAGTTAGTTGAGCACAAACAATGTATTCAATTATTTATTGGTCATAAAGGGGACTTGTGGGGGTTGATCATGTAATATTATGTTCATAAAACGATTTGTTTAACAATATAGTTTCGGATGTTTTAAATATGGCATTTAAGCAGAAATCTGCCTCTTTTAATCTTTGAAAACGCTTCTAAGGCCCACAGCATTGTTCTACTTATTTAATTAATGATATTGAACACTTGGTTTTCATCTATTTATTTTATTTATTTATTTCGTTGGTTTACATAGATAATAAGTTCAGTAATAAGAAGAAAATAATTGTTAATGATCCGTAACTGTATGTAAATAGGTTAGTAGTAGTATTTTGTGAACACCTCACTAGGCAAACCTGTGCTGAGGTGTTCCCATGTTTGGTAATAAGTGCTATTCTGTCGACATAAGTAGAAACACCGTATCCTCCTTCATATTGTCAAGAAGAACACTGTGGGTCGACCCATGGTAGCAGGATTGAATACATAAATTAAAACTAGTAGCAGTTAGGATCTATATACAGTTATTATTAGCATCTAGATTATGTTTAAGATAAATAATTTTCTTGATAAACAGGTAGGTATAATTTTTCTCTGGACCACACGCCACTGGTATAAATAATATTGTGGTAATTTTTTTTTTAATGTTTGGGTTGGGTTATGTTTGGTAAGGTGTAATAATGTTTTGAGTAAATTTATCTTTTGAGTAAATTGTACTTTTGAGTAAATTGATAATAATAATAATAATAATAAATTTATTTCAGATTAAAATTATACAATTAAACATAAGTGGAAACTTTGACTAGCCAACTAGGAATAGATCCTGTTTTAGGCCAGTCAAATTGACAAATTTAGTTCATATCATAAATTTTTTTTTTACATTGTTTAAGTATATAACATATTATTTAAAGAAGGAAAAAATGTGTTACAATTGAATTCCTCATATAATCTTTAGAGAAATACACAATTTTGTAATTATGTATTTGTAATTGATCTTTTGAGTAAATTGATCTTTTGAGTAAATTGATCTTTTGAGTAAATTGATCTTTTGAGTAAATTGATCTTTTGAGTAAATTGAGAGTAATGAGTAAATTCTTCACTTTTATTGTTTAAAAACAACCGACATGTCTTACGAGACATACTCACTTCTTTATTTTTACTTGATGCCTCATAATGAAACCCCTGGTTGAACGCAATACATATAGGCGAAGTACATCGCCACCGGTTGGGCAATGGGGCGAGACCCTTTAACCCCTGAGGCAAATATTTTCAGTTTCACCGGAACAGCTCATACAGGTCTCAAAGAAATCTTTGTTTCTCCCTTACTGTATAGTTTAAGAATATGATCTAAACGGCGTTAGAAAGAGAAAAGACCGCGCTTTATATTTAAATATAAAAAATAACCAAAAAATAATTTTAAAGCACACATTTATGAATCCAAAATTTCCGATCGCGATTTGAAAAAAAAAACGTTATAAAGCTTTGGGAGGTTTTATTAATTATTTTTAGATGAAACGCCAAAAAATGAATTCACGATAATATTTGTAAAACATTCGCCTGATAAAATAATTAGTTTTTTTTTAAATTCTATTCGTTAACGTTAATTTTAGTAATGAAATTTTTAATTTGAAATTTTTTATATTAAAATAAATATAGGGTTATTTCGAATTATAAAATTTGAAAGCGTATTTTATCGCCTTTCAAAAACAATTCTTAGTTTTCGGATGCGTTCAAAAATATTCCATTAATTTGGATTTTATTGCAAAGCGAAAATATTTTGACCTTCTGACAAAATATGCCTGAGGTTAGAGAGATAAAGGAAAGGATTGTAAGGGAAGGGATTTGTTAACACATTTATTATAGATTTGATTCCCTCCAGAACTTGAGCTTATGATGCGAATAATTTAATGTACTTACGTAAAGTACGTGAGTTATTTGATTAAAAGAAAACTGTTTTTTTTTTGTATACTTAGCTAGTATTATTATTCTTTCGGTAAAAACCACCTTTAAAATCCATAATGATTAGCTGGCACTGCTGATTGCAGGTTATCCTGGTTTAATGACACAACGTGACGTCGCAAATCCGCTGAGAGTGATGCCGGGTGGATTTCCTGCGCGGGCAATTAACCCTGAGAGAAGCCTCCTAACTCCTAACTACCCCACAAGGACGGGAGGTATCTACTGTTTACGTACAACATTATCTACTTAAGTGTTGGCGACAGTGATATCAGCGGTGAAACACAGGTTACATTTGTAATAAACCAAATTAATCCGTCTATTTCCGTGAAATTTGTTTAAAATGCTCGTGTAAAAGCAAGCAACCCTTTAATTATGATGAAACTCCATTACATAAATGGTGTTAGCATTGCTGTGCGATAAAAGACTTAACCTGATTATTATTTTGAATGCCCTTAGGGCTTTTACAAACGTTATACGTACAGGTGAAAATAGAAGTAGGTATATTCGCTAGTTAAACATTACAAAATGATAACCACTGGAGCGATTTCGGTCGAAAAATGGACCACTTTTATTTTTCTGCGATTGATTTCGGTCCAAAAATTGACCACATTTTCCTACCATTCGTAAAACATTTATTGTAATCATTTAAAACATTTATTTGGCCATCCGTTTATTTTAACACGAAGCTATTGCAATGCTTTATCTATTATGACCAAAGATGTCGCAAATCCGAACTTCGGATTATTTTAAAAACAAATTTAAAAAATATTTTTCCCGCCGAAGTTTTGAACAGCTGTTTACGAATAAAATTACGTCATTTTTCCATAGATATGCACCTTTTATTATCAAGTACATCACAGACAACATAAAGAAACCGAAAATATTCTATGTTTAGCCGAATAAGTATCCCTCGCGGTAGTTTCAAATAAAAAATAGCTAGGGTTCGCACGATTATAAACTTTACGTTTTTTTCATATTTTTTTATATAAATCTTACAAATATGAGATAAACGGTTGAATAGATGATAATTCATTGGCTATAAAGCACTATAATAAGTTTGTATGTCTTTAAGTTAAAATTCGAAGGAATGATTTTTTTATTGTTGGCGAAAAATTTAAAAAAAATGACCGTCTTGGAAATCTCAAGCAATCGATGCAAATTTATTTATTTCGCATCATCGCTCCAGTCAAATAGAAACTTAAAAATTAAAGAAATACATATCAGAACTAATTATGTTTGCTTTGATCCAGAACGGATAGAATTTAAATAGTAGCTCTACACAGAAGGCTAAGGGGAAAATAATTCCCCACAGGGCCTATGTCATCTTTGGAGATGCTGTGTGGAGGTTCTTTTTAGGGAAGGGAAGGAGAGGAAGTTATGGAAAGGAAAAGTATATGAAGGGTGGGAAAGAATCTGGGGGTCAGTGTGTCCAGGAGTGACGGACGAATTAGTTAATCCCTACCACTGCGGTCAAAAGCCTGCTGAGAGTTCTGCTGGAAAGGTAAAAAGATCTCTCTCAACCAGTCTCTCCAGATCCAACCTGCCACGCAGTTGGTAGGCAGGCGCATCTGCCGCCAAGATCCTGACAAACCTGATCCCATGAACCCGGGCATCCCTGCTAAGTCACCAAACGTAGAGAACCACTTGGGGTGACCTGTGGTTGGTTATCCAAGGCTCATTAAACTTAACCGACAACCTACAAGCACACATGGTAGCGGTCTGTGGTAAATGATATATAAGTTTTCAGAATAATATAATATTTACCGCATGGGAATCAAATCATAAGTCTCCCTAATCCAAGTCATTTGGATTTTCCACTACGCGATAGTGGTTTCTTTTTTTACGTTAACTCTATACGGGGGATAGTGAGGAAAATAAATTCCCTCAGGACGTATGTAATATTTGGTGATGCAACGTATATTTTTCCTCGAAGTATCTTCCATTGTTATACCGGTAGATCATCGTCAGGTAAGATGTCATGCTTACCTGACGCCAGTGCTCTAAAGATTGCATTCCATTTGTAAAGACACGGGAATCTATCGAACCGCCCGTTTTTAAACAGAGTCAATGTTTTTTTTTTTTTTTTTTTTAGATATTTTGGGGCTCCAGACCAGACGTGGCTGCCAAATTCAACAATGGGGCACACTTACAATTTGTACGGGGTCAGCAGTCGTGTACTATTAAAGTATTTTGATTAAAGTATCTTGATAATGTATTGACAGCCGGCGTAGTCTAGCGGTAAGGCTCTCGACTCGCACACCGAAGGTCGCGGGATCGAATCCCGACGTGGCAAATAAATCTTATTTGATTAAATTGTGTTATTTCACAATTTATTCATTTAAAATAATATATAGTACCTACATTTGCAGCACGTTCCAGAGTGGAAGATACTCTCAGTATCGCCCTGGTGTACTACCACCATTCAGAATTGAAACGTTGCTTGAAATGGCATTAGCCATGTTTGGTGACCGGATCTGAATAGCCAGGTACTTCCCCACCTTCCTCTTTCCTATCTCCTTCCCCTCCCCACTACCTTCAGCCTCACAACATACCCCAATTGGGGATGCCATAGTCTCACTGGCTTCAGACGGGAGCAGTTGGGACTCATATGCGGTTTCATATAAAAAAATTTGCGGGCTCTGTACATTGCGACCAGCTTCTGAGAGGCCTCGAGGAGCCCCCGTACCTCAGCTGGTCACTTAGAGTTACACCAAGCATATCAATGGAAGGCACTTTGGGAAGATTGCTTCCATTAAAAGAGACTAGATTGAGATTTCAGTCCCTTTTAGACGTAATCAGACATGATGGGGTCTTTGAAATATTAAATTCGACTCCGTTATTCTTACTTCAAGAGGAAATCATCTCGAGGTAATCGTCCGTTCAAAGCCCTCCGAGCTGTTGTAGTTAGGGGGTTGTCAAACAAAAGTTATCATAGATACAACAACAGGTCATTGGTGTGCAAAAAACAAACAGTCGGAGACAGAAACGATCCCTGTGGGAATCCCTGCCAGCATTTATTGAATGTTTTTTTTTTTTTTTTTTTTTTTACATTAACTCCACACAGGAGGCCCTGAGGAAAATAATTTCCCCCAGGGCCTATGTCATCTTTGAGGATGCTGTGTGGAGGGTCTTTTTGAGGAAAGGAAGGAGTTAACATGGGTCTTGAAGAGACTCATGTTGTAGGAGGGAGGAAACACAGAGGCCGGTAAATCGTTCCACAGCCGAGCTGTTGAACTCAAGAACGAATCGTAAAAACGACCCGTTCTCATGTGACTAATATCAACTGTGTACAAATGTTGGGCGCGTGTTTGGCGTGTTTCCCGACTATGCACCGGTGCCGAGGGGATCAATGACGCTAGTTCCTCGGAGCATCTTCCATTGTAATACCGGTAGAACAAGGACAGCATTCCCACCTGACGCCTATGCTCTAAAGATTGCAATCCGTCTGTTAAGATGGGAGAATCTATCAAACGGACCGCCCGTTTCTGCACAGAGTCAAGGGTTTTTTTTAGGTATTTTGGAGCTCCAGACCAGAGGTGGCTGCCAAATTCAACCGTGGGGCGCACTTGCGATTTGTACAGGGTTAGCAGTTGAGTACTATTAAAGTATCTGCGGGCCCTGTACAGTACGCCCAGTTTCTGAGAGGCTAACTTAACTCTGGTTTCGATGGAACCCCCATACCTGAGCTGGTCACTAAGAGTTACACCAAGCATATCAATGGAGGTCCTGTTCGGGAGAATGCTTCCGTTGAAGGAGACTAGATTATCATTTCGATCCCTTTTAGACGTTATCAGACATGATTGGGTCTTTGAAACATTAAATTCGACGAGGTTATTCTTACCCCAAGAGAAAACACTCTCGAGGTAACCGTCCATTCTCTGCTTCAAAGCCCTCCGAGCTATTGGGGTTTGTGTGCCCTTTGGAGGCTTGTCAAACAAAAAGCTATCATGGACTGTACTGTCATCCGCGTAACAATGAATCGGTGCACATGACAAGAGGTCGTTGATGTGCAACAGAAACAAAGTCGGAGACAGAACCGATCCCTGTGGGACGCCAGCATTTATCGAATGCGAGGAAGAGGTGAAACCGTCAGCAACCGCCTGAATCGACCTCCCCCTCAAAAAGTCGGCAATCCACGCGCACAAGGATGCGGGAAGTCCGTAAGAACGCAGTTTGTTGACAAGCGCTCGATGCCAAACCCGGTCAAAGGCCTTGGAAATGTCCAGTGAAACCGTTTGGGTCTCACCAAAACATTCCAGGCACCGTCCCCAAACATGCGTCACATACGCGAGAAGATCACCGCACGAGCGGTTCCGCCGGAATCCGTATTGACGGTCGTTAATAATTTTGTTCTTCTCGAGGTATGTGAGCAGTTTGTCATTGATCACACGTTCCATCACTTTTGACAGAACAGATGTGATCGCTATGGGGCGGTAGTTGGCTGGGTTGGAGCGGTCACCCTTCTTTGGAATAGGGTGAATGATCGCTTTTTTCCAACCAGAGGGCACAGAGCCAGTCTTCAGGGACATTTTGAAAAGCTTCGTCAAAATTGGAGCTATTTCTACAGCGCACCTCTGCAATACCAGGGCAGGTATTCCGTCAGGCCCGCTAGCTTTATTAACATCAAGCCCTCGTAAGACTTGGAGTACATCCCGATGCCGGATCCTCAGCTTTTTCATACGAAAACTGCAATGAGGAACCGACGGCGGGGTAGCACCTTGATCATCGAGGGTCGAGTTTTCCGCGAACATTTTGCCTAATAAGTTAGCCTTTTCGGCGGCGGTATTTGCTAGAGAGCCATCAGGTCTGGTAAGAGGTGGCAGACTGGATTTGCAGAAATTGCGACCTATTGAGCCCGCAAGCGACCAGAACGCTCTGCTGCCGTGCGGGCAGGCAGCCAGCTTACTGCTGATCTGCAGGTCGTGCTCGAATTTTGACCTGTTAATGGTCCTCCTGCATTCCTTTGCCATTTTGTTATATACTGTTCTGCTTTCAGACGTTCGAGATGTGTTGTAGGCTCGGTAAGCCGCGTTTTTTCGTCGCACTGCTTCGGAGCATTGTCGACTGAACCACGGCTTTGAGCCCACACCAGTTTCTTTCACAGTGGATTGGATGAAGCCATCCATCGCGGATGTGATGACTTCACCAATTTCCTGGGCACATCTTGAGGGATCCGAAGTCTGAAAACAGACAGCTGACCACGGGAAGGCATTGAAATGAGCCCGCAGACCAAACCAATCTGCTGATCTATAGTGCCACACTTTTCTCTTCAGCCGCTCATTTGGCGGTCTGAAGGTTACGGGGATTGATGTTGTCACCAGGCAGTGGTCGGACGATCCTAGAGGTGCTGTGACTTCAATCTTGTAGCCGTGTGGCACAGTGGTTAGAAACAGATCTAGCAGATTGGAGCGGTGAGTCTGGACATCAGGAACCCTTGTAGGCTCCTGAACCATTTGCTCCAGTCCGTAGCAGAGGGCAAAGGATTCCGCCTCTCGTCCAGCCGAGTCCGTTGGTCCTGAGAACTTTAACCAAGGTTCGTTATGAACATTGAAGCGGGGCAAGAGGTCATCAACAGTTGTTAGGGTCAAAGTCCCGGCTAAAATAGTCGGCATATTTATTAAAGGGATTTAATTATAGTGAGTGGTCGAAATGACTTTGCCGGTTAGTACCGGACGCGCCAGGATCTGAACCCGAGGAATCCTCAGCCTCAGACCCGCCAAATCGACCAGCACAGCGGTAGAGCAGAGTTCCCCCTCCCAGAGCGGGGAATTATGTTCTAAGATGTCAGGCATAGGCAGGAATTACCAGGTTTTGTAAATAAAATAAGGTTAATTATAAATGGACTAACCATATAGGTTTATTTAAAATATTGCATGTAATAGTACAAATAGGATAGAACTTACCCCCACAGACCATAACCGAAAACTAAAGCTAAAGTAATCTGACTATTAACGCGATCGTTTAGACGATGAGGGATCTTCCCGGTGACTAAGGTTGGTGCAGCGGCCCACGTCCCACGGTGATGCGCGCTGACTATATTGGTGGCAGGAACCCTCTGGCATCTGCAGCATGAGCAAATAAGGCTACTCCACGTCCCACGGTGAAGTAAGCTGGCGATATTGGTGGCAGGAACCCTCTGGCATCTGCAGCATGAGCAAATAAGGCTACTCCACGTCCCACGGTGAAGTAAGCTGGCTATATTGGTGGCAGGTACCCTCTGGCATCTGCAGCATGAGCAAATAAGGCTACTCCACGTCCCACGGTGAAGTAAGCTGGCGCTGGTTGCAAATGATGAGTCACGCACGTGTATGGTGAATTGATACACCAGGAGATTTCCTGACGGAGATCGGGTAGAACATTATATTGGCCGGAAATCATACTAGCCCACGGTGTTTCTGGGACTAAAGGCAGGGGCGTTTACTGTCCAGATTGAACTTTCCTATTCCTAATCGAAATACAATTCGGCCATGTGTGAACACAACACTTTTTCCGGGAGCGCGACGAGCGGGGTCGAAACCATAACGGGAACTCAAATAAACTTGTAACGGCACTATAATAACCGCCCGAGCTTTACGGGAACTTCTTGAATCTATGATTTGGCACCGATGCACTTCATATTCCCCGATTATCTCCAATGCCCGACTCGACCTCCGGCGGGCGGAAGCCCGCCGGGAAGTGCCACCATCCCATTTCCGCTCCTCTCTGGTGTTGCCAGGATGAAAAACAATAGACAATGCTAAGGTGCCGCCTCATAGATTCCAGTACTAACTTAAAACGACAATTAACCTATGTTATATACATAACATTACCCCGCTCGCCCCCAACGTGTTTGCCCCCAAACACAAGGAGAACAAAAGAAAAGCCTGAGCTAAGAGATACCCTAACTTGGTCTGATGGGTTCCTAAAAACATACATAAACATAATATCATAAAAATGAGTTGTACATCAGAGAAAAAACAAAACTACCAGCAACAGTATGCTTGCAAATGGGTGTGTCACAAAATCAGTCGCGCCCATCATGCGGAAGACATGATGGTTGAGTCTGCGACGCATCCATTCGAAGTTGGAAAATTATATATAATTAAATCAGTACTTAGAGTTAAAGACCTTAATAGTAGACAATTTGTAGTAATAAGAAGATACGTGAACGGGGCCCGTAATCACCCACAGCATATAAGACGCTGGGTGATGTATTCTGACTCTCGTCTGGGACTACCGTAGACGTAGCATCTATAACAGAATAGAACTTAATATTAGAATAGATATTATCACCAAGACATGACATCAATAAACATCAACACATTAAATATGCGTAAAGCATCACTGTTCAGAACACTTTTAAGTAAGCCAAAGTAGGCTATACACTTAGATGGTGTACCATCTGCACTTCAACACTGATTTTAAATCCATTATGGATAAAAGAATTCCTCTTTAGAAGAGCCTACCTATCTAACTCTCTAACTGGTCTCGTGGGATAAGTTTTTCTGACAGTTATATAGTAGAAAACAAAATATAAGTTTATTAGAACATTTGTATAAGAAATACAGGATATAACCAACCATTGTAACTGAATGGTGTTAAGGATAGTCATACAATCATCGCATGAATGATGCCAATTTATTTATTATTCAACCATTGTTAAAAATGGTGACAATAGAATAGTTAGCGACCATTGTAAGTAAATGGTGCTATCAATAGTCAACAATCAATAATATGGGAATTGATTAAATTCTTCAAATTAATGAAATTTCTGAATAATTATAGTAAGTTATTTTTATTGTTTTAACAAATGTAGTTAAAACATTATTAAATTGAGAACATATTGAAATTTTGGGCGAATACCTCTTAATGTTCTTAATTACGTTTATACAATATAAAAGTATATGAACACAGATCATATGAGATTGAACTTGGAATACACGAGGATATGCGGGTTCATATTATCGTATATTCCAAGTTGACAAAAAAACTTATTAGGACAAATACAGAGTATGTTAAACTGTATGGACTCAGAATACAAAAGGATAAGCGGGTTCATATCGTCATGCATTCTGAGTTGACAAGGAAATAAACTTAAAGTTAAAAATTTGTACTTCGAGGCATCTCAAAATTGTACATAAATAAACTAACCAATCTTAATTATTATTTTAATGTGAAATTATACTCGAGTAATCAACTGGAGTAAGATTTTAATTTTCTACAAAAGACCACTTAAAAATTAATTACTTACTTATGTATTTTATGTCCAATACTGGTCAAAGCAATCCGGATGATCAGGCCGAACTGAAATGAGCTGTATTGAAGAGGTTTAAATTAAAGATAGCGCCTGTGAAGATGCTTTATGATAGCCGACTAAGCTGGTATGCTATCTGATTTAAGTATATCCTTAACATGAAAATCGCCTGTTACTTTGCCATTTAAGTCAGACAGGGTATAAATTAAATCTGACTTTTTCTGTACTACAATGTTTTGAACAAAACGAGGTGCCAATTTTTGTGAAAAATAGTTCAAAGCATTAGATAATACAAAATTCCTTCTCCAGACTACGTCTCCTACCTGGAAGGTAACGTTTCTTATACGTAAATTATAGTGATTAGCGCCCTTTTTAAATGCAGTAAAAAGGGCGTTTGAAACTTGTTCATAAATTGATGACAGTCCATTTAATCTGTCGGAGTAAACTTTGAGATGAGAGGAATCTTGTGGACTGGATTCATCATCTGCCAATGGATTACGGTGGAGATCCCCATCTAATATTTGTTCTCTACCGTGCATAACAAAGAAAGGAGTAAATCCGGTAGTACAATTTACAGTATTATTCATTGCCGATTGAATTTGTGGGAGAAATTTGGACCAATTACGATGATCAGATTCCGTTAATATTGATAGTGCCGTGCCTAACGTTTGATTGTATCTTTCAACAACATTGTTTTGAGGGGTGTACAGTGAATTGTAAAAAGGAGGGCTTATATTGTAGCTTTGTAATAGTTCCTTAAATTCTTTCGAAATGAACTGACGCCCATTGTCACATACAATTGTACGCGGTACTCCGTGTACAAGGAAAATATTTTCTTCTAAATTTTTAATAATACTTCTCGCGGTACCTTGACGTAACGGAAATAGCCAGGTATATTTAGAAAAAACATCTACGCATGACAATATGACGGTGAAACCTGAATAACTTCTAGGCAGAGGGCCTACCAGATCCACTGATAACATCTGCATAGGTCTCGTAACTTTTTTATAATTTGATGAAATTCCATTCGGCGGGGCTGTACTGATTTTGTGTGCTTTACAGACAGCACATTGATTCACAAATCTTTTCACCTCTTGGTACATTTTTGGCCAAAAGTAACGGAGTTGTAATTTTTTATAAGTCTTAAAGACTCCAGGATGACAAGCACGAGAGGATTCATGTGATTCTGACAAAATTTCCCTTCTATTTTCTAGTGGGACTACTTTTTTCCAAGACGTGTCTTCACAAAGAGGTAAACGTGTTTTTGTATGGCGAAACAATTCATTTTCGCGTATCTGGAAGTTTTGAAAACGCTGAGGAGAATCTATACAGCCTTTCCAGATATCTGTGTACCACTTATCGGTGGACAAGTTCGCATCAATGACCGATATTGTAGCGAGGTCCATTCTTGAAAGCACATCAGGGACGATGTGTTGTGTGCCTTTACGGTGTATAACATCGAAGGAGAATTGTGAAAGGCGAGAACTCCAACGTGCAAGACGTCCACTAGGGTTCGATAAAGATCCTAACCATTTTAAACTAGAGTGGTCAGTAATAACAGAAAAATGTGCCCCTTCTATATATGGTCTAAAATGAGTGACCGAGTCTAACACTGCTAACAGTTCACGCTCCGTAATTCCGTAATTCCGTTCATGTGTATTTAAGCACCTAGAATAATAAGCAATAGGGTGGTCCATTCCCTCTATTGATTGAATAAGAACCCCCCCTATACCGATAGAGGATGCGTCACAATGGATAGCAAATGGCTTAGTAAAGTCCGGACAACTAAGGACAGGAGCAGTCGTAAGTGCTTCCTTTAATTTATTAAACGCTGATTCAGCTTCTTCCGACCATTTAAATAAACTTACTCCTTTTTTTGATCCAGTAAGTTTCGATAAGGGAGCAGCTATGTTAGAAAATCCTTTTATGAATCGTCTAAAATAACCACATAAACCGAGAAAAGCTCGTATTCCTTTAGCATTTTTAGGAATTGGAAAATTTTTTATACTTTCAATTTTAATTGGGTCGGTGCGGAGACCTTTGGAATCGACCATATAACCCAAGTATTTAAGTTCCGACTTACAGAATTCACATTTTTTTAAATTAATCGTTAGGCCTGCGTCCCTTAATCGTTCAAAAACTTTAGTTAGTAGTATAAAATGCGATTCTAAATCTTCCGACACTAAAATTAGATCATCCAAATAACAAAATGCGTTTTCATCGAACTCCGGTCCAAACAGAACGTCTGCTAGTCTTTGAAGTTCACTCGGAGCGTTTTTTAACCCGAAGGGCATCCTAGTGAATTCGAACAAACCGCGACCGGGTACGACAAAAGCTGTTATTTCACAAGAGTCTTTGTCCAGGGCGATCTGCCAAAAAGCCTTAGACAAATCTATTGAGCTTATATATCTGGCTCCACCGAGTTTATCGAGTATTCTAGAAATATACGGCAAAGGGTAGCTGTCACGGATCGTCAGATTGTTAATTTTTCTGGAATCGAGGCAAAAACGTCCCGTTCCATCTTTTTTTGTGACTATTAATACTGGACTAGACCAAGGTGAACGTGAAGGACGAATGACTCCTAATTTGAGCATTTCATCTACTTCCTTATCTAATTGTTTCTGTCTAGCAGGAGAAAGAGGGTAATATCGCTGTTTAACCGGAGGACCCGTAGTAATAATTTTATGTTTTACTAAATGTGTTAACCCTAAGCCTTTCTTTTCAAAAGAAATGGATTCGAATTTCTTTATAATTTTGGCAAGAGTTTTATTTTCCTTTTTGGTTAAGGAAGAAGCTGGCTGAATAGCTCTTAACTCATTGACCTGACCCATTCGCTGAGGAATTGGATCCCTTTGGAAAAGCTCCGGCGCGACCTGGAACATTTTCCAAAAATTGACCCCTAAAATAAAATTAGGAGATAGAGAAGGGACGACGTAGAAAAGTACATTATGTGTAGTGGACTTATACGTAACAGGCAACGTCATAGTACCTAATACCTGCTGATTTGTTCCATCAGCGGTTGAAATATTGAAATCAATATTAACTAATTCATAACCCGATTGTAAGAATACTAAATGAATATCACCTCCTAAACAGGAGATTGAAGAACCACTGTCGAGCAGTGCTTTATAAGAATTATTAAAAATAAGGATATCCGCGAAAGGTCGATTATCCCTTTCAAGCTCGGGATCCTTCGGCGGCGGTACCTCCACCTCAGAACTCGAGTCCGAAAGAAACTGATTAACTTGACGGAGCCAACTCTGCCACTCGCACTTCCTCTGCGCAAAGGAAGGCGCGTGAACAGAGCGACTCTCATCTAGTTTTTTTGAATCCCCATGTTTGACAGAAGCAACTCTCGGATTGGGATTGTTTTGTCTTCTCTTCCTACAATCCGATAGTAAATGACCTTTTAATTTACAAAAGGAACAATAAATATTGTTCTTGGTAGAATTCGGATCAGGATGACACATCTCCTTTTCTCTATAATCATTAGAAGTATTCTTTTTAGATTGATTATTATAGAAAAAACGAGTATTATTGTTATTAGAAGAATTGCCACTATATTGTTTATTATAATTATTATTATTATTTTGTTTATAATTATAATCCGTAGAACGATTATTGTAGGTACCACGATAAGAAGAGTTACGATTAGAATTGAAATTATTATTATTACTGCCCCGTGAATTGGTGAAATAATTTTTTTTATCATCAGAAAAAGAAGAAGAATTATTTTCTAACAAATTAGATGTTGAATAAGACTCCAGTTTATTTGTAGCTTCGGTAAGTTCTGAAAATGAGTTGAAATCTCTGGATGCAAGAAGGTTGATATAAATGGGTAGTAATGCCCTCATGCATAATTGTAAAAGTTCAGAGAGTGGTAATTTAGAATCAAGCATATTATTGTGCTTCTGCATTCTTAACGTAAATTCAAAGGCTGACATACCAGCTGGTTGTTTCATAGAGAAAAGTTGTGATTTTAATTCAATCTGTCTATTATTTGTTTCGAATTGTTTTATAAGTAATATAGATAATTCATTCCAAGTCAAATCAGGTGTATAAATTGATCTGAACCATAATAATGCCAATCCATCTAAAATTTCAGGAAAACATCTCACTAAATCGTCATGACGAACGTTCCTAATTCTACATTTCTCTTCTATTTCCAGTATAAAGTCTCTTACGCAACTATTACCATCAAATTTAATATTCCAATTATTAATGGTACTTGTGGATGAAGATGAAGAAGAGTTTGATTCATTATAAATAACTTTTGTATATTTAATGTAGTTTGAGCCAAATTCGTTGTCTTTATCTGGGTTAACACTTCCCTCATGATGCTCGATAGCTTCAGATATTTTAATATTTTTGTTATGCCTTCTGGCTTGAATTCGCATTTCTTCTAAAGTACCGTCTGGTGTTATATTCCTGGATAAAAGATCCGCAGAAAGTTCATCTTTCGATCTACCATTGATGTTGTCTATTGTAGTCGACATTTTGAAAAGTATAATTGTAAAATTCCAATAATTAAATGTAGAATGTCAATAAATTAGCTAGTAACGATAGCTACGAATATATTGCTTACCCGCAGAGCAATTATATAATTAACCGTATTTATAAGCACTTTATAGTATTTATTGTACACGACAATCTTAAAAACGTAAAGGTGTAATTACATTATGACAGTTGTTGTCAAAATGCAATGTTTGTTTACGATTGACATAGCCGTCTGTCAAATTGACACTTAGTATTCGTGTTGCCCGTAAGTCCGAATAACTTAACCCATAAACAAATTAAAATATAAAATAATGTGTACAGCGTTATTATCAAGTTGGCTGCATTGTTGACAGATTGATAACTTCGCAATATTTACGTGTATACTGGAATGACATTTAAAGGTTATGTTTTATGTGAGATGCTTCGAAATAACAAAAACAATTATTGATCGATTGCAAGACAAAACTATAGTAATTCCAACCCAAAACCTAGACAAATAAGATTTATACGAGCCCAGGACACAGTTGTAGGCGCCATGTTAGGGTCAAAGTCCCGGCTAAAATAGTCGGCATATTTATTAAAGGGATTTAATTATAGTGAGTGGTCGAAATGACTTTGCCGGTTAGTACCGGACGCGCCAGGATCTGAACCCGAGGAATCCTCAGCCTCAGACCCGCCAAATCGACCAGCACAGCGGTAGAGCAGAGTTCCCCCTCCCAGAGCGGGGAATTATGTTCTAAGATGTCAGGCATAGGCAGGAATTACCAGGTTTTGTAAATAAAATAAGGTTAATTATAAATGGACTAACCATATAGGTTTATTTAAAATATTGCATGTAATAGTACAAATAGGATAGAACTTACCCCCACAGACCATAACCGAAAACTAAAGCTAAAGTAATCTGACTATTAACGCGATCGTTTAGACGATGAGGGATCTTCCCGGTGACTAAGGTTGGTGCAGCGGCCCACGTCCCACGGTGATGCGCGCTGACTATATTGGTGGCAGGAACCCTCTGGCATCTGCAGCATGAGCAAATAAGGCTACTCCACGTCCCACGGTGAAGTAAGCTGGCGATATTGGTGGCAGGAACCCTCTGGCATCTGCAGCATGAGCAAATAAGGCTACTCCACGTCCCACGGTGAAGTAAGCTGGCTATATTGGTGGCAGGTACCCTCTGGCATCTGCAGCATGAGCAAATAAGGCTACTCCACGTCCCACGGTGAAGTAAGCTGGCGCTGGTTGCAAATGATGAGTCACGCACGTGTATGGTGAATTGATACACCAGGAGATTTCCTGACGGAGATCGGGTAGAACATTATATTGGCCGGAAATCATACTAGCCCACGGTGTTTCTGGGACTAAAGGCAGGGGCGTTTACTGTCCAGATTGAACTTTCCTATTCCTAATCGAAATACAATTCGGCCATGTGTGAACACAACACTTTTTCCGGGAGCGCGACGAGCGGGGTCGAAACCATAACGGGAACTCAAATAAACTTGTAACGGCACTATAATAACCGCCCGAGCTTTACGGGAACTTCTTGAATCTATGATTTGGCACCGATGCACTTCATATTCCCCGATTATCTCCAATGCCCGACTCGACCTCCGGCGGGCGGAAGCCCGCCGGGAAGTGCCACCATCCCATTTCCGCTCCTCTCTGGTGTTGCCAGGATGAAAAACAATAGACAATGCTAAGGTGCCGCCTCATAGATTCCAGTACTAACTTAAAACGACAATTAACCTATGTTATATACATAACACAGTATTACTTAGATGTTTGAAGAGTTCGGATGTATCTGAAACGCTAATGTTCGGTGAGCGGTATAAACACGCGTAAAACCTTACCGTACTGGCAAGATTGACGCGCACCCACATTACGTCGAATTTGGAGTTCTCCAGATTCAACAGTCGCACACAGTTGACGTCAGCTCGGCTGAAGAGACATACACCTCCTTTGGGTCTGAATTTGCCCATGAGGGTGAAACCCGGGAAATCCAGATAGGAGGCGTCTGTAGGCTCAGCTATCTGCGTTTCGGAAAGGAAGAGAAGGTTGGGACGTTGGGAAACAAGGTGGTGGTGGACTGAATTTAGATTTTTGTGCAGGCCGCGAATGTTGGTGAAGTTCACCAACAGTTTTGGCCTGCACCGGGGACTCCTGCTTCTCGCCGTTGTAAAGATGTTATTTATGTTTTTTTGTAAGTTCATGATTGAGTTAAGTTTTTTGTTTTGAAGAGGAGAAATGAAGATCTGGAAAGGAAAAGGTATAAGGGGTGGGTAGGAAGCTGGGGATCGGAGTGTTCAGGAGTGACGGACGTATGAATCCAACCCACCCACTGCGGTGCAAGGCGATGGGCTGGGAGAGTCCGGCTGGAGAGGTCGCCCAATGCGCCCCAAACGCAACTGCTGGGTCCCCTCCGGTCACGAACCGGCACAACAGCAGCGGTGGGGTTTTTGCACTCGTTGATGGGGCAGCCCACCCTCAGTCGTGAGCCTGAGGGTCGGGCCCCTGTACTACCGAGCGGCCCGGACAACGGTAACCGGTTGTAAAGGGTCTCCCTCAACCAGCATCTCCCAGTCCGGCCTGCCACGCAGAAGGTGGGCCGACGCACCCGCCATCAAGACCCAGACAAACATTACCCCATGAACCTGGGCACCCCTGCTAAGTCACCAAACGTAGCGAACCACTTGGGGTAACCTGTGGCAGAGGTGTTGGTCATCCAATAAATGGTTCCCAGGGCGGCGGTACCCAAACCCGCCTACCAAATTAAAAAATGTGAAGAAGATGTGAAACCATCAGAACCATCTGAATCGACCTCTCTCTCAAAAAGTCGGTGATCTGTTGACAGGCTTTTGACCAAACCTGGTCAATTTCTTGGAAATGTATTGTGCAACCGTTTGGGTCTCACTGGGTAAGCGACTGTTGTGAAAATATTGAATAAAACACAACTAATTTAAAATAAGGTAAAAATCTCTTGAAATATGAGATAAGAGGATATATATATAACCAGAGAAAACCAGAAATATGTCATTTTTAAATTAGATTTTAGACTCTATTGAATCTTTTCAACAAAAAATTGTAAATTGATTTCGAAAGATTGTTCTTTTATCTAGTAAACGTATGTTTTAAATTTTGAGAAAAAATGTTTATTTTTAGTATAATAAGGTTATACCATAGGTCGTTGGCAGATTTGTTAAATTTTCAAAAAAAAAATTGTATTATGAAACACCCATTTTAAATAACATAATCATGCAGTAAAATAAATCAATACATTATCTGAGAAACGTATATTATAGAATTTTAATTTTGAGTTAATTGATTTTGATTTTCAAAGTGTTCAATGTCAAGTTGCATATCTGTAGAAATTTGGATTGCGGGGTGAGTGAGAGAATTCATAGGTACTGGCTACTCCGTACGCTCGCTTGTTAACTAATGCGCCATAGAGGCATGTAATTACTAACCATAAATTGATGTTCATTACTTCCCAAGTAACCGTACCGTGAGCGAAAAGCTAATAAATTAATAAAGACAAACCATACATTTGAAAGAAAGCCGGAGCACTTAAAGAGATTACCAATCCATTTTGATACCACTATCAGTTCATATATCGGGCGTTTTTACACGTAGTAACTACGCCTACGTTATTACACGAAACGGTGACGAAGGAGTACCATTGATTAGTTTCCCAGCCAACCCTAACTTAAAATAAGCAAGTGTTACATTATAAACGAGGTCAAGTGACGAAATCACAGTGGTGTGCTATGATAAGACCGCACCACGATACGTCTTACTGCTATTTGTAGCACATCACGATACGACCGGTCAAGTTCAACTACCCATCCATCTTCGCTGTAAGTAGGGTTTTCAAAACTTTTGAAATATCATCGAAGTTTAGACAAATTGGCGCACAGGGAACAGTCTTGTCTTTAGAGCAGATTTGTTTATCTGATGCAGCAAACATTCAGGCTAAGTCAAATGTATTAATTTCTATGCTCATACACGCAGTTTACAGGTAGATACTCGTAGATAAGTGCAAATAATACAAAAACTTAATGTAAAACATTGCGGTAGAGTGTAAAATAATCATTAACTGTATGTATTCATGATAAATAGGGGCTCCAGCTCCATCGAAACCAGAGTTAAGTTAGCCTATCAGAGACTGGGCGTACTGTACAGGGCCCGCAGATACTTTAATATTACACAACTGCTTACCCTGTACAAATCGCAAGTGAGCCCCACGGTTGAATTTGGCAGCCACCTCTGGTCTGGAGCTCCAACATACCTTAAAAAACCCTCGACTCTGTGCAGAAATGGGCGGTCCGTTTGATAGATACTCCCATCATAACAGACGGATTGCAATCTTTAGAGCACAGGCGTCAGGTTGGAATGCTGTCCTTATTCTACCGGTATTACAATGGAAGATGCTCCGAGGAACTAGCATCATTGATCCCCTCGGCACCGGTGCATAGTCGGGAAACATGCCAAACACGCGCCCAACATTTGTACATGGTTGACATTAGTCACATGAGAACGGGTCGTTTTTACGACTCGTTCATGAGTTCAACAGCTCGGCTGTAGAACGATTTACCGGCCTCTGTGTTTCCTCCCTCCTACAACATGGGTCTCTTCAGTTCACTCCTTCCTTTTCTCAAAAAGACCCTCCACACAGCATCCTCAAAGATGACATAGGCCCTGAGGGAAATTATTTTCCTCGGGGCCTCCTGTGCGGAGTTAAAGTAAAAAAAAAAAAAAAATTGCGAATTTAGTTCGGCCATAATCCATGATGCAACTGCTTGCGATTCTCTGAATGAATTTAGGTTAGTGGACTCTGATATTGTCGTGAAGAATAGCAGTAGGTAGCATGCAAGTACTAAGAAAGCTAAGTTCATCCAATTTACTCGACGTAATCTATTTGGGGGTTGCGTGACGTCGTATATCGATTTGAGTCACCCATCGCCGAGCGCACCACTAGTAAATAAATACGTAGAAAAATCAATGCCGCGGATAAGAAAGCTGCTAAAATTAGGCACTACGTAAAAAACACCAATTTATTTAGTTCATTTTTTACGTCACCTCAAGCTTTTGATTGGGTCTTCTGATGAGGTTTTCTGTTACTTGCCGGTTTTACGATTGTCACTTTGTGTGACGAAGCCAAGATGATGTGACCTTAGATAAATCTCCGTGTAATTTGATGCGTTGCCTCAAAGTAGGGAAGAAATAGTGCCTTCTAAAATCTAAATATATACAGCCTTTAAAATAAATTTGAATAAATTAAAGCGACGCCGAGTTCCAGAACATTCGGCCTTTCACGCTTATCTAGATATACTCCGCTGACAACACACTTCCCTGCTCCATTCTATCAAGTAGCTACTCGCATTGGTGGTATAGTGGGGGGACGGGGTTGTTATAGGCTGTGGCAAAAGGCTTTATTTATTGGGGCAAGCGTTGATACGAAAAATGAGACGTGGTTTATGTCTGCGATGATGAAAAGCCACAATTTCGTTGAACGTCGAGGAATATAATAGAATCTAATATAACTTCAGGTGGAACTGGAACAAGGCTGGTATGAAATTAGATTTTCACGAGATAAACAGTTATAGAGACGACAGGCTAACACATGTATGTAATAATGAGTTATTATATATTTTTTATGAGTACCGCACAGGAGTTCCAACTGCTCCCAACCATCTGTAGCCTGTGATAATATGGCATCCATCCGTAATTGCGTTTATATTGTGAGTATTGTGACACTAAAGACAGGAAAGAGTTGGGGAAAATGAAAGTGAGAATGTAACTGATTATCCCGATCTGATAACCAACCACGGTTAAAGGCATTTTAAGAAACCATTAATTTTTAATGGTGATTTTATACCAGGTTGATTCTGAAATTATCTACCACTTTTATGATTTTTTAAATTTATTTTTTATTATCTAACCGGGACGAGCGCGTTAACCAATTTCGCTATTGCCACCTTCTGTCAAACCGTCATATTTGTCAATCTCGTATTTTCAAATTTTAGAGTTAACATCATTATCAACTAATTATTTTTCTCCATAATTAGTTAAAATTGGTTAACGCGCTCGTCCCGGTTAGACGGAGAGGTCTAGGTTCGAGTCCCAGATGCGAAAATTGTATTTTTTCTGTTTTTATGTGTCTTGTTCTCTTCCATATTTTCGTTTAGATTATTATTGTTAACTTATTCTAATAAAATAATAATCCTTTCTTATTTGATTACTCTATAGTACTTACTTTGATTTTATATATTTTATAATTACATTCTTTTATATATTATTTCATGCATATTCTTTTATATGTTCTATACTCTACACTTTTCATAGTATTTTATATTCCACTATATTCTTCCATGCTCTTTTATATTACTATATAGTCATATAAATTCTTTCATATTCTTTTGTATTCTTTAATATTCTATCTTTCTTTAAAAAAAAAAAAAAAACAATAATATATTGAAAATCGACCACCACAACACGGGCTTGTGCCTAGCATTGTGGTCGAAAAATCCTCATTTCATGTAACAAACCATTCAATGAACAAAGAAAAATTTAAAAAAATGACGCTATATCGCTTTCATCAAATTAGTATATTATATTCATTGCACAGAATCCCACAGAATGGTAAAAGTAATAATGATTTTATTAATTTTAAGGCTAGCATTGTTGTCTAATGCCATTGACTAAAAAATCGACATGGCGCCTAATAAAAAATAATAATAATAAATTGGAAATTAAATGCATTATTTTGTATCTCCCCAAGGTAAAAAGTTATTTCTTAGAATATTTAAACGATGTGTTTTTTTTGATGAGGTGGTAATTTTGCACATTAAGAATGAGTTTGAATGCTGCATATATTTTTCGTCTACCTATAAAAATATCAACTAAAACTCATTATCAAAGGCACTACTCATGTACAGCCAAGACGAAAGCGGAAATAATGGGATACCTTAAGAGCCTATCTTGTTATAAACTTATTTTATTATTCAAGTTCACCCGTCGCATCGGTCGTCTCATACTTTTATATACTTTAATATTCTTATCGGCTAACTGTCGAGAAAAGAACTTTTTAAATTTATACAATTTATAAATCAAACCGCCCCGCTTCTTATTAATGCAATCAAGCCTTGTAGATTATGAATATAAGTTGAAAATACAGTGCATTTCTATGTAAATCTTCTTCTTTGTGGCCAAAGGTCACATTTACATAATCACTTACTATAAGATAACATCAGCGGTTCGAAAAGTCTTCTGAACCCTCGAATACCAGCGTAGGTAATCTGAAATCTCCAATAGCCTATAGTTTTTCTGTGATAAGTGTGTTATTTTTAGACATATATTATTTATTACTTATTTCAATTTTAATTAGAATATCTCTCTTTAACTAATATTTAATAACTTTTTAAGGTTTTTCCCATCGGTCGGATGCCCAGTAGTAAGCTTTCAAAAAGAAGAAGAATGGAAGATATGTAAATACGAATGTATGAGGGAGCGCGCTAATATTAAAAACGATATATAAGCGAAAATATTTAATAATACACAACCCGTTTAAAATAAAGCAAAGATCTCTCGACAAATGCTTAAGATACATTTAAAGAAATACTGTGATTTTTTTATAGCTATAACATGTTAAATAACACAACAAAATGTGTTTTTAATAATCTTCGGAGCATACTTTGCATTGTTTTTTTCTGATTTTTTTTTTGATATTACCTTAAAAGATAACATATTTTAACGTTAACAGATATTCTGACCGACGACTAATAAATTTCAGCGCTACCACCATAGTATCAAATAACTTTTTTCGGTTTCGGTTAACTATCAATATACGTTATGTCAGATAAGTTTTTTAGATTTTCACGGCCAAAAGTATTTTTGTTGTTAGTTTTTGGGGTGTTATGCCGTGTTGCGCTACCTCCTTCTATGTCCGACGTTTCGGACAGCGTTGCAGTGTCCATCATCAGGGCAGATCCGGTAGATCCGACGATGTGTGTCCGAAACGTCGGCTGTAGAAGGAGGTAGCGCCACACGGCATAACACCCCAAAAACTAACAACAAAAATACGTTATGTCGTTCGTTATGCAATATTACTATGCTTATTTAACGAACAAAGTGAACTAACGAAGCGCTTGGATATGAAAGAAATCGTTTAAGCGATCCATAGACTTAAATAATGCATCGAAGACGCAATCAATTAAATAAGAAACGAAAATGTTTGAAATATGACTAAAGACGTCATTAACCAATAAACCCCCGTTTAGTATGAAAAAAGTAAATGCAAACGGCCAATACTTATTTAGGTAAGCATTTTAATTCAACATTGCCGTTTTATTAATATTTTTACGTAATTGAATGGCGTTTGACGTTTCGGAATTTGAATTCGTAGACAGGTTCGCTATTGTGGCCAGCTTATACTGATTTTTTTTTATTTACTCCCTGCCAATATCGGTTCAGCTATCAATTGTGAAACCGTGTTCAGTATATTGATATAAAATTGTCTTAATTTATGCCTAAGGATCCGATATTGTAAAGTTATGAATTCTGTGTATGGACGTATCGATAGACAATCTTAACATCAAGGAGTTCTTGAATGAGAATATTAGAGTAACACAAAGGAAAACTGATTGCCACTGATATCGATATCGGCTTGCGTTTGTCCAACACGGTGGACTAAGCCATTATGTGATTCGAGAAGGTCGTCTGGAGGGAGAAGACGGTCCTTGAACCTCACACTCCTCACCGCCCCCTGCCCCTCCTGTCACCCCGCACTCAGAGGGTTAGAGGAGAACCCTTATTTCTGGCAGCAACTGATACTTACATGGCACATGTGTCACCTATTGGATCAGACGGTATTGATACTGCGAGGTTTCCGAACCGGTCGACTCGTTCAAATGTAAAGCTTTTGTTATCCGAAGATTTCAAACGTCCAGACGGCGAACTGTGTTAGTTATTAAAAATAATTTCATTCATTTTTTGCACTTACTTTATATTATAAGGACTGCTTTCGTGGTCTTGGGGCAAGGCGAGTCATTTAATATAATATTTTGCTTATTTGCGGCACGTTACAGACTGGACGATTCTCACAGTGTTGCCCTACCATCATTCAGAATTGAAAAGCTGCTTGAAATTGCTTTAGCCTTGTTTGGTGACCAGATCTGAATAGTTAGGAACTTCCCCATCTTCCTCTACCACATCTCATTCCCCTGTCCACTACCTTTACTCTCACAACATACCCCAATTTGGGATGTCATAGTTTCACTGGCTCCAGACGGAATCAGTTGGGACTCTTGTGAGGTATTAACAAAAAAATACAAAAATCGAGTTAATTTATAATAACGAGGTACCTCCATCCGTTCGTTTTATGTTGCACAAAACTTAATTGCGATTTATCGAAGACAAAATGAAAAATTTATGTACTTCACTTTTCCATTTCTCTGTTATTTTGACTCGAAAAAAGAAAACACGAAATCACACCATAATTTCTTGGAGAATCTCCGATTTTTCTCCACTATGTACACATATATAAAATAACGCAAAAAAATATTATGCACTTAAATACATTATCATAGCAATAACGTAATTTAAAAAAAAATTAACCCTAACAATTAGGGCAGGGGAAACAGATTCTGAACCCCACATAATAAATACTCTCTCAACTAGTGTCCAGCAAATTGGTTCAATGGTAATAAATCAACTTAGACACCTTCAAAATTAAAATGGTATAATTAGCTCGTTTCAAAGTGGATTAACCACAGTTTGAAAATGGTGTTGAAAGTTTGAAAAATAAAAATACGTACTAAAATACTTGCAGAACATGATAATAACATTATCAAATTTAATTTTAATTAAATTTTAAAAAATGACATTTCTTGTAGGAAAGGCTATCTAAAAGAAATATGGTAAATTGATGATGTAGTAATAATTTGATGTTTCGCTAGTCTGTCATCTGACCCTTCTTGATTTTCATTGCACATGTATTTTTGTAAGATTCTTTGAACTTCGCCCTTCGACTTACGACTTCACAACACAAATAAAATAACAGGTCAATACGGATGAATGTTAAACAAAAGGTATAAGAACAAATTTAATAAATCCTAATACACTTATCAACGGATAATTGACTGGGAAACGGTAGAGAAAAATGTATTAAAATAATCATTCTTCAAATTCTAGATTTTAAGCGATTTTACTTCACCGTGGCTTGGTATGGGTTGTTTCACACAATTTTAACAATCAAATTCTGTGGAACAACCCAACCTTAGTGTGATAAAGATATATATATCAGATAGCTAAAAAAGGGTAAGAGAGGGGGCAATATATAAATAAAGAAGTGTCGAATTCAAATGATTTATTACACACTTTGAAAAAATGGGTATGTCACATAAAGGTACTATTATATTTAACTTTTACGGTTTTACGTATCTCTTACGATAATAAAAATAGGTTACGTCACATAATGATAATAAAATAAATAATATTTTTATTTCATCTTTAGTTCTGAAAAATCCTTATTTGAGACTTTTGTTCCGCCTCCGAGAATCTTGCTTTTTTTCGATTTAAATAAATATACAATGATATTTATTGTCGTTTATCAAAGCATAATAAGAAAGTACGTTTGAAAATGTTTTAAAGCAAAAATTAATGACTAATTACAATTTTCGATTAATCTTTACAACGAATCGGTTTAAATTATTAAATTTAATAAATTGAATCATTTCCTACCATTTCCATTGAGTGGAAATAAAATACTATGTATGCATAAACTACTAAAAAAATATACAGTTTTTCATTAGAAATGTGTGAAAACGTAAAAGAAACAACTTTAAAAAAATATAGTTTTATGGCTAAAGTTATCTGTGACATTTTCCATTGATTAACTTTTTTCCTTTGTTATAAAATTATTTACTAAATAAATAGAAAAACTCCTTTTGAGCTTGAATTCGTGACCTCTAGACTCCGTTTTCCAAGCAATTTATGTCTATTACCTATTTTCTTGAGGATGTAAGGCAACTAAATATTACATTTTAAAAAGTACATTTTCGGCTTGTGGCTTCTCTTAAGAAACCATTTAGAACTTATTTGGATTCTGTTAGATGTTAGACGGTGTTGTTATGTAACAAAAACAAACATTTCCTGGAAGAAACTGCACAAAATTTCCTAATTACAAGATCCGATTCGATCCGATTCCCATAGCCGATCGGTCATCTGATCCCGAATTTGAGGTAATTTGTAAGGGAGTAAATCTTTTAGGTTTCCATTATGAATGATGCTTTCTCTATTTTGTAAGTTACAGAAAGCTTTTACTTAAGTACGTATTCAAAAAAAATAATAACAATGGTCTACATATATTCCAGGATGTGGGGAAGTAAACGCGATACATCCCATAGCGAGTATAAGTGCATAAAAGTGAAAGCATATAAATAAGAGTAAAGATAGAACAAAGAGGTTACAAACTTGAAAAGTGGAGCAAAAAAATACATAAAGAGATATAATATTATTTTATATCGCAATATTATCATATTTGAAGACGCTTTACTTAATAGTATCTGTATTTTGATTTAAACCATATTGCTGTCATAACTTCAGAACAGCCCTCGTATCTTCAGATGCGTATCTTTACACAGCAACGTAATGTGTTCATTACTATAAGAGTCGTTGAATACGAGAATGTTATCCCAACTATAATGTAAGAGACCTCCATAACGTTGCCAGCTGGTACTTCAGCAATTCCGAGGCAGAGAAAGAAATTACTTGTTTGCATGGCGAATGCTATGAAATACGTTTTTGTGCTGTCTATCAATCTTCCGTAAGTCTTGTATTATTCCCTACGACGCGTAGCATAAAAACAGCTGGCCTACTTTCGTCGATTGATCATGAGAGGTTTGTGGCAAGAAAAACATTTGGCGGGTATGAAAACAAAAGGCGATTCCTTTCTTATTACGTATATCATCTGGGAGACGGGTATGGTAACCGCCGCCCTAGGAACCATTTTTTGATTATCCAACACCTCGGTCACTCCATGTGGTTTGCTGCATTTTTATGTGAATTGGTGACTGACTTACTGACTTAGGCTTGTCCGATTCTTGGCGGCACATGCATCACACGAATTGCGTGGCGGGCCGGATCGCGTGACTGGTTGAGGAAGACCTTTTGAACACTCCATTAAGACTCTCTCGGAACCTCACCTTGCACCCAGATTAATACCTAGGTCTAGGTACCCCTCATACCTTTTTTCTTCCCGAAACTTCTACTTCTTCCTATCCTAAAAACCCTCTCACTCCATCTCCAAAGGTGTCCTCAAACCTCATGTCATAAAAAAATATTTATATCTTAACTCAAATTAATTTAACATCGCTTTTGGGAGGCGATACAGCTATCATTTGTAAAACAAATGCCTAGCGATGAGGGACTTTACGCCACTCCAAATTCCATGTCAATAATAATTTGAATGGCGAATTTTCTTATAAAAACTAAAAACACGAAACTTAGAGAACTTAATACGGAAATCTTTTCATCGAGTATTTTGTTGAGAATGGATTAAGTCATTTACCTGCTGTGATTATCTAACTCAGCACGTCCGACTGCTAGACAAGCAGCCCACCCATCAGGCTATTGATACATCAACTACAGTACTAAGTACTAGGTGATATAAATTGAAAGATTGTTCAGACCAATTGATTATTCTCACGAGTTAACAGACAAGGGCTATTAAATCACAAATTTATCATCTCCCTGTTTCCGCAAATATCACAATCGTACAGATTTCTATACCGAATCGGGAATGCCAGAGTCACGCTGCACGTGTAACATAAGGCTAATGCTCTGCTCGGGTCACGGTGACGGTTACGACGCGACGTGTGCCGAACATAGGCGATCAGAGAGGGGCAAGTCATTCCTTTTAGCGGTAGCTCGCTAAGGGAGGGTATTGTCCATAAAAACAATAAACAGTCAGTGTGATTTCAAAGAATCGAATTCTTTTAAACAAACAACAGAAAAAATAGTAAAGGACTACAGAGAAGGAGACATTACAATTACTATGAATAGTATAAAAATATACTTACATACTAACACAAAAATTATATTACGATAATAATATAATATGAAAAGTAAGATTCTTACAGAAAAGAGTTAGTAGCGATAATTCACATAAAATATTTAGTAGCATCTATTTAAGTAGTACTTCGAAGCAGAATAGAAAATATAGAATCGAATTTTATGGTTCAGTACTAAAAAGATTCTTCTTATATTACGAAGTGCCCCTTTGCACTATCCGACGATTAAAAAGTCCATAAACGGCACAAAGGGGTCGGTTTTCAAGAGCTCGTCAGGACGCCGAGGAAGTTATCGTTCCGCGATAATGCAAGCAGTTTGCTCGTAAAACCTAACTTATCATATAAAATACTTGGCGGCAGCTGATTTCGCTACGAGTTTGCCAGACATTGGTGTGAAATACAAAGTAATGATTTGAGCAATATTGAAATGGCAGCATATTTTTAAGCTAATGTTATCGAAAGCTCCAACTTGGAGGGTTGTGAGGGAAAGTGCGGGATAAATACATTTGTGAGATATCTGGCTATTTAAATTAATACATCACTGAATAACATAATACTAATAAATTTAAACGAAAGTAAATCATGGAGAGATTGTATATTAATTTTATTTAAATGTGAACATTTCAAAGATATATTGAAGATTGAAGTCGAGTTCAGACTTCGAAGAGATGAGATGTATGGAGGGGAGGCAATTTTAGACAAGGCTTGAGAGAAGAGAGGATATTTGTTCAGAGAGGACCAACAAAATCACACATGAATACATTCTTTGAATACGAGACAATACTACGGGACAAGGCTCTAGACTAGCGATTCGAAGGTCGGGGGTGCAAATCCCGGCGTGGCAGATAAATGACACATTATTCGGTGTTAAGATTATCATTCAGAATTGAAACGTTGCTTGAAACGGTTTAAGCCGTGTTTGGTGATTAGATCTGATTAGACAGATACTTTCCCACCTTCCTCTCCCCAAACTCCCCTACTCACTTAGCTTCAGCCTCATAATACACCCCAATAGGGGATGCCATAGTCTCAATGGCTACGGACAGGAGCAGTTGCAACTCTTGTGAGGTATACACAACATAGTTGTATGTTGTAGTGATGTTGACATATTCAACATCAACTTAGCGAATCTTGTAAAAAACTTATTCCAAAACTATTCCTAAACATATATGTATTTTTGTAAACTTATCAAATCGCTGTATTTTTGTGACTTGTGTGCATTTTTATCTAATTTTATTCTTATCATTTCTCTATCTGTTTAAAAATCATCTGTCATAAACAAATTGTACTACTGTAAAAGCCCTCTGGGCGTTGAATAAATAAATAAATAATAAATATAAATAAAAATAAATAAAAAATAAATACACATAAAAAAAAACACTACTAAAAGTAAAATGTTTGCTTTATGCTAACATACTGTTGTGAACTTTATTTAATGTATTAAACATTTTGGCAGATAATTCTACTTTTTTGAGGGAAAAAGTTACACTTAAGACATACACTGGTCAAATCTGACCCGAGAGAGTACCTAAAACTTAAAATTATTACAGCCGATGCTGGCAGCGTTTGCATCTACCTTGCAGTGTTCTGTGGTATTCTGTGCGACTCAGGAAAATATTGGCCACGGGTTGGGTGAGTCTCGAACGACTATTGAATCACTTCCGATCAAGGGTTTTAACCAGTCTGTTTTGACCCTGGTATACCAGTGGATTGTGCTCTCATTCTGTCATGGTTGACATTATTAAAATTTGCTCGGAATAATGTATCTGAATGTTTAATGTAAATGGCGCGAGCAATATTATTTTCCCCGCGAGGCCTGAATTAATTCCCTTATTTTCAATAAGCGGCGGTTGAAATTGAAGGCTTTGCTAACTGTGACCTTTTTCATAATAACATAAGGCCACGCAGTATTGGGCCAGGATTTGTGACTTCATAAGCTGGTCGGCTTTGGATGTCACGTGTTGGCTCAGCGCAAAGGAAATTTCATTAATTATTTTCTCGATGTTTCCGGTGGCGGAGAGATCTGCCGTCGGATTAGGATTCATGTATAAGAGAAATTTCAAAATGACCTTGCGTTTTACATTACAGTATATTCCAACCAAATTAACGCCGGAGTTTTTAATCATAGATGTATATTGGAATATGAAAATCGGCATAAATTGTGTGTAGGTTTAAAAATAATCCTCTTCGAAATGGCTTCTGAGAATTTGACCTTTATTTGATTGACATAACAGGTAAAAATATTGAAAAAAAATTGGAAACTGCCGTTTGATCTAAAAGTACCTACTTTAGTCTCCAGAAATATTCGATATTAATAAATCCTTAAATAACGTTAATTTGAAATCATTACCATTCAATCAAATTTGAGATTTGCGGAAAAATACTGAGTGTTTATTTTTAGGTACCTATTTGATTTTGAGTTTCTCTATTTCGTTAAGGTATATAATTATTAAAACTTTTATTTAAAATAAGTATGTAGGTAATGTTTATAAATTACTATTTGGATGGTTGCAAAGCAACTTTTTTGTTAAAATCAGCTCAAGAGCGCTGTTTAAGTGTTTAACAAAATTGATATAAGTACTTATGTTTTATTTTATCTTCAATATGGGTAAGCAACAATTGTTTAGTTATTTTATGTAGATACTTGCTTACTTACTTAAATACACAATATAGCAATTATCGATGCGCAACTGTCTGTGTTTTGTTTTTGTCAGTATCAGAGATGGCGTTGTGTACAGATTTATATTTTTGTGATTTTATTACTTTTCAACTTACTTAAGGGAATTGCGCTTCATTTTCTTTACACATATGTGAGGGAGATTTATTATAATTATTGTATTTTTCCTTTGGAGGGGTGCAGACATACGTTCACCGTTTGTCTCATTTTCAATTGTTGACATTTAGTGTGTAAGAAAAAGGGGCAGCATTATATGTTGAAAGCAAAACAATCATCTCATTGACATTTGACGTTGTTGAATTTTTGGAATTCACGCACTATTCAATATTATACTTATCACAATATTGCTGCAGCTCTTTCAAAAGATGAGAATTCGTTCCATACAAAATTTATCAGGAAAAGAATTTTCTTAATAACTTTTTTTTCGTAAATATTTCCGATGTTTGTTTAGCTATTCTGCTATTCGGGGCGGAGACAAATCCAACAAAGCAAAAATAGGTTCAGCCATTCTTGTGTTACAAATGGTGTAACTAACCCGACTTTGTTTTATATATTATGATTTTTAAAGAGATGTATAGTTAACTATGTCCTAATGCAATCCGCAGATATATAAACAAAATGTGTAAATTAATCACACGTTTTCGTAATTTGAAAATTGCATTACATTATTTTGATAACTTGGAATTTATTTATTGGAATAACATAATTAAAAATTATTATAAATATCAAAATTTTTCATTATTTTAACTATCCACATAGCATCTCCAAAGATGACATATGCCCTAAGGGGATTTATTTTTGTTAGGACCTCCGATGTAAGGCTAAAATAAAATTTTAAAAATGTTGTGTTTCTTTCCCAAACAACACCCACTTGTGCGTTAGTCCTGCTTAAATCTATTTCAACGATTTCAAATTTGCTATAAATTTAAGTGTCGTTTTAAAAATTGGAACCAACTGAGTGAAAAATTTAGACAAGCGATAAAGTAGAACCTAACTAATACATAATATTTGTTAACAGAAAGTTATTTGTAAAGCCTTTTTCAAATTTGGAACAATTTGTCGGGAGTTTAGACTATTCCGCGATTTTTCACAGGAATATTGCTAGGTGGATACATTTTTTCAGTTTTATGCAATTCAAAGGCTTTTGTCTAGCTTCCGTAATCCAATCAAAGCTTGTCACAACATTTCTGATAACGCGAAGCTGAAAATTGATGTCTTGCAAAAATCTTCTACTTGACAGGCTTCAGGAGCTTTCAATGTTTCCGACGTAGCTAGCTGAAACTATCAATGTGTTCCACGCAAGGTCAATTTTGAATTCACAAACCGTTAACTTACACCGTTCAATATTGGTTAAAACCAAACGCTCGCTGTAACCGAGCGTCGGCGACAACCTGACGATGGCTGTAACGTAAACCAAGCAGTAACAAACGCTAGATAACATGGCGTTACGACGTAATGCGTAATGACAAGTTCGGCGTCGGCACCGTCGAGACGCCGACCTTGCTATAGCTAATGACGCGCTTTGATAAGAAGATTCAACCGTAACAAATCTAATGAGTTTTAACCGTGAGCATTCAGTAATGAGAAGCTTTCATAATTGCTTTAATCTTTCCTTACATCTTATACATTTTTGAGAGAAATATTTTCTTCCAATTTAAGATTTATGTAACAATGATAGTTACCTCGATCGTTTTGTTTTGTTTTAATGTGCTTTCACACAAATTAATAATTGAATTCCACATGTTGTAACTTTAACTTTAGGATGCACAGTTTATATCCGTACTCTATGAGCTGGTTTCCTACAGAGCTTCCTTGGACAATCCCATTACATTTTTTTTGCATTAGCTTCACGCACGAGGTTGTGAAGAAAATAATTTCCTTCAGGGTCTACGTCATCTTAAAGGATGCTGTATGTAGGGTCTATTTAAAAAAATTAAGAAGAGGAAGTCCAGGAAAGGAAAATCAGCGGTGGGTAGGAAGGTGCAGTGTATACAAGAGTGACGAACGTATGAATCCATCCCCCCAACTGCGGTGCAAGATGACGGGTCGAGAGAGTACGGCTGGAGAGTCCAAATAGTCTCCCTCAACCAATCTCTCTCGGATGGGCTTGCCACGCTGCAGATACACATACCAAATTAAAAAAAAAATAATAATACACCTTTGTAAGGTGTATGTTCCCAAGTTATGGAATTCTATAGTCCTAACCTTCATTAAATATAATTTTGCCCTGACTTAGATGTTTTGTAAAATTCAGTCCGTTATTTTATGTTGTAAGGCAGTGCCATTAGGAAAAGATCCATTATTGTTTCTGAATAGGCTCTTAAATAAGGGTGTTTATCACCATTTTACATGAAAGGAAAACGAAAGCGACGCATTTAGGGGAGAGAATCATGCGTGAAATTTTGTAACTGAGTCGATATAGGTGGACGAATAGGACCCTCCCGACAGATTAGGTAGATACTGGGGTAGATAGGGGGTGGAGACGGACTAGGGGTTGCGTGAGGGGACCAGCTGTCAGCAAAGGCGATCATTCTTTTTATCGCTTTTTTCATTTAAACGGAACTTTTGAATAAAAGGGTGGAATACTCACACGTAAATATTCAAGTAATTACAGTGGAATTTCCACTTATCGTGTTCGATACAATCAGTTAATTAAATTATCTTGTAATTCTCGAACTGAGAAATGTTGTCGCATGTGTTTGAATAATAATTAAACACAGAAAAGTAAACTTTTAAAAATTAATGTTTTATGACATTTCAGTTTACAGTGTGGATAAACATGGAAACGAATCGTTTTAATATAAATAGAGCTATCAGTTACAGGAATTATCACGTGTTGTATATGATTAGTGTTTTAATTGTTGACATAAAGACTATGGTAATTATGGTCGTTAGACATTGAATAGGAATATTTAAATGAAAATGGAGAGCGTACAATGTATACCCAATAAAACTAAATGCAATAAAATTTGGGAGGTGGTATGGGTACCACCGCCGCGGAAATCATTTATTGGATAACCAACACCTCCGACAAAAAAAAGGTAACCCCAAGTGGTTCGCTTCTTTAGCATGGTTGTAAGGGTACACGGGGTGAGGTTCGTCCTGGCCTTGACGGCGGATCCATCTACCCACCAGCTGCATGGCAGGCCGGATCGGGAGAGAATGGTTGAGGTTATCCCTTTGACCTCTCTAGCCGGACTCTCTTGCTTTTCACTGCAGCGGGAGGGATGCATTCATACGTCCGTCACTCCTGGACACCGCAGATACCTACCCACCCCTCAAACTTTTTCCCAACTATTTCCTCTTGTTACTTTCCCTAAAAATACCCTTCACACAGCATATAGGCCCTAAAGGGAATTATTTTCGTCAGGGCCTCCAGTGGTAGGTAAAGTTAAAAAAAGGCTTTTTTGTATCATGTAGGTACTTTGTAATTTAAGAATAGGTGTCGATCCTCTTCAGTAAAGAAAATACGTGTTAATTTTTTAAATTATTTTGTTGATAAAGCTTTGATCGGTTAATTTTAAACAAACCGTTGTTTAAAAACATCAGTCGGAAAAAAAACATTTTCGCCTCATCGGGATAGTATCACGTCCAGTTTTATTCAAATTTATTTTTATGTTCTCCGTCTCGTTATACACTATACACCAATATATGACAGAGAAGATATATGAAGGACGGAAAAATAAAATGTCTCCAGAGTTATGTAAACGAGCGATTGACACTGGGAATGGTAGGAAATATTTTCTAAGAAATGTAGGAAAATGCTTGACATAGAGCGATAAAAGGCGAGCGCACTTCAGAACATGTGTTAGGAAATATTGCAACGAACTCGCGGCTTTACTGTATTTTTGCTTTTATTTCCTGTTTAGTTGCTTTGAAGAAAGACACACCTTTAGACTTTTTTAAAAAAAAAACCACCGGTTGAGAACCATCAGGAGATATTATATAATTTTGAATATTTTTTTTAATATCTTAAGAAAATAAGGAATTATTATCCAAAAATATTTTTTTTGTATTTTATTTCACAATTTTTTTTTTTTTTTTTATCTTCGACTTTTGGAAATCCATTGGACGCTTTTATATTTACCGTGACCATTCACGGTAACGACATAAAAAAGGCAATACACATACGTTCCTTCTCATAATATTGCTACAGCTCTTTCAAAAGATGAGATTCACAATGTACGTAGGCCTGTTCCGTTCAGAGGAAGGAAGCATTTTCTTGCATCTCTCTCACACACCGCACCGTGACGTCTCTGTAGACCGCTACCAATACTACTTGACGTGACGATGATTTTAAAAGTATGAACTATTTATAGAAAGATAATATTGAAGTATTAGTGAATTCCAAAAATTATAAAATGTCAACAAACTAAATGATAAAAGTCGAAAATGAGACAAACAGTGAACGTATGTTTGCACCCCCCAAAGGAAATAAACAATAATTTTCAAAATGTCCCTCACACGTGTAAAGAAAATAAAACGCAACCCCCGTCGCAAAAAACTAGTACTTTGAAGGAAAAATCGTATTTTGTGTGTCTCACCATTATTTAATCTGTAGGAAAGAGCTGCAGCATTATAGCGATAAGGAACGTATGTTTATTACCATTTTTGCCGTCACAGTAACGTTACCATGAAAAGTCACGATAAATTCAAAAGCGTTCAATGAATAGTTTTATGTCGTGTTTATGTGTACGAGCCCTAAGTAAAATATAATGTGGTAAAAATGTAAATAATTATAAAACTACCCTACATTCTTACATACCTGCTTTTTTGCAGAAAATTCAATTTATTTTTCTTTCCGTTCTACGAATGATACACGGATATATTTAAAAAATTCAATTTTTCTAAAATAAGAATACTGAATAAATAAATTTCGGTAGTTTCTCCAGAATAAATATCATGTGATTGATGGGGTATTTTTCCGTAAACTCCGGTAAAGCTGCGATACGTATATTTTCATGTTTGAACAGAACAAATCGAGTATCTCCCCCTTTCAACACATACCCAAGCCGGTAAGGGGATAAAGAAAGACTTAGGAAACCTTCTTTGTGCTGAATATTTGGATGATAATAATGTTAGCAAATTCACTGTGTTACCTATGCGTACTACCATCTCTTAATCTAACGAAACTTTTTGTACAAAGAATATCAACACCTTTTTTATTTAGGGGCCATAAACTTACATATTGTATCTAAGTCGTTGTTGTTAATGCTTTTTGATAAGGATACGGAGATATGAAATGATTTATTATTCAAAAGGTTAACTTTATTAAAACCCTCAAATTCACAATGCGATTTTATAAGAAAGGTTTGGGAAACGCGTGAAATTAATATGTAGGAAATAGGTACGTGCCACTGCTGAGGCCACTCGAAACAAGATGGAGAGCATTTCCAATCGCACTGGCTGGTTCGCGGATGTTTTCCAGTGTGACGATTAAGCAAATATTGCCAGTGCTTAAAACGAAATTATGAATATTCAGTTTTATTTCACAGGGTACGCCTGTACTCCTAAATACTTGAATGTTCTTACCCAGTATGGGTGCGGTTCTAGGGTAAAATAGATTCTGGCCTTTGTAGTAGTGTACCATGTATAATATATATATATGTGCAAGAGCTCCACACAATACAATATCTCCACACAACAGTCCCTGAGGAAAATAATTTCGCTCGGAGCCTATTTCATCTTTGGGGATGCTGTGTGGAGGGTCTTTTAAGGGAAAGAAAGGAGAGGAAGTTCTGGGAAGGAAAATGGGATGGGGATGGGTATGAATTTGGGGGTCAAGGTGTCCAAGAGTTACAGATGTATGGATCCATTCCTTCCACTGCGGTGCAAGGCGATGGGTCAAGAGAGTCCGGCTGGAGAAATCAAAAAGTCTCGCAGTAGGTGTAACCTCAACCCATGAACCTGGGCACCCCTGCTAAGTCAACAAAACCACTCGGGGTGACCTATGGCCGGGGCGTTGGTTGTCCAATAAATGGTTCCCGGGATGGCAGTACCCGTACCCGCCTCCTAAATTGAAAAATATGGTAGCGGGGTAAGAAGGGATTGCGGGTGGGTGATGCAAACTACTTCGAACCTCTTTGAATCACTATCGGTGTGCACAACTACATTCAAATGTAAGGTCTTAATGATTTGCCTGTGCTACAAAATTCTCTAATAAATATATAGGATGTCACGATTCACGATAATGTTTATTACGCAGTAATAATTATTATCCCGACTTGATAAACCTCCGCCTGGCTGCATATTTAATTGTTGAACTACATTGCCTTTTCGCTTCTTCGGTTGGCAACATTATTAATAGATTTCCGGTACGTCAGTTCTTGAATTTCCGCCGTTACGGGAGGCGGCGTGAATTTGACGGGTCACTTAAGTCATAGTTTCTTTGATTTTATTATGGGATAATCCCTTTAAGGCCTCGTCAAACAGAGCGCGTGATTAACGCCACGACGTTATTAACGTCACGTCGTGTACTTTCTGTTTGAACGGTTTCGGCGTTAGGCAAAGCGTAGACCCGATTGATTTATTTCAATTCCAATGTCCTCCCACAATCTCTTCATTACTAAACTTATTATCTATGTAATAATCTGTAATGTGTATGTTCAAGAATAGAAAAAAATTCAATTAACTTTTCAGTATTCATTTTTACCACTGACAAGCAATAACGCCCGGCGTTAAACAAAACTTTGTAAACAAATACAACGCGACGTCCTAACGCCGCGTTAGAGTATCGCGTAATGCTAACGCGCTCGCTCTGTTTGACTGGTCTAGTAATGTTCAGTACAACATAACGCGGCGTTATTCATGCCTAACGCCGCATGAATCACGCGCTCTGTTTGACGAGGCCTTTATGTTATCGCAAACCGCGAGCCCAATTTTTAAGTATGATCATTTAAAATTTAAATATGACCCATCGTATATTTTCGGGCGTTGTCGGTCGCCGGTTTTTGTGACCTCCGCTTGGCTACGTCATGCTCGTATTGAAGATTACCTATGTAATCCTAACTCGGATGGAGTCGTACTTCGCGAGACAAAACCTTTATGGCCTTGCTCGGCCGTGGCTACCCGTATTTGAGATGGATGTATTCCCGGTGGTCATCTTTGGATAAAGAACCCTATCCGACCTTGGCATAGACCTGGTGTTCTCTGGTAAGCTCAACCGGAGCCCTGGTACTGGTGAGCTTGGATCCTGTTCCCTGGCGAAGTGGAGGGTCCTGGTTCTCTGAAACCCTCCTTAGAGTCTTCCCGGTTCCCGAACTGGAGTTCACACGGGATCACGGCCCGCGGTCCCTCAGCGCGTTATGTGACGTTTATAAAAGTGTGTCCGTGATATTAGAAGTAATGATATTAATTGTTGTATTTTAGTTAATTGTCGGTTTACTTTAGTACAGGTTTTATTTTGGGTACCTAGTTGAAACCCGGTCCCTCAAAGGGCAACCTTTGTTATGACGATTTCTTTATAAATATACTAGGATTTTGTTTTATTGAAATGAACTCTTTCTATTCATCAAGTCAATCTAATCCCTACAAGTAGGAAAACCTGTATTTCTATCCCCATATTCCTGACGAGATTCTTCTGCTCTACTGTTAGAAAAATAAAAAGGTAATCTGATGGTTCCAAAGGAACATTAATATGCTACAAGAAAAATAGATATTATTAAATTACGTCCACATTTTTTTACGCTTTTCCATCGCTAACGACTACAGACGGGCAACTTCTCAAAAACTTTTAACAATAATTTTCTATTTATTTCAAACGACAAGTGGAAAGTTTCTCTCGGTGTATTGCGCGAGTCACTCTATCTTGTTCATTTATCACATCACGAAACTTCAGTCGATTTTATTATCTGCGACGTCTATTAGACAAACTGTGACAATCAGATCCTATTATAAAGGAAGGGAGACAGCGGATGTTTCCGTACAAACAGTGATAATGTTTGCAAACGTCAGTTATGTGAATAAATCCGTTGTTCTGTGGAAATAATATATGGAAAAAAATTATATTCTTTATTATTTCATTGATTTTTTTTTCTCTTTTGTTCGTCCATATGGCTTTTACTTTGGGAACATGCATGCTTTGTAATGGTTGCATTAAACTTGTATTATACTATAATGATATCTTAATCAATGCACATGTAGGTATATCAATCATGCACAAGCTATTGAAAGAGTACAAAATAAATTCTTAAGTTTTATAAATTAAAAAATGGGTATTCTAGCAATTATATCTAGCTGATATGAATTAGCTTAAATTGTCAGTCGTAAGGATTTTCAACGACTTATTATATACAAAATATTAAATGATATATTTGATAGTCCAGAATTGCTCGGATTGATTAGCTTTCAGATTCCACTACGTAAACTAGAAGTCGGGATTTATTTCAGTGTAGAAATTCTGGGACTAACTACCATATGCAGATATTCATCTTTGCCTAGAGTACTAATGGAGGAAAATGATTATACCATTTTTCCACCCACACAGGGGGCCCTGAGGAAAATAATTTCCCCCAGCGCCTATGTCACCTTTGGAAATGCTGTGTGGAGAGTTTTTTAAGGAAAGGAAGGAGAGGAGAGTTCTGAGAAGGAAAAGGGTTTAAGGGGTGGGTAGGAATCTGGGGTTCAGTGTGTTCTGGTCATCCGCCTCCAAGACCTAGACAAATATTTTACATCATACATACATATTTTATTTATTTATTATCATACCAATATTGTGTTACTTAAACAGGATCTCAATATTTGCTTTGTTAATTACACATGTTCTTTACTCCCATTTAGTATCCATTATTGTTTTACAAGCTCATAAGGGTATGTTATTACCCACGCAATTCTCATTCCTAATATTATACTCGTAGTTTATAACTTCAACTATTAGTTATAAAAGATGAAGGGTGCTAAATTATATAAATAAATATCAACAGAAATGAAATAGGAATATTGCAGATTCTCTTATTTACCAAAATGAAACACGAATGAACAAAATTGTAATAATAATAATTCAGAGAAGCAGGAAAAAAACATTGGGTTAGTATGCCAACACTTCTACAATATCTACTTTACATAAAATGTCTGCCCGGGGGTAAATTAGGATAATCTTAATTCATGTAATACGATGGAACGGTAACTATTATTTAGTACAACCCTTACACTCCACACGCACATAGCAGTGGTGTAGGTACTGCATGTTTTATAGCTTTTTTACATTTCTTATTACCCTTACAGGGCGGGTAGAATTTATTAAATATCTCAAAGCCAAATGAAACATTGAAAATTATATTGGAAATAAAAGACAAACTTCTACAATATTTACATTTTTAACTTTGGAATTTTCTTGGAGGTAATGAAATACAATAAAAACTTCTAAAACCTCGCTCTACACACTGTAAACCGCAGTGCACCTCAAGGTAGTTAATATTTCACTGGACTCCGAATATAGCCAGCCGCACTATAGGGGTTAAGAGGAAACCGGGTGGTGTTTTTTCCATACAAACGTATTCCTCATTTCCCTCTCTGAATTTTGACACTAGAGAAAATATTTTTTTTACATAATATGAATATTGACCGCAAGCGTGTCGGTACGTTTTGATTTTTTTGATAAGTTACTTTTTATAGGAGTTATAACCCTTCAAAAATTGTTAAAATTGCCTTTTTTTAACGCCATCAACAAACGTTCAGTATACAAATTAGACGATGTATTTTTAAAAAAAGCAAAAGGTACAGACATAGAATGTTTTCTTCCAATACATTTGGTAAAAAAAATCTTGGAAATTGGTTCAGTTTTGGAGTAGAAAAATGAGGACTACAAAACCTCGATTTTGACAATTTTATTTAGGTATTATCAGGCTGAGGTGCATGTGTCCCTTTCTCTCAGTATTCGGGGGTGAGGGGGGGCGGAGAGGGTTTTGTTGAATACGTATACAGTCAACGAAGTGATGTGACATTCTCAATAATTATATCGATACACTAGTCCACTAGTGTTGTCATGTCCCGAGTTATCGATGTTTTTTTAAAATTATTTTTCTGTTTGGTGACTTATTTTGAGTGTGCCAATACTTACCGAGCTTATTTACTAAAGTTATTGTGACAAATTTAATTTGTTTACGTCAAATAAATTAATGAAAAAAAATTGAAAAAAAAACACCTGTTACAGACAGACCCCGAGATGATTCCGTTCCGTATTGCCGAGTTGGATATGGAACACAAAAATTAATTAAAATATTTTTTGATAACTTTTGAAGGTTGTACTCAACATAATATTATCCCTTTATAGGACACTTTTTTTAAGATACAACTACCGAACCAAAAAAAAACTTTTATATTTGACTAAATATATTGTTCTAGATTTTTTTTTCAAAAAAATTATATTTTACAAGAAAATGTGTGATGGTAAGTACATACACCACTGATCGTTTGATGGAATGCTGGTACAGCGTATGTTCAGTGGTACATGCATCTACCACATGTTGTTGAATCGATTATGTTATTATAATATCATATTATACAAATGAATATTGAAATCTATGTATAAGAGGCACCATATTGTTTATTGTGCTACATATTAGGTACATACACATAACTAGTTTAGTTTTTATTTAACTTTTTTAATACGTTATATTATTACAGAAAAATGCACTTTTGGGAATACCTCCTACATCACTTGACATTTTCAATCTTCTTCAATGATCTAATATTTTTTGTTTTTAAACGCTTTATTGTAAAAAAAATTACTGTTTAACATCTACACAATGAAATTAAAACAATTTATGGTCCAGACCTTTCCCTCGCCGGTAAATTTCTTGGTATGCGACCGTCAATTATTTCTGGTAAAAGGCATTGGTGGTAGAAATTTTCTAACAGTGGAACGATTTTTTGCCAGATTTCATCGTCCCTCTCAATTTTTTCATACAGCAAACCTTTTGGACTCCACACAACAAAATAACAATAATTACGACGAGTAATATGTAACTGGCCTTGTACTTGGTAGAAGTAATTATGATTCCGTTTTAATGTTAAAGAATGGTCTTCCAATTTACAGTAATCAATTATCTTTTGTGCAATTCCCTCTTCTGGTGACATATTTGCTATACTATAAGGGCATTTAATTTCAATTATAGAATCCTCACCGATAAGGCCATCCGGACTTGCCGCTAAAAAGTTTTTGGTTTTATCGATAAATAGCCCACAAGCGGATACCTGAAAACTTGTTTTTTTTTAAAATTGCTCTATTGCTAGGCTTTCATTTTCTTTTCAATAATTTGTGGCCATAGTTCCTTTGAATTGTGAGTACAGTAAAGAGTTTAGTACTCCCGTAACTGAAGTTTTTTGCCGAAGCTTATATATTTTTCCAAAGTTAGACGCCGTTATCCGCTTACGTCTTTCAATTGCCCACAGATTGTTATTGCTTTGGCCTACCGTATTCCGTTCGAGCTCTTCCTTATTGGTTGAAGATAATTCTTTGAGAAATTCCTCTTTTTTCGTTTCAAATATTTCAGGTGGCATATCTGGTTCTAATTCCAATTGACCATAATTTTCATCGGGCCCTGTAACTTTTTTTTCTTTTTTCTGTCGTATTTTCATTATACTTTAGTTTTTTTTTTCGACACATTTGTTTATTCTCCTTCGAACGTCGTTTTCTCTCTATAAAGTGCTTCGTGTATTTGCCGGGACTGTGGCCTTGGATTTTCTTTTGTATTCTTGAATGGGTTGCCAATTCACTATTCCACGAAGTTACTGCTCCAAAACATCTTGCTTGGTAAGATCCTCTTGTAGTAAAATTTACCCTTTTTCCACCTATAAATTTGGCGATAACGTTGTTGAATTGCTCCACAGTGTTATTTGTCACGTCAATAATAAGACTTTCTGCATTTGCTATTAGAGACAATAAGAATTGTTGGATATCAGTCCATATTCCACAATCTCGAAGATCGCTTACTAAATTTGGATCATCAGTATACTTCTCCGGCTTGCAATAGTACGATGCACAATTTTTATGATCACCAAACACATGATTTGCGGTATTTTTTTATGTCCATTTTCAAATTTTTTATTTTATCACTTTGTACTGTGTTTTCTTGCTCTTTCCTGTAATTTATTGCTCCAACTACAGCTCTTCTCATGCGTAAAACGTTTGCTTCAACCTTTTTCCTTATATGAACTGGTAGAAAGCCTTTAGCGTTGTTGGTTTTTTTTCCAAGTGCTTTCATTTTGTTGCAAAAATTGCGGAATAAGTGATTTTTGCACTCTATTTTTTGTACTATAAGGTTAGGACCATATGGCATTTGTTGCATTATTTTTTTCATGATGCTGGAGTCGCCATCACCAACTAGTTTGTTAAATTTCAATCCATGCATTTCCATGCTTCTCGAGAACCCTTCTGCTATAATGTGGGCTTCCATGGCATTAGCACTGTCACGCCAGTTTATGAAGCACCTGTGCTCAGAAGCAACTATGTGTAGTTTAGTAGCTCTAGCACATATGCAGCAGTATGAGTTTCGCACTCCCAGAAATAAAACCTTTTTAGTTCGTAGTCCAACTATGCACCCTGCGCCAGATGAGGAGCTAAATCCACTTTTGTACGACCTCTTTGCCCAGGAGCCATCTGCAACCACCGTTACCAAAGGATAGCCACCCTCGTCTACGTCACCGTTTAAAATGGCTAGCCTTTTTTCTTCTTCACCAGCTGCGATCATTTCTTCTAAGGCACATTCTTCAATTGTTGGCGCTAAACATTGTTCTATGTTCGTGTAAGTCTTACAATCCATATTTGGCATATTTAAAACCCCACAAATTTCATTCCATTGTGAATACCCATTTCCTGTACACATCACTCCTTCGACGACAGCAGTATTTATAGACATTTTCCGTTTCGGGTCTTCGGAGTGAATGTATTCTATTTTCTTGCACATTTTGCACTCGAAAACATACTGGCTTAGAAGACCATTTCGTCGTTCCTTCATAAATTTTAAATCGGAAAATGTGCAGTTGGTGTGTTCGTGCTTTATATTTGATATCTCCGAAAACAAATATTTTATATCCACAATTCTGCGACCTTCGAAATTATCGGTTTCATCAATATGGTCTGGTTCTATCACCAAATCATCAAGCGTTGTTGATAATGATGAACTTGCGTTTTCGTCTATATTTGGAGCAAATGATTCATCCATGGAAGTTTCATGCATTAGTGAAGATGTAGTTAAGTTTCCAAAAGTAGTATCGATGACATCCATATCCCTGTAAATGCAAATGATTTATTTATTTAAATTTGTCCATCCCATTTTCCCGTTATACATGCTACATAATACACGGCTCTCATAGCATAAATCTTTAGGTTTTTCTCGTAAGTCGCTCACGTAAGAGAGTTATGGCAAAATTATCAATGTAAACGATACCCATTGGTAATTTTGCCATAACTCTCTTATGTGAGCAACTTACGGGAAAAAAAACTTTACGTACGTAAAGGTAACCTTAGGAAGGTTCAGTAGTAAGAGTGACAGGAAAGCGATATTTCGACTTACCTAGATGTCGAACGTGGTGCAACATGAATCTGTCGTTTGATACTAATAATCGGTTTTTTTCGTCTAGTAGATAAAAACAAACGCGCTTTGTTTCCATTTCTTTTACCCATTATTTATCTGTAAGAAAAAATTTTTTGAGTTGAAGGTAGGTAATATAGTAGTCGATTTTATGTAACTCAATTTCTAAATACACATATCTTATGCTACGTATATATTTGCGAATAGTGGCGTGCACAGAATTTGAAAATTGAAATTTCGGAAAAAAAATCATTTTCAGCTTCGACAACATCATTAATGTCGTATTTTCAATCTTAGGATTCTAGCCCACTGAAAAATCAGTGCACGCCACTCTTTGCGGACAGAGACGCGAGCCGAACCACGAATTATGGTAAAGGTACGAAGCAACCGCAAGCGGCGCAGCGTTTCGGGCAGTTTGCTTTTGCTTCGTTCCTTTCCCATAATCCGTTGTTCGGCTGGCGTGTGTATACGCAGCCTAAGACGTAGAATAATATTTATTATAGGTTACTAGATATGTTAACAAATGTACCGACTTGCACTAATGCACTTTATGCATACAGTCAAAACTGATGAATTTACGTTATTCAGGGAGAGCCAAAAAACAACAACATTTTTAGCGATATTTATATGTTTAATTAAAAAAGGAAATTGTGTTGTAATATTGAGTTTTTATGAATGAATAGTTTATGTTTATAATAATAGTTTATGAATAATTTATGAATAGTTTAGTAGGTATCTACTCACCATATGTCCTATATGTGTAAATCGTGAGAAATGACCAAACAGATTTCAATATTCAAGGGGGTTTCAGGGTCAAAATTCGAAGGTCTGTATTTGACGTAGAATAGTTTCCAGTAAAAAAGCTAGTCAAAAACAGTAGAGTGATGCAGCCAGCGAAAAATAAAAACACTATACAATCACAAAGTACGTGATGTACCTACTGCGCCTATGCTGCCGTTTTATAAAAAAAGATGGTATGAATCTCCCGATATTACTAAACCAAAACAGCGTGCATCTTACTTTACTAATAGTAACAAGATGAATGAACTATGAGCGCAGAAGATATCTATTATATAGGAATACGCACGCTCAAGTCGCGACGCGTATTGACTTATCTGTTGCAGCAGGCAGCAACCTGTATACACGCACCCACAAGTCTCATTGACTTGTGCGTGTGCAGAAGATGAGCTCGGAGCAGGCAGTCACATGTATTTGTAGTAAGTAATAATAATAATAAAGTTAAGTACAATACAATATTAAATAATGTAGACCTCGCTATTTTATTACGAATATGTACCTAGGCACCTACTTAATTTTTGGAATAAATGAATAACAGTAAATGAAATAATAAGAACGCGAAGTCGCTGGCGGGCGCGGCGCGGCGATTCGTGCTTCCAACACCTGCAGCCACGCACACACACGCATTGGGGTTCACCAATACACCGATAGCGCTTTTGCTGTCCCCGCTGAGATGAACGAAATAGAAATAATTTTTACAAATACCTATCGTTAAAATTTCTCGGCGCTCCTGCGCGCTCTTAAATCTACCGTGCATTCTGTTGAATGTCAAAATGATGTATTATGATACTATCTTAGACTCGTGATGATTCATGGGATAGTGTGAATTCTTCACACATCAGTTCCAATTTTAAAATGGCAACATATTTATTAAATTACATGCAGGTGGGTTTTATCTTATTGTATGAAGGCAATGAAGACCACTTACTTTTTTAAACATTATCTCCACACAGGAGGCCTTAGGAAAAAAATTTCCTTCAGGGCCTATGCCATCTTAGGGGATACTGTGTGGAAGGTTTTTTTAAGGAAGGCGAAGTTCTGGTAAGGAAATATATATGAGGGGTGGGTAGGATTCTGGAGGTCAGTGTGTCCAGGAGTTACGGACGTATGGTCGAGGGATTCAAAATACCTCCTCAACTAGTTTTTTTTTTCTTTATTTTTTCCCATTGTATCTACATACATACAAAAGTAATTTTACATAATTTCTTAGAACAGTAAGAGTAAATATAAGGTACAAGTAATGTAAAAGTTAGCAATAAGTAAAATATATAATAGAAAAGAGTAGGCAATGGGAATCCACTAAGGCACTGCCTGTGTGTGGGTAATATAAACAAGATTGCTATATATACATCAATAAGTATATGTAAAAAAGTTTCTCTCGATCCGGCCCGCCACGCAGTAAGTGGGCAGCACAACGGCCGCCAAGACTTTGACAAACCTCACCCCATGAACCCGGGCGCGTTTTTCCAATACATACACCGGTTCATAAAATTATTAATTTCTAATATATGTACACAGTGGAAAGAATATTTTATCTAGATTTTAGAACAATTTTTATTTCTGCAAAGTTTTATTTATTTATTTATCTGTTTATTTATTAAAATGATTAAAAATTACCAATAAAGTGGTATGTTTATAAAATATGAGAATAATTGGGAATTTTGCGCGCCAAACCGGACGCTTGCACAAACAAAAAAAATTCTAAAATCTAGATAAAATAATCTTTCCAATGTGTACAATTTTATTTCTAGATTATTTAAATTTTGATATTGAAAATATAAATTGTTGAAGCCGTTACGGAACCGGGGTGAAATAGGTTTTGGAAATACGCAATCCGGGCACCCTTTTCGAGGTCACCAAACGTAGCGATCCACTTGGGGTGACCTATGACAGAGGTGTTGGTAATCCAATAAATGGTTCCCGGGGCGTAGATACCCACACCCGCCTCCCAAAACTTACAAGTTTATTTAACAATACTCAACATAAATAATTTATTTTTATAATAGAGATATTTAATTAGAAGGTGGGAAGCGAACATTGGAGCAATTAGCGAACAGTTAATACTACGTCAATCGGAATCAGAATTTTCGCTTTTTAGCTCTATAAAAGAATCGTCTCTACTATTGGTGTACGAGACGCCAATATCGTAAAAGCGCTGCGTTGTTCTCTCACCACAATTGCTTATCTAAATTCTTCGCATAATCAGTTACAATTTTGAAAATTACACTTAAATTCAAAGCAAATTCGCGTTCATCAAACCAGAGTGACACAGACAAATATTGTAAAACGTATAGGTATTAAAACATATGTACAATTTTATCCGGGACAAATACGGGAAAAATGTCGGCACGCCTCTGGTAGATTTAGAATTGGATGTGGAAGATGTAAATGTCAAGGTTGTTCGTAAAACTCACGAACCAGATTCCAGTCAACGATAGCATTCTTCTGTATAAGCGGGGGTTATACTGCCGAAGATATTTAGAAAGGTGTTTTAAAAAATATTTTTTATTACCAACCTAACCACATCAATATTGTACCTATATTAAGTCGTTGTATCTTTTTCCAATTATTTTGAAGGGAAAAGTCTTTAATCGAAACTAAGCGTGGGATGCAATCAAGCTTAAAAATAGTCATACCTACTGCCGCCATCTTATGTTTTTAAAGAAGAATGAAAAAAGTAGTTTCTCAAAATATCGGACCCAAAACTAACAATATTGCAATACTGCCGCGAATGTAGCAATTTAATAAAAATACCTCCAGTAATTTAAGGAATATTATAAATAACTTCTTTTTACCCATACATATAAAAATCAAAATATGCTTGTTGGGGTATATGTATTTATGAGAGTATAATATACTATGAGATGTCTATGTATTGCTATTCGAAATGTTTGAAATTTTCCAAATACCTTCTTTAAACCCTCATGAAGGTTTCTGAACTATTACAACCACATAACAATATATCTAATTTTTTTTTTATTACCAAAACTCTTGCGAAACTATCAAAAATGTCAAAATTTGAGAATGGCATTTTGCAAAACAATGATTGTTAAATCAAATTTCAATTTTCGAATTTTAAATTAATGAATTTATTTTAAGTACTCGCCTAATACTTTGAATCGAATCAAGAATTATAGATATTTTAAATAGGTACTTACCTATGTTAGGTACCAAATTTTATTGATTGTTCTTATAATATACAAAAATGAATATTTGTAATACATGAAAAATGAAAATTTGAATAAAAAAATTGTAATAGGTTGCACGCGAGCTGTTTGAAAACTGAATGTACTGGGACTGAATATATGGAACGCGGGAGGGGAGTTGGCGGGGCGGGGGAGCGGGTGAGGGGAAAAAGAAGAAGGGGAAGGTGAATGGGGAATGCGGGAGGGGAACAAGGACGCACGAGAAAGGACATGCAGGGAGAAACAATGTATATCTTTGAATACGGCATTGTAACGCATGCCGGGAACTAGCTAGTTTTTTTACTAAAATATTATGTTATATAGGTAGGTAGGTATCCGATTTATTGTTTGTTTGAATTGGTCACACAATCCCCAAACCAATACAAAGTTAATACAAAGTTTTATTGGTCCTCGTACATTTAATATTCTACCAAAACACATTCAAATGACAGATAAAATATCACTTTCCATGAAAAATTTAAATTGTGGCTGAATGATGCAGATGTTGAAACACTTTTTCTATGAATTCTTTGTAAACCTTCATGTATCACTTTTCAATACAAATCTACGGTAACTTCAAGACTAACTTTATATACTTTCTTAAAACTATAACAAAAAATCCACAATTTTTTGTTTGTTTCACAGTTTTTACTACATTTTTTTCACAGATACCTAAATTTCTAAATATTAACTAATTAGAATTTTTTTTTGTACTTATTGATGTAATAAAGCATTTTTGTTCATATTACCCACACAGGCAGTGCCTTAGTGGGTTCCCATTATCTACTTTTGTCTATTATATATATTTACTTATTGCTAACTAGAATATTACTCGTACCTTATGTTTACATTTTACTGTATTTAGAAAATATGTAAAATTATTTTCGAAATGTACATATGTATTTAGATATAATGGGAAAAAATAAAGAATAAAATAAATCCGTTTCAATTTTGATAATAACACTGAAATTCAAAACAAATTTGAGAACTAGCCAAATAATTTGATATTATGTCTCCGGCAGTGTTAGTCCGTAGTACGTATACATTTTTACGTCCATGGACATTTACAAACGCACATTAAAGTGTAAGACGATAGGCGTAGCGGTTGGCGGTAGCCTCGTAGAGGACGGTTTGGCACCATTATTTTGGGCAATGTATTATTGCAAGGAAATGTGTGTCACTATTATTTTTGAATGTAAACGTTGAAAAAACTACCCCAACATAATCGCACGGGGTTAATGTTATGACTAATCGGGTCGAAAATAGAACACTAAACGGGGTAAGACGCGTGGGAAGAAGTTTGTGGCATGCTTTATTGTTTATTTTATTTATTGGCTCGTCAACAAAATACATCACTTTATGATTATTACATTATTTTCCATTTTCAATATGATTAGAGCGATGATTTAAATTACAGGTGAGCACACCATTCAGCTCAACATTTTTAAATTATAATTTAATAATATTTGGCTAATTTATATAGCACCGTTTTCGTGAAAAATCACCTCAAGGTTAGTATGACTTTAAGTTGTAATACGTAATAATAAATTAAATTACGAGTAGGCACATAAGGATAAATATCAATTATTAGTGATTACTTACAAACACATATTTATTTATTTATATATACATATTACAATACATCACAAAATGATCCTTTGTCTGTCCAACTGGGAAGGATTTCCGTTGCAGGACAGCCAAATTTTATATTTAGTTCATAATATTCTTAACAAGGAATGGTTTCGCTCAAGAGATATCAGGAATGAGCTTCTTTCAAGACAGCTTTTGAAAACATTAATAATTGAATTCTGAACAAGGGGATGGTTTCTTGATGTCTTTGAAAGAATCGCAAATATGTAATTTTTTCAAGGTCATTTTGGAGAACCTTAATAATTTCATTTAGGCTGAATGAATGGTTTCTTTTGGGAGATCACAAGTTTGAGATTCTTTCCTGGTGATTTTTGAGAACATTTATGTATAATTGCATAATAAGAATTTAAAAATTTATAAACCTATAATAATAATAATAATTGGACAATTTGTAGAACGCCGTTTTTGTGAAAAATCACCTCAAGGGCTATATATGACATATGAATTTATGACTATTCGATACATACATTTATATGTGTATATGAATACATACGTGTGCACACTCTACATATATGCATGCATGTTCATAAACACACGTACAAACATATACATATATTATAGAACCAATACATAAGTAGGTGAATGATTCAAAAATTACAAAGAGACTCTAAGTGAGGAGATCGCCAGGTATATGCAAGAATTCCTTCTGAAGGTAGTTTTTTTTAAAGATTAGTTCCACTCAGGAGACCCTGAGGAAAATAGTTCCCCACAGATCCTGTCATCTTTGGGGATGCTGTGTGGAGGGTCTTTTTAGGAAAGGAATGTGAGGAAATTCTTGGAAGGAAAAGGATATTTAGGGGTGGGTAAGAATCTGGGGGTCGGTGTGTATGAATCCATCTCTCCTACTGTGGTGCAAGGCGATGTTTTTTTTTTTTTTTTAAGTTTTTTATTTACAATTTTTTACATTTTTTTTAAAATTAAGTCCCGTTAAACTGATTGATATCATTTTGTCAACGGGTTCTTTTGACATTTACTATTTTTTTTACTTTTAACTTTTTTTAAAAATTGACACAGGTACATAAAATATACACATTATTACATTATATATATATATATACATAAAAACATACATTTTGAAAAAAAAAATTGTTAATAAAATTTATAAGATATACAGAAACAGAGAAAATGACAGATAGAAAGAAAAAGAAAAGAAAAAAGATAATAATAATGGAAAAAACATTAAAACGAAAATGCGGAAAAACAGAGATTAGTACAAAAAAAATTCTTTCACTTAACCATTTCTTTAGCATACTTCTGAAACTCATTTCACAGTTTTTTTTGTGTTGGGTAACAAGTTGTAAACTTTTGGAACAAGGTATTCTAGAGTTCTTTGACCGTATTTATTTAGGTATCTGGGAATTACAAGTCCATCGTTTGCAGTTAGTCTCGTATTATGAACATGAACCACTAGTTTGTTATATTCGGATTGAGATGTATGCTGACTCGCAATTTTAAGCCACAATATAGCACGATCAGATAATAAATTTACAGAGTTGTATAGTAACGATTTTGGTACATCGTGTCTTTGTTTGTATTCAGCTTTATTTAATAATAATTTTTCCAAAGAATATTGTACGTTTTGCACTGAAAGAAGGTTTGTTTTTGTTGAACGTCCCCCTGAGAGACTACAGCCAGAGAAGTCAAATGGACTCCCTTAACCATTCTCTCCCGATCCGGCCTGCCAAGCAGCAGTAATTGAGGTATTCATAGATACTGCCGAGGCCGTTATACTGACGGCCTCCATGGTTGAATGGTTACGATCGTTTACTTTGAATCCGGAGGTAAATACTTTCAGAATCGTCCCGGTGAATGACCACCATTCAGAATTGAAAAGTTGCTTGAAATGGCTTTAGCCGTGTTTGGTTACATGATTTTGATCTGAATAGCCATGTAATTTCCCACCCTCCTCTTCCCCATCTCATTCTCGTCCACACTACATTCACGACATACCCCAATTGGGTCCAAACAATTGCGAATGTGTGGTAGGTATCTAATAAAATAAAAAAATTATTTTAAAAAATCTAAAAAACGTATTGCTATTGTGACACCCCAATAGCCAGAAATGTTGCATGGTCCAAAAAAACGAGTGTGCTTTAGACCACACCACTGAAGTAAAACTTCACATTAGATATGCGGCGTTTCACATTAAATATATGATTGTTTTTCGTAACGCATTCATCATTTTACCCCTAAGTGTCGAGCATGCGAAAAGAAGTTATACTTCAAAAAAATTGGATTGGGAAAGAAATAAAAGAAAGTTCCAGACATCCTATACTAAAGATCTGGTAACAGAAACATGTATCCCTGAAACATAGCTAAAACTTTAAAAAGAAAAGTGCCAATTCTGAAGTGTTTCTTCAATTTTGAAAAGATCTTCCATTCTGAAAAACTAAATTTCTCGAAAAGTTTTGATGGCGGAGTTATAGAGTGATTTAGGTTTTTAAAATAATCAATATGTTTTAATATACAATATTATGTATTTGCCCTTCGTTGCAGAGTGAAAGAATTCTTCCAATTCCCTTTACTTGAAATAACTTCTGCTATCTTTTACGTGACACTGAACTAGAGTCCCAAGAACCCAGAAACAAGTGGGACAATTTAAGCTCTCAATCTTTTAGAAATGTTCGTTGGTCTGAATAGAGCGGGAAAATATAGGGGAAGTAGTTTCAAAACCATTTCCGTTCTGCCCACAATAAATATCAATAATTGTGGATGCCATAGTATTACTGACTTCGAACAGAGAGATTCGGTGGTTTTGAAACCAGTCAGAAAATGGACTAAAGTACCAAATATACCATAACAAAAACTAAACGCCGTTTTTCTTTCAAAGTCGTTATTCTTAATAACCGCTAACACGACGGCAGGACTCCAAGGTTTTCCGTTCGCGAACCCAACTTTAATGAAGAATTCCCGACCTTAGGAAAGTCAAACACTTTTGACAGGAACTTGATTGATCGGACTTATACTTATTATTTGATTATATGTTATACATTACAGGACAACATAATATTTATAGTTAGTTTGGGGAAAACATACACATAATACAGGGACGTACTTGAATTAATTTAACCAGTGATTCTTGATAGTACATGTATTTGGCGTAAAAAATGGTATTGAAAATTTATTTTTTGACGACTTTTTAATGTTTTTTTTTCGAATTAAAATTTTAAAAATCACTTTATATTGAATAATTAGGGCCGGGAAGGGGTTGGGCGTCTACTTGGCTAAGGGACGATATTTGGAAGTATTTTGATTTTGTAGAAAAAAAAATTTTCAAAACATTCCCCACATTTCAATTTTCTTAATTACGTCAACGCCCTTCATTGTCTTCCAAGCTTATTAGTGTGACTGGAAACTGTCTATTCCTGAGAGCAAATATTAAAGTTATTGGCTAATGTTATGCGGCACTGCTGAAAACCAGCTGCATTACAAGAGAAATTCTGAATTGTAGCTGATCAGTGACCTTTTTATCAATAGACTCAAAGAACAAAATGTATAAAACTGTAAAAAATCTATTGATGAATAAACGTTTTTATTATTATTATCCATTATTATTTGTAGCAGAAATGATTTAATTTTAAATTTTTAAACCTTTAATTTGTGGTGTGTGTATGGGTTAAAACACCATTATAGCTTTTTTCCACTATTTATTAGGCCACGTAATTCCGATTTTTGAATTTCCCTTGATTGAAATTGATTTTACAGAAAAAAGTCACCCGAGATAAAATATCATAATAATAATAAATAAATCACTGGTTAAATAAATCAAGCACCATGTATAATTAAATGATTTATAAATAATTCAGAATAAAGTAACAAAAACATTTCTTGTAATTTACATAAAATTTGACGAACCAAGTCGCAGACATTTAACTTGTAATTTGGTTTAAAATCTAAAGTATTAATATAAATTATTCACGTGTCCCGCACAACGCGCACTTACGTAGGCCTAATGGTATTTAAGTTCGATTCATTTGCTAATATATACAATAACTCTTTTCCCTCAGCGATTTAGCCAACACTTAAAACTGTTTTATGCGTTCAGTGTTCAGTGGAAGAAAATGTTTTTGTTTTTGTTTTTATGAACTGAGAAAATAAACGAACCCTAATATTAGCAAAACGATAATTTTCTTTAATTATGTTAAAAGCTTTTAAAAAATATAAATAATTAATTACATTAAGAATGATTTAAAAGTGGATCACATTTCATGTCACTCACTCGTCACTTGTAAATAAAGGATCTATTCATACAAGATATTCTGTGAAGTGTTTTTTAAATTATTTATTTTATTTTTCTTTATTCATTACTTTGATGGTTACATGATTTGTGTAATTTTTGACTACCATGCTAGGCCCGTGTTATAGTGGTCGATTTTACACATAGTTCATTAACATTAAACAAGCAATCGTATAAGGGAACATAAAATTTTCTAAAATAATAACAAAGAATATAAAAAAACATAGTATTAAAGAATATAAAGAATGATAAAAGTATAAAATGATACAAAAAATAGTGTGAAAGAGTTAAAAGAATATAAAAAGCATGGTATTTAAAAATATCTAAAATCAATGTAAGTAGGTGTATATAGAGTTTATTTCTTGAGTTTATTTTAATTATAAAATTTGAAAGCATATTTCATCACCCTTCAAAAACAGTTTTAGTTTTATAGCTATATACCTAGGACCTAGTTTTCTTTGAATTTTGGCATGCGATATGTAACTAATATTTATTGAAAAACCCATGTTTGGGTCAAACGCTCTCTTTGTAGGCGATTTTGATTGGAATCTGTTTCATGACAATATTGGAGTGGATTTTCCTTTGATATACGAATTTCATTTGAAAAGAATCGTTTGGTTCTATTGCCGCATTATGGAGAGTTAATTAATCTTATCTACTGGTTTCTAAAAATTGACATTTTTTCATAACACTTTTTATTTTATTTTTCGGCAACCTTTTTTTTATTTTAATTTAGTTCTTAGTATTTTTATCGTCATTGCAAACATTTATCTCTCAACTTAGTTACTGAACGATAAATTTATATAAATCTGTGGATGGTGCTAAAAACAGGAAGCTTTGCCAAAGAAATTCTGGCTTCGTCTTGTAAAAACCAGTAAACAAAGATAATTTCTTCGAAGAATCAATTCAAATTGTGCGCTTTCTTGCTGAAACTAAAACATTATCATATTTTTCAACATACGATATTTGTAACTATCTAAGGTGAATGCAACAATTGAGTCCTTGCCCGGAAAAAATGTTGTATCCAACAATATATTTTTTTTGTAATTATCTTATTTAAAAATAAAAAGATAGAGGTTTCTTTTTTCCATGTTCAAGCCATAAAACTGGCAAACTTTATTTTACTATTTTACTTGTAGTTTTTTTTATATATATATGAATAACGTTTTCGACATTACGTCTGGTGTTTTTCAGTTTTTATTATTATTATATAATATATACATTTAGTTATTTTTTCTACTTTTCTCTGTTTTTTTTATCTTATCTTATCTTGTCTGTATCTTTATATATTAAACAGACTACATAAGTTATCCCTAGATAGCTTATCTAGTTCCTAACTATATAATATTATGAAGAAAAAAACACTTAATAATTATCGACTTTTTTATTATTATTTGTGCATGATGTGAACATTAGTTATTGGGTTATAACCTAATTATTGTAATTTGTGGTTGTCCTTAATGCATGTAATGTTATTAACCTGTAAATGTTCCTAATAAAAATAAATAAATATTCTTATTCCGAAAAAAAAACATATGAATAATTTAAAACATATAAATAATATAAAAAAATTTAATTAAAAAATAAATAGTTCTTGAGTGTTTTACATGAAAAATCGTGAAGAAAGGCAATTAAATTAGAATTTATTACTGAATTACTGGAAAATTTTTGTACATAAAAAATTTCACACACAGCGTTATTCCACAAAATGTTCTTTTTTACTCCTCCTGTCTTACAAATAGCAAGATGCTCTTCTAAAATAATTTAACACATGTATGTAAAGCAAGATGCTCTTCTAACATAAATTTACCCATATCATTGATTCAAAGTATTTGAGCAAAGCAAAAAAACAATACGATTAAATAAAACCATTTGCGTTCGAGATATTGTCATGAGATCAACTTACAATATTATTCAATAAACTTGTTACAATAGTTATAAAGCAGGGATAATATTTTTTTTTTTGAAAAATACTACTTTCCTGCATCCTTCAGCTTCTTTACTTTAAAGTCTATCTAGTTGAAGTCATAAGACGTTTATGGCCAAACAACCTTAAAATATTATTAAAAGCTTAATTTTACCGGCTGGTATCACTGAGAACCGCTGCCGGTCCAGTGCGTGACAATGCAAATGATTCCGATTTCCTCGCCCGTTCTACCTTTCATCTAGCCGTCTTGTTTTAACTCTGTACCAAGTTTATTGTAAAATAACATTTTCCTGTAAATATATTTGACTCGCATAATCAAGAGTTCTAATTGAAAAATCTCCACTACTCACGTAACCCAGTTTACAAATTTGGAAAGGACTGTAAACTGTAAAGTCCAACCAGAATTAAATTCCTTTCTAAACGTTCTTTATATATTCTTATTAATTAAACCATACTCTGTGTTTTAGATATAGCACATTATACAACGAGCTTCCCATAACTAACCTTTAAAATGGTGCCAGAGGCCTAAAAAATATTTCATTACCATTATCCCTAACTTAAAAGATTTAATATGCCCAACATTATTCCATCAATAACTCTACATTGATAGTTTTGTTGGATACAACATTATTCCTGGGAAGGGCTCAATTCAATATTTCCATCGTACAGAATCTAACGAATCCATTAAAATTTGTATTGCAAATAACCATTAATATCGGAATGGGATATTCTGAAGAATCTGAAGCATTGATATCATTATTTCATGAATATGAAATCTGTCTGAAGTGGATGTACCTAGTAGGTACTACCTACATATCAAAGTCGAACGGAAGCCCTGACTCTCATGAATATTTCGTTCGGGAATCCTCAAAACAATTTTATTTTAAGTTAACATTTACATGATTGTTTTTTTTTTATCTTTCATGCCGGTATAATTATTTTTGTTACTTGTGCGGATACTTTGCATGAGGTAAAAAAGTTGTGTGATGTTTTAAATTTTTTTAACATATAATTTTAAAGGTTTTTATTTCCTCTCAAATTCGCAGTGTGCCCTGTGGAAATTAAAAGAATTCAAAATTTTGTAGTTAGGTTTTTTTTAATTTTTTTACATTAACTCCACACAGGAGGCCCTGAGGAAAATAATTTCCCTCAGGGCCTATGTCATCTTTGAGGATGCTGTGTGGAGGGTCTTTTTGAGGAAAGGAGGGAGTGAACATGGGTCTTGAAAAGACCCATGTTGTAGGAGGAAGGAAACACAGAGGCCGGTAAATCGTTCCACATCCGAGCTGTTGAACTCAAGAACAAGTCGTAAAAACGACCCGTTCTCATGTGACTAATGTCAACCGTGTACAAATATTGGGCGCGTGTTTTTGCGTGTTTCCCGACTAACCGGTGCCGAGGGGATCAACGACGCTAGTTTCTCGGAGCATTTTCCATTGTAATACCGGTAGAACAAGGACAGCATTCCCACCTGACGCCTGTGCTCTAAAGATTGCAATCCGTCTGTTAAGATGGGAAAATCTATCAAACGGACCGCCTGTTTCTGCACAGTGTCAAGGGTTTTTTTAAGGTATTTTGGAGCTCCATACCAGAAGTGGCTGCCAAATTCAACCGTGGGGCGCATTTTCGATTTGTACAGGGTTAGCAGTTGTGTACTATTAAAGTATCTGCGGGCCCTGTACAGTACGCCCAGTTTCTGAGAGGCTAATTTAACTTTGGTTTCGATGGAGCCCCCATACCTGAGCTGGTCACTTAGAGTAACACCAAGCATATCAATGGAGGTCCTGTTCGGAAGAATGCTTCAGTTGAAGGAGACTAGATTATCATTTCAATCCCTTTTAGACGTTATCAAACATGATTGGGTCTTTGAAACATTAAATTCGACGAGGTTATTATTACCCCAAGAGAAAACACTCTCGAGGTAACCGTCCAATCTCTGCTTCAAAGCCCTCCGAGCTATTGGGATTTGTGTGATCTTTGGAGGCTTTTCAAACAAAAATATATCATGGACTGTACTGTCATCCGCGTAACAATGAATCGGTGCATATGACAAGAGGTCGTTGATGTGCAACAGAAACAAAGTCGGAGACAGAACCGATCCCTGTGGGACGCCAGCATTTATCGAATGCGAGGAAGAGGTAAAACCGTCAGCAACCGCCTGAATCGACCTCTTCCTCAAAAAGTCGGCAATCCACGTACACAAGGATGCGGGAAGTCCGTACGAACGCGGTTTGTGAACAAGCGCTCGATACCAAACCCAATTTTTAAATCTGTAATTTAATGAGGTCAAAGGCCTTGGAAATGTCCAGTCCAACCGTTTGGGTCTCACCAAAACATTCCAGGCACCGTCCCCAAACATGCGTCACATACGCGAGAAGATCACCGCACAAGCGGTTCCGCCGGAATCCGTATTGACGGTCGTTAATAATTTTGTTCTTCTCGAGGTACGTGAGCAGTTTGTTGAAATATTAAGCGGGTTTCCGTGACGTCACTTTATGTGTTATTTTATCTTTACTAACTTCATATTATACACAAGGAAACAAACTTATTACTATCTTCTAGATTTGTTTTCTTGAATATCCTAATAATTTAACTAGGTATGTTACTCAACATGTTGTATTCATAATGAATTCCCACTTTTGAATCTTAAAAAAAAATATTTATTTAAGTTTCTAGAAGAATAGTATCGTAGATAGTTGATATCGAAGAATAGTAAATCTTACAATTAATGGCCTCCGTGGTCGAGGGTAAGGTAAGGTTCTTGACTCGCAATCCGTAGGTCGTGACGTAATCGAATCCTGCCGTTCACAAACAAATTTTATTCGATTAATTTGTGTTATTTCACAATTAATTAATTAAAAATAATATTTAGAATATTTTCGGCATGTTCCAGAGTGGAAGATACCTACTCTCAGTATCGCCCTGGTGTAAGACCACCATTTAAAATTGAAATGTTGGTTGAAATGGCTTTAGTCGTGTTTGGTGACCAGATCCTACTTTCCTCCTACCTTCAGCCTTAGTCACTTCATCTACTTCCTACCTTCAGCCTTACAATAAACCCCAATTGGGGATGCCATAATATCACTGGCTCTAGACGGGAGCTGCTGGGACTGGTGTGAAGTATTCATATAAAAAAATCCCTAGTCTGCTATTTTACGATTTTACATGATATATAAAAAAAACTATTATTATATAAAGAGACGAATAACAAAAATAATAAAAAAATAAATAAATGAAAAACTATCATTTGAGGTAGGTTACCCGACGATAACTTAAAATAAAAACATCATATTATAATCAGTAAAGTGATAAGGGAGATCGCCGCATCATCTGCACCCATCGCTCATTGAGTGGAAAGCTGAGCCATTCGGATGCAGCCAATGGCGTTGGTTGACTTCCGTGTTTTGCTCCAGATAATGATAACTGTTATGTGAATGTAGTAATCAAATCTCAAAACCCTACCACTGTTCTCTCCCATTTTCCTTCGCATCTATTTATCCTTTTGCCTCAGGCAAACAAAGGCTACCAGATACATTTGTTATAAGTTATTAGTGTCGGTAAAGTTTTGTACATAGAGGAAATAGTAAAAATTCTTCTTCCATTAAATAAAAGTAATCAGTGTTAGTTTCAGTTCGTTACCCCCTGTTTTAAAGCTTCATCGTGTTAATCATTTTACTTCCTAAAGAAACTATCGTTCACTGGTGAATACAAATCAGCCGTGTCTGGTACGCATTGTAAGTTCCTCATAACATTAGTTACCATTCCAAGGCAAAGGTATTGGTGTCAAATTAGCCTCAATAAATAATACGGGACGTAAGTGACAAGTCCACACTGAAAGCCTCAGTGAAGAATTGTCAATTTTTAATGAAGCTTTCACCGTAATTAATTTTAAACCAATTCTTACGCTCTCATGACAAACCGACTATGAAGTGAAACGTTTTTATTTTGTATTGCTTTTATTTGTTAGGACAATCCTGATGAGTTACAAAACTCATTTTAGAACCGGAGAAACTGATGATTGTAAGTGGGAGCTAATTTTTACAATTTTGATATCAATAATATAACTACAGCGTAAAAATAAAAATACTGGTTAAGTAGAACAAACAACAACAGAAAACATATAAAGAAATAAACAAGGATATCCAAATTTGATGATTGCAAATACAGGGAAAAGAAAAGAAGAGAAAAAAGGAACAAGAACAATTTTTTATTATGATAAATGTTTTGTCCGTATCTGGAAACGAATTATATAGTATGCGGGCAATATAGTTCAAAGTTTTTCCCATATTTTGTAGGGTTTGATGGAGCAACGCAGATTTTATTATTATTTCGAATATTGCGGTTATATTTGTCTTGATTGTAAAATTTATATTAATATAATTTTAATTTGCGTTAATACTTTAATATTTTTGAACCACTAAATGAAAATTAAGATTTTTTTTTTTAAAGCAAATTTTGGTATTCTGGAAAATCTTGGTTTTATATATCTCTCTGCTGTGTTAATGCCTTATGCTGGATGTAATTTTTGTAAACAACTCTCAATCAAATTAGGGCAGTTCATCTGATTGACAATTTGTTTTCATCAGTTCGATCGCTATTTCTAACTAATATCGCTATTTCTAACCAATAAATGAAGAAAAAGTCCTAAATATTCGTAGATATTATATCTTCAAAATCCTCCTCCATTCATAAAGTCAACCGTGTATCAATATACACCTTTATTAATAAATGCGATGAGACTGCTTTACCATTATATTGTCACATAAACATTAATCTCATTATTGATAATGTCCATTCAACGAGTTAATAATATGTTATCCATAGTCACCGTTCGTTAAATGTTCGTCGTAAAATTAGTTTTTGACAGGTGTAACTAATTGGATTTCTTGAAAGACCTTAACTCATCCCCCACCTCCTCCCCTCTCCAACCACCCGCCATTACATTACACCATCTAGCGGGGGGTGAAGAAAACTATGTAGGTACAAGAAAACCAATCTCCTTGCTAAGTTTTATTAGAGAATCGCGTGATGCGATCTAGATGCATATTTTATTTGCTTACTTTGTTAGAATGTGGAATACCTGCTAACAAATTGATCAAGTTAATTGAATTATCTTCCACTAACAAAACAGACTCATTAAATTTGCATTATTGTTGACAGTTTTAACCTACTTGTTTAATATATTATTTCTGACTGTGGGAAACAACAGTTCTTAGATCCAAATGAAAGCCCGAAAGAATATTGCCAGTTATTGTAATAAAAATTATTTTGAGATAACGTAGTGCTTATTTCTGATAGTGCCGAAAATCTGCAGCATTTTATGTCTAGGGCGAATGAAATATGAATTCTGAACTATGATTTGTAGGAATTTTACAGTCATTGGGTTTGCAAGAGTCCGTGAACTGAGAAACCTCTGAGCAAGTGGATAATTTTGTGTAATTAGAGCATAGTAAATAAAATTATACTGGAAAGAGAGAGAGAAATAAGAATTTGAATTTTTCACTTTGAATGTAGTGAAATCAAATATCAAGTACCCCGTTGAAAGCATTAGTCATATAAATAGACGGACAATTATTGAATTTAAAAAATTATTATTAAATTATCTGACTTTATCTTTAATAAAGAATTATTACTAAAGTTAAAGCTATAAAAGGTTATTCGAGAAGTTCACGGTGACATTTTGGCATAAACTCTGATATATATCAGTGATGTCCGGTTTTAGAATAGAGACGAAATGTGGAAATTTTGCATTGGAACCCAAATTTATTTAAAAATGGCATATTATGATTTTTTTTTATAAAACAACTCTCTTTTTATAGCTATTGAAAGTTATTAGTGTTATCTTCTTCTTCGATGATATATTACATTGATGGGAATACCCTTCAAAAGTTATAAAAAGAGAGTTGTTCTTATAAAAAAATTAATATTCATTACGACGTATTTCATTCCAAATTTTTAATTTATACCTACATCCAAAAATGCTGAAAGGCGTTTTGATAAAACTATCAAAATTATGTACTTTTTGTAATTATTTTTTGGTCATAAGTTTTTATCATTTTTTTAATAATATCTCAGCAAAATAAGAATTAGTCTGTAAGTGCGCAAATAAATACACAAACGGACCAATAGTCGTAAAGAAAAACATGTACTTATATATTTTTTAATGATTTTATTTAAAGATAAGTTAAAATTCTGTTACGTACGTGTACCAGATAATGTATTGATTTATTTTACTGCATGATTACATGCAGTTAATTACATAACATATAATATTGTTGTACTTTTTTGAAAATTTAACAAATCCGCCAACGACCCATGGTATAACTTTATTAAACTAAAAATTATATTTTTTTCTGAAAATTTAAAACATACGTTTACTAGATAAAATAACAATCTTTCGAAAACAATTAATAATTTTTTGTGGAAAAGAGTCAAAAATTCTCATATTTCTGGTGTTCTCTGGTTAGAAAAAAAGGCAAGGTATGTTGCGTATAAATAAAATCGGATACAAATGTATCCGGATAAATTATCTCCGATAAATATCCGAGACGCTATCTAGGTAACACACCAGTTCTTATAATGATTGTTTCCAATGAAAAAGGTAGTCGCCCATGATATGGAAAATTAGTCGATTGTTAATTCTAAACTTTGAAAATATAAGATTGACAATTATGACGGTTTGATGGCTGAATTGGTAAAAGAGAACGTCCTGGTTAGACGAAAGGTTCTGGATTCGTGTCCCAATTGCGACCATTACCTTTTTCTATTTTTCTGTTTCTTGTTCTCTTTCATATTTTCTTTTAGATTATTATTTTTTTCTTCAATGTTATATTATTATTAATATGTTTTATTATATTACATATTATGAAGGATGCATTTTATGAGCTTGAACAGTTTTAAAAAAAAAATTGTCAAAAGTAATAGGATCAGCCATGTATACATTTTTCAGATTGGCTGTTTCAACATTTAGATGAGATTTCCACATCACGTTGTTGGACAAACATTGCGGAACGTGCAGTTTTTGAAGCCGATTTAATCGAAGTCAGCGTTTTTGTTGTTGCCATTGTCGTCGGTGACACAACAGATAACAATATTTTATTCCGGTCAGTTTGATTCACTCAACCCTTCAGGTCTTGACCATGTTCCGCCAGTAGGTCAGAATATTTCCGCTTTGAATTAAAATCCAAAAAATTGAATATTTTTGAACCTATTCAAAAACTAAAATCTGTTTTTGAAAGGCGATGAAGTATGTTTCAAATATCTAAAAACTTGTCATTTTTTTAAATAAAATTTTAATATCAAAAAAAAAATTAAAATTTAAAAAAAATGGCACACTGTACGCTTTTTCTAATAAAACTTACTGGTAATGAAAAAAAAACTAGTTCTATTGGAACAATGTATTACAAAAGTTATTATACATTGTTCTTATAAAATTTGGAATGACATAATTTTTAAAATTTCTCAAAATTTCATAATTTTTTTTTAAATTTACAGTTGGAAATCTAGATTTCATAAAAGTGTGCATTTTAATTTTTTTGTTGTTAATTTTAAGATTTGAATACGTAGCGTGGAAAGTAACACCGTTTAGATCATTTTTCTCACTATGCTAGTAAGGGAGATAAAACGATTTCTTTGAGACCTTTAGGAGTTGTTCTGAAAAGCGAACAATTTTGCCTAAGGGGTTAAGATACATCGTGGTCGAGATCGAGAGGCAAGATCAAGAGGCGATCAGGAGGTCGCTGGTTCAAATCCCGGCAGGCGCAGGTAAATTTTATTTGATTGATTTGTGTTTTCATAGATTAAAATAATAAAAGATATATTTGCGGCACGTTCCAGAGTAAAAGATACTCTCGGTATCGCCCTGGTGTTAGACCACAAATTCAGAATTGAAACGTTGGTTGAAATGGATTTAGCCGTGTTTGGTGACTAGATCTGAATAGCAGGTACTTACCTTCAGCTTCACAATATAACCCAATCGGGGATGCAATATTCTCACCGGCTCCGGACGGGAGCAGTTGGTACTCTTATGAGTTATTCACATGAAAAAATGAATTGTTCTTGTTATTTCAAAATAAGATATATATTTAAAAATAAATTGTAGTAGTATTAATCAACTATAAAACATTCATATAGCACTTGTACACACGTTAAAAAAAAAAAAAATTTAAACATTTGACAGTTCACCCTGCCGACAGTTCATCAGGCCGACAATTCATCCGGCGACAATTCATCCGGCTTGATCATTTAGAAGATTTTTTCTTCAAGTAAGTATGCAAAGAGGATATACGGCCGTATAACCAAAATCGAAGCATTTATATCTGAAGGCATCTTGAGTGGAAATCCGCTGTAACCCAACCTAACCTAACCTAACCTAACCTAACCTAACAAATTAGTCAATTCACCCTAAAAAGATGGTGTTAATTTCAGATAAAAAAATTATATTATATGCAAGGAGGAATGTTTACGGTTTTTTGCTAAGCCGACTGCACGTATAAGTATGTCGTATTTTGTTATTCACACATGCTTCTTCGGAGAGTCGAAATTATTGTAGTAAAAATATTTTTACAGCGGATTTCCACTCAAGATGCCTTCAGATATAAGTATATCGATTTTGTTGCATGGCCGTATACCCTCTTTGCATACTTACTTAAAGAAAAAATCTTCTTAATGATCAGGCAGGATGAATTGTCGGCCGGATGAACTGTCGGCAGGATGAACTGTCGGCAGGATGAACTGTCGGCAGGATGAACTGTCGCCGGATGAACTGGCGCCGGATGAATTGTCGGGTCACCTTTAAAAATATGTAACTTACATATACATAAGAGATAATACGCTTCAATAAATGAGCAATGCGGTAAAATGCAACTAAGCTTAGAAAGAAAAACCAGTAACTACCTACTTCGTGGAAACATTTCGCTAAGACCGTATGATTTGAACAACTTCACTGCTTTGCTTTGTTTTTGAACTTTTCGCATATATTATCTAAGGTGTATCTACAATTTAGTAATAATTTTTAATAAGATAACACAGTTGTGAAGATTTTTATTTTCGTTGATTTGTTTTTGGGTAGATACATTTTAGGGGGATCTTTCACACACCATGGGATATCCATGTGTTGTGGTGAGAGTGGTTCCGCAACTTTCATCCCGCAAAAAAATATATCCCCGACAAAATATCCTCCGACAAAATATCCTACGGACAAATATCCCTTAAAAAAGTATTTACTAAAACCTAACCTAACCTAACAAAAAATGGAACAAGAATAATACAGGCATTCTGTAAAGACAATAAATTATTATTGTTATCTGTTTTATTTTTGTCTCATTTCTCTATTTTTTACAATAATTTATTGTATAGACAATAAATTATTGTTATCTGTATTATTTTTGTCCCATTTTACTATTTTTGAATAATAATTTATTGTTTTTTTCAAATGAAGCAAACACATTGTGACTTGGCATTTTAAATAAATAAAAAGAAAATACTTTTTTTAAGTCACTTTACTGATATTTTTAGTCTACCGGTTTCGGTACCTCCGTACCATCATCAGGACTGTTATAAAAAGTTATAAAAATACTAACAAATACAGAATAGTACCTACACATATAAGTATACAAATTGTTATGAAAGAAAGAGACAGTAAATTAGAGTGGGACAGTGCGTCAGTTGTGGGAGAGAAGTGGGGGAGGGGAGTGTGGGATGAGTGAAGTAACGGGAAACGCACTTATAATAGGACTGAATGTTAATTTAGTTGATTATTGATGATTTCAGCCTTTGAGTTAATTTATTAATTTTTTTTTATTTCTAATGCCTCTAAATTATTAAGTCCATTATTACTATCTCATTTGTGTGTATGACTTAAATACCCGTATCTCGTGTAGCAAGTGTGATCTTCATTAATTAATTAATTATTTTTTCAGAATTCGCAGAACATTTAACAATTTATTGTCTGTACAGGATGTCTATATTATTTTTGTCCAATTTTTTGTTAGGTTAGGTTAAGTTTTTGTAGATATTTTGTTGGGGGGATGTTTTGTCGGTGATGGTTGCGGGATGAAAACGCGCATGTGGGAAAACGGTGGGAGTATTTGGATCATTTGAAATATTATTTATTAACTAAAATTGATGAACTGTGGTTGAACCATAAATACGGCTACACTAGCATTCTAACCCCTTATCTGCTCTGGGGATAAAGCTGTTTTATTAAATAATCAAATATTACCCACGTCCTTGGATTATTCCAACTTTCCGATATTCAAAACCGTCAGAAAAATGAGCATTGATCCGTGAAAGAGAATCTTTTGACGGGAGATAAATCAATTTCATGTAGATGAGAAAAGTTACATTATTTCAAGAGAGATTCTTCCCTTATTTATCTTCCTTTCGTCTCCTAGCGACAAGAGGGGAGGAAATAATTACTTTCGTAATAATTAAACACCATTTTTTCTTTCAGAAGGATTAAAACGTATTTGTATTTAAATTTATTCAAATGTTTTTATATCCTCAACTGAATGATGAAATGAGGCATTCAATTCATTCAAACAAAAACCAAACCCGTTTCCATGGATTTATGAAAAGTAAATATCTTAAATCCCAGTCGGGAAATGATTTTAACAAAATAATAAGCTCAATTATTGATTCTATTCTGTAAGTTCAGATTCATTTTCCAAAATGTTTAATCATTACAAGAAGCAGGGATAGTCTTTCGTAACAATTGTATTTCTTTTTTTTTTTAATGAAGCGTGTACTTTAGGTTGTGGCATTATATATTAAATGAAAATACACACTTCGTATTTTACCACCTTTTTATTTTAATTAATAATAATTAATAGCCAATCAGGTTTTCCTTAGCTTCATCAAGGCTAATTTTATTAACAAACTTATTATAATACATACATAACTTGCTCATTAGTTTATATAATAAGCCCCGATGATGCTTGAGCTAAGCGGAAGCTGGATGGCTGTTAATTATTAATTTTTTAAAAAAAGTTGTATTAGTCCAAGAGCCCGTGACGATCAGACCTTTGTTATTTTATAAAACCTGAAAGTTTCTCTGTGTATGTCCCTAATACAGGTAAAGACGATTCCCAACTATGAAGTTTGGATAACGGTGGCTTTGAAAGATATTATATTAATTAAATATTATTGTACTTACGTTAAAGTATAAAAGCTGAATTTTATGTATGTTGAACTATCAACATATGTTTTCTTAGTTATCAGACAGTTTCGAAGGTTCCTTCACCTTATCAGATACATTAAAAGTCTACCGTAGGTGCGAGCGTGATATATACATGCAAGCGGGTGAATCGAGATAGAGCATCGAAATAGTGCGAAATTTCGATGCTAGCAGACTACTACTACCTTGTAAAAGTGCGAACAAAATGCTCTTGATATTGTGGTGCAATTTTATACACCTTTCCTACCTGCTATCTTTCAAGGCCATTGTGATCCAAACTTCATAGTTGCAGATCGTCTTTACCTGTATTAGGGACATACACAGATAAACTTTCTTATAAAATAACGAAGGTCTGATCGTCACGGGCTCTTGCTCTATATTACACAGTGTGTTTTTTCATTTAATAACTTTTGGATAGCTTTTACGAGATATTTCAGATTTAAGGCTTATCGTTCAAGGGCTTTAGTTTCTTCAGGCATTATAATATATGTAGATATTCTGCTTTGTAATTAAGACTGACTTTATTTTGAAAATACAATACTTCGTACAAAAGAGTGCATTATTATGAATGTTTATTTACGTATATTATTGTTATGAATCAAACTTAGGCCATAATAATTGTTTATTAATAATAATTGTTTGTTAATTAATAATAATTCGTCTGTCTGGGCCGACGGTTCATTATTCTTTTTCATTAGACGAAAATATTGATATAGTCTCTTGTTTGCATCCCCACAGTATGGAATCGATCATAAACTAACCGAAATATGTGACGAAGGGTTTTATTTTATAACGTGACGGATGGCTTTGAATACGATTATTCTGAGCGTGAATCTCGTTCAATTGTTCAATAAAATAGTAATATGAATGCATGTCATTTTACTAGGGGCACTTAGTGAACGCGATGGATTTAAGTGCTTCGTCATTATTTTATGAATATCGTATTCGGCTAATTATAATTGACGTTTGGAATTTACAGAAAAAATATTACTTGTTGGTTAGTAAACCGTTCTAGACTATTTTCATGACATTTTTTTAAGGTACAGATTCAAACATCTATGAATATTTTTTACGCTATATCGTGAATTTGCACAATAGATTACCTATCTATTCTTGATAATTCACATGTTTTGATCATTTAAAAAAAGTAATTGTTTTTGAAAAGTTGTGTTTTGGGAATTCACGTAGCTCATCTGACGCTTAAATTGTAGAAAATTTACTCTAATATACTATATTCAATTATTATAAGCAATAATTATCAGCCTGAAACACTCATCTACATTGAAAAAATCTTCCGAGAAAATATACTAGGTAGAGCACCTGACCGGCAATCAGAGGGACACGGGTTCGAGTCCCGTTGGCGGCCAGTATCTTTTCTCGGAAGATTTTTTCAATGTAGATGAGTGTTTCAGGCTAATAATTATTGCTTATAATAATTGTTACCCTTTGTGCTATGCATAAAAATCTTGTCTTAAACGTTAGTTTATCAATTAAAAATAATAATATTATATTCGTTTTATTATAATGAAATTCCACCATGAATTGTCAGTCTCAAAAATAGAAATATTAAAATTTACTCTGCTTCGAAAAAGTTTGAACATTTTGACAGTAAAATACGGAAAAAACAAAAACATGTGCCTAAATGTAGCTGTTTTTGTCGGGTAACGCCCGGTGCGGGGGCGCGCCTAGATTGAAAACTTGGTTACATTACTGTGGCAACTAAAATGAGATTTTAGGAAGTTTGCTATATTGACTGAAAAGTTGTAATACTAAAAAATAAAATATGCCCACGTATATATCCTACATATCTATCTCAAAAACGTTTTGACATACAAAGGTATGTCTTACGCTCAAATAATTACGCTTCAATCTTACGCTCAAATAATTTATTTATAGTACTGAAATATGTGTTATGTAATACATTTCGTTTAAAAATTTAACATATCTACGTAACAACCAACGGTTAACTTAATTCTAATAAAATATAACAATTTAAAAAATATATATTTACTCGTTATATTTTAATCTTTCGAAATTCGCTTTAATGTTTCAGTTTTATTTTTATTTGACAAAATCAATATAATCATATTTAATTAAAATTCGATTGTGGAAACAACAATATTTTTAAATATTTTAAATATTGTAAAACATTATCAAATTAAAATATTATTTAATTTATTTGATAATATTATTACAATATTTTTGAATATTTGTATGGATCTACCAATTTTATTGCCTATTACCAATATTACCTACTTTTAAACTTATTATAACTTACTACAAAACTAATGATAGCAATTTTCCTATCTCTCGTCTAGGCATTATAAAACATTTGTTTAGGAAATGGAAACGTATATCAACGGGAAAGTAGCAAATTCCTTTTTAGAGTTACTTGCACGCAACTTGCGCCGTTGAAATTACCATACCGCCTTGTGCAGGTATCCTTTTTTTAAAGCCATCGCTTTTTGCAATGAACACTGCACAAGTGTTTATACCTTTGCAGGTGAATTTGTTTCACATGCGAGTTGTTCAAAAACTAGCATAATACACTGACATAAATTTATTCTTGCTTAGGTCCCCGACCTCAGACTGACCTGTGCATAGGCAAAACGCTTTTTTAGCCAATTGCCGATGTCACTTTAGAGTGGTTAGAAACAAGATATTTCACGATTTTACTCCTTAATCTGGTAATCCTGCCGTGCACAAGAGGAAAAAGTTTTTATGTTTCAAAGATACTACAATTTCCTCAGTGTTGCAATACTGGTGGAATTCAAGAAGGCGCTGCAAAATAGCGCAATAGTTTTGCACAATAATGTCGCCTCTTACCCTCCTTGCAGCATGAAATCGCAAAAATCCTTCTGAATGGAATGAGAAAGATTTCTTCAGTTATATGCCACTCCATAAGACAGGTGAAATTTTCAGGGATAAAAGTCTGATGTGAGAAATGTCCATCTTGCGCATGATCCCACTGAGAGACCAAGTGGGGTCTCACAGCTTTCTAAAATCTGGTGCTCAATCAATAGGATAAGGTGCTCCCACGGCCGTTATGCCCACATGATACATAGGTAGGGCCTTAAAGAGTCTATCAGCAGACTATCGATCATATTATGTGGTCAACGAATGCCCGCTCCATTCAATCCCCGGTAGTATTAAAGAGGTCCCGGAGTGACTCCTGAGACCCTAAGACTGGCTTGCAAACTGAGGTTTATTTATTATTTGACGCGAGAGGGCTATTTCATGTTGATAGTACAATTTTAAGAAGGCAGACATTTTTGAAACTTAAGAAAGAAATAAAAATAATAAGAATAAGTTAACAATAATAATCTAAACGAAAATATGAAAGACAACAAGACACAGAAGAACAGAAAAAAGACAATGGTCGCAACTGGGACTTGAACCCAGACCTCTCCGTCTAACCGGGACGAGCGCGTTAACCAATTTCGCTATTGCCACCTTCTGTCAAACCGTCATATTTGTCAATCTCATATTTTCAAATTTTAGAATTACATTATTATCAACTAATTATTTTTCTCCGTATTACGGGCAACTACCCTTTTCATTGGAAGCAATCATTCTAAGAATTGGTTTGTAACCTGGATAGCGTCTCGGATAGAGAGATATATCCGAATTTATTTATGTGGAACAATAGACTTTTATAAAAGTCTAAATGAATATTAAATTTTTATTAGAATAACTTTCTTTTTATACTTTTTTTAAGGTTATTCCCATCATATTCATTGTCTTTTTCTGTTTTTCTGTGTCTTGTTCTCTTTCATATTTTCGATTAGATTATTATTGTTAACTTATTCTAATATGATATATTTCACTGATGGGAATAACCTAAAAAATATGTATAAAAATAAAGTTTTTCTTATAAAAATTGAATAAAAATAAGATTACATTACATTAAAAAAATACACACAAGTCATAAAGATTCAAGAAAAAACAACTGAAAAATAGAGCGATTAGATAAGTTTACAAAAATACAAGATGTGTTTAGGAATAGTGGTGGAGTAAATATTTTCCATGATTCACAAAACTTGCCAAGTTGATATTAAATATATAAACATCAATTATTTTTTTTAATTGATAAACTAACGTTTAAGACAAGATTTTTATGCATAGCACAAAGGTAGATAACAATTATTATAAGCAATAATTATCAGCCTGAAACACTCATCTACATTGAAAAAATCTTCCGAGAAAAGATACTGGCAGCCAACGGGACCGTATCCTTTCTCGGAAGATTTTTTCAATGTAGATGAGTGTTTCAGGCTGATAATTATTGATATAAACATCAGCTAAGTATTTATTTTAAAAAGACGTTGAAACATTATTTCAATCGTCGTCAAAATCTCGTCGTCTAAATCTGTTTTTTTTCATATAAACATAATCCTCACATTTTTTTTCACTATGATGTGACAAACTGCGCTGCATAAATTCACTTTTAATATATACTTATAATAAGTGATTTGAATGTTTTTATCTTTATTTATTGTGAAAAAATTACGATTGAGAAATTAAGACAGCAACAGATAACTAGTTTCATGGTTTATTTCCTTCAAAATGGCTGCATTATTTGTCCGTAGGTACTCCCATTCCACCCTGCTTCCATTTAAGAACCGTACAGAAATGTCTGAAGTCTAAATGATAAAATAAATTGTTCAAAATATCGTGAAATGAAATATTATTTTTCCTCATATTACAAATTATTGAAGATGCACTGGAAACAGTTCCTATTATTCCGCTCCAAAAATCTACCCAGCCTTTGCAGATTTTCCATTGCGAAAAACTGCAATCTCTGCTTTTCCACGGCGACTATTTGGAATGACCTGAATATATTAATTCATTCGATTTGACCGACTTTTTCTTGGAACGTCCGACTAATCCATTATTTATGTTGGGCAGATGAATATCCTCTCGGATTTCGTTATTTCTGGAGAAATATATTACTGACTCTTCGATAATTTACTCGATCGAACTTTCAATAATCTGCTTACTAATGAAACTCAGAGAGCAGAATTGTTAACCCTTAAGGCTATGTCTAATAAAAATAGTGTTTTTTCCCTTACTATCATGGTTAGAAATATGATCTAAGGCGTTAGAAAGAGAAAACCCCACTTTTGTATTTAAATCTTAAAGTTAACCGCAAAATAGTTAAAATTTACACCTTTATGAATCCAAGTTTCCAAACGCAAAACTTTGGGACTTTTTGAAGTAAAACCTCTTTACGCACGCTTGACTTGGGGAGTAAGCTTGTGAATGCGTTACGAAAAGTGTGATGCGAAAGGTGATCGAGCAAACGGTGATCGGGCGAGGCGAACGGTCGGGCCTTTACGCACGCTTGACTTGGGGAGTAAGCTGGTGAAAGCGTTACGAAAAGTGTGATGCGAACGGTGTTCGGGTGAGGTGAACGGTCGGGCCTTTACGCACGCTTGACTTGGGGAGTAAGCTGGTGAATGCGTGACGAAAAGAGTGATGCGAACGGTGTTCTGGTGAGGTGAACGGTCGGGCCTTTACGCACGCTTGACTTGGGGAGTAAGCTGGTGAATGCGTGACGAAAAGAGTGATGCGAACGGTGTTCTGGTGAGGTGAACGGTCGGGCCTTTACGCACGCTTGACTTGGGGAGTAAGCTGGTGAATGCGTGACGAAAAGAGTGATGCGAACGGTGTTCTGGTGAGGTGAACGGTCGGGCCTTTACGCACGCTTGACTTGGGGAGTAAGCTGGTGAATGCGTGACGAAAAGAGTGATGCGAACGGTGTTCTGGTGAGGTGAACGGTCGGGCCTTTACGCACGCTTGACTTGGAGAGTAAGCTGGTGAATGCGTGACGAAAAGAGTGATGCGAACGGTGTTCTGGTGAGGTGAACGGTCGGGCCTTTACGCACGCTTGACTTGGGGAGTAAGCTGGTGAATGCGTGACGAAAAGAGTGATGCGAACGGTGTTCTGGTGAGGTGAACGGTCGGGCCTTTACGCACGCTTGACTTGGGGAGTAAGCTGGTGAATGCGTGACGAAAAGAGTGATGCGAACGGTGTTCTGGTGAGGTGAACGGTCGGGCCTTTACGCACGCTTGACTTGGGGAGTAAGCTGGTGAATGCGTGACGAAAAGAGTGATGCGAACGGTGTTCTGGTGAGGTGAACGGTCGGGCCTTTACGCACGCTTGACTTGGGGAGTAAGCTGGTGAAAGCGTTACGAAAAGTGTGATGCGAACGGTGTTCGGGTGAGGTGAACGGTCGGGCATTTACGCACGCTTGACTTGAGGAGTAAGCTGGTGAATGCGTGACGAGACCGTTATGAAAAGTGTGATCGGGCGAGGCGAACGGAAGTTGAGAGGGAGATGTAAGTTTTACTTCAGTCGTGTGGTCTAAAGCATACTAGTTTGTTTTACTAATTATTTTTACATGAAACGACAAAAAAGTGAAGTGAGCAATTTTTAAAGTTTTATATTAAAAAAAATTACATGGCTATTTCGAATTATAAAATTTTAAAGCGTGTTTTATCACCTTTCAAAAACAGTTTTTAGTTTTCGAATGTATTCAGAAATATTTTATTGATTCCGAGGCCTGAGGGATTAACTTTTATAAAGTTTTCTCACAAATGGTTGCTTACAGCTTGCATATTTTTCACAATGATTAAAATTATTATCAGAGAGAAACATCATATTATACAAAATTTGTATAAGTACGAGTAAATTGTATTTTTATAACGAAGATTTTTATAATGTTAGAGACGATTTCATGTATTGGATTGTACCATGTGGTCGGAACGATTGGTAACTTAGCCACAGCGGAGAATCTAGCCATTATTTTTACTCGTACGTAAGTCGATAAAAATGTGTGTCGCTTCGGAGAGAAATTCTAAAAAATAAAATAAAATATGATCGAAATAAGTATGAAAAGTGATATACCCATACAAAGTGATTAGTTTTAATAGAAGCTATAACCATTAGTTGCACTGTCCAACTCTCTGAAGTTTATTATTCAACTCAAGAACGTGAGAAAATGTACAGTATTTACTTGCTTAATAAGATTAATGTTGCATTGAGTAGCATGACAGTGCTTAATAAACAGTTCTTCCTTAGTTTGAGAGAGATTTCGAGAAATTAAATTACTCTGATAGCTACTTATTGTGAAATTACTGATCTACTCTTAGAAATGGTGGATTGGTCAGGGGCATGGCCGGCAAAGGCTCCTTGTCTTATTCCTAGCGGCCGCACACGTACGATCCGTTAGTCGGATCGGACGTGTGCGGGCTTTCTCAACAAATGTATGGCGCGAAGGCCTACCGATAGTGTGATCAGACTACCGGAATGAATAATCGGACATGTGCGGCTGGTCTTAGAGTACAAACAGAAAGAAGGCGGGTTTCGGCTTTCAGATTACCGGCGCTCAGCGCCCAAGTCCACCGGCGACAGTTTGTAACTAACATTCTAACTTGAATAACAGTATTTATTTTTATAGTTAATTTTAATGGTTGAAATAATTATCAAAGTTTTGATTTTCGATGCCCGCTAAAACGCCCGTGCCGTCATAAGGAGCCATGTGACATTATCAATCACCAGTAATTTACTTTTTTTACCAACAGGTTCAATTCAGTACCTATATCTATGCTTGGTACCAAATTGGAACAGATTCGGGTGGTTCGAAAATGATAGTTGTACGAGTATGATGAGTTGTTACGTACGGTGTAGCAAGAATATATAAATATCACGTTCCACGATGCATTAAGTGGGGAGTTTGGTCTAGCCGATCCAAAAAATCGACTTGTTGTCTAAAAAAGTAAATAAAGTTATAGCATCAAATTTGACCTTTAAATATAGTTAGGAGCGGTGTGCGCCAAGCAGGTAGACCGGAAAATGGAGCGGCTCAGTTAAAAGCGAAAATTTTAAATGCGTTTTTACAAAACCACGTTTTTTAAGTTGGCTTGAATCGTAGCTCATCGAATTGTCATCCGATTCACTCCACTCAATGTTTAAATTAAATTAAATTAGATTTATATGTAATCTGTTTTATTTTATTTTAAATACATAAACGGCTTTACTGCTTTCTATAAATAAACATATAATAGAGTACAACAGTAAGAAAAATAATATCATTTCATAATAGTAGTTTTAAATTTTAAAATAATATACAATCATTTTGTGTATCACAACAAAAAATAACAAAAAAGAACAATGAGAAATATCATCATTTAATTTCAACATGTCCATATTGCGTATATAAAGTTAAATTTTGGAAAAATAATTTTTGAGTGCATGTTTATATTGCGCTAATTTTAAGAAAAAAATGTCGCCGATGTTAGCATGTTCATTTCCCAAAATGTGCTATCAACTGATTGGTGAGTAATAATGTGATAATGTATGTGTGTTATTATAGTAGAACGGTAGAGTGCGACCAGGGCAATGAAATCGTATTAGTTCTATTAAATCAGGGGTATCCAGGACAGAGTGAATTATTTGTATATAATATTTAATTATTTTATAATCTAACCTCGACTCATGAAAAAATATTATTACAGGACAAAGTTATTACAAAATTAAGACCATTTTTATTCGTCAATTTTCATTGTATGTCCATCATTTTTGCAAACAACAACTTTTTTTTTGGCAAACTGTGGGTTCATGCGCATTCTGAATTCATATTAGAATGACTTTTTTTTTAAATATGGTCAGCCCTCCGCTTGCGGAGATATTGCTTGTATGGATATTCGAATCAAATTTTCAGTACCTAGTGTTTTTTCTTGTTCAAATGTACCTTTATAAGAAACAAAAATTTCGTGAATGAAAATAAATTTTATTTTTGAAAACCACATTGAAAAATAAAAAAAAACGAGTGTGCTTTAGACCACACGAATGAAGTAAAACTTCACTAACTTATAAAAGAACATATGACATTGGGGTGATATATGACATTGGGGTAACATATGACCATGGGGTTACCTATGACCCTGGGGTGACCTACAACAGTGGGGTGACCTAGATCTTGGGGTGACCTACGACATTGGGGTGACCTACGACCTTGGGGTGACCATTCTTATCATTATCACCCCCCAAGTCAAGCGTGCGTAAAGGCCCGACCGTTTGCCTCACCCGATCGCAGTTCGCATCGATTACCGTTCGCATCACACTTTTCGTAACATCATACTTTTCGTAACGCATTCACCAGCTTGACCCCCAAGTCGAGCGTACGTAAATAAGTTTTACTTCAAAAAAACTCGGCTGGACCAGACTTCCCGCTCAATGCATTTTTTTGGATCTACAGTTTTATTTGTGTATAATAAATATAAATGGATCGGGGGAGGGGTCGAAGGGATAGTCAAAGCTTGAGAAGTGTCAGGCTATTCAGATCTGACTACTGAATACTGGTCAAGACTTTTCAAGAAAAGTTTCGGGTGTTATTTTCAAATTATAAAATCTATTTTCCAATGTATCTAAAAATGGTATATCACTCTCGTTAGAAACACTGCTGGCAAAGAAAAGAGTTTGAAATGTGTATACTTACAGAAGTATAGAAAATCAATTTGGAGAAAACATATTTAGTTTTATTAATAACAGCTATTTAACCTCATAAGTAAAACCATTAACATAATCCGTGTTTGTCTCGCTGGCATCCGCCGCAATACAGGTACAATATAATTTACATTAAATGTGTTATTCATGTATGCTTATTGAAATGCAAATACTTCGTATAATAATTATTATACAGTTAACTCGTTCAGTGCCGATAACTCCCATGGGCTACGTTTTTCGCATACAAAAAAATGATGTGTGTCAATCTTATCTTATAGTGCAAAGTCAGCAGCGATCTTGTATATAGTTCGTAATATACATCTTTTTTTTACATTGGCTCCACACAGGAGGCCATGAGGAAAAAAAACCTTAGAGCCTGTGTCACCTATGAGGATGATGTGTGGACTTTTATCGAAAGGAAGGAGAGGGAGTTCTGGGAAGAAGAAAGGTATGAGGGGTGGGTAGGAATCTAGGGTCAATATGCCCACGAACGACGGATGTATCGATCCATCCCTCCCACTACACTATAATGTGATGGATCAACAGAGTCCAGCTCGAGAGGTCAAAAGGACTACACCTGTCTCTAATCGAATTAAAACAAAAATAATTTTAAAAAATTACAAGTGTGAAATTAACAAGTGGAAGAAGTGAAACCTTTGGAAACTAAAGCAAACAAGAGTGGGGAGGTTACGAAGCACCGCACAAAGAGGAGACCGATTATTCTATCTCATTCTCTCGCAGGCTAAATCTTACAGATGCATGTGTTTGTCTCTTTTTAGTGTCGCTATGTTTCGTTTCATATCGTTTCAAAACACAACGGTGCTAAAAAAGTTTTCACTTGAAAAGTCGGCTCCTAACGCGTTAATAGTATTATCAAGTCTCGTGTCGCCGGTCGCCATTGCGGCCGGCGTCCGCGTCGTTTCCCGCGCAATATTATGGCGGGAGACGAGTTTCCACATTTAAAAATAATCCAATTGTATAATCCGACCTGTCACACGGCGTTCCGTTTATTTCCGTACTCTTGTGAAGAGTCCGCGGTACACGAGCGAGATCTGTCGCCGGATATTATAATATTATTTCTGAACAGAACACAGAAATTTTAATGGGGTCGCCGAACTATTGAACAATGAACAGAAATATCTGCAGAGGATGTTTCGTGCTCAACGTGTTTATCATAAGACTGTAGACTTTAGACAATTGATTAAATAAATTGATCTTACTGAATTTTTCTGTTCGCTTTTGTATTTTTTTATACTGCTATTTCTTAAAAAAATATTTTTATTTATTTATTAAGACACACACAGGTACATTATATTAGAAGTGAAAAGGAGAATATACTAGTTTTTACATAGTTAACCCGTCTACTTGTTTAGGAATAAATACATCCCAAAACACGTAATCGCGGCATACTTTCATAAGACCAAAAATGTCCCAGAGCGACCTTACATTTCGCTCTCTCGCATCTCTCTTCCTCTCATGCAAACATATGTATTTTTATTTTAACCAGAAAGAGAACGAAATAATGGTTCTTATTGTCTTTGAAATATGAAAGCTATCTTGCATAGATGACGGTTTGACTTCGGTTTGACGAAACTGAGGCTTCCGGATTCTGAGGTGCGAATATATTGAATGAAGCAGATGGGTTAAAGTACCTATTACATACGACAATAACTTACCAATTTCATCTGGTAATGTAATTACTCGTATGAATACTGAAGGCTGCGTATAAATATGACAAATTAAGCGCGAGCCGAGCCAAGAATGGGGTATTTCCACCTTTTTTATTGCTTAAAAAAATAAGCAAAAAATTACAATGATTAAAGCATTTTTATGTTAACGGATAAATTTTCTACAATGAGTTAAGTTTCCCATTTTTGAATTACCGCTAAAACGATATTTTGGGGCGTGGCTATCGTGTGACGTCATGAGTGCGGACGCTCCCTGATAGTGTTTATTTATGCTGGTTGAACTGAGCTACGCTTGTGACGTCACTAACCCATTTGCAAAAAAACGCGCCGTTATGATTTTTTCAGTTTTAGAGCGTTCTTAAAATCAATAATATTGAATGATAACATAAAATCAAAACATTTTTAGTGGGATGAATAAAATCAGAAAAATGATCTTTAAATATTTCGTAAATTTTCAACAGAATCCCTCGTTTGTGGAATTACCCCATTGTGAGAAAGGAACAAAACAACCGTAAGTGGCGTTTCGTGCGGTTCACGGTTGCTTCGTTAAAAAAACATAATATATCGGATGAAAGTGTTGAAAAATGTTGTAATTAAGAAATACATGCTCACGAATTGTAATAGACTAAGTACTAATAAAAAAATTATGGAAAATTAAGGGTAAGCAGTATCAATAAATTTACATCACGCTGAAAAAAATTATAAATTTAAGAATCAATAATTTTTGATGACGTGTCAAATGATTTCCATGTCTAGTTACCTTTTGAATGATGAATCATTTTAACTAGTAGTTTGGAACGTATCAAATAAACTTACAGCCAGATAAAATGCCGAATGGTTGAGTCAAAACACGAATTTGCTATAAAATAATAATAAAATTTGCTATATATAATAAAAAAAATAAAAAGATAGGACATTTTTAAAGCAATAATGATAAAGTAAATACAATGTTAAACAATACTATTGATGTCGGTTATGTTATTAGTTACCTACAAAAAAACAAATCCACAATTTGACAATAGCAACAAGTTTGTGCTTACACTGGTTATGTCCATATTACTAATATATGCAAGATAAATAATTTAATTACAGGAAAATGCTAGCTACCGGATACAACTCGGTCACAATATATTTATTGTCGTGAATTAAATTAAATACCTGCAATGGTAATATTTTATTATCATTTTTTTATTATATTTTCTATCGCGTGCTATCGCCAGTCGTGTAGGTTAAATCGGTTAAAGCTTCATTTTTTTTTTATTTTTTTTTATTTTAGGCTTAGATTTTAATCCTAGTTTTATGTTCACTTAGAACTAACCAATACGCTTGCAAATGATTTACAAACAATTCGAGCCACGTAACATTATATAGGGTGAGGCGGAGCAACTTGTTTATTTGAATTTGGCGCCCTAAAGCGATGGTTGCTGCGGGGAGGGGTGGGGATAGACGGGGAGGGTGGACTCTTGAAGAAAACAAGTGTATCATGAGGCATGTCCTCTTCGTCTAACCGGGACGAGCGCGTTAACCAATTTCGCTATTGCCACTTTCTCTCAAACCGTCATATTTGTCAATCTCATATTTTAAAATTTTAGAATTACATTATTATCAACTAATTATTTTTCTCCATATTACGGGAAACTACCATTTTCATTGGAAACAATCATTCTTAGAATTGGTTTGTAATCTGGATAGCGTCTCGGATACATATATCCGAATTTATTTATATGGAACAATTGACTTTTTATAAAAGTGAGCGCGTTAACCAATTTCGCTATTGCCACCTTTCGTCCGGTTAGACGGAGAGGTCTGGGTTCGAGTCCCAGTTGCGACCATTGTCATTTTTCTGGGTCTTGTTCTCTTTTATATTTTATTTTAGATTATTATTGTTAACTTATTCTAATATGATATATTTCACTGATGAGAATAACCTTTAAAAAAGTATAAAAATAAAGTTTTTCTTATAAAAATTGAAAATAATCATTTCTGAGGCCGTTTTTATTTTCCATATATTTCGTTTTTAGGGTGCATCTCCACCAACCTTGAACTTTTTATTGTTCTGCAAGATGTTTTTTATGTGTCTGACAGCTGTTTTGTAATACAACAGCACGGTTACCTTGGTTTAGTCCGTTCAAGACTGTTGTTAAACATTCTAGTACACAAAATATTGATACGAATATTATCACAATTTTATGTTGGAATTTTAAAAAATGCTATACAATTAACACGAAACAATTTAATACAGTGCGCTCTTCGTACACACAGTACAAAATAATATCAGCATTTTTAAAGAATTATTTTTATTTCATTATAATCTTTGTAAATTCACTTTATTTCATCATTTTAATTGAATGAAAACCATTTGAAGAATACCACTTATTTAATCAAAATTATCAACATGTTTTATAACCAATGGTTTCTTCGTTAGGATAAAATTAAATAAGTGGTGTTTTACAAAGTGTTTTATTTTCATTCGATTTTTATTTCACGCTGAAAAACGGTTTGGTGATAACGGCGGCCAGAAATCTGTCACAGAAAGGTCGCGATATGTGTAAATAAAGTTCGTACTACTGGCCTACATGGGGTGAGCGCAATATACTTTGGTAGCATGCTGTAGAATAGTATAAATGTACTGAGTATATTTTAGTATAACATAGTATAGTACACTCGTATATCTGTTCTACCCCAAGGCCTCACAAACTACCCCCATCCGTCTCACATATTTATTTCCCCTTTGGCTCTTACGACCCCTGACATAAGTTGGCTGTCTTCGCAAATGTTTATTGCACAACATGTTCTGTACGGTGGATCGAATCGATTGGTTTGCCGATAACCCAATATTTTATGTCAATCGGAGTTTCTTATAGAAGGGCGGCCTTTCCGTTCTAGTGGTTGTTATGAGTTGCCCATAAATCCTACGAACGGACTATACAAGCGGCAGGCAGCTGTGTGTCACGTGCTCAGTACATGTTCAGCATCGTATGATTATTGCTGTCCCTCTCAGGCTGGCAGAAGACATTACCATATATGGCCACACGGCGCGAAATCCAGCCAATGGCAGAAGACATTACCTTATAGGGCACGCGTTCGAGTCTTCCGTCTCGCTCATCACGGGCAGAGAGATCCAGCCACCGATCGCCAAAGAACAGACATATTTCAGACAACGGCGCGAGCGGTCGTACGCACTACTACGTACTGTCGGGCAGTATGCCACCCTTCGACGCGGCTAATTAAGTCTTCCTCCTACGAACCAAGTATGGCGCTATCACCACAGCCGCCTGTATAATCCTACTGCCGCCTACCATAGCAGCCCTGGCCGCGCACGGTTTTTAATCCGCCTACGTGCCGACGAGCCGAGTAATTCACAACGGCCGCCTACTTAATACCATGGCCGCCCAGACGCGCACGGCTTTTAATCCGCCTACATTGCCGATAGCCGCTTAATTCACCGTTATCACCCACCGGTTCGGTAAGCTGACCGAATCCGCCCACCATGACGCCGAGAAGCCGCCCACGCACCCCGAGCCGCCCCGTTCCTGCACACGATCTATGAGCTTCGCTCTAGATCTCTCCACTTCGTAGGAAGCTGCCTGCATCCGTACGACGCCACGTGAGACTCTAAACCCTCTTATAGTATTTCCGAGCCTAAATTCAGTAGTATTTCTAGTGCCTCTCTCTCTCTTATGCTAGGCCTTAAACAGCTTACCTGGTTGCCTGTACTGTTCACCCTTGCATTATTGAATACATTTGAATTGTGCCCAAACCTTGTTTCATTGGAGTCAACCATCGACAGCCTCGGAGGAGCCCTACGACCCTGAGCTGAGCCTTCCAAGCCGAGGCATATTGCCCCCGGGGGGCCTGCTTAACACTTGTTCCCCCCCCAGGAGGGACATATTTCTGGAGACCAGAAGTATAACACTGGACCCTACGTGGCTTCAGTATCACCCTGGCCCCAGGAAGTATGACACTGGCGCGCCAACTGGGCCGAAGTCTTGTCGATTGTTGTCTCCCTAGAAACATAATTATGTAATCTTAGCTATAAATATTTTATATTTGTGCTCCCATCAACAACGGTAGCTCTGTGTGAATTATTCCAAACGTCGCGAGTCCGTCGGCTAGTGCTATTCGAGGTTAGGTATTTTAAACATCGCTTATAACCGTAACGTTGTAGCTCTGTGTGAATTATTCCAAACGTCGCGAGTCCGTCGGCTAGTGCTATTCGAGTGTTAGGTATTTTAAACATCGCTTACTACCGTAGCATTCATTCTCACGCTATTACGTTTCTATCGCGGCAGTCAGAGTTGTTCGTCATTCGCGCGGAATTTTTTTTAATTGAGTAATGAATCTCGTTATTTTAAATTCTCCACCTGGGGCTGTGTTAGTTGTATTATTTCTTCCTTGAAGAGCAGTGGTTGTTTCCAATAAAAGGTAGTAACTACTGTCGGATTGTGCTCGTCCACATCCGTTTCCCTGTAATAGGAGGATATAATGTCGACTGCCAGCAACTGCTCTCGTCTTCTATAATCGTCCGAAATTTTTTTTTTGCTTTGTTCATTATAATAACGCATAATCATGGAGGCCACCATACCAATAATGGATAGAATATTAAATTTCGAGAAAGCAAACGCGTCGGTAATAAGAAAATGTTGATGGATAGAGGCGTAGTCCCCAAAAGATCTTTTTTAACTTTACGGAAACAATGTGTTGAGTTTAACGAATCCCGGAAGTTGAATTATAAAATAAACGTTAAACGAAAAGTTCAATAAATAATGAGTACAAGTATAAAGTTAGTTTTCGTTTCTCTCAATAGGTAGTTTTAAAACGCAAAATGGAAAACGACGTTACATAATGTTGTAAAAGAGAAATTTTAAAGCAACGAAATTTAAAATCCAAAACAGAATAAGTTAATATGGAAAGTTTCCCTTGTAATATTAGTTAAAGCCACAATTGTTATTTTTCTTCATAGAAGTTTTAATTTATTGTTAATACATTAGAATAAATTAGAATTGTAATTTTGATTGTTGATTGATCTAGGAACAGAGTAGCTAACTGGAATTGGATTAATGAACAGTTCAGGACAAATGTAGATTAATAACATAAATTTTAGAAGGAAAAGGAATAAACAAATTCAGTCAAAAGTTTTTTTTAAGAAACAAAAGTTTAGGTACAGATCGGTTAAAAATAGTAAAGTTCTTAGAAGTTTAATGTTGTTTCGTTTGAAAATCATGAGTGTCATGAACCCACGGTTAGAGATCGTACATCATTGAATTAATATTCCATATTTCACAAATTAGAAAACACAATGTTGTTAAAGTAATAAACGTTCGGGAAAGGAAACAAACTTGTATATAAAATGTATATAAACAAGGCAACGTGTATATAAAATGTATATAAACAAGGCAACGTGTATATCAATGTATATAATTGGCTAAGTGTTTTTTTGTTAGTTTAAGTTCTTAAAATCTATCTGAATTGCTTTCGTACTAAAGTGGTAGAAAATTAAATAAATTAGTGAAAAACAGTAGAACATCATTTAAAGAATAAATTCAAAACTACAAGGTATATGTTACTAGATACTTGTTTTTTCGAATGATTATCTAAGGAAAGTTTAATAATAAAATTTTGTATATGCTATAGGTATTTACCATAGAGACAGTATTGGAACATGTTTTGTTTTTAATCGGGACTATCCCACTCTAAATAGTAGTATGCGGATAATAAAATAAACTATCGTTGGGAAAGACACTTCAGAGGAAACAAGTGAATAGCATCATATGTTCAAATTATCGTTTAAATAAAAAATAACGAAGAATTTTTAAAGGGAAATCCTTGTCAAATTTAACAGAATAATCTCTCGAATAAAGAACATTTAAATGTTTAGCTTCAATTAAGTTTTTTTTTCATAATAATGTAGGAATGATTTCGGCAACAAATTTACATGAATAAATAACAGTATAATGGAATGCAGGATAGAAAAGATAAAATAAGTTTTTTTTTGAAAACATCGGTGGAAAATTAGTAAAATATAGAATTAAAAAGTAAACTACGACAGTTAAATCGATATTGTCATTGTCATTTAGTAACAAAAATAAATAATGAATAGAATCCAATTGATAATGTCTTACTTGTAATGGAGGAAAGGGTTATAAAATTATAAGAAATTGTCTTCTTCTTTTTTTTCTTGTATTACATAATATGTCAACGTGATCGTTGTTAGGAAATTATATCATATAGATATTGAGTAATAGACTCAAGAAATGTACTACGGATACATAAGTACCCGCGTATACAATTCTGGTTTCGGACCGTTATAGGAATGCCTTCCTCAGAATTAGGGCAAGAAGAAGGTGGGATTGTTAAGATGTGAAATCTTGAACAAAAAAAAAAAAAGGAATTTGTGATATAGGAAAGAATTGGAAATAGAGAATTAACCCCTCAAGTAAGCTTTAGGTAATTGTAAATTCTTATAGTTTTGACATAGCTATTTTAGAAAAATGTCATGGCGCCTTATATAGTTAAATACAATGGAATTTTTTTTTAAACAAAATGATAGAAAAGTAAACAAAAGTTAAAAAAGTTATGAACAGGAAAGTTGAGATTAATCTGAGACTTATAGTGAAAAGTTATTAGTAAAAAAAGTTATCATCGGATAATATTGTTAAATTAAGAAGTAAATAAATAATAGACATGGAATTTTTTTAAAAAAAAAGGAATTTTCAAATATTCAGTCAAACAGGTAAAGTTTTAAAATTTTGAAGTTGTAGAAGAAGCAACGTCGTTAGCAATTCAGTTATGATTAAATTTTTTTTATGTATATAAATTGTTAGCTTATAACATGTAATGTTAAAATATAAACACACGAATTGAATACTTAGGTATTTGAGCGACTTAGTCAGTGTGTATTACGCATCGTATTGCGGTGTTATAAAATCTGTGTTGTTAAAATTTGGAAACGATTCCTGTTAAATATAGAGTAACCTTTTAAAGAGAAATTTTAAAGAAATTGTAGTAACATAAATTTTAAAATAATTAATGAAGTTCTGTTTTTTTGGATATTGTGTTATTTTTATGTGTTGTTTTTTTGCCGAAGCACAGGCATTTGAGGAAGGAAATTTCTCATTTGTGTTGGTGAACTAAGGCAAGGTTACGGTTCTCTGAACGTAACGGTGTGGCCACACGGAGATAGACGTTTGCAAACGTATCTCTTGAAAACACGAGAGGATTATAGTATAGCCTTATAATTATACGACGCTATAGGAGAGATCCTTATAATATGCCAAACGCTATAGGAGGTATCCTTATAATATGACCGACGCTATAGGAGGCGTATCCTGAGAATTACACGGAGAGGAAAACAGAAAAACAGAACAGAGTATGGAAATTAGTCCATCAGTAGGAAAAGAAATTGGTTACAAATTATAATAACACAGTAATTTTAAACACGAGGTGCATGTATTGTATTGTCCTCTACATAAGATTGTAAAATGCGAATATGTATCAGTTTCATTTGATTACATGACTTAGTCAGCATTATTGTCCATCATTGGATGACCTTAATAAAAAAATTGTAAATTTATTCACGAGGTACATGTATTGTATTGTCCTGTATATATAACCCAAGGACGTCATGAACCCTAGTGGTTAGTACGAGGTTATAACGCATATAACTTAACCTTTGTTATTAGAGAAGTATACAATTCCTTTCTTAATGGATCGTCATCACAAGTGTTGACAATCCGGGACGCCGGTATGTCTGCACGTGAAGACTTGTGTTATTATTGTTATTATTATAAAAAAGAGGTAACTCACCTTACACTAGTGAAATTACTGATGCGATATTTAGTTCATTTATTGTAATGACTATTATTGGTAGTAATAATTTATTACTTTTCCATCCTAGTGCGTAGCCACTTAGGTTGTTTTTTTTTTTTTAAAAAAAAAAAAATTTTTTTTAATTTATATATGAATATGGTTACATAAGTATATAAATTCGTCTAAGAAACACGACACGATACACTGATTGAGGGCGTAGTTCAAGGAACCCTAAATTAGGCTAGGTTTTTCATTAGAAAAAACTGCGTTAGGTATTCAGTATCCTGCCCGGGACCGAAGTAGAGACCTAATTTCTATTTTCGTGGAACAATTTGCATTCTAAAAAGTACTTAATTTTAGATGCAATGAAAGAATATGCAAGCATATTCTTTTCTTTTCGTTGGCAAGAGACGGCATAAGAAAATTCTTGTACAAGTGGTAGGTATAAAGGCACCTAGCTCTCATCATACTGGGGTAGGTCATTGAGTAGTAAGAAACTTAGGAACCTTATGGTTGTAAATAACCTTGTGTATATATTAATATAAGGTCATGTATAAATGGAAATATCATTTCAATTATAATTTTTTTTATTTTTTGTCCTTTTTTTTTTCGGGTTTTTCAATCTCTTTCATTGTCAAATTATTCTCACATGTAGGTTAAATCGTTATAGTATTGGACATCTCACACGTTGCGATATAGGAGAAATTGGGGCGGTAAAACGTTCACAATCGGGTAGTTACCCACTCCTTAACGGGGTATGTCTCAATTCTAGCGTATGTTGGAGTGAATTCACGATGAAAAGGCAATGTAATAATTATATTACCACATTTTTGTTATCAGAATAGGCCCAATAGACAACATTATTCGGTTCACATAGGTTGTGGTGGTATCGAATTTTAACCTTCTTCCGCGATCATATAACAACGGTTACTCGTTGTGTGGTATTATAGAGCTGTTACAAGTCTGATAGGATGGAACTTGGGTATCGACCTAACGTGTCATTCGGCTGTTAGCTATAATCCAAGCGTGATAGGATGGCTAAACTCCTTAGAATTAGAGCAGAAGGATTGTTGGAAACGCGAATTTCCGAACAAGGGAAGTATATATGATTCCGGTGTTAGGAAGAAATTCGTTACTCAATTAGAAAAATTTTTTCCTCTTCTAATAACATTGTCGGTAGTATTAAATTTTCGTATTTTTTGGTAAAAATACGTGGCGTTGTTGTTATTTATTTTAATTTTTTTTTTCCTTCTTCTCTCCTTACGTAGTCAAACCCTGAGAGTTTAAGTTGAGTTGAAACAAACTCGAATTGAAAGTTATTTAACAAAATTGTACTCACACACATAGAGTTTTTGGTGGGTAAACAAATGTATATTCAAGTGTTTTAATTATGATAAATGTAATTAATTAAATTACTATATAAATATTTTGTAAACACGTAATTGATTACTTCGTTATCAATATGGTAAGCCAGCGTGTAAAGTCCTTGCCATATCAGGACGCAATTGTACGGTGTTTTGTAACTTGCTATATCACTGTATTCAAATAAGGAGTAGTACTTCTCGTAGTAAGAAGATTTAAAAGTATGCACCCAGTTGAGTAAATTAGCTCGGTAATGTCATAAAGTTATGTCATTCGGGTCGTATTGTTCTTATTAGAGAATAATGTAATTGCACTTATGGTCATTACGGTTCGTCTGGTTATTTTGGTGGGAACACCTAGAGGGTGTCCTATGTGGTTTCGTCGAACGCAAGTTCACCGTGAGGATTCCAAGGGATCTATCCGGTTGTCTATGTCGTTGCGGCAAGAGTATATTTCTAGTATACCAAGTACAGCGCTGTACGGGTCACCGAGGGTGAGTCGAGAAAACATGAGAGGATTCATATTATGCCTGAAAATTAATATTCATGATAGGTTTTGTAGCATTACCTTACAATTATATGCGAACATGAGAGGATGGTCGTTTATGCCTGATAATTAAATGCAAACCAGACAAACCATGACAAGCTGAGAGTGCGGGAAACTAACATTTGGGTTAGAATTGAATTGTGAAAATAGCATAGTATATAAAAACAAAGTTGTATAATTTTAAGAATTCTATTGTAAGACGCGAATATGAGTGATTTCGATCATTTCATGACATTGGTCAGCGTACAATATTCCATAACAGGAATAGGGTTGGAAATTTTTTGTCTAATTTTAAGATTTTTACATGGTAGTAATCCTTCTCGGAAGGGTCATGTTTTCCTTATTTCTTCATGCACCTTCGTTAGCGTGTCTTGTATCGCACTAGGTACGTCACATTTTTTTAATTTCTTGAGAGAGTTGGCAACCTTTGTTCAGTTATTGCTAGTTTTTTTTAGCTTGGCTCACAGGTAGTTAAAATTTTGTTGGCTCTTAGGTAGGGAGTGTTTAAATCCTGGTGAAGAGGTAGCTCTGTACCTCACATTGTGGCAACCATCGCATCACATGCTGTATGGAAGGTCGTGATCCCCTGCATCAGCCTCGCTGCCTTTTCCTTTCATTTTTCAGGGGGAGGAGGGTAGTGTTATGAGTTGCCCATAAATCCTACGAACGGACTATACAAGCGGCAGGCAGCTGTGTGTCACGTGCTCAGTACATGTTCAGCATCGTATGATTATTGCTGTCCCTCTCAGGCTGGCAGAAGACATTACCATATATGGCCACACGGCGCGAAATCCAGCCAATGGCAGAAGACATTACCTTATAGGGCACGCGTTCGAGTCTTCCGTCTCGCTCATCACGGGCAGAGAGATCCAGCCACCGATCGCCAAAGAACAGACATATTTCAGACAACGGCGCGAGCGGTCGTACGCACTACTACGTACTGTCGGGCAGTATGCCACCCTTCGACGCGGCTAATTAAGTCTTCCTCCTACGAACCAAGTATGGCGCTATCACCACAGCCGCCTGTATAATCCTACTGCCGCCTACCATAGCAGCCCTGGCCGCGCACGGTTTTTAATCCGCCTACGTGCCGACGAGCCGAGTAATTCACAACGGCCGCCTACTTAATACCATGGCCGCCCAGACGCGCACGGCTTTTAATCCGCCTACATTGCCGATAGCCGCTTAATTCACCGTTATCACCCACCGGTTCGGTAAGCTGACCGAATCCGCCCACCATGACGCCGAGAAGCCGCCCACGCACCCCGAGCCGCCCCGTTCCTGCACACGATCTATGAGCTTCGCTCTAGATCTCTCCACTTCGTAGGAAGCTGCCTGCATCCGTACGACGCCACGTGAGACTCTAAACCCTCTTATAGTATTTCCGAGCCTAAATTCAGTAGTATTTCTAGTGCCTCTCTCTCTCTTATGCTAGGCCTTAAACAGCTTACCTGGTTGCCTGTACTGTTCACCCTTGCATTATTGAATACATTTGAATTGTGCCCAAACCTTGTTTCATTGGAGTCAACCATCGACAGCCTCGGAGGAGCCCTACGACCCTGAGCTGAGCCTTCCAAGCCGAGGCATATTGCCCCCGGGGGGCCTGCTTAACACTTGTTCCCCCCCCGGGAGGGACATATTTCTGGAGACCAGAAGTATAACACTGGACCCTACGTGGCTTCAGTATCACCCTGGCCCCAGGAAGTATGACATGGTAAATGCACAACACCTTACTTCGAGTGGTTTCAAGATCATCACTTACCGCAGCGCAACACATAGTACGGAATATAAAAAGCAGACTCCGGAAACGTTTTTGTGGGAATTTTAAATATCAGTCCCACTTTTTTTATGTAAATTTCCATTTTTTGGGATTAATTAAATTTAACATTTGACCTTCAAAACAAGAAGAAATTGACTGTCTACATGAGATTTAAAAAGCACCCCCAACCCCGTTTCCCACTCCATTAACACAATAACACAGCACGAATTTTATGTGAATACCGCACAAGAGTCCCAAACGCTCCCAACCGCCTGGAGCCGGTGAGACTATGGCATACCACTTTGGGGTATGTTGTGAGGCTGAATGTAAGAGGGGAGGGGAAACAGATGGGAAAGAGGATGGCAGTACCTGGCTATTCAGATCTAGTCACTATACACGATTAAAGCCATTTCAAACAACGTTTCAATTTTCAAAATAAGAGGTAAATTCCTTTTTTTTAAATTCATTGTCATCAAATTTGTAGAACTCCATTTAATTTATGAATTTTTATATAATATTATTAAATATATAAAAGAAAAAAAGAAAAGAAAAAAGGTACATTGTAGTTAAACATTCATTTCGGGATTTGAACCCGTGACCTCCCGATCGCTAGTCGAGAGATTGCCCCTCAACCACGGAGCCCTATTGTAGTATTTCAACGTTCGATATATTTGAAATTGTAACAATTTGTGAAGTTTTCATAACGATTTCGGTTAGTTGACTACTTGACCGCCGGCGTTTAGTTAAGTTTCGATGATAGTGAAGGCAGATCAATCATCCAAAACTTATAATTTGTTTAACAGTCAAAAGGGCTGAAAATTTACTAAGAACGAAGAACTTTCAAACATTGAACGTCGCGTCGGTTTGCGGCAATGTTAAATAATGTGACGGTACTTAAAACGCTTTAACCTAAATGAGACAGGTAGATTTTAATCAAAACTAAAATATGATGATTTCATAAATTCTGATTTTTTTTTTTTATCTTGATACATTAGTTTACATTTTGTAGTAAACTAGCAGACCCGGCCACACGTTGCTGTGACTAACGAAACACAACGCCATTACTCAACCTTTATAAAATCCACACCACCCGCTTGCCAGCTGCCCGCTGCCCGCTGCCTGAATTGAATATTTAAATTTATCGGCTTTTCTCTACTATAGTAAGTATATTTTATACATATAAACCTTCCTCTTGAATGACTCTATCTATTGGTGAAAACCGCATGAAAATCCGTTGCGCAGTTTAGAAGATCAAAGCGCACAAACATTTTGAGCGACTTCATTTTATACTATGTAATGATGAATATTTAATTTTCTCGGCTTTTTTCTATTACAATAAGGTATATTTGCGGAGAGTTCCAGAATGGAAGATACTATCAGTATCGCCCCGGTGTAAGATCACCATTTAGAATAGAAACGTTGCTTGAAATGGCTTTAGCCGAATTTGCTCACTAGCTCTGAATAGCCAGGTAATTTTCCGCCTTCTTCTTCCCTATCTCCATCCCCTTTCCATTTTATTTCAGTCTCACAACATACCCTAATTGGGAATGCGATAGTCTCACTGACTTCAGAGCAGTTGGAAAACTAGTGAGGAATTACCATTAAAAAAATTATATAAGTATACCAAAAAAACTTAAACATTTTTAAACTTTATATGATGGTTAAAATTTAATGTTATTGTATAATAAAAGATGGTAATTTTTAGGTCTTGAAAATGTCTGCCCTTTCTTTATCATTCCACTATAAATCATCGGGTTTTTATCATTCATATATCATTTTATTAAAGAAATTTTTTCTACCCTTCATAAAAACCATCTCAAGAGAACCTTAAGAAAAGTGAGTACGGACTTCTTTTTTCTCCATAAAGCAAAAATTTTGCAGATTAAAAAATATATTTCTTTACCATTTGCCTCGACCCTTTTACATATAGCTTTAAATAAATCATAACACTATCGGTATAAAAAACAAGCTTCTTACTTTTAGATAATAGTTTGTTAACAGCCAATAAGAAACATGTGTTAAGATAAGAAAGATAATGTTGTTAGTTCTTAGTCGAAGAATGATCAGTTAAATTTGACCGAATCGGATAGGGACACAATAGCTCAGTTTGTAGAGCTGCGCCCCGGCAAAACGAAGGTCCTGTGTTCCAGTCCTAGATGTGACCGTATCTTTTTCTGATTTTCGATTGAGTTTCGCTAATATTATATTTTTTTACATTAGCTCCACACAGAAGGCCCTGAGGGAAATTATTTTCCTCAGGGCCTATTTCATATTAGGGGATGCTGTGTGGTGTATCTTTTTATGGAAGGGAAGGAAAGGAAGTTCTTGAAAGGAAAAAGGTGTGAAGGGTGGGTAGGAATCTGGGGGTCAGTGTGTCCAGGAGTGACGGTGAGGTTCATCAATCCAAATGCGATGGGTTGAGAGAGTCCGGCTGGAAAGGTCAAACGGCCTCCCTCAACCAATCTCTCTCGATCCGGCCTGCCTCACCTTATGAACCCAGACACCCCTGCAAATTCACCAAAACCTACTTGGGGTGACCTATGACAGAGTTGTTGGTTATTCAATTGAATTTTAGATTATCTACTAGTTCATAGATAAAATAATAGGAAAATAGCATTGTAAAAAAATATTTGTACAACGCTTTTGAGGTGATTTTTCACAAAAATGGTACTTTATAAATCATCCAAATACTATTTCTATTTTTATTACTACAGAAGAAAATCTCAATAGCCTCAGAGCCTAATGATAGCCAAACCTTTGATGAGTGATGGATTCAGAAGAAAAAGCTTAATCAAGTGAGTTTTCAGAAAGCTAAGCTTTTTGTAACGCAGGTAAGTTCTTTTACAGAATCAGTTTTAAGTTTTCCAGTAAAGTCTGCTTTTCCATTGTTGCGTTATACTATAGGGTAGATATGTATAAAAACATTATTAATTTCTCTAATGGACGTAAAGGGCATTATTCTCAAAGGCCGGTAATTTAAAAGGTCTTCACTACTCGTATAACAATTGCGAAATAGCTTATTATTTACACATGCAGATGGGAATTAAAAAAAAAATACAGTCTCCATTCTAGTCGCTAAAAGACACCTTTGCTGCTGCTGCTAAAAAGCACACGTAGAAATAAATGAAAGCCAGTGACAGTCCCTGAAAGGACTCTATTGTTGCTTTTTCATAATGAACCAGTTTCTAGCTAATAATAACCTCCATGAAGGACTATTTTAATGACATTCCGAATATGTGATAATTTACTAATACACTTCTACGAAAGATATATGTATTAGAATCTGCAAGGTAAAAAATATTTTCGTTATCATCCATTGAACCAAGAATAATAGTTACAATTCTCCCGCATAAAGTGTCTCGGAAAACGTTTTTTTACTTTCATTCAAAAACATTTGTATTTCACTGAAACATTTAAAAAGTTACTCACAAAGAAATGTTCTGAAAGTGGTTTAAATCATGTTTCCATGGTGTGGAACTACTCGTAAGAGAGCCCGATAAAGAGATACTTTAGTTACGGCGACAGCGGCGTTGCAATAGTTGCGGGCATAAAAATCCATTATCTACCGTAAAATTCGATCGTCTTGTTGTCTAGTAGATTAGTCAAAATCTCCCAAAAATCTAAATTTTGAGTTGAGTGTGCAGTTATACTTAATACTCAGATTACTCATAAAAACCACCAAATCAATAATAATGCTGAAAAACTTGTAGTGAATTAAACATAATGTTGATGTTCTATGGACCACTCGTAGGATATTTCAAAATGTACCGGACCGTTAAGCCTACCGATTTATTTTATAGCATATTTAATATTTAAAATAAAGAAACGTGAACATCCGAACACTGGTCTCCTCATTATATCAAGGCGCGATACTACAGAGACTTTTAAAAAAACTTGAGTGAATATTTGAATAGTTTCAAACTGTCAAGTAGCCGCGATTAATTGCCTATCGTCTGCGGACGCCTTAAGAAAGCCTACGTTTAAAAAGATTTATAAATATATCAAGAAAGTAAGTTGAATTGCCTCCAATATCCGGGACTTGAGCAGTTTGAATACCCCTGCCCCTTTACCTTTATTCTTGATGCTTGCCATTTCCTGGAATATAAATAACTGCCGCGAAAAGTTCACTTAAAGCGCTCCGGTGTAGATAAACTATAGTCTAAAGATCAGGGATTGTTCTATCCCAACAAAAGATATTCAGATACCAGTACCTGTGTCTGTGGATATTCTAAGGTAAGACTTTGTTTGTAATGAGCCGAGCTATGTGGGTCGAACGAGTAAACATTGTAAATTGTAGGCACTGAACAGGTAATTCTCAGAAGTGATTTATTAATACCGATTTGAAATAAAAACTGAAATATTCACAAATCTCAACGATATGTCTACGTGGAGGATAATTACGTCTAAAAGGGATCGAAATTAAAATCTAGTCTTTGTCAACGGAAGCAATCTTCCGAACACCTTCTATTGATATGCTTGGCGTAACTTCTAAATAACCAGCTCATGTACGGGGAGTCCATCGAAGCCAGAGTTAAGTTGAATCGTCGAGTACCTACTCCACCTTAATGAATTTTGGTCAAAAATTAGAATGCCATCTGATATGGTTTCCTACAAGGAATGCCATAGTTATTAGTTCCAAAAGTCTTCTTTATAAATCGTGTTTAAATGTGGGCCTAAGTTCCAAAATACTCCACAATTGAGAAAGTCAATCAGAAGTCAGTACTTCGAAAAAATCCCAAAGGTCGCCAGATTATTTGCATACACTTTTGGTACGGATTGTTGATTTTTATCTTTCTTATTCGACTCATTTTTCAACAAAAGCATGTTTAATTATCTAATAATAGTGGATGAATACCTTGCTGGAAAATCAAGGAAGCTAATGCAAAAACAAGAAGCGTTGAAGAACAATTATTTTGAACGAAAAAATCAGTATGTTAACATCTGAAAGTTTTACCCGAATTTCATTGAAGTTTTCAATAGCGTCTCATTTTTGTTTAATTTTTTTTTCGCCGTAATTTTATTTTGTGAAATTAAATTACGGCAGAAAAGTATTCTATATAAATATTTTAATTTAAATTGAAAAGGAAGAATCTCAAAAATTGTTGCCAATTTACGTAAAGCCTTCAAACTCCTGGGCATCAGATTGGATATATCTGCTCGATTTTTGAAAATGTTTAACAGATTCCAGCTGAAGTCATAAACAATTTTGCGTGCTCCACCCCCACGCATACGCCCGGGACTTCTTCTATCGTTTCACCTCTTCAGTGTTTGTAGGTAATCTGGTAGCAATGGAAGTCAACTCGCGTGCAATACCGACTTAACAGGCGCAGGCGTGCACTCGCTTCGTACCTGTAGGAATACTTACACTTACAGTCAATGTACATTGTACGTAATCGCATGTCTACTTACTCGTCTAATCGCCTAATAGCAGTGGAAACGGAGAATAATCTATTTCGGAATCACCTTCGCGGCGAGGAGTTGGCTTTTAATTGAATACTTATTGAATTCCTATTAGATACACTTTCCTGCAGTTCAATTAGTTGTTACTTACTAAGGGTACAAAGTATATTGGTGTAGGTCACTATATTAGTGTCAAACGATCAAACCTTATTGCATATTGCTATAATTTTGATCTGAATTTTTGATGATTTAGCGCATGGGTTCATTTATCAGATCAGTAAGGAAAAAATTTCGAATATGTTAGAAAGGAAAAAGTGAATGATTCAAATAATGACTACTATGATGGTGATGGCACGTGGCATGAATACATGCCATTTAGGTATGCTATGTGGTTGAGATCGATAGATTGTCGTTCTAAAACATTAGTGACAGCAAAACTTGGGAACCTCCTCTTCATTTTTATATCATGGGCAGATTTTTTATTTTATTTATTTAAACGCCATCAAATGACTTGAAAATTGAAATTATATGAAATTATAAGTATTCAGTGGTACATAGGAGATCATCATTATTATAATAAGAACAAAATAAGAATGTATGAGTACACAAAAATAATATTTCTTCAAATTTTGCAAATTCACTTTGTGGCACCATTTTATTAATTGAATTATTAAAACACTTTGTTTTTACCACAATAATCTTTATTTAAAAAGTCAAGACTTTTTAAATAAAGATTATTGTGGTAAAAACAAAGTGTTTTAATAATTCAATTAAAAATAATATTGTTGAAGTGATATAGTTGTTAATGATGAAAGCCAACCTTTGATATGTTTCAATAACAATGTTGATATTGTTAATTATATATATAGCGGCTTAAACGAAGTTATTTATTTTTCATTAGATTATTCTTCGTACCAGCATTTTAACTAATAACTCAATATTGCTTTTATTCCATTCAAAATTTGCTATACTGCCCTAAATATACATATTACATAAATATACCTATAATATATGTGTTTTTATTATCGTACAATATTTTGTAATATTAGCTTCTTTTTTTAAAAAGAAAAACAAATATTCCCGGGTTACGAATAACCGAACAATATTTGAAAATCTCCTACTACCACCACAGAAAGCCGAAAATGTTGCTTGTGTTGTGAAGGAGGACTTAGCCAGTCGAGGAATCGAACACGCGACGCCCAGGTGGGACCCAAGCGCTATGCCCACTCAATCACTGACCGGTCTCAACCCTACAGTATTTTTGAAAGTATTTTATTTCCATTTTGTAACAATACATATTATCTATAAGCAGTTCTAAATATATAACATAGGTTCATAGATTAGCTCCCCGGTTAGACCTGAGAAGATCTCTACTAAAAAACTGATGAATGATATGAAATGAAATTATATTATAATTGTGAATATATACTTTTTTTCCAAAAAATAAAAAAAAAAAAAAAAAAAACCTGCATTCAACTTAGCATTAAAAATTCTCAAAGGCGTGATCATAAAATTATGTACCTACCTACTTTTGAAATTATTTTTTGAACATAAGTAATTATAATTTTTCAATAATTTCTAAGCAAACTAAGTGTGTAAAAATATCTATCTATATAAATAAAAATCAATTGGTGTTCGTTTGTCTCGCTAAAACGCGAGAACGGCTGGGCTGATTTAGCTAATTTTGGTTTCGAAATGTTTGTCGTAGTCCAAGGAAGCTTAAAAAGGTGAGAAAATATGGAAAAATTCCGAGGAAGATGGTAAAAACAACAATTTCATTTTCCGATATAAACTGTTCAGAATATTTCCAACGTCAGAAGAAAGCAAACAAATTATTGCCTTGGAAACGATGTTTTTTTTAAATTAGGCTATTCACCCTAAAGAGAGTTCTTTGTTGGCGTCATAATTAATACCTATCTCTAAAAATGAATCGCCGAATTGTGTGTATGCACTTAACTTCCGAACGACTGCACCAAATTGGATAATTGTTTATGTATAAAACTAATATTGAGCTTTGTATACAAAATTGCGGTGGCACGCGAGCAGTTAGAAAACTGAATGCACCGGGAATGAATGTGGGGAATGTGAGAAATGGGAGGGGGAGGGGAGAGGATGTGGGGAAGAGGAAGATGGTGGGGTGGAGGGGTTGTGGGAGTGAAAGGGGGGAGGGAAGGTAGGGGGTAAGGGTTATAGGAGGGGGGAAGAAACAATTTCTTTATTAAATCGCATAGTAACGCAGACCCGGTACCAGCTACTTTGTATAAAACTGAGGGTGGGGTGGAGGGGTTGGGAAAGGGAGGGGGGGCGGGAGGGAGGGAAGGAAGGGGGGAGGGGTATAGGAGTGGGGAGGGGTAGGGTTGGGGGAAGGGTGGGGGAGGGGGATGGGATAAGTGGAGTGGGAGAGGGAAGGTGAAGGGGAACTCGGGAAGGGGAAGGCGAATAGGGAAGGGAGGAGGGGAACTCAAGAGGAGGGTTCGCGGGACGCGGGAAGGGGGGGAGCTGTTTTAAAAATGAATGTATGGAATGCAGGAGGGGGGAGGGGAACCCGGGAGGGCAGAGGGGAACTTGGGAGGGGGGAAAGGAACTCGGGAGGGGAATACGTGGGAGGAGAGAGGAGAACTCGGGAGGCGGGATCGCAGGACGGGGAAGGGGGTGGAGTAGAGTGAAGAGAGGGAAGGTGGAGGAGGAGGAGTCGGAACGCGAGATGGGAAAAGGACGCGGAGGAGGAAGGTGAACGGGACGAATGAGAAAGCACGCGCAGGTAGAAACAATTTCTTTTCTGTCTTTATTTTCAAATTTCTTTATTAAATGGCATAGCAACGCATGCCGGAAACCAGCTAGTCTGAAATATATAAATTATAATAAATAAATAATAAATAATTATATAAATAATATAAACTGAACTATTTTCGTCGCAAAGTAAGTGCACGGATTATTTTTTAATTATTTTATTTTAGCTAAAATTAAAATTCTGAATTGTAGCTTTCCTAGATAATTTATTTAATGTATGTACAACATGTTTCTATTATAAAAAAAAAGATTTTTTTTTTCAAAATTTAAAACATATATAAAATAACAATCTATATCTTTTGTAGAAAAGAGTCGATACATCTAGAATTTTATTTAAAAATGAAAAATTTCCGGTTGTGTCTAGTTATACCTTCTTAATTTGAACGTAACCTTATTTTTGAGCCTTCTTTTACATTAACTCCACACAGAAGAAAAAATTCTCTTAGGGCCTGTGACATCATTGAAAGAAAGGAGTGAATATGGATCTTGAAGAGATCCATGTTATAGAAGGAAGGAAAAAAGGAGGCGGTAATGGGTACCACCTCCCAGAGAATCATTTATTGGATAACGAACCCCTCTGCCATAGGTCATCTCAAATGGTTTGCTACGTTTGGTGACTTAGCAGGGGTGTGCGGGTTCATGGGAAAAGGTTTGTTCGGGTCTTAATTTATTTACGGTCAAATAGTTTAGTAACTTGGCGGCGGATGCGTCTGCCCGCAAGCTATACGGCAGGCCGGATCGGGAGAGAGCGATTGAGGGAGTCCCTTTATCTTTCCCAGTCGTAATCTCTCGGAATATTGCCTAGCACCGCAGTAAAAGGGATGGATTCATACGTCCGTCTTTCCTGAACCCACTGACACCCAGATTCCTACCCACCCCTAGTACCCTTTTCCTTATCAGAACTTCCTCTACTTCCTTTCCTAAAAAGATCCTCCACACAGCATCCCCTAAGATGGCAAAGGCTCGGAGGGGAATTATTATACTCAGGTGTGGAGCTTATATAAAAAGAGGAGGCCGGCAAATCGTTCCGCAGCCGAACTGTTGGACTAAAGAACAGAGTTCGTAGAAGCGACCGCGTCATGTGACAAATGTCAACAATGCACAAATGTTGGGCGCGCTTTTCCCGATTGCTTTGCATTTAATTTCCCTTTAAGTTCTCAGCGTTAAAGCATTTCATTATTTCATTTAATAATCCCCGCTCTCAAACGTCATAAGTATATCAGCCGTCTTAAAAGGTCGACACCTGAGATATAGTTATGCCTACACAATAATCTCATTTCATGCTACTCTTAGAAATCCAACCCCTATGATCCATACCCTATATTTAATAACAAGAGGTTTGCGCAAAATTAGATAAACATACAAGAAACTCATTAAAAGTTCAAAATTTCAATAGTAATTTCGAAAAAAAATCACCATAACTTCGTCAAAATTTTCTGTCAGCGAAATTATTCTTTCTTCTGCTTATCGTCCCAAGTCTCCGTCCAATTAAACGAAAAAAGAAAACAGTTTACGAAGATGAAAGATTGAATTTGCACAATAAATGGGATATTTGGATACCGAGCCGATTTTCCGGCCGGAAAATCCAACCAGAGGAAAATATTCCCACAAGATTAATCGGCTCCTCAAATATTCCATGCAAATTATTATTTAGGGGATAGCTAGTTTATTTTCTTTCAACGTACAGAAAAAAATTAGTTCACGAAAATTATTAACCCAGACCAGAGCAAAATCTCGGGATATTATAATTACAATTATAAAAGAGACAATTACATTTATTTTCGATTCAAACATTACATATAATCTGATAGATATGTTCCTACTTTGTCGCTTATATGAATTATTCTTCCAATTTTGAAGATACTTGAGTTCAACTTTTTTACAACTTTTGAGTTCATCGAACATGAATTATTTCATACGGCAATAACGATCATCGTGGACAACCATGGTTAGTACACTCACAAAGTTTGGGTGTGACTTTTTCTGAATTCCGCAGTTTTCCTAAAAAAAACTCTTTTGGAATGGTGTTTTTTGTTTGAAATTTTTTATCCTTCTAAAAAGCTTAATTTCTAGGTAGCATTTATCATTCATATCTTTGTATTTTTTCTGTTTTTTTTAGGAATTCGCGGTCCGGCACTGCTTTTTTTATGATTTACACAATCTCTCAGAAATACAAATATCTTATTCTATTTATTTTAACAAAAAATCTCGTTTTTCGCAAGGGTGAATTGGTTTTTTCTAAACACGTCATTACGTTGAAGGGTCGGTCCTCAGGATCTGGCGGTGGCCCTATTGTCGCGGGAAGAATGGACTCTATTGACCTGCATGATTCTCGGGACACCCTATTTTTACTTGACCTTTCACGAGCCACCCTTCAGACGTCCCGCCGCCACCATCTATATATCTAATCACCCAACTAATATGTATCCCCAGCAGTAACGTTTTCAGCCCAAATATAACACTAAACCTAAATCATATAAATAAAAATAAAAAAAACATATTGTAACTCTGACTCGTTATTTTTATTGTATAGATGCTGGATGGTACACAAATGAACCTTAAATTTGTCAAACATTATGTTTTGTCTAAATAATGTATAATATATTCCATCACATAAGAGAGTACCTACATTAACCCTTTGATGGGCGACAAGGTCCGGTCAGACCTGTTCGATTTTTGAAGTTGCATTTTTTCCTGCTTCTTAGAATGAAACGGTTTCATGAATTCCTCAAAGTCGATGTGGTGAACGCAACAAGCGCAGAAACTGCTCGATGTTCTTATTGTTTTTTAGACTGCAAGATCTGGGCAGACCTTATAAATATTTTGCAAGTATTTGGTGAGTGTTCTAATGATAAAATACTTGTTAGGATGTATTTTAGTCGCGTATAAAATGGAATTGATTTTGGTTGGGTTATTCTGAACAGAATTCGTACAAGAGACGTTCTTTCATAGTCACGCTCGCCCAACAGTTGGTAATTCCACACGTGGAAAAACGGGCCACCAATTTAATGGTGGATACACGCATACCCGCATAACAAACAAACTATGGCTGTTGCTCAATATTCTGGTAAATATTCGAAAAATACACACATATCTCACGAATATCAAATAATCATATATTTTATGCTAATCAAATTATATATAAGTTCTGTACTGACCTTCTTGCACCACTTACCGTCTCCTCGATGTCGCTCATTATAGGGTTAATAAAAATAATGGTCAATACATACCGGCTCTATTTGGTAAATAGTGGTAGCAAAATTTCGACCGGTATGTTTTCGGTTTCTTTTATAAATTTCACTTTTGTCTAGCTTTTTATGTATGTATCTATCCTACCCATTTATTTAAAATGTAAAAAAAAATGTCTACACTCATTTCACCTTGCAAATCATCACGACAAGAAACTTGACCTGAGATTTGATACAACAAAGAACCCCAAACCAAATTCTCGAATAATTTAAAAACGAATAACCAAATTGACTATATTTCGAACCAATTGCATGGTCTCTAAAAACCAAATAAATTTGTTGCCATCTGTATTTAAAAATGCGAAGCTAATTCCACAACAACCTACTCTTCAAATTATTCAGTGATCAGTGAATAGTCGAGGTTGGATTCATATTTATATTTTTATAGTATTAAACCGCTTTTCCCAGCTCAAAAACGAATAATAAATATTCCAATCAATGTGGGTTGTGGCTTTCAATACCCACTTCATTTTTATATTGTTAATTAAAAACCATTTGAACCGAGTAACTTTCTGAGTTCTGGAAAATTGATATTGATTATTATGTACGAGAGAAAAGAGAAAACGTTTTTTTCATATTTTTGTGCTTGAAACAGCCCCGAGTTCAGAGCCAGTTGGACTGTGGAACTGTTGATTGGGAATGTTGTCGAGATGAGGAAAATGATTGAATTTATTTTTTCCTTTTTTTACATAAGTAAGCAAGAACGTACATTTTTTACACCTACCTGCGACTAGCTCATTTCGGCAGGTGCATGATGTTTCAGGTCGTGGATCCGGCCTCAGCTGAGATTCACAATGCAACGTAGGGATGCCTAGATTGTTTTAGGTTAATTTTCTAGCAAAATAAGAAGAGAGAGATTTCCTTCACTTCATTTATTCTCCAGAACAAGGTGGAAAAACATCACAAATTACAAGGTTAGAACAATTAAACACATGAGTATTTCTATACTATAAAACTCAATTCTCTCTCTATAACTTCATCTCGGTTTTCGCGGTCAGGCAAACAGTTTAATCAGCACAAAAATAGGGGAATTAGGTAGGCTTACGGTGTCAGGAGAGTCTCTCTTGGAGTTTCATGGTGGGGTCCTGCTTTGACGCATTCTTAGAGCCCGCCAAAATGGCGGTTTCCAGAACGTTTGTTAGACGCGGCTGGCGTCGCGTCGGTACAAACACGGACACAACGCGTGTGGGATGTCTGCACTTCGGGCGCTTGCGGAAGAATGGGCCGCGCTTCTGGCAGCCAAGCCCGCCGGGTCGAGTCGCCTGATGCGCGGCACGGATGCGCGGGAGCGCGCGCCGTTTAGCGCCCTCTTTTGGTACTAATTTCAATTGAGGCGGCAAGTTTGATTACTAAAATGTGTATCGTAACAACTGGTAAAATATTATAATTTTTTTTTTTTTTTTTTTTTTTTTTATTTTCTATTATTTTATTATAAATAAACATAAATGTCGTTTCTTTGTTAAACTTTGCAACACAATTGTTTTATTTATAAATCAATAGAAAAGAATTAAATCATATTATATATATATATATATATATATATTTTATTTATTTATTAACCAATACATATAGTATACAATTAAACAAAATATATATAATATATTATATTGGTGGTAACAATACCTCCCTAATTGAGAAATTCTCGTGTTTAGAGAGGGAGCACTATCAGGTTGACAGTACTATACATACTTGACAGTTGTTACAATTTGGATGTATGTAGAACTACTTTTTTTAAATATATACAATGAATAATAAGTTTGAAATTTTTTTTTTTTTTTTGTGCACACTGGAATTTTTTTTTTTTTTTACAATAAAAATATAAAAATATAAATTTAAAAATATAAGTTGGCAATTTTTTTTTGTACATATACATAATGTGAATTTTCATACATAGAGAAAATATAAGTTGATATTTTTTTGTTCAGAATGGAAATATAAGTTGGCACATCGTAACACATACCTAAATCTAATAAATAGTAAAATGTCTTTTAAGTTTTTGTTTAAAAATTTCATAATTCCTTTCGGATTGCATTTCTTGGGGGAGTTCGTTAAAGCATTTTATGGCTGAGTATGTGTAATGATGTTGGGCTGTTGTTGTATTAAGTTTAGGGATTATTATTTGTCCTAAGGTTCTCGGCCTGGTGCTAAATGACTGTGTTGTTAGTTTATCTTTGTGGATTTGAAGTAATGCATTTTTTTGATAAATTTTATTTAGCGGTAATACTTTGAATTCATCGAATAATTTTTGGGTTGAATAGTCTAATTGTTTCTTTAGAATAATTTTGATGAGTCTTCTTTGTACTATTTCAAGTGGGGTTAAGTTGGTTTTATACGCTCCTCCCCAGCCTATTATTCCGTATTGTAGAACTGATTGGGCTAATGCATAGTAAACCTTTAGTAGCATAGATTTTTGTAGAATATTTCTAAGTTTGAGGAATACGTAATAAAGTTTACGTATTCTGTTAACAGTTTGTGCAATATGTTCTGTCCATTTAACATGTTGATCTATAATTATGCCTAAATATTTAATATTACTTTTTTTTAAGATTTTTGAGCATTTAGGTGAATTGCAGTTATCCGTATAATTATTACAAGAGTTATGAATAGTAATATTGGAATTTATTGTTGGATGGAATTTGTCTGATAATGTAAATGTCATGAAATAGGTTTTGTCAGAGTTTAATGAAAGGTAGTTGTCATCCAACCATTGTTTTAGGTTGTTTATTTCTACATTCGCGGTTTGATAGGCTTCTTCCCAAGTTTTTTTTTCTATGATTAAAACTGTGTCGTCAGCGAAAGATATGATTTTTCCCATTTTTGGTACTGTAAGCATTTCATTCACGTAAATGATAAACAATATTGGACCTAGAACTGTCCCTTGAGGAATTCCAAATTCGGAATAGGTGGGTTCACTCAACATATTGTTAATTTTTACGTGTTGGTGTCTTTTATGAAGATAACTTTTAAACCATTCTTTAACTGTTCCTTGGATTCCAATTTTTTCTAATTTTTTGATTAGCTTCCTGTGGCTTATACTGTCAAATGCTTTCCTTAGATCGATGAATATGCTTAAACATTTATTTCCCGAGTCAAGAGCTTTATAGATTATAGAGGTTATTTTTGCAATTGCATCTTGCGTACCTAAATTTTCTCTGAAGCCGAATTGGTTATCATTAATAATTTCATTTGAAGTGATATGTTTAGTTAATTGTGACTTTACGACTTTTTCAAATATTTTTGCTACGTTAGATATAATAGATATGGGACGGTAGTTTGAGATGTCAGATGTATTTCCTGATTTGAAAATCGGGGTTATTATTGTATTTTTATATATTTTTGGGTAAATTCCTTGCTGTATGCTGTTATTAATGATATGTGCAATTGGTTTTGATATTAATTGTCTCATTTGTTTTAATACATTTACTGTGATATTATCAAAACCAGGGCTAGCGGACACTCGTAGGTTCATTATAATTTTTTCTATTTCTATTTGGGTGCATTTTTCAAACTTTTCGAAAATATTTTGGCAAGTTTGTGTGGATGTATTGGACGTATTTTTAGATTGAAAAGTGTCGATTTTTTTGGCTAGATTCTCTCCAACTTTAGCGAAGTAGTTATTGAAAATGTTTGCAATTTTAGTTGGTTCTTTTATAGCGTCTATTGTTTCGTTGTCATAAGTTATTTTATTTATTTGTTTATTTTTATTACCGTTGCCAATAATGTTATTAATTGTAGCCCAGATTTTTTTGTTATCTTTACCACTATCTTCAATTTTTACCTTGAAGTAATTTTCTTTTATTGTTTTAATCAAATTTGTAAGATTGTTTCTGTATTTTTTATATGATTGTAATAAAGTTAAGTCATTAGGTTGTTTTCGGGTTTGATAAAACAGTTTTTCTTTATTCCTAATTGAGGTAACTATTCCATGGGTGATCCAGGGCTTAATTTTTCTATGTTTTGATTTTAGTTTGACGTTTTTATGTTTAGTTGCGTTTATTATGTGTTCGCGAAGTGTTTTTTCGAATAAAATTGAAGATTTTTCGGCATCTTCGGTGTTTAATGTCTCTTCCCATTTTTCCAATTTCAATTTTTGTTCAAGAAGTTGTATGTTTAAGGTTTTTATGTTATACTGTTTTAATGCAGTTTTGGAAAAGGCCATTTTTTTTTTAAAGTCAAGAATTAAGAAACACGTGTAGTGATCGGTAATGTTTGTTTTCCAAATGACAGGTGTTAATTGTGTAGTTAGGTCAGCCTTAGTCCAAATGTGATCAATACATGATGGGTTTTGTCGGGGCACAACTCTAGTGTAATCGTTTATACATGAAATGAAGTTCAGTTCAGCCATCGTATTAAGTAGATCATTTTTTTCGACGCTGTTTGAATTATAACCTATATTTATATTAAAGTCACCCGTCAATATATGAATATTAAACAAAAGCCAATAATGATTAAGGCTTTGTTGCGCGCAAAAGAAACAGAAGGTTACTGAAGATGGTTTGAAAGGGATATATGTAAATATGAATGTTAGAAAGAGTCCACTAAGTTTAAATGTGGTTATAATTAATCTGCGTAGGTGAAAATATTTAATAAAACAGAATATAATACTGAAATAGAGGAAAAATCTTTTGATTTCTAAAAAAGGCAGTATTTAAAGAAACAAAGTGATTTTTTTCTTCCTATCATGCATTACCGTAACCGAATATTTTCGGAGCAAAATTTCGTTTATTTTATTTTGTTTTATTTTATTTTTTTATTAGTAAATATATTAACAAATAAATTTTATTCAGTAATTAATTACATGGTAGTTATATTTGATGTACTCCCATAAGTAAGTAGGGCTTGTGTGTATGGGGGGTGTTATTGTACCTATTGTTTATTTTCTTACGTGATTCAGTTAAATTATCAGTATAATTTTTAAGGAGAGTTTTAAATTCTTTTACATTAGTATTCATGTTTCTGATTTTTCGGATAGTGAATTAAAAAATTTAACGGCGAGATATTTATGATTTAATTTAATATTTATGTAATGTAAAAATCCCGAAAAGGGGCTTTAATAAATAAATAAATAATTAAATATAACGGTTCAGTTTACAACCAAAATTATCTTCCAGTCTGCAATGAATCGTACAAAAAAATTACTTACTAATGCGCCATGACCGCAGCGTACTTTAAACTCGTTGCTTTTGGGATAACGTGAATTTTACCACTCTGCCATTTAAGTCCCCAGTTCTCTGGCTCTACAGTGTTTTCTTCAATTTGAAAAATAAATAATTATCTCAAGAAGTGTCCAAAATCTTGTGAACTAATTAAGTTGGTCAATATTTCCACTCCGTAATTAAATCTTTCAACTTTCCTTTGTTCGGTAACTGAACGAAAAATTACAAAGACCAGTCGCGAAACAAAATGCAGAATTTTCGCTTTCGGTAAATTGATTAAAGATATATCCCGCCCGCACTTCTCGTCACAGTCAATTCACGTTCTTTCCAGAAGAAGAATGTGAATTAAAGAGAAATTGATGATAATGTAACAAATAGAATGTAATAAGGGGCAATAAAGTGATTCAAAGAAAAACCCACGACGAAAAAAGAAAAGAGAATGCTCCATGCATCTTATCAAATTTCGTGCTACATAAAAGTAGTATCCCATCAATAGTATTAGATGAAAATAAATGGAGGTATTTTTAGGCAAAATACTGTAATAAGATTTTCTTCTTGATGTAGAATCAAAAATATTCCTAACTTTGCCAACTCCTAAAACATCTAGCACCATGAAATGTATGTTACTTTTGGTAAAAAACCTTTAAAGTAAAACTTCTACAAAACTCCACACATTCCGTTCCGTAAGAATGTATAGTTTATGAAACTGAAAATTAATTGACGAAATCAAATAGGTCGAATTTTTGGCGAAGACGTTTGGCATTGACGTTTTTCGTCTGCAGCAGATAAAAGATTTAAAACAAGCAAGAAAAAGAAGCCTGCCTATTTATTCATGAACCCTGGGTACAATATGATACCACGTTAGTTACAAAATCTGAAAAATTTCAATTGGATTCTACGTTAACTAAAAAAAATACTTTTTTTTTAATCGCTTGAGTTTAAATTAAGAGTTTTATAAACATTTGAAAGCTCCAATATTCATGATAGAAATGACATTTCTGACAAAAAATTTAACGATGTTAGACTTCAAAATTATTTTTTTTATTCTTCAGCATACAGAATTCTGCTTTATAGTTGACATGTTTGAACCCCAATGGGCTTAATTGTATAAAATAAATTTATAAAAGTTTAATTTCTCCAATAACAGGATCACTAAAAATTTCAACAATTTTAATTAAGTGTATCAAACGGTTATATTTTGACTGTTTTGGAAGTCAACTTGAGTACAATTTTCCGGATAGAAATCCACATTACAATATTCTGAGCTGGTGAAAAAGCACAGAATAAATATTTACGCTTTCCTAGTTTTAAAATACACATTCCAGAAGTTTTCTTGAACTCAATTGCTCTAACTCTTTTAAATGATACGAATATGCTAAAAATTATCGGACAAGAATTTTTGCTGACTTGGTATTTCTAGGTAAAACTCTAAATAATGCACTTTATAGTCCAGAATTGCTCGCATTGATAAGCTTTTGAATTCCAATAAGTAATCGTAAAATTCGAGATTTATTTCAGTGCAGAAATTCTGGAACTAACTGATATAATGTATTCCACATTGCCCATTATATCAATGGAAGAAAATAATTATGCCGAGTCAGTAGACCTCTTTAAATTATCACTAAATGAAAAACTGCTTTGCTGATAACAGCGTGTTTGTAGTCTTCTGAATGATCACATCTGTATACTCGTATATCATAATACTTACATAGTGTAGGATTTTTTTCTGGGCATAATCCTCTCCTCTACCCTATCCTCAAGAATATTCTTTTTGTCGCAGTAATATATTTTTATTATTTTATTCCGCTTGAGATAAGGAAGCTTTTTATTGAGGAATTCGGAAATAAATACGCCTACTTTACTCGCGGGAGCATGGATTTAGCTTTTATACGGATAAAGGATCATTCTAATATTTTTATTTGAAGCTTTGATACCATCTATTCCAGGATTCCAGATTTTTTTCACAATTTAAGTTAGAATAAGTATCAGTATTGTTATTAAATAAGATATGACACTGTTTCGTTTCACAAATTTGAATGACATTTTTTTTCAGTCATTGTAGAAACCAAATATTTATGATTTAAAATGATTACCCAAACATTTAACTGTAATTTTATAATATTTTATTAACCCTTTAAGTACTGGTTTTTCATTAACACTTGTGGGTTCATTATCAAGTGGCGATTTATGCTAATATCCCAGATTCATAAAGGGAATAATACAAACACAATTTAGATTTGTTCTAATGTAAATAATAATAATGAGAAAATAAATATAACAATGAAATGCCATTTGAGATGGCACCTTGTATTTTGGAGGGCTGTTCATTCCACAAAAAGTGTGAAACAGATTGTTAACCCTTAGAATGGCAGGAGACCATATTTGTCCCAACGCACATAGGTCTCGTATAAAACGCTGTAACTCCCTTATTATCATAGTGAGAAATATGTTCTAAACGGTGTTAGAAAGGGAAAACAACACGCTTTATATTCCAATCTAAAAAATAGCCACCAAAAAAGTAAAATGTACACTTTTATGTATTCAAAGTTTTGAATCGCAAATTGAAAAAAAAATTTTAAACTTCGGGAATTTTTTATAAATTATTTTTACATAGAGCGACAAAAAGTGAGATAACAGTATGTGTTTGTTATACGTTTGTATAATAAAATATGTATGTGTTTTTATTATTTTTTATTATCTGTAACTTTAGTTAGAAAAAACGTAAGATGAGCCATTTTTAAAACTTTTTTATGTTTGTGTGCAAAATTTTTATAATTAAAAAATATATGTTTATTTCAAATTATATAATTTGAAAGCGTATTTCATCACCTTTTTAAAACAGTTTTTAGTTTTTGAATGTGCTCAGAAATATTCCAAATATTTTCATTTTATTGTAAAGCGAAAATATTTTGATCAACCGAAAAAAATGCCAATTTTTTGAAGCGTTAAGGAGTGGTGGGTAGGTATATCAAAAGTTCTCTATAATAACTTGAGCGAAGAGAGAAAAATGAGCCGGAGATGGTGAAAATTTACCTCCTGATAAGTAGGCGAGGACCTACCATTAAACCCATTTTTGAGAAGAAAACGTGTACTCCAGAAACGCTTGAACATTTGAAAATTTGGTCACAAACTTTTGAAAATTTGGTCATAAACTTTTGAAGATTTGGTCACAAACTTTTTACAAATGGTCACAAACTTTTGAACATTTGCTTGAACAAATGTTGCATTTTAAAATAGATACACGCCTTTTTTAGTCATTCTAATTGGCCCACAATATTACATAATATTATTGAGGAACGATTCTGTCACCCTACAAAGGGCTTATAAAATTACCGATAAAATCTCATTGATTTAGGATTTGTTGGTAACTTTCCAACCCCCGTGTGGGGGTAAAGCAGTCACAGAGAAGCCTTTAAATGGATAAATCGCCCTCGGGCCAATCTACTCTCGGCTGCCTGTGGGGTAAACGGTTCCCACACTTGATTTATATCTGACTCATTAATCAAAGGTTTTACGGGTACCCGAGTCATCCAGCTCAGTGCCCTGTTAGATGAAAGGTTGACCCGGTTGACCCCCTCCATTAAAATAATATCATTAGAGAGGCTGTTGGCTCCTCGGACTTCAATCTTAAAAGCACCTTTATATTGGATTTTTTCAATATTTTTTCAAGCCTGGTTGAAAAGCTTCTCACTCTTTAATCAATTTCTAGTTTAATGAATTTAAGAGAACAATAGATCCAAATCTTCGTTATTTTATGTTTATTTTACGTGAATACCGCACAAGAGTACAAACTGCTCCCGTCCGGAGCCAGTGAGACTATGGCATCCCCAATTGGGGTATGTTGTCAGGCTGAAGGTAGTGGGGAGAGGAAGGAGATAGGATAGAGGAAGGTGGGGAAGTACCTGGCTATTCAGATCTGGTCACCAAACACGGCTAAAGTCATTTAAAGTAACGTTTCAATTCTTAAGAGTGGTCTTCCACCAGGGCGATACTGAGATTATCTGAGAGGATCTTTCACTCTGGAACGTGCCGCAAATATACTATATATTATTTTAAATGAATAAATTGTGAAATAGCACAAATTAATCAAATAAAATTTATTCGCCATGCCGGGATTCGATCCCGCGACCTTCGGAATGCGAGCCAATAGCCTTACCGCTGGACTAAGCCGAAGTCGTAGTATGTTAAAATCATCAACCAAATCAATCAAAATTAATATATCTTTTAATATCATCAACCTTATTTTGGTGGCGGGTATTGGTAGCGCCGCCCCGTGACCATTTATTCGATAACCAACACCCCTGCTGTAGATCGCCCGGTTCGCTACATTTGGTGAAATAGCAGGGGTGCTCGGGTTCATGGAGCGAGATTTGTCTAGGTCTTGGCATGCAAAGCGTTTGCCCACCTACCGCGTGGCGGGTCGGATCGGGAGAGACTGATTGAGAGAGACCTAACCTAGATCTCTCCAGCCGGTCTCTATCGAATCATCGTCTTACACCGCAATGGGAGGGATGCATTTATTCTTTCGTCACTCCCAGTCACATTAACCCTAGAGAATTTCCTCTCCTTTCTTTCCCTAAAAAAAACATCCCGAAAGATGACATAAGCCCTGAGGGATTATTTTTCTCAGGGCCTCCTGTGTGGAGCTAATGTAAAAAATACTTTAATACTCCGAATAGTTTTTACAATAAAAAAAGCATCTGGTGTTTCGCCATAGATAAAATAAAGCCGTACATTAACCCCTTAGGCAATTTGAGATATTCTTCACACACAACAAACAACCATTATCTTTTTGGGAGATATATCTCCCAGACTGACACGGTATCGTGAAAATTGTGCTATCTCATTTTGTAATGCGGTGAGATAGATGCTTTAAACCTTGTTAGAAATAAAGTTAGTATACCGCGCTCTCAGCTTGCATTCAAAAATTTACCATGAACGCTCTTGAAAAATTTGATATATCTTTATGAAACTACATTTATTTATATTATATTCGTCAAAGTTTGCAAAGTTTTTACCTAACATTTTAATTTTGTTTTTAAGGGTTTTATTCTATATCGAAAATGTTATCGGAGACCAATATTTCATTTACATTTTTTACTCCAAATGACTGACTGTTCGTGATTTTTCACGGGTCTACGCTCGTTTCTAATAAATAACGTTAAATTCTCCTTCAAAATAGTAATATAAATCCTTCGTTACTTGTTTGCAAACATTGATCTTTGTTTGGACACAAAATCGGGTGGAAATAACGTGTGGTTCCGTTACTTCAAAGGTAAAAAATTGAATTTCATAAATAATTCATAAAAGGTCAAGTCCTTTCTGCTAACTCCAGAATTTCTCACGCAATATGTGAAGATATTGGAGGCAACCCTAAAAAAAAAGAAAGGGAACTTTTGAAATATTCTTAATTTTTCATATTCCTCTTAGTTTTGACCAAAGTTAGTGTTTGTATTTTTATTTATTCATTTTACTCGTGAGTGTTATATACCTGCATGTTTCTTAGCAATTTCGTAAGTACAGATAATTTTAAATTCATCAAATTTGATAGAGCGCCATAGTATTCTGACCTTCGAGAGGAGACGATAGGTTATGAATTCGCACTTTTTAAAACAAATTGTGCATTATTTTGTACGTCTGTGCGACCAAATAAAGGGTTGTGGCATTAGTATTAAGTTTTCGAGGTAAATAAATATGCGAAACACCGAATCACCACACAAAGTTTTGAAAAAAAGTGAATAGTTAACCTTCATTTAACCCTTTACTTACCAAATCCATCCGTAATGCGGAACCTTCACCAAAATACGCCAACGCCATTCTTAGATTTGACGGATTATAAATCACCTTAAAAAATTTCTTCCTTTTTTAAATAACATCGTCCATTTTTTGTTTCATAAAATGCAAAAAAATAAGCAAATTATAAAAAATATTTCATGAAATACTCCGATAATAATCAGTTGAGATGAGATGATTTTATACAAAAACGGTGCCAAACAAATTTTCCAAGTATAATTCTTATTATTATTGTGTCCGGCGTAAAATCACGCGATGTTATGTTTATAGGATTTGTAAAGCTGAATTATTATTTAAAAAAATTAAATTAAAACAACCTCTGGATCATTGCCATTTAAAAACGAACGTCGTCAATTTAAAGATGATCAGAAATTAACCTTTCGAATGAACACCGTTAGTAAACTTAAAAAATTATGACATTTTCTGTACATTTTTTTTAAGTCACTGTTTTAAAAATAAAATACTTTCAGTACCACTTTATCGCTAGTCAGAACCCACAATCTACCCACAATCAAATCCAAATACTCAAATACTAGAGTTACAAACAGAATCATAACCGAAATATGTAGATATTTCTAATTATTAGAATAAAATCGTAATGCTTTATTTTATTGACGATGACAAATGTTATCTACTTTATAAAAATACAAAGCAAGAAGACTTCATATATTTGCTGTCAAATAGAGATTAATTGCTAAGAGATATATTTGAGTAGCCTACGTATTTATATTATATTTGTAAAAAATGCGTGGTTTTAATTAGTTTCGCAAAGTTTGTCAATTCGAGACTCGTGGGACTCACTAGAACCTGGTAACTCAATCAGTCAAATCTGTCAAGACCGCAAAAGGTTAAGTGGGAATAAAACAATGTGTATGTTCCTATCGAGCCAAAACCTTTCTTATTTTTATGTATATCTTTTTAAACATGTTGGTACGTGAATTTTGCTTCAATACTCTTTTTTTGTGTTTATACCTTAAAAATTACCTGCAAAATCTTCACCATAAAAATCATTTAAAATAATATAATATCAAATTCATTATAAACGTTGTTAAGGATTTATTACACTTTACACACAACATTATTTTTTCAGAAGAACGTGCACAAAATAACCGTTTCTTGAGATTTATATTTCTCCAATTCCGCTATCAAAATCGGATTTTTCTTTGCAAGTCGATTTATTCGTAAATCGGGTAGGTTTTTCTTTCTTTCTAAAAAATGTTTTTAAATTTAACTAACAACTGCTTTTCTTTTGTTTCAGATAAAGCACCAACCTACAAAGGGGATTTCTCAAGCCATAATCGATGAAAAAATATTCCGATTGTCGTCAACGTTGTGCGACAAAAACTTCCCTTACCCAGGGTATATAGCACGGTCGATCGATGAAACTCTATATCGATACGATATTAAGCGGCACTATGCGGTACCTATACGCGGTCACGGTCAGCGCTTGATTTCGAAAGCCGGTAAACAAAGGCCTCCCAATTAAGCGCGGCATCTTGAATTTCCCCGAGTTTCGGCTATCAATATATGTACAAAACTATTAATAATTTCATTATGCAAAATTACTGACTTATTAAAGAACGCATGCGGATTAACAAGGCTCATAGAATTTAAAAGACATAGAATGGGTACTGACGTTTTCAATTGAATCCTTACGAGTATGGAGAAACGTAATTCAGAAAGTTGTTAAGATTTATGGCTAAATATCACATTGATCAATAAACTCCATTTTTAGTGTCAAAATGTACATGCGGACTGCCAATGCATATTAAAGAGAGTGTGTTTCATCTTGAAATTATCAATTTATTCCTATTTTGACCTAGTTTAACGTTTAGGAATTTCGATCCACAAAGACCCACAAGTATTGCCATCGTTAGGCGATTTAGAATTTATTAAATTTTCACTATCGACACGTCCAACCATGTCGATAAATCAATAAAAAAAATCGTCATCAGTTAACCCTAGAGTGGGCGCGAGCATTTTGCCGCTCTCTGCAAAAAACGTTGATAATTCTTGAATCTATTGCGCGTTTGGGCATTTGGTAGCTGGCCCCACTACAGTTTTGAAACCGTTTCGAAAGCGCGGATTTTTTTCACCATCAAGTGTCTTCCGGTGGCAATTTGCTCACTGCGCGCCTTCTCACGTATGTAAAAATTGATATTTTTATATACGGTTTAATACATATATTTTCTCAAAAAAATCACTTATTATGAAAAATAGAAGTGATACATAAAACCAAATATAAGAATTACTTTTGAATAAGGTAGGTACTTTTAAATAAAGAAACTAATCAGTAGTCCGACACTCTTAGTTCCCCAATAAATTACAGTATTGTGGGGAAAAAAGGGTGTTGCAGATGCTCAAAATTACTGTGCAATGAACATTGTACATACTTATACGAAGACTTTTTTGCCAAAACATATCCTTTAGATTTAGAAAATATTTAATTTTGTTATTTTTTTCCGTCTTTATAAATATTATAGAAAGATAATGTAGGATAACTTAAAAAAGTAAATTAAAATGGTAATTTTTTTAAAGTCGATTTTAAACCAAAGTTCCTTAAACAAAATTCAATAAACATGTTGATTTGTCATTCCTTATTTGTGTTTTACTTAAATCCTGAGAAAATAAATTAATTAATTTGCAGTATTCCTACTTAAAATTGTCCACGAAAACAAGCGGCAAAACGCTCCCCACGTGCTCACTGACGTTTTACGGAAAGACGCGCCCACTCTAGGGCTAAGCCTATGGAATCGATATTGTAAAATCACCGATTTGGCGGTGCTAGTCCCTGAACTTAATGGGTATCCACCGTTCTAATGTGGATTGATTAGAATGATTAGCTTAGAGCCCCAGAACAACCAGCAATCGTCAGCAACGCAAATGTTTGATGACTGGTAGTATTTGAATCTCTGGTTAAATAGTGCCGATACGGTTCTCCATGGAGTTGCTAATATAGAATCAATTGACTCTGCAATAATTAACCTTGCTAGAGATATAATTGCATCACCGGATTAGAGATCTTCTCGGATACAGCGTCGTATCGCAAATCGCGCCTTTCCTGTTTACATTCTCGTACCTTTCCATTTGCACTCAAGTATAATAGTCAATACATATTAGCTGTAATTATAATTATATTTCTGAATATAAAGGTGAAGGGGAACATGACATTGTACGTGAATATGGAGAGTATCAGCCTTAACATCTCCAAGCATGCTCCAAGTATTCACCATTCACAACTATGTTGCATATTGTTTTCGTGCTCTCTCTTTCAAATACCATCACTTTAGACTTACTTAAAATCATCATTAACTCATTCTTCATACATACTTCAATCATCCTAGACACGAGAGATAGTAGATCTTCCATTCTGTTAGACATTTAAATATAATGAAATATTTTAAAAAAAACAAAGAAAAAAGGTGTTTTTTGGGTAAAAATTAATTACTGTTCTAACGTGTATTATAATTTGAATATACGCCCATCAAAATGCTTTATTAAATACTAGCTTTTACCCACGTCTTCGCTCGCATAGTATTAGTGGGAAATTACTGGCATAATTATTGGCATAATTGTTATTATTTATTTGTCTAATAGAAAATAATTACTGTTTAATAGAAAATTTCAAAATTTGAGAATGACATTTCGCAAATAAAAATTCTATTTTAGAAAATATTAAAATTATAGAAATAGAAATTTATTTTAAGTACCTAATCCCTTTATTAGTATTTTATTCATATTTGAATCCAGAGTAACCGAAAAAAATAAGAAAATTACATTTCACTTCAAACGCTATGCTTTATTGCAACGTTATGCTTTTTGTTCGGAAAATAAACATTTTTAGAGATATGTAGATATTAACTACGACGCCAAAAAAATAACTCTTTTTAATCACAACAAAGCACTCTTTTTAAGCCTAAAATTTAAAAAAAAAAACATTGTTTCCATGGTTACAATTTGTTTGACGTTTGCAATAACTCGATTTTGTTAGGGACAGAAAACGTATGATACATAATTTCATAACGCCACAGCTCATTCATAACGCCAGAACTTACCAATATATAAAGCCTTTGTTACTCGCAAATAATTTAGCTTTCGATTAGTGAAAGAATTTTTAAATTCCATTCGATATTTATTGCGTGAAAGAGTAAGGACCATCCAACCAACCATCCATGCAAACTTTCGCATTTATAATATTAATAAGATTTAATATTATTATTTAGTTAATACAATTTACCTACTCACAAATAATTGCCAAAGTTGCATCTAACATCTTGAAAAATTGAATTCTTAAAACACTAAAATTAATAAAGTAACATACATCTGGACCAGATATTTTCTATAATAACTTTTTTTAAATAACTTTTCAGATTGGTTGGGTATTTTGGTCTAAAATCCAAAATTAAGTAAATTAAAACTTTACAGGTTACTTTACTTAAGCAAAATTAAACAGGGCCGCGCAGCCGTTCCCCTTAAGCCGAGACGGTTTCGTTCATTCACGCGATCACAGTCCGTCACATTGCATACCATACTGACTTCTCAAAAAAATCAAGACAACTCCCGGCGAATGCCCTTTTAAAACTTCAGTTAAGGTATTTAAAACGACTTATTAAAGTTTTATTATTAAAACCAGTCTTTAATTTCACCAAATGTTACGAAGTCTTCGTCTTGTGTCCGGGACTAAACTACCTTTTTGTATTACAGTAATTTTTAGGTGCTTAACCTTATTTGTTGTTAGTACCAGTATAAATTAATTTTTGTCTTACTGTAATTAACATTAACAGAGAACCGCATATCGATATCCAGTGAAACGTTTCGTGACTATGTTCCAAGGGGAGATACACGCGATGATATCTAGATATGAATTTTCAACGAGCTTTTTTTAACAGTCTACGAAAATTGGACAAAAAAATTAATAAGAACGTATATAAAACTCGTAGTAGCTTACGAAATTTCTTGAGAAATATTTATCTCAAGAGTATATTTATATATAGAGATGTTCGTGGTGTAGTGGTAAATAACAACAAAAAAAAAAGAAAAAAAAAGTAATAATTATGTTTTGGTTTTAAATAAAAAAAAAACTAACAAACTTTAAGTAGCGATCACTGACTATATTTGAAGTAAAAAAAAATTATGTTTCGGTTTCCGGTCTTTTATTCCAATTATTAAAATCTAAAAAAATTATTATCTTTCACATGTCATCGCTAGTCACTCCAACTGTAACGTCGCTAGTCACTGTAGTAATCGCCTAATCCCACGCCTTAATAATTGCCTAATACCTATGGTTTTTTTAAATGTTTTAAGGTTAAAAAAATCACGCTAGCCGAAATACCATATATTTTACTTTTTTTATTAGGTCCTTTTGGAAAATAATTTTCCTCAGAGCCTACGGGAATACATCTTGAGAGATGCTGTGTCGAGGGTAATTTTAATGAAAAGAAGGATAATAAGTTCTGGGAAGGAAAGAGTTATGATTAGTCGGTTGAAATTTGGGGGTCAGTATGTCGAGTAGTGACGGACAAATAAATCCATCCCACCAATCATTAAAGCATCCCTGCGGTGCGGATTGAGAGAGTCCGGCTGGCAAGGTCAAAAAGCCTCCTTCAACTAGTCCTTCTCGATCCGACCCGCCACGTTGGTCCCTGGAGCGGCGGTTCCCATACCCGCCTCTAAAATTGAAATAAGTCTAATATTCACCGGTTAAAGCACACATATGTATGTCTTAAAGTACACATACATAGTACATATAACACTCTGCATCTATATAATTGACTGAACAAAACCCACACCGATGAAAAAAATCAACCTTATTGTATTTGACCCTTTTAAAAAAATGAGACAAAAAAATATTTTTGATCGTCTAAGGATGGGTCGATTCAAGAAATTTGAACATTTAATCAAATATTTGAAGATCTATTCAAGTTCTGTGATCATTTCAGTTTTATGGAGCAACTGACCTAAAATGAAATTATAATAAAACTTGAGTAGAACTTACACAGAATGTGAAATTTAAATTTTAAAAGTTGATGAATTGCTGAAGAAATAATCCGTCCTAAGTAATGTTTTGCAACTGAATTTAAAAGAATTTACAGTCCAATGAAAACGATAACATAATTTAATTCTTGAATTGAGGTGACGGACTATTTCTTCATCTCCGTTCATTTTAATTTATAATCTTTGTCAAACTGAGTGAACAGCTCTCATAATAAAATCTGGGATTATCTCAATTATTTTCCTCGAATACTCAGGTATAATAAAATGTCACTATCATTAATTTTTGCAAAATAAAATCTTTTTAATTAAGTCGTCTAATTTAATCTGCAGAAAACTTTATCAAACACAAACAACTCAAATAAACTTTAAGATTTCACGTTTACAAATATTATTTTACAAATAAAACTCCTTTAATAGGGAAGCATCTCAGCCTCAGCATGAAATAAATAATTATTTTATAAAAAGATCATTTCAATTTTTCCGGGAACCATTTAATGGATAATCAACACCCCTGCCGTAGGTCACCCCAAGTGGTTCGCTACGTTCGGTGACAAAGCAGGGGTGCCCGGGTTCATAGGTGAGGTTTGTCTTGGCGGCCAATACATTTGCCTACCTATGGTGGACCGGATCGAGAGAGATTGGTTGAGGGAGACCTAACATAGACATCTAAAGCCGGTCTCTCTAGACTCTAGACCTAGACCCATAGCCCTGCAACGCAGTTGGAGGGATGGATTCATACGCCCGTCACTTTTGGACACATTGACGCCCAGATTCATTCTGGATCGATCACGCGAAATAATTAAATTTGCCTCGATTGCTCGAGATTTCCCGGAAGGTCATTTTATAATTTTTTCGCCAACATTAAAAATAATCATACCTTCGAATTTTCATATGGAAACCTAAAGACTTTTTTTGGTACTATATGTATAGTCAATAAATTAACCTTTATTTACTATTTATCGCATATTTGTAGAATTTATTAAAAAAATGTTAATTTTATAATCGCGCGAATCCCGTTTGTTTTCACTTGAAACTGCCGTGAGGGATAAGTGCTTATTCGAGTCAACATATAATATTTTCAATTTCTGTATGTTGTCTGTGGTATAATTGATAGAACGCTGTATATCTATGGATAAAGGACATAATTTTATCCGTTAACAACTGATCTAAAATTATGCGGGAAAAAAAATATATATTTATTTAACATCTTTCTAAAATAGTCTGGGAAGTTCGGATTTGCGACATCCATGATCACAATAGATGAAGCATTTTAACAGATTTGTTTTAAAATAAATGGCTGGCCAAGGAAATGTTTTAAATAATTACAAATTTTTTTTTAAGAATGGTTAAGAAAATGTGGTCCATTTTTGGACTGCTATCAATTTGACGACCTCCGTAGTCCAGTGGGTAAGAGTCTTGACTCACAATCCGGAGGTCGCGGGTTCGAACCCGGCGTGCGCAAATAAATTTTATTTGATTAATTTGTGTTATTTCACAATTAATTCATTTAAAATAATATATAGTATATTTGCGGCACGTTCCAGAGTGGAAGATACTATCAGTATCGCCCTGGTGTAAGACCACCATTCAGAATTGAAAATGGCTTTAGCCGTGTTTGGTGACCAGATCTGAATAGCCAGGTACTTCGCAACCTTCCTCTTCCCCACCTCCTTCCCCTCCCCACTACCTTCAGCCTCACAACATACCCCAATTGGGGATGCCATAGTCTCACTGGCTCCAGACGGGAGCAGTTGAGATTCTTGTGCGGTATTCACTGTAAATTTTTTTTTTTTTAAATCGCAGAAAAATAAAAGTGGTCCATATTTCGATAAATAGTTCCAGTGCAGTGGTTCCTCCCCAATTTTTTTTCTCCTTCCTTTAACTAAAATAACCATCCGAACAGCATCCACCAAAGATGATATAGGCCCTGAGACAATTATTTTCCTCAGGGCCTCCTCATTTAAAGAAAATTAACTTATAAAGAAATTGCTCTTCAATATAAACGTTCAAGTTCGTGTAATTTTATTTTTTTATGTTCAATAAATGTTCCTATTTCTTGAAAACTAGATTGTTTTCATAAAAGAAAACTATTAAGGGTTAAGTTATCTTAAAAAAAAACGTCATTATATCTATTATCGGACTACTCGGGGTAGATTTTTATTATTTTCATAAGAACGATTGTTTATAGAAACATCAATTTTTGTATTTTATGAATTTTTCCTTTGTGTTCTAAGATATAAATTTTTAACTCTAGTCGTATATTTTCCATGGCATTGTAAGTGGAAAAGGCTTTCACCGGGTGGAATGATAGACCGTTAAATGTTTAACAGCGGCTGTTGTGGGGAGGCCGTCGTCAACCCCTTTTTAACGGTCCGTTAAAATACACGGTCATCGATGAACCGCATTTATATCAACGCACTATCCCCTGGTTTCCCCATCAACATCACGGATCAACAGTTACGTTTACTGTTTAACGTTAACTTTTTTGTTGTCGGTCATATTTACTTTTAACCTGGGGAATTAAAGCATAAAATATAAATAGTTACGATGAAGTTTTCAGTGGTTCTTGGGTACGTAAGGTTTAACGGTTTTCCTTATAATGAACGATAGGGGAGATTAATATTTCAATATCGTTGGGGATAATATATAACTCTACCCACTGGAGCGCTTTTTGCTACAATATGGCACTATTAAAAAAACCTCGGATATTTGGAAGTAATTAAGTAGAAGTTTACGATTTTATAATATTTTTTTTATAAATAATTAAAAAATAATAATAATAATAAATCCTACGAATATGTGATAATCGACAAAATATAGGAGAATTTATTAGCTATATAGAACTATAATCTGTTTTTATGTCTCCATTTTAGAATTCGGAAGTATGATTTTTTTTAATGTAGGCGGAAAATATTCAAAACAATCACCAAAAAATCTCGAGCAAACGCAGAAAAAAGTTATAATTTGCGCTGTCAACTCCAGTGGCTACTAAGGTTAGTCAATTGATAATGACCGGTTGGTGGCTGAGTTGGCATCGCGTTTGGGTTACACCCGGGTGTGGTGAGTTCAATTTCTCGGCTGGCTAAGTCCTCCATCCCAACACACAACATTTTCCGATTAATGAGGTGGTATTATTGGTTAATTTTTTTCAGGTTATTCGTAACCCGCGAATGTTTGTCTTTCTTTTAAAAATAAAGGAAATTTTGTTAATTTAATAAAAAAATTATCTAGTTTTGCGATTCACTTTGGGTGAGAACGTTAATTAGTCTTATGACTTATAATGCAACAATGGACTGATAGAAACAAAACAAAAAATCCGTCAAGACACAAAAATCAATAATCTAATGTAACGAAAATAAATCGCTTTGTTACACCACTATTTTACCAAAATAAACTAGATGTTTCGGAACAATAATAATAATAATAATAAAAAATAAAAATTGTCAAAAGATTTTTACGTATTCACACTTGTATGTTATTTTTTTGTAAGAGTGATTCTATTGACAAAGGGGTCACGCTGCTCTTCCATGCATTGAGAATATCTTCCTCTAATAGTCTAATGTACATAATAAATGCGTAATAAATATTTAAAAATAAATGAAATACGTATTCCAAATTCAAATAAAACAAATAATATTAAAATTCAAAATAAATAATAATCAGAAACACATGTAAATATCCCTTGCGTTTTAAATTCAATTAATTAAGATGTTTTGCGGTTGACTGTGCAGTGCAGTCAGCAACCAGTTGCCGCAGAGATTCTTGAAGCACTGCAACGATGTCAATATTCGAATAGATACGAAGAGTGGCACGTCATTTCAAAGTTTTGATGGTAAATAGCTGAAACTACCTTAAAATACATTAGTTTTATGTCTGGGGAGAAGGAGTAAATGGTCTCTTTGGCATGTACTGCCAAAGAGACCATCTACCAGAGAGCGTGTATGAGAGTCACGAGACCACTGCAATTTGTCAAACTGTCTCGGGACATACTAGCAATTTCAGATACAATCATTTTGGACAGGGTGCACTTGTTTTTGTTCTTCTTTTTTTAAATAATGAGGGACCATACACTATGTCTCCATAGTCCAAGATTGAGAGAACAAGACTACCGGTAATAATCATACGTAATTTCACTGATATGTAATCTCTTATATTGTACAACAGACGAAGCCTCGAGTAGGTATGATTAAATAGTGGTTCGATGAAAATTCTCCCGGATACAATTGGCCCGCCAAGAGTTGATAACCCGACAACAGTTGGTCCGTCGTACAATTATTGATCCTTCTGCCAATTGATCCCTCTCACAGTTGAACCCCTAAAAGATTATTTCTTCAAGTAAGTGTGCAAAGAGGATATACGGCCGTACAACCAAAGTCGATATTCTTATTTCTGCAGGCGTCTTGAGTGAAAATCCGCTTTACAAATGCTAAATGATGGTGTTACGCAAGGGCGATAATGAAGTTTCTCCCACTCTGAAATAGTATTTTAATTTAAATCAATGGTAAAAATATTTGTCTAATAGGTCATCATCATTATGTTCGTCCCCATGTCCTATTCGGGTCGGGGACCCATTGCATCGAAAAGGCTCATCCATACGTCCCTGTCTTGTGCTGATTGTTCGGCGTCCGTCCATACAGGCCCATCCTCTCCTCACACAGAGTCTGGAGTTGCCTCACCCAAATGTGTCAGGGGCGGCCCAATGGACGTCTACCCTGTGGAATAGCACTCAGTATCTTTCTCGGAATTCGGTCATCAGACATTCTTAGTACATGCCCAAGCCACCTCATTTGCGATTTTTCTATAAAGAGTAGCAGTGGTTCAATGTTTAATCATCTCGGATCGTCGAATTTGTCTAATAGGTACCGATGTGTATACACTATACACCACCGTAAAAAAATCGTGTAATATAACTTATTGTATCTGAATAAATTATTGTTAGAAAAAATATTGGGTCAACTGTTGGCGGGCCAATTGTCGCCGGATCAATTGCCAGGTCACCCCATACAAAGTGATTGAAAATAATAAATCTAAAGGTACGCCACGAAGTGAATTTGCGATTGTCGAAGAAGCAAAACTTTTAACATCAAAGCTTTTTTCAGATACAGGAAGTAACTGAATTTTACCTAATACGGCGAAAAAAAATACACGTAAATAGGTTAGCAAAGGCTTATTGTACCAGGTGCTTGGCATATCGTACGGGGTATAACGTTAGCGTTCCGTATATTTTAAGGGCGACCATAAAAGTACCTACGCAATATTTCAAGGGTTGCCATTATTTTTCCACCCTGACTTTTTATTACTCTTCGTTTTTAAAACGTGTGAGTTAAAAACATGTTAACCTTGGGAGTAAAGTTATTACGTGAACTAAAAACGCGGTAACCCCGTGGGATAAGTTATTTCTTGGAGTAAAAACACTGTGACTTCAAGCGAAGGGTTGTTTTGCATGCTAGTAACATAGGGGCGAGCTACTAAAATTATGGTTACCGTGGGGATAACGTTATGCACGTACTCTTATCTATAAAAACATGTACTATCACCCGTATTTAAGTATAATTTTGTACGTACAAAATAAAACACAGTTATAGTGCAAGCCGTAGATTTATTATGGTTCGTTTTCTTGATGCTAAGAAAAGATTTTGCAAGATTATGAAAACCCGTGAATTTTGTAGACGAAGGTAATAATGGTAATAAAAATATATCATAAAGTACCTATTACAATTTGGGAGGCGGTTATAGGTTACGCCGCACCGCCCAGGAACCCATTTATTGGATAACCAACACCCCTACCATAGGGTCGCTCCAAATGGATGGCTACGTTTGATTGTTTGGGTGAGTTTTTTCTACGTCTTGGCAGCGGATTCGTTTGAGCACCTACAGCGTGGCGGGCCGGATTCGGAGAGAATGTTTTAGTGAGGCCATTTGACCTATACCAGCAGGACGATCTCGACCCGTTGCCTTGCACCGCAGTAGGAGAGATGGATTCATACATCCGTCACATATATCGACCAAAGATACACAAGATTCATACCTTTTTACTTCCCAGAATTTCTTCTCCATAGTTTTCAGTAAAAATACCGTACACACAGCATCCATCGTTGGGGATGCTGTGTGTAGGATGCTGTGTGTAGCATCCCCAACGATGGATGCTGTGTGTAGGGTCCATAGACCCAGATAAATTATTTTCCTCGAAGCCTCCTGTGTACAGATAATGTAAAAAAAAACTTTTATCAATCCTCTCTTAGTTCCTGCCTCACTTCCATACATCAGGGCAGGGTATATTTATACCAGGGTAGGGATTTCTTCCTAAGGGCCTCCTGTGTAGAGCTAAAAATATATTTAAAAATAAAATTATAAAAATAAAACACAAACACTTTGTATTTAACCACGAATTTATTATTGCATATATCGACCGGTTTCACTTCGACCAAGCTTCTTCAGGATATAAATAATAACTAAATGCTAAGACAGAGTTATGGCTAATATATAAGAGTGACAGAGGGAGAAAGAACAAAATTAGAGGGAGACAAAGTATTTGACATAGGTAAAGTGGATAATCAAGCAGTGGGAGGGAGACAACAATACAATAATCAATTACTGGGAGGGAAACATCAATACACATCATAATCACAAGTTAATGAACAAACAACAGTTAACTGTAATCTATGAGATATTAAAAAGTTTTGTTGTATTTTACATTAACTAAAGGACAATATTTCGATATATGATAATATTAATAATGAATCACGCTACAACACATAAATAATATCATGGGTTAGGATGGATTGCGGGAAATAAGTTAAAAATAGGACTATAGGGTGTATTTTTTTGATTTGATAAGTTAATTTGATTATTAAGTAAGTATTCTGACATATTTGTATTTAAAGATTTCCTAATTTCTAAAGCTTCTAAGTTATCTAGTTTTATACCTATACTATTTTTATGTAAGATATGTCACCGTTGGTAGCTGATATATTTATGGATAACCTAGAAAATAACATTTTTTCTTACAAATCCCCTCTCCTCAAAAACGTGCTAGTATGGAAAAGATACGTAGACGATGTGCTTTGCATTTGGTCAGGTACGGATCGACAATTAAATTCCTTCCTCCAGCTTTTAAATTCATTTCACACTCAAATACAATTCACCTTAGAAATAGGTATTAATGCTTCTTTAAATTTTCTGGACCTTACAATCACTTTGTTAAATAATAGACTTGATTTCAACATATACCGCAAACCAACATACACAGACATAACCATCCACAACACATCCAATCATCCAATCTCCCACAAACACTCGGCTTTTCATTCAATGGTTCACAGATTAGTTTCTGTGCCATTGACTGACAGTAATTTTTCAAAAGAATTATCTCTTATTCAGCAAATAGCGATAAACAATGGCTATGATCCGGATTTAGTTAATAAAATACTTAATAAAAAACTAAAACAAATAGCTACAAATAAATTCCTGTATAAAAGCACCCCGGATAACAATAACGATACACTAAATTACCATTGGCGTAGGATTTTATTTATAAATAACTTTTCTAACCTAAGTGTTAAGAACATTCCTTTCGATATAAAACCGGCTTTCTACACAAATAATAACCTCGCCAAATTGTTAATTAATACTAAGGACAAAGAAGATAAGTTAAGCTTCTCCGGTATTTATAAACTTAGCTGCAGTGATTGTCCTGCGTTCTATATTGGCAAAACAGCACGTAATGTCAACATTAGAGTAAAAGAACATTTACGCTGCTTAAATGGAAAAGGTTTCTCTGAGCTCGCAAACCACTTGATCTCAACAGATCACACATTTAATAAAATTTCAGGAACTCGCATCTTACATAAAAATAGTATAGGTATAAAACTAGATAACTTAGAAGCTTTAGAAATTAGGAAATCTTTAAATACAAATATGTCAGAATACTTACTTAATAATCAAATTAACTTATCAAATCAAAAAAATACACCCTATAGTCCTATTTTTAACTTATTTCCCGCAATCCATCCTAACCCATGATATTATTTATGTGTTGTAGCGTGATTCATTATTAATATTATCATATATCGAAATATTGTCCTTTAGTTAATGTAAAATACAACAAACTTTTTAATATCTCATAGATTACAGTTAACTGTTGTTTGTTCATTTACTTGTGATTATGATGTGTATTGATGTTTCCCTCCCAGTAATTGATTATTGTATTGTTGTCTCCCTCCCACTGCTTGATTATCCACTTTACCTATGTCAAATACTTTGTCTCCCTCTAATTTTGTTCTTTCTCCCTCTGTCACTCTTATATATTAGCCATAACTCTGTCTTAGCATTTAGTTATTATTTATATCCTGAAGAAGCTTGGTCGAAGTGAAACCGGTCGATATATGCAATAATAAATTCGTGGTTAAATACAAAGTGTTTGTGTTTTATTTTTATAATATAATGTCTAACCACAAAGTAATTGCTTCCTATGAAAAAAAAATATATATTTGTAAAAATTCAGTATCTAATTCTGTACTCAACATTTTTTGGTAGTAAACTACTGCGTTTGCTAGTGTTCTCAAAATCTATATATATAAAAATCAAACATACCTATGCTTATATGTATTTATACGAGATGTCTACGCGTTGCTAAACCATTCATCCGATTGCTATGAAACTTAAGGGATTTGATGTGATCCGCGATGGTTTCTACATAATCTAGTGAGCTCTGGCTTTATGAAATTTGTATAACAAAAATTAAAATAGGTGGCACGCGAGCTGTTTGAAAACTGAATGTATGGAAGTGGGAGAGGGGAAGGGAACTCGGGAAGGGGGCTTGCTCCAACGGGGGAAGCGGGAGAGGGGAGTGGGAAGAGGAAAGGCTTGGTTGGAACGCATGAGGGGAAGGGTATGCGGGAGAAGAAGGGAGGTGGAAGGGGAGGTGGAAGGGAGACGGGACGAATAGGAAAGGACACGCAGGGAGAAACAATTTCTTTATTAAGTGGCATTGCAACGCTTGCCGGGAACTCGCTAGTAGATAATAAAACATTGCCCGACGGGGGGGGTAGTCATTGATGAGTTCCGTAATGCAATTTGCCTTCATTAACTATTCATGAAATTTCTCTCTGCTTGTTTATATATATTACAAGTTGCTCTCATAATAACATTGTCTGGAGCAATCTACGGTGGAATTATCGTTTAGGGAAGAATCTTTCCCAAACCTATTACCTTAGTTGTGGAAAAATATGTAAATTATTTTTAATAATATCGGCTGGATAAAAGATCGCATTTTTCTACGATTATTCCTCTATTTGCAAGTCGCACTAGATTCTGGAAAAAACGTATCTATTCTTTTTATATATCTCGTAATACTTGTAAGTAAATAATATAAGTACTTGCATACTGCTTTCTAACTCCGTATGCATGGACATTGGACGGTCTAGAGACGTTCAAATAAATTAAGCTTCGTTCAATAAAATAAAGTCTTGACGTGTGCGGTGAAGGAGGAAACCATATGTTTCCTTATAACGCCGCGCGCGCCGTTGAGAAAGTGATGGGGTCCCCTCCAATGTCTCGTAATGGTTTTTAGCTAATAAAGTAACATGAAATAGATGGTAACCGCCGAATAGATAACACGCCTGTATTTGTGAATCTTAAATGTAAATTAAAGCAAATTTGAGTTCATTGCACCAGAGTTACGCAGGTCGCAAAGACAACTGAAATTAATATTTTTGTTGATACCACAATAGTGCCCTCAGCGCCCTTGAGGTGATTTTTCACAAAAACGGCGCTCTATAAATTATCCAATTATTATTATTATTATTATTATTAATAAATAAAAGTATATAGTTCTTGTACGTACCATAGTCCACTGAAGAATTCGATGAATACCTATACAATATTATATTTATAAAAATCTCCTCCCAACCATTTTTTCATGGTGGGTTTGCGATTTTCTTCTCGTTCATGGAATTTCTTGTACACGAAATTTCAGAATCGAAAGTCGCTATTTTAGATTAAGTCCATGATTTGATTATATTTTCGAGAGAGGTCGCGTTGTCAACAAATAGCGCTTTGCATATTTCTAGGTAGCTCTGAGATTTCTTCCAGCAGGCTGGAAGCCAGGTAGAATGTGTTGAAAAAACCCTTCCGAATTTAGTTTTTCCTTTGTGATTTCGAATTCAATTTCAATTTGGCATGCGTTGTTTTTACGAAAAAACACTAAATTATTAACTAAGCTTTCGTAGATGTAGGAATCGTGTCAATTTATTTATATGTAAAAGAAAAGAAATTTTTTATGAAGATCGGGTAAAATACCAATGGTTTTTACTTATTTTTCAGTAGAAACCTGTCCAAGATCATCTGCCGCAAGATATTTCCATATCCACCCAATGTAAAAAGCGAGCGTTGTGTGTTTAACTTTCATCATTCTTGAAACACTAAACTAACGACCATAATTCTAGGTGTTGTGATTTTAAGTCAGTTAACTAATATTTCCACATGATGTAAATTAGTGTAGCCAATAGGCAAAAGGCGTATAATGGTGACAAAAGATTACTTTAGGCGACTTTAAAATATAGATATGGCTAAAAATACATGCGATAAAATATCAAATGAAACTTCAATACGACTCAAAAATAAACATGTGTTCGGATGCTAACTAGGCAACATTTACATATAAGATGAACGTTTGTGCGTCCGTTTCATACAATTTTAATTTTTGATTTGAGATCAAAATACCCAACCAAACTAAAAAAATATTTTTCTAATCAAAAGGTTAATCAAATATAATATATAGTACGGATATGAGTTACTTTATTTATTTTTGCTTTACATTAAGATATAGGCCATAAGATTTTAAAGTTTCATGATTTTAGAGGCAATTATTTGTGAATAAATGAGTATTTTTGTTTCATCGGGTATTTTGATCTTAAATTCAAAATTAGATTCGTATGAAACGGGCCGCGCAAAAGTTTCTAAAAGTTTAAGCATGAAATTATCTTAATACTCTGTCCAAGTGTTAAACCGATTTCATTTTCATCTCGATTTTGATTTTGCTCTCCTGAAAAGTTGTCAGCAGATATAACCCTTTGCAATATCATTACCGCGTTACACGGATCACATAAGTTCACTGATAAAAAAAATGAAGATTTTATATCTAAAATCTTATATTTATTGGGTTGTAGATATTAACATAATGATAGGACATCACTACATTGTTTAATTTAACGATTTATAATTTTGATAATTTATATGTCACTATTTAAGAATACGTCGACAGTGAAGTGTTAGTTTAACAAGAAGTGCAGTATAAGTGTTGAATCAGTGAGCTGTGTCCGCGAGTGAAGTGTCCTTATCGCGATACCGAAGAAAGTGTTCGGCGCCGGGGGCGGGGGCGGGCGCGCCGCCCCCTCGGCCATGGGCTGCGGAGGATGCGGCTGCATGTCGCTGGGCGGCGCGCGGCGCTCCCTGTCCTTGGGCGAGGACACCTCGTCCTGCCGGTCCTCCGAGCTGGAGCAGGGCGAGCCCAAGCCAAGGGCGGCGCCCTTCCTGGCACGCAAGGCGGCTGCCGAGGGCGGGGGGCTGTTCGGCATATTCAGCCCCAGGAACCTGCTCAAGTACTGGAGGAAGGATGACCTCAGTATGACAAAGGTGGAAAGAAGTAAGTACATATTTTTTTCTTGTTGAATGACAACCAATCCATGGATGAGGATTTTCTACGTCTTGGTGGGGGATGCGTCTGCCTACCTACTGTCAGGTGGACCGGAGAGAGGCCGGTTGAGGGAGGCGTTTTGACCTTTCCGAAGAGACTCTCTCTCTCTCCTTGCAACGTAGTTGGAGGGTTGGATTCACACATCCGTTACTCCTGGATACACTAACCCCCAAATTCCTGCTCACCCTTCTTATCTTTTTTCCTTTAGAGAGATTTTTTACCTTCCTTTCCTTTAAAATACCCTCCATACAGCATCCCCAAAGATATAATAATATAATATAATATATATCTTTATTCAACAAAATTTGCAAGATTTATAACAAAAAAAAGAAACGTACATATTCAGCGTTAATATTTACAATGGTTTATGTTAAGTACAAAAGATTAGCAACAGAAGATAAATAATATAAATATGAACAGAAGGTACCTACTTGAAGAATAGAAAATAGTTATAAATTATGGTTTTTCGTAATCCACCTCACTAGGCTAGCCTTTATTGAGGCAGTAATTTTTAAGTCAATTTATATTCCATATTAACATACCTACACTTATATTAAAATATAATCATACAAAAGATTGGTTGCATTAACAATAAATTTTGAATAATAACAATCAGTACATTGGTTTAGTTACGAATTTGGGTGAGCGCGCCGGTAAAGGCCCTATCATTATTTTTTATCCAAATTTTTATGTTATTTTTGAAATTTTTTTGTGAATCACATTTTTTTACTCTATATGGAAGAATGTTATAAAGTCTTGATGCAAGGTATCTGAAGCTTCGTTGACCAAAAGTAGTATGCGTTATGGGAATTTGAAGTAAGTCTCTGTTATTGTTTCGTGTATAGCGTGTATTTAATCTTTTTTCATAGTATTTATGTATATTTGTGTACAGATGATTGAGGATTGTTTTTGCGTATATCTGCCGAACGTCAAACACATTCATAATATTAAAGATAAAATTCGAGTCTGTAATTAGAGGTAGTCTAAGGATTATTTTTATAATGGTTTTCTGTGCCTTAATGATTGGGTCTAGTGCAGATGCAGTGCCACCTCCCCATGCTATGATGCCATACTCAATAATAGATTGACAGACTGCAAAATAAATCATTTTCAAGTGTTTTAAGTCGAGAAAATTTCGTATTGTTCTGAAAAAATGCATTGTTTTTCTTATTTTGTTTGCAACTATTTGAGAGTGAAGATTCCATTTGAGATATGGATCAATGGTGAGGCCGAGGTATTTCATCTGTGTAGTGCGCTCAATGTAAGGACACTGGCAATATTCATTGGAATTTAAACATGTGTGTATTCTAATAGAGGCATCATCGTGAGGTTGTCCTGTAATATTTATGCTTGATGTGACGTATTTAGTTTTCTCGGTGTTCAGTGTGAGTGTATTCGAATCTAACCACTTTTTTATAATGCTTATATACGTTTCAGCTTTTTCGTAGACAGCTTGCCAAGTGTCAGCTTCAAAGAGTATGACAGTGTCATCGGCAAAACTAACAATTTTCCCCTGAATATTAATGTTGCATAATTCGTTAATGTACAAAAGGAACAAAGATGGTCCTAATATGCTACCCTGAGGAATCCCATAGTTAGAGGAGAACTGATCGCTAAGTGTTTTATTTACTTGAACTTGTTGCTTGCGATTGTTAAGGTAGCTTTTAAAAAAGTTAAGTTCGTTACCTGTAATACCGATTTTTATAAGTTTGTTTATTAATTTACTGTGTGATATTGTATCAAAGGCTTTGGAGAGGTCTAGAAAGATTGAAATACATTTTTTTCTTTTATAGGTTATGAAATAGACCCTTAGGGAAATTATTTTCCTAAGGTCCTCTTTGTGTAACTAATATAAAATATATATTATGGTACTTTTATCTAGTTGGCTTGCCGATTGCTTCTGTTTTGGTTTATTAACTTATTTTGTTTAGTATTATTTTTAATTGATAAACTAACGTTTAAACAAGATTTTTATGCATAGCACAAAGGGTAGATAACAAATATTATAATCAAAAATTGTCAGCCTGAAACAATCAGAGGGACACGGGTTCAATTCCCGTTGGCGGCCAGTATCTTTTCTCGGAAGATTTTTTCAATGAAGATGAGTGTTTTAGGCTGATAATTATTGATTATAATATTTGTTATTTTGTTTACATTACTCTATTTAATCATCTCCTGAAATAGTTTTTACATATGAAATATATGAGATATTATGTAGAAGTGATTGAAAAAAAAAACAAATATCTATACAAATAAAATACAAAATATGTTTTCTTGGGAATATATGAGTATATGAGATGTCTATGTATTGTTATATTAACATAGGAAATGTTTTAAACTTTCAAAATACCTTATAAACCTCCGCGAAGGTCTCTATATTATTAAAACCGTGTGTCAAGTGTCAATACATCTGAAAAGTTTTTAATCATTAAAAAAACTCTTGCGAAACTGTCAAAAATGTGAAAATGTGAGAATGACATTTTACGAAACAATGATTGTGAAATCAACATTTAATTTTCGAAACTATTTAATTTAATGAATTTATTTGAAGTACTCGCGTAATATTTTTAATCGAATCAAGAGTGGAAAATACTCTCAGTATCGCCCTGGTGAAGACCACCATTTAGAATTGAAACGTTGCTTGAAATGGCTTAAGCCGTGTTTGGTGACCAGATCTGAATAGACAGGTACTTCCCCACCCTCCTCTTCCCAATCTCCTTCCCCTCCCCACTACCTTAAGCCTCACAACATATCCCAATTGGGGATGCCATTGTCTCACTGGCTCCAGACGGGATCAGTTGGGACTCTTGTGCGGTATTCATATAACAAAATAAATAAAAATGTATAGATTGTTTTTTAAATAGGTTCCTATGCTAGGTACGAAATTCGATTGATCGATTTTCGAATAAACTCTTTAAGTAAATAACAGATTATTTTCGGTATGTATGTACGTGTGTTTAAATAGGTTCCTATGCTAGGTACGAAATTCGATTGATCGATTTTCGAATAAACTCTTTAAGTAAATAACAGATTATTTTCGGTATGTATGTACGTGTGTTTAATAATATAATGCATTTTTTATTTATAAATCTAATAATACTCGGGAACGCGTAAGGGGAACGGAAGGGTAGGCGGAACGGGAACGGGACGAATGGGAAAAGACACGCAGGGAGAAACCATTTCTTTGTTAGTGGCATTGCAACGCATGCCGGGAACTCGCTAGTTAAGAATAAATATATAAGGTGGATAAATTAAAAGAATCTTATATAAATAATAAAACCTTTAGTCTATTCAAAATTTAGTTAATTTTTTTATTGCTACAGAGCAATCTCGATGAGTTCCAAAACACAATTTTGGACGGGAAATTTACATTTAACATTTTGATTAATCAAACGAGAAAGTACACATAAGCACATACCTAAGGAAAGAATTTACAGAATGGTGCTTATCCATATAGTTGTATGATTTAGATAAAATAAATTATGAATGATTATCAAAAAAAGAGAGAAAAATAGAAACACGAAATACGAAACGTGACAAAAAAAACATGCATCCATTTGTATCTGCAACTTCTTAACAATATTCACGAAACCATCGTGGAATTTTTTAGAAAATTGTGAACGGCATAAAAAATCTTATATATTATTGTCCTCAACATAATTCTTGCTATTATTCCAAATAAAATAGAGATTTAAAGAAATGATTTTCAAGGTGTTTGAAATCACTGATCATCGATCAACAACCTCTAGGAGAAATCGGAATGTTAAAAAAATTATTGCAAATCATCAACATCAAAATTTCTAACAAGTTACGTGGTAGTTATTGTGTTAAAATCTGCATGATATCCAAATTTTGTAGCTTGTACTCAACGAGACGTCTGCCTAACTTAACCGCTGTATAAAAATAAGTTCATCCAGATATTTCGGGATTCCAACACAGAGTGTGATAAAGCTTACCAGACCGGTGATAAACGAGTAGCGTTAGTTACGTTATAAAAACATCGGGAAATCTCCCAAAGGAAAGCTTTCTTCCCGCTAAGGCGCTTTATTTCAAAAACAATAGCCGGGAAAAACATCAATCATCTAATGAAAAAGCTTTGTTGTTGCATTCAACAATGGCCTTACGACCGATGAAGCTTAACATATCCCATCAGAAAGCTCCTAAAAGGCTCGCCATAAAGTTCACAACGTTGGCAGAATTTGCTAACACCCGATCTATTACAGTTTAGTGCTTAGGCGCTGGATGAATCAAGAGAATCACCTTTCTTTTTTCGATAGCTCAAAAATAATTAATAATGAAAGGTAGATACCTGCAGGTGGGGCTTTTCAAGGATCAATGGAATTGATTATTTGTCTTTTTTTTACATTAGCTCCACACAGGAGGCCCTGAGAAAAATAATTCCCCTCAGTGCCTATGTCATATTTAAGGATGCGACGTAGAGGGTCTTTTTAGGAGAGGAAAGAGATAAGTTTTGGGAAGGAAAAGGTTATGAGGGGTGGGAAGGAATCAGGGGGTTAGTGTGGCTTGGAGATACGTATGAATCTATCCCTCCCACTGCAGTGCAAGGTGATGTTTAGAAAGAATCCTGCTGGAGAGGTCAAAAAGTCTCCCTCAACTATTCTCTCCCAGTCCAGCCTAACTCGCAGCTGGTGGGCATTCGCATCCGCCGCCAAAATCCAGAAAAACCTAACCCCATGGTTCCGGGCAACCCTGCTAAGTCACTAAACGTCACCACTTACGGTGACCCATGGCAAAAGGCGACCCAGGGCGGTGATACACATACCAGCCTTCCAAATTCGGTTAAGAATTGCGCTTTAAGTCTAATGGTTAATTGCGTAATTTATACGAATTGGATTGCTTGATACGTCCATGATTACCGACGCAACGACTGACTAAAATTGAGGCGTGGTAGGGGAAAGGAGTACCTACAATTGTTAAGTTATTATTTAGCCATTTTTTTTTGAAAAGTCTTATTTTCTATTTACATTTGTTACTTAATTTTTTATGCTACGGATTTTGACACATCCGTGTCATTCTCTAGCAAACTTAAAACTACCTAAAAAATTCTATGCAAGTACAAAACTATTAGATGTAATTGGGTTCAAAAAATTTAAAAAAATTAAGTGAAGAGTGTTCATAGAAATTAAAACTTTTCAAAACAAAATGTCTAGAAATTATTACATAGTTATTGCCCAAGAAATACAAAAAAATTATTATTATTATTATGATGCCAAATTTTTACTATTTTTACTATCCTGTATCACATTTGTCAGAATTTGTCCTGGTTTTACCCTCAAATATTAAAGCAGTGTCGTCTGCGAAACTAACAATGTTACCTGTAATATCCAAACTACACAAATCATTAATGTTGATTAAAAACAATATTGGTCCAAGTACACTTCCTTGCGGAAACCCAAAAGAGATATGTTTGCTTTTATCATAAACACAAAACTATTAATTTCGACCATGGAAAAATGATTTGCTAGGTTGGCGCAAACACTAATTAAACTTCGTTTTAGAAGGGCAGGAATTAAAGCACTTTACCTTCAACTTGCCAACCATCATTTTCCTAAACGTAGATTCTGATGGTAAAACGTTTTGTACACACAAACTCAAGGAAAATGATGTTTATTTTTTATTTGGTGAGGGTGTTGTAATCGATTTACTCTGAAATCGGTGACCATGCTTGCCTGTTCCACTATTCCTGCCTTAGTTAACCTTCGTGCACTCGCGCCCAACGGCATAATACGTATACTCGCGCACGGTGTATCAGACCGAGATTTTATCTCGTCTGTATTATTTTAATTATATACTTTTTAAGCATTATTGCTATTTATTATATAGAAGGGGGTATAATTGAAATAAGAAAAAAATAAAAATATTAAAACGTTTACTTTATTTGGTAGAAAGAGACTTTTAACTCACTCTCTTAAAAAAAAGGTAATACTTTAATAAAAAAAATAAGCCTTTTATATGGTAATTTAAAAAAAAACAACGAATTATTTATTTTTCGATCTGAGAGAACAATATTCAAGTATAGGAAAGTAAAGGGTTCTTTCAAGGTGCCAACGCTAACAACGCTCGGTTAATAGGATATTTTTTAGTTCAAGTCAAAATCAAACAATGTTTGGATACTGTCATCTCAGGAAAGCTTTACAACCTTTGTCGTTTAGCTAACGTATGTTACAACCTTGATGTAAGTACCAAAAGTTCTAAGTTTTATTTTATAGTACTGTAAATTCTCATACACATACGTTGGGTGAGGACTACTGTGAATAAGTCAATTTTTTTAAATTTTAAGTCACCTCCGACACAAAAAAAGAGCTGATGACCTTGAGACGCCTGAACAGATTTTCATGAATTGTTGCTAAGAACCACTTCGATTACGTCAGCTTTCAAACAAAAAAAATCCGCATCATAATCGGTTAATCCGTTTAGGAGCTACGATGTAATAGATCGACAGACAGACACACAATCACGTCAAACTTATAACACCGCTCTTTGCATCGGGGGTTAAAAAGTCTAATATAAAATGGAAATAATGTAATCTCAATCCCTACCCGTACCCAAGTTGATGGTCACAGTAAACTAGAAATTGATTCGATCTACTAAATGTCGGCATTTCCAATTCGGTAGGAATTAAGACTAATTTCAGGAAATGCTTTTTCAAAGAGGAAAACAAAACGTTGTTCGAAAATGCTCCTAATTACTCCTGAATGGTGGAAAACACCCGATAGGAAAGGTTGATAATAAATAACCCGCAAGAATGTAGCGGTAGGCACGGCAGGCAGATTCAAGGCGACGGCGACGCCGACGTTTTAAAGGTTATCTGTAAAAGAAACAGTTTTAATAGAAAGTGGGATGTAAAAAGCGAATTCTGGCTACAAGGTGTTTTTATTGCTGTACCGGATTGTCACCGCTAACTTTTTCCAATTTATTTAAGAATTTACTAGTTTTCTTACTTGATAAAAGTCTGATAGGATGGGTTGCATATATCCTGCTGTAAAACCCCGTACAATCACGATTTTATTTCTTAAGGGGTCTAAAAATGATATGTAAAGTTTTAAATTTGAAATTTGGAAGGCGGGTATGGTACAGCCGCCCCGGGAATCATTTATTGGATAACCAACACCTCTGCCATAGGTCACTCCAAGTGATTTGATACATTTGGTGACTTAGCGGGATACCAGGTTCATGGAGTGAGGTTTGTCCGGGATGTCTGTCTTGGATGCGGATGCATCTTCCCACCAGCTGCCTGGCAGGAAGGATCGGGAGAGAATGGTCGAGGGAGTCCCTTTGACTTCTCCAGCCATACTCTCGGAACATCGCCTTGCACCGCAGTGGAATTCCTATGTTCGTCGCTCCTGGACACACTGAGCCCCAGATTTCTACCCACCCCTAATACCCTTTTCTTTCCCAGAACTTGCTCTCATTCCTTTCCTGAAAAGACCCTCCACACTGCTGAAAGATGACATAGGCCCTGAGGGAATTATTCTCCTCAGGGCCCCTGTGTGGAGCTAATATAAAAAAAAGGTAAGGAGTATGGACCACCACAACCTAATTGACAATGCAATGAAAAAAAAGAGTTATTAAAAAATGCCATAGCATGATAATCCAGAAAGTAAAGAAAACGATTCGCCTCTTGTTCGCTTCTGTCTCCAGAGAACAAATGTCAATTTACCTTCAATTTACGTATGCAAACTTGCCCCCCCTCATTTCGCTTTCGGCATTCTGCTCACATTTTATTGAGGATAAGGAGTAAGTCACCTATTCATCACGTCGCCCTTGAATCTCTTCATCTTCCACTATCCTTCCATTCACTCACGTCATGATGATAAGATTTAAAGGAAATTCTCCTTTTATAACGTGAAATAAAAAAATAAAAAATACGAGCGTCAATAAAATCAATCAAATTTAATTTATTCTAATATTCTGTTTTTCACTAACACTTATGAATGACTGTCACATCATCAAACATACAAATTCGTAATGTTATTCCTGCGTGAAATTATTCAAGTTCAATGAACTCAATTTTGCAATGAATTTAAGTGTTGTTTTTAAAATTGGAACTGATTGTTTGAAGAATAGTTCAGACGAGCGATAAAATAAGTATTATCAGATAATTATTTTAATTTAATTAAAACATTTATAATTCACTTGAAATGTGTATATCTTCTATTTAATTTTTTGACAGATTTTATGATTTTTAGAATTTACGAACTGTAACTATATTGTGAAGAAAATTCCTGAGGCAAATAATATATCATAATTTACTTTCAGCTTCATAAAACCTACATCCTACTAATATTATAAATGCGAAAGTTTGTATGGATGTATGGATGGATGTATGGATGTTTGTTACTCTTTGACGCAAAAAATACTGAATGGATTTTAATGAAACTTTACAGTATTATAGCTAATACATCAGAATAGGCTATAACTTAGAGCTCTGGCATTATGAAATTTGAATAAAATTATACGTTTATTGTCCAGGTTGTTGGGGGAGGGTAAGGGGGGGAGGGGGTTAGTGGGGGCGTGGATGAGGGAAGGGGGGGGGTTTGGGAGGGGGAGGGATTGGGGGGGGGGCAGTGGCGCGTGCGAAGCCGGGGGCAAAAGCTAGTGTATAATATTCCGTAATTTTTATTGTGAAAAATCAATTCGATATTCGATTTCGAAAATGACACAATTCTATAATTTATATCATAACATTATATCATAGGTAGGTAAGTACCTTATCGCGGCACTGCTGAAAACCAGCTGCATTCCAGGTGAAATCCTGAATTGTAGCTGAGCAGTGACCTTTTCATAAATGAACTCAATGATAAAAAACTAAATGTAGGTATGATACTGTAAAAAATCTATTAACGAATAAACGTTTTTATTATTATTCTTTATTATCTAAATTCTTCACACAATCAGTTCCAATTTCGAAAATTACCCAATTGAAATAAAATTTGAGTTCATTGAACCGGAGTTATTCAGGACAGATTCCGAAATTAGTGTTTTTAAAGATGTCTTGTTTTTTATCTAAACTCACAGAGTGCAAAAAATATGATTTGCTATCTTATTAGTATTTACACACTTTATGGCTAATATTTTCTATTATTAATTGTTTCTACTTACGCATTCAACTTTTTATAAACTAAACGTCGTGCACATTTGCTTAAATCGGTAACATTAAATATATTTATGTCAGTAAAACTATAAAACTTTTTCTTCCAATTGAAATCGAAAAATGTCGCTTGTGCTCTGAAAACTAACAAAATTAATTTATTTAATTACCTGGCGCAAGTCCTTTTATTTCGTTGTGTTAAAATCGAGCCCTAATTTTTTTTAATGGCGGCGAAATTCAATTTAATAAAAGCTTTCCTCTTAGAAAAGCTTCTTAGCGTTAGAGCTCGAGGTTTGCTTTATGAGACGCTTATAAGATTAGGAACTGCACTTTGGGCTTGCTTTGCGGAAAATTGAGGTTCGCAAGGTATTGAAACTTGGTCGCTTTTCTGGGAAAAAGATGTAAAAAGTTTAATATGAAAAATCTAATTATTATTTTGGATGGTTCGGGCCCAAAAGTGAAGATAAAATATCCAAGATATTTTTAGCACAAGTCCTCAATATTTCCGCTAAAACTCTATTGTTTTTCGCTACCATTTCACGCATTTTTTTAGACTCAGACAAAAGTACATAATATTACACAATTTTACTTAATAAGTAAATAAATATATTTTTTAAATACTCCATGATCCATTTTTAATGTAGTTTATAGTTTCGTTTAATTTGTTCATTTGTGTTTATAACAAAGAAAATTTTAAATCATTCGTTGTTTGTGCCTTCTTTAATTTTACCTGCAAATTTAATACGATAATCTTAAAGGCCTCCGTGGTCAAAGGTAAGGCCCTTGAATTGTGTTATTTCACAATTAATTCATTAAAAATATTATATACTATATTTTTGGCACGTTCCACAGTGAAAGGTACTCTTAGTATTAGACCACCAATGAGAATTTAAACGTTGCTTGAAATGGCTTTGTCCTGTTTGGTAACCAGATCTGAATAGCTAACTTCCTCCTCCCTATCTCCATCCCCTAACTTTTACCTTCAACCTCTCAATATTTCCCAATTGGGAATGCCATAGTATCTCTATTACATTTACCTACTTGTTCTTAAATCATGCCTAATCGCCACATTACTTACCAAAACCCAACCGCCTACAATTTATCAGACTTAATGTATGCTTAAATATTTGACTGTGGTCGGAATCTGGTTACTTAATCTCTTATTGAAAGTTTCTCCACAAAGTCACATAAATTTTGTTAAAAGTTTCCGGGTGATAAAAGTTTTCTGTGATACATTATACAAATTACTATATAATTATACCAAGCCCAATATTACACAAGACAATATTATGTTTGTAAGTATTAACATAGGAAATTGAAGAGTCATCATTATCTTGTGAGGGTAGAGTTTGAGTGTTGGTTAGTTTATTTTAAAAACAACACGTCGGAAAGTGAAACCCAGCGTACAAAGTTAAGGGTTTTTGCTAAGTGGGTCACTTTTATACCCCCGTTGTAGTTCTACGTGAGTTCTTAATTCGATTTTAAGGGCAAGGGCTCTACGCATGAAAGATGATAGTGTTATTTCTTACATTGTTTTTAAGTTCTTAAGTTCGTTACAAAATCAACCGGTGTTTTGTTGTTGTAAGGTAAACATTCAAAACTAGTGTGGTTTAAGTAATATGTAAATTTTAGTAGTATCAATAGAGGTCAGTTATGTATTTTCTGTCTGTTTTTTTTTGTCTAATGTATGAACGGTTACGGAAATAGCCGATGATACACAGTAGACAAACACGGGATCCCGCAGTGTTCGGATTCTCCGGCTTCAAAATTACTTAGAGTATGCGATAGGATGGACGTCTGGTCCAGTTAAATATTCAATGTAAATCTTACGATAATGTAATAAAACAACTTGTAATCTCGATGAACGTTGATCTTTATTGGAACAACATTTTTCAAGTAATCTCATCCAGTGGGTTTAATCACACATTTTTAATAAATAAACAATGTAAAATAAATCTTTACTATTGAAAAAAAGTAACAAAAATTCAATAAATTTTTGATAACGGAAAGAAATTCCAAAATTAATAGAAAAATTATTATTTATTGATCTTGTCAAAACCATGCCTTCTAGGTACATGCTATACTGAAAAACGGTAAAATGTGTAGGCGATCATTATTATAATGTTAAGAACCATTTAGATTTCCATAAATTTGACAGGCTGCTTTTGATTCTAATATCGATTTTCTATTACCTACCATACAAATCACGGTTGTGACACAAGCTATTTCGCTAAATTGAGTGTATCATTGAACAAAAATACACACTCAATTTATGTCCTGCTTATTTTTAATTTGTTACTTGTTGGGAACGTAGAAAGACTTTCATTCGTTCTATCAAAATTTCACAATACAACACCTCCAGCAAACTAAAATGCCGACAGTATTGTCACGCTTTGATTACAAATCCAAAATGAAAGCCGAAGCCTGAACAGCTGATTCGTTTGAGGTTTTTACGTATTGTTTGTTACAAACCCGTATTTTCACTTGACAAGACAATATTAACTGTGAGCAGGCAAAAAGAACTAATCCACCCTTTTTCTGGAGCTCAAAGAACTTTATGTATTTGGGAGAATGGTAACTAACCACACAATGAAACACTGCGGCTCTGTGTGTACGACTCTTTATTTATACGAACGTGCCGAACAATTATTTTATCCAAACATTCCTAAATAAAGAGGAAAACTTTGTTATCACGTCAAAAGCGTTTTAATTGATTTAACTAGCCGAATAAAAACAAATCACTCTGAATACACCCTTATTAATCAAAATTATCAACATGTTTCGAAACCAATTGTTTCTTCGTCAAGATAAAATGAAAACTAACCAAAGAGAAACAAGTACTAGTAACAATTAAGTACCTGTAGACATAAAAAACAGTACAAGGAGTTGCGATTAATTACTTAAATATTTCGTAAAAAAACAATAACATTATGTAAAATTATTTTAGAACAGGTAGGTGATAATCGCATTTATGTATTAAAAACTTTTACTAATTAACACAAAATAATCAAAGAGCATCCAAGACGACTAAATAAAATAGAAAAATAACAATAAGAAAAATAAAAATAATAACACTAACTAAAAACCGCCCACAGGTCCTAGCAGTAAAAACCTGTGGAGCGGGTTTTTTACCGCTAGTAATATTTAATTGACTTATATTACTTTTTCTAACCACCATTAAAATCGGACATTTATCCAGAATAAATCAAGTCTGTTTTTCAGTTAACCGAGGCTTTAATTGAAGAACTAGGGAATGCAATCCCGATCTTGCGAGATCTCGTGACATTTTTCAGGATCAATCCCGAAGCATAATATGACGAGATCCCGTTCAAGATCGACGGGATTGGGCGGATTGATTAATACCACAGTAGCAAATACAGAAAACGAAGATGACTTGCCTCATTCTATGACTAATACGTCACTTCAAGAGGAATAAGAAGAGACTCTGAGAGTACCTAAAAGTCCTTTTTCGCGTGTATCCACGAGTTTAGATAAATTAGAGTCATTCATAAAAAAAGAAATGGATCTATTTAGTTTGCATATCGCTGCTGCCAATCAGTGTTGAGTCGGAGAAGGCATTTTCAGCAGCTGGGTACATTGCAACGGACATTTGATGCCGTTTAGCAGATAGCACCCTTAATACACTTTATTTTTTAAGAAGTTACTTTAAAAATCACCCGTTATTACTTTCTAATCTCCTTAAGCTATATTTTTTCTATTGATTATTTTAATTTAAAAAAACTGTTAATTATTTAATAACTAATATTAAAGAATAAAGGTTTTTGTTTTATTTCTAATAATATTTGCTTTTAATTAACGAGATCCCGAAAATTCCGAGATCTAAATATTAAAATAAAATTAAGAAAATCTCGCGAGATTGTATTTTCTAATCTCGCGAGATCTCGAATTTGCGATCTCGAGTCGAAATTGCATTCCCTATGAAGAACCTCTCCGGTTCCTTTCTCGTGAATAAAATGGAAGTTATTCTATTTTGATTTTCCAGTCAGAAATATTAATTTTAGTCAGAAATATATTTTTCATTTTTACCTTAATTTCCGTAGCAGCGCATTTATCTCAATTATTTGTTAAAACAGCGGCGTTCAAAATTAGTAAAGGTTTACAAAGAACTTTGGGAAGTTAATGTAAAAGCAGAGACAATTAATTTTTACATATTTTTTCATTAAAATTTTTTACAAATTTACTTACATAAAAAAGTTTAAATAAGCAAATATTGACAACAACAAAATAATGTCATTCATTTTGACGTGACGTAGTTTTTCTGTTTTTCTGTTCTGAAGATTACACTATTAATCTAAACGAAAATTGGAACTCGAACCCAGAACCTCTCGTTTTATCGAGCGAACGTCTTATCCAATTAGGCCACTTCTACCTCTTAACAAACCTTCATATTGTCAACCTCATATTTCAAATTTCAGAATTAAAAATATTACCTTAGACTATTTTTTTCCGTAATTGACAAATATTAAGGTTTGCGTAGCGTACGGTTTGCGGTTTCGAATCCCAGTTGCAACCGTTATATTTTTATTGTTCCGTGTCTAATTTTCTTTCATATTTTTGTTTAGATTATTAGTGTTATCTTCTTCTTCAATGATATATTACATTGAGGGGAATTGTATAAAAAGAGAGTTGTTCCAAAAAAAATAATAAATAATCGTATTTTTAATCAATGTAGATACTCGTAAATTGCACCCTGTAAAGCAGAATGATTTCAATTCGAGAAAATATACGATTTTACTGACTAAGACAGAAAGGACGAGCTCCAAAAAGATCTCGGAATATTTTCGAGCAAACAAACTGGGCCATCCATACAAATCGGCAATTGCCGAGCACTTAGGTAATGAGACTGGCCATTATTTTGGAATTATACCTAAAGTGCTTGGCTCAAAACGCATCGGGCGCGACTAATTACGGAGGCAGAAGAAATCCATAAAAACTCCATAAGTGTTAATAGGGATGACGGGGCTAAGCCTAATAGTTCTTGGTATCCGGTATTGAATGTCTACAAATTCTACGAATTCGAAATTGATACTTGCATCACGATATCACTTCTACATAATTATTTATTAACACACACTTAACCATACACATCTGCCCTGATGATAGACCCTGTAGCGCTGTCCGAAATGTTGGCTAAAGAAGGAAGAGTAACACGACATAATTAACCAAAAATGAATCACGACAAGAATTTTTTAACTGTTCTTCCTAAAACTTTCATGCTTTTTTGTATTTTTTCTTGCCTCATCTCTGCTTTCATCCTTTCTGATAGTTTCGTCATCCTCCATGCTCCATTCGCTTTCCTGACTAAAGTTATTTCAAACACAGTGACTGTTCATTGACGTATCGTAATTTATAATTATAATTTGGAGTAATAATATTAATAATATTTGTACGATTTATATAGCGCCGTTTTTGTGAAAAATCACCTCAAGGGCGCTGTACAAACTTACCATACGTATAAAATCTAGAAAGACTACAAGCTAGACAAACAATTAAAAACAACTTATGGCTAAAAATTGCATACACCAGTTCATTGATCACCGATACGAAAATATATGTACAATATTTTGACTTAATACAGGACCATACTTACCTGGGAGGTCGCTTGAAATTAACACTGTTTATTGTCTATTTAAAGAAATTTAGATAGAGTTCGCACGCAGAGGACATAATTGTGAACACATATTGTTTAATCCTGAAAATATTTTTATATTAATATGTAATATATTCTTCAATGAGTGTATTTTGGAAAGTAAAAGCAAAATTTAATGCGGTGCAGTAGTACGAGGATTTGATCTTCCTAGAGACAGATTGGTGTGTAAGGATTCGAGTAATTTTAATTCAGTAAGAAAAGTGTGATTAAGACATATCATAGGCACTCTCTCTCTCTGGTTTCAATCCTGGGATTGGTTTGCAGCAATTTCCTCTAATTTTCTCTTCCATTCTTCCCTGTCTTGTGCGGCTCTTTTGAATTCTGCATATGATGAGCAGCGCACGTCCACCAGCAGGTCGTCCAGGTACTCTCGGCGTGGGCGTCCCCTAGAGTTTGTCCCCTCGGTCATACCCTCCATTATAGTATGCAAGAGGCCTTCTTGTCGTATAACATGTCCGATCCATCTTGCACGCCTTTCGGACAAGGTCCTGAGCAGGTACCTTCCTCTTTCGATACTTTGGAGAACCTCCTCATTTGTAATGTGGTATCTCCAGGAAATTCCTAGTCTACGTTTATCTCTTTCGGATAGGCACCATGTTTCGCAGCCGTACATCAATATAGGCACTACAAGTATGATACTCTCAGATAGGTATATTTAAATTAAGTTAAGGGTATGAGAGCCCGAAAAAGTAGGTTTTTAGTTTGGACCTGAACTCTGTTGGGCTTTTTATGCATCTTAATTCCGGAGGGAGTCTATTCCAAGCCTTAGGCCCAGATACTCCGAAAGAACGATCTCCGAACTTAGTATTTGGCTTTCGTTTGGGTTCTATCAGTCTGCCTATAGCAGATCAAGTTGCCGATCTAAGGGTTAATTGCCTCCGACCGGTATTTTCCGGGACGCATAATTCAGAGATGTAAGGTGGAGCCATTTCGTTGATTGATTTAAACACCATCCAGCACAATTTGTACTGGATTCTTTCAGGGCATTTGAGCCAGTGAAGGTTACGTACCATCGTCCTTTCTTCCTGGAAGCTAGGTTTTGTCTCCGGAGATCTATAATTATATTGACTCTACACATCTACCTTCGGCACATCTCGGAAATGAGCCCATGTGACCCGAACAGCCCATAGACAACTAAAATAATGTGAGAACTAATCATAGATTAATGATTAATTATCATCCATTACAATATATATGTGACTTAGCCTTTATTTTTTTCATTCAATTAGATACTTTCATTGAGTAGAGTAGAGGTTCCTGATTTTAATCTAAATTTTAAATGAGTTTTTCGTAAATATTGGTAATATTCTAGATTCTGTAAAACGGATAAAAGCAAAAAAAGCTTAAATTGTTTTCTACTCTGCCACTTTCCCAGCTATTTAGACCACGCGAAGGGAAATTCTTCGTTTCTTCACCAACAGGAACCCGACTCACATAAAGCTGAGAATAATGGCGGGAAATGCAAGGGCACGTCATGGTGACGTCTTACCTTTTTCAAGTATACGCCATTAACGAATTTTATTGCGCCAAGGAAATAAAACGGATTTCTTACAGCCGTAAAATGGGATTGTACAACGTCTTCGTTGGGTAAGAGGTGGGCACCAATATATTGTTCTGTAATAATGATAATTTATTGTGAGTGCTAAGAATTTGAAAAAGGTCTATCTAAGTTTATCTTTTTGATTCATGATTAGTAAAATTCACATCTCGACATCTCTACAGTATCTATGAGTTACTTTTTTATAATTACCGAAGAAAGCAAATTGGGAGGCGGTTATGGTACCGCCGCCCGGAAACCATTTATTAGAAAATAATATCTTAGCCGTAGGTCACTCCGAGTGTTTCACTACGTTTGGTGAATTAGCAGGTGCCCGGGTCATAAGTTGAGATATGTTCAGATCTTGGTGACAGATGCGTCTGCCTACCACACGAGAGACTGGTTGCGGGAGACCTTTTAATATCGCCTTGCGCCGCAGTGGGAGGGATATATTTCGTCCATCACTCCTAGACACACTGACCCTCAGATCCTTATCCACCCCTGATACCATTTTCCTTCCCAGAACTTCCTCTCCTTCCTTTCTTAAAGAGACCCTCGATACAGCATCCTGTAGGCCCCGAGGGGTATTATTTTCCTCAAGACCTCCTGTGTTGAGGTTTTTTATTTTTATATTTGAATACCGCACAAGAGTCCCCAACTGCTCTCGTCTGAAGCCAGTAAGACTATGGCATCCCCGGTTGGGGTATGTTGTGAGGCTTAAGGTAGCGGGGAGAGGAAGAAGATAAGGGAGAGGAAGGTGTGGAAGTACCTGGCTATTCAGATCTGGTCACCAAACACGGCTAACGTCATTTCAAGCAACGTTTTAATTCTGAATGGTGGTCTTACACCAGGGCGATACTGAGAGTATCTTCCGCTCTGGAAAGTGCCGCAGATATACTACCTATATAATATTTTAAATTAATAAATTGTGAAATAACACAAATTAATCAAATAAAATTTATTTGCCACGCCGGGATTCGATCCCGCGTCCTTCGGTGTCTGAGTAAAGAGTCTTACCGCTGGACTACGCCGGCCGTCAAAGCTAATGTAAAAAAACCGTGTCTTTTTGTATTATAATTTAAATGATAAATTACAATTTTGCAAAGAGTCAATTAGTTTCGGTTATAACAAACTTATTCTACAGGATCGTAATAGTAATAAATAAGACATTTACAGACAGAACTCTGAACTTAGAATATATTTTGTACGTATACTTTTTCAGTCTTACTCACTGCTATTAAATTTAAAATACCTCCAAGTGAAAGATTAAATTTAACAAATACATATATAAAATAGTGTATGAGAAAGCCATCAAAACCGTTAACGCTTTTGTATTTCGAACAGCACTTTAATATTCGTTATTTCTTTAAAATCAAAGACAAAACACGAGAAGAAAATCTTAAATATAATATCTCCAATTCCGTTCTTATCTTACATTTTATTCAGCACGTTTATTTTATTGCCTACCTTAATAGCCATTATATGAGTAATAAAATTAATCCAATCACATGAAATCATGTCACTATCGATGCTGAATTTTACAAGATGGGCTCTAAATAGTGCGCTACCGTTTCGAAAATTGTCACGTTTTGGCTTTGGGATGTGTCTACATGATTTAGTGGTTTACCATGGCCTTGCTTATTTGGTTATTGTTTACAATATGGTTGATAATACGAGTACATACGAATACAACTTCTGTAAAATACTAATTATTTACACAGGTAGCTTTGTAATTTTTTGACATGGTTCTTCTTGCTTCTGTTTACGTATCTTTCGTTTGATGAAACATTTTCTGTAGGTGTCTTTTTATTTTAATTTTGTTTCTTTATACGAACACTTGTTTCCTGAGAACTGGTCACTAAAAGAATGTTATATTTTTACTAATCACCTCGCACCTCGTTCTGCTTTTTATAACAGATCTACATTTTCGTTATTTATTTTTGGGGTATTATGCCATGTAGCACTATCTCCTTCTTTAGTACACAATACACAGCAAATTTTGCGTAATTTTCATGAAAACTATCCGAAAATATATGGAAATATAAAAGATATTTTCAAGAGGCAAAACTTAAAGCGAAAAAACAATATCTATACATTTTTTATAATATTTTAATCTAAACAGGTAAAATAGAGGCAGGTAAACAGGGCTAGAGCAGATAGAGAACTGCTTACATTAATTAAAATCAAGAAAATTTCATATCTGGGTCATACACTTCGAGCGGAGAAGTATCACTTGCTCTATTTAATATTGAAAGGTGAGATAGAGGGTCGCCGAAGGCCTGGTAGGAGACAAATGTCTTGGCTGCGAAATATACGAGAGTGGACCGGCATTAGAAGTGTGGAGGAGCTATTCCGGGCAGCGCAAGAGAGAGAGACCTTTTCAAGAGTGATCGCCAACGTCGGGGGGACCTGATAAGGCACACAAAGAAGAAGAAGAAGGTAAAATAAAGTGAAAATGGGAAAATACGAGTATACACTGAAGTTTTTTATAAAGCGATGTACTTAATTTAATTGTAGATGAGAGATATCCAATAACGATTCAAAAAATTTCTTCAATTTATAGGTTCAAACACAGAAATAAGTCATTAATATAGGATTGGGAATTAAAAAGAAAAAGCGGAGCCGCCAATCCATGGAAATCTTTATAAATAAGGACAAAGCAAAAAAAAAATCTGGTTAAAATTCATTATCAACTAACAACTGCTCTGTTTCCTCCAAACATTTCTAACTCACGTATTCCTTCTTCTTGCTTCATCCTTTTTCAAGCTAGTGACTGCCTTTATATATGAATTTTCAACTATCCAGGCGACGCACTGTTATGATGCAGTACAAATCCGTATTACTTTAAATATAATTATTAACATCTTTATTATTTGTACTGCATCCTAACAACCCTACCCGTCGAAATCGTAATTAGGTAGGAACTTGTTATTAATTATTAGTGTGCCAGCTTTGATTTGATTGATGGCCTGGGGCGACATCTAGACAGTTCCGGCGATACGTCACTTCTTGCGTGGGTAGATTCGGGAGTGTTGGGCCCAAGACAGTTTTGTGAGAAACTTAGTATTTGAATGGGAAAATAATTCCTTTTAACTTTAAATAAGGTCGGGCGGTGAAAGTATTAATGGGTACGCATTGTGTGTTCGGAAAGATTGAATCCCTGTATTGGGATTAGTGGAGTTTCCTGCAACGTAAAATGGCGGCAGGCGTGCTAGAAACCCGGGATATATTTCAATCGATATGTAATACGTGCGATCGCACTTGGGACAGAGCCCTGTTTTGACGGATGACCGGTGTACCATTAGCCCGTGATGCAATTTGCCGTTCTTTGTGGCGGAGAAGTAAATTTACGCCGACCTTGACTCTCGTTTGGACTGAGGGCGGTCTCCTTCCTTCATAATTCTTCTAGCGACAGGCCCCCTGATGATTTCCCTTTGACGGCGGGAAGACTTGCTAATTTGATCGCGGCGTAAGGCCGCTTGATGTTTCCCCTTTGGCGGCGGAACCGTCTCCAGATCTCGGCCTCGTGAGGGCCATCCGGATCCTGCATGGGAAAATGCTGCCTTGGCCTGGCAGCCACTAGATGGACAGTTTATTAGTTAGCTAGCGATAGTATACACAATAAAGGAGGTCGGTTCATGGGGGTAAGTGAAATAACATATTTAAAAACCCTGATTGCCACTTGTTTTATAAAAATTATAAGCTTGTTCTCACAACTCTGCCTTTTAAATTATGTACCTGACACACCATTCCTTTGGAGAGCGACACACATCATGGTTTAAAATCCACCCCCTGAGCATATTTGGGAACCACAGGTATTCTTGACGGGAACCATAACCCGTCCAGAATTGGCGCTTCCTACGGGATAAAATCTGTGGTATAACACTAAAGTTGTTTTACGAAATGTATTACTGGGCGAAAAACCCACGTAACAGCACGCGACGGAAAGATACCGTCCGATATTTAAATAAAATTTACGATTAAAAAAAAACTATTTTTTTCACATTTAATTGCGTTTGGCCAATATCTTCACATTGGTTGAAGAGGGTTCTAACTTCACTTATTCTTGTTCTGAGATAAGCGGCGTCAAAGATGATTTCTCACAATTTATTTACCGATTTCTCATTTCGAGGTTGAATCTTGTATACAGTATGTGAGTTTAACTTATTTTAAAGGAAAGTATTTAAACATGATGTATACTTAACATTTTAGAAGATTACTTAACTTGCAGGTAGAACCAAATGCAATCAGCTGAGGCATAATATTTAATTACGTTCTATCTACATTTCCCCAATGCTATTCTAAGATAGGGTTACGTTGTAATTAAATATTTTCCTTCAAAATACTTCACTCAAGAAAATCAACTCAAAATTAGAAATTGTTAAATAGAATATGAAAATTAGTTTTTTATAAAAAAAATGACATCTGGGAACATGGTGAGACGAAGTTAGAACATTTTTCAACTCAAGTGACGAACTATACTGAGCCTTGTAAAAACGGTCAATTGTCAGGTACAAACAAAATGGTAATTGCAAAAAATCCAAAGTGATGTTAGAACCTTGCCAAATAAATGGAAGCTTTAAAAACTTGATGTTAGAACTTTGTTACACTATATCTACGAAAATACAACACAGATGGCTCTGAAAATGTTAAAATAATTTCAGTTAGAACCTTATCCAACTGATATGTCAAAATTGTAATTAATTCAATCACACACATATCACATTTCCTGCGATGCTTATCTTGTATCGAGGCATTGAAATAATATTGTACATTTAAAATAATCTGAAAACTTCGAGGGATATTTTTAGGTTGTTTGATGGGAGATAGGTCCTCCGGTACTCCGCTTTGCCATTTTGGGAAAGTTTAACTCGTAACTTTTTCTATGTTCGGCAAAAGTTTGAAATACGCTTTGTCGTTGGCAATTCGATTTGAAGGACACTGTGAAATGCATGTAACTTTTAGAGATGAGCAAAGGCCATGATTTCTGTGCAAAATAAAATAACGTCAAAATTTGTTGAACATTCAAAAATGTCTGACGTAGGAGAGAAGGTTGTCAAAATAACAAATATATCCATTTTATTTCAAATATTCGTTTTATTTTAGCCACTGACCGGCAAACGTAATATGTATGTGTATTCAAAACTAAGACAAGAAGGTAAATTGTTTGTTCATAATTTTTTTTTAAATTTAAACAATGGAAATAAATTGTTAAGTTGAAAATCGGACAAAGCCTGATTATTACTCGGAAATTAAATCTTTTTAACCGTTGTTTTATGTCGGAAAAGTTATCCAATATTAAAATTTCTGACGAGGGAAATGAATTCTTTAATTGCGTTTTTAATGAATGAGCGTATTTAGCCGTCGGTTTCACAGAAAATTTCAAAGGATCGTCAGGATGGGACAACAATAAGGCCGGGTTGTTTAAAAAATTATCAAATATTTTAAGTTAATTTTCACGTAGGTTCTATTGAAGTTCTGTTATTAATTCATTATAGGCCAATTGCTTCATAAAACTGAAATGATAACAGAACCTGAATAGAACTTTCACAGAACGTGATAATTCAACTTTAAATATTTGTTGAATTTTTCAAACTTTTTGAAACAACCCGTCCTAAGGGTTAAAAATATTTACATTCTTAGAAATTCACTAAATTCTGTAAATACATTATTTCGATGTCTCGTTTACATTTTTCTATTGGGGCATATAAAAATAGGTTACATGACAAAATTAAACAGGCGTCAATTTTACATACATATCTATACTACACCGCCAAAACTATCCAAGGACGAAATTACACATGGAACCCGAGAGAAAAATTACATAAATTTAAATTATATACCTCAATATTTATTGTCTATGGGTATATGAAGTATAATTTTATTTTTTTAATTTAATATATTAACATATCCTGAAGAAGATAACATTGTTATTGAAACTGTCGATATTGTTTATTAAAAAACTGGTTTAAACAAAGTTATCTCTTATTAATTAAATAATAAATAATGCCACAAAGTTATTTTGCAAAGATTGAAGAAGTATAATTTTCTTTTTTAAATTTTATAATCTTAATTTTATAATTTTTTTATTTATTTTCTGGTTCTTACTTTGCAATCTTTCTTTATAAAATTTAAAAATGCCTTTGTGATATATTTTTTTACTGTTGACAAACCGCTTCAGTAGTTTTATTCGGTGTGTTTTATAAATACGAACTATAAAAATACCTTGTCAAATTTAACTAGTCTTTTTTATCCGATTTTCTCCATGCATAATTTTGTCGGTGTGTTATTTAAGTAGGTTAAATTATCTCCATTTATAATTACGCCCGTGCACAAGTTAATTAGGTGCAATTCTCTTCATGCCTAATTAGGTCCATGTATATTTGAAGTACGTGTAATTCTCTCCGTGTATAATCGCGTCCGAATGTAATTTAAGATTTTGTTATTCTCTCCGTGCTTATTTACGTCCGCGTGTAATTTAAGTAAGGGAATTTCTTTGCATGCATATTTACCTTCATATATAATTTAAGTATTTATAATTCTCTCGATTTATAATTACGTACGTGTGCGATTTAAATAGATGCAATGCTCTCCATAAATAATTATGTCCAAGTATAATTGAAGTAGGTGAAATTCTTTCCAATAATCACGTTCGCTTGTAATTTTGCGTGTATTTTATGCATATTTATAATTCAAGTAGTTGTAATTCTCTCCATTTATAATTACGTCCATGTGCAATTTAAATAGAATACATTACTCTCCACACATAATTATGTCCATTTATAATTGAAGTAGGTACTTGTAATTTTCTCTGTGTGTAATCACGTTCGAGTATAATTTAAATAGGCGCAATTCTCTCCGTATATTATTACGTCCACATGTTAGTAAGTGTAACTTTCTCCTTGCATAATTAATTACGTTATTGTGTAATTTAAATAGGTGTAATTCTCTCCATCCAAAATTTCGTCCATGTGTAATGTCTTCTTGACATCCAAAAATACAACGCAAAACTATAGAACAGTAAAAAAAGTAAATACAACATCAATTCCGGGAGCCGCAATATCATTTTATGTATTATTATTATTATTACACGTATAACACAGCCAATATTGGGGTTAGATCCAACCGAGCGATGAAATTTTACTTTCGGCGGGTTTATTCGTCTCCGCTGTTGAAAGATGCCAATCTTCTTACAGTACATATACGTCTCATGAATATGGTTTGTATTCAAATTGGTCGGTATACAATATTACTCTGAGAATAAAGATAAGCCTGATCCATACGCGAAGCGAATTCTTTTTGTTTACGCTTGCGATGGAAACATAACCACTACTAAAAGACAAGGGATGAGAGGAATATTTCTTTTGAAGTTTTTCGCTCTCACAGGGACCATTTGCGTTCGGATAGACCGAGGTTTATTGTGCTCACAACAAGGCTACAAGGATTTAAGATAAAAGCAAATGAACATTTCATTTAAAGTGGCTGTATGCTACCTCGCTTCTTTTCAAACTTGGTAGTTTGATAGGAAACATTGAGGTCCAGTTTATCAATCTCAACATCAGTTTGTTTCGAGAATAAGTTTTTATTAATCCAAATTATTTGAAATGAATACATCATTTACAAAAAAGCCTTCAAAATACGGTGATTGAAAATTATGAAAATGTGACTTTGCTGAAATTTGGATGGCAATTATGGATACCGATGCCCAGGAACCATTTATTGGATATCCAACCCCTCCGCCAAAGGTCACCCCAAGTGGTTTGCTACGTTTGGTAATTTAGCAGTGCCCGGGTTCATGGGTGAGGTTTTTCTGGATCTTGGAGGCGGATGCGTCTGCCCACTAAATGCGTAGCAGTCGTGATCGAGAAAGAGACCTGAGAAAGAGGTTGAGGTAGACTTTTTGACCTCTCCAGCAGGACCCTCTCGGAACATTGGCTTGCACCGCAGTGGAAGGAATGGATTCATACGTTCGTCGCTCGTGAACATATTAACCCCCAGGATCTTACCCACCCTTCACATTTTTTTCCCAGAACTCCCTCTCCCTTTTCCAAAAATGATATTCCTAACCGCATCCCGAAAGATGACAAAGACCCAAAAGGAGGGATTTTTTTTCTCAGGGTCCTATATTGTTGGGTACGTAGAGTATTTAATTTTTTTTCCAAAATTTAGACAAGCGATAAAGTAAGTATCTACCTGTAGTGAAATATTTTACACAGAAATTTAATTTAATTGTCGTTTTAGAACTTAAAATTCTACTATTCCATCATTTTTTACAAGTCTGCGGTAGTTGTTTAATAATATTGTGAATCTGCATTACAATTATACGCCTACGCCGGTCTCAATACAGGTATACCCTAGCGAGACAGGCATCGAATAATATATTGTAAACATCACGTATCAATGAAAAAAAAATAAAAAAATATAATATATATATTTTTAAGTGTAATATTTAATATCAGAAATATTTATCAGATATTTCTCGTTCCATCACGATTGTCAAATACAATACCTCATCATAATGACACTCCCTTTTTTGTTTGACAGGTGAAAGTTACAGCTCATTTATATCTGTCAGCGCGTGATACGAATAAGATGAGAAGTTTCTCAAAAATAGGTTAGATTTCTGATACCTAACTACTGCACAAAGGAAAGATCGAATTCTTCTCTTCTCAGGGTTCGAGTAGTTCAACAAGGTTCAACAAATTGATTGGTAACTCAATATTTGCTCCCTAGAGTAACTGTCTGACTACTGCAATGGAAAGCTGCATTATGAATTTCATAAGGGTAGAAACTTGTAAATTCATTGCAGATGAAACTGGTGAAATGAAAGCAGGTTCAATGAACCGAAGTATTTTCGTACTATGTGGCATATTTGATAAAGGAGAAAATCATTCACACTTTCCACTCCAAAGCACTTTAAATTAAATACCAGCATAGTAGCATAGAAGCATAGTAGCATGCGAATATGGAGTATGGACACATACAAACTACATAACGCATCGTCGAATAAAGTCCACTCCACCTTTCCGGCAAGTAACTTTAAAAGGTTATTTCCTATTTTCTTTATGACGATATTATACGGTTCAATCAAATTGATTCACTTTTGTTGAATGGCGCAGAAGGGAAAAAAATATATCATTTTTATTTTTATTTTTTTTATTTTAAATACATAAACGGCTATACTGCCTTTTATAAATAAACATATAATAGAGTACAGAAGTAAGAAAAATAATATCATTACATAATAGTAGTTTTAAACTAAAAATAACATACAATCATTTTGTGTATCACAACAAAAAATAACAAAAAGAACAATGAGAAATATCATCATTTCATTTCAACATGTCCATATTGCGTATATAAAGTTACATTTTGGAAAAATAATTTTTGAGTGCATGTTTATATTGCGCTAATTTTAAGAAATAAATGTCGCCGATGTTAGCATGTTCATTTCCCAAAATGTATAATCGACTGATTGGTGAGTAATATTGTGATAACGTATGTGTGTTATTATAGTAGAACGGTAGAGTGAGTCTATTGTTAGAGCAACCAGGGCAATGAAATAGTATTAGTTCTATAAAATCAGGGGTATCCAGGACCGAGTGAATTATTTTATATAATATTAATAGATCACAGATTTTTCTGCGATCTGATAAATTTACGAGATTAGTCCAGTTTAATAACAAATTATAGTCTACGGATTCTATTGGAATACCTAATTTAAAATTAATATACCTAAGGAATCTATGCTGGACTTTTTCATTCGCTTGAATATGGATATTGTAATGTGGAGCCCAAATCGTAGAATTATATTCCAAAATGCTTCTCACTAGCGTTATGTATAAAATGCGAATAGTATCAATGTTCATAAAGAAATTTGGAAGAAGTGAACTATTCAAATCACATTGCTGAGGATGTCTTCGTATTGAGCGTGCGCTTTTTTACATTAGCTCCACACAGGAGGCCCTAAGGAAAATATCAACCATGTCAAGTGTCAAGTTGATCCTTCCAACAGTTGGTCCGGCCGACAGTTGATCCTCCCGACAATTAATCCTTCCGACTGTTGATTCTTGAGAAGATTTTTTCTTCAAGTAAGTATGCAAAGAGGATATATGGCCGTACAATCAAAGTCGATTTACTTAATACTTATGTCTGAAGGCATCTTGAAGGAGTGAAAATCCGCTGTAAAAATATTTTTACTAACAATAATTTCGACCTCCGAAGAAGCATGCGGCAATAACAAAATACGAGATACTTATACGTGCAGTCGGCATAGCAAAAAACCGCTAAAGATTCCTATTTGCATATAATACAACATTTTTATCGGAATACAACACAAGAGTCACAACTGCTCCCAACCGCATCGAGCCAGTGAGACTATGTCACCCCCAATTTTGGTATGGTGTGATGCTGAAGGTGGTAGGGAGGGGAAAGAGATGTGGAAAATGTACCTGGCCATTCAGATCTAGTCACCAAACACGGCTAAAGCCGCTCCGGTGAATCGCCTTGACGACTTATTGACGACGAGGCGATTAGGCAAGACGGTGCCGATCCGATGCCGAGCTGATGACCTTTATTATGTTTGCTATATCCTTTAGTAATCACGAGCTTAGTATGTTGGTTAGGTATCAACGTGAACTGAACGGCGTAATAATACCACTAGTTTCAAACTAAAATTATTTAAGTGTAATCAGTGATAAGTCCGGAACCAAGACTGCAACTGATGATCCACATCATTAAATAATTCATGGTTCAACTATCATGATCTTGCTAAAAGCTTTGCTATGTCCTTTTACACTTACGTTGTAAAGCACATAACAAAGTGACTGAGATATCTCTTCCAAAGAAAACTTAGTGCAACTTACAGAAAGAATAATAAAAATAATCTTTGTTTTAGACATATTCATAATTTATTCAGAAGGGAAGTTAAACAAGACTTCTTGACATTGCAGTCTCATTTCCGGTTTGTATTCCAACCGGATATAAAGTGCTGAATATCTGTTTTACTGGGCGTTTGATGGTAATTCCGAATCTAGTCCCCGATGTCAAACGAACTGTTAACATCATGCATTTTAATTTTCTTTCGTGCTATGTATATAAATAAGCTGAATAATCGTTCTTTCCCAATTTTCGCATTTATCAAAATACTTTTATTTTTTAACTAGCAAATACGATATATTTTTTATTACAGCTAGCTTATAGAGTCCTTACGTCTTGGAATATTTTCCCATTAATTATTTATCTGCCTTTTCATTTACTTAAATACATGAAAATTGTACGTTTTATGTAACTTTGTATAAATTGGCGGAATCAGATTTCCTTCAAGACGATATAGGTCACTCTTCCTCTTCTGTTCATTGGAAAACATTAAATAATTATTATTTATTTGAGTACCGCTCAAGAGTTCCGAATACTCCCAATCGTCTGAAGCCAATGAGACTATGGCATCACCATTTGGGGTATTTTGTGAGGCGGAAAATAAGGAAATGAGGAAAGGAGGGTCGATAAGTATCTGGCTATTAAGTCTCAATTTCATAGAAAAAAGCGTTAAACTTGATTTAAGATTTTTACGGCCAAAAATATTATCATGATTTGTTTTTGAGGTATTATACCGTGTTGCGCTACCTCCTTCTTTAGCCAATGTTTCGGACGGCATTAAAGTGAATCATGAGGGACAGATGTGCCACATCTGCATTATTGCATCATCTAATAATGTTAGATTATTATGTATTTTTATGATTTGAAGAATTTGACTACTAACGTACGAGTACAAACTGTATTTCAAAAATTTAGTTAATAAGTCAGGTACGCCTCATTCGTCGAACATATATCTGGTAATGTTATATTATCATTTTGAAAACAAATTTATTAATCCGAGTGGTTAAACTATTTTGTATTTTATATATAGCTCAACGGAACTCAATAGAAACCGTCGTAATTGTCAGGTATTAGAGCTAATAGATTCTTCACAATTTAATGTAGGTAAGTGAACGTGACTTCTTTATACTTCATTCGGAATTATTATTTTGAATATCAAACCCTTTCGTTCCGCGCAAGGGAAAGTTTAATACTAAATTGAAAATGTTCCAACAATTCCTTGGAACTATTCGCCATCCTTTGCATACAAATGAATGAATTCCTACCTCTACTCGAGAAGCGGCCCAGTTCATAAGGTTATAATTATTCCACGGTTAAAGTTTTTCAGATACCGTTTTACCTGGTCACAATCACAATATTGATACCTGCTCTTATTCCAAGGTCGATTGTTATTTTAATTAATATGTAAATATTTAGTAATAAATCACAAAAATACATAAATTTTCTTGAAATAATGCTTTAAGGTATATAAAATGGTTTCTATTATAAACGAAGCTATTGGATAAGTTTTTAATTTATTTTATTATGATATTTAATTAAATGAAGACTAATATTAGCGATAACCAATATATTTTTCTGATTTTTCTGTCTCCAGATTTTCGATTGAGTTTCGCTAATATTGTCTTCATTTAATTAAATATTATAATATGAGATTTTACTCATTAAATTTAAAATAAAAATAAAAATATTTTATTATGTTAGAAATTTACAATTAATGTAGAATTTTACAGTCCAACTATGGAATACCGTTTTCGAACATTTAAATGTACAATATTAGTTCATTATATCCACTTACATTCAAGATGTTATAAAATACCTAGATCAATCAAGTTATTTGTGTAGTATACGAGTAGATCGTTTAATTAATATTTTTGAGAATTTTGAATTTTTACATTATATCCACACAGGAAGCTTTGATGAAAACAAAATCAGGGCCTGTGTCATCTTTGGGGATGCTGTATGGAGGGTCTTTTCAGGGAAAGCAAAAAGAGAAAGTTCTAGGAAGGAAAAATATATGAGGGGTGGGTATGAACCTGTGGGTCAATGTTTTCAGGAGTGACGAACGTATGAATCCATCCCTCCCACTGCACTGCAAGGCGATGGGTAGAGAGATCAAATGGTCTCCCTCAACCAGTTTTTGGTTCATGTAGATAAAATTCACCCCAAATGGGTCAAAACTTTTCCATTTGAAAATGCAAAATGCAAAATGGTTTTTAGAAAAGCATTTCAAATGCAAAATGCAAAATACTTATTTTCAAAATGCATTGAAAATGCAAAATGGTTTCTCAGGTCAAACGAGAGCAAAAACTAACAGCCTTCTTATTAAATAATAAAGTTTTTTTTTGTTGTTGGTTTTTGGGGTGTTATGCCGTGTTGCGCTACCTCCTTCTATAGCCGACATTTCGGACAGCGTTACAGTGTCCATCATCAGGGCAGATCCGGTAGATCCGATGAAGTGTGAATTGGCTATAGAAGGAGGTAGCGCAACACGGCATAACACCCCAAAAACTAACAACAAAAATGCTTTTGGCCGTGAAAATCTAAAAAAAAAACCAATAATAAAGTTGTTTTAAAAATCAATAATTGCTTTAATAGAAGGTAGAAATTAAAACAATTATTGAATTTTAAAACCACTTTATTATTTAATAATGGCCATCAACAATCAACATGTGGAATAAAAAAAATCATAGATACTGATACGTACTGTGTAAAAAAATCTTAAATATGAGTGGAATATAATAGTCTCTATTATTAACTGAATAATGTCATTTTTAAGGAATTTTTCTTAGGGTTACATCATTTGTGTAGTAACTCTCAAGTGAGGGGACATTCACCTGTGAACAATAAAGAAATACAAAACAGTGAGACAATATAATATGAGGTTTTCTAGTTCGCACCCATTATTTGATTGTCACAGAAAACTCCATTAAAGTAGGCGCACTAGAAAACCACATATATTGTCTATATTATGTAGGTGTATTTGAAATATATATATATATATACATAAATTATCTTAACTTTCTTTACCTAGTTAGTAGTCTTGGTCACATAAACCTTAGCCATTATTAGATTTAAGAAGAACAAGCTTCTCAAAAACATCATCACTCATCTTTCTTCTATGCGGCCTCATGATCATACCTCCATATGAAAAGAGGCGTTCAACTGGTGCTGAACTCGGAAGACAAGTATTGCATTTTGATGAACATGTGCCTAACAGTAGGGTAGTCATGCAACATTTCAAAATCGGTTATTTTGTTTTGAAGGTATTGCAAGGCTTCTAAATCCGGAGTTCATGCTGTTGCTGCGGAAGAATCAGATGAATCTTCATTATCTTGGAAAAAAAATAGGATTCATCCTGTACAAGATATTTATTTCCACTTTGTAGGGTTACATTAGATTTTTTGGTACTTTCTTTTAATTTCCTTTTTTGTAGTAAAAATACTGAACGGACTCTGTCCTTTTGTTCTTTAGGAATCCACTTCATTTAAAAACATGGATGCGATACTGTAGCGCAAATTGCATCATTCGCACTTAAATCTAGAATAAAAAATCTGTGAAATCGTTTTGTTACGCTTTCTTCCAATTTTTCACAAAGAGCTCTACAGTATACAAGGTTTTCTAATATTAACGAAATTAAAATTTTGTTAATTCTCTGCAATTCAGGGAGGAGTACCCCATAGTATGTGTGTTTTCACCCTGTAGACTTTGAATGGCATCTGCAAAAGGTTTTAGGCATATTGTATATTCTTTTAGGAAGGCTAAGTCTGCACCTTTGAATATAGTGAGTTTCAGAGCTTTCATGGCATCGTTTATTTTCTCCTGTACCGCGAGAATATCCATAACAGCATAACGAACTAATTTTGCCAGCGTAAAAAAATAGTAACTTCTATCAAAAATTTAATATTACAGCGTCTGCTTGGCAGGGCTTGACCAGGGAGCAACTTGACAGACGTAAATATTTCTCATATCGAGGTTAAGGACCAATGAACCGACATAGTGAATATAGTAGGAAGAATGTTGCAAAAATGCATTTAAAATAGAAAATGCATTGAGAAAAGCATTTAAAATGAAAATGGAAATGGGTGAAAAGAAAAACCATTTAAAATGCAAAATGGAAAATACCCATTTTGCATTTCCATTTGAAATGGATTTATTTGAAATAAAGCACATCTCTGACCCCATGAACCCTGCTAAGTGATCAAACTTAGAGAACCACTTGTGGTGACCTATAGCGAAATTGGTGAATAATTATATTCTATATTCTCCTTGATTCTTGATAATGATTAACTTAAAACCAATCAGCCAATCACTAACCAATTTACGAAGAATGTCTGGCCTTTTTGTTTTCCAAATTACAGGTAAGTATAGAGTTAAATAATTTTGGACCAGAATATAAAAACTTTATTTGGCCAAAAGATGTTTATAATTGGTACAAGAGGATCACTTCTTGAATGCTGAATAGTTGAGAGGTATTTGAGTTACATTTTCCGAATAACAGGGACCCTGTACAGGGGTGATCAAATTATTAGAGCTACTGTGCAAAATTAACATATTTGAGAATTTATGGTAAAATTAAGACAAAGATGCTCCCTCAAGCCCAGGAGTGTTTTCCGGGTGGGGACTGCATATTTTTACACGACTTGGCACCTTGCCACAAAGCCAAAACTGTGATAAAATTCCTCCTGGCTCAAGTGAATCTAATTGTCTGGAAGCTGATGAAATATGGAAATTACTGAAATAATGATCACAAACAAGCCAAAATTGATGGGGTGCTGGATAAAAGGGTAAAATGCATAAAAACATACATACATAGAGGCGGTCTCTTCTCATAACTCTGAGAGTGATTAATTAAAAATCCAGACATTTTCATGCATTATTGCCAAAATATAAAAGGCATGGTAAATGTTTTTTTTTGTGTGGTTTGCAAATCTTTCGTAAACACACCCCTATTATAATAATTAATTATCGACGCTTGGTCAGTTCTTCCATAAATTAAATTGATTTTGATTTACACTATTTAAAAAAAATTTTAAACGATTATAGGAAGATGTTTCCAAAATGAATAACTGCTATTACGAATCGCTATACAATATCAATAGACATTTTTTATTTGGTTATTGAACGGCTTTGTTTAAAAACTAAATTGGGAATTGTATTCTTAGATCATCATGGAAAACGGTGTATGTCGAAAAGAATAAGCGGTAGACAGCTTATTCTATGGTTGACAAATCTACATAGATGTTACTAATTGTGGTATCTAACTTTCTAGGCTGTTTTCTGTTTACGTGTAACTGGTCCACTCATTTGGAATAAAATTCCCCCAGCTCTTACCAACATCCAAAATTTGGCTGAAGTTAACAGAGCTTTTTAAAAAATCCCATAAATCTTCACTTAGTTTCATATTTTCAAGCCTCCAATAATTGTTTGATTTGGGTTTCCTCCTTATTTTACGTTTTAAGTCTCAAAGTCCACTTAGAAATTTCTTATATCCGAACATTAACTGCATCCTATTTTATATGATATTGTGTTTTATTCTGTCCTTTACCGTAATACCACTATTATTTTTAATTTGTTCTCTTAATGTTGTTAATTAATTCTCTTATTATTGCTTTGTTATTTAATTTGATCAATATTATGTAAGGAGCACTGTAGGAGTAATTTTAAGAATACGATCACTGAATACTAAATTATTATTTTAAAGTTTATTATAGTGAAGCGCACTTGTAGTGAAATAGCACAAAATTGCGCTACATAAGAACTATATATTATTATTACACAATTTGGGAGGCGGGTATTGGTACCGCTGCCCCGGGAACCATGTATTGGATAACAACCACTTCTGCCATAGGTTCCCCCAAGCGGTGGCTTAGGAGGGGTACCCGGTTTCATGGGGTGAGGTTACAATTTTAGAGGCGGGTATTGGTACCGCCACCCCTGGAACCATTTATTGGATTACCTACACCTCTGCCATAGGTCATCCCAATTGGTTCGCTATGTTTGGTGACTTAGCAGGGGTGCCCGGGTTCATGGGTTGAGAATTGTCCGAGTGTTGGCGACGGATGCGTCTGCCTACCACTGCGTGGCAGGCCGGATAAGGCTGAGGGGTGGTTAAGGGAGTCCTTTTAACTTCTCCAGCCGTACTCTCTTGAAACATGAGTGGAACAACACAGTGGGAGGGATGGATTCACCCGTCAATACCCTTTTCCTTCCCAGAACTTCCTCCTCTTCCTTTCTGTAGTTTATCTAAAAGCTTCCGGCTTTTAAACATAGATGGCAGTGCTAAGAGCTGTACTTAGATTCCGCTAGATGGCAGGTAGTTTAGTACCCGTGGGAACTGACAGAGGGTTAAGCTGCTCTGAGTTGGTGTTCACTGAAACCCTCTGTTCAGAATCCATGCAGCCAGCTTCTAGTTAGCCCAATTTAAATGTTATTCTCAAGAATCTCCTAATCAACCATTGAGTACCGCAAGGAAGCGTAATAGGACCGATATTATTTCTAATATACATAAATGATATCGGTAGCCTAGGAACGAGAGGAAAAATCATAAGCTTTGCTGACGATACAGTAATTGTATTCAACGAAAAAGATTGGAGAAGTACCTACAAAGAAGCGGAACATGGACTTGGTCTACTGCAAAACTGGCTTAAGAGAAATTCCCTTACACTTAATGTCAATAAAACAAAATATCTGACATTTTCTATAACAGCCAGAGGACAGCCAGAGGATGACTTTAATCTCAAATTACATACATGCCAAGAAAACTATCAAAATCAAAGTTTATCATACCACTGTCCTACCATAGCACACTCCAAAAGTATCAAATATCTTGGTATTGAAATTGATGATAATCTCCAATGGAACGCACACATTGAAGTAATCACAAAAAAACTCACCAGGTACATTTACTTCTTTAGAGCCATCCGTAACATACTCAATATAAACGACATTTAGAAAGTGTACTACGCTTTATGTCAATCACAAATAGAGTACGGGATAACTGGATGGGGATCTGCCTTGAGCACTCACATGGACCGACTCAATATAGCCCAAAAAGGAGTACTAAAGACAACTTTGAAATTACCGGTAAGAACTCCGACAGAAGAATAGTTTCAAAGCATTCAAGTCTACAACATACAAAAACTTTATGCAAAAAATATTTTATTTAAAATTTAAAAAAACATATCAGAATACTCCACTGTCCAACATAGATACACAACCAGGGCAATAAACCAAAATATTCTAGCTACAGCCAGTTTGAAAACATCTTTTGGACAAAGAAATATGAAATTCAATGCGACAAAACTATACAACGCTCTAAAAAATATAACAGAAATAAATAAATTTAAAACAAAAGTAAAAATATGGTTGAGAGAACAAAGTGAAAATGAACTATCAAACATACTGAAGACCATGTAAAGACAACTGGATACTAAATACAAATGTGGAAAAACTACAGGCCGCCTCAGAACAGGAAACCCTAGTGAGGAGGACTGTGAAAAAAAAAAAGTAATGTACCTTATAATACCTTAATATAATATGATTTATAAATACATTATGTACAAATTTGCTATAGATACTAATAAAAAAAAAAATTAAAAAAAAAGAAGCAATCTCCATCCATAGGAGAATCTTTTAGTGTGTCATATAAAACTATAGTGCACTACACTTTCCTAAAAAGACCCTCCCCACAGCATCCCCAAAAATGATACAGGCCCTGAGTGGATTTATTTTCCTCAGTGCCTCCTGTGTGGAGCTAATTTAAAAAAAAAAAAAATTACGCGATTAATCAAATGTATTTGCTCACCCCAAGTTCAAACCCGCGACATTTGATACCTTGACCTAGGATCAAAGAGGTCGTTTATTATTATAAGCAATAATTATTAGCCTGAAACACTCATCAACATTGAAAAAATCTTCCGAGAAAAGATAAATGCCGCCGACGGGACTTGAACCCGCGTCCTTTTGATATCCGGTCAACTACTCTACCAACTGAGCTACGTCGGCTTATCTCCCACCCGCTAAATAATTCAATATATACTAGTGTTTCATTCAACAATTACTGCTTATTACATTTTTTCACCTGAAAATAACCAACTTTATTTTTTGTGAGAAATGCATTATAAGTGCTTACTCTCCCACTAGATGGCGTCGAGACAAATTATGTCTACATTTTTTGGTGGAATACTTTAACTTGTCAAATATTAATTATTATTTTTAATTGGTAAACTAGGTTTGAGGTCGTTTAGTTAAGATTATTTCGATGTTGTGTCTACTCGTTCCTCCAACAATTACAAGAATTACTGTAATGATCGTTTAACTGCTTTGTGTCTTTGTTCGAATAATCTTCAGCCCTAACCACAAATGGATAATAGGCTTTCTATTTATTATCCTGCAATGCGTGTTCCTTTTCCCCTTGAATAAGGAAACTAATGTAATGGTGTCATTCCGCCATTTATACTGCGAATTAAATACAATTCCAAAGAGCTTTTAGTATTATTTCCTCTGGGGGTTTATGACCTAATAAATGACTGTCAATTTATCAAACTGATGCCTTACCTCAATATAGAGACATAGGTGAATTTATCAAAATAAATATGAAAATGTGAATAATGTTTGCAATTTGAACCCAAATACCTATTTTTTCACATTATGTTTTTGATTAAACGTTTTCTTAAGAAATGTATTTTTATAGGAGTAATTTTAAAGTAAAAAGATTGAAGCATGGCGTAATTTCACCGCCAGTCGATTTCTTACTATAAAATTGAATATTTTTTTAGGTAAATATTTGAGTTTACTGTTGGGTTCCCATTCAATCGCATGTAAATATTTTATATTTATTTGAAATTCCTGCAGTAGGGTGGATATTTATGAATGAATGACGAAAAAATGTTTTTTTTTTCTCATACAAAGATATTATATCTCAAGCAAAAAAAATGTTTTAATTTATTTGTTCATTCCTTTTAGGAACATTTCCATATTATGTATAATAAAAATTATTCAAGATGAGATTTATTGTTCATTACTGAACTGCTTCAGTGACAACATTTTGTATTTGTTTAGTGACAAATTGAAGATATCCACTAAATCGGTATAATTATACACTCCATTAGTATTCTGGGCTAAGAGAAATACACATCGTAGTCAGTCCCAGAATTTCAAATAAATAAAATTTTACACTGAAATAAATCCCGACCTCTAGTATTACGTAGTGGAATCCAAAAACTAATCAATGCAAAGAAATTCTGGACTATCAACCACATCATTTAATATTTTATATAAAAATATCTTCTATCCGACAATTTATGTATATTCATATCATTTAAAAGAGTGTTGTATTTCAACATAATTGCTGGAATACCCATTTAAAAAAATTTAAAACGTAAGAGTGTATTTTGTACTCTTGCAAAAGCTTAGTGGATAAATATTATAATAAGAGTTCCAGAAGGGAGAATTGTATTCAAATTGACTTCTAATAAAGGCAAAATATAAATTAATTTTTCGAAGAAAACTTCTTCGGAAAGGTTTTCACTTTGTGATGGCATTATTTATTTTAATAAAAAGACAAATAACTTTGTTTACATCACTTTTAATGGTACACAATCAACATGTTTCGTAAACAATGTTTACTTCATCAGGATCAAACGTATACTTAACTTAAAAATTAAATATAGATGACACATGGAAGGAAAGGGTAGGAGGGAGGGGGAGGGGTAAGAGTGGGGAAAGTTTTACCCCTCCCCCTCCCTTCTACCCTTTCCTTCCATGTGTCATCTATATTTAATTTTTAAGTTTAGTATACGTTTGATCCTGATGAAGTAAACATTGTTTACGAAACATGTTGATTGTGTACCATTAAAAGTGATGTAAGCAAAATATAAGCTTACATGCATAAAACGAACCCGAAAAAGGACATTACAAAAATCATTAGATAGATATTTCTATATATCTATCCATCTATCTATCTATAAATAATAATTATAATATTTGGATGATTTATAAATCGCCATTTTGTGAAAAATCACCTCAAGGGTGTACTGTACAACACCGTACAAACTTATATTATATTTCTAAGACCTAGAAAACTACAAGCTAGACAAACAATTAAAAACAACTTAAAGAAACTTAGAAAGAGCAGAGGACATAATTGTGAACACGTGTTATAAAAAAAAAACAAAATATTTGAATATTAAAATATAAAAAAATCTTTAATGAGTGTATTTTGGAAAGTAAAAGCTACATTAAATGGTGGAAGACGCGGAGTGGAGGAGGTGGAGTGGGAACGCGAGAGGGGAATGGAATGGAAAAGGGAACGGGAGGAATGGGAAAGGACACGCAGGGAGAAACAATTTCTTACCAAATGGCTTAGCAAGGCATTCTGGGTACCAGCTAGCTTATAATATAAATGAAAAAAGGCATCATAATTCAATTATTTTATAATAATTATTTTATACCTCTATGCCATTAGAATCGTTATAATTATGTACTGTTCAACCTTGTAAAATAAAGTAAATATTAAATTATCTTTAAATATTAATTAATAATGTTTCGGTGAATAGTCTTCCAAGACGTGTTGTATTTCCATGAATATGAATCATTTCACCGAGAAGCTGTTCTTCATTCACACAATACAATAATTCACAACACAGATCCTCATATCCGAAGGCTGCCATCGTGCCTCTTTACAATGCCTTAGAACTCGGGTGAATATATTAATCATAACTAACTGAAAATTACTGCCATAAATTATTCACATAACTATGTTTACTTCTCGTTCAGAGTCTATTGTAAAATATCTGCTAAATTAATTGATTTAACTGCTTTACATATTGACGCAAAACTAGATTAAATAATTATACCTATAACATATTGCCATATTCCCGTAGCTCGTAGCCCGTAACCCGTAGAATGGCGTAGAAGGTGTGCGTAGTACGTCAAATTGAATAAAACCATTCGTTTCCGTCATCCTAAATACTTTCAGCCAGTGAATTATTCTTAAACAGATGTTGATAAAATCGCTCGAAAGGCGATTTGTAGCTCTTTTAGGGCCGGTTATTGTTTAGCCGGCCATCACATTTGACTTCACCACAACTTGTGACTTGTACCTAAATCGTTTATTTAACCCTAGAAAACTAACAACATTTTACATAGATGTATGTAAATACATTCGTCAATTTCGGTAATAACACTATTGATCCTCACAAAATGTAATTTTTACGAAAGAATCAAACGTATATGTCATTTAAACATTGCTTACAATATTATTGTTACATTACTTACATTACATTACTTACATTACATTACTTACAATAACCGTTATTACTAACTTACACGATCTTTTAATTGAATTAAAATTCCCTCACCAAACACAAGGGCATTGTCTCTTTATGGTGAGGAAAGGCAATTTTTTGTTTCTTTGTTAAAAACTTATGTAACTACGTAACCGATGTCACTTTATGTGTATTTTTAATCAGTATTGCCAAATAAATAAAAATAAAATAAAACATGATTGTAGTTGATGGATTTTATTAACACAAAGGCTTAAGGCTATAACACTTCTTTAGGATGAGTAATTCATAGTACAATCAATTTAGGAGGCGGGTATGGGTACCGCCGTCCCGGGAACCATTGTTTGATAACCATTACCCCTGCCATAAGTCACCCCAAGTTGTTCGCTAAGTTTGGTGATTTAGCAGGGGTGCCCGGCTTTTTAGATTGAGATTTGTCCAGGTCTTTGTGGCGAATGCATTTCCTCACCTACTGCGGATCGGAAGAGATTGATTGAGGCAGACATAATCTAGACATATCACGACCCATCACTTTGTACTGCAGTGAGTGGTTTCATACGTCTCTCACTCCTGGACACACTGACCCCCAGATTCCTCTCCCTCTTTTCCTTAAAAAAGACCCTCCACACAGCATCCTCAAAGATGACATAGGCCCTGAGGGGCATTTTCCTCAGGGCCTTTTGTGTGGAACTATTTAAAAAAAAAACAATTCCACTATTTGCCACCTCATTAATAAAGCATATCGAATAAAATTTGAGAGAGTTCAACACAATTTTTTAAAATTGATCAATTTCATAGTATTCACACCCATTGATCTAATTAATTAATTTCATAAAATTACCTAATATAATCCACAAAAATAATACAGACATCCTGTAAAGACAATAAATTATTGTCATCTGTGTTATTTTGTCCCATTTTACTATTTTTGAACAATAAGCTTGGAAACCAATTCAGTTCCGTTAATATTTTCATTTATTCCACACCATAATTTAAATCAGAAATTTCTAACATTTTGTGTGGCCAAAATTATTACATAATATATTATTTATAGATGCAACATTTAAATGAGAAATTTTCACAATTAAAAAAAATAATAATACATTGCGCTGTACTAAAAATATATTAGTAAGTCGTGTTATGCAAAGTCTGGGACCCCTTGCAGTATAAATAAATATCAGGTGTACCTACCTACAACTTAGACATAAATAGCGATGTAATCGGTATCTTGTCATAATTATCTCCACGATGAAGGGTTATGAAAGAAAGATTTATGGTTGTAGTTTTAACCTAACAGCTATTTGTCGGAAAGCTTTTGAGAAAATTGGGTGGTTCAGTGTTTTGTTGAAATTTTATCAAACGAGTTAAAAATGGAGATTAAAGTATCAGCAGTTAAAATTTTTCAAATGTGAGGAAAATTTTAAAACAGGTTAATTTGGGTTAAGGTTTTTTTTTAATTTTTTATGCGGGTATGGGTAGCACTGCCACGGGAACCATTTATTTGATAACCAACCATATTTCTGCCTAGTGGTCCAACACGCATAGCGATTTGGCCCGGGTTCATGGGGTGAGGTTTGTCTAGATGGTCAGCTGTCTGTTTTCAGACTTCGGATCCCTCAAGATGTGCCCAGGAAATTGGTGAAGTCATCACATCCGCGATGGATGGCTTCATCCAATCCACTGTGAAAGAAACTGGTGTGGGCTCAAAGCCGTGGTTCAGTCGACAATGCTCCGAAGCAGTGCGACGAAAAAACGCGGCTTACCGAGCCTACAACACATCTCGAACGTCTGAAAGCAGAACAGTATATAACAAAATGGCAAAGGAATGCAGGAGGATCATTAACAGGTCAAAATTCGAGCACGACCTGCAGATCAGCAGTAAGCTGGCTGCCTGCCCGCACGGCAGCAGAGCGTTCTGGTCGCTTGCGGGCTCAATAGGTCGCAATTTCTGCAAATCCAGTCTGCCACCTCTCACCAGACCTGATGGCTCTCTAGCAAATACCGCCGCCGAAAAGGCTAACTTATTAGGCAAAATGTTCGCGGAAAACTCGACCCTCGATGATCAAGGTGCTACCCCGCCGTCGGTTCCTCATTGCAGTTTTCGTATGAAAAAGCTGAGGATCCGGCATCGGGATGTACTCCAAGTCTTACGAGGGCTTGATGTTAATAAAGCTAGCGGGCCTGACGGAATACCTGCCCTGGTATTGCAGAGGTGCGCTGTAGAAATAGCTCCAATTTTGACGAAGCTTTTCAAAATGTCCCTGAAGACTGGCTCTGTGCCCTCTGGTTGGAAAAAAGCGATCATTCACCCTATTCCAAAGAAGGGTGACCGCTCCAACCCAGCCAACTACCGCCCCATAGCGATCACATCTGTTCTGTCAAAAGTGATGGAACGTGTGATCAATGACAAACTGCTCACATACCTCGAGAAGAACAAAATTATTAACGACCGTCAATACGGATTCCGGCGGAACCGCTCGTGCGGTGATCTTCTCGCGTATGTGACGCATGTTTGGGGACGGTGCCTGGAATGTTTTGGTGAGACCCAAACGGTTTCACTGGACATTTCCAAGGCCTTTGACCGGGTTTGGCATCGAGCGCTTGTCAACAAACTGCGTTCTTACGGACTTCCCGCATCCTTGTGTGCGTGGATTGCCGACTTTTTGAGGGGGAGGTCGATTCAGGCGGTTGCTGACGGTTTCACCTCTTCCTCGCATTCGATAAATGCTGGCGTCCCACAGGGATCGGTTCTGTCTCCGACTTTGTTTCTGTTGCACATCAACGACCTCTTGTCATGTGCACCGATTCATTGTTACGCGGATGACAGTACAGTCCATGATAGCTTTTTGTTTGACAAGCCTCCAAAGGGCACACAAACCCCAATAGCTCGGAGGGCTTTGAAGCAGAGAATGGACGGTTACCTCGAGAGTGTTTTCTCTTGGGGTAAGAATAACCTCGTCGAATTTAATGTTTCAAAGACCCAATCATGTCTGATAACGTCTAAAAGGGATCGAAATGATAATCTAGTGTCCTTCAACGGAAGCATTCTCCCGAACAGGACCTCCATTGATATGCTTGGTGTAACTCTTAGTGACCAGCTCAGGTATGGGGGCTCCATCGAATCCAGAGTTAAGTTAGCCTCTCAGAAACTGGGCGTACTGTACAGGGCCCGCAGATACTTTAATAGTACTCAACTGTTAACCCTGTACAAATCGCAAGTGCGCCCCACGGTTGAATTTGGCAGCCACCTCTGGTCTGGAGCTCCAAAATACCTAAAAAAAACCCTTGACTCTGTGCAGAAACGGGCGGTCCGTTTGATAGATTCTCCCATCTTAACAGACGGATTGCAATCTTTAGAGCATAGGCGTCAGGTGGGAATGCTGTCCTTGTTCTACCGGTATTACAATGGAAGATGCTCCGAGGAACTAGCGTCATTGATCCCCTCGGCACCGGTGCATAGTCGGGAAACACGCCAAACACGCGCCCAACATTTGTACACAGTTGATATTAGTCACATGAGAACGGGTCGTTTTTACGATTCGTTCTTGAGTTCAACAGCTCGGCTATGGAACGATTTACCGGCCTCTGTGTTTCCTCCCTCCTACAACATGAGTCTCTTCAAGACCCATGTTAACTCCTTCCTTTCCTCAAAAAGACCCTCCACACAGCATCCTCAAAGATGACATAGGCCCTGAGGGAAATTATTTTCCTCAGGGCCTCCTGTGTGGAGTTAATGTAAAAAAAAAAAAAAAAAAGATGTTTGGCATGTTTTGCCGGATCGGGAGAAACTGGTTGAGGAGACCCTCTGACCTTTCCAGCCGGATCCTCTTGGCCTTGCACCGCGGTGGGAGGGCTGGATTCAAACGTCCTTCACTCGTTGAGACACCGACTCTCAGATTCCTTCACCCTTTTTTCCTTCCCAGAACTTCATCTCCTTCCTTTCTTTAAAAGACCCTCCACTCAGCATCCTCAAAGATGAAATAGGTGTGGAGCTAATGTAAAAGCATCATTATTTCTCCTTAAGTTACCTTTAATCGTTATATTTATAATAATTGATAATTTTTTTTTGATAAATTACGTACCATCGTTTCATCTTTAATTAATTCTTATTTCAAGTAGAAAATGCAATTCTCTATAGGTGATGTTCTATTACTTTGTTTTTGCCTGCATACACGAGTAGATATGCCAGCCAAGGAAAATATCTTTCAAACTCTTCTTCATATTATGCCACTCATATCCCTCATACGTTTTACTTCCTCCCTTGAGTAAATGTGTACTCTTTAACATCCTCATTTACTGCAACACTGTGCCAGTTCCATGCAGTTTCTCATTTCCATTGTATTCCATCTCCTGGAGTGAGTAAATACGTTCTTCCTTTGAAGCACGTTTCTCTAAAAATTACACCGAGAGACAATGCAATTTTGATACTTTAATAAAGCATACAAATTTCACTGCAACTATACCCACTGATATATTAATACATGTAAATTAAGATATTATTGAAATTATTAACATAATATTTCTATTGAAAATATAAACTATATTGTCCAATGACAAACCTTAATTAATTTCATTCATTGGTTAAATTATTAGCTGAAAAAAATGTATACAAAGAAAGGCATAATATTCCATACTTTTATCAGTCTCAAAATTCTTTCAGTGAGAGCAATTCTGTGGTACGAAATTATATTTCAGCACATAAATAACCCTTTATCTATAAACAGGTTGGAACACAACCATAATACTCGTTTTAACTTTAATGAAGGACTAATTGCACCTAAGCTTACAAATAAATATGGACAAAGAACGTTAAATTACATGATACCCAGTTGTTTAAATATGTTAACTGCTGAAATTAAAAACTGTGCCCAAAATGAACAATTTGTGAATTTACTGAAGACTTGGCTTACTGGAAGAATTAATTAGTATAGCTTACAATGACATATTATTCTAAAGATTTTAAAATTCTTATTTATGTTTTCATAATTTTTCTTTTCTCGATAGTTCTGTAACTTTTAATTTATGTAATTGTAAAAATGTTACTATTAACTCACTATAATAAGATCTTTGATGTAAAAAACCCGTGAGACAAACTACAAAAAAGGATTTAAAAATTATCTGATTTTATAAAAAAATCAGTTAATTCAAAGGCCAAAATCATCAATAATCAACTTAATTTAACATTCAGCCCTATTATAAGTATTTTTCCCGTTATCCCGCACTCTCCTCCCCCACTTCCCTCCCATAACCAACGCACTGCCCCACTCTAATTTACTGTCTCTTTCTTTCTTAACAATTTATATATATTATAAGAATGTTTCCCGTTATCCCACACTCCCCTCCCCCGCACGACTGTCGCACTGTCCCGCTCTAATTTACTGTCTCTTTCTTTCTCAACAATTTCGTATATATATATGTATTACTCTGTATTTGTTAGTATTTTTATAACAGTCCTGAGGATGGTACGGAGGTACCGAAACCGGTAGAGTATAAAATATCAATAAATTGACGTAAAACAAAGTATTTTCTTTTTATTTATTTCAAATAAAAAAAATTAAAAAAAACTACAATTCTTTTTTTATTTTAGCTCCTCACTGGAGGTTTTTTTTAAGAAAGGGAATTTTTTTCATTCCTTTCTTTATTCCTACGTCATCTTTGGGGTTGCTATTTGGTGGATCTTTTTAGGGAAAGGTCTGGGAAGGAAAAATGTATGAGGAGTGGGAAGGAATTTGTGGGTCAATGCGTCCAGAGGCACGGACATATGAATTCATCGCTCCCACTGCTATGCAAAGGCGATGGGTCGAGAGAGTCCGTCTTGAGAGGTGAAAAGGTCTCTCTCAACTCAGGTCTCTCTCTTCTCCCGATCCACGCAGTAGATGGGTAAAAGCATCCGCCGCCAAGACCTAGAAAAACCTCACCCCATGAACCCGGGCGCCCCTGCTAAACCACCAAAGATAGCCAACCACTCGAGTATGTATGAGACGATGTATGAATGTGAATGAGGCAAAGAGTGTGTTTCAAGTTGAATGTTTGGCGGTTCGTCCTCCCACCCTAACCCTACGGGAAACGGCGTGATCGTTAGTTAATTAGTTATGCATAAGGGCATTTGTACTGTAAATAAATACATAAATAATATTGGTTCTTTGCACCGTTCAGTAAATGCTGCGTATATCCATTTTTAATTAATTTTGACCAGCGTCTTTGACAGTTGCAAATCACTCAATCTATCCTTGAGTATGGTATCATTGCATGGGGAGAGGAGAGAGGAAAATTATTCTCAAGCTTCCTCTAACTGCAAACGGTGACTTAATATTCAATATAATGAGAGTATTTGATGTTCGACAGATATATGTAAAAACTATCCTCATGCATCTCTTTAAAAACAAACACGTACTTTACGAAAAAAAAACCGTAATTCGAACAAAGACACATAACAAGTTCCAGCACTCTCCTCCACATTTGGACAACGTAGTTTTAGATAATTTGCAACAAAAATATTTAACATGCTTCCTGAAAATATCAAACTGAGTCAAACACTGAAAGAGTTTTTAAAAAATGTTAAAATTTGGATTATGCCTTGTCATTGACAGTTATTTGTATTAATAACCTTGCTGTTTTCGTAATGTGTATATGCAAGCAATAATGTAAACAGAAATAAAGTATTGCTGTATAAGAACATATATTATACATTTATAAGTAAACCATAGACAAAATACAAAATTACGAGAAACAATTTACTAAAAATTCTGCCTCAATACAGGTTCGCCTAGCGAGGCATGCTATGCACAACTTAAAATATATATTATGATACTTCTAATAACAGTTCTTAAATCCATTTTTTTTCTTATTTTGATACTGCTTTAATGGCATCAATTATTATTATAACATTATTCTTATAACAATGTTATTTACCTACTAACGCACTATTTATTACCTTATGTTTTTAACTTTGTAAGTAACATGTTATTGTCATTAAAATTATGTTATTATTGCTACTGTGTAAAAGAAAAGGAAGAAAATAAAAAAAGAAAATATTCTTAAAATGTAACCAATACACGACTGTAATATGATATTATATTATGTATTCATATATTTTTTTGGATGAAATAAATAAATTTTAAAAAAAAACTTTACACGCAGTAGAAGCGAAACTTTACCAAAACAATCTCAATACTTGAAAAGTGAAGTCATAATCAAAGCGACCAATGAGCGCAGACCTAGCGTAATTTCCGTTTCATTTTTTTTTTTTTACATTAACTCCACACAGGAGGCCCTAAGGAAAATAATTTCCGTCAGGGCCTATGTCATCTTTGAGGATGCTGTGTGGAGGGTCTTTTTGAGGAAAGGAAGGAGTGAACATGGGTCTTGAAGAGACCCATGTTGTAGGAGGGAGGAAATACAGAGGCCGTTAAATCGTTCCACAGCCGAGCTGTTGAACTCTAGAACGAATCGTAAAAACGACCCGTTCTCATGTGACTATTGTCAACCGTGTACAAATGTTGGGCGCGTGTTTGGCGTGTTTCCCGACTATCCACCGGTGCCGAGGGGATCGATGACGCTAGTTCCTCGGAGCATCTTCCATTGTAATACCGGTAGAACAAGGACAGCATTCCCACCTGACGCCTGTGCTCTAAAGATTGCAATCCGTCTGTTAAGATGGGAGAATCTATCAAACGGACCGCCCGTTTCTGCACAGAGTCAAGGTTTTTTTAAAGGTATTTTGGAGCTCCAGACCAGAGGTGGCTGCCGAATTCAACCGTGGGGCGCACTTCCGATTTGTACAGGGTTAGCAGTTGTGTGCTATTAAAGTATCTGCGGGCCCTGTACAGTACGCCCAGTTTCTGAGAGGCTAACTTAACTCTGGTTTCGATGGAGCCCCCATACCTGAGCTGGTCACTTAGAGTTACACCAAGCATATCAATGGAGGTCCTGTTCGGAAGAATGCTTCCATTGAAGGAGTCTAGATTATCATTTCGATCCCTTTTAGACGTTATCAAACATGATTGGGTCTTTGAAACATTAAATTCGACGAGGTTATTCTTACACCAAGAGAAAACACTCTCGAGGTAACCGTCCAATCTTTGCTTCAAAGCCCTCCGAGCTATTGGGGTTTGTGTGCTCTTTGGAGGCTTGTCAAACAAAAAGCTATCATGGACTTTACTGTCATCCGCGTAACAATGAATCGGTGCACATGACAAGAGGTCGTTGATGTGCAACAGAAACAAAAGCGGAGACAGAACCGATCCCTGTGGAACGCCAGCATTTATCGAATGCGAGGAAGAGGTGAAACCGTCAGCAAGAACCTCAACCAATAGGAGCCTTTAAAGGTGAAATTATAATTAAAGCTGCCAATGAGCGAGTTGATGCTTGGCTATAGAAGTTTCACTTTTTAAAAAAATATTATAAAATAGTATATATTTTTTTCGAAAAGGGAAATATAATTTCGTTTGTTCTAAGGTTCTCGCTGATTACATCTTCATATTACAAAAACAAATTTTCTTAGATCTTTCCTTCAAAGTTTAAAAATCAGCACTCGAGGCTCTTAAATTTATTTATTTCGTAAGGGAAAACAGTCATTTTTCGTATCCAGAAAACATTGAAATGACGAGTGATGAAGTATGGCTATAACATTGGGTAAGACGATTGTTTGAATGAAAAAAAAATACAAGTAAACAGAAACCGTTTAAAACCCGCAAGAAATTGAGGCCTTGCGACTGAAGAAATTATTTCGGCTATAAAAGTATTCATAAGGTTTTCTTAATAATATTACTACATTATAGTCTTTTACATGTAAATTCGTGTATAAGACCTTCTCCGGCCTATGCGTAGTATTACCGTAACACATATTGCGTTTTTTAACAGCGAAGTTTAAGAGCTTTTGTTTAGTTTTTTTTTCTGACAGGATATTAACGCTGAAAAAAAAACAAACATTTCAGAATATAAAAGTATCTCTTTTCGTATAATGCAAATAATAATTATGTATTCGACCGGTCAGTGGTTGAGTGAGCACATCGCTTCGGTCCCACCCGGGCGTCGCGTGTTCGATTCCTCGACTGGCTAAGTCCTCCATCACAACACAAGAAATATTTTCGGCTTTCTGTGGTGATAGTAGGAGATTTTCAAATATTGTTGGGTTATTCGTAACCTGGGAATATTTGTCTTTCTTTTTAAAATTAAATTAAAAATAAATATGGATTCATTATTTGAATTTACGTAGTTTTATAGTCATGGTTTTGGTCTCTGTCAATTACCAATAATAGAACTCTGTGCATCAAAGACTAAGTCTTTGATGCACAGAGTCATCCAATTTATTGGTTCCGCAACTTTTCATCCCGCGACAAAATATCCACAACAAAATATCCTACGGATAAAACCACTTCCAACAAAATATCTACTAAAATCTAACCTAATCTAATCTAACCTAACCTAACCTAACAATAAATGGGACAAAAACTATACAGACATCTTGTAAAGATAACAAATTAGTGTTAGGTATATGTATTATTTTTGTCCCATTTTACTATTTTAGAATTATTGTTATCTGTATTATTTTTCCTATGTTAGTATTTATGAACAATAATTTATTGTCTTTACAGGATGTCTGTATTATGTTTGTCTCATTTTTTGTTAGTTTTAGTTAGGTTAGGTTAGGTTAGGTTAGATTAAAAAGTTTTAGTAGATATTTTGTTGGGAAATGTTTTGTCAGTAAGATATTTTGTCCGTAGGATATTTTGTCGAGGATATTTTGTCGCGGGATGAAAACGCGCATTACCTAATTAATTAGTCTTTAATGTCCTTTCTATGATTGTGTCCAATAAAAACTCCGTTGTTTGGTCACGTCTATAAATGATGTAATACAATAAGATTGTGTTTGTTGTTTTAGCCATGAAGGCTGCGATTCTGATCCAGCGCTGGTACCGACGCTACCTTGCCCGGATGGAGGTTCGCAGGAGGTACACTTGGACCATCTTCCAAAGCATCGAATACGCTGGAGAACACGACCAAGTCAAGGTAGAAACTATTTCAAATTACACCACATTCTTCATTTCAAATTGGAAACATAATATATGTTTTGAAGTGTCAATATTTGACCTAAGTAATTAGAGAAGTAAAAAATCACACTTGATCGGTATTAACTTAAGTATTTAAAACTAAGAAGTAACAAAATGCGTACATGAGAAATCAAGAGATATGTTTTCAGCAGCATGCTAATTTAAAAAAAAAAAACGAATATTACCTGCGATGGTAAGCGCGACGCCATATAGACAGCAAAAATTTACTGTCCTTATTAAGGCTTATTTCACGACTGCGCGCAAAAGATCATAACATACCCTCTGTATAAGTGGATAACGAATCCTGCCTATCCTTCGCAGAATTTCCACTGTATAAAGGAGAGTATTTGCTTAGAATATGTGAATGCTCGTGAATAGATTTAATAAAATAATGTTTTCATACATTAAAATAATGTTGTTTTTTTTTTTTAAGTGAAAACTTCTTTAGCACCGTGTGAATTGAAAAAGTGACACTAAAAAGAGACAAACACATACATCTGTAGGATATAGCCTAGGAGAGAATGAGATAGAATATTCGGTCTCCTCTTTGTGCGGTGCTTCGTAGTCTCCCCAGTCTTGTCTACTTAAGTTTTCTGAAGATTTCATTTCTACTGCTTGTGAACTGCACGCAAATATACCTTTATATATTTTTAGTTAATTTTTATTTTTAACTTAATGAGTGAAACCTACATTTGTATTATTCAATTAATGAAGATAATATTAGCGACACTCAATCAAAAATCTAAAACAGAAAAATCAAAAAAATTGGGTCACGTTTAGCAATCTTAAGAAAATGAAGATAATTTTGGTAGCTCTTAGTCGAAGCATGACACAGATAAATAAGACCGAATCGGAAAAGGGCACATTAACCAGTGGTAGAACTCCGCCCCGGCAAGGCAAATGCCTTGGGTTCGATTCCTAGATGATTTAGATTGATTGTCGCTAATATTGTCTTAATTAATTAAATAAAAATAATTTGCTTACAAGTGTTTTAAAACATAGCGTTACATGCTCAGATTTGGGTGATCAGTTGGAGTACCCATTCAGTCACACTCATTACATCAGTTTATACTCACAAGTTAAAGTCCTTTCTTCCTTAATGTGATTACATTTCCTTTGAAATCTGTATTTCCTGGTTCCTCCATGGTGTATAGGTAATGCTTTCAGTGCGATCGGAAGTAGCCTGAACAAACGTGATGGGAGTGCACCATTAGTAGAAATAACCTCTTCCCAGACACTGCTTGCAGAAACTATAGCAAGGCACTCGAGATTCAATTTACCCGAACACCGTATTTACCTTTACACTTCGACGAGGCGTGAATTCGTTCCTTGAAAGAAGAACGAATATTTATTTAAAATTATAAATCGAGTTTTACCAATCTAAATGTGACGCTACATATTTATACCCCTTCATGCAATTATTATCCATCATTGAAGAAAAAGATAACACTAATAATATAAACGAAAATATGAAAGAGAACAGGACACAAAAACATTGTCGCAACTGGGACTCGAAACCATTGTCTCTCGTCATACCAGGACGAACGGCTTATCCAATTAAGCCACTGCCACCTCTTATTAAAACATCATATTGGTCGATCTCATAATTAAAATTTCATAATTAACACTATTATACTCAATAATTTTTTTTTCTATGATTGGCAACTACCTTTTTCATTGGAAACAATCGTTTAACCCAAATAGTGTCTCGGATAATTATATCAGATTTTATTTATATGCAACACCTATTGAACAGTTGCGACCGTTATCTTTTTTTATTTTTCTGTGTCTTGTTCTCTTTCATATTTTCGTTTAGATTATTAGTGTTTTCTTCTTAAATGATATATTACATTGATGGGAATAACCTTCAAATATTATAAAAAGAGAGTTGTTGTAATAAAAATGGAATAATCATTAAGACTTTTACAAAAACGTCAATATGTGTTCCATGTAAATAAAATCGGATATTTATCCGAGACACTATCTAGATTACAAACCAGTTGTTTGTTTCCAATGAAAAAGGTAGTTGCCAATAATATGGAAAAAAATAATTGAAGATAATATTATAAATAAAAAATTCTGAAATTTTAAATATGAGATTGATTTTGTCAATCTCATATTTAAAATGTCAGAATTTATATTTATAATATTATCTTCAATTATTTTTTTCCATATTATTGGCGACCACCTTTTTATGACGATTTAATAAGAGGTGGCTTTCTTCCCGGTAAGACGAGAAGTTCTGGGTTCGTGGTCCAGTTGCGACCGTTATCTTTTTATTTTTCTGTGTCTTGTTTTTTTTTTTTTTTTTTAGTGGCTATTTAGTTACAGGTTTTGTGAGAATTACAAGATATATGATAAGGTATATAAATATTTCATCTGTTTGTCCTTAGTGTCCTCCTCACTAGGTGGTCCTGTGCTGAGGCGGACTGGTAGATTTCTTTGATTTTCCGTTATTTAGTTTCTATGATGTTTTTAATACATTCTCTAGTATGTCTGCATTCATTTCTTTCACCCATGTTTTGATTTTTTCCTTAAACTTATTTATATTTTCTAACTTTTTCAGACTTGGAGGAAGGATGTTGTAAAGTTTAGTTGACAGATATATGTGGTTTCTTTGGCCAAAACTTGTCTTGAATTTTGGAATATCTCGTATATCCTTTTTTGAGGCTCTTGTGTCATGTACCCGAGTTTCATTAGGAGATTTTCTGTTTTTAAAATGATGTATAAGAATATTCTTGGCATATATTTGTTTTAAATTTAGAATAGTTAGTTTAAGTTCTCTTTCATATTTTCCTTTAGATTATTAGTGTTATCTTCTACTTCAATGATATATTTCATTGATGGGAATAACTTTCAAAAGTTATAAAAAGAGAGTTGTTTCTTTAAAAATTTATTATCAATCAACTTAGGTTTTTGATTTTTTTATCAGCCAATATTCTAATAAGTCTTAACTGCTTTAGAAGGCTTAGGGCACAATAAATTGTTAAAATAACTTACAAAGAAGAAAAGTATTACCGAATTTATTTCGGACACAGTTTAAATTCTCGTTTCGGTGCAAAATGTGAAATTTCCCTTTTTTACTTCCAGTTTTGTTTGAAAAATTGTCTCACTTTCAAATCTCTGAAAAGGGATCATAATTGAATTCTTGTAGCAAAGCAAATTGTCAATTGACCAAAGCGACCCTTGTTCATGTGATAAGGAAGGGTAAAGATAGAGAGACTTTACCCTTCTCGGACTTGAGCCCTCCCATTGAAATAGAAAGACGAAGATAAACCGAATGTGGGACATATTTCCTCAAAAAAGTTTTATTCGAAAGAACTGTAAATAATATTATAGCTGAACCCAACGGGATTGTGATAAAGTCGAAAATTGGACAAAACCCGACGTGCTTCTTTTTTCTTTAGTGTAGGGAAGAAATCGTCAACGCCACAAAAAATGATACGATATCTTAAAAATATACTGATTCTAGAAATGATTTTGGGGTTTACTGAAGAGGATTTACGCGAAAAAGAAAAATAAATTCAGGGATGTTTGCCTCTGAACGATCTTCAAGTCATTCTAATGTTAAATGAAACATCAAAGGAAATATTATGTTTTAGCTCTACGACTGGATAGGACCTCTCGACAAAAGATTAAAATGTCCATTTTCTACTATCACCGCTGTTCATCATATTGGATATCTGTTCTACTTCACTTTATGGAACACGATGAGGAGAAATAATGAAGATTGAAAAAAAAACAGTTAAAAATTCTACATCAGTTCTTAGAACACATTATTCTGTGGGTTATTTACCTTTACTCATTTTCTATACTAGGGTGTGTATTAGGGTGTATCAATTATTTCAACTTTTGAATTCAGAAACGCCTGATATCTCAAAAGTTGCGTCTTACAAAGTAAATGAGAACTGCATTTAATTTTTTTTAAATGATTAATAGCTCGCTAAAATGCATTGTAAATCAGAAAAAACCTAAAACATGCATTTTTACTATGGTAACATATATTTAAACTATGGTAATTAATATATTTTTTACAATAATTTACCTTTTAACGTTTGTTTGTTATTAAAAACAGCGTATTATGACTGAATAAAGTGAAAACAAAATCAAGTTTTTGAATACATGTCTACAATAATACTGATTTTATCCAGAAAAAGGGTTATTTTCCCCTTTTATATTTTTAACAAACACATCACATATGTTTAAAAAAAAATTGGGTTCTTTTTAATGCAGTTATGGAATAAAAATTAAGTTTACTACAAAATATAAAATATGGTCCCCGTGTTTTATTTTTTCCTCAAATCACTAAATCTATTTTTTCAAAACTTCCGGCCATTTTAGCAAGCTAATAGTGAACACCAATTTTTATTTATTTTTACGTTTTTGAATAGCTACAGATCATACGCAAATTTTGAGACCCCAGGCGTTTGAAAATAAGGCATTTTTTTCTCTCTCTATGGAGAACGACACAAGCTATTGTATATGTATATTATTAATGTTTTTGGCTTGGGACCTACGTTAGTTTTTTATCTGTAAAAGAGATTTTATTTCACAGCGCCATATCAAAGCCAATGACGACAGTCTTTGTATAACTATATCGGACCTGTTTTCAGGAATAAGATCGGCGTTCAAAAGTCAAAACAAAAGGTTAAAGTCTCCTGCTTTACCGGTACAGAAACCTTTTACCCGCCGATAACGCTTTTGATTGTGTCCTGCCCAGACGAACGTAATACCGTTATCCTTTGCTACTTCTCAAAGGAAGACCGCCGGGGCATTTTGCCACACGAGTCGGCGTTTTATCGAAATTGCTATTAGTAACACATAATAATCGTTTAGATACGGAAAATTGGCCGACTTTTTTATTTCCCCGCGATCCCCAATTTCATCCGACCAGCAGCCGGAATGGAAATTGGGAATCGCGGGGTTTGGGGTAAATTCCTACGTTCGGCTTGAATACGGAGTGTTCGGGCTCGGCGATGAGTTTGGAACGTCTAAAACTACTGTGATCAAAAATCGATAAATAGAGGGAAATAATGAATAGTAACAGAATGCTTGCACAATAAAAATCCATTAAAATTGATTGTCGTGCTTAATGTAAAAGGGTTCTTTTGAGAATGTTATTTACTGAACTTGAAAACGTTCGCAGGGGTGAGGGATCATCTGAATACTAAGATATATCAGACGACAGGTAGTGTAAATTATGGAAACTCATTTTAAGATTATAGTAAAATGATTCACGAGTTGACATATTTTACGTAATGATAAATATCACTATTATATTTTGAATATAGGAAGCGGGTTTGGGTACCGACAACCATTCTTTGGATAACCAGCATCTCTGCCATAGGTCACCTCAGGTGATTCGCTATGTTTGATGTCTTAGAAGGGGTACCTGAGTTCATGGGGTTGGGATTCCATAGATCTTGGTGGCGGATGCGTCTGTAAACTTACTGTGTTGCAAGTCAGCTTTGGAGAGACTGGAGGTTCACCTTTTTACCTCTCCAGCAGGGCTTTCTCGACCCATCGCCTTGCACCGCAGTGGGAGGGATGAATTCATACTTCCGCCACTCCTGGACACATTGACCCTTAGATTAGTATCGACCCATCAAACGTTTTTCCTTCCCAGTTTCCTCTCCTTAATTTTCATTTTAATAAAACTTTACATAGCATCCCCAAAGATGACACAGGCCCTGAGAGAAATTATTTTTCTGTGTTAAAATAATTCAAACAAATGCAATGATGAATAATTTTTTTGAAACACATACTGTAACTAGCAAATTATTTTTATTCGTGTAGATATTACAACTTGAATTTATTTATTTATTTAATTATTTTCATATTACATTAGGTTATAATAATGACGTATTGCCCATCTCACTAGGTGTGAAACACCTGTGTTGAGATGGCAATTTACAGAGTGGTTATAATCTATGATTTTGTTTTATTAATATTATGAACATGACAGGTTGATATAAAATCTTATTTTCTAAGTAATATACAATTCAAGTATGTTATATGAACATTGCAGTAGGTACATGGTTATATATTTACACACAGTAGGCATAAAGGTAAGAATGTTATTAAATACTCCTGATAGATATGTTTATTTGAGGTGATCAATGATTCTACTTTTAAATACACTTTTGCTTTGAGTGTTTCTTATCTCAGTAGGTAGAGAATTGAATAGCTTTGTTGCATTATATTTAAAAGTTCTTTGTCCATAAGAGGTTTGACAAACTGGGATGTTAAAAGATTTTACATTTGACTCTCTTAGGGCTCTAGTGTTTATTCGTTCCTCAAACATGTGTGTATTTTTAAATTGGTGAAGTAGAATATTTTTTGAATACAGTTTTTGCAGGTTAGGAACATTTAGTGTCTTAAAAATAAAATCAGTGCTCGTTCTCAACGGGACTTTAAGAATAACCTTCAAAATTAGTTTTTGAATCTTTACTAAAGGCTCCAGGCAAGTATTTGTGGCACTTCCCCAGCTAATAATACCATATTCAAGTGATGATTGTATGAGAGCACAGTAAACTTGTTTCAGTTGTTTTATATTTAATATATCTCTAACATTTTTAAAGAAATAGACGAATTTCCTCAGTTTTGTCGTTAAGTTTGTAACATGTGCGTTCCATTTAAGAAGATCATCTATTTGAATACCAAGATATTTAATACTGTCAACTCTACTTATAGAAGGACAGGTACATGGAGTTAATGAGGGGTTACAGCTGTGAAGTTTAAGGCTTTTTTGTGAAGGCAAGAGCTTATTTGATATTCGAAATGTTAGAAATTTGGTTTTGTCTGTATTCAGGGTTAATATGTGAGCATTAAGCCAATTTTTAACAATACGAAAGCCATTTTCTGCCATTTTAAAGACTTCATCCCAAGATTTGGCATAAAATAGCAAAACCGTATCATCGGCAAAAGTTGTGATTTGTCCACAAATTTGTAAGTTACATAGATCATTAATATATACTAAGAATAATAAGGGTCCTAGGATGCTACCTTGTGGAACTCCACAAACTGTTTTTTGGGAACTACTACAGGTACTGCTTATTTTAACACATTGCGTTCGATCAGTTAGATAACTATGAAGTAATTGAAGAACTGTATCTGATATTCCTACCCTCTTAAGTTTATCTAAAAGTATTTTGTGGTTCACAGTATCAAACGCCTTTGCAAGATCAAGGAAAATTGCTATACATTTATTTCCTTTGTCAACATTACTTGTTATGAAGTTTGTAACGTTAGCGATGGCGTCTGAGGTTGATAAGTTTTGGCGGAAACCAAACTGATTTGCTGATAATATTTTACTAGAGTCAAGGTAAGTAGTTAATTGATTTCTCAGTATTCCTTCAACAATTTTGGAGAGTGCACTTAGAACACAAATTGGTCTGTAATTGGTAATTTCAGATTTGTTCCCACCTTTAAAATTTGGAGAGATAATACCTTGTTTTAATACATTTGGGAAGCAACCTAGAGTGAAGCTCTTATTAATTAGGAATTTGAGGGGAACGGCTATATGAGATTTCAGTGATTTTAGTAGTTTACTTGGTATTTTGTCATGTCCAGGTGAAGTCCTCTCTTTCAGTGAGTCGATTTCTTTGATGATATCCTCCATCGATACATCTTTTAGAGTAAATTTTGCGTAAGTTTCTTCTCGGAAATTATCATCTGGTGGTGGAGTTTTAGTATTGCAGTTGATGTTTTCTTTTATTTTACTGGCCAAATTTGATCCAACGTTTGTAAAAAAAGTATTTGCATGATCGGCAATAGTCTTCGGGTCCAAGTTAAAATTCACATTCTGACCATCAATTGTAAGTTCCTCAATTTGATCTCTGAATTGCCTTGCATGTGTTATCTCTTTAAGAATTTGCCAAATCTTTCTGGAGTCATTATTACATTCAATAATTTTTCTTGAATAGTATTTATTCTTTACGTGTTTAATTAGTTTTGTACACATATTTCTGTATTTTTTGTAAAATGTAGTAAGTAAGTAATTATTTGGATCTTTCCTTATTTGTTTGTGAATATTATCTCTTTTCCTGATGCATTTTAATAATCCAGGTGTAATCCAAGGTTTAGTGATTGAATTTTTTTTACTTGGTACCTCTTTCTGTTTGGTGTGTAGTTTTATTTGTTTTTGAATAAAATTGGTAAAATAATTCCATGCCTTATCATTATCAGTAATTGAGTAAAAATTTTCCCATTTTTCGTTTTTTATGTTGAAAATAATTGTATCCCAGTCGATTTTATTTTTCACAATAGATATATTTACGGAATCATCTTTACTTTTCGTCGCTTTAGTTCGTATTTGTCCAACAGACCATTTGAAAAAAATTCAGGAGGAGAAGGTTTTCTTTCATTATCTCAATAAAATATTATGATAGGTGTTTATGATAAAGTTATTTCCGTTTGGGTAAAGGTTCAATTAGTTTAAATAATTCTTAGTTCAGTGATTAACTATCCTTTTTTATACTTTATTTTTAGTTTTAAAGTGAAGATTGAACAAAAACTCAAATGGTCTGTTGGACAAATACGAACTGAGGCGACGTTTTATTTTCATTTCCAACTTACAATATTGTAGAGTAGTGGTCTGTTACTGTGGATTCATATATTATTGTGTTGATAGGTTTTTTCGTTTTGCCTATTATATGGTCAATACAAGAAAGAGTTTCTTCAGTGACTCTAGTAGGTTTGTTGATGTAGCTAACAAGACCGTAGTAGCTTATGGCGTTGAGGTAATCGTCTTTTTGAGGATGTCCATTTTCTAAAATATTAATGTTTGTGTCTCCAATTAAAAACAGATTTTTACAGTGTTTTAGTTTATGCAACACAGTTTCAAGTGAAGTAAGGAAGTTTGTAATATTGTTTGCGGATGGGGATCTATAAATAGCCAGTATATCAATTACTGACTTAACTTGTATGTGTAGACAATTGGAGTCATTAATTTTGATTTCTTTGGTAGTAGTTTTCAGATTGTTTTTAATGTAAACTACAATTCCGTCATTTTGTTTAGTATTATATGAAGTGTTGATGCAATAGTAGCCTTCAATATTTTTTGGTGTATAAGAACTTTTAATCCAACATTCTGTTAGGATCATTACATCAAATTCGATGTTTATTAGTTTTAGGTTTATGAGGAATTCTTCGAAGTTTTTATTGATGCTTCTTATATTTTGGTGTATTATTTTCAAATTATTTTTTAGACCTAGTTTTATGTTTTCTGTGTTGGTAGTAACAGTTTCATTTTCAAATAGGTGGCATGTGAGTTCTTCCAGATTAGTAGCCATTTTATGTATTTTAATTAATTTTTTTAACGCAATAAAACAAGTTTTAAAATGATTGTGAACACACTTTTATAAATACTTTACTATTTATTTTTGAATGAAGGAAATTGAAAACGAAATAATTAAATTTTTTCCCCTCTGAAATCGGCATATTGACCACAGTGCGGTGGTCGCGTGATTCAATCCGCTTAGGAGCTTCCACAATCCACATGCTGGAATATTCGAGAGTGCAGGAAAATGTGTCCGGCACTTTGGTTCCTAAATACTTAGTTATTAAAACGGCTGACCAGATATCTTCAATAATAAATGAAAATAATTCATTTGTTACGGAAATGAAGTACTTAACTATTTGATTAGCTTCCTCAATAATTTATTTTTAAAGGATTATCGGTATAACGTAATTATTTTCGTATTTTGACTCACCGACTAAGCAACCGTAGAAAATTTTAGCATTAAATGACTGCTAATAAACTGCTAAATTACTCTGATTTAATATATATAATGATATATTATTGTGATTTGGACGACACAATTAATGAAAACATAATTGAGTTTCTTTGTAAGGAAAGAGGAGGTTTATTTTGTTAATCTCACAAGATTTACATAAAGAAAATACATGTAAGGAAAGAAACTACATTTAATGTTAATTATTGTAATGTTGATTCCTTAATCACAATCACGATTGTAATAACTTTTAATTAAAAAAATTAATCTTATCAATTTGCTTTGTCATATCCCATAGATTATTTTTACTATCTATAGTTTTAATAATCCATAGATTATAAAATATCGAGTTGACTGTTAATTAGGTACTGTGGCGCATATCCAGTGACAGTCTATGTACGATACTTACAGCCACAATGACGAGTCAAGCTCGGCATTGTTTTAAATTAAAGAAAAATATATTTTTCTTTACATATAATATTTATTTGATTATTTTAAGCCGACATCATTCATCCCTCCCACTGCGATGCAAAGCCAATACCCCCAAGGGATGATTTTTCATAAAAAGGGGTGAATTTAATATAACTAACTGGCTTACGCCTAAGATAATTCATAGTGACCAGTTATTTACATTTGAGTCTTATATCTAGCGACTTCCGACCAAAAGCATTTAAAATAATATTATAAATGCGAAAGTTTGTATGGATGGTTGGTTGGATGGTCCTTACTCTTTCACGCAATAAATATCGAATGGAATTTAAAAATTCTTTCACTAATCAAAATTACATTATTTGCGAGTAACATAGGCTATATATATTGATAAGCTCTGGGGTTATGAATAAGCTGTGGCGTTATGAAATTATTTATTATACGTTTATTGGCAAAGCGTGTTGCTAAGTAAATGTTTGACGTGGGCTGTCAGATTGTTATTTGTTTAGGTTACTATGGAGATTTCTTTGATAGCAAAAATTCAAATATGAAAATACTAATATGAATATTTAGTGTAAAAATATAAAATAGGTACTTATCTACATTTTGACCTAAGCCAACAGCTTTACTAATATTATGAATGCGAAACGGCGCGTATTTGATTGTTGATTGATTGGGCGGGGGGGGGGCGAATATGCGAGCGAAGCCGCGGGCAAAAACTAGTAAGTTATAAATGTAACTGGCTTACAACTAAGATTTACAATAATAACTAGTGACTTACATTACCCACAAGACTTATATGTAGCGACTTACGTCTAAGGCTTATAATTTTATAACCTTTAACTTTAAATTTAGTTTTTTGTTCTTTAAATTTTGCAAACTGATTTTATGTTGTTTATTCTTAAATATTATATCGACGTAACGTCGAATGTTATTAGAGTTTGCGTTGAAGTGTCTGTCATATAAAAAAAACATAAAGCTCTTTCCTCCTTACTAATAAGGATTTACCATACATTAATGGTTGTTTATTAGTTATATAACATGTAAAACAGGTTTATTAGTAAGATCTTTTAATGTTTTCATTCTTTACTTATTAAAAATAAGGCATAATTTCTTCAAATTCAAGTATCTTTTGAAACACAGTACAAATAATTCGTGCTTTGTGCAATTAAATATCTTGTTAACGTCGGATATACCCCGGACAAAATATGTTCCACAGTTAAACAAATTTTGGAAAGCAAATGATTGAAATTAAATGCTTTATTTATTTTCAATTGGGGCTTCATAAAGCTCTCGTTAATTGAAGAAACCTTTTCAGATGTCTGCTTTATCGCGGTATCCCATCACCTAACTGAAAGCCTCTCAAATCAAATCAATTGCCTACGTGGTAAAAGATAGGCGACTTTCATAGGATTGGAGCAATTAAAATTGGCTTTCGCATGGGTATTTATCCCTCCAGCATAAATGAAGGGACCATATTCACAAGTTCAAAAGGAAAGTACTTATTTTCATTTCAAACATATCACTAGTCTTATGAATTTGACGAATTCCTCAACAATTATACGTTCTGGACCCTGAGGTCATGATTAATAAATTAAACCCAAGGAAATTCATATAACCGTTTCTGTAAAAGATTTAATGATATTATATTAAATAATTAATTAAACGAAAACAGATCACTTTGCACATTACTTATTTAAACAAAATTATCAAATTTGTTTCGAAACCAATTATTAAATGGGATAAAATCAAAAATAATATGTAATGTTTTCATTTTATCCTGACGAAGAAATCATTGGTTTCTAAATACATTGATAATTTTGATTGAATAAGTGGTAGGCCAATAATAGAATCAGGCAAAACATGATGTGCTTCAACACATTATGATTTGCCGCCATTTCACGATGCGCTAATGCTGATCTACCTGATTTTACGATCGGTGTGTATGTGTCTATGACATATAAAAAAGTAATTAATTTTGATTTAATTAAAATGACACCACAAAATGATTTGCAATTATTAAAAAAGTTAAATAATTAACTTTGTTTAAGTCACTATTTTAATAACATACTTTCACCATATTTATCTGATATTTAGGCACCTTGGATGCTCCTTAATTGTGGTACTGAAAATTTCTAAAAGTTTTTGTTAGTTTTATAAAAAAATTATACGATTTCAAAAATTACCTAATTAATTTCACCTATTATTAATTTCTTTCCTACCGCTTGTCATAATATTTTTCTCTTATTTGTCTGTTCTTATAATCTATTATGCCCTTCTTTTCAGTATACTTTGAATATCCGGTCAGTGGTTGAGTTCAGTGGTTGAGTGGGCATAGCGCTTGGGTCCCACCCGGGCGTCGCATGTTCGATTCCTCGGCTGGCTAAGTCCTCCATCACAACACAAGCAACATTTTTGGCTTTCTGTGGTGGTAGTAGGAGATTTTCAAACATTGTTGGGTTATTCGTAACCCGGGAATGTTTGTCTTTCTTTTTAAAGAAGAAAAAAATCCTTTTTGATAGTTTTATAATGGCCTTGAACACCGAAACAGCTGACATAACAATAAAAACCAAAACATTTAGAGAACTTAATATCATTCAATATGATTTTTTTAAATAAATAAAAAATGGAGTCGTTCGGATGAAACGTAATAACAATAAATAAATAATTAATTGGTTGCTGATTAAGGAACTTTTGGTTCTGAAACATGTAGTAGGATAATGTTTATTAAAATAGTGGTGTTAGTTATATAATTAAGTTCATTCATTAAATTATGGCGTAAAGTAAATTTTCAATAAATTATTAAAGAAAACACATTATAATACAATTATGTTTATTATTGGCATTCTCGTTAATTTTTAGTCAGATAGAGATTCCTTGATATGACAAAACTCCTCCAAGCTTCCCTTTTATGTACTATTTCGAAGACTTCGGTTAATTGGAGATTTAAAAAAAATAGTTAGATAACGCGTTCTTAAAATTTATTTTTATTTTTTTTATCTTTGTTACTTCCCGAGGAATTTATGATGGCACAATACTGTAACTGCACAAATAAAAACATCGATACTGACAGAACATTGCATTTTGTCAGGGCAACCCCACAATTCTCTGTTTTGCCATTGCAACGCTATAGTCCGTTGCCGTACGGGAAAGAGGATGTTTGATTTTTACAACGAATGGCCTCATTTATCGGCAGCTAGCCGTGCTACGTGCGCGTCGCGTTATGTGTCAACATGCTGTATCTCCACAAAGCTAGTTTAAAGTTTCACTTCACCCCACCACTGAACTATAAAATATAGAATTTATAGCATCTCTTAAAAACAGTAACTCCACGGGAATAGATCACATCTCGCAAAATGATCAAACACATTCAAAAATGCATCGCATCTTTCTTAAACACACAATCAACTTAAGCTTCAAGCAGGTATTTTTCCTAACTCCCTAAAACAGGCCACATTAATCCCAATCTTTAAAGCGGGAGTCAAATTATTTGTAAATAACTACCGACCGATATCCTTACTAATCATAATATCTAAAATTGTAGAAAAAGCGGTGAAATATAGACTCTGTAAGTTTCTCAAGGATAACGAAATATTATCAGACAATCAATACGGCTTTCGCAAATGTAGAAGTACTTCAGTTGCAATAGCCGCCCTCACAAAGATCGTTTCCTATAATCTTGACATTGGTCGCAAACCATTTGCTGTTTTTCTCGATCTCGCAAAAGCATTATTTGATACGGTCTCACATCCCTTACTGCTAAAAAAAACTGCAGCAGGTTGGAATAACTGGAGTAGCCGGCTGGAATAACTGGAGTAGGCTGGAATAACTGGAATAGCACGGTTTGAAAACTATCTAACAAACCGAACACAACAAATCTGATCTCTCATCCAATCTGACAGAATACTAATATGACGGTTTGACAGAGGGTAACAATGGCGGAATTGGTAAACGCGTACGTCCCGGTTAGATTTTTTTTTTTGAAATAATAGTTAATACGTATCAATAAACAGTCCTGCTAAGCCAATTAATTGAATTGGCTTGTCAAAAGGTGCTTATAGTTTAGTTACATATACATTTTAAAAGTTATAATTTACATCTTATATCTACAGATTTAACATTTTTCCATAGAAATCAATATTTTTTTTTGTTCTGGGTTCGAGTCCAAGTTGCGATCATTATTTTTTTCCGTGTCCTGTTTTCTTTCATATTTTCTTTTAGATGATTATTGTTATCTTCTTCTTCAAAGATATATATTACACTGATGGGAATATCCTTCAAAAGTTATAAAAAGAGAGTTTTTCTTATAAAAAACTGTAATATGTTATTGTATAAACTAACCAAGTAAATATTGATAAATAAAAATATATTTATTTTAAAACATTTAAAATTAATTTAATTGTTATACAAATTGTTACTACATACTCCTAGTTAGCGAGGAAAGTAACAAAAGGTCCAAAAATGTTTAAAGTCATATATACATATCACAAAATACGCTTTTGAACGATACAGCATATTGTCATTACATGGGCTCCCCGCCCCCACTAATTCTGCCCCCACAGTTTGGGGAGATGTGCTCTCTGCATCTCCTTGCGATAAATTGAATTATGCTTTTAGAGAGTGAAACCAAGCCACCTCCACGGAGAGGAGAATACGAGAACTCCTGATTGCCAGTCTCCGGAGATTTTCTTGTTAATGTTGAACCATTTGACGGAGAAACTTGGAAGTTGAGTCAATAACGAACAGATCCTGATTCGCTCAATATGAAAACTAAATTGTCGAAGTAAAAGTTTTAAAATAAGACTTCGAAAGTCTGAAGAAGAGTCGATGAGATTGTGTGATATGATTAGTTTTTTTATTGCTGTCATTAAAAGTTTTCATATCTAAAATATTGAAGAAAGTTCAGATTTTAAAGATTGAAAAAGATTATAAAAAGAATAAGATAAAAAAGATTATAATAATTTTTTTTATTTTCAAATCTCCACAAAGGAGTTAAATCTCCACAAAGGAGTAAAAATAAAGTTGGTTGTTTTCAGTTGGAAAAATGTAATAATAAGTAATTGTCGAATGAAACACTAGTATATATTGAATTATTTGGCGGGTATTAGATAAGCCGCCATAGCTCAGTGGTCAGAGCAGCTGACCGGCAATCAGATGGTCACGGGTTCAATTCCCGTTGGCGGCCAGTATCTTTTCTCGGAAGATTTTTTCAATGTAGATGAGTGTTTCAGGCTGATAATTATCGATTATAATATTTGTTCTCCACAAAGGAGGCCCTGAGTAAAATACTTTCTCTGTGTGCTTTTTAAGAAAAGCAAAGAAAGAAATTTCTAGGAAGGAAAATGGTAAGAATGGTGGGTAGGAATCTGGGGGTCAATGTGTCTGACTGAGTGACTGAGTCAGGAGTGACTGGCGTACGAGCAAATCATGCAACTTCAACACCTCATTTGAAAAGTCATTAAAAGTATTGAAAAAAATACAAAAATTAAAATTTAAGTAACAAATGTACCTACATCAAAAGAAAAACTCTTCAAAAAATGTCTAGAAATTGTTAAAACAAAAAAAAGTTGAGTTAGTTATGAGCTAATTTTTTTTTGTTTCTTAACGGTAAGAATGAAATGACTGTTCAAAAGGGTGTTGAAATTGCGTGATTCTGAGTTGTAAACCTTTTGCAAAATGGCCAAAATATGCCCAACAACACTTCGATGGTTACGACATTCATTATTACACGTAGGAGTCAGACTATGGTCGTGGCAAGAATAATGACTATGTCACTAGTCGTCTAGCTACGGCATTAGCCTTTTTGACGCGTAGGAAATGACAACACGTCGATTATGTAGGGTGTCTGACACTTGCATGTAATAATTAATGTTATATAGCCACCGGAAGGTCGTTTGTTACATTTTGGCCAATTTGCAAACATCCTGGAGCGTTAGCTGGCCAAAATTCGGCCAATTTGAAGAAATACGGATATAAAAATATTTATTGAAATGATTTCAAAAGTTCCCGCTCGTTCTTCGATTAATCACAGAAATAACTTATAATTTTCATCTCTCTCTCTCTACTATAATATATGCTATTGACATTTCGCGAACCGAAATTATTGAAATGTTTTTTTTTTCCAAGTCGTTGAGCATGTTACATACATACATGTCCGAATTTAAATTTATATTTATGATTATAGACAACATAATAAATTCATAATATTTAATATTCTCTAAATAGATTCTGCGTACGCCATTTTAAAGTTAGTTTGTTAGTTTAAAAATTTGAAGATTTTTTTTTAAACCCTAGAAATATGGGATACACGGTTAAAAATAGGTGCAATCATTCTCTCCTTAACGCAGATTATGTCTCAGTATTAAAATACGACGGGATTACGTTTTTAATGAGGGCGGGAAATTTCCATATTGCTCGAGTGGATAATATTGTATCTCTGCATTAGAAAGGTTTTTCCGAAATAATTATTTCTGATGTAATTCGTTGACAATCAAATAAGTTTAATTTTACTTCATAATAAATGATGAGTGGATCGGTTAATTGCTGCTAGCTGGACTTTTCACATGAGCTCCACACAGGAGGCCCTGGGGAAAATAATTTTCCTCAGGGCCTATGTCATCTTTGTGGATGCTGTTTAGAAGTTTTTTTTAAGCAATGGAAGGAGAGAAGAGTTCTGGGAAGAAAAACGGTTTAAGGGGTGGGTAGGAATCTGGGGTTCAGTGTGTCCTGGTCATCTGCCTCCAAGGCCTAGAAAAACCTCACCCCTGAACCCGGGCATCCCTGCTGAATCACTAAACGTAGCGAATTACTTGGGTTGACTTATGGAAGAGGTTGGTTCACCAATAGAGGTTCCCGGGGCACCGGTACCCATTCCCGCCTCCCAAATTGTGAGTATAGCCCGATGATTATAAGTATATCGAACATTCTGTTATTAACATAAGTGCAGATTCTATCAAAAACTAAATTAAATTTTAAAAATTAAATTAAATTAAAAACTAAATTATTGGATAACATCGTTTCTCTGCATTAGAAATCCTCTTCTGAAATAATTATTGCTGATGTAATTAGTTGGCGATCAAAAAACTTTGCTTGTACTTCGAACTCCACTTAATTAAAATTGGTTCAGCATGACAATAAATCAGGTCAGTAATGAACTCAACAAATTAAACGATTGAAAAGCAATGCGAGTGGAAATGCAATAATGCCTTTTTATTTACATTTCTCCGTGTATTTAAATGGCTTCACTGAATAATGTATCCGAAGGTGAAGCATTGTTTGCATTCCTTTCCAAAATTTTACATTTAACACTTACAAAATGTTTATCTGTATCCATTATCTTATTTGGTTTTGGTAAACCCGGATCAATGGGACAAAAATGAGTATGAATATAATTGCTACGCGTATTCCGATTTCGACCAATATTTCTGTTCATTTAAAAAGATCCCTGTAATTTTCATGTATGAACATAGCCTGTCTTGAATTTTTAAAATTAAAAGGTTATATTCATTCAGTTAAATGAGTTATGACAAGCACGCATAAATATTAATTATTATTAAATATTGAAAGACTAAATTACATTTTATTACAGCTATAAATCTGTTCTCCAATATTTATGATACCAATCTTCTCACAAAGTTGTTGATGATGATTTAAACCCACGCTGTTTAACCTTTTAAAAGCGTAATAATTTCAAGCCTTGAGTTCATAACTAACTTATTAAATTTTTCGTCTTTCGGAAGAATTTCATTAGTTCAGTTTATCGACAAATCGTTCAATATTGGTGTAATGTGGTTAATCGCAGGATAAAGTTTATTTTTGCCTTTGACATTTTCAATGCAGGATACGGAAAGAAAGTTCCTCAGAGATAAAGCAAAGCCATTAGTCCGTTGAATAAATTCTGAAATTTGTTTGCACTACGGATGGAATACTTTACCGGATTTCCAGTTAAAAAGGAAACGCACTTTATAGAGTGTGAAAGGAAATCTAATGTTAAATAATAACGAATTAATTAGAGAATGCCAGTTGCCTGGTCATATAAAAAAACTTATTTTTACTTGTGCATATTTTATGGTCTTCGTAAAACAATTACCAATATAATTATGGAGTACATGACAAATTTGAGGTGCTTATAATTTTTTTAATTTTTTTTAATGTGAATACCTCACAAGAGTTCCAGCAGCTCCCGACTGGAGCCCGTGGGTCTATTGCATCCCCAATTGGGGTGTGAGACTGAAGGTAGTGGGGAAGGAAAGGAGATGTTGAAGAGGAAGGTAGGGAAGCTCCTGGCTATTCAGATCTGGTCACCAAACACGGCTAAAGCATTACAAGCAACGTTTCAATTCTGAATGGTGGTCTTACACCTAGGCGATACTAAGAGTATCTTCCACTCTGGAAAGTGCCGCAAATATACTAAATATTATTTTTAATTTTAATTTTTTTGTGATAAAACACAATTAACCAATAAAATTTATTTGACCACGCTAGGATTCGATCCCGCGACCTTGGGATTGCGAGTCAAAAGCCCTACCGCTAGACCGCGCGGGCCGGCAATGTAATGAAAGTTGCTAAACTTTCTGTAAGTGATGTTGAAAGTAATGATGTCAATGTATAATCGTTAAGCAATTGAGTCGCTCTTTGATTAGAGCGTTCTGATAGGCAGAACGTTTTACTTCTACCATCATGTAGAATCACCTCCCAAAGTTAATGCACTTTACCCCCAGACACCCTGTATTATACAAGTTAAACTCTTTCAAAATTATTTGAAATCGAATTTTAAGAAGTGTCCTCTGGTGTCATTTTTTACAGATTTTAGTGTTTGCGTGAAAATCGTTCAGGAGTATCAACTGCTCCCAACCAGTGAGAGTACGGCATCCCCGGATGGGGTAGTTGGTGATGCTGTAGGTAGATAAAAGAGAAGGGAAGGAAGTGGGTAAAATAAAGGTGGGGAAGTATCTTTTCAGATCTGGTCACCATAAGATAACTAAAGCCATTTCAAAGAACGTTTCGTTTCTGAATCGCAGTCTTTCACCAGGGCGATACTAAAGGCGAATATATTGCCAATACATGTAACTGTATCATCCAATAATAATTTTGAAAGAAGAATTTTGAGGTTAGTTCATTATTACAACGGATTGACATTACCAACCTTAACAACCAAACCGATCAACCATAGATACATAACTGTCAAACTGAACTGACAGACAAGTCAGTGTCATAGTCGGCCAACGTTACAGCCATCAGTGTTGCCAGCGTAATAAATTACTTGGAAACGTTATTTTGCACGCAAAATCATGGATGATCAACTTCAAATTTTCTTTGAAAAAATGAAAATAGAAATGCAGAACCAAACAGAATTTATAACTTATACAATAATGGAGAGAATGGATGAAAAACTGAAACCAGTGTTAGAAGAAAATAGAAATTTAAAACTTAAGTTGGAAAAACTGAAAAATAAAATACAACTTTTAGAAAAAGATAAGAAAAGCAACAATATATAGTAATCTATGGACTGAAAGAGGGTGAAAAATCTATAACAGAACTACTAGAGAATACGAGGCAAAAACTCCATGAAGAATTGGACATTAAAATAGAAAACTTCGAGTTAGACAAAATCTATCGTATTGGAAATTTAGTAAACAGAGAAAAACCGAGACCTACACTCGTATCCTTTATCAACGGATGGAAGAAGTGCGAAGTTTTGAAAAACAAGAAAAAGTCTAAGGAGTTACATATTTCTGAAGATTACACTAAAGAAACTTTGGAGAAGAGGAAGGCATTACTCCCACAACTAAAGGAAGAACGTAACAAAGGAAACATAGCCTACCTAAAGTATGATAAACTCATTGTCAAGGAAAGCGCAGGCTTTAATGATAAAAGAAAAAGAGAACCATCTGCCTCCCCGTATGCTAACTCGCAACCGAAGAAACACCAGTTGACATCCTCTATGAAAACTAACAGAATAAATGCATTTGACTTGATGAGGGCTCGATCTAATTCTCTTACATCCCAACCAACAGGAAAACAACAATAGCAATCAACTATCGGCGGACGGAAACAAGAACACCAAGAAAAAGACAAAACAACAACACACCCTCCCCCAAGCCGACTGGTCCTCGTGGGGGAAAATAACCAAGACCCTTTAAAGATAAACAAAAGAACTTTAGATACATATATACAGCAACATTTAACTCAAGATCGTTAAGGACACCTAAGAATAGCTTTCTTAAACATGTTACTTCCAGTTAGTAAAGAGGAAAAATGGGCAATCATTCAACCATATTCGCCTACAGAATCAAATAAAAAAGAAGATATAATAAAGATAGAAAAGTTCTATCATGATTTGCAAACAACCATACAAAAAAACACACAAAAAAATCATAAACAACCATACAAAAAACACACAAACAAATCACACACAAACAAAAAAACACACAAACAAACACACAAACAAATCATCACACAAACAAATCAACGACCAGATTGGAACGTATACGATAATGGAGAAGAATACACAATTGGCAAATATGGACACGGCAAAAGAAGTAAAAATGGTGCAAGGATAGTCACATTCACTTTAACAAACAAACTTAGCATTCTCAACAGCTTCTATAAGAAAAAGGAATTAAAAAGATGGACGTGGATTTTCCGGAATGCATCAGAGTTGGAAAGGATAGAGAAAAATGGAAATCTTTAGAGGAGGCCTATGTCGAAAGACAAGCTGTTTCTAAAAATAACGACTCGAACGCTGATAATTTTGAATAATATTTAACAAAAAAAAAAATATATATATGTTAAGTTAATTAGAAAAATGTTTTTAAGTTTAACAGCAATAAAGGCTAATTTAATTTAATTTAATATAATTAATACTATTTTTAAAATTATTAATGAAATGAAATTTAGTTGCGGGATTTGAACAAGCGACTAATTTGGAATTTCAAAGTTAATAACCTATGTTTTCAATATCGTGATTATTTTTTGGGTTGTGATGACGTGTTACCCTTCCTCCTTCTTCAACCAATGTTTCGGATAGCGTTAGTATTCATCTTCAAGGCAGATATTTAGATTGTGGTTAAGTGTGTGTTTACGGTTTTCTGTATTTATTTTTGATGTAGCCGTCTAATACCAACGTCCGTTTTTGTGTAGCCGTTATTTTACAGAAATCAAGGACGTATCGTCAATCTGCTTAGCTAAATATTTTTCTCTAATCGCCAAAGTCTTTGATAAAGATAATGACATTTTTCCCCTTCCCAATGAATTTTGAACTTCTGGACACTTCCTGCAAAACTGTATGAATTCAAAAAAAAATAAATTTGAAAAATTAAAAGTGTGAAATTTGTTCTTCCACAGCTGTACAACTTCTTCAACGCCCTGCTTACCCACATGCCAGACTCTGCCTCTAAGGCCACTGGTTCCAGCGCCACGTCACGCTCGTCTTCCATGGGTAAGTTCTTCTATTAATCAACCTAACCTAACCTAACTTAACCTGTCCATTTGGCTACAACTTAACAATTTAGATTCGCCCTAGTTAATTTTCATATGATATTACGTTCGTGCATAAAAAAGGCACTCATTCATGTCCAAAATGGAAAGAAAACGAGCACTGTAAGAGAAAATTCTGGGATTTTTGAAAACTAAATCTTGACTTTAGTTGGCTTGTTTCTAATCCGGTTTATCTTATCTTGATCTATATAATATTTATTTAGATAATTCATTTACGACTTATAAAAAGAGAAGCCTGGTGTTCTCTATTTATAAAACTGTTTAAATCATTTTTATGACCAAAATATAAAAGTAGAACAAATTTTATGTAGACGTGAGTGTGTGTCATTTTGTGCCACATATGTCACAACTTAACTCAAAATAATTAGCGACCCCTTAAATCTTAAATCGTTACGCGACACACGGATGGATAAAAATCCTCGTATTGGGAACCTCCAAGATAGACTCAGCCTCCATTAAACTCAATCGTTAATTTATGTTTGGGGTGCGGTGGTTGCATCGAAATTAAGGGGAATTTAAAACAGGAATTTCAGTCATACACATAGAGATTTCAATAAGTAATGGGAAGTTTCTAAAGTCCTTTAATCCTTTCAATGAGTTGGCAATCCATGAATATGTAAATACCCACGAAATATGGATCATTCCAATTTAATTAATTTCAAGGAAGCACATGCAGACGATTTTCGGGTGAAGTTTATTTAGTTAAAGGATTGATTCAACACCTTGAAGTTTAATTAATTGTTTACACGTGCCTACGGTGGATTAACTTTGCCCTTTTGACGTGAAATTCTAAGTACATAGTATTTGTAAATTACTTAATTGATTGTTTACCAAAGTCTACCGAAACTTTCATATTCAATTTCAACATTAAACACGCTTCTTAATAATAATTACTTATATTAAATAATCACTAATTTTGATCGTTAATACTCGTACAAATCGACTTCAAAAGGAGAAGACAGAACTATTTCGCATTTACAAAGAAATTACATTTATTTTTAAAAGTCTTTTTTTCATCATCACAGCACTACATCCCAGGGTGGGATTTGACCTTGGTCTGCACTTGGGTCGCTTGCAACTGTTTGTGTCAAAAAGTATTTAAATAAATATTTTTGATAAAGTATTCACTCGCAAAAAATGCATAATATATTTGCTTTCGCTTTCTACCATTATTAATTACAAAATACATATATACTTAAATGTAAAATGGACAAGCCCTGCAGTAGCAGTGTTGAAGAATCGTGCCTATGAACGGTTCGAAGCACTTTAATTGCAGTGTCGTCCTTAAATATTAATTTTGTTTTCAGATATAACTTTAAATATAAAAATGTTACTTTAAAAAGACAACATGGTATTGTTTACATTTTGGATTTAACAAATAAAATCTTGTCATTTAAGTGTCACGACAAAAGGTATTCCTGAACCATTCATGAAGTGTAGTCACATAATGTTGTCTTATCATTCACTACGGGTAATTATTATATTGTAGATACTAACTCTTAAGAAAAGATAAGATTTCGATGGTACACGAGAGTGCGCAATAACTTTTATTTAGAAAATGTAATAATTTAATTATTATATTATTACGATTCCTTAGGTCAACTCAGCATCGATACTATCAGTAACGCAGATGGTATGAAATATGAATACTGTTATTTGTTTTCATTGTTCTGATATTTGTTTAAATCATTGTTTTAGAAATTCAGCATATTTTTATTGTGTTGTTTGTGACACCACACCAACCGCATCCGAAAAGTTAAATAATATAATACCTAATTCATATTTCGAAGTACACTTTCACAGTCCATTTCAACCTAAAATAGATAATAGCTGACCAAGCGGCCATTTGTAACCAAAAAAGTGGTCCTTACCGTTTTACCAGGAAAGGCTTTTAAAAATGTCCGCTTTCGTGATAGTTTGGACAGAGTAGATCCTGTCAAACGGGGTTTCCGGTACAGTCGGAAGTAAATTACCGGCTTACAAGCGCCCTCCGCATTGTGTTGGCCTAACTTGTAATACGGGTTAAGTCAACACGGGCTGTTTTCAACTTTCCCAATTTGTTGTACCGCGAAAACTTGTTCAACTCTATGAAAATTCAGTTTTCAAATGAAAATGGCGCTGTCTTTTCGGTAAATTAGCTAAATTATAAAAAATGTTCTTTGGAAGCTCGCAACTGAAAAATAGGTTTGGTGTATTTTAATCCCCGTTATTTAAATGTAAATAGTTACATTTACATATTGGTGAACTCCTAATTGAAGAGATTTAAATCTTACATTCTAATTAACGAACGAAACATGAGTTGAATAAATTTTAACGTAAGGTTTATGTTCATTTATCAACTTTTGATAGAACATTTAATTTTTATAATGGAATCTTTAAACGTTTCAGTTTTTTAACAATCTTATATTACATAACAACTTGCCACTTTTTCAAAAACCACTATGTCTGTATATTAAATCTAAAAATGAATCCAATGACGGATGGTTAAATTAGAACAATTTTAAAATCGCAAAATATCTTGACTGACATCTGTTTGTTTCCAAGAAAATGTTTTGTCGTTTTATGGCTTTCCTTTATTGAGCTTTCAAATGCCAAACTCAAAAGGTTTTAATAAATATCAATACGACCGTTTCAAAGTTAATTAAAAATAACACATATTATTTTTCCACGTGCAGAGAAATAATATTTTATTTGTAAGCAAATAAAAGTTGCTAAACATCGCCATTTTTATAGACACACTCGGAAATAACACACTTACATAATGTGCTTAATACTGTTATTGTCTTATAAACTTCTTGGTAATAACATGTTTAATTGTCGACATTTAACAACTAAAATATTGTTTCGATAAGTCTACAGAAGTAGATGAACTACTATTATGGCGAGCGTTGTGCACTAACATAGAACAAACATATAAATTAAACAGGATGTTAAGGGACGTATTTGACTTAATTTAAGCAGTAATTCCTGACATTAATTGGAATAAAAAATGTCACCGGAGACCAAAATTTCGTTTACATTTTTGGAGGCGGGTTGAGGGGTTTGTCGGTCAATCGGCCGAGTGACCAGTATGACATGTGGAAGAAATTTGATTGAAGTTTGATTTTGAAAATAAAAATTTAAAAAAAAAAAAATTCCCGGAGCCCAAAATTTTACATCTTTTACTCCAAATAATGTCAAGAATCACTCGTTAAAGTAAGTAAAGTACATACGTCTCTTTTTTAATCAGCGATAATTTAATAAACGATCTAATTTTTAATCAGCGCCTTGGTAAATAATGAGAAAAGAGTAACATGCAATAGTTTAACTAAAAGAAAAAAAACATGGAAAAACAATCCATGCAGTTTTACTAACTATTTTTTTTTGGTCTTAAAAATTATAATTATTTTCGGTCTTTTGATTATCCATAATTTTAATCAGGCATTTTGTCATAATCGTTTTACACTCAATCACTTCTTTTTCGCTACTATTTTGTAAATCCCGTATTTTTATACACCCGTATGTACGTCCCATCCTTGCATCTATTTTGAAAACATGTTTTGCTTTGTATTGCAAGCTTTTTATATTAATAATACTTAGTCCCTACTTTCAGCTCCCAATTATGAAAAAAAAACATGAACATGACAACTCAAGCAATAAACTCAAGAAAAATAACCATCAGGATTTTTAACTTTACTTTGTAACTCACCAAGTTAATTTTAACCTGTCAGACTAGAAATATTCCCGCTTTACAATCAATTTCAATTTTTTTAACGTAATACAATGGTAACATTTTTAATTCAAAGAGAAGCCTTGTGTTATTTATTTCTAAAACTGTTAATCATTTTTCTGACCAAAGTATAAAAGAAGAACAATTTTTATTTAAACGTGAAAATGTGTCATTTTGTGCCACATATGTCACAACTTGACACAAGGCATATTGTTGTGTTGTGCCGAATATGGTATTATATGACCAGAGGAGGGGGGAATATATGCCTTCGATACGATACTTTAATTTTTCACTATTTTTCTTGCGTTGTTCCAAATAGCAAATACTTTAGTATCTCCACGATTATGAATAATATTCGTAAAAATCGCTTCGCAAACGGTCGATTTTAGCGCGTATGTTGTTTTTTTTATATTTATTTTGTAAATAATTTTAAAAGAAAAAAGTTAATCAAGGTAAATTGTCACCGACAATGTTCGACATAAAATTTTGCCGTTTACTTCTTTCTTAAATGCGCTCTTATTTTATTTAGACCAACTTAAATTGATTTTTTTATTAAACTTTACTACAAATTGATATGTATTATGAATACTAAAAAATATTATTGAGATAAAATAAAGGCTTTTCTATCGTTTTGCTTGTGTAGAATTGAAATAATATTGTTAGTAACTTTATAAAAAATATAAGCGTAAACTACTAAAAGTGGACTTTTGAGGTAAACTCACCTTATTCAAGCGATTATTGAACAAATTTCGCGTCTACGCATGCGCTCGTAACACTATTTAATGCAACTCAACTATCATTATAGTTTTCTACTGTCTCTGCAGTGCCACTAAAAAAACAAGATATTTTTACAGCATAAATCAAAAACCACAATTTTGAAAAGTTAACCAAATCCACTGTAGTGTCCTTGTGCTCACAGCTTGCTACTAACCTCATTGTAAGGGTGTGTTACTTTCGGCTGGTTACAGATGGTCTGGATGTACGTTTCTCAGACGAGTCGGAGGATGCGGAGGACGACGGGACCGGAGGTCCCGACTGCTCCTACAGAGGACCTCATCTCAACTTCCCGCTGCAGAGAAGGGACCTTGACTTGCTGATTGAGACCTTCAGGAAGAAAAAGGTAATACCTACCATAATAAAGCAAACCATCATCGGCTTGTAACTAAAATTCTGTATAAACCGACTAGATATTTTGTATACAATGACTTCCTGACTAAAACCTGTGGTTTTTGTCACACGAACTGAGTGCTCAGGATTGAATAGATCGGTACAATGGTTTCATGATTATATTACACCCAACGGCGTAGTTAAGGGGGGTTCAGATGAGTCACCCCCCTCCCCACACCATCGGTCCCAATGTTGTGTAGGAAAAAAGAGATATGTACTCAGGCATTCGTAGATTACATTCCTGGAAAATACAACAACATCTCTATTATCAATGTGATATAAATAACAAGTAGTGGTAAGTAGAGGTCACAAAATACTTCATAGAGGTAACAAAATACTTTATAGAGGTCACAAAATATTTCATATAGAACGCAAGATACTTCACATAGGTTTCAAAATACTTCATAGAAGTCATAAAATTGGTCAGAATCGATTTTCCAATCCCTACCCCCACCCCACTTTCTCCCTTGTCGCCCCAAGATCGACCCTTCCCCTTATGAATACTACAGCTACGCCCTTGATTATACATATACATTATTTAGACTCCAGATACCATTTAGACTAATATCTACAGTCTGTATGTGGGACGAATATTTACAGCTCAAACTGCTGACTAATATCTATGAGAACTATTTAACATCGTTTCCAAAATTTCGTGAAATAAGAAGGGGTGGATCGAGATTCCTATTTAAATTGAATTTTATGTTAGGTATTACTAATTTTGATTTAAGCTCCCTTTTCGATAAAATCAAAGTTGGAATGTTTTAGAACAAATTTTAAAAAAATCCGCTTTCAATGTAATAAAAAAATAACAAGGCGTTGGCAAAAAATATTAATAGTTTGCTCAGATTGGAAAAAAAGTGCTTTTTTGGTTCTCAATGTAATGTAGATTTACCAATCTACCGTTTCTATCGTTTTTACTACGAGTTTCCGAGCACCGTGCATAAGAAAGATCTTTCAATCAATCCAATGCCTGTTAAATATCCCGGTAAAAAATGATTTAGTCATTAGACGTTTTTCACTCAAAAAACTTTTATGTCTCATGTACATGGAGATTTGCAGGGATGCTATTAATTCATAATTACTAAGATATACATTGTTGCGATATTTATTTTGTGCTATATTTGTTCAACGGTATTCTACAAGAGGCTTGCCAAATGCATGCCAATCACTAATAAATGATTACGGATTGCTTTCATGACTGGAATATTAAAGTTCAAATTTTATGGCGCCAGAACTCATGGTTTGATAGTTGCTTTCTTAAGGTTGCCTGTTAACATAAAATGGTCAGTCTATAATAGTCGTACGAAGTATTTCTTCTTACGTGTTAATTCAGACAGCTCGGTCTCCGTGGTCGAGGGGTAAGGTTCTCGACTAACAAGCTGATGGTAGCGGATTCAAATCTTCAAAGTTTGTGTTATTTCACGATTTACTCATTTTAAATAATATATAGTATATTTGCGGCACGATCCGAGAGTGGAAGACACTCTCAGCATCACCCAGATGTAGACGTTGCTTGAAATAGCTTTAGCCGTGTTTAGTGATCAGATCTGAATAGCAAGGTACTTTCCGCATTCCTGTCTTCCGTCTCCTTCCACTCCGATTTAACTTCAGCCTCACGTATACCATACATTATATTCACATATTATAAGACAATGTAAACGGAACTACATTGCCCACTCTCCAATACAAAGATTTCACACTATGGGAAATCAGTACTTAAGCGATGTTGACATATTCAACATCAACTTGGCGAATTTTGTGGATCTTGTAAAAAACTTATTCCAAAACTATTCCTAAATATATATATGTATTTTTGAAAACTTATCAAATCGCTATATTTATGTATTTTTGTGACTTGTGTGCATTTTTATCTAATTTTATTCTTATCATTTCTCTATCTATTTAAAAATCATCTGTCATAAACAAATTTTACTACTGTAAAAACCCTCTGGGCGTTGAATAAATAAATAAATATAACACAACATACCCTTATTGAGAATGCCGTAGTTTCACTGGCTCCGGACAGTTGGGACTCTTATGCGGCTTCACACAATAAAAAAACCTAGTGGCTACATAACCAAGTTTCTGCCTTAGTTAAAATATGAACCTACTAATAAAACATAATTTCTTTAATACGTGAAACCTTTCGCATCGAGGTATTATATACACGATAAATTGTTTTAACTTAATTTAATGAAGTGAATTTATGATATGATAATAAATAATATGAATTGGAACGTATTAATAAGATTTACTCCAATTTCCACTCTAGAAATACAAATTGCAATATATTGAAAGATCTGCGTCCAATGAACTGAGGTGATAAATGATTTATTTTACCCAAAATTCGCTTCACGTTTCTTAGATGTTTCGTCATATTGGTGTGTAATTATAAACATTTAATATGCTCTTCCAAGTAAAAGTGATTTTGCTAATTAGCAATAGAAATTATCTTGTTATTTAATAATAATAATCTTTATTTGGAAAACAAACAGCTTTACAAAGATAAATAAAAATAAAGAGTGCTAAAATAAAACAGTAAGCCTAAAAATTAGTTTCGCTGATAAAATTTGTTTTTTTTTCGCTGACAAGAAAAACATAAAGAAAAACTAAGAAAAAAATAGTTAGGAGAAGCTAAATTAAAGCACAAAGAAAAACTAAGAAAAAAAAGTTAGGAGAAGCTAAATACTTAAATATGCATGATAAAAAATAGAAAAACACAATTGATATGTATGTAATTAGGGAATATGTAAGTATATTGCAAATTAGGAAAAGAAATCTGATTAATAATATAATAAATAATATAATATAATAAATATGGATGTTAAGTGGTGTGTTGTGATGCATTACATTTATCTGATAGTGTTGCTTTGAATTTGTTGAAAGTTATATTGAAGATGTCTGTATATGTGAGGTGTGTGATATGATAGTGGCAGGCTCGATGTATGAATTATATACGAGTTTATACGAGTTTAGTCTGAGGTAAGGTGAGGATAAATGTAATTTATTTATTTATTTATTAACAGAAACAAACAGTACATTATTTACATTGGTGAAAAAAGTTTACAGTTAATAATTAGTTTATTTACAAACAAGAAATAAAAATCTTATTTTATACAAGTTTGAAAGTGTTTTTTTTGTTGTGTTTTTTAATTTACACAATAAGAATAGGCGGATTCTTTCACAGCACTTATCAAACTGTGGCTCACGTGATAAAATTAACTTATCTCCTCCGGCTCCCAATAAAATCCAAAGAGGAGGAATATTTTTGAATGTCTGAAAACTTAAAACTGTTTTTGAAAGGTTTTAAAATAAGCTTTCTAATTTTATAATTTTAAATAAACATATACATTTCGAAATACAATAATTTTCAATGCAACCGTAAAAAAGTTTTTAAAATGACACACCGTACGTTTTTTCTAACTAAAATTACTGATAACGAAAAAAAATAAAACACTCACACATTTTATAAGACAAATGTTTTGTCGTTTTTTTACTGAAAATAATCAATAAATTTTTCCGATTGCGGTCGAAAACTTTGGTATCATGAAGGGGTGAATTTTAATTATTTCGTGAATAAATTTTTGATTTTAATACAAACCGTGGTGTTTTCTCTTTTTAAAACTTATAGATCATATTTCTCAACATGATAGAAAGGGAGATAACGATTTCTATGAGATCTGTGTAAGTTGTTTCCAAAAGTCGTAATTATGAGCAATAACCACAAACCATCGGTTCCGCGACTTTTCTCTCCGCGACAAAATATCCTCCGATAAAATATCCTACGGACAAAACATCCCTTAAGACTCAGTTCCCGGCCCCAAAAAGAAGAAGATGGAGAGATATGAAATTACGAATGTTAGAAGAGCGCGCTAACATTTACAGCGATAAAATTGATGCAAAAATCATGAAAATCTTTAATAAAACACGACTCGTTAAAAATAGAGCAAAAATCTCGCGATAATTGTCTTTAATTTTATTTAAAGAAACGCTGTGAATTTTTTCATACATATAACTTGTAAAATAACCGAAACAAACGTGTTTATAGTCATTTTTGGAGCATACTTTGCGATTTTTTTCTATTGAGGGAATTTTCTATAATTTGCGTTTCGGTCCGATAAATATCTAGATATTATCTTCAAGAAAAACATATATTTTTTTAAGGGCTTAAAAACTTCAAATGTTTAAGGGAGGTTTGCAAGAAATCGGTTAAAATTCGGAGAACCGCCTCTTAACATAATATTTACTAAAACCTAGCTCAACCTAACCTAACCTAATCTCACCTAACCTAACAAAAAAATGGGACAAAAATAATACATAATAATAAATAAAGACAATAAATTAAACGCGTGCCCAACATATGCATACATTTTTGTGTTCAACAGCTCGGCTGTGGAACGAATTGCCGGCCTCTGTGTTTCCTCCTTCCTAGAACATGGGTCTCTTCCAAGACCAATATTCACTCCTTCCTCTCCTCGAAAAGACCCACCACACAGCATCTCAGATGACATAGGCCCTGGAGGATTTTTTTTTCTTTAGGGCCTCCTGTGTGGAGTTCATGTAAAAAAAAAACTATAAAGAATTGAATTACACCCAATAAAAAATAGAATAAAAAGCTAATTTATTTTTTCTTTGGAATGGTGGAATATTGAAAGAGGATAGAAATAATCGCTGCCACCTTACCGGGCACACATATTCATCAAATTACTCTTGGGATAGTAAGGGAAAAGCTTACAGTCTAATCACCTGAAATGTAGTGGTCAGAGGCGAGGGGCGTCCTTCGCATTTGCGGTATTTCACTGGACACTCTCGTGACACTACATACATGTGGATTTTGCTTTGAATCCTGACGCCCTCTTCCCCTTGTTAACAAACCGTTAGAGACGTTAGTGATTTCAAATGTAAACGTGGCAAAATGTAGTCCGAAACTAATGTAGAATCTAGTGGAGTTAGGTTCATATCCAGACTTCTTTTAGTTGCATTAGTTAATTAAGTTTGTGTTTTCATATGCAAAAGTTTGTACACCTTTTTGTAGTTACGTCACGCCGAAATACACGGTCTGCTGTGTTGTTTTGTTATGTGTTTTGTAACGAGAACCATGCAGTCACTGCTTGAAGCTGTCGATTCCGAATGCTTGAAGCAGTTCGTGTATTACCTGCCTTGTAATAATCGCATGTTATCAAGACTAAAACCGTTTTAAGAAGTTTATTTGTCCAAAAGTATAGGTGTTCTTACCCAATCAATTATCACCCACGGTATGATTGGTTGGGGTGGTGCTGCTAAAAACTAATATGGACCCTCTCGACAAAGCACAAAAAGCTTTAATTAAAGTTATTATAAAAAAACCTTATAGATTTGCGACAATACAGTTATTTAAGGACTTTGCTGTATTGAACACTAGCTTTTACCCGCGGCTTCACTCGCATGGTATTAGTGGGAAATTACTGGCATAATTATTGGCATAATTGTTATTATTCTTGCTTTTTTGTCTAATGAAAAATAATTATTGTTTAATAGAAAATTTCAAAATTTGAGAATGACATTTCGCAAATAAAAATTCTATTTTAGAAAATATTTAAATTATAGAAATTTATTTTAAGTACCTACTCCCCTAATTTATTCTGCTGATTTCGCCTCAAGTAGGAATTAGTATTTTATTCATATTTGAATCCAGAGTAACCCAAAGAAATAACAAAATGAAAACCCACGTCAAATAATTACATAGCAACGCTATGCTTTTCGTCCGGACAATAAACATTTTTAGAGATAGGTAAATATTAACTATGACGCCAACAAAGCACTATTTTCAGGGTGAATTGCCTAATTAAAAAAAAAACACTGTTTCCAAGATAACAATTTATTTGACGTTTGCAATAACTCGATTTTGTTAGGGACAGAAAACATATGAAAAATAATTGCATAACGCTACAGCTTATTCATAACGCCAGAGCTTACCAATATATACAGCCTATGTTACTCGCAAATAATGTAGCTTTCGATTAGTGAAAGAATTTTTAAATTCTATTTGGTGTTTATTGCGTGAAAGAATAACACTCATCCGTACAAACTTTCGCCTTTATATATATAAGATACAACAACTGTACATCAAAATTATATCTATACATTACCAAAAAGACAAACTAAACTATCATACTGCACAACATAATTACGACACAAGACACAGACACCAACACATGACTCCAAAGACAAATACTACCTATGTACAAAGACATTACCATAATTTGGCTCCAAAATTTTTAAATTTAATTTAATTATTTTTTTTTTTTATTTATTTATTTATTTGAAACATTACATATTATAACTTTATAATGATTTTTTGCTGTTCAACTAGGCAATTTGCCCGTTCTAAAACAGTCAAAATGAGAAGAATTTTTTACATGTAATTAGTGTGATAGTTAAATATAACACTTGCTAAATAATATTAAGGTTTTGAAGATATGTAGATAAAATAATACAAGTTACTTATACAAGTTATGTACAAGATACTTATAACTTATAAGTGTAAATTATATATTTTACAATATATTTAATTGAAACAGATATTAAAGATATGCGTATGACAAAAAAATGTTAATCTAAAAACCAAAATTTATATGTGGATATTCAACAAAGGCATTGCATACTGCGCGCAGATAACTTATTCAAAATAACAACCAAATAAACGCCTATATCTTTCTCTTTTCCTATCAAATAATAATATTTATTTTTTGTACTTCTTATTATTCTTAAATAATTATTTTATATTTTAATATTTCTTATTTGTTATATTTCTCATCACTTCTCTTTTTATTTTCTTTTTATTTTCCATTCATTTAATTTATCTTTTCAAATGCAAATTAAATTTTTTATTTAATTTTATCCTACAAGATAAAGTAACCAAAATTTCATTAAATTCCTGCCACCTCGGAACAGGCTCAGCCTAGTGAGGTGGTATATACCAAAAAAATAATACTAAAAGAAATTGTAGGTACTTCAAACTGTAAAAAAAAGTATTTTTTTGCTTATATGTATTATCTTGGTTAATAAATAATAAAAAAAATTAATAAAAAATTGATTTAGTAAATTTTCATGTGTGGATATTGTAACATTTTAGATGACTTAACTTTTAGATTGTAACTTCTGATGAAAAACTAATTGGCTTTACTTTTTATTACCTACTAGCGAGTTCCAGGCATGCGTTGATATTCCACTTAATAAAGAAATGTTTCTCCCTGCGCGTCCTTTCCCTTTCGCCTCGTTCCCCTCCGCCTCCTCTTCCTCTCCCGCTTTCCCTCTACCGCTTCCCCCGTCCCGCGAACTCCTCTCCTGAGTTCCCCTCACTCCTCCTGTACTCCACACATTCAGACCCGGTACATTCAGTTTTCAAACAGCTCGCGTACCATCTATTGCAATATTTTTATACAAATTTCATTATGCCAGAGCTCACCAGTATATATATATATATATATAGAAAACATCGCGGGCATGTACACATCAAATCCCCAAAGTTTCATCGCAATAGACATCTCATATATCCCCAAGCATATTTTGATGTTTATATATATATACCTATAGATGCCTTTATTGATTTTTGAGGAAAATAACTTTTAAAGTTTCCCCAAATTACTGCATTGTTAGAATTTTACTGAAGGTCATTAGACGTTAAGCGATTCCCAAATGATGACTCAGTTGTTTCTTTCCCCACAGTATTTTAACGTCTCTAAAATTTGCACTTGTTTGTCCGTAATATAATGTGTATTATGAAAGAGTTAAGTAGGTCCATGTTTTAAGAATCTCTGTTCCAAATAGCAGTCATTCACGAGGCGCTGCAGTTTGTTGGCGGCAGGCCACGACTATATTTGCTGTAAGATTTATTTATAAGCCCCGTCACACTAAGTATTCCTAGAGTGTATGAAGATAGATGTAAGGATCCTCCGGAAATATTCCCTATCCATTAACCAGCCCACTCACTAGCTCTAATTATAATATTAATTATTTATGTTTGATAGGCAACTTTGGCATGTGCTTATTAATAAATCGAAACATTCCAATTCAATCAGTGATTGATTTACATATATAACCTACACACACAATAAAAAAATAAAAACGAAATTTTCTTAAATTACTAGTTTTACCTAGTTTACCTAAAAGAGAAAAAATACAATGTTTTGTTTTTCTGAAAAAGGAAACCGTCATAAGTTTAATTATCATGATTAGTTTTTGGGTTTTTGTGCCGTGTTGCGATTTATTTTATTTATTTTTAATGTGACTCTTCATAAGAGTTTGTTGCAATGTAAAGGAAGGGGAACTATGTCGCCACCCGGTTGAGCAGCATTGTGAGGCGGATTAAGGGAGAAGCTGTTGGAAGGGTTTTATTAATGCGGGTCTTGAAAAACTCCGGATTATATGAAGGAGAAAAAACAGATATCGGTAGCTCGTTCCACATACGAGCCGACTTACACAACAACGAGTCGAAAAATCGACCCTTTCTCGTGAAGCAAACTATGAACGAGTGTCTATCGAGTTTCACGCACGTGTGCATCGGGGATCAATGATTCTAGCTCCTTAGAGCAGGCTTCATTAAAATACAAATAGAAGAGACTCAGCATACCCACATAGCAAGTGTGCAGTAGAGATGGCAATCGGTTTGTGGGCAATGTATTGTCAATCAAACGGACCGTCCTCCTTTGTACAGAATCAAGTAGATTTATAAAGTATTGTAGGGCTCCAGCCCAGAGGTGGCTCCTAAATTTAATTGTTGGGCGTAGGTACTTGAGATTAGTTGAGGGATATCAGCTTGTTAGTTTTTATTGAAGAATCTGCTAGCCCTATACAAGAGGCACAGTTTATTAGCCAGATTTACTCGATTCCTCCTCTTATAGCCAACGTTTTGGAGAGCGTTACATTGTCCATCATTTGAGCAGATGTTTAGATTGTGGCGAAGTATGTATTTATGTATGCAGAATATTATAGAAGTAATATAGTGTTTCAAGCGTTAATCATCTGAATATGGTTTTCGGCGTAAAGTTTTGTTGAAGCAGTCTACAAATCTGTACCGCATAGCAAAACGTTGCCTAAAGAAGAAAGAAGCGCACCATGACATAATAACCGAAAAGAGAATCATACTAATAGTGAAAATATCATATCCGATAAAAGTTTATTGTGAGGGTGTCCGTTTATCTGTATTTCCGAAGGGATCTCGATTTTCCTTTCTTCGAGAATCGAGAATCGAGAATCCTATGTAAATTGATCAATCATTGAATTGAGAATCGAAAAATCTTATGTAAATTGATCAATCATTGAATCAAGAATCAAAAGTATGTAAATTGATCAATCATTGAATCAAGAATCAAAAGTATGCAAATTGATCAATCATTGAATTGAGAATCGAAAATCCTATGTAAATTGATCAATCATTGAATCAAGAATCGAAAGAGTCTATGTAAATTGATCAATCATTGAATCGAAGGTCGAAAGATCCTTTGTAAATTGATCAATCATTGAATCGAGAATCGAAAGATCCTATGTAAATTAATCAATCATTGAATCAAGAATCCTCCACTAAACGACTAACGACCTTCAGTCAAATTCAAACAATGCAGTAATAGGCCACTTGCATGGATTTCATAACGACTTGGAAAAAATCGTGTGGATAGATTTTTTACTAAGATTACGAAAATGTTGGTAAAAATTTTTTAGAAATGTATAGTTTTTTATTTTTAAATTAATAAATCCATTATTTGAGCTCGTGACGTCACTACATGAAAATCAAGGCCGACTATAGAACAGGCCTAGGCGCCCGGCGGATTTTAAAATGTCACGTGATCAAGTCAGTGCTGTGTGCTGTCAACGCTGTCAACTTTCAATCTTCAAGTTTGCAAATGGCGGTTTAGCGGCGGTTGTTCGTTGATGCTCATTGTTACTGCTGATTTGTGTTGTTTATCGCGAACATATTAAATAAACAAACTGATTCGACTATTTTAAACAGTGAAGTTTACTTGGAAGTTGAACTGGTAAGTGGATTTTGTATTTATAATGCATATTTAATAGTTAAAAAAACAAATCTTATTTGACGTTTCACAAATAATCAACAAGGTGCGTTGCTTCATCAATGAAAGATTCTTTTTACTTGTTAATTGTTACTTTTTAAGCTGATAGAACTGATTTAGATTAAATGGTAATTCTTCGGAACAAACGTCAACGGTTAATACGCACTTTTTTTTGATAAAACTTTTAGATTCTTCTTAATTACCATAAAAGACAACTATTTGCATTGGGAGAGGTTGAAAATGATACATTTTTAATTTTAGTTACGTAAATTGAAAATTTGCTTTAACACTGTCAAATCACTCTGTTTGCAATATTATTGTTATTTTAATATGTTGGTATTACTGATATTTTACATCCCATGTTACACAAACCTAGCGTAGCCGCTAAACTACTTGAAAACTGGGATGTTTTTCTTGCCTTGACGTGAGTAGGCGTTATAAAGGGGCACTTTCTTTTGAATCACAAACCATGTTACACAAATCTAGCGTATAGGTTTTTTCGGTTACGCGCCTTTGAATATATTGCCATGAAGTCAGTTACGGTATGATGTAGCCTTCCATATAGTATCAGTAATACCAACATAATAAAATGACAATAATCATTACAAATTGCATATGGTGAAGCGTTGTGTCTAAATACGAAAGCAAATTTTCAATTTACGTAACTAAAATTAAAAATGTATCATTTTCAACCTCCCCCAATGCAAATAGTTGTCTTTTATGGTAATTAAGAAGAATCTAAAGGTTTTATATAAAAAAAGTGCGTATTAACCGTTGACGTTTGTTCCGAATATTTACCGATTAAATTTTGAAATGCGTTTATGTTAGTTACCACTTCTTTTATTAGTAACATTATTTTCAACACAATCTATTTTATATTAGTATTTGAGGTTATCTGTCGTTTGAGAGCAGAGAGTGGGTTAAAATAAACGTTCATCTAACGAGCGATTTGAATTAAATTTCTACTTCTTATTATTGATACACCTAATCAATGCGCTGTATAATATAAATACAGTGTTGTCTTGATCAATTACAAGGAGCTTTGCACTTAATGTTTTGTCCAAAACGCAAGTCAAATTCATTAAATATGTAAAAATTATGTAAAAATACACTTATCGTGACGCTACCCTTAATAAACAAAATTTTGCATTTTTAAATACCTGTGCCTCATTTCGTTTATGTTTTATTTCAGGTGATTTACAAGAACAAGATGGGAAGATGCTGCAGTGTGATTGGGTGTAAATCCAACTATCGCTCTCAACATGGAAGTGTATCCACATTTGCCCTTCCGAAAAATGATATTCTACGGAAAAAATGGCTTCGTAGGATTCCAACGGATTTCTCTGGAATCAAAAATCCCTACATTTGCATAAAACATTTTGATGAATCATCAATCATACGAAGCGACAAATGCACAGTACGCGGGGAAGTTATAGATGTGCCTCGCAAAATTCCCAAGCTTCGTGAGGGATCAGTCCCTACAATATTTCCGAATACCCCAAAATACCTGTCCACCATCTCCCAAGCATCAAGGAGACTCTGCGATGTGGAGGCATCCCGGATTGAAGCTGCTCTTGAACAGAGCCTCCAAGACTTTTAAGAAGCACAATGAAGCAAAGGCTATTAAATCTTTAGATGACGTATCAAAATTCTTTTCTTCTGGAAGAACTTCAAATTTAATTAAACCAGAATGGGTTTTGACGGAGACAGCAGCTCATATAGTTTTGTGTTTAATCGGTGCAAGTGATACGCCTTGTGTTTTAGGGGCTGTAAAAGTGATGAGTGACTTACAAATAGATTTATTTTTAGGTGATAAGTTAATGAGTAAAAGTCGACACCCAAAAAACATTAGTTTAATTCGAAGTGTGGATGATTTAAACGAACTGATCAATTTTATCGAGTCCTCGATCCATGATAATACTCCTGCTTTAGATTTAAATGATATTCTCATGATGCTGCAAAGACACTTTCCAGACGCTGATCTGCGAATTATGTTCATTATAGAACAAATTAAGTATGCCGCTACCCTTAAAAATCTCCGTAGGTACAGTGGGAATACTTTAATATTTGCTGCATCTATGTTTGTACATTCTTCGGCCGTGTATCATATGTTATATAATAGTAATTATTTGTGCATTCCTCACCCTAGAAATATTAAGAAATTGATTTCAAAATTTAGTTTATTTGATCAAGATATAAAGGGTAGCGTAGAATATTTAAAAACGAAAAAACAATTTTTAAAAAAAGATGAACTTTTAGTGAATTTGCAATTGGATGAAATTTATATAAGTCCTCAACTTAATTTTAAAGGGGGCAATTTGTATGGAAGCAGTAAAACAGATCCATCGAAAATTGCAAAAACAGCTCAAGTATTTATGATTTCTAGCATTTTGTCAAAATATAAAGATGTCGTTAGTATAGTGCCAGTAAATAATTTGACTGCCGAATAGCTGAAATCGATGATTTTAAATGTTATGAAGGAGGTTGAAGATATTGGCTTTCAAATCATATCCCTAATATCCGATAATAATGCCATCAATAGGAAAGCATTTGAATTGTTCCAACCCAATAAAATATTACTCCCCAGTGTGCCTCACCCGATAGATAATAGTAGAACATTATTTTTTATTTTTGATCCTGTTCACATTATTAAATGTGTGCGTAATAATTGGATATGTAAGAAGGGCGATAATTGTGTAATTAAATTTCCAAATATTGATAACTTTGATGTAACATTGGAAGCTCAATTTCAACATTTGCGTTTAGTATACCAACTGGAGGAGAAGTCACTTCTTAAATTTGGACACATGTTGTCATACAAAGCATTGTATCCTAGTAGCATCCAAAAACAAAATGTTTCATTAGCTTTACAAATTTTTAATGAAAAAACTATTGCAGGGTTAAAGTGTGTTGCACTCAAAAAGCCTGAAACCTTTGTAGACCCTGAGGGTACATTACATTTTTTAAATATATTTTGTAGATGGTGGAAAATTATGAATGTTCATAGCGCTTTCGAAGGAAAACGCTTTAACGATCCGCATAGGGAACCCATGAGAGAAACTAGTTTGGATAACATAAACTTTTTACAAAATATGTTGAGATGGCTAAAGAATTGGAGGGTTACGATTCCTGTCAGCGCTTCCTTAAGTGCGCAAACTTGCCAATCTCTCATCACCACGTTAGATTCATTTTTGTCATTAATCCCATACATGTTCTCCGTGTATAAAATAGACTACCTATTGCTGGGCAAGTTTCAGAACGATGATCTGGAAGCGAGGTTTGGTTGTTATCGGCAAATGAGTGGAGCTAACTATTACATTAGCTACCTTCAGGTCTTAGAAAGTGAAAGAAAACTTCGCTTTAAAAGCAGCGTTATATTAGTATGTAAGGGGAATAATATTCCATTGAAAACACTTCTTCCGCAAGCAATAATAAATAATAATAAATTTGGCTAATTTATATAGCGCCGTTTTCGTGAAAAATCACCTCAAGGGCGCTGTACAAATAAATACATAAAAAATAATATTACTGGCTTACAACTAAGATTTACAATTATAACTAGTGATTTACATCTAAGTGTTATTGCTAGTGACTTATGACTAAGACATATAAAAGCTGACCTAAAATTGAGCTCAATGACATATATATTTACAATATGACTTAAAGTTAGAGATTTATAACTAACATATTTATTTACATTTAAAAATACTTGAAAACATCTTATAAATATCATACATTCGCCAGAATCACTCCACAGCGCCAGAAGAAGAAGGAAGTTTTTACATAATACATATTACTATTTAAGGACATGGATGCAAAATTTATCGGATTTACGAAAATGTATGGATATCTTAAATAAATTAATGAAATTAATCGCCGATCTTTACCGCATTATGATGACTCATCGCTCAACATTAACCGGATTGAGGTGTAAGGTTACCACTGACCATTGGTAGGTAGATCAATAGCATTTTGAGTTTTTCGTTAGTAGTTGTAGGGAATAGCAAATAAAATAGTATATATTCGTGGACATCAACAATTATTAGAGTATAATTAAATTACAAAGTTTAAATTTAATGACGAATTTATGGAAATGAGTATTTGAAAAAATGAGTTTTAAGTTTGGATCTAAATTCCGCTGGGTTGGTCAATTAATAACATTTTTGTGGATTTAACTATTTATAATGAGATAATATATTCTGAATTTTCTTTAGAAAACATTCCTGAAAATCTAATGCCAATTATTACTTACATTGCTGGGTATAATGTTAGAAGAGAATTGCGATCAAAAAAATGTGATATGTGTGTAGCATGGCTTCAGTCATTAGATAAGGAGGTAGAACTTGAAAATGTACCCAAAGAATTAGTTTTGGAATTAGATAGAGGAAAATTAATATTACCGACTGAGAGTCCCACTATTGCTACAGCATTGGTTTGGTTCAGTTTGCAAAAAATTTTAGATTCTTGTCCTGATATTTTTATAAGTGGCCAGAATCAACTCTATATTTTGAATAAGATAAGTATTTCTAAATTAAATGATTATTTTTTATTTCAAAATGATATAAATGAATGCAATTGTAAAAAAACTTTGCAAATAATGTTGGAAAACATTTGTCATAGAACCTGTAAAATCCTCTTAAGTAACTTAGCAAAAAACAAAAACGATGAACTTACTGTACAAAGTTGTTCAGGTTCGAGTAATAGAAAAGTTCAAAAATTAAATAGCTAAATTTATACATGCCACCAATTCTCTTATTTTGTAAACTTATTATTTATTATATTATGTATATGTGTTCATCGCATATGTGTTCAAATTGCACTTTTAATTCTCCAGTGTAAACATTACTTTCATCAGGAATTTATTAGAAACAATTATTTCCAATTATACATAATGTATTATTATACTAAATTGTCTATCTGATATGTGTTCAAATTTCACTTTCAATCTTCCAGTATAAACATTCCTTTAATGAGGAATTTATTATAAACAATTATTTCCTACATAATGTAATGTGTTCATTATTGTGTGAATATGATACCTATGTAATTTAATTTAATAACAAAAATGCGATTTGTTATATATTTCCATTATTACTTGAGATAAACCTATATGTGTTTTGTATGTTATGTAATTTCTTAAATAAAAAATATATATTAGTTAAAATATATGACTTCATTTATTTCTTTACTCCTTTTCTTTTTTTTAACTGTGTTCATTTTAATAATTTTAACATTCTAATTTTCGTAAAACTTTAAACACAAAAACTTCATGGCGAAAATCGACTCCCGTGTCGCATACGAACACTAAAATATGACAGCACTGACTTCGTAATTCGGCGGTAGCGCGCCTAGGCCTGTTCTATAGTCGGCCTTGATGAAAATGTCCCGTCTCCGATTATGTTCCCTTAATTTTGAAAAATTCCACACTGATTAACTTTTTTTTATATGGCAACACATTGATTTACGGCGAATTTTTGAATTGTTCACTAGATTTATTGTTTGTTCTATGCGAACTTATCCTTTGGTTTGATTTTTTGATAAAGATGGCGGTGTTTTTACAGATGTTACGAAGAGAACCCCGTACAATTTATTGCTATTCGTGTGGAAAAAGTTATTTTTTTAAATGATTTTCGGCAATATAATTATCGTTTTTTCGCACTCATAAAATTATGTCCCGTCTTTCCGGTTTATTAAAAATGGTCTGATTTTTTGGATTTAAATTTTAACTTCAAAAATACGATTTAAAAAAAAAAATACAGAATGTCTTAGAATATTTGCCTTAACCGGAAAAAAAACAAAAAAAATGTAATGCAAGTGGCCTATTGGGGAAACTTTAAAAGAGTAATATCCAATAATAATTTCCAACAATTTACTTGAAAGATCCCATGTAAATTGATCGAACATTGAATTGAAAATCTAAAAATCATATGTAAGCTGATTATTCATTGAATCGAGAATCGATAGACCTTTTTTAATGTGAGTACCGCACAAGAGTCGCAACTGCTCCCAGCTGGAGCCATCTTGGTACTATGCATGACTATATGGCATACCCAATTGAGATATGTTAAGGCTGATGAGAGCGGGTATTGTGAGGCTGACGATAGTTTAACAAGCTTCTGCGATTTCTTATACATAAGTTAAATAAATCTTCAATTTATTATGTATAACAAACCAATAAAAAAAAAGTGGAAACTTAGACACTAACATGCGAGAAAGCTTACTATCTACTTAATATTACGCTTCCCGGAAGCTTTTTTCTGACAACAAAAGGCAACGTTGGAGAATGGCTTAGGAAGGCGTAACAGCTAAAAAACTTAATAGCTATACGACACACTGTGTTCAATTTTTTTATAAGGCATAAAAATGCTTCACAATAAATGCTGTACAGTACTTACAGGACCTATGTAATATAATTTTTTTTTTAAATAATTTTTTCATCCACATAAAATGTTTTTTACGTTGAAGCATAAAAAAGATAAGACTTAATTGGGTATCTATCTAACTAAATTATGTTGAACAGATAATATTATTATTTTGAAAGGACGAACCATAAAGATAAAAAAGTAATAAAAACTAAAGCGAATGGCATTACCATAAAAAAACCTTACAAAGATCGAGATTTGCCGACTAACTAGGTACTTTACGTAGGACCTATCGAGATATTAGAAAAATATATGTTATCTCTGGATATTATGTACCTAGTTGGTTGGTTTTAAACAAACAGAATTGCAGTTATAAAACTTAGAGCCACGTGTGGAAATTCAGCTACATATGTACTAGAAAATTTACAATTTCACTCTAAGATAAGTATAAAAGTGACTACAAGTCACGAGTTGATCCAATTGTCTAGCTAGCAATTGTCTAGCCAGCGGCTCTAATAATATGTATTATAATTTTATGCTAATCTAAAGGTAAAATAGTATCTTAATTTTAATGGTACGATAATGGTGGTGTTATTGTGAGTAACGGAGTAAACAAATATAATGTACGACAGTTGTAAAAGTCGAGTAAATATTTTTAACTGCTCAGGCTAATTCGTTAGCTTTCGGAACAACTCATTCAGATCTCATAGAAATCTTTGTGTCTCCCTTACTACGAGGGCTGTCCGTAAAATAAGGTATCCAAGGTGCTGCGGTCGCGAGTAACAATTTTACGCAAGATCCGGCAACACTGGCCTTTAAACTGGCTTCCTTAGGCCAAATCCCTACTTACATTTAGTCTCGGTGTGGCAACCGTTCGCGATGGAGCTTTTACTCACCGCACCCGCCAGGTGTGAGTTACGGTGGGGTTTTAATGGTGAGATATACAATCTAAACGGTAATGGAAATAAAAAACACCACGCTGTATACTCAAATCTAAAAGTTAACCATAAAATCATTAAAATGTAAGTTCACCTTTATGGAACCAAAGTTTCCGACTGCAATTTTTAAAAAAAATTATTAAACTGTGGGAATTTAAAAAAATATAATTTTACCATGAACGATAAATAAGGGAGGTAATGATAACGTTTATAAAAATGCAAAAGTCAGTCATTTTAAATACATGTAGGATTACGAAAGATTTTTTAAATATTTATATTGAGGGATCAGTAGGATTTATCGGACCAGTTAGGATTTCATCAGAGCCGAACCCTCTGATATGAAAATATCTGGAGTCGGTGAAAAATTTTCCCATTATGTTTCTGGTGGATTGACGTATTGTTCTTGTATTGTTTTGTATTTATTATACTTATATAGTGCACTTACATTGCGTGAATTTACTAGATATTCATTTGTGGAGAAGTGTGTGGAAGGGTTTAGTCTTTCATTTGGTAAAGATTTAACCCGGACATAAAATCTGGAGCACCGTAAATTTATTCTAAAAAAATATTTGTGTGTTTTTTTTTTCGTAAACAGTAATTTTAGTTAGAAAACATGGAAGCTTATTTCATAACCCTTCAAATACAGTTTTTACTTTTCGGATATGTCAAAAAATATTCTATATTTTTAGATTTTAATGCAAAGCTGAAATATTCTGACCAACTGACAAAATATTTGCGAGGCCTTAAAGAATTAAATATCACCCACTAAGACTTGCCAACATAAATATCAACTTTAATAAAAAGTGTAAACAGACAAAGAAAATACATTATTTGCAAGACAGAGTAAGTCAGCTCAGGAGACTAATATATTTTTCGCAAACAGTGTAAGCTCTTACTTCTTGCTTCTAAAATAAATATAAAAAAATATTTCAAGGAAAACTTCTTAAAGCAGAATACAAACAACTTTTTCAAATGAGAGATTTAAAGGATAATGATGTACTACTAGTTATGTAAATAATAAACTTCGCATCCAAATAAATGTGTTTCTAATTATCTCTCATTTACGAGCAAATAAATCATAACCGAAATTCCTTCTGAACTCATAAGATTTATAAGTACATACTTAAATACGTACCTACATAAGTAATTTCCACCACTGTTCGAAGATCGATCACACTTGTAAAAGAATATTTATTGTTGAAGAAGAAGATAACAATAAAAATCTAAACGAAAAAACGAAAATACGAAATAGAACAAGACACGGAAAAATAGAAAAAAATAATGGTTACAACTGTGACTGGAATCGAAACCCTCTCTTTTAACCGAGAAGTGCGCGTTTACCAATTCAAATTAAAAAATTTAGAATAAACGATATTATCTTCGACTAATTTTTTTTCCATATTATTGGCAAATACCTTTTTTCATTAGAAACAACTCTTCTAAGAACTAGTTTGTGACCTAAATAGTGAATCGGATAAATATATCCGATTTTGATTATATGCAATATTGACCTTTTGTAAAAGCCTAAATGAACGTTCAGTTTTTACTAGAACAATTATTTTTGTATGAGCTTTTGAAGGTTATTCCCAACATTGTAATATATCATTGAAGAAGAAGACGAGAGGTTCTGGGCTCGAGTCCTAGTTGCGACCATTATCTTTTGCTTTTTTACTGTGTCTTGTTCTCTTTCATATTTTAGTTTAGATTTTTTTTGTTATCTTCTTCTACAATGATATATTACCTTGACGGAAATAACATTCAAAAGTTCATACAAAGAGAATTATTGTTGTAATAAAGATTGCATATTCATTCAGGCTTTTACAAAAAGGTTAAAATTTTATTTTTTAATCGGATACATTTATCCGAGACACTATCTAGATTACAAACTAGTTCTTAGAACACTTGTTTCCAATGAAAAAGGTAACGACCTCCGTAGTCCAGTGGCTAAGACTCTTGACTCACAATCCGGAGGTCGCGGGTTCGAACCCGCCGTGCGCAAATAAATTTTATTTGATTAATTTGTGTTATTTCACAATTAATTCATTTAAAATAATATATATTATATTTGCGGCACGTTCCAGAGTGGAAGATACTATCAGTATCGCCCTGGTGTAAGACCACCATTCAGAATTGAAACGTTGCTTAAAAATGGCTTTAGCCGTGTTTGGTGACCAGATCTGAATAGCCAGGTACTTCCCAATCTTCCTCTTCCCCACCTCCTTCCCCTCCCCACTACCTTCAGCCTCACAACATACCCCAATTGGGGATGCCATAGTCTCATTATCTCCAGACGGGAGCAGTTGAGATTCTTGTGCGGTATTCACTGTAAAAAAAAAAAACTAACTAACCATCACGCCGTTTCCCCGCAGGGGTAGGCAGAGAGGACGGACCGCCAAACAACTCGGTCTTGGCACACACTCTTTGCCTCACTCACATTCATACATCGTCTCATACATTCTCTTCTATTATTCTGACTTTTGACATGGCCCGACTCAAGTATCTGATTCACTTGACCGTGGCATGTCTTCCTCGGACGTCCCCGACTTCTTCTACCATTCACATTTGCGTCGTATATTCTTCTTACATATGAAAAAGGTAGTTGCAGATAATATGGAAAAAAAACTTAATCGAAAATAATACTGTCAATTTTAAATTTTGAAATATGAGATTGACATGTATGACATATGAAAACAGGTGGCAATAGCCGAATGGTAATGCGTTTGTCCCGGTAAAACGAGATTTTCTTAGTTCGTTTCCCAATTGCAACCGTTGATTTTTATTTTTCTGTATTTTGTTCTCTTTCATATTTTCGTTTAGATTATTAATGTTATCTTCTTCAATAATATATTAAACTAGCTGGTACCCGGAATGCGTTGCTATGCCATTTAATAAGTTTAACGAGATTTCCTCCCCCTCACAGGTTCCCCTCCCTCTCTCTGGTTCCCCTCCCGCCCCCTCCCGCGTTCTCGAAATTATTTCCCAGTAAATTTAGTTTTCAAACAGCTCGCGTGCCACCTATTGCAAATTTCAAATTTTGAGAGCTCGCCAGACAATAACGAACTCAACAATAAAATAATTATCCATTTTGGTGCAGTCGTTTGGAAGTTATGCGCGTACATAGATTTCAGCGATTCATTTTTATACAAAATTTTATAATGCCAGAGCTCACCAGAAGTTTTATACAAAACTTGTCCTGACAATAACGATCAAAACAAAAAAAATAATTATCCAATTTGGTGCAGTCGTTCAGAAGTTATGCGGGAACATACATTTCGGCGATTCATTTTTATTATAGATAGATTGATGAGAATAACCTTCAAACGTTATAAAAAGAGAGTTGTTCTAATAAAAATTGAAAAACTTTTTATTTATCAAGAAAAAGTCGCAAGTTTTCTTTCTACTGCGAATATTAACTTTTCTCCAAATTCTGTCAATATTTACATATCGATAAAAGCTATTTTCTATGATGCCTTTTAACGATATCCTTTCCGAATAGTAAACCACAACATTGTGTGCTGTTATTGTAAGTATGCTTTGCCACGAAAATTACTGAAATAATGTGAGATTTTGATAAGGTTTGACATATTTATTACGTTTTAAATGCGTCTAATAGGTTCCCGTATAATTAGTTTCAATGATTTAATACGAGATTGCCACAGTGAACGCCTGCTTTATTGAATTGATGTGTTTTTTTTTCTTTATTGGCAGTGAACCAAATAATATATGATTTTCACTGTGATCGTTTACTTTTCTCTATCGTATTGAAATTGAGTATTGATTATTTTGTTGGTGTTGGTTTTAGTTATTATAAAAATCAATTTTTATTTATTTGTGATAAATTTAATTAAATAAAAAAACTATCAACATGTTGTTTCTAAAGCAAAGGTTGCTTCATCAGGATAGTAGTATCTACACTGAAAATTAAGACATATTATGTTATATAAATAGGCATTGACAAAAAAGTTACTATTGACAAAAATATGATAAAAACACTGGGAGAAGGTAATTAATTTAAATATAAAAAATGAATAAAATTAATAAACAATGATTAATGATTAATGAAGATTTTTTCACACTATTTTTTAAATTAACAACGTATCGGGGAGCAACCAAATTAACTAAATAACAAAGAATGTTATTAATATGGGTAATTAATAAGAAATTAAATTTACAGGATCGCTATTTAATAAAACATTAACAATATTTTATTTACTACGAACAAGTTTCCATAATCGTAATTTATTTTTAGGTTACTATGCCGTGTAATGCTACCTCCTTCTTTGCAAATTTTCGGACCGCATCACAGTGTCCACAATCAGGGCAGATATGCAATGATGGACACTGTAATGCTATCCGAAACGCTGGCTAAAGCAGGAGGTAGTGATACGCGGTAATAATAATCCAGAAATAAATCAGAATAATACTTTTGGCCCTGAAAATCTCATATCAAATTTTCAATTGTCTACAATTTAAATTTAATCTAATTTCAACCCCATCGTAATTGTTAGTAAAAATTAAATAAAATGTTTTGTTTCCAAAATGTTGTTGACAAATTCAGAAAAATAATTATAACTCCAATATTAGTATTAAAATCAGCTCTAGTAATAAAAGTTTTACCTATAGGTACAAATAAAGTTAAAATCGTTAGGTTATTTTTATATTTATGTGTTTAGTTTTGTGTCCTCTATTCATTTTACTTCTGAGCAACTCTTTCTTCTTTTCTCTTAAAATTGTATTTTATTGTTAGGTTAGGTTAGCTAGGTGCTGTTTTATTAAACTCATATTATTTTGTTTCACAACAATCAAATATGAGTGGTTGCTTATATTTATACAAATCAAACAGGAAAAGTTTGCGAGTTTGTACGCAGTGGTTCTGCCTCTAAAGACATAGTAAGTAGGAATACCTACAAAGGCAAAGGATTCGAAATTCGAGTAGACAGACTGAAAAAGGATATTGAGCTGGCTTAAAGGACTTACGTAATAAAAAGAAAAGCCTTTGTCACTGACCCGGCTTACCGTGCTTACAAGGCTACTCTAGTTCCTGCCAGTAGTAAGTCGACTCTCAGATTTAAATGTGTTCAGAAGTAAGGCGCAAAAAGTTCGGCTAATCACTTCTGGAGTGAAACTTATTTTGAATAAAAGGAAGTACTATTTTTTTGGATTAAACTCTCAAGCTTTTGAGCTTTGGATAAATGAGAAACTTCAACTCTTTGTGGTATTTGTTTTAATTATTGTTTGTGTCTTGTATCACTGTTGTGATTTCTTAATTACAATCCTCCTCACTAGGGTTTCCTGTTTAGAGGGATGTTGTTATTTATTTAATGTTTTCAAAATTCATTATTTATTTGATACAAAAATACATATACAACATATGAAAGCCTTCTCTGTTCAACTAGGAAGGTTTCCCGTTTTAGGACGGTCAAATTGCCTGGTTTAGTTCACATTAGGTAGATACTAAATGAATTACGGCAGTAGTGAAATTTACATAATTATCAGATTCAAGGTCAAGTAGTAGGTTTTAAAAGCAACTAAATGTTGTATTAGTAGTAAAAAAGCTGTTGAGAATACCAAGTAAGTAATTGATAATATTATATATTAAATCCATAAAGGAAAAAATTAAGTCATTGATTCATGAAAGAAAAGAATAAAAATAAAAATAAACTTTCTTCTCATGAATTTCTACAACCAAATGTTTGGCTGCGTTTTTAAGAATTTTCCTCAGGGCCTCCTGTGTGGAGTTAATGTATAAAAAAAGCGTTTGTAAAACTTTGTGATTAGATCGCGTTTTGATTAAAAGTGAAAGAGATTTTTTTCATAGAATCTTTACAATCCATTGATAATTGCAATATATTTAGCATTACTGTGCACCTACATACAGTGTACAAATGAAGACGTTGAAATAAAAAATACAGCAATACAAATACGAATAGTTTGACAGTACCTGCACTGTTTATAATATTTGACGAAATGACTTGAAAGTAAAGTAATAAAAATACTCGCCAAACTTTGTGTATGCATATTAAAGAAATTTCTTGTGGTATTTTATCAATAAAAAAAAATGGTTTGAAAACTATTCCCATTTACCAACAAATAAATTGAAGCAAAGCTTGTGGAACCTATGGTCACACAAAAATGGCATAACACAGCGGAAAAATAGTTAATCGTTTGCGGTAATTCTATTTTTCGATTTCTCGTATGGCAGTTTATTGAAATTGAACAATCAGTCAATCGGGAAACTTTTTTGAAATAATTAAGTATGTTCATAAGAATTAAGATCTCAATTTGCGATTTCATAAAATAACACAAACAAAAACTTATTTTTAAAACTCGAATTGTTTTAGGTTATTAGGTTACAGAACTAAATTCAAGCGTTTGTAAATACGTTTGCTCGAAGCTAAGAGCTAAATACAGCTTAAAATCACAATTTATTTAGAATATTCATTGAAAGTAATAGTGGACATAGCAGAGGGTATTTTAAGTACAAAGTAGCAGAAGCAGATTGTTACTGTAAGGAATTTCGTGTTATTGTAAAGGGCCCAACATTGTAACAGTCGGACAACCATAACTTTAGGGCCATCAAGGTTTTATGGCAAAATTGTTGAAACGACCCCAGCTCCGAATAGAATGGCTTGAATTCTCTGGAAAAAAAAACATAAAATATCTACATAAACATTTTGCTGAACATCAAGTACATTGGCGAAGTACGCATACAATCAAAGGCGGGTATAGGTACCGCAGCCCCGAGAATCATTAATTGGATTACCAACACCTTTGCCACAGGTCAAGTGGTTCTCTACGTTTAGGGACTTCGCAGGAGTGCTCGGGTCTAAAGGTGAAGTTTGTCCGATTATAGGCGACTGATGCGTCTGCCCACTAACTGTGTGGCAAACCGGATCGGGAGAGAATGGTTGAGGGAGACCTTTTGACCTCTCCATCAGGACTCTCTCGGAACATCGCCTTGCACCTCCATGGGAAGTATAGATTCATTCGTCTGTCACTCCTGAACGCACTGACCCCCAGATTCCAACCAACCTCTCTTACCTTTTTTATCATGACCTTCCCTTCATTTCTTTGCTAAAAAGATCCCCCACACAGCATCTCCAAAAGATAACAGGCCATGAAGGGAATTATTTTCCTATTTTTTTTCCAACATAATATAATGATTTACCTTCAGATATTTTCACGGCGAAAATTATGCGTCGTGTTCTCTACATTCTTCTTTAGCCAACATTTTGAAGAGCGCTACCATGTTCATCGTAGATTGCGATGTAGTGTGTATCAATGTACGTAGAAATGATTTTATATGGCGTTTGTCAATTTCTCAGTGCTGGTATTTGAGCATAATAAATTCTTAAATCAGTGTGGTTTTGCGTTTAATTTTGGTGTAACCGTAAAGCATCGGAAACTAAGAACTATGAAGCTTCATCTCTATTTATTTGGGATTTCAATAGCCTCTGTAATTAGACATGATCGATATATTTTGAGTCTCCCAGGTCTTCAGAAATAAATGGAAAGTAATAGGCAAGGTATATTATAAACACCAAAGTAATAATTCACTCGTGTCTTATAATCCCTCCTAACTTTCAGATTTCCTATCATTGTTCTACATTTTGAGAAGCCTTAAAGAAATATTGATAATGGTTATTTTGCCTTGCTATTCTGATGTATTCTTGAACTTTTGCTTTCTGCTTCCCAGCAGCACCGCCTGCACGCCCGTTATGTGGCCGGAATACTGAAGGAGGCCATCGCCAAACTGAAGCGGCTGCCCAACCTCAACCAGGCCTCCACCGCCATATCCAAGCAGGTCACCATCTGCGGGGACCTGCACGGCAAACTGGATGATCTCCTAGTCGTGTTCCATAAGGTAAGGCTTCGAATACAATATCCTAAGATATAAACATATTTCATAAATCGTAATTACAAATTGTGGTGCTTTTTGTGTATTGCAGATGGAGATTTTCTGTGCTACCCGCATGTATGCAAAGCCCAAAATAATAAACTACAGGTTATAGGTTATACAATATGGAGGGATTATTTTGAAATGCAATGATATTACCAAAGTTAAAATTACGTTCAAAATTATATTTATAAAATGTAACTAACTTCACATTTGCGTCATGTATTGTCCTTACACTACTTTCTTCGTTCATTAGCTCTACATGCTCAAACCATCTGAGGGTCAGTTTCTTAATCTTACTCATTACGCTTACATCAGCCTTGCGTTCTTTGCGGATTCCCACATTCTCATTCATTTTATAAAATGTAACGTGACATATATCCCGACACAAGTATTCGTTTCACTTGATATTGCCGCGTCTTCTTTGGGCGTCCCCGATTTCTTTCACATTCCGTTCACATTTGCATTATATATTCTCCTTACACTCATTTCTTTGTTCAATAGCTCCATATACCCAAACATATGAGCGTCCTTTTCTTAATTACACTCATTACGTAAGCGTAAAAGAAAGTGAGCAAACGTAAAGAAGAATAAAGAAAGTGAAGCTGGCGTAAGCGTCAGCCTCACTTTCTTTTACCACACATCCACCTCAGGATCTCATTTCTACAGCATTCGGCCTAATTTCAGCTTTGCTCTGCCAGTTCTGTGCCTCACTGTTGTACATCAGGGTTGAAGGGTTGGAATCGGCACTCTATTGTGGACGACTCGCTTATCGGAGCTTGTTTCGCTGTAAACGGCATGGGTATCTCAACTAGCCATCTGGAGAAGCACTTCCCTGCTGAAATCTAACAATGTCACTTGAAAGCTTTTTTAATACATTACAATTGAAATTATGAATCTCTTCAGACTTTTGGCGAAAGGAAATATTGATTGCACTTATTGGGAAATCATACAAAGTTACAGAAAAAAATTATCAAGTGTTTAAACGCTTTTAAAAAAATGTACGCTTTTCGTGAAAATGTGATGCTTATTGCGTATATATTATAAGACCAATTGTCAGCATTTTGGGTATTAATCGTTCAGGACGATTACATCCAAATATCCTTTGCAAACAATAACATAAATAATGCCGACAGTATTTCACCGTGATAAACAACGCGCAATTTCCAGTGGCGGTGCCGAGATTAATTATTTCACGTCTGCCATAATTTATCCCTTCGCAATCGCTGAATTTATTTCTTGACCAAAACACACTAATTTTTGTAGGAAGGTAAAAGGAGGCTTTTTTGTAATTAAGCACTCGTTTTATTCCCTTCGCGTCGTCCATAATTTAAATCTTTAAAAAAGGTGCTTCAAAAGAGAATTTTGCCATAATGAACATATTTGTATTCTTATCCGTTGGAATGAGTAACAAAAAGGTAGAGTTATCAAATAATAAAAATAAAAACAGTGAAAAATAAACACATTTAGAAAGCTATGTAAATATAACGCTAACTTCATAATTGTGTTGTTTTCAATAATGTCGCAAAATAAATTAAACATAAATAACCTTATTTTTTAACTAATCTAAGTATTTCGTTTACTTAGCTACGGCATAGGTTAATCTTATTCTTTACTATTGGGTTAAATTTTACACAATTGATAAAAAAAACTTATCAATTTGGGAGGCGGGAATGGGTACCGCCGCCCCAGGAAACTATTTATTTGATTACCAACACCTCTGCAATAAGTTACCTTAGGTGGTTCGCGACATTTGGCAAATTATAGGGGTTGCCCGGATCCATCGGGTGAGGTGTGTTCAGCTCTTCGTGGTGGATGCGCCTAATCATTAGCTGCGTGGCCGGCCGGATCGGGAAGATCGATTTAGGGAGACTATTTGACCGCTCAAGCTGCTCTCTCTCGACCCATCGCCTTGCATTGCAGTTGGAGAGATAGATTCATACATGTGCCGATCACACTGACCCCAGATTCCATGTCATTCCCCATACCTTCAATCATTTTCCTTCTCAGAACTTCCTCTCCTTCGTTTTATTAAAAATACCTTCCACACTGCATCCCCTAATGACATAATCCCTGAGGGTAATTATTTTGGGAAATAATTATCTTATGAGGGAAATTATTATCCTCGGGGCCTCCTGTGTGGATCTAATGTGAAAGAAAACATTTACCATACATTATGTTTGTTTATCAGTTGTGTAAAATTTATACCACGTTTATTAAGGCTCTTGTATCCCACAAAAGTCGAAAAAAGTTACATATTATAGCTTATAAACACGATAAAAAGAAAAACCAAAGGGTACCAATGTAAATAGACGATACCTACAATCCATCCGTATGTTTAAAAATACAATTAATGTACCTACTTATAAACGTCAAATTCATGTAAATCATTGCAGTAAAAGGTGAACGTTAAATATTTCCGAGTTCAAAGTAACCAAGAAAATAATGAATTTATTAAAATCGTAACCAATTTTGAAATATTTTCCTTCAGGCATTCTGAAATATGAGATTAAAAGAATAATCCTTGCATAGCTTTTAACCACGGATTTTTAATGGTGCATTGCCGCTTCTTTGAAGCTTAACTCTATTGCTAACGATTCGCGAATTTAATACTTCGAATTTATTTATGTGTAAGTATATTACACCAATAGAAAGCTTTAAAAATCATTAGTAGTTCAGGTTTGTTCTAATTCTTTCAAAAAATTAAATAAAAGAAAAAACATATTTAAATTTTTGAATGACCATATTATATTAATTAACAGCTTGCAATTTGGGAGGCGGGATTGGGTACCGCCGCCCTGGGAACCTTTATTGAATAACCAGCACCTCTGCCATAGGTCACCCCAAGTGGTTCGTTAAGTTTGGTGATTTAGCAGGGGTGCCCGGGTTCCTGGGGTGAGGTTTGTCTAGGTAATGGAGGCGGATGACCAGGACACACTGAACCCCAGATTCCTACCCACCCCTTAAACCCTTTTCCTTCCCAGAACTCTCCTCTCCTTCCTTTACCCAAAAAAACCCTCCACACAGCATCCCCAAAGATGACATAGGCCCTGAGGGAAATTATTCCAAAATGGAAAATTATTTCCCTCAAGGCCTCCTGTGTGGAGCGAGCTCATGTAAAAAACTTTATCACTTGGTTCCCACGATTAATTTCAAATATGAAAATTAAAAGTTCAAAGAATCTGAATAATTTTACGCATTATATTACTCAGGAATATTTCACATCACGGACAATCAACATTAACATTTTTGAAGTGAATTTACTTGAAATTTTAAAAATCTATTCAAGTCACCATAAAAGAAACTTCAGTTCATAAAATAGTTCAGCGTTATTGGGTGGGTGAATAGGTCATTTATGTGGAAAAAACATGCAATATTTATAGCCCCACAAAGCGACTCGCTAGATTGTATTATTTTAACCAATCGTTATTTTTAATTGGTTACTGGCAGGCCATTATTTTTAATTAATATATTAAATGCTATTACCTAATTTATCTAAAGTAAAATTTTCCAAAAGTGGTACACCGCTCTTACTGCTGCTACTTTTCTTTCCTCCTCAAAATATTTCATAATTGTGGATATAAAAATCCTTTACTGTACCTTCCGAGGAAAAGTATAAAGACGAGTATTTTTTTTTTTTTACAGTGAATACCGCACAAGAATCTCAACTGCTCCCGTCTGGAGCCAGTGAGACTATGGCATTCCCAATTGGGGTATGTTGTGAGGCTGAAGGTAGTGGAGAGGGGAAGGTTGGGAAGTACCTGGCTATTCAGATCTGGTCACCAAACACGGAGTAAGCCATTTTCAAGCAACGTTTTAATTCTGAATGGTGGTCTTACACCAGGGCGATACTGATAGTATCTTCCACTCTGGAACGTGCCGCAAATATACTTTATATTATTTTAAATGAAATAATTGTGAAATAACACAAATTAATCAAATAAAATTTATTTGCAATAAATACACATATAAATTTGTTGTAGACCACTTTTATTTATGAACACTCTACCGGTTTCGGAAGCACCCTTCCTTCGTCAGGAGAATATTATAACTGATTAATATTAATATTATAACTGACAGTTATAATATTCTCCTGACGAAGGAAGGGTGCTTCCGAAACCGGTAGAGTGTTCATAAATAAAAGTGGTCTACAACAAATTTATATGTGTATTTATTGTATCAGTTATAATATTCTCCTGACGAAGGAAGAGTGCTTCCGAAACCGGTAGAGTGTTCATAAATAAAAGTGGTCTACAACAAATTTATGTGTGTATTTATTGTAAATTATGGCGAGCCACAAAGTTAATGCTTTTTACAAATATAAAATTTATTTGCGCACGCCGGGTTCGAACCCGCGACCTCTGGATTGTGAATCAAAAGTCTTAGCCACTGGACTACGGTATATCGGGGTATTGCAAAATCGTGTGTTTTTGGTTTGGAAATTTAATCATTTAGAAATATTGTATATGCTTTTATTAAATACTGTAGGTAAAATACAGAATGGCCTTAGAATTAGTCTTCTGAAAAAACCAGAAAAAAGTATCAGGCATATGAAAAACACTTTAAAGTTCAAAATCTCGAACTTACGAACTCCTTTGCAAATGAAGTTGTATTGTATAATGTGTAATGTGGAAAACTAAGTTCTGTAGAAAATTATTGGAAATAATTTTAACATTTTATCCTATACTTCATATTAACATTCAAAGCTTTTTAGATCAAAATCAGATTTAAATAAAAAGTATGTATGATTTGAAGATTTTTAATTTTAAATGTACATTTGTTACTTTATAGTAAAGTTTATAGTTATTTAAGTCTTCAAAATAAAATGTCTAGAAATTGTTACATAGTTAATGCCCATGAAATATAAAAATATACACCTTTATGGAAATACCAAATGGTTTGGAATCCGACTACACTTTTCTACAATGATCGATTACTTATCGAAGAAGGTAAAATACAACATCCTTATAAATTAAGCAGTTTATCGTAATGGTTTGTTTTTATCTGCAATTACCAATCTTGTATGTTTCATATCATTGTTCAAAGCACAGATCGTTACGCGTTGCAAAGTCATGCTAACTGGCGATTCTGAGATTTCTTGCCAAAATAAACCAAATTCTCACCCTCTCTGGACTTTATTTGACGTAAACTGACCCTGACCTTACTGAACGCTTTTATATTGTATTAACGGCAAAAAGAAACCAAACAAGAAAAGAAACAAAAAAAAACGAATATTCGAATGCGTGTAAAAGACACATAAAACAATATTTATTTACATTTCAAACAGACATATAATAATTTATAAAACAAGTAGTTTTCCAATATAGCCAAAGTAATTTTTTATTGTGAAATAAACATAAAATTACACAATCTTAGTGTTTATTTGTTTGCTATAACAAGAATTTAAATATTACAAATTTTTTTTTTTTACAATATAAACACCAGTTTAGGCTTTTAGACAGTATGTTAACATAATTGGGTTTAAAGCGACAATGAAGAATTGTTATTTATAGTCTCGATTTTGAATACGATTAAAAAAAGTTCGATTGCTGTCGAAGAAAAATATTTTATTATATCCATAAATATATTAAAAAAATCAAAATATGTTGGCTTGGGTATATTTATATGAGAATATGAGATGTCTGTGCGTTTGCCGTGTGTTTTCACAATTTTAATCATTTTAAAATAATACATATCGTATATTTGCGGCACTTTCTAGAGTGAAAGATACTCTCAGTTTCGCCCTTAAATTGAAACGTTGCTTGAAATGGTTTTAGCCATGTTTGGTGTCTATATCTGAATAGCCAGGGACTTCCCCCACCTTCCTCTACTGAACATCCTTTTCCTACCTACTTTCCTTCAGTCTCACAACATTCCCCAATTGGGGATACCATAGTCTCACTGGCTCCAGATGGTTGGGAGCAGTTGGGACTCTTGCGAGGTATTCATATAATATTAAAAAATATTTAATTTTTAACCTAAATATTGTCTTGGATAAAATATTACATTTATGGGAATAACCTTCAAACGCTATTACAAGTTATTCCGATAAAGTTAAGTATTATTGTTGACGATTTTCATCATCTTGAAAAACTTAGAAATTGCCCTAAACATTTAGTGCTTCAAGAAAGTTTTGTTTTCCATAAAACATAACGAAATATTAAGGAACCCGTATAGCGGTGATTGGGGAAGAGGTGCGGAACGTTTACTAGCCCTTATCACGAAGGTAATAATGCATATTTGATTTCTATTTCGGTCCGGCTATTTTTACCACGATATTATTTTAGTTTTAGGTGAAAGCGACTGGTGTTACGTATTACGGTGTAGGTTTATTTTAGCTGGCATTGTTGAATCTGACATTATGAATAGAACTAGTAGTAAAACGCGATAAAACGAGGGGAGCTTTGGCCATATCATGGGAAACAAATCACAGGGAATTTATGGAAAAGTAATACGGCGTTTGAAGAAAGCGTATTTCATTATTTTTTGAAGGTCAATTTCGTCGTAAATTATTGTGAAATGTGTTTTATTAGAAGCACTTCCTTCGAAACAAGTTTTCTTGTTAGCACTTTTAGATTTTTTTATGCGATGGGGTTTTTTTATATGCAGATCGCACAAGAGTCTCAACCGCTCTCGTCTGAAGCCAGTGAGACTACGGCATTCTCAATTGGGATTCGTTGCGAGGCTAGAGGTGGTGGGGAGAAGATGGAGATGGACAAGAGAAAGATGGGGAAGCACCTATTCAGATATAGTCACAAATTTGACTAAAGCCATTTCAAGCAATGTTTTAATTTCGTATAGTGGTTTTACACCAGGGCGATACTGAGAGTATCATCCGCTCTGCAACGTGCCGCAAATCTATCTTATACTGTTTTTAACGATAAATTGTGAAATAACACAAATCAATCAAACATTATTGAGTTGCGCACGCCGGGTTTGAATCCATGACCTTCGGATTGTTGTCGAGAGCCTTACCCCTCTACCACGAAGGCCGTTCAATTTCATTTATAATTTTATACTATACTATTATTATTATTATACTATTAATTTTTTACTATATATAATTATTTAAAAATAATTTATTGTGATATAACACATTTTAATCAAATGAATCTATTTGCGCATTCAATCGTATAAACTGGCGTAAAGATGGCTTTATAGCTTTTTAATCATTTTTTAAGAACATTTAATTAATAATAAGAATAATAATATTGAAATATATTTATAGTCAAACTTGGTTTTAACGAGCCCGAGGGGACCGACTAAATTTGCTCATTATATCTAAAATAGGTTTTTTGAAAGTCGTATCTTCCTACCTACCTGCCTACCCTTTACTCTAATATAATCGCAAATGTATGGTTTATTGCAAAATGCGAGTAGGTATTATATATTTCAATAATATATTAGAAAAATACACTAATCAATACATTTTCGTGTTAATCCATGATTGTTTTAGATTTCGGTTTTATGCTATTCAATTTCCTCCACAAAAAAGCAACGCATCTAACATCACCTGGTTCTAGGTTTCCAAGAAAAACATCACTAAAAATTGTCTTACTTATTATCGATAACTTGTGCGTGTTGTATGGTATGTAAAATCAACTTATTATAAATCATTAGCTAGTGGGATTGTTATTGATTTTACACTAAAATTATACTTGTCACAACCTAGTGATGCACATCCCGTAACCCGATTCGTGCGGCCCGCATGCCAATTTTGTATGTCCCTGAATATAGAGAAAAAAAACCTGAAATCCCTGGTTGAGAACAATAGGGAACTATATAACAATAACTTTAATAGGGTTTTGGTCAATTAATGCTGCTTGCCCTAAACGGAACTAAATTGAAAGACCTCCAGAAAAAAAATTGCCAGAAAGCGAAATCTTGAATTTCGCTGTCAATCCCCTCCCCTCCAGAAAAACAAAAAAATCCACTTGTACGAGTAGGTCGCGGGCCATTTGACAAAGAGCCCCTTAGCTAAAAAGGTTGTGCATCACTACCACAAATTTACCCCATGTAGGTACTCGTAGCTCCGTACCTTCATAAACAATATTGATTTTTAAAACAATATTGACGATGAGGCACAATGCAAAAAAAAGATGTAAAAAGGGAACAAATTTGCAAACTGAAAGTTCATTGACTTAGCAGATTTTATGATAATTTTACATAATGCCCGATAGGTAACAATGTTCTACATAGCCGACAATCTTACACAGTGCCATAAAAATATAAATCTGTCCCTAACAGGGTAGGAAATTCATGCCATCCGCCGCTGTTGCACGCCGGGCACATGTCCCTCCATGATCACCACCTTTAATAGTTTAGTTATACCTTACTATGAGAATAATTCTAAATTATTGTTTTTTTTTCAAATTCATTTCACCATTTAGAAATTGTGAAATGAAATTCATTTCACCTTTTATGTATTTAGAAATTGTGTGGACAAAATTATTTGCAAGTTATATCAGTGAATCGTCCTCCTTATAACAGTCAACAATTATATGAAACTAAGTCTGAACTAAAATATCATTTGGAAATTGCTCATTTTAGCCATGATCGTTATATCCAAGTTCGACTGTATTTAGAATCGATATTTTTTGATCTACATGAACATATTTTTTATAACCAAAATATTTTTCTCTCAAATTCCTTGTTTATTCCAAATAATAACTTGTGTTTATTCCAAATAATATAATACACGGTTCTCCCGGTTCCTACTCCAGTGGGTAGAATACACGATGTAAAGTTTGCCCAGAAGTAAATAGTTTATTTTTACATTGGTGGACGTCAAAATACACGTGTCATAAGTAAGTTCCATGGAAGGCTGCGTGTTCAAATCACGCTGGGGTCACCAATATGGCATTTATTTGGTTGTTTTGTTGTGTGTATTTTATTTGAAATGCTATTTATGTGGGAAATGATTGAATGCTTAAAAATTTAATTTCGATATATTTGTGGTACTCACAGTTGAAGCACGTACAAATTATAACTACCTTATACGTATACACCTGAATCGTTAACAATTTTAATTGAAAATTATTTATCTAATTGAACAAACAACATGGCGAGTTGCCTTAGTTTTTCTGTTCAATGAATATTTTAAAGTATCGTAGATAGCGATGGCTCAGATAACAGCTGTCAACTTTGTAGTTATATAGTTCAATTATGAAGGTACTTTATAATTACTCGTATTTCTCGAATTAATGATCCATTCAACTGACATGAAACAAAATACAAAACAAAACTATGTGTTAGTAAATTGGCGATGAATTTCACTAGCGTTACTTTCTTACCTTGATACCTAGATTTTCGGAGCTATCGTCCTCATCGGAGCCCCGAAGAGTCAGCCGCGTTCTTCACGATATCGTCTTTGGAAAGTCGAAGAAATTTGGTAGACGTACTATTTTTACTAAAAATTGCTACCTCTATGATAGATTGCTCGGAATTACTCGAAATAATTCAACTAAGAGTGCCCATCAGACAAACCAGACAAAACCACGCATTAAAAATTCCTCAATGCAACACTAACTCTAAACAAAATACGTTCATTCACCGCGCTTAACACATCTTTAATATTACATAAAGTGGATTCGACTTATTTAACACAGTACCTAACATTTTCAAACCTAAAATGAATAAATAACATTTACACATACATACTACTATTTAAACAGAATAGATCCATGCCTTTCCCCTCCTTTCCACCAACCCATCCACATATCCTAATTTTTATTTATACCTACTCACTAAATAATTTAATATACGTCAGTAAAATTATTGGTTTAATAATTACACATGTTTCATCAAACATTATTAATTATTGTAACTGTTGGTTTTCCAAATAAAATAAAAATAGTAGCGACTGAAAAAAAATCCATACCCAATTGAATAAAATATTTTAAAGTTGTGGAATGAATATTGCTAACCAACCCAATAATAATAAACTCAGTTAACCTTCATACAACTCCGAGTATAACACAATCAGTATGGAAGCACAGCTGCTGTGCAAACAAATAATTTACTTCGTGAGTCCTCCAAACTAGGAACTTCAATTCCTTAATCCTGTTTGCAGTTTGCAGTCGTCCCATTCGTGATTATACTCCGAAAGCATCGGGACACTGGGTAAATCTGCAATCTACATGCACGGACCAGAGTCTCTGATATCTCCTCTCTATTCCTATCATTTCCTCTTTCTGTTCTCCTTCTTCCTCTCCCATGGTGGATTATAGACTCTTTGGATTATGTTACAGATGCATGTTGACAAACGCGCCGCTTGATCGTGTATGCAGATTTATACATAAATATTTTAAAAAACGATCACGTGGATTGGTGTTCTTAGTCGTTTGATGATTGTTTTTGTTAGTTAGTAAACTACATAGAAAATTATATATATATATATTTTTAATTTTTAAATTGATGAGTAAAACCTAAAAATGTAATTTTTTTATTAAATATTAGCGAAACCTGAAACGATCAAAAATCTGAAAACAGAAGAATCAAAAAAAGTTACGGTCAAATCTAGACTTCGAACTTCGACCTAATGTGTTCTTTTTCGATTATTGTCTACATTTTATTGAAATATGTTTATTTATATGTTTGGCTATTGAGAACTGTTTGCTTTCCACTTTTTTTTCGAACAGTAGTTTTATTTTAAAAAGTGCCACTTATTTCTCTCTGTTTTTCAGCCAATGTCAATAAACGTCGCGTTTTAGAATATATATTGTTAATAATATAGAATAAAATTGATTTCCTTGCCATCTTAGTTGTTAAAGTGAGTCTGTGAAGGAAAAACCATCATATTTATAAAAATATAGATTACTTTATATTCTTAGCTTGTATATGTTCATAATACTATGAATTCGTACGGTTGTGTTTATTTAAATAATTTTTTTAAGGCATGTTCAAATTTTGGCTACGCATAACCAATGTTACTAAATTTGCGTCATGCTAAAATATTACTTTAGTGAATCGGGCTTAATTGTTAAACTAACAGTCTAGGCAAAAATTAGTAGTTGGGAATTATTAATTAGTTGCAATTAGATAATATTGTCCCTAAGAAAGAGTTGATTTCAACAAACTATTACTTTCAGTAATTTTTTGGAAACTTTTTTATCAAAACTTATTTTTTTACCCGTGTAAGAAACTTACAACATGTATTTATTGAAATATAAAATATTCCATGCTCTCTAAGGAAACGTTGATATTTTCCACAGAATGGCCTTCCATCACCTGAGAACCCGTACGTGTTCAACGGAGACTTTGTGGACCGGGGTAAAAAGGGTCTGGAAGTATTTTTGCTTCTACTCTCCTGCCTACTCGTCTTTCCAGGAGGTGTCTTCCTCAACAGGGGAAACCACGAGGATCACATCATGAATGCCAGGTAGGAAGATTCCATGAATATTATATGAAATATACATCTGAAGTTAAGACCATGCGTATTGTTGGTTTTTAAAATGCACACATGATATTATTATAATAAATAATAATAATATCTTTATTTGGAAAACAAACAGCTTTACAAAGATAAATAAAAAATAAAGAGTGCTAAAATAAAACAGTAAGCCTAAAAACTTGTTTTCGCTGATAAATTTTTTTTTTCGCTGACAAGAAAAACATTAAGAAAAACTAAGAAAAAAATAGTTAAGAGAAGCTAAATTAAAGCATAAAGAAAAACTAAGAAAAAAAATAGTTAGGAGAAGCTAAATACTTAAATATGCATGATAAAATATAGAAAAACACAATAAAGGGTAAGCTTATGATCTTATAGGAGTATATGGATGATATGTATGTAATTAGGGAATATGTAAATATATTGCAAATTAGGAAAAGAAATCTGATTAATAATATAATAAATAATATAATATAATAAATATGGATGTTAAGTGGTGTGTTGTGATGCATTACATTTATCTGAGAGTGTTGCTTTCAATTTGTTGAAAGTTATATTGAAGATGTCTGTAAATGTGAGGTGTGTGTTATGATAGTGGCAATTCATTTTGTAAGTAGTTGGTGTTGGAGCGACTGTTATAAAAAAGGGATACGTTTCTGCCATTGCGACCAGGAACTCTAATATCTATTTTTTTATATAAAGATACGGGGAAGATATTGTATTTTTTAGGATTCTGTACAATAACAATTGATCAGAAATAATTCTCCTAGAATTTAATTTCGGGATTTTAAAGAATTGACGAATATCTTCATTTGATTGGAATGCATAAAACGACCGAAAATTTATGTAGGAGAGAAATTTTTCCTGAACACGTTCTATTCTATGAACATATGTTATATATCTTGGATTCCAAATTTGTGAGGCGTGTTCTAGGTGCGGTCGAACATAGGTATAATATAGCAAAATAAATGTATCGAGATAATAAAATAGTTTTGATGTTCGTAGTATAAATCCTAACATTTGGGTGGCTTTAGTGACAATGTTATTAATATGTGATTGGAATGTAAGTTTGGAATCTAAAGTAACACCTAGGTCCGAACTGATTCTTTTCTTTTAATATCGACATTGTTTTTTGAATATTTAAATATTATTTTGGTCCTATTTCTTGTAAACGATATTGAGTAACATTTATCTATATTTAGGAACAAGCAGTTAATTTTGCAATATTCGCTGAGATATTTAGGTCCTCCTGTATTTTTTAGCAGCACGTGATATCATCGATTGGAAGGTATAGTTTCATTTCGTCTGCATATAAAATTGCCTTGCAGTTTTTAAAACAACTTGTGATATCATTAATATAGATATTAAACAGGAGAGGACCCAAAATTGATCCTTGTGGAACTCCTAATGTAATATTGACCCAGTTTGATTTGAAAAAACTTAGCACAACAGCTTGCGAACGGTTTCTGATATATGAGTCTAGCCATCTTAGTATATCTCCATGGATACCCGCGAGTTTTAGTTTACTAAACAGAATGGATTGGTTAATTTTATCGAACGCCTTGCTGTAATCTGTATAAATGGCGTCAGTTTGAATACGCTTATCCATATTATGAAGTAGAAAGTTCGTAAAACAAGCTAAGTTAGTAGTGAAGGATTTACCGCTTCTGAAGCCATGTTGGTGTTCACTAAGAATGTTCTTTAATGCGTTGGAGATTTGGTCTGCTGCAAGTTTTTCGAATAATTTTGAGAAAATTGATAGTTTGGATATTGGCCTGTAATTTTGTACAAGATTTCGCGGACCGGACTTGTATATTGGGGTTACAAATGCTTGTTTCCACATAAAAGGAAATTTACCCGTTTGTAACGAACGTTTAAATAATATTAATAATGGATTCGCTAAATTCTTTGAGCATTTGGTGATAAATATAAGTGGAATTCCATCTGGACCAGCACCTTTGTTAGAATCAATTTAGTTTATGCCCTTCAAAATTAGATCATAACTATTCTCTAAATCACTAATTTCGGCAACGCTGTGGTCTGCATGAGAGTTTACATTGGGGACATCTGTAATGGTCCGCCACTCTTGGCTTTTGACTCCAATTGTGATGAACCCTACCTAGCTGATTTACTTTTCTAAGCTTCTACCTCGTAGTTTAAATCTCGTAGCTCCTGTCTCGTAGCCACGCTCATAATTCTACCCTTATGTCCTACTGATCACACCACTAGGTATGATGGCCTGACTCAACCCTCCTTTCGGTTTATTTCTACCTCAGGCTCGTGATTTCTAAACCCCTATACCTTATAATCTAGCTAAACCTACCCTATCTTCTTAAATCCCTGCGATTTTCTCACAGTAATCAAGATTTAAGATTTTTGTTCACATTATTTCTATAATCTGCGTTGTGTAAATTTTTTGTTTTAGATTTTACATCTGTTTGCATACTTAATATGCACACATATGTAGAGAAGATAATGTATTACGTGTGGTAACCCATAGATTCTTTTAGAGAAAGGGTGAGAATTTTCCGATCAATTTATTTATTATTATTTTAGAATATTTAACCGAGTTTGATAAACTACCCCCGCCCTAAACCTTGTGTCTATTTGATTTCCATAGGAATTTAGTGTATTTATTTAATTCTTCCTATCACCGCTGATACATCGATAACATAAACAACAGTTAATAAATTAAACATTTCAAGAAAGCAAACCTTACCTTAGGATGATCGAACTCGAAGGTCCAGTTTTCTCAATTGAAGTCCTTGTCTGCAACTTCTCCTAACATAATGTGTTTGTAGTCATAGTTAGTGCTATTGGTTAGTATTCGCAAAATTGTTGAAAGAGCAGGAATGGAGGGATATGGGGAGGGGATAATATGTTTGCTGAAAAGTCGGCACCTCCGCTAACCAAGTGAAAACCGATGAACAACAATTTCAAACCGGATTCTCCCAAGTACGTTTGCTAAGCTTATCCTTAAGTCCGAGTTTTACTCTCTTCGACGAGCGTCTCTTGTTACGAAAGGGGCTCTTCACGCCAGATGGGGGAATACCAAGTCTTCATGCCGTTTTTCTGCCTCACTCCGACTTCCATCTCCGCCGGATTGAATTTAACTCTACTGAGTCTAGAAGGGGTATTTCATGTCTTCCCTTATCATGCCTCTATCCGTTAAATGTGGCGTAAGCTTGTGACGGGCAGATCCTTCCTCCCACGTAACCGACCCAGCGTTACATTCCACCTTTGACTAGCTGACATAAAACTCACCTCGTGAACCTTATGTTTGCTTTCAGGTTCGACAAGACTCACGGTATGCAAATAACCTGTGGCTTTAATGCCGCGTCAGCGTACTGTCCGCATACGTCCTTCCTCTTCCCCGCATGCCCACCTCGACAATACCGCCACAAGATCAAAGCCGTCCGTTCGAGAAAGGTTGACACTTACATTTCCAGATGGCTCATACCTACATACAGAAGCCTTGAAGTTTACGTTCGAAGACAAGTTAGGATTCAGGACTGTATGAGTATTTGAACACCAGTGTTGTTTAAATGAGGTCACTAGCTCCTCGTGTGTTAGGTATTTAGGATAATGGGTATTTATGGGTTCTTGGATACCTACTTCCTATAAGAAAGATTTAAAAATGAGATAAATCAAGTCAACATTGAATCAATGACCTCCTGAATAATTGTGATGTGCTCTCTTAGAGTTTGAAGCTAGTCGCAGTACTTTACTTTGCGAAATTTTTGCATGCTGAATCAATGCTAACTATTGGCGGTCGCTCTAGTAAAATCAAGTCGTTTAGAATTGAGTGAATTTAAACGTCAATGTCGCCTTCACATATTGACCGCAGATTTCATCTCAAGCTATAATTGATAAACTTGTCCCTGACGTTAAGTTTTGTTTTGTTTATTCGTTAATGAATTTAGGTGACTGGGTCAATGGATGGCCTTGAACTCAAATCGAAATTTTGGTACACTATCGAAGGTCATATAACCATACTCTAATCGTGCTAGTGAAAAGAAACGATAGGTATTTATCTTACAAATACGCTAAGATACCAAAATTGATTTAGTGATGCGTTTCTATCTAATTATGTGTTAAGTATTTGTTTAGCAACATTTCATTCTGTATGGGAGGTGTGACATGCGAATGCTAATAAATTGGTTAGTTATTTATTTACCCTTACTTGGCGTTACGTCCATCAGTGTCAGGATATCCACTGGAACCTGTAAAAGCTTAAATATTGTAAGGACTCACCAAGCTCTAATGTCTTAATTTCAGCTCCCCCGGGTTACTATCATCGGCGAGAAATTTATTAGAGCATCCAGACTACCTGTGTAACTTATCGCACTTTTATTTCGACTTCCCACTTTTAACGATTTAATCCTACAAGATCCGGGACTCATCTCCTTCCTTTCTCCTTTGAATAGATCTCTGATGTAAAAAATCCTTACGTTTTCCTTTAATATCTGCCGTTATTATTGAAGAAGAACGATCCTATCTAATTAACCCCGACAACCCTCACCTCCCTCCCCTTTCCTTCCATATTTGATTCCAATCTAAAGAGGGGAATCGATTCTTAATAATCGTTTGCTCGAATATTATTTTATTATGTGGTATATAACTATACCTATTTACTCTTTAATAAATTAATTTATTAATTTGAATTTCCTTTAAATTTGTATTATTCCACTTTATAAAATATTTAAGTTTTATTTATTTTTTCTCAATTTAAATTATATATTTTTTTTTCATAACAACTAAAGATTTTCTTTAAATTTGAATTATTCCACTTAAGGACAAAGCTAAAGTTTTATTTATGTTTCCAATTTGAACTAGAATCCCTTTGTAATGAATAACTAAATATTATTCGTCACTCAGATTACAACAAAACTGAAAGAACCCCTTCCACTTTATTTTATAACACTTTTGTTTAGCAGCAAATTAATCACTTGGATTATTCATTTAAACTTCGGCTAAGTATTTTCCAGATTTCGGATCAATTATTATTATTGCGTTGTCACCTAACGATAATTAATATCTCGTAATAAAATTTCCAACTTTCGACCTAAACGTAAATTTTTTTATTTAATGAAACTTATTAGACTGTAATTTTCTTTATATAACCTCGGACTAAATAACTCTATTTTAACCTTCATAGAACAAATTTAAAGCAATTCAAACACACTATATTAAACTCCTCCCGCATTGAATTTGTAATTAATTAATTAATTATTAGATTTTATTGAATCGGAAATTATTGCAAACACTGATTTTAGATTTATTATAAGATCATACACTCCGTTAAATTGCACGATTAACCCTATCCGGGCACTTCACTCCCTGTTTTATCAAAGTATAAAACTGATTGTAGACTCTATTTTACCACTGAATTTTTAAAGTATAAAGCTGACTTTATTTTTCCACTGTATTTTTAAAGTATAAAACTGACTTTATTTTTCCACTGTATTTTTAAAGTATAAAACTGACTTTATTTTTCCACTGTATTTTTAAAGTATAAAACTGACTACTTTTCCACTGTATTTTTAAAGTATAAAACTGACTACTTTTCCACTGTATTTTTAAAGTATAAAAACTGATTCTAGACTCTATTAATTAATTACCAGGGTAATTCTCACAACATGCGCGACGTTTTAATCAACCTTGCCAGTTGTCGAAGGACCCTGAATCATCCCCAACATGCTAATTTATACCCATCACAGCTCCAAAAGGGCATAATCGTATATTCCTTGATGAGGAATTATAATCTGTAATCACTCGAAATTTTTTGAAAACCCCATCTCGTTATTGTATGTTCCTACATAAGCTCTTTCGATTTTGCCTCTTCCTAAATCTCGGTTCGTCCCACAACTTTGTCTCGCTTTTCTAAGGTTTTTAGTCCCGGACTTAGTAAGCTGCCATCCAGTTTGCCCATTTTCCACATGTCTTCTGTCTTCATAATATGTTTTATAAACATGGTTTTAATCTTGTTTTTTTTTTTCAATTTTGAACATGCCCATAAGTGATCTGCTAAAACTGTGTTTTAATTGGCATAAATATTAGGGAAAACGTAGATTCTTCAGTCTCCTAGTTTTAAACGCTAGTTGTCCTGTATAAATTTCCACGAAAATTATTTCTTTTCCCCTAGTCTACGTAAGCAATTATGTCTCAGAACCGTATTTCCATTATTTATGTGGCATATTCAACTTTTCCATTTTCCCACCTAATTTTCCTTCAAGTGACGGTGTTTTAACAACTATTCTTAAATGATTTTCCCTTCGTTGTTAATAAGGAATCATATCCTGGTTCCGTATCTACTCTACTTATAACGTTTTGAGTTTTTCCCATTTCCTTATCTGAGTTTTCCGGTTATGTCGGTTTTCCGTTCTCTCCCCCCACTCCTAACCCAATGATCCCTAGTTGAAATTTGACGTTTGCCTTTTTGCCGTGATTCCATCTCCCGCTAAAACCCTTTTTTCCTTTTTTGATATATTATTTATGGTGTTTTCCGGCCCACTAACTATTCCTATCCTGGGATATCTGTCAAGTTAACTACTTCGATCAAATTCCGCCCAATTTTCCATCTCTCTCTTGTTCAAAATCCCATAAACTGCAAGCCCTGACGTGTGTATACATTACGATTTCTACATACTTGGCGATAAATCCATTTTAATGTGTTTATAATTAAATTTTACGGAAATTCTATAATCTAAATACTAGGTAAGAGCAATGTTAATTTTTATGACCCTTTTTAATGGATAATGGGCCTTAAATAAACAAAAGGCATGTTCGAATATTCCTTGTTTATATCAACAATATACATGTGGGGTCGACAACCGTTATAATGTTTCATTTTCCCTCGCAGTCTCGTGTAACTTTATGTTATGATCCCTATTTTAATTACGTAAAATGACTCCTTTTTATGAATTAAATCTATCGCAATGTTTGCAGTATTTCCACCCCCCCCTAGGTATACTATTCCAATTCCTTTCCAAGCACCTGTTACTGCACCATACCCTTGTTTCGTCCTCTTGTTCAATCTTTAAACTCTAAATCTTTTTGAAATTTTCCTTCCCAATTCGCTTTCCTAATCTCTCCGTTCCGTCTAGAATTGATAACAATAATTTTCCATTGTGTTATGTATATTCATTTTCTTTTCGTACGTTTTTCCTCGAATTTAGCCTCTCGGCCGTCATATGTAAAAAAAGTATGTTTTAGAAAGTTAATACCATAAACATACATTCATAAAAACTTAGCATGTTTTACTAGCGATAATTTTTTATCTGTCTGTACAGAATACAGCACAGTACAGAGATTTCTCTGCGTTTATAATTTTAATATCTTCTATAATCTATATCTATACTATAAGAATATAATCTATGGTTTTGAACTGTCAATTTCAGTGAATATATATAAAAAAAACCAACCTTACAATGCCACCAAAGAAAATACAAGCGGAAGAATCTGATGTTTTAAGCCTCATAGAAATCAAATTCAGTGAGTTAAATAATACATTTAAATCGGAAATACGCGATCTAGTGAAAACTGTGGAATATTTGAGCTTGAAAATTGATGATTACGAATTAAAATTTAAAAGTATGGAGAAAAAAATCACGGAATTGGAAAAAATAAACGAAAATAACATGTCACAAAAAAAGGATTTCTTTGAGTTACAAGCGAAAGTTGAGGCCAGTGAACAATATGCTCGTGTTAACAACATAGAGATTATCGGAATCCCGGAAAAAAAACAAGAAAATTTAATGGACGTTCTAAAAAAAATCTATTCAGAACTAAAAGTAGAGATGCCGAAACACATCGAGTATGCCAGCCGCGTTACTCCACGTGAGAAAATTGAAGGAAGACCGAGGAACGTTGTTGTGAAGCTGGAACGGAGGCAACAAAAGGACGACATCATTGCTGCAATCCGCAAGAGGAAAGGCCTCACAGCGGAGAACATCAACTTGCACGGAGGACATAACATCTTCATAAACGAACACCTATCCCCCAAAAATAAGCTTCTCTATAAAATGGTCAGAGAATTTTCAAAAGAACAAAAATATAAATTCTGCTGGATTAAAAACTGTAAAATTTTCCTTAGGTTGAATGAAAACTCAAACCACGTATGTATTAATTCATTTTACGATTTAGAAAAGATAAAAAAACGAGATACTCGTGTCATCGATGCCTAATAACAGAATATACAAACTTTAATTTATTTTTATCGTAACTATGAGTAACTTGAATACTAAAATGGAAACTTTACAAATATATTACCAAAATGTGAGAGGTCTCAGGTCAAAAATTTAATGGGCTCGTTTTCAAAACCAAGATTCACCACAGAATCTTTAAAAAATTTATACTATTTTACATCATTTCACTTTGAACAAAATTATTCTGAACAACAAGTAAATACCACGATTTCTCTTTATTCTCATGTACTATCACAATCTATCAAATATAATAAACGATCGCAACCTATTAGAAATAATTGCATAATGACAACATACTTTTATGTAACAACTGTATGCTCAGTATTTTGCATTGTATTTTGTTCACTATTCAACAACATATTTCTGTCAACATTAATGACAGCTGATACCATAGACAAAATCATGTACCACAAACAAATCATAACTTATGACGTTCATAATTACCCCCTTCCAAAGCATAATTACTTACTTTTCATTAAATTACTTTTTCATCAATTTTACATAAAAACGTATTCAATAATGCTTAATATATTATACTTTCAAAATGGATTCTAACAAAACGGCAATAACATTTTATTATCAAAATGTACGTGGTTTAAAAAGTAAATTAAATGATTTATATTGCGAAGTGCTCAGTTGCAATTATGATTTAATTTGTCTAACTGAAACATGGCTAGATTCCACAATCTATGACCATGAATTAGTAGATGATCGTTATAATATATATAGACGCGATAGGGACATATCGAGTTCTCTCAAAAAATCAGGCGGTGGTGTTCTAATAGCCATCAAGAAAGAAATGACATCTTTTTTAGTCTCAGCACATAACTCAAAATCTGCAGAAGATTTATGGATTAAATTTAAATTACATGAAATGTCCAGGCAAACCATCAACTTATGTTTGGCGTATTTGCCTCCAGATATACCAATCGAAAATCTCACAGATTTTTTTGAAAAGTGTCAAACGACATATAATAACTTACCATCAGAGGATATAACAATAATAATGGGTGATTTTAATGTGCCATCTTTTCAATACTCACCAAATGCCAATGTAACTCTTACCAGACCAGTCTTTCATAATAGCCAAAAATCAATATCTCTACTGGACTTCCAAAATTTGACTGGACTTAATCAATTCAATCACGTCTCTAATAATATAGATCGAATTTTAGATTTAGTTTTTTCCAACCATAACCTCAACATTCAAATTGCTTCACATGTGTTATCCAAAATTGACTCCTATCATCCTCCCATTGAATTCGATCTTTTAATTTCCAAATGCAGACCCCTACCTACCAATCCAGATCACATCAAATATAACTTCAAAAAAACGGATTACATTAAATGCAATGAAATGTTATCACTCAATAATTGGGACGATCTTGACACCCTGGATTGTAATGACTCTGTACTACATTTTTATAACTTGTTATGGCTATCAATTGAAAAACACACTCCACGCTTAAGAATCAGGAATAATAAGTTTCCAATTTGGTTCAGCAGTGCTTTGATCCACCAACTCAGAGAAAAAGAAAAGTTTAGAAAGAAATGGAAAAAATACAAAAATCAATGTGACTATGAGAGTTTTTCCATCTTGAGAGCTCGAGTAAAAGTATCTATACGTACCTGCCTTAAAACCCATGTAGATTCAATAGAAAATTCTCTCCCTGACAGTATCAAAAATCTCTCAACCCTCATTAATTCGAAAAGAATTTCTAATTCTCTCCCCAAAATCATGCATCTCCACGACAAATCAGCAACAAATGGTGAAGATACATGTGAACTCTTATCTACTTACTTCTCTTCTGTTTTTAGCTCACCATCTAATTCTAAAAGTGACTCTAAACTTCCTTCCCAACTCTATAATTATCCATTGTCTCATATCAAAATAACTCTAGATGAGGTCAAAGCGAAATTGAATACTCTCGATATCAATAAGGGTTCCGGCCCAGATGGAATTCCTCCACTATTTATTCGAAATTGTGCAGACCAACTTGCAGTACCAGTACACAAAATATTCTTCAAAAGTCTGAAGTGTGGGGTATTTCCTGATTTGTGGAAGGTTGCCCACGTCATTCCGATCCACAAATCTGGCAGTAAAAATGATGTAACTAACTACCGCCCTATCAGCCTTTTATCTTGTTTTGGAAAAATATTCGAGTCCATTGTATATAAAACCATTTTTAACCATGTATCACATATACTTAGTCCTTTCCAACATGGCTTTGTTGCTAAAAGATCCACAAATACTAATTTGCTTGAGTACATGGACTTTCTGTGTAAATCTATGAATAATAAAACGCAAGTAGATGCCGTGTACACTGATTTCAGCAAGGCCTTCGACAAAGTTAGTCACCGTATCTTAATGTATAAACTGGATCAAATTGGCATTCACGGAAATCTGCTTCGTTGGTTAGAATCATATTTATCACATAGAAGTCAATTAGTTACTGTTAACGGTTTTAACTCTTCACCAATATTAGTTACGTCAGGCGTACCACAAGGATCTCACCTTGGACCCTTGCTTTTCTTAATATTTATTAACGACCTTACATATAAACTCCGCTGTAATTTTTCTCTATATGCTGACGACCTAAAATTATATAAAGCAATTAAATATATTGAAGATTGTGAACTTTTACAACAAGACCTTAACACAATATCTGCCTGGTGTGTTGACAATGAAATGGAACTGAATATAGCTAAGTGCAAAGTTATTAATTTCACCAAGAACACCAACAAAACTCTGTATTCATATAGCATATGTGGTCACAATCTAGAAACAGTTGAATCAATAAAAGATTTAGGAATTATATTCGATAACAAACTAACGTTCAACCAACACATTGAATACATTGTGAGTAAATCAAATAAATTACTCGGTTTTATTGTAAGATCAACCAAACTGTTCAAGAATTCTAATAGCTTAATAATTCTATTTAATTCCTTAATCCGTAGTGTTCTGGAGTACGGGTCATCAGTTTGGAATCCACATTATATTACACAGATATCTAGACTCGAATCAGTCCAAAGAAAATTCACACGGATTTTGTCTTATCGATCAGGTGTCTACCATCTTTTAGACGGGTACGAACAAAGACTTACACATTTCAAATTAGAGAGTCTAGTTAAAAGACGAAACATAAATGACCTTTTAATGCTTTATAAAATTGTGAATAATCGTGTAGACAGTAATTTAGTCAATCAAATCAAGTTATACGCCAGGCCCAAATCTACCAGAAACCTTAACATATTTTGGACCGAAATTTCTTCCAATAATACTGGATATTTTAATCCTATATCTAGAATGTCTCGATCATACAACGATCTTGTTAAAATACACACCATCATAGATATTTTTGTAAATAATATAACTAGCTTTAAAAAATATCTCCATGATTTGTGCAACTAAAAAAAAAAAAAAAAAAAAAATAAAAAAAAAAAAAAAAAAAAAAAAAAAAAAAAAAAATAAATGCTTTTGTTCCATTACTTTTCAATAATTATTTCATAAATATTTCACATTGTTTTTCTTGTGATTGCTTCAGTGAATAATCTTGTTAATAGTGCACCTAAAAAAAAAAAAAAAAAAAAAGGATTTTGTTTCATTACTTCTCAATAATCTCTTCATAAATATTTCATATTTTTACTGCAAGTTTTGTATTTTAGTTTTCAATATTTTGTATTTTAGTTTTCATATTTTGTATTTTAGTTTTTAAGTTATCTATAAATAATACTTACATTGTTTTTCATGTTGCTTCTGTGAATATGCAAATGTTATTACTGCAGACACATTAGTCTAGGGATATTTATATTTTATTAGAATTTATTTTATATTACATGCAAAAATGTTTTGTAAATATCCTGTTTGTGTCTCAAATAAATTAAATAAATAAATAAATAAATAAATAAATGTAGTTATTCTATAATTGAGAATCCTCCCGCAAGCATGCCCCGTTGTCCCCGCGTTTTCCACTCAATATATTACTGATAAAATTTTTATCGTTATCCAAGTGTGTTTTTCCGCAACTAAAAACGCTCTAATGCACTCGAAACTAAGGTCTCCCGACCCCTTGAAGGTACCCTTTATTAATAACATTACTTGGGTTCGTTGTACTAAAAACCTTGAATAATTCGATATTTATCTCTTAGTTCATTCAACCCTGATCTCTGTGGGAACGTCTAGACCATAAATTTCTTCACTAATCACTCGGGTCAAAGTACAATCCTTTGTGTTCAAAATGGGCACGACCCCCTTCTTGCTGATAGGCTGAGTTGATTTTTAATTGCTTTTCCTACTTTTTAATTGGTTGTCTCAACTCTCGCGTTTAAAATCGTCCCTAAACCTGGGGTTCCCATTAAATATCGATCTCATCACCATCTGTGTATATATAAGGCAACTATAACACATCATTTTAACAATACCTCTTTTTTTTCGAGCAAGTTTTGAATTTGACCATACAGATGTCGTAGCACTGCGCTTTTCTCCTTAGAATAAAAAAAATTCTCGTAGGCCTTCTCGTAAATTGGAGGTTACCATTCATCACACATCACATTTCTCGTATACTGAATAAAAGAACGACGAGAACAGCTGCGAAATTTCTTGACCGGTATGAGCAATTTCGTTTTGATAATTCATAGTACTAGGAATTAGGAATGGATGATGTTGTACGTTTAGATTTTATGTACGAAAAGAGAGATTTAGAATTTCGATAAATATTTCGTTCTGCTTTTAAAACAAAATTTTGGCACTCTTTGGACATATTTTTTTGCCTTATTCGTAGAATTGAGAAAGCTTCGTAATCAGATGGATTATTATATTTCTTGAATTTCGATAGATAGTTACGTTTTTCTCTTGTTATTTTAATGAGGGCAGGTGAGTACCATGGTGGATACTTTAGTACTTGAATAAATTTGCTAGGTATAAATTGGTTGATAACAATGTTTAATTCATTATAAAATGTCTCAATTGCTATATCTATATTAGTGTTATTAAGTTTTGTAGGCCAGTTAATGTTAGATAAGTGAGTATTGATTTCATCATAGTTTCCTTTGGCGAATATGTATTTTTGAGTTTTGTTATGTACAAGCGTGGATAAGATATTGAAAGGTAAGTCAACATGTAACGCTTTGTGGTGTATGTCTTCTGGAACTAAAGGTTATTCAGGCAATAAGACTTTCAGATTTATATTGGATAAGATAAGGTCTAGTATTATGTATGGGTGTGTGTGTGGTCTCGGAAATAACCTTCTTTGGATAATTAAAAAAAATAGACTATTTGTATTATTATTTAAACAGGGCAAGGTAATCACAAACTAAACGTTGATACAATAGAACCGTTGCGTTGGTTGTGCGGAAATCATTATCGAAGTGATGCTATCCAACGACGTTTACAGCAAAAAATCGTTTCAAGATCTTAACCACAGATGACAGTGCAAGATCTATGGTGATGGCTGGTAGCGAGCTCTAAATACAAGTTGGACATTATTTAATTGAAGCTAACATTTTGTGCGATCGGTGGAATTCCCCTATTTTATTTTGCGCTTGAATTGTTTACGTATGACTAATAATCTGGGAAAATTACTTCAGGGAAGTCCGTGAGTGATGCTTTGACAATTCTAATAAAGTTTCATTCATCGGTAGATCGTCCGTAAGTGTTGCAATTCACATTAGCTTAAACGTATGTATGTATACGCTTTCCAAACTGTGATTTTTGTGCTTATAAATTATATCATCAATATATAATCATAAGTTTTCTGTACCTGTTATAGCAATGTAAGTGGTATAGTTTTGAAATGTTATACATTAGTGTCAAATTTCTGTCGGAAACATTGGTTTCATGGAGGTGCAAACTTATATTTTTCTATGGATAAATTCTTGAAATAATTTTTGAATTCCTACCCAGTGCGGAATTTTCTCTTTCTAAGACCTATTAGATCATATTTCTCACTATCACCGTACGGGAGATACAACGATTTATATGAGATCTATGCGAGCTGCGATAAATTTGGTTTCCTGTGATTATAAGGGTTTTAAAACTTACGAATAAATTGTTTAAAATAATAAAATATTTTGTCAATGAAGTAATTTAAATGCCTTATTACTTATTACATATACATTTATATAACTTTCAATGTTTATATGGTCACAACAGTAAAATGAAATGTTTTAACAGTTAATATCTAAGAACTCACTTTTTAATTATTTCTGTTTTTCCGCGTAAGGCTCAATTACCTATCAGACTCAAATAATTTATTATTAGTCGAGTACTAAAAATTCTATTAAACTTACATCTATTTTACTGTTTTTCCTTCCCGTATTCCCATTCGAACGTTCCATTTTACAACTTTAATTGAAGCTTAGTTGAATTTAGTAACAAATAAACACCCTTTCAGGTGAACATTAAGACGCGGAATGGTTACTAGAAATGGGTTACAACTCCGGAAGGATAATTTTCCCCTCATTCGAAATCAGCAATAAGAAAAACTTTCCACGTTATTTCAATTCGCGAACTATAGAAATGTTATTTACGGTTTAATTAATTTTGTTCACTGACTTTCTACATTACAAAATAAAGTGTTAAGCAAATGCCAGAGAAAGAGAATCAAGAAACATAGAAATGGTCGGGAAGCGTATTTCCTTTTCCGTGTTCAATACGAGGCAACCATGCCTCCAAATAAACACGGGTTTGTAACGCAATTTTTTCTCCAAACCCGTGTCCAGTAGAAGTCAAACGGCATCCTATTGTGCACGGGTTTGTAATGCCAATCCCTTCCCAAACCGTATTCAGTACTAGGCATCCTCCAAACGTGATTATAACATTAAAAAAGGAAGTGTGTGCATACACGCAAAATATAATGAATGGGCAATAAAACGCAAACAGCCTTACTAATAAAATAAATAAAAACACTTTATAAAATAGTACTTATAACTCTTTATAGGACCAATCTTATAAAATAAATTCTATAAAATAAACTCCCATGTCATCATAATTTAAAAAAAACATCCCAGGTTTTGAATGGTTTATTTGGCAAATCAGGATTTATCTAGCGGGTATGTGTAATTATTCTAATACATTTCTTTCCATGTTCTGCTGTTCTAAATACAGGTACAAACTTGTCTATAATACATTCACTTAATATGCCTCGTACTGAACACGGGTTTGGGAGGGGAATTGGAGTTACAAACCCGTGCACAGTAGGATGCCGCTTGCCTTCTACTGGACACGGATTTGGTGGATAAATGGCGTTACAAACCCGTGTTGATTTCGAGGCATGGTTGCCTCGTATTTTACATGGTAAAGGAAATACGTGGTCGGGAAACGTTGACGTGAATCCCTAAAAAGCGACGTTGGTATCTGATAATATATTAAAAGATTGGGTTAGGTTGTAGAATTAATAATCTGACGTCTACATAGAAAGGTCGACACTAAATGCTTGCTTCAACAACCCCGACAAACCGCTAAGTCGGTATATTCGGTTGCGTGCTTTGAACCAATAGAGGTAGTAATAAGTGATAACCATAGACATACAAATAGCTAGACGAGAACTTACAGATGAGGTGTAAAAACCAACTATGGCGGGACGAAGAGAGGAAAGAGACTTGTGATTCACCAATAAATCAATCTAACAGTATATAGGCACCTCAAACTATAATATCACCATTTAGTTCTTGAAAGTAAAATCTGCTTTTGAATGAATAGATCTTTTTATGGGAGCGCGAATTGCATGCCACGTTATGAACAGATGTGTCAAGTCCAAATTCGCAAAGTAAGGTTCTGAGTATTTTCATAGTCGAATATTTTGTTTCCGTAGATACTTTTACGAATATTTCATGATTTACTTACCCCAGTAAACAGCGGCTTTGTGTTTCGCGTCGCCATGTACCTCGATGTCATAGTATGTGTTCCATAGCATACAACGTCCGTGCGTAAAATGTACGATAAGAGCTCGACACTGGTCCGGACAAGAATGATGACGTCATATTTTTTAGATTAACGCGGGGCTCTCGCAAGCCCAGCCGGTTCCGAAAAATGGTTCCAATGGGAGGGGAAAATAACACGCCTTTTAGCACGTAAGGGCATGTCCATATATTTTGTACGTCCGTGGTGATAACCAATTGCGCTTGACGGTCTGTTGTGTAATTATTGTTATGCAGAAGCCGAAACAACCGTCACGCGTAATAATTATAATACAGCAGTTTTTTGTAAATAAACTTTTTATTATAAATTGAATGATAACATTATCTTCCCCATTAAGTCCTCCATCACAACACAAGCAACATTTTCGGCTTTCTGTGGTGGTAGTAGGAGATTTTCAAACATTGTTGGGTTATTCGTATCCCGGGAATGTTTGTCTTTCTTTTAAAAAAAAAAAAAAAATCTTCTAATTTGTAAATTTCATTGAATTGTGTACAAAAGATTCGAATTGTATCCAATTAACCGCTTTTTTTCAAGGTTGATAAAACTTTGCATACTTAAACTTCAAAACAAGAGGAAGTTCGCTATCTGTATGATATTTTTAAAAACCACCCCATCTCCTTTTTCATCCCCTAAAGCAATATTTTGATCCTTTTTTTACACACTTGACGCTCAAAATTAGAGGACAATTTATTATTATCTATATCTGATTTCGAAAAACAAAAGCCCGGGTAACGCCAGGAACATTGGCTATATATTATCTGATAATAACTGTATGGATGTGAATAAGGTTCCCGGTGTAGTTTGTTTTTTATGCAAATCTACAATTTTATTCCGAGCTCAATAAAAGTTTGCGAACTCGACCATCAAGTCAAGAGGGACTGTCTATATGAGATTCCAAAAAACTATCCCCATCCCATTTTCCTACACCTTGAAGCAGAAGTTTGACTCTACTCGATGAATTTTAGAACATTTGACGTTCTCTGCATTTGATTTTGAAAAATTCTGCATAAAGATCAGGTAACTGGATAACTGACTATAATAGTTTTTACTTTACAATTTAATGGTAAAAGTTGGTTTCACACATCACTCCAGTTAGTAAAAGAAAGCAATCATACGAATGCATAATCAATATATTTTTTTATAAATATTTATGATTATTAATAAAGGAAAGGTTATTAGGGTCATTTTGTTAAACGTCCGCTCCGAGGAAAGCTTTGACGTCAGTTTTGCATAGACGTCAGAAAACTAGATGAAAATATGTGCTGTGACAGGCTTGTGGATCATCTACAAAGTGACGTAAAGTTAAAAGCAGCGTCAGCAAAATTTATCACTTTGATACCCTTTGTGACAAAACATAATACACAATATTATGTAGGTTTATAGAATATATACCATGTTTATAGTATTATGCAAAAGATGCAAATGTGATCCCACTTCACAGAATAATGGGTGTTTACTTGCGTATATTAATAAAGTACCTATGTAAGTGTGTAAAATTTTATTCCTTCTACATAATACACAACGTAAGACATAAGGAGGCGAGATGGGTACCGCTGTTCCTGGAACTATTTCGTCACTTCATTTGGATAGGGTTGTAACTGATTTTTTCAAAAATGACCTTTGAATGCCAAAGCGTTTTTTTTTGCTTATTTCTATAATCAAAATAAATTTCAGAACCATCCGTGTTGTATTTTCGTAGATATAAGATATAAGTATGACAAAGTTCTAACTTCAAACATTTTCAATAATAATTCATTTAACAATGTTCTGTCGTCACTTACACCCTTTATTTTGTTTGTATCTGACAGTTGATCTAAAACGGGGCGCATTACGGTTCGTCACTTCATTTGGATAGGGTTCTATCTACGCCTTACCATTTTTAAAGGTTTCTAAGTTTCCAAAGACAAATTTTCGTAATCTATTGAACAGTTTTAGTTCAAGTATTTTAATTTATCATATTTAAATGGAAAATATTTAAACACCTAAGATTTTCATTAGGGAAATGTAATTAGAACCTTGTGCAATGAATTATTACGCCTTAACTGGTTGCACAAGGTTCTATTTGCATGTTAAGGTATGTTCTAAAATGGTAAGTATACGTCCTATTTAAATACTTTCCTTTAAAATATGTTTAATTAAATTACTTTACACAAGATTCAACCTCAAAACCCGGAAATTGGTAAATAGATTATGAGTGCATGTCATGACACCTCATATCTCAGAACAATGTGAAGTAAAGATAGAACCCTATCCAAATGAAGTGACGATTTATTGGATAACCAGCAACTATGCCGCAGGTCACCCCAAGTGGTTAGTTACGTAGGCAGGGGTGCCGGGTTCACGGGATGAGGTTTGTCCGGATCTTGGTGGCGGATGCGTCTACCCACCAGTTGTATGACAGACCGAATCGGGAGCGAGTAGGAGAGGGAGTCACTTTGACCTTCCCAGCCGGACTCTATCGGAACATCGTGCACAGCGGTGGGTGAAAGGAATTCATACCTTCGTCACTCCTGGATACACTGACCCCCAGATTCCTACCCACCCTTCATATATTTTCCTTCCCATAACTTCCTCTCCTTCTTTTCATAAAAAGATCCACCACACACCATCCCCAAAGATGTCATAGGCCCTCAGGGGAATTGATTTTCCTTGGGGCTGTGTGGAGCTAAATTTAAAAAAAAATCTTCTCATTATTATTGGACAGATGTTTTGAATCAGCATTCTTTGACCGAACAGTTTTCCAATTCGTGACCCCATGAGCGATTTCCGCCGTATTATCGGAAGAGATTGTGAAACTTGTTAATAAAATTCTTTATTGATATTTTTGCTACAATCGATTTTGAAATCTAACAAAGTTCGTCCAGTAGAAACTCCTAGATCCCAATAATCTAACTAAAACCTAGATTGCATTTGGTCAATTGGTCATTTGGCCCTTGAGGTGATTTTTCACAAAAACGGCGCTATATAAATCGTCCAAATATTATTATTATTAATGCGGTTACTGTGAAATACAAAAATCGAAAATGTTATACTAATTTCGGTTGTCGGTGCGTGATGTGAAATATTCCCGATTGAAACTATTCACGTTCAATGAAATCTTTTTTTTTTTTTAATTTTCAAAATTCAAACTGATCGTGTGAATTCAGACAAGCGATACGGTACGATCCCACCTGTAATCAGAAAATGATTATATTTTTATTTTTTATTCTGTATTTGAAATGTGTATTTCTTTCGCGTAAATTTTTGAAAGATTTCATGATTTTTCAAGTTTACTATCGGTGTTCATTAGAAAGATAAATGTCTGATCATCACTCTAATTTCTAATCATAAAACCAAATAATATTATGAAGAAAACTGTCAATTTTGTTTTCACGGAAAGATTTTTGAATCAGCATTGCTGAAGTATATATTTTGTAAGTACTTTCTACCTATATTTTCTATAAACCCTACAATTATAATATCCCCTGATTTTCCCAGGTCTGCGCTAATTTTGAATTACTTCTTTTCAAATTGTCAGAAGATCATCCTTTGTAGATATCGCATTATCTAAATGTAAAAATTGCTAATATATTATAAAACTAGCTTTTGCCCGCGGCTTCGCTCGCATATTCGCCCCCCCCTGCCCAATCAATCAACAATCAAATACGCGCCGTTTCGCATTCATAATATTAGTATAGCTGTTGGCTTAGGTCAAAATGTAGATAAGTACCTATTTTATATTTTTACACTAAATATTCATATAAGAATATTCATGTTCATTCTTTTCCCCTTTCTATTTTCTATTTTCCACTTTTTATTTTATTATAATTTTTCCAATTTTTAACAGTGAATAAATCCATATGTTTACAATAGACTGCATATTTCCTAAAAAAGTAACAATACTCCATTGGTCACCATGAAACAGGCATCCGCCTAGTATGGTGATCCAATATATCTACGCCATGTTAACTACTCAATTATGTATCATGTATTTTATAAATAAATAAATATTTGAATTTTTGCTATCAAAGAAATCTCCATAGTAACCTAAACAAATATCAACCTGACAGCCCACGTCAAACCTTTAATATATAAATTCATACGCCACAGCTTATTCATAACCCCCAGATCTTACCAATATATATAACCTATGTTACTCGCAAATAATGTAGCTTTCGATTAGTGAAAGAATTTTTAAATTCCAATCGATATTTATTGCGTGAAAGAGTAAGGACCATCCAACCAACCATCCATACAAACTTTCGCATTTATAATATTAGTAAGATTACGCGTACATTTTTTCAAAATAATTTTATTTTTAAGAGTCTGAAGATTAGAGTAACTTAATTTTCTTCATAAACAGCCTTTAAACCACAATTACAATTATTCTTAAAATTGTCACAAAAGTTCATAAGCTTCGGAATCATGAACCTGGAGATAAGACAGTATCAAAAATAACCCGTTCGCATTCACAAAACTATAATGACAAGCAAAGCCCTAATTAGCACAAGTTCTGCATTTGGTTAGTAAAATTAGAAGCATAAACGAGATATTTTACCTCCTCAACCGGTTATTTATTTTTCATTGTCTAAATAAAAGGTTATATACGGTCACAAAAGGTCATGGGGTTATTTTTACTGTTTTGTGACTTGATAAGATTGCTAATCAGTCTGTAAGTGGGGTTGAAAATGTCGGTGGTCAAGCAGTTGAGTTGCTTCAAGCATCCTTAAGCAACGTTGCTCAATTGATTGGCGCTTTTCATAGATATATAAATGGCGTTTTCTAAAAGTCCTCGCTTTCGGAGGACAGGATAAAAAAAGTTCATGGAATCTCCTACTTGTTAAGCACATATAAGATGTCCTCTGTCTACAGAGGTATCATTTACCTAATGGGAAGATCCTGTAGAATACAATGGACTGCATTGAACTTTTCAACTTCACGAAATCCACAACAACGGAATGAATGCGTCTGAATACCATTTATCATTATTTCTTTTCCTCTTTGACGAAGTTAAGTCAAGATATGTTTGACAAAGGTATGTTTTTATAATTTAAGAATACATTTTTTTAAATGACCAAATGATGGAAATTTAATCTACGAACACATCCAAAAAAACATCGAATCTGTTACGTCAACACTAAAATCGATTATCTCTTAATGCAAACTTTGATGCTGAAATATTCATGGGGGAATTCACTTTACATCAGATTATCATGGTAATGTCTCATCGGAGGCGCCCGGTGAGCCATTAAGACCCATCGGGGAAGCTCCGAGATTTAATTAAGTCTCGGAGCATTAAAAATGGGAGATTCCTCGTGCGACTCAGAATGTGGGGAGATAACTTCGCACAGAATCGCGCTACACAATGTGGCCCAGAAAGCCTCGAGGGAACTTTGTTCACATTCTGGCACCACTTTGGAAATTGATGGATTGGGGACCTCTTTTTCCTTAGAATTCCAGAATTAATATGCCTAAAGTCATCAAGTCCACACTAGTTTGTTTCCGCACTATTTCAGATCGAGTTCTGATTTCTGATTTATTTTTATGTGCTTTTTATAATATATCCACTTTTAAGCGACGCCGCAATTTAAAACTTTTTTCTCCGATAACTCGAGATTTTTTGGTTGAATATTTGCCGCCCACATAAAAAAGTCATGTTCCGAATTTTATTATGGAGATATATAAACAGATTGTTGTTCTATATAGACAATGATTTTTTTTTTATCCTTTATTTTTCCCAATTTTACATTTTATATACATATTTTGAAAATCATAAAAGTAATGGAACCCACTAAGGCGCAGCCTGTGCGTAGGTTATATAGTTAAATATACTTTGTTGTGCCTAGGAAAAACCAAACATTGGGAATATTAAGCAAAAACATAATTAAAATTTGTCTAAAAATTTTGTACAAAAAGTGTATACAATAGTGAACAGTGTATATCTAGTGTTATAATGAGTGAATGAATGAATTCATCTATCTTTTGTCGATTATCACATATTTGAATGATTTAAAAAAAAAATTATAAAATCGGAAACTTTTACTTAAATAAGGGAAAATTTAGCAAAATTGTCAGCAAAGCAATCCGAGGTATTTTAAATAGTGCCATATTGTGACAAAAAGCGCGTCATTGGATATTCAAACGCATTTAGTGTTATTCATCGTTCAGATCAAATTATGTCACAGCTGTGCTAGGTTTCATTGCTACCTAGCACAAAAAAAAACTTTAACGGAGACCCGTTATCCACTGAAGCGCTAGGCACCCACAAAGTGGATAGCTTTCACACTTGAACGCAAGGCGCTCACAATGTGTATTTATTAGTTTAAAACAATCCAATCAGGTCTCTATATGCAAACCACCTGATACTGCCGGCCCCACCCCCTACCACCTCCACAATTTCGAGTCCCAGTTGTGACCATTGTCTTTTTCTGTTTATCTGTGTCTTGTTCTCTTTCATATTTTCGTTTAGATTATTATTGTTAACATATTCTAATATGATATATTTCACTGATGGGAATAACCTTCAAAAAAAGTATAAAAAGAAAGTATTTCTTATAAAAATTGAATATTCATTTAGACTTTCATAAAAGTCAATTGTACCATATAAATAAATTCGGATATATCTATCCGAGACGCTATCCAGGTCACAAATCAATTCTTAGAATGATTGCTTCCAATAAAAAGGTAGTTGCCCGTAATATGGAGAGAAATAATTAGTTGAAAATAATATATTTCTAAAATTTTAAAATATGAGATTGACAATTATGACGTTTCGACAGAAGGTGGAAATAGCAAAATTGGTTAACGCGCTCGTCCCGGGTAGACGGAGAGGTCTGGGTTCGAGTCCCAGTTGCGACCATTGTATTTTTCTGTGTCTTGTTCTCTTTCATATTTTCGTTTAGATTATTATTGTTAACTTATTCTAATATGATATATTTCACTAATAGGAATAACCTTCAAAAAAAGTATAAAAAGAAAGTTTTTCTTATAAAAATTGAAATCTCTGTTTATTTAAAGTTATTCATTAAATCTTCAATCTTTGCAAAATAACTTTGTGGCATTATTTATTATTTAATTAATAAGAGATAACTTTGTATAAACCACTTTTTTAATAAACAATATCGACATGTTTCAATAACAATGTTATCTTTTAATATCCTGAAGAAGATAACATTGTTATTGAAACATGTCGATATTGTTTATTAAAAAAATGGTTTATACAAAGTTATCTCTTATTAATTAAATTATTCATTAAATCCTGAAATTAAATATAAAGTTTAACTTGCACCCTTCAGAATATTTCTATTTTCGTAGCGGCGTCTGTTTCTTTATTATAATCGTAGATGGAATGTCGTAACGGGTGCCGTTTTTAATATTAAAACAGAAAGAAAATTAAATAGAAAGAGTGATTCGTAACAATTCTCTACTAAGGTAAAATAGTACGTAACGTGCCACGCTATTATATATATACATATACGTTAAAAGCATTGTTTCGAGTTCTATCAAGAACTAACTCACCGTATCATAAATATTCACTAATAAGTACAACTTTAAACAATTTCTGTTGAAAATCACGTAAATTTGAATTTAATGATTTTTTTTTATTAAACCTACAAACTTGGGAAAAGTTACTAAAGATAAACGATGAAATATTGGTGAATTTATAGGCTTTAAAGGACAGTAAAGTTAACAGTTTATCTGTTACCGTTTCAGCATTCCGAGGCATGATTTTTATAATGAGCGTGTGCGAATCGAACGAACTAACAAGATAAGCCATCGTCAAAGCTGATTTCAGCCTCATCCATATATAAATTCAATTCATTTCCCATTTTGAGTATAAATCCGTCATAGCTTATTCCAGTTCCGGCGATAGCACGTCCCATCATTCACAGCGAGTTCATTATTGGATAACAGCATTCATTAGTCGATTTCAATATGCAATTATTAGCTCTTCATCCAACTAGAGAGCGAAATGGTACAGCCGTAATACCCCGATCAATTTTAGTTGATCAACGCTCTGCTGATTGACACTTGAAAGCTTTTGACTTGAAAGCTGTTGACAAGCATGAATACTCTTTCAACAGAGTTGGTTAAGTTTTTAGTTGAGTAACTAAAGTGGAAAGCCCGTCTACTTTTTCCGTTCCTGTAAGACTCATCGTTCGAGTTTCACGCCGAGTCGCGACGTCTGAACACTTGTTTCACCTCGCATTGAGTTTGATGTTTGATGATGATGTTTAGGTTTGTCGATCTGTTCCAAAGCCATGCCTGTCTTTGGGATCAAATGCAACATTTCTATAAAAATATAAATGGCCGTGACAACACATTAAATAATATATTTTCGAAATAGGTGTTGCGGGATTGTCTCTTGATATAAAAAATAAGACATTCAGAACCATGGACAAGAAGAAATTAGGATTAGTAAAGAAAAGCAAAAGAAAAGTGGATACATGAAAATGAATCTCCCTTTACCAAATATCTCAATTTATTTATAATTTTGTATTTACAAGGTTTTTAATGCTACTCGCATCAGTATCCCGTTTTTGAAATTTACCTTGAATTTTAGTAAGGCAAAATTTTATCAATTTTTTCGTTCGAAATTTTTAAATAATTTAGATACCCTTCAGAATGTTCTGAAATTTTAGTAGCATCTCTCTAAAAATAGCATTAGATGACCCTAAATCAATTTTTCTTCAAATTTATTTCTTACCCAAATACGACGGTGCGTTTTTAACATCCCAAATGAACCTTTTTAACAACGTATCTCAAGATCGTTCAGCAAAATGTCAAAAATTATAGTGCGCACTCACTCATAATTTCAGTTGACGCCATCTTGATTAAGAAGTTCGTTTCGAACTAACGAACGAACTCGCAAATTTTCGTCACTTAATATAATGTTATTGATAAAAGTTTAAGAAAAAAAAATTGGGCCGTATAAACGATATAAATAAATATGTAACCAGTATACTACGTTATACGTGATAATATTTAGATTCCTCTTTTAAATATTTGCTTTCCGTATTATTTTGTGTTTATTTAACCATGTTATTTAAATCGAAGCAACTAGAGAGAAAATTATAGAAAAATATAGTTTTTCTTTGAGGCCACTTCTGATTGTTCAAAAGATTATGTGCAGCATCATTCAGTGAACATCCGTCGTAAGGTGCCATCTATATTTTGTTTGACAAAGCGTTTTTTGCCCCCTAATCCGCCAGAGGCAGGAAGAAAACCAGATTCAGGAAAATTAATCCAAGCAAATATTACATTAATACCTACATCCAAATGCAAATATAACACCTATATGCTAGCTAAACGTCCAACAATTAGGTTATCTCTTATAAAATACATTTGTTGAACGACAGAATTTCACATGTCGACGACATATTTGACGACTTGTTTCACAACTTGATTGATCTGTTTGTGTACAGCATGAAATATGTTTTGGTTTCTTGATATTCAAGCATCGTGTCTATTCTAATCACGAGTGATATGAATATTATTTATTTTTATTTATTTATTTAGTAAAAGATTATACGTTTACATACATTATTTAAGAATTTTTTTGACTGCCCAACTAGGAGGATTCCTGTTTTAGGACAGTCAAATTAGGATAAGAATTAACATACGGAGCATGGTCTGTAAAAAATATAAAAAACAAAACAAAAATAAAAGATTAAAACAAAGTGACTGTTCTTTGTTTAGCAAAGTTTTTTAAAAATAATATTAATTACTTAGGTATGTGCTTAATAACAGAGGATTAAAATATATAGATAAAAACAAAGTGACTGTTTTGTTTAGCAAAGTTTTTTAAAAATAATATTAATTACTTAGGTAGGTGCTTAATAACAGAGGATTAAAACATACAGATATAGAACAAACGTGTAATCATTGCATATCATAGTTCTACACAGATGGGTTGAATAAAATGAGAAAAAAAGAGAAGAGAAAGAATTAAAAAAAAAATATTAAAAAAATAATAGTAATAACCAATTAATACAGGAAAGATAACCGTGGTTTGCTTAGCATAGTTATTTAAATTATCATAAAAGTAATATATACATACTTAAAAGTAAATTATTAAAACATAATGGTATCTTGTGTTTGCATTTCAAATAGTACCTAGTCCTATGTACACATTTTATACAAATGAAAACTAGAAAGATTTATTGATTAAATTTTTAACGTTGTTTATTAATTCTTTTGACTTTGTGAACAAAACAATATGTAATTTTGTAGCATTATTATGTGATTCCAAAGTTTATCGCTGCCGCAATTAGGAAATTTAAGGAAATAGTGAGGGCAAAAGTATGTAGAAAGGAGAGGAACTAGGTAACTGGGAAATCCCTGGCTATTTGGTTCCAGTTATAAAATATTTCTAAAGTCATTGTAATCATGGAACCGACAAGGGTGACTCTGCAGGTATTTTGCATCCTGGAAAGTAGGGCAGGAATTTTTAATTACTTCGGTCTTATATATGGGTCTCTCTCACTTATTACTCAACCGTTGAGCTTCGTGACATAAAACTTTTGGATAATGCAGTAGAAAGCGCCCTTGAGGTGATTCAGCGCCCTTGAGGTGATTTTTCACGAAAACGGCGCTATATAAATTAGCCAAATATTATTATTATTAAAGGGTAGAAATCAACTGATATAAAGTTTATTTGCTTTCAATTTCTGGTAAGAACATACTCGTAATGACAAAAAAATTGTGTAGCACAAAACTTTATGAACTTTTGTTATCGAATAGTAAATATGTTTTCACATAAATAAAAAGCCTTTTTTTAAGAGAAGTATCTACTACAGAGATTCCATTACTTTTTGGGCTCATTGCCTACTTTTCAAAATATCAATCATGGCATGAACATTTTTCTAAGCCTAAGGGTAAACACATAAAATTGATAACAAATAACTTGATTTTTATTATTTGATAGCCACGTTTAAAAAAATAAATTGGGAATTTAAAAAAAAATTATATGAGATAAAATATTTATTTATATTTTACTTTAAATTGTATTCAACTTATTATATACATCACAACAAAATATGCACTGAATTATCTATCGTGTTTATAGGGCACACAGTATGCCCATCAACAAAAATCATTTTAACATTACCCCACAAGCGAATTAACCCTTCAGGCCTCGGGCACATTTTGACAAATATTTCCGCCTTGCATTAAAATACAAATAATTTAAATATATTTCTGAACGTATCCGAATATTACAGTTTTTGAAAGATGAAACATTAAATACGCGTTCAAATTTTATTATAAGACATAAGCATGTATTTTTTTAAATATAATTTATCTAACGTTTTTTCTAATTAAAATTACTGAAAACGAAAAAAAAAACACATACGAGGGTGGAACAATGGGATCCCCTACTATTCCTCTCAACGAAAACAAAATTTCCGTTACTTTTGGGTCCCCCCACCTCGTACATCTTTTATTAGACAAATATGTAATAATAATATAGGTAAAACGTTATCATATACTTTATATCATTTAATGCTGGACGGCAGTTTGATGAATACTTACCTCGCCATCCAGGGATTTCGATATGATATTTGACTCTCACTCACAGGAGGTAATAAAAGCAATTATTATCAGGCTGTGTTAAATTCATAAAATATTTATTCTCACTTTGCGACAATATTAAAAAATGAATTTACAATAATTAAGAGCTACACGAAACAACCACGAGAAGGCGGGTCTCCAACGGGAATGAAAAACGAGCTCGCGGTAAAACGCAAGTCACCGCGTTTCTAATATTCGGTGTTGCACTCTCAGAAAATATCTTTTAGGCTGTTCAGTTTATGCCGAATGTAGGTACCACTACAACTTGTTTGTCGTTTCATGTACAGATAATTAAGTACAAATTAACAACTTTCATATTTTTTTCAAGCGTTAGGAAACTTTGTTTTCATAAAGGTATATATTTTAATTATGTTTTGGTGAACTCAGGCCAATTCATTCGCTTTTCGGAACAACTGAAATCGTTGTCTCCCTTACTATCAGAGAGAAAAATAGATATAAACGTGTTATAAAGAGAAGACACCACTCTTTATATTCAAATCAGAAGCTTACCACAATAGAAGTAAAGTATTCGCCTAAATTTTGGACAGCAATTTGAAAAAAAATTATGAATTGTGGGGAATTTTTTATTAATTATTGTTACATGGAACGACGGAAAAATTATGTGAAAATAAAGTTCAAATACATTTTTCCAATAAAATATGTATAATTTTTTTTCGTTATTAATAATTTTATTTAGAAAAAACTTAAATTTGAAAGCGTATATTATCATCTCACCCTTCAAATTCAATTTTTAATTTTCGGAAACGTTCAGAAATATTCCATTTATTTTGATTTTATTTTAAGCGGAAATATTTTGACCCAATGACAAAATTTGGTCAAAGTCTGAGGGAAACAGCTTGGATTTTATCAAAGTTAGTTTTTAAACTAACTAACTAACTTTCTTTCTAAACTAACTTTCTACTACAACACATAAATACCTGTACTTGTCACACTGAATCATAAACACGTAAACACCTCAGAACAGGTTCTCCTAGTGAGGTGTTCACGAAACATACAACATTATCAAACAACAGTTTCACCTTCGCAAACCCACCTTACACCCAACATAATAAAATGTAATATTAATATGTAAAAATATTTTCAAAATATATTATGTAAAAATATTAAAAATAAGATAAAAACTGTAATATATAGAAATAAATAAAAATAAATAAACACTCTTATTATATAAGTTCTCGTCGCGGGTGTAGGTACTTATGCTTAACCTTTAATTTTTGTGCAATAATTAATTAACATCCACACAATGTCCGCCCACTCGACGGGTTATAAAATTATGTCAGCTAATATTATACCGGATTAACGCCGAAGTATTCTGAAGGTCTGAGGTTATTAGGGAAAGGTCAAATATGTAGCTTAAGGGATTTATTTATACTTTAAGTAAATAAAGTAATTTATTATCGGCAAATATGTTTAAATTATTAAAAATAATTTGTTAATATTATTGTTATGAAAGATAAAAAAGTAAATTTAGTCTAAGTATTTAAAATAAAAGATTTTTGATGATTTTTAAACGTATCCGAAAAAAAAACTGTTTTCAAGGGTGATAAAATTCTCTTTCAAATTTTATTAATAGGAATAAACATGTATTTTTTTAAATATTTTTTTTATGCGAAACCTAAAAAAGTTTTAAAAATATTCATTTTACGTTTTTCTAACTAAAATTACTCATTAGAAAAAAAAATTATTATTAATATCAGACAAATGAATTATAAACATTATTGTGAATTGTGACCTCACTTTTTTGTCGTTTCATGCAAAATAAATTCTTAAAAAATTCACAAAGTTGCCTAATTTTTTTTCAAATTGTAGTTTGAAACTTTGGTTTCATAAAGGTGTACATTTTAATTATTTTGTTGTTAAATTTTCGATATAAATATTAAGCGTGTTGTTTTTTTCTTTCCAGAATCGTTTAGAAAGTTTAGATCGTACTTTTCACTGTAAGGGAGACACAAATTTTTCTATATCTGTATCAGCTGGGACCAATATTGTCTCCTGTGATTAAATGAGCTAAATGGTACGTGTTTCCAGCGTTTATACCTAAAAAAATCTGCTAGGTTGATGTTCTCTGCCGGCAAAATTTCTCGTAATTAATTCATTTGTCTGTTAGTATTATAGGCGAATTAGTTCTTCGGATAGATTAGGATAGTTAATTAAGCAATTAACGAAATATTGAATACCCATTTCGGTCCAATCGGATTAACTCCAGATAAATTAATTGAGCGGTTAATCCTTCGTCAATGCCAAATAAAACAAAAAAATTCTATGTATTCATTTCCTCCGCTTCGCTACCGAATAGGAAAAATCGCTATTTTATTCGCAATTCCCGTGAACAATGAAACTTAATTCCTTTTTTCAATAGCGTCGTAATCGAAAATTAATTGAAATATTGTGCTAACTAGATAACACAAAAACAGTTATTCGAATACTCTGTGTGTGTTTATTGACTATTTTAATAAGTTGCTGGATTCACACGCCTACAGAAGAGACCAATCGAAATTGTATGCGAATCATATTGATAATCAGATAGATCAACTGTTCTGGGTATCAACTGTTCAGAATATCAACTCTTCGGGGAATCAACTGTTCGCGGGCCAACTATCATGGAACCATTTTATAAAGTATAGAAAGAATGAAAAAAATTATAAGAATGATAATATAAGTAAACAATATCTTACTAATATAAGAAAAGAAAGTTTGTATGGATGGTTGGTTGGATGGTTGGATTTTACTCTTTCACGCAATAAATATCGAATGGAATTTAAAAATTCTTTCACTAATCGAAAGCTATATTACTTGCGAGTAACAAAGGCTTTATATATTGGTATGCTGTAGCGTTATGCAATTATGTATCATACGTTTTCTGTCCCTAACAAAATCGAGTTATTGCAAACGTCAAACAAATTGTTACCTTGGAAACAATGTTTTTTTCTTTTAATTTTAGGTTTAAAAAGAGTGCTTTGTTGTGATTAAAAAGAGTATTTTTTTGGCGTCGTAGATAATATCTACATATCTCTAAAAATGTTTATTCTCCAAACAAAAAGCATAACGTTGCTTTAAGCATAGCGTTTAAAGTGGACTGTCATTTTCTTATTATTTTAGGTTACTCTGGATTCAAATATGAATAAAATACTAATAATGGGAGTAGGTACTTAAAATAAATTTCTTTTTCTATAATTTAAATATTTTCTAAAATAAAATTTTTATTTGCGAAATGTCATTCTCAAATTTAGAAATTTTCTATTAAACAATAATTATTTTCTATTAGACAAAATAGCAAGAATAATAACAATTATGCCAATAATTAATGAATAATATGAACAATTATCCCACTAATACTATGCGAGCGAAGCCGTGGGTAAAAGCTAGTAAGTAAATAAGAAAGAACGAAAACAAAAGAACCTGTTACGCAGTGACCTCGTTTAAATATTCACAAACAAATAAGTTTAAGAGAACGACCGTAGAAGACCATGTCTACTTTTATACAAAATGATTTAGGTTCGCGAAAAGGTTTTGAGGGATAAAATTAAACCAACATAAATTTCATTTCGTTGTTTTTGTGAAAAAACAAAACAAAACTGCATTTGTTGTGTTATTTCACAATACGAGTGCAAGCAGACCACGAACATTTTTGGCTTTTGGTCTACTTGTAAACTAATCAGAAATAGAAAATATACTGACACCAAATAGAGACTGAAACCGAAAACACTCAACTGCACTAAAAAACACTATCTAATTTAATTTATAATTAATTCTAAAAAAACACTGCACAATATTTCATTTATATTATTCACATAATTAAATTTAAACATGTAAATGAAAACCTCAGCACGGAATATCTTAATTAGGATATTATTATATATACTTGTAACAAAGATGAGTTCATCTATGCAAGTGAATCTGAAGATGTTGTATAAATAAAAAAAATAATCCCGTTTCTTAAAAACAACATTGTTAATGATAAAATTCTTTTCAGCAAAAATAAAAAATGTGTATTTTCTACTTCAATCTTTGCAAATTCATATTGTGACGTTATTTTTAATTAAATGAAAACATGTCACTTTATCAAACACCACAATTTAATGTACATTATTTGGTTTATGGCTGTAATTTGTTAGTAGTGTTTTTGAATGTTTTTTTTTTTATATATTCAATAAGAATTATGATGCTACTATGTTTTTAGAAAAATTGCTGATAACTTCAAAAACGTAATTTAAAAAAAAAATTAGGATCAGTTAGGGGTCGTCCATTAATCACGTGGGGCTCGAAAGGGGGGGGGGTCGGAAAAAAATCACGAAACATCACTAGGGGGGGAGTGGTAAAATGAGATATCACGTGTATTTATTTTTCATTGAACAAACGATTTCTAAAGGTGAACGTCCTATACTCTATACTTTGTACTAAAAAAAATTACACGTGATTTAGGGGGGGGGGGGGGGGGGTTAGCCTAAAACCTCACCACATATCACCAGGGGGGGGAGGGGGTCAAAAAGTTGCTAAAAAACATCACGTGATTAATGGACGATCCCTTAGTTTAAAATATAACAAAAAAAACTTTATACATGGAGATAAAATTTTAAAAATTACAGCGAAAAAAAAGTGTATTATTTCAGAAGTAGGTATATTTTTGTGACTTTATTTTCTGGCTTCCATTTAATTATCGCTACTAATGTGACACACAACAATAGTGATGTGATACCCATAATGCTTACTCAATGTAAGGATGGAACGAAATAACTTAGGTACTTATCAGGTTATTACGTTATTCTTTTCAATTTTTCCCGTAGTGTTTATTTTTCCGATCGTGCATCGAACGTATATTGGGCAGCATGAAACTAAAAAGTAACAGCAAAACTGTGAAAGTCAAACCAACAGAAAAAAAAATATCCTTGAACTAAACGTGAGTTCTTTTCTTACCAGTTAATATTTTTATCAACGTTAAACTTTGTAATACGTAACAGTTAAAGGTGATAGGCTGTAACTTTGTTATGAAAAGTGTGCCTTTGTTAAAAAATAATGTTTGTATTACCATCAGAAAGCAGAAAGTTGAAAAAGATACGAATGCTTTATAATTTTGCTGCGGAGGCTGTAATATTATTTTTCAGACATGTTTTGAAACTCTGTTGAAGCAATGCTTTACATTTTATATGATTTTCTCCGAGTTTTTGTACGCTTGCAGTGGGCATATTTATAACTACATTGAACAACTAATAACTACATTTCATTAATAATAAAAGAATTGTTTCAACTTCTGGCATTTTAAATTTCTATTGAAGCAAGCAGCTTCGGGATTATATTATTTTTCCTACTTATTTCCTACTCATGCGGCAAAAATTTGGGGGTTTGACTATTCGTGTAAAACCATAGATTTTTTTCATTAGTGACCTAATAAAAAAAAAGGTTTGATAAATTTCTTATTTTTGTTTGGTTTACAAAACGTTCGTATAAACACATCTTTATGATTATTATTTCTTCGCACCGCAAAACCTCGGGATGCATGATAGTCTAAGAAAACAAAGCAATTCTAATTTTTATTAAATTTAGATTTGCTTCGTTTTCTAAGATTATCATTGTAGTGGCCTATATTTATCTTATCACTGTAATCACTGGACTGGCTCATTACTACACTTAGCCCGGCGTAGGCAATCGTCGCACCCGCTGTATTATCACACGCGGTCCTTCCTGTCACTCTGACAGTGTTGCCACCCCACTAAGTGTACGTGAGACAATGTACTATATCTATTTCATAGATACGAACACTACAATCATGAATCCCAAGGTTTCACATTATGGGCGTAGAAAATGGTGTATATGAACGTGCTGCCAAAGATTCAGATAAAGAGCCAATGTACGTGCACGTATACATGAAGGCACAACCATACAATTTGAAATCTTAATGACAGCTGTGATTTCGTGGAACTTGATTCTACACCAATAATTTATTTTGTTAAAAATTGTGTATAGTGGGAAAACCAGGTAGATAGCACAGGTGGAAGACACTCCAAGAACGTAATTGTCACCATGTTTTTTGAATTTTCAACCTACCTACTTATGGTGGCATTTTCAGAGACCTCACACCAGTAATGTAAAATACCAACTTTTTAATATAAATTGGTATGGATAACAAACGAATATATTCACAGTGCCGATTTTTTGTTCTTATATGCTGGTATATGTAGTAAATCATCATCTAGATTTGCTATCTGAAACGCGCTTCGAAAGTCTCCAATCTAAAAGGAATGGGACCCTAACAGTAACAGCTTTCAAAATTATAAACTATTACATTGACAGCCCATACCTCTTAGAATGCTATAAGTTATTCGTACCGAAAAACTACTGCCAGGGTCGCCACCACGACTTGTTCTATATCCCACATGGCAGAACAGACGTTCTGGCCCAACACAGCATGACAAGAGGTATGGTACTGCTAAATGATATTTCTAGGTCTCTTGACATTTTCAACATTAGTCTTGAAGGTTTCAAGAATAAATTTAGGCAAGGACTCTAAAATATGTAGGTATTATTGAAAAAAAATGTATATATGTTACGTGTATTGTAATAGGATTATATTAATCTGTAATGCACAAAAAAAACGATTAGTGAATGAAATATAAAGCATATGTTTACACTTCTGTTTCTGTTATTCGGCGGTACATCCTCCCGGCTCAGGGACATTTTGTTATGTTTTGAGTAAGTAGATGTACCGTATTTTTCCTAAACTGACTACATATTGTATACGAGTACACCAGGGAGCAACTATCGTGGAATCAACTGTCATGGAATTAAATTTTAATAGTCAGCATTTCATCCTTAGTCATATCCTTCTAATGCATTACATCCATCTGTCTTATAACATTCTGCAATGGAGAAAACTTTCATTTAAATTCTTGGTTTGGATTTCAAACTTGGGAATGTTGTCACCACAACTTTTTTCAAACAAAGGCCGCAATTAGCAACAAACGCTTTGGAGCACGCGAGACGGCTGCAGCATGAAAGCGTGCAATCACTAGGTGCCTACCTTCACTACACACTCACTGCACTTGGCCCACTGGTAACAGTCGTTGACGCGTGGCTAACCGTCAAGATATCATGTTAAAGAGGAGTACATTTTATATAGGCACATAAACACTGCCTACCGCCTGCCTTTCGCCCTTCCTAACACCGTATGCAGGGATACTGGAGGTCTAGATTCGTTCAAATTTAATTGTGGATTTGTTATTTCAAAAAAAATTGTGCCTTGCGAGAGCCTTGAAGGAGTAATCATCTGTTACTTATACCAGGGCTGGTAAGTGGTGGATAACCTCCAATGCCTACCCTGCCGTACTCACACCAACATGTAAATAACATAAAAAAATATTCCAAGAAGTCAATCTTCATGTTCAAAAATATGCGCGAAGTCAAATGGCAGCGCCGCCCGACTACTACCTTAATATGTCGTGTCAAAAGCAGGAACTAAGTATGCAAAATGACGCATATGTCATACTCAAATGTCGATTATATTCTACACAAAAATGAACACGTGATCTTTCAATTTGGGAGGTGGATATAAGTACCGCCGCTCCTGAAACCATTTATCGGGTAACCAACACCCCTGCCATAGGTCACCCCAAGTGTTCGCTGCATTTGATAACTTAGCAGGGGTACCTGGGTACATGGGGTGAGGTTTGTCTGGGTCTTAGCGGTGAATGCGTTTGCACACCCACTGCGTAGCGAGACGTTATATAAACCTCTCCAGCTGGACTATTTCGACCCATCGCCTTGCACCACGATGGGAGGGATGGATTTATTCGTTGTCAAGGCTGGACACATCCTAGATTCCTACTTACCTTACTTTTTTCTTCCCAGAACTTCCACTCCCCTCTTTCCCAAAAAAAAACCTTCTACACATCCTACCCAAAACTGACGTAGGCCGTGAGGAATTTTTTCTTCCGATCCTCCAGTGCGGAGCTAATTTCACATGCAATGGAAGACTTTTTGTATTAGATAATGTCGAAGAAAGTCGTGTCTTTCGGTACAAATTATAAATGAATCAATCAATGCCATCTGTTATTATTTCTATTAACTGGTACAATTTAACGATGTAAAAATCTCATTATATTGGCTTTCTCTCGTGTAATTCTGCGATCCACAAACATATGAAATTTGTAATACATACCATTCCAGTAATTTGCTTGTAACATGGTGAAATAAAGCCGATATTTGGATATTCGTAATCTCAAACAAAATCAGCTAAAACTAGCAGCAGGGTGGCAAGTTTTTTTACATCAATTATTTCACTATTTTTCTACTGCCTAACTTTATCAAGAACTCTGTGAATAGTCCAGTAACTTTGTCGCCTGAATGTATGGGGTAGTATGCGTTAAATCCGGTAGTTCTGATTTTTTGCAGGCTTGTTTATAATGTTGGCCTAATGAATAATCCAAGTTTTTGACCTCGACCGCCGAACGCAACTTTGTCAAAAATCGAAAAAACCGCGAAAAAATCGTTATTTTTTCAAATTTTAGCGATTATAACCCTAAAGGACTAGTTTTTTAAAAAACTTTTTTATGAAGTGTTTAAAGTAAACTAAATTTGCTACAAAATGATACTATAACTGTCTCTGTAGACCCAATAGTTTTTGAGATTAAGCCTTTCAAAGTTTGTGACCTCGAGCGCAAACCGCGAAAAAAACGTTTTTTTTTTCAAATTTTGGCGATTATAACCCTAAAGGACTAGTTTTAGAAAAAACTTTGTGGAATGTTTTTAAATAAGACTAAATTTCCTACAATATGATACTAGAACTGTCTCTGTAGACCCAATAGTTTCCGAGATTAAGCCTTTCAAAATTTATCATTTTTTTCGAACTTCGCAATTTTTTGCAATTCCGTCTTTCTGAATGAATTTTGACCCTGATTATTCTATCGAAGCCATGTACTTTTATGATGGGATGATGATGTATAAGCTAAGCTACGAATAATGAAGTAAAAAAGATAAAAAAAAAACAAAGTATTCTCTTTTTATTTTTTTATTTATTTAAAAAAAGATAAGTACAGTTTGTCAAATAAGAGTAGAAAATAAATGAGGGCGCCACCGTTGCCCAAATGGCAATACTAAAAATATAACAATGGTGTTAATCTAAAGCTGTGTAACCTACATTTTTATTAAAAATTAAAAAGGCATTAAAGTGAAAAAAAATATTTTTTCACTGCTATATAGATACCCACTGATCTCAAAATTAGAATTGCATTTAGGTATATTATTATTATACATTTGCAATTTTGTATTAACATAATGAAGAATAACGATATTATAATAAAATATAAAGCACACTTTAGAAATTGCTCACATTTATTTAATAATAGCTTGCACCTAGCGTTGCCCGGGCTTTAGATCATGCCTCTAATTTTATATCTGAATATATTTAACTCATTCAGATCTAAAAGTAGTGTGACTTAACTCACCATTAATGATTCTTCTTTTCCTCCTACTGTTAAATTCAAATCTGTGTTAAATTAAATGAAAGCCAATCACTTTGTAAAACACAATTTAATCAAATTTATGTCATTTAGTAGGTACCTTCAGAGAGCTTATTCGATTTAATTTTTTTAAGAAAAAAAAATGTTTTTAAATGCGTATACAGCGTTTTGAATTTTCAGTGTCATTGGACTTTTAAAGAATATTTGACAGATAAATTGGTGTTGCCAGCCTAAAAATTTCTTAGTTCCATTTTATTTATTTTCTACTCTTATTTGACAGTCTCTACAACAAAAGTTATAAATATTCAAAATCAAAAAATTAAATTAATTTAGCCCTCTTGGAAGGTCCCGGTTGAGGTTCGTCCGTATCTGGATCGATGTATTGGGATGGCATATCCCCGTCAGGAGATGGTGATGAATCGTCGACGTCTTGTGCCCACAAGTCATCCTCCATTTCGACATCGGACAGATCGTCGCCTTCTGGGATATGTATTACTTCAACATCGGGTATATTGTCACAAGAGGCCCCGCTACAGTGCCTGCAGACTGATGAGCATTTTAATCCTGCCTTCCTGCAGCTGCACGCATTCCCACAACCCTTCGTGCAGCCGCAAGAAATCATCCGCAAGAGGTGTTGTGGGGCTGCATCTCTGGTCATCATTTTAGGGTTGAGGCCTTGTGGCGTGGATATGAACCTCCAGGAGAGAGGGTTCAGTGTGACTCCCAACCACGCCTGAACCTGTAAGAAGATTGTTTTTTTTTTTTTTTTTTTACATGAATACCTCACAAGAGTCTCAACTGCTCCCGTCTGAAGCCAGTGAGACTATGGCATCCCCAATTGGGGTATGTTGTGAGGCTGAGGGTAGTGGGAAGGGGAAGGAGATAGGGCAGAGGAAGGTGGGGAAGTACATGAGAATAGAAAATGATGAATGATATGTAACTGATGCAAGGCCAAATTTTTACCTGATTGTATGTCCGCAAGGAGTGAAAACGAGCAGAGTCTCGTGTAGGAGAACGAGTCATAATTGCTCCATACGGAGGCAACCCCAACACCCATAACCTAGACGAGTTGCGGTACCAACTATTCGCCAGGGCTGCGACGAAAACCAGCTTCAATCTAGCCAGGTTACCTCCTACACGAGACTCTGCTCGATTTCACTCCTTGCGGACATACCATCAGGTAAAAATTTGTCCTTGCATCAGTTACATATCATTCATCATTTTCTATTCTCATGTACAATCTTCTTACAGGTTCAGGCGTGGTTGGGAGTCACACTGAACCGTCTCTCCTGGGGGTGGATATCCACGCCACAAGGCCTCAACCCTAAAATGATGACCAGAGATGCAGCCCCACAACACCTCGTGCGGATGATTTCTTGCGGCTGCACGAAGGGTTGTGGAAACGCGTGCAGGCGCAGGAAGGCAGGATTAAAATGCTCATCAGTCTGCAGGCACTGTAGCGGGGCCTCTTGTGACAATATACCTGATGTTGAAGTAATACATATCCCAGAAGGCGACGATCTGTCCGATGTCGAAATGGAGGATGACTTGTGGGCACAAGATGTCGACGATTCATCACCATCTCCTGATGGGGATATGCCATCCCAATACGTCGATCCAGATACGGACGAACCTCAACCGGGACCTTCCAAGAGGGCTAAATTAATTTAATTTTTTGATTTTGAATATTTATAACTTTTGTTGTACTTATATTTTTTTAAATAAATAAAAAAATAAAAAGAAAATACTTTGTTTTTTATCTTTTTTACTTCATTATTCGTAGCTTAGCTTATACATCATCATTCCATCACAATAGTACAGGGCTTCGATAGAATAATCAGAGTCAAAATTCATTCAGAAAGACAGAATTGCAAAAAATTGCGAAGTTCGAAAAAAATGATAAATTTTGAAAGGCTTAATCTCGGAAACTATTGGGTCTACAGAGACAGTTCTAGTATCATATTGTAGGAAATTCAGTCTTATTTAAAAACATTCCACAAAGTTTTTTCTAAAATTAGTCCTTTAGGGTTGTAATCGCCAAAATTTGAAAAAAAAACGTTTTTTTCGCGGTTTGCGCTCGAGGTCACAAACTTTGAAAGGCTTAATCTCAAAAACTATTGGGTCTACAGAGACAGTTATAGTATCATTTTGTATAAAATTTAGTTTACTTTAAAAACGTCATAAAAAAGTTTTTTAAAAAACTAGTCCTTTAGGGTTATAATCGCCAAAATTTGATAAAATAACGATTTATTCGCGGTTTTTTCGATTTTTGACAAAGTTGCGTTCAGCGGTCGAGGTCAAAAACTTGGATTATTCATTAGGCCAACATTATAAACAAGCCTGCAAAAAATCAGAACTACCGGATTTAACGCATACTGTGATGTATAAAGTTACTGGACTAGAATGCCACTGTAGACATGTCTACTCCACTCGGGCCGGGGTTGAAGGAAATCAGTTCACATTCATAACTCACCACCGCGTGCATGCTGCTTGACGCAATTCCTGGCATTGCAATTTATTTTCGAGCTGAAAAGCGTAACGAATTCTAATCTATTATTACAGCTAGCACATGGCATGCAACTACGGTGTAAGAGTTTATCACTGATTAACAAATGATGGTACAAAAAAAATCAAAGTGAGCAATTCACATGCGGTAGAAATCTTCCTAAAACTAAAGTAGACAAGAGTGGCTGCTTTATGCATAACTACGGTCAATTATTCCATTTGTTTAAAATAAAACAATAAGTTTGTAATCACCACTGTTATTTTTTATACTTTATGCCGACCGGGTTTCGCTACAACCGTAGCTCCTTACATAGAGATTGTACTGCCCTGAAGAAGCTACGGTTGTAGCGAAACCCGGTCGGCATAAAGTATAAAAAATAAAAGTGGTTGTTACAAAGTTATTGTTTTATTTTAAATTATAATGTCACATCACAAAGTAACTGCTTCATATGAACAAATATTCCATTGGTGTTAATTAAAGAATGTTTAAACGATCTATGTCGTTGTTTTTTCTGATTTCAACCAGTCATTAGAGACATGCATTTTCCCTGAAATACAGTTGGAAGCACAGTTTAATAACATCCATTTTAAAAGAGGAGACAAAACGGATATTAATATTGTAGATGAAAATAACCCCCACCACCAAAAATAAAATAATGTTTTTGCTTCAATCTGATATTTGTAAAAAAAAACAGGTTGTCGCTTTTTGAAGGCTTTGACAGATATTGGCAGATGACCACTTTTCCCCGAAGTATTATTTCTGCCAGGTAGATTTCCCAATACCTTTGACATTTAAAACGCAAATTTATATGACAAGCCTTCCGCCTGAGTTGTAGTAAATATGATTTAACGTCCATAGGTAGGGAGCTGGGAGAACATCCGTTCCCATATTAACGTGTTTACGTATATTTTTCCTTGGCAATCAATATTCATACCTGTGTGCTCAAAAAACGATATGTCAAAAGTCAACACAAACTTTACACATAGAATTTGACATGTCACGTATTTTTGATTTCATAAAATAATTTATCATGTGTGCTAAATCTTTTCTAAATTTTTGATCTTTTTTTATCGTGTATCTTCATTTCATTGACAAGCTACTAAAAAGTTATTGGGACTTTTCTTTTTTCTGTAAAATATTCTTATTTTTTCCTGTCATATTGTGTTACTGTGTCATTATAATAAATAAAAAAAAATTTTTTTTTTGGTTTCAAAGTTCTAGAAATAATTTATTTTGTAAAATTTTACGTATATCATTCTTATTTTTTATTGGGACTTTTCTTTTTTCTTAAAAATATTTTTATTTTTTTTCCTGCCATATTGTATTACTTTGTCATTATAATAAATAAAAAAATTAAAAATTAAAAAAAACATTTTTTTTGTTTCAAAGTTCTAAAAATAATTTTTATTTTGTAAAATTTTACGTATATCATTCTTATTTTTTTAATGTGAATACTGCACAAGTGTCACACAGTTCCCAATAGTCTGAAGCCAGTGAGACAATGGTATCTCCATTTGTAGTATGTTGTGGAAGGTAGTGGGAAGGGGAAGGAGACTACAATTTGGGAGGCGGGTATGGATACCGCTGCCCCGGGAACCATTTATTGGATAACTAACACATCTGCCATAGGTCACCCCAAATGGTGCGCTACGTTTGGTGACTTGGCAGGGGTACCCGGGTTCATGGGGTCAGGTTTATCCGGATCTTGGCGGCGGATGCGTCTGCCCACCAACTGCGTGGCAGGCCGGATCGGGAGAGACTGCTTGAGTTAGATCTTTTGATCTCTCAAGCAGGACTTAGGATTTGGACGGCAGTGGAAAGGATGGATTCATTCATCAGTCACTTCTGTACATTCCGACCCCTAGATTCCTACCTACCCCTCATACCTTTTTCCTTTCCAGAAATTTTCTTTCCTTTCCTTTAAAAGACCCTCCATACATCATCTCCAAAGATGACATAGGCCCTAGATGGGAATTATTTTCCTCAGGGCCTCCCGTGTGGAGCTAATATAAAAACAAAAAAACTCTACTTTGTATTTTTTAAATAGTCATTAATAAAAATTTCAAAAAATTAAAATTATTACTCCTCATTGTACAAGCTGCTGCATTTTCACTGTTTCATCGTGAACTAAAAATACACCGAAGCGCGAACATAAAATATTATTACCAAGTATTGATCTCCATTACAGAAAATTTTGATGACTTATTTAAGAGTTATGTCATTATTAAGTGTATTGACATTTCATCCCTGTCGAATGCGACGTGACGGTATATTTGGAGAGTCATAACTCATTAAAGTCGTAACCAAAATGTAAATGATGAAATCATCGAATCGTTCTCGCCGTATCCACTCAGCGGAACGTTGAAACACTCGACACTGATTTGACTTTTATTACCATTCCCGTGTACGACCGTTGCGGTAATTATTCGCATTATATCGTTGCGAAGATAACACCCCGAAATATTTACGTTCATATTTTAATGATGACTGATGATAACTTAGTTAAGATCTTAACCATTCTGCATTTTTCACATACAACGTTAGAATAATTTTCATTAAACCTTTTTGAATTTGTATAATATTGTGTTATGTAATGGCAAATTGCGTCCATTGCAACTATTTTTCTAAATCAAAAGTAGTTAGTTACCTTTGTGCGGTATATTTTAATGACGAAAAAATCGGATAATAAGATCACGTTCTAAATGGGCTAGAATCAAAATGTAATAAGAGTAGCGACATAGATTTCCTTTCCAATCTACGTGGAAGGCGTTTCTAGTATGTATTACCTATCTATTCAGTGTTCACGGATAAAAGTTTCTGCAGTATTTTGAAAAGACACACAGTTCGTGTTGATGTCAATAGATGCCGTTAGGCTTAGAGCTTATATCAAGTTCCGACATATGTGTACGGGAATCTCGGAATTGTCGAATTTCGGAAAATCGGAAGACATGAATGCTGCCGAGATGCCACTACCTCTGGTGATGGTCAACGCTCGCCAGACAGCTTGAACCTAATTCGCAAACAGTTAAGGTTGGTCGTGTGACATAATAGTATAATATATTGAAAACCCGTAAATGCATTAGTAAACCAGATTGTAACAAAGACCCGTTTATTTTTTAAGAGCCCCAACACAATATTTAAAGTATGTCGGTGGTTAAAGCACATACTATAACAGTTTCAATTCAAGAAGTTCACATTTATAGGTAGGTATCTAGATAGAAATTTATATCCTTTATTTCTCACATAATATTATTATATAGTTATCGCAGACATTTTTCTGTTTGCACATTATAATAACCTGTCTATCTTTCATCCATTTTACATTATTCGTTTACGAAACACATCGAAAGGAAAAACCTCCTCAGGTGTACCCGAACTCGTGAAAATGGAAGAAAAACAGCTTTGCTGATAAATAATATATCATAACCTTCTGAACGGCCATATAAGATCTGTATTCCTGATATAATACAAGTCGGTATACTGGTAAAACCAGCTAAATGACAAAACTTTCCGAAATGAGTTAAAAATGCCGTTTTGTTCAGTTTTATGAGCTCTATCGACTGTTAAAACCCACAACATCCTTTGATGGTTCGTTTTAAAGTTAGAAATTTGTAAAAACCTCTAACCCTCTTGTTACCTAAAAATGTATTCCGTTGAAAACAACTAAATTCCTTTAGTGGAAACTTTTTTCAAATATCTTCTATCAAAACAATTTATGACACTTTAATTTTTTTATGGGTATGTTTCACTTTGCAGAACGAATAATATTATCTCACGTAAAACCATTTAAATGACTTTGGCGTTATTTAATTATTCATTACATGCACGTTCACAGGAAATAATTTCAATTAAAAAAACCTTAAATTACTATAACCGGTATGATTTGTTAACACGGATGAACGAAATGATTTTTTGTTAACAGTTGAAACCAGTTAAAGTCTTATAGGTGTTTTGAACGGACCATGTTGGTGCTGTTAAAATGAAGAGTGCTGACAGTTAAAATACGTTAAATGCAAATAAGTGAGCTAATTGTGATAAATGCCAGTACAGATGCGACAAGAACTTTACTTCGGATGAACGTTATATACTTTGTGAACACTACTGGCAGCTTGACTTCAAGGGCAAGAAAAATTTCTTGTTAACAAATTTGCACATTCAAGAACAAAAGCGCATTCTGGCTATCAGACCCAAAAAACAAAGATCGTATGAAAAAAAAAGTTTTTTTTCCCAAAGGGAATGATAAGATAGCATTTTGCCAAAATTTCATGACCATAACTCTCTGCATATCACCTGACGTTATAAAACTTGCAATCAAGAATAAAAATGCACGGGGATTTTACACTCAAGATGACAAGAGAGGCCAAAAAGAGCCCCCATATAAAACTAAGGTGGACATCTTTAATCATGTGAAATCACACATTGAATCATTTCCAAGCATGGAGTCTCACTACGTGAGAAAAAACGTCAAATCGTAAGTATTTGGACAGCTCTCTATCCATAAGAAAAATGCATGCTTTATACGGGGAGCATTGCAAAGAAACGGATATTACCGAAACTGTTACAGAAATAACATACCGACGAATATTTTCAAAGAATTACAATCTAAGTTTATTCGTACCAAAGAAGGATCAGTGCCTAATTTGTTCAAACTATGCAAAGGCTAGTGATAAAAGCAAATTAGAAGAAAACTACAAAGAACACATGGAAAGAAAAGATATTTGCAATACGAAGAAGGAAGAAGGAAAAAGATAAAGATAGGTTTAACAATGAAAACAACTTCATGTCACTAACATTCGATCTACAGGCAGTTTTACAAATCCCAAGCGGAAAAGTCGGCCTTCTCTACTATGTAAGAAAATTATGTGTGTATAATCGTAAATTATATGAGGCACCTGCCCCCAGCAATGCCTACTGTTTTCCATGGTCCGAAATAAATGGAAAGCGTGGGAGTTGCGAAATAAGCTCTATCCTGTACTTCTACCTCAAAAATTACTTACCGGACAATATTGATGAAATAAGCTTGTTCTTCGACACATGCGGAGGGCAGAATCTAAAACCAATATGTAGCAGTAATACTACTTTGGGCCGTTCAACACATTGAGCCCATCAACATAATTGAGCAGAAATTTCTAGAATCTGGTCACACACATATGAAAGCAGATTCAATGCATAGTAGCATAGAACATGTTAAGAAAAACTCTTCTGTGTATACTATGCATGATTGGGTTAATATCTTCGAACGAGCTAGATCACAAAAAAGCGCAAAGTTGACCAAAAAATAGTTACCGTTAAGCCATACAAAGTTAAAGAGTTCAAACATAATGAATTCATGAAAGACCTCGCTGACAAGGTTATGATAAACAGAACGAAGGATGACCAAGGCAACCAAGTTAGATGGTTAAAAATAAAAAGATTGAGGAATATGAAAGGAGAAACGGAAAAAATCTTCTTCAATAATGACATGTCTGACACATTTCATCACATAAATTTTGCAGAAATTATTAAAGCACCTAACAGAAAATTAATTACAAAATCTTCTCTTAATTCACCTGGCCCACAAATAAATAATTTTTCCATAGTTATTCCCCGAGACTTAAAACGAGTTTATGCTGAGCCACTGGTGATAAGTCAGGCCAAGAAAAATGACCTACTGAAACTGTATCAAAAGGGAAGTATCCCTGAAGAATTACATGGATGGTACAATGGACTCCACACTAATATCAATCTGAAGGATCGAGTTCCGGAGCCCGCTAATGATGAATGTGAGCTTGAAGATAATGGTACTCAAGAATAATTCATTCTTGCCTTAATTAATGTTACCTTTAAATATCGAAATAGTTTCATTATTTGATTTTTTCTTTGAATGCTTTTTAAGATTTACATATTTAAAAATGCCATTTTGTATCTATTTTAACATTTTGTTTTAATACACAATAAAATTCTCTGAATAATGGTTTATTTCCTCTACAAATTAAATCCTCTGAAGCTATTTAACGTTTTCTTGAGCATTACATTCAAAGTACTGGCTTATATCGTGTACCGATATAAGCCAGTACTCTTTAGAGCATAGGCGTCAGGTGGGAATGCTGTCCTTGTTCTACCGGTATTACAATGGAAGATGCTCCGAGGAACTAGCGTCATTGATCCCCTCGGCACCGGTGCATAGTCGGGAAACACGCCAAACACGCGCCCAACATTTGTACACAGTTGATATTAGTCACATGAGAACGGGTCGTTTTTACGATTCGTTCTTGAGTTCAACAGCTCGGCTATGGAACGATTTACCGGCCTCTGTGTTTCCTCCCTCCTACAACATGAGTCTCTTCAAGACCCATGTTAACTCCTTCCTTTCCTCAAAAAGACCCTCCACACCGATAAAACCAGTTAAAATCCCACCATTTTATCTTTAGAAATTTTTTTTGGGGTTAAAAAATTTTATTAAGTTGAAATGATTTATGAAAATTATAAGTTAATTAAACTATAAATATAACAACATTTTACAGAATTGAAAATTTAGAATGCCAACATGACTTTTACACAGTCAAACTTTCGAATTGATTTTTCTCAAAATCGTCAGTCATGCACTTAGTGGGTTTTATCAGTATACCGACGAAATAAGTGTTTTTATGTTACCGACAATTTCACAAGAGCGCGCAGGCACAAGACTTTTAATGATGATGCAGAACTAACCTGTCATTGGGAACGCCACCGCTCGAAAAAATGATTCTGCTAAAACTTGTCCCCTGATATCAATATTTTTCAATTGAAGGTTAAAAAAATTTTAAATCATTTAGGTCTAACGTATGTTTATTATTGTAAATGCGCATTTAAAATAATGTAAATAAATTAAAAATACAAGTACGCGGTAAAAGTGAGACTTTCAGAAAACTAAAGCATACAAGAGTAGGAAGGCTACGAAGCACCGCACAAAGAGGAGACCGGTTATTTTATCTCATTCTCTCGCAGGCTAAATCCTATAGATGTATGTGTTTGTCCCTTTTTCATTTCATCGAGTTTCAAATCTCAACGGTGCTAAAGGAAAGTAGAATGGAAGGAAACTGCTCTTAAGTATCATTGTTTTGTTGCGAAATTTATACGGCAATAATTTGACGTGGCGATTTATCAAGGAACTCTTAGAGGCAATATATTTTTATTAGCAATCATCCAACGAAAAAAAATGTAGCTGTTTTATAGTGCTTGGGAAAAACACCGGATGGTCTCAGAATAGCGATGCCTTTGAGGGCTGTTTGCCGTAGGTCAGTTCAAACAAAGGAGGGTTCATAGTCCCAAGGAAAGGCTTAGCAAGTTCAGAGCTCCATCGTCCGAGAATCTTTTAGCTCTTTGAAAGGTTGTAAATTCTAAAAGCTAAGAATGTTAACATTAAAAGCGAAGCAATTTATTTCAAAGCAAATATAATTTATTTTACCTGCTGTGTTTGTTTTATTTTGTACATAGAATGTATTGCGTTTATTTAATATTTTGCAGATGATTTATTGATTTCCACACCCGAACAAAAAAGGCATAAAATTAATACTTAATAATTAATTCTTATGTTTCGAATCTATTCCATCTTTAAAATTATTTTACGCTTCAAACTTATACATTATTCCGAAATAAAATGATATTTTAAACTTCATAATCTTATTAATTTATAAAACAAAGTCGGGTTAGTTACACCATTTATAACTCGAAAACGGCTGGACCGATTTTATAATCTTTAATTTTTTGGATTCGTCTGCCCGCGAATAGCAGAATGGCTATTAAAACATCGGAAAAATTCACTTTTTTTTTAAAACACGCATAAAGAAAATGAAACGCAATTCCCGTAAGTAAGTGGAAAAGTAAGAAAATCACAAAAAATATAAATCCGTACACAATGCCATCTCCGATACTGATGAAAACAAAATACGGACAATTGGGCATCGATAATTGCATTGTGTAATTTTTAACTTAATAAAAGAACTGAATTTAATTCATCTAATAAGTTAACATAACAGTTATTGATTCTGAGGCAGTACTAAGATCGCGGGGTCAGCTAGTATAATGATAAAAAGATATTGACAATATCAAAAGGATGTCGCCAGAGTTATTAACTTTACTTACATTAAGCTACCGCGGCAACCTTTAGACCCGCTGTGATGAAATATTGAATAATAAATAAATAAACAGACAAAAGTATTATTAATGTATGTCTCTTTTTACGATATCACTGTTTCTTATAGTATTGTCATTTGGGTAACTAACTACTAACTGCTGGAGCTGCGTTATTGGTAGGATGTAATCTCTGCGCCAATCAATTGCTTGTGTATTTATAGAGGGGCATAGCGAATGTACCGTCGGTCACGGGTCGACTCATACAATCCTTTGACCCTTTCTCACAAAGGAGTGCAGCGCTTTCGGAAAGTGAATATTTGTTCGTTCTGGACGGTCGCACTGTTTCTGACGCCCTGTATCTGTCAGAGAGGAGCAAAGTATTTTTTCTTCAAACTTTGCAAAATAACTTTGTGGCATTATTGATTATTTAATTAATAACAAATCACTTTGTTTAAACCACTTTTTTAATTAACAGTATCGACATATTTCAATAACAATGTTATCTTCTTCAGGAAATGTTAATTAATATAAAGAAAAATAAATGACAAACAAGTTTAGACAAATTAGAATAAAATACAACATAGATGAAATATCAAAAAGTAGAGGTGATTAATTGCTTAAAAATCATAAAAAATAGTAATACAAAATTAAATATGAAAATTATTTAAAGAAAAATAAAATTGCATTTAGATAATAAAAAACTTTTAAGAACAAATAATTAAAATAATTAGTCTAAACCAAAAAATAAATAATTATTGTAAGTATTAATAAGAAAATAAATTTAAAAGATGGCTATTTTAAAAAAATCTTTGGTTATTTATAATATTTAAATTACTATTAACGCTTTTTCTAATTTCCAAAATTTCTAAATTATCCAATTGTATGCCCGTAGTGTTAGTGTGTAAAATTTTAAGACCTGTATTAATATCAAAAGAATGACTTGTTGTGATGAATCGCAGTGGATACGAAAATATAGTAGCTTCCACCTTACGAATGAATAAATAATAATTCAGAATTATAACGAAATCAACACACTAGCGACACCTAGCTGATTAAGTTTGATTGGGCCATGGAGACTGCAGAGATCTATAATTATTAAATTAATGTCAAGTTTTGATAAATAGAACACAGAGGGATCCAATTATAAACACTTAAGATTGATCTACCAATCAGAGAAGGGGGAGGTTACCTTTTTTCAAGACAAAGAGATGGACTTTGGACTAGACCATTAGTCTGAGATTTATGGGGTAAAAATCATCATCAACCCGAGAGATCAATACGCTTTAAGATAAACACAATCCCACGTTCGGTGCATTTGGTACAGTGACCCTAATTTTAAAGGTAAATATTGAGTGCAACAGAGGAATCGACAACCGCAGTTAACGAACAAATAAATCCATATTATGTTGAAAAAATGATGCAATAAAATAGCAAGGAAATATAATGAACGGAAGATTAAAGAAAAGACCTGGAAAACGTGGGAAAAGCTACTGTAGGGATACTCAATTGCATAACGAGAACGTGAAGAACAAAAGGAGGCCAGATTCAGAGGAAAACGTACGTTTGATATTTAAAAGAAAGAAAAACGATGGAAATTAGGAATGTCACTTTTAAATGAAGCAATACGGTCAGGGAAAACGATTTGAAAAGAAAATCTAATAAAAAAAACGGACATTTAAACGGAAGTATTTATTGAACAATATAAGATTTCGACTTAATTTTGCGGTTTCAGACGAGTTTAAATAGATATCGTTATATATTTGAAATAGGATGGTTATTCTAGTTATATTACGTTAGATTAATTCAAAGGAAGGGATCGTTTTTACGTCATTTGCTATGAGAAAATACTATAGACGATAGAACAAATTGCTGAGGCAATTGATGTAAAAAAAGGTTGTCGAGCTCACACACGATTTTGTTGTTTAAACAATAAGATTTCCGACATGGTTTTGGGTGATTATGATAGTCTTTATTGCTTTTGGGGCAATAAAAGTTAACATGGAACTTATGCAATATTTGGATAAGATAAAAGAGATTAAATTTAACGAGTTAATATTAATTTATTATTTACGACCAAGTACGTAGAAATCGAAAACATCAACATATGTCAGCGATGATACTTTATGGGGTTTTGGGATGAAACGAGACACAATTTTATACGTTTTTATACGAAGCAATTAACCTGACACATATCCCAGAGTCAAATTGGAATTTTCTTCTAATTTGAAAAAAATTATGAAATTATGGAAAATTATGAAAAAAAAGCAGATTGAATATTTATGACTAGAAGGTGAAGTTTTCTAAGAGAAGATAAGCATTGGAAATTATGCAAATGATGGTAAAGAATGAAGTAAAGACAGTTTAAAGACGATTCCGTAAGGAAAACTCATGAAAATTCAGAAGTATTGATGAAAACAGTAAATTTGGCTTGGAATATAACTAATCATATAGTTATGGACAATGACATAAGAATGAAGCAGAGAAATCATAAAAATAACGTCGTATATAAAATATAATTGAAGAAAATAAGAAAATTCAAGTCTACGACATAAGTAGAGACAATACAGCTTAAAATTGGATTGATTCATATAGGAAACATGAAAATGTGGGGAAATTTAGGGAAATGAAAATTGGAAAATGCGTAATGAAGATTTCGACATGAGTTTGTTCGTGTTCTGGTAGCGATAAACCAAATTGAGAATTACATACAGTTTATTGAAGACGTACCTATTATATATTGAGAGAAAAAAGGACACGAAAATCATGATATTTTAGTTAAATTTGTAAGACCTGAAGACAAAGGAACGACGGGGCAAAATTTGACATAATGGTAGGTTCGACACTGGAACAATTTACGTAAGAGACAGAAGATTTCGAAAATCAGGGGGGCCGGACTTAACACGTTTATACGAAAATAACAGAATTGATATATGAAATCTCGAGTTGTTAGAGTTTGAATTAGAAAATCAATGAACGCGTAATTAAGATGTTCTAATCCTGGAGGTACATATAAAACTTAGGACTTAGAAGAATCGAGATCAGTTTTCGGTGTTAGTTGTCGGGAAGGAGTCGTCGGGGACCAATCGTCGGATTTAAACGTGGAAGTTACGTGACGTAGCGTCTAAAACGGTTATTAGTTGAAAATTTCTTAAGTGTTGTAAAATTTTGAGACTTAGAAAAATTCGGAGTGGGAATTCTGGGACTTATAAAAATTACGGTCGTGATTAAATCTGTGGAGTGTTGAAAATTAAATAAAGTGTTTTATATAGTTTTACAATAAATTCAACTTGTCATTAAAATAAAAAGTTATATAGTGTAGCGAATTTAAAAGGAAACAACAGTGTTTAAAGAATTTTATAACAGCAGTGAATAATAATATATTTATTTATAAATTCAACTTGTCATTAAAATAAAAAGTTTATATAGTGTAGCGAATTTAAAGAAAATCAACAGTGTTTAAAGAATTTTATAACAGCAGTGAATAATAATATATCTATTTATAAATTCAACTTATCATTAAAATAAAAAGGGGTCCTTCGACAACTGGCAAGGTTGATTAAAACGTTGCGCATGTCGTGAGAATTACCCTGGTAATTAATTAATAGAGTCTAGAATCAGTTTTTATACTTTAAAAATACAGTGGAAAAGTAGTCAGTTTATACTTTAAAAATTCAGTGGTAAAATAGAGTCTACAATCAGTTTTATACTTTGATAAAACAGGGAGTGAAGTGTCCGGATAGGGTTAATCGTGCAATTTAACGGAGTGTATGATCTTATAATAAATCTAAAATCAGTGTTTGCAATAATTTCCGATTCAATAAAATCTAATAATTAATTAATTAATTACAAAATTCAATGCGGGAGGAGTTTAATATAGTGTGTTTGAATTGCTTTAAATTTGTACTATGAAGGTTAAAATAGAGTTATTTAGTCCGAGGTTATATAAAGAAAATTACAGTCTAATAAGTTTCATTAAATAAAAAATTTACGTTTAGGTCGAAAGTTGGAAATTTTATTACGAGATATTAATTATCGTTAGGTGACAACGCAATAATAATAATTGATCCGAAATCTGGAAAATACTTAACACATAATTAGATAGGATCGTTCTTCTCCAATAATAACGGCAGATATTAAAGGAAAACGTGAGGATTTTTTACATCAGAGATCTATTCAAAGGAGAAAGGAAGGAGATGAGTTCCGGATCTTGTAGGATTAAATCGTTAAAAGTGGGAAGTCGAAATAAAAGTGCGATAAGTTACACAGGTAGTCTGGATGCTCTAATAAGTTTCTCGCCGGTGATAGTAACCCGGTGGAGCTGAAATTAAGACATTAGAGCTTGGTGAGTCCTTACAATATTTAAGCTTTTACAGGTTCCTGTGGACATCCTGACACTGATGGACGTAACGCCAAGTAAGGGTAAATAAATAACTAACCAATTTATTAGCATTCGCATGTCACACCTCCCATACGGAATGAAATGTTGCTAAACAAATACTTAACACATAATTAGATAGAAACGCATCACTAAACCAATTTTGGTATCTTAGCGTATTTGTAAGATAAATACCTATCGTTTCTTTTCACTAGCACGATTAGGGTATGGTTATATGACCTTCGATAGTGTACCAAAATTTCTATTTGAGTTCAAGGCCATCCATTGACCCAGTCACCTAAATTCATTAACGAATAAACAAAACAAAACTTAACGTCAGGGACAAGTTTATCAATTATAGCTTGAGATGAAATCTGCGGTCAATATGTGAAGGCGACATTGACGTTTAAATTCACTCAATTCTAAACGACTTGATTTTACTAGAGCGACCGCCAATAGTTAGCATTGATTCAGCATGCAAAAATTTCGCAAAGTAAAGTACTGCGACTAGCTTCAAACTCTAAGAGAGCACATCACAATTATTCAGGAGGTCATTGATTCAATGTCGACTTGATTTATCTCATTTTTAAATCTTTCTTATAGGAAGTAGGTATCCAAGAACCCATAAATACCCATTATCCTAAATACCTAACACACGAGGAGCTAGTGACCTCATTTAAACAACACTGGTGTTCAAATACTCATACAGTCCTGAATCCTAACTTGTCTTCGAACGTAAACTTCAAGGCTTCTGTATGTAGGTATGAGCCATCTGGAAATGTAAGTGTCAACCTTTCTCGAACGGACGGCTTTGATCTTGTGGCGGTATTGTCGAGGTGGGCATGCGGGGAAGAGGAAGGACGTATGCGGACAGTACGCTGACGCGGCATTAAAGCCACAGGTTATTTGCATACCGTGAGTCTTGTCGAACCTGAAAGCAAACATAAGGTTCACGAGGTGAGTTTTATGTCAGCTAGTCAGAGGTGGAATGTAACGCTGGGTCGGTTACGTGGGAGGAAGGATCTGCCCGTCACAAGCTTACGCCACATTAAACGGATAGAGGCATGATAAGGGAAGACATGAAATACCCCTTCTAGACTCAGTAGAGTTAAATTCAATCCGGCGGAGATGGAAGTCGGAGTGAGGCAGAAAAACGGCATGAAGACTTGGTATTCCCCCATCTGGCGTGAAGAGTCCCTTTCGTAACAAGAGACGCTCGTCGAAGAGAGTAAAACTCGGACTTAAGGATAAGCTTAGCAAACGTACTTGGGAGAATCCGGTTTGAAATTGTTGTTCATCGGTTTTCACTTGGTTAGCGGAGGTGCCGACTTTTTCAGCAAACATATTATCCCCTCCCCATATCCCTCCATTCCTGCTCTTTCAACAATTTTGCGAATACTAACCAATAGCACTAACTATGACTACAAACACATTATGTTAGGAGAAGTTGCAGACAAGGACTTCAATTGAGAAAACTGGACCTCCGAGTTCGATCATCCTAAGGTAAGGTTTGCTTTCTTGAAATGTTTAATTTATTAACTGTTGTTTATGTTATCGATGTATCAGCGGTGATAGGAAGAATTAAATAAACACACTAAATTCCTATGGAAATCAAATAGACACAAGGTTTAGGGCGGGGGTAGTTTATCAAACTCGGTTAAATATTCTAAAATAATAATAAATAAATTGATCGGAAAATTCTCACCCTTTCTCTAAAAGAATCTATGGGTTACCACACGTAATACATTATCTTCTCTACATATGTGTGCATATTAAGTATGCAAACAGATGTAAAATCTAAAACAAAAAAAATTACACAACGCAGATTATAGAAATAATGTGAACAAAAATCTTAAATCTTGATTACTGTGAGAAAATCGCAGGGATTTAAGAAGATAGGGTAGGTTTAGCTAGATTATAAGGTATAGGGGTTTAGAAATCACGAGCCTGAGGTAGAAATAAACCGAAAGGAGGGTTGAGTCAGGCCATCATACCTAGTGGTGTGATCAGTAGGACATAAGGGTAGAATTATGAGCGTGGCTACGAGACAGGAGCTACGAGATTTAAACTACGAGGTAGAAGCTTAGAAAAGTAAATCAGCTAGGTAGGGTTCATCACAATTGGAGTCAAAAGCCAAGAGTGGCGGACCATTACATTGTTTCCAAAATATGGTTGGCAAATTCAGAATAATTATTATTATTTAAACATCTTATATGTTCCTTAACTCTAATGTTAAAATTTCTTGAAGTTTTTCCAATTTAAAAAAAGTTACAATCATTACAAATTAATTTATAAACCACAGTTTTGTTCAAAAAATCACATTTATCCTTATTATTTAATATATAATTTTTTAATTTGTTATTTGTATTAAAAGCTGGCTGTACATTATTCGGCATGTTTTTAATTATTAAATTTGAAATGTTATTATTTAAAAATAAAAATTTTCTCCAATTATTATCATTTTCAACAACGTGTGGATAAAAAAAATTTTTACAGCCAGCTTTTTATACAAATAACAAATTAAAAAATTATATATTAAATAATAAGGATAAACGTGATTTTTTGAACGAATCTGGGGTTTATAAATTAATTTTTAATGATTGTAACTTTTTTATATTGGAAAAACTTCTAGAAATTTGATTTCATATATGTGTTTTCCCCTTTGACTGATTAAATTTATTATTTATTTCTAAGTAGAGAGCGGCTCGATGCGTTGAGTTGCTCTTATCAGGACGTGGCTATTGATTTATAAATTCTCATTCAAATGTCGTCCGCTCCTGGCTACATCTGTGTTAATAACAAGTAAACATTTAAAAGTAGTAGCAATATAAAATTTCTAAGCCAACTTTGCAGCTTACGACAACGAGTTGGTCTAATAATCACCACCATTCAACATCGATAAATGGTTGATTGAATTAACCTGCTTGAGTTCAGCCAAGTAATGAACAGTGAACAGGGGCAGCCCCTTCCTGCAATTTGAGTTGCATGGGGTTAGGGGTGTTTATCGCCAGCCATCTTGCCTCAGTACTCACAAGTCGATATCTATAATTGAAATGCAACCTCAAATCGACCTCTACTTACATATCTCGTTAAACCAACCGAAGACTAGACTTAATTACTTTTACTAATAGAGGAATTTTAGTGTTGTTAGCAAATTGCTATTCTCTGTAATCACACTTTCTAATTAGATAGCCTAACTTTTTATCTATGTTATGCATTTTAGGTATTGTTCACAGACATTTTTGTTGAAGGTTAATTATTAGGAATATACTTTTTTTTTCTGCAAAAGTTAAAAATTTCTCTTTTAAGTCTCCAATATAATTGATTTCAATGCTAATAAAAATAATCATTACTATGATTTAAAAAAAACATAGTATCTAGCTCAACATCTATAAATATATATTGTACCTATCCAAAATATTTAATAAACCACCAATGTTAATCAAAAATAATAAAGTTTTTACTGCTAAAGTCAAATATAATCTAAGGAAATGGCTATTAGATACTGATAATCTATATTGATGCCATTCCGAAGTCCTTATTTTATTTATTGAAATTCACTTTCGAAGGAATTGGAAAATTCATAATAATATTTTAATACCTCATGTTAATGAAATTATTCATTTACTTGTTGATTACATAATTTGTTAATACTAAATCCATTTGTACATGTTTATTATATATGGCTTATAGTGCTATTTACATATATATATACTAATCCGTAATTTAAACAATTTATTGAATTGTTATTTTAGCATCAACATTATACATATAAGTACATAATATACACTATTTGAAAATGTAAAAATTTATTGAATAAAATGTTCTCATTATGTACCTGCTGACAAACTACATAAGTAGTTTAAAGGGTTTAAATGTTAATAAATAAATAAAAAAATAAAATAATCGCATTTCCAAATTCATCATACGATAATATTGCTACCACCAAACGAGGAGGTTTTCAATAGCGTATTGTCCTTTAATGGTAAAATTATTTTTTTCCTTTTTTAATAATAAAGAGTTTTTATAATTTTGACACCAAGATTATTTAGTCAAGCAACCAATCTCAACTAAGAAATAAATAAATAATAAAATCATTATACCAATGTATACATAATGACAAAACGTAAATTAACGTTATAAATGACATAACTTTGCTTGCACCAGTTTGAAATAAATGGACGGTTTAGCAATTCTACATCGCCGGTGAAGCAAAACCACAATAATTTATGAAAATAATATAATCCACACCCCGTTGCTCTAGTACAAAGTGGAGTTATTTCCCTTCACCCTAGAGTACCTTCAGTGCGGTTAGATGCAGAATACGAGTATCTGATAATAATAATGGCACGTCTATTAAAACGAGTATCACACAGCTTTTCCGTATCTCGGTAAAGTCCCTTTGAGGAGAATAGTGTACTTAGCTTTGCTCCATTGTCATTGCAGGGTTGACATAGGGCGTGTAAGAAGAATGAAAAAAGATATCATATTATCAACCTTCCAAAAAATGAAAGAAGATTGCTACAGGTCATTATGTTAACCTTTTTAACATTGGGACGTTTTGCGTCAGTACCTAGTCTTCTATTTCCTAGAAAAGCTTTGCGGTTTCTCGAGAGGTTACACCTAGCCAACCCACTTGTTCTTTGAACATTCAACGCTTACGAGCTTTTCAAAACAATCTGTTTTCTGTAAACTTAAACTTTGTTCTGTTAAATTTATCAGTAGAGTGACGTAGAAAGTTTAATTTATCGTTGCTGAAATTTAAAGTCAGAGTAAAACTTTATTTCGAAACTTATAATAAAATAGAAATCATAAATTGTTTGTTCAATGTCATCAGTTGGAATTTATATTCTTTAGAAAGAAAGCTTATTCTTAATAATGAAGTAATAAATGTAAATGAAATATATATGATAGCAATATATAAGCCCTCTCATACCTAATTTGAATCTAAAAATAATAAGTCCCAAGATTAGTTTCATAATACAACTTCCCATCGAATTCCGGTGCCTTGCTTCGAAACCCTAGATATAAATTTAAGTTCCCTACAATATAAAGAGCACCAACTTATTGTGTTGACGTGTTGTACAAAACTGACTGTTGTAATTTGTTAATTTTATCTGTCAATCGTGAGCCTGAAAAGTTTCGCGTCACGAGATACAACAACCTAACTGGATGTAAACTTGTTGTATAAGCTTCTAAAAATGTTCGCGGATCCCGCGAAGATCATTTATTTTGTGACAAAAGTGTTGTCGTAATATTTTGCATAACGCAGTTGTGTCTAGAAAGAAATATAATTTTTTTTTTCCATTATTATTTCAATTGATACGATTCTAAGTTATCCATTATATATTTTTTTTGTTAATAGTAATATAGCTGAATATTTTTTTATTGATAAAGTCTACAGTAGTCTCCATCTAAAATATTACTAATTTGAAATGATCTTCACAAAGGTAATCCAATTAGAGATTAACTTACTGAAAGACAAATTTGCTTCGTGCAGACAATTTATATTATTCTATCATTTTTATATTGAAAAAGGTAAAAAGCAACACTTATTCCGATCTTTCGACTGCAAGATAAATGCTCGTTATTTTTGATGAATGTTTTTTGGTTCCGGTATAAATTTCAATATTCACTCGCTGTCTGTCGAGATAACACTTTTTCGATGGTATGAAAGCATGTAGCGAATGTATAGGTTCAACATATTCGCATAATTTGTAAATCTAGCGTTTAATTCTCTTCACATAGTTGGTCTATGTATAAAGAAGCGAGACCAAATTGATACACACGTTTTTTTTAACTATAAATTATAGTTTGATTATATAGTTATATTTTGTTTTGAAGAAAAAAACGCCGTGAAAGAGAAAAGTGAAGAAAAAAAAACATTTTTAATGAATGTAGGGATTCTTGTAGTGTTAGCAAGATACGAAAAACTGTAATTGGAAAGAATACATTTACCCGGAGACCAAACAGTCGAGGAGAAATGTGTAAATACGGCGGAGCTTAATGGAGGTCGATATCATCCAAATATCCGCTAGATAACGAGATTAGAGTTAGTTGGAGACACGTGGCAACGCTAAGTACTGGTATGTAGGTACTAATGAGATAGTCGTATTATGCAGGGGAGGCCATCGTACAGAAGTGAATGTTGATAATTGTGACGAGTTTCTTTATTCAGAAAATTCAAATATCAGAATAAAGAAACTCTAAACTTAGTTTGGGATACATCCTTAACAGCAAAAACCAAATGTTTTTTTTTTTAAATTTATTACTTCACAAGAGTCCCAGCTGCTCCTGTCTAGAGCCAGTGAGACTACGGCATCCCCAATTGGGGTATGTTGTGAGGCTGAAGGTAGTGGGGAGGGGAAGAGGAGATGGGGAAGATGAAGGTGGGGAAACACGGCTAAAGTGATTTCAAGCAACGTTTCAATTCTGATTGATGTTCTACACCAGGGCGATACCAAGAGTATATTCCACTCTGGAACGTGCCGCAAATGTGCTATATATTATTTTTAATTAATTTTTTATGAAATAACACAAATCAATCAAATAAATTTTATTTTCCCACGCCGGCATTCGATCCCGCGATCTTCGGATTGCGAGTCAAGAGCCTTACCCTTCGAACATGGAGGCCGTCAGTAAATGTAGGGTGAAATTCAACCGCTTGTACCTATAGGATAAAAAATTTCAATAAGAATTAATTTAAAATAAGTGTGGAATGTATCTAATTAATTGCTAGCGTCGTACGTTTTCAAAAACCTTTAATAAAAAATAAAAAACAGAATGGATTACTAATCTCAATGTTTTGAACTGTTTGACGTTTGTTTTTGTTGCACTGAAGATATACATTTGTATGTATAGTACTTACCTGCCTATTTATTTTACCGTCTCAAAATATAACTTTCTTTCCAGATACTTAGACATAATTTAATTAAGGGTCGTTTCAAAATGACTAACGAAGTTAACATAATTGCTTTCAGTGTAGACATCCGTAGCGTACTTTAATACCGCGTCGGCATAGACTCTTACCGGGTACCGACTGTTCCTGCCTTATACTCCAAGCACTCTTCGCCAATTCACCTATTCAGCGGGTCTTCCACAGAGAAGAGAAAACCACTTAAGTCGGCGTCATTCCATTGGAACACTGTGGCATAATGGCTCCACAAGCCTTCGCGTAAATACGCTCATATCACTGCCGCCTCAAAAGACTCCCATTCAACTAAACGTAATATTATTTTACTGAACGGTCTAAAGAAGATGAAGGATTAGTGAACAGGTGCCTTTAACCCCTTTTTATTAGAGGCTTTCAATTCGTGTTGTGAATGGTTTCTTGATAAATAATTACGTATATTTTCTTTATAACATAATACTGTGTTTTTTATTTATAATAAATGTCCTATAATCGTGAAAGAGTGTGTAGGAGAAGGTCAATATCTTCTCTATTAAGGTACTGAAACACATCCTCGTAAGTGAGTATTCTTATTGCATAGCTCAAAGCACGTGCTCTTTATAAGATTGAAAAGAAAAACATTTTCGCCTTATAAGATTGCTCTTTATAAGGCGAAAATGGAAGATTTTGTATGCTTGTGTGTTTATGGTCGGGGGCGTGGATTTGATTTTCATACAAATCTACAATTTTATTTTGGTTTTTGATGAAATTTTGCACACTGAACCTTAAAAACAAGAGAAAGTTTACAATGTCCCCCGTGCCCCTTTTCCACCAATTAAAGCAGTGTTTTGATACTTTTTGAGGAAATTTTGCGCATTTGACGAGGAAAATTATTGTCAAATTCTGATTTCGAACAACTCTGCATAAAACCCGTGCAACTCCGTGGTATTTCATACTTAATAATTTAACTCAGAAAAGAAACGATTTTAACTACCAACCAACACATTCATGATAACCTCTATATTATAGATCTATCACTTACAGAGACATCCGATAAGCAAAATCGGCACAAAACTTTAAAATAGATTACCACTCTCCTACGAAAACCAAAGAAATATCAAAATATCCAAATATTGAATCTGGGACACAGGGAGACATGAAATTGAAAAAATAAATTAACCGATAAATAAAATTAAATGTCCAAAATAACCCAAAAAGACTTCCATCTTTGTAAAATTATCTTAAGAATTCTAACTGAAGTAAAAGCATTATTGTATACCGTAAAAAAAATTTACATTCAAATAATAATAAAACACATTGTGTGATTTATTGAGTGGTTGAAGGTATCCCTATGACTTCTTCAGCTTGTACCGCAGTGGGAGGGATGGATTCATAGGCCCGTCACTCCTGGATACACTGATCCCCAGATTCCTACCCACCCCTAATACCCTTTTTCTTCCCAGTACTTCAACTCATTTCTCTCCTAAAAATACCCTCCGCACAGCATCCCCAAAGATGATTTAGGCCTTGAGGAGAATTATTTTTCTCAGGGCCTCCTGTGTGGAACTAAAGTAAAAAAAAAAAAAAAACATTTCCCCAGTGTTCAGTTCTGTTCAGGAACACCAAATGAGACACCTTTCAAGATTTAATACAATGTTCAACATCGGCAAGGCATAAACACGTCGGTTCTATAGACAGGAAGATAAAACAATGTGGAAAACAGACACTAATGCTCTTTGAAATAGCAGAGGTCTCGTAACACTCTTGGCTGAAAATGGAGAAATACCCCTCCCCTCCTAGCTGCAAGGAGTGAAATCTGAGCAATAGCTGGAGGAAATTACTTGGAAACAGACCGAGGTACACCGCGGTAGTAAAAGTTCTTCCTCACGTTCTATATTCTTATGAAACTTTAATTAATCTCGGCATCACGCAATCTTTATACGACTTTTTATAAATTTAATGTTGTAAACCAAATTTATTTTTTTTTATTTTTTATAACACTAAGCCACCCTCAGGAAAACAATATTTCTCCTAACCCATGTCATCTTTGGGGATGCATCTGGAGGGTATTTTTAAGGAAAGAAAATAATGGAAGTTCCGGGAATGAAAAATGTACGAGGGGTGGGTTACGGGCGTAGCCGGGGGGGGGGGGGTTTAAGGGGTTCAAACCCCCCGCCGAAAAGTTAAGATATCAACATCAATAATATTAAAATAAGGAGAGGCGAGCGGCATAACTTATTTTAATACTATTTATTAGACTAATAATGTATTTTAACTCCAATCTAGCCACAATAAAGCAACATCGCAGCAAGCTGTCCAAATGCTTAACACACTTCGATCTTCGAATTTTGTTATGTGCCTAGTGATTCTTTAAAAAGTCATGAGCTATACATTGTCGCTATCAAAACAACTGCAAGCAGTTAACACCGACCGCGTAACAGCATTCAGCCACGTGGATGATGTTATTAATGCTTTGCAACTTTTGAGAAATAAAGTTGACGAAGAGTACCTTCAATCTGTATGGGCATTATCTGGTGTGTTACCTTCAAATTTTGCGGCCAGTTCTGAAATTGAAGACGCAATTTTTATGTATTCGTACATCTGTCGTCGAAGCAGAACTTGAAGTGTGGAAAGCAGCTATGACTATCACCTCCCGTACTTCAAAATCTGCTTTGGAGTGCTTAGATAAGTGCGATCAAAAATTATATCCAATTATTTACAAATATTGGCTACCATACCTGTTTCCACTGATACACCAGAAATGACTTTTTGAAGCCTACGGAGACTTAAAAACTACTTGCGGAACAGAACGAGTAAAAAAAGACTGAACGGCTTGGCTCTCATGAATATTCACTATGTGATAAAAATTGATGAAGTGGTGGATATATTTAAAAAGAAAAACAGAAGATTAATTCTGTAGTGTTTTTCACATATTTCATATAATATAAAGGGTATTGCATTTTTTTATGTTTTTTTTTTTACTTTGAGGAGGCCCTGAGGAAAAAAAGTTATCTCAGGGCCTATGTCATCTAAGATGCTGTGTGGAGGGTCTTTTTGAGGAGAGGAAGGAATGAGCATTGGTCTTGAAGAGACCTATGTTGTTGGAAGGAGGAAACACAGAGGCCGGCAAATCATTCCACAGCCGAGCTGTTGAACACAAGAACGAGTCGAAGAAGCGACCCGTTCTCATGTGACAAATGTCAACCGTGTACATATGTTGGGCACGCGTTTGGCGTGTTCCCCACCATGCAGCGGTGCCGAAGGGATCAATGGCGCTTGTTCCTCGGAGCATCTTCCATTGTAATACCGGTAGAACAAGGATAGCATTCTCACCCGACGCCTGTGCTCTAAAGATTGCAATCCGTCTGTTAAGATGGGAGAATCTATCAAACGGACGGTCCGTTTTTGCACAGAGTCGAGGGTATTTTTCTCCTCGAGCTATTGAGCTCCAGACCAGAGGTGGCTGCCAAATTCAACAATGGGGCACACTTGTGCTTTGTACAGGGCTAGCAGTTGTGTACTATTAAAGTATCTGCGGGTCCTGTACAGTACGCCCATGCACGCACTTTCAGTAGTTTTATTGAACCCCCCCCCGATACTAAAACCTGGCTACGCCCGTGGGTGGGTAGGAAACTAGAGGTTAGTGAGTCCAGGAGTGACAGACGTATGATTTCATCCTTCCCGCTGTGGCGCAATAAGATAAGTCGAGAGGGTCCGGTTGGATAAGCCTACACAAGTGACAACTCAGAATGAAATCAACTCAGAACCTCCTTTAAAAAGTGATTAAAAGTTATCTGAAATATATATTAAAAAATGGTTAAATGGGTTAGGTAAGGTTATGGGCTATTTGATAAAAAAACATCATAACTTTTTGACTTTTCAAAGATAACCCATATTTTAGCAATATGGGTATTATTTAGATATTTTATCCATAGGGTTTGACAGTTTACAGGCCTTGCCACGTCTGTAAACTGGATGCGTGTGTTGTGGAGGTTTTCAATAATAACTCTTGATTAACGCGAATCAAATATATTTATATTGAAAGTTTGTATTACAATAAGTTAGCACAGATTTAATAATTATCTCTAATAAAATTAAATACTGTTTTGTTTAAAACCCCGAGTTTTATTAATTTTTTGAACCGACCGGTTTCGCTTTACTCAAGCATCATCAGGGTACAAATTAATACTAAACAATAAGTCATAATGTGTGCTTATATACAACAAAATATAGAGGGAGACAAAATATAGAGAAAGACAACATGATAACATGATTTTCTTCCTGAGGAGATGTCCCTATTGGCAAAGGGATTAAAATATAACCTTAAATACTCTAATAATTTTAATGCTGCAATAGAAGAGGTCGCGGTGGATATAGACACAGCTCTATGTAATAAACCAAAAAAATTCTATTACAAAAGTGCTGAAACTTTACAAAAAATAATACCTAAATTTAAACCTAACCCAAATCCTGAGTTGACAATAATGAAGAATATTCGTGCCAAGCTAGCAGATGAAGATTTGATCCTCACAAAAGCGGAAAAGGGGAATACAGTCATCGTAATTCCTCGAAGTGATTATAATATTAAAGTGGCGGACTTCATTGACAGCGACAATTTCGTAATACTTGCGAAAGACCCAACCAATAAGTTCCAAAAAAATGTGAAACAAACCCTTCAAACATGTAAAACTAAAATATTTCAAGTTGAATCATATCACAAAGTTAAATTTTTAACTAAAAATCCCAAAACTCCTAAATTATATGGGTTCCTTAAAATTGTGATAAGCCCCCCCCCCCCCCTATGAAGTAAAACCTAACTTTTGATTTCCAAATGCTGCTACAGTGCTACAGCTACAGGCGCAACCCCGTCCGGCCTTTAAAACTCGTAGCTCGCCCGTTCTCGCGACTCTCCCCTGCATTCCTTTTGCAGCGTCTTTTCAACCCCATCACGTAATACTTTTATGCAAACGTGACGAGATGCTCTCAATTAATCAATTGTAATTAACCCCACAACGTTGTGTACTTTTTTGTTTTAGTGGTTTGGTATAGTTAATCCAATTTAATTAATAATTTATTTGTGGTAAACCCTTGTTCTTTTAGGTATGGCGTGTTACAATTTGCAAGGCTTCGAATAACAATGACTGAGTCTGACTAGCTTGAAAAATAACTAATTATCTATCTATATTCATCCAGCTTCCTCCCCTAGCACCTGTTATACGCCTACGCTCATCGACGACTATTTTTTATTGAAGTAATCTGCATTTTCCCTCCTAGCATCTAATATATAAATTTACATTCAAACGGCGAATTGAGAATATCCTACCTTTCGATGCGATGTCGCGTACCCTCTGCGGCTCTATAAAATGCTATCATGAAAATAATTTGACATTTATGTATATTCTAACAAAAGATTTACACTCAAGCAGTACGGAGTGCAATAATTCTACACTCACAGTTCTAGATGCAGTTTGTTAGTTAGCTAGCTTGTTTTATTTTGTTAATTTGATTCTACGGGTAGGTATTTTGGATTAACATGAGACAGAACATGTGCTGTTTAAATAATTGGACTCCTCCATAGCCCAACTGATAAGGTGATGGTCATAGACCGCCAAATCAGCTTCCAATTCCAACGCCTCCAGAGAATGTTAAGGTCGCAAGCGACGAATGAAAATCGACATGTTTTGCCTCCTGTCAGGAGAGGGTTTGATGTGTGTTTCGGGATCATAGGGTGGTAATGGGAATAATATCGACCAATACGCAGCCAAATTATAACTATGTTGATGATGATGATGAAAGGTCATCTCATACCGTTTGATATGAGGGTCTGCTCCGATTAATGGCGTGATAGCCGATGTCAGGAACTGTTCAGGAAATGTGTGGGTGGCACGAGGTTTTAGATCGTGACATCCTACTCTGGATTGGTGATGATGATGATGATTTTGAAGTTCTTCAGCATGCCGATGACTTGAGTTCCATTTACTCCTAAAGCACCGGCATAAACATTAAACCGAAGTTGATTAGACAATCGGCAATGTCAGGAGATCGGTGGGGCCGCTCTCTCCTCTGATCTGGCGATGTATGAATTTAATTAAGGAAGATTTTGATGTCACCGATCCTCGCCTTGGCAGTCACTCATGTCCTCAATAGTCCCGTTCTCCGTCCAGCACGCCGCCTCGAACCAGTAGAAATAATGATTACGTTTTTCCTAGGCACGCTACAGAAACATGCGCCAGCCTGCAATCGCGATGGTCATCGGTATTTGATTTGAATGAAAAATACGTCTTCTCGCATAACATACACAAGCGTAACTTGGGACCTTCCCCTATATGTGTCACGGGCATATGCTCTACGATAGGCGTACCCCAAGCTCAAACTCAAAAATTAGCTCAAAGAAGGAATGTCAAGCTCGGTTTCCAGGGTGCCGGGTCCGAGAATGAAAGGCACCAGGTCGTGAATCTGGCTTCCCTCCCTTCTATTTCCCCCGCTGCGCTTTCGTCCAGAGTACATTCCCACCCTGATGCTGGATGATCCCTATTCCTAGTGTGAGGGAGTTAAGAAAACTTATCTGGATTCCAACAAAGAAACGTCGAACCAGTAGAAATATTGATTACGTTTTATCTAGGCACGTTACAGAAACATGCGCCAGCCTGCAATCGCGATGGTCATCGGTATTTGATTTGAATGAAAAATACGTCCTCTCGCATAACATACACAAGCGTAACTTGGGACCTTCCCCTATATGTGTCACGGGCATATGCTCTACGATAGGCGTACCCCAAGCTCAAACTCAAATATCAGCTCAAAGAAGGAAGGTCAAGCTCGGCGTCCAGGGTGCTGGGTCCAAGAATGAAAGGCACCAGGTCGTGAATCTGGCTTCCCTCCCTTCTATTTCCCCGGTTGCGCTTTCGTCCAGAGTACATTCCCACCCTGATGCTGGATGATCCCTATTCCTAGTGTGAGGGAGTTAAGAGAACTTTTGCTACTTATGTAGGTGGATATAACGCATTACGCTTAAAATATGAATACCTACTGACGGCTTCATTCAACCGACAATGTGAAAGTTTTTGCTAAATCGAATATCGAATATACCTAAATCGTAAACCAAAAGGTAGTTAAGAAAACTTATCCGGATTCCAACAAAAAACCGCCGATCGGCTGCCAAACGATTCCATATGTCATGTTCCCTTCGCTCCGCCGACAAGGCAGACCCCACACGAGCGTAACCTAAAAGGTAGTGAAGCCCACGCAAATTTCGTCACTTCGTTTCCCCCATGACGAAGGTAGTCCGGCCAGATCGTAATCTTCGTCCTGCATCAAATTGACCTCCCGCGACGACAACTTTTATCCGCTGGTACCTCGGAGCGGCGGTAGAGGGAGGGGGAAATGGGTGCACGTCCTTTGTTCTCCTGAAGTCCCCCAATGCCTTAGTGACGTACTTACGTCGACATCATGAAATGGCTCCGGCCACGCTTCCAATCCAGTCTAGAGCGGGTACGAGATCCACGTTACCGAGATGTGATCACAAGGGATTCCAATTTGCTCGGACCAGACACGACCCTCGCTTACTTCGCCTCCACATTAGAAAAATAGTGTAAGCCCACCTGCATTTCGATCACATCGCCCCCCGATAAAGTCGCGTGAGATACTTCCTCATGGTGGAATAGGAAAGCTGGACCTGTAAATCCATTCGACAACCGCCGTCCATTCTCGAGTCGTAACCCGCTCAATTAAGTTTGAAGAAAAAGAGTTTGTTAATTAAGTAGGTGGATATAGCGCATTACGCTAAAATGTGAATACCTACCGACGGCTTCATTCAACCGACAATATGAAAGTTTTTTGCTAAATCGAATATCGAAAGAAATATACCTGAACGTGAACCAAAGGTGATAATATGATAAGATATCGAACCAAGTTTATGCAAAGTCCTATGTAATAGACTTGTTGTGATACCTAAAATTTGGAATAAGATATGGGAAATTTTTTGGAGTGGGAATTTAATTATGTCAGATTTTGTTAGTAATCAAAGGTGCCCATGCTATGCACCATTATATAAACCGTTAAATCACCTAATGCTTTTTTTTCCAAAACCCTTTCCTGAATATAGTCCCCTAGCTACGTTTAAAATATTAATGCGAGACTCGAAAATAATAATTATCACCTCAAAGGCGCTTTACACTTTAATTTATACCTACATTCTATACCTATGTATTTTGGTACCCGTTATGTATTGGAGAATACCCAGTAACCTAGTTTTCTAGATCACCAACAAAGCACTTTTAAAGGATTTTATTATTGTTTTGTGGTTTCAAAATCCCGTCTTTTAAATGAAGTCTCTCGTCTAAGATTTATTGCCCGAAAGCGCACTTTGTGTTTCAAATGCTATTTAGTTAACTAAATTATTATTTTACAACGGTCTTGTCTCAAGAATAACTTCACCCAACAAAGGTACTTGCTAGCCGGTCAACCCGGAAACGTGCAAAGCTCCGCTCGACAAAAAAAAGGTCCTAGATTCCTAAGGCTTGTATATAAACCCTAATTGACTCTTTCCTGCAAGGCCCGTACTAAATATGTTAATAATTTTATACAAACTTACCAAATTCGCCATGTTGCACAAAATAATTTCACAAATCAATTCACTACAATAATATTTAATTCAACCAAGCACTTCTAAAACACAACCCGTCATGCAGTTATTTATTCCAAGATGCAGCTAGGTTCTTTCCCCGACTCTCCACCAACACTTCTCTACCCCGACTGTCTTGTTCCAACCCCCTGCCCCCTGACTCCCACCCATCTACTTGTGTGGTTTCAATAATATGTTAGCCACTTCTTCAAATCTTAAGTGATAAACACATCTCCCAATATGCATATTTCAACGTTTAATAGTGTTCTGTCACATTAGGTCCCAAATTTCCAGAATTCAGTGCAACTTTCATGTTTGTTATTTTTTTGTGCGTAACCTTACATAACAAAATACAAACTAATTTTGTCTGCGCCGGAGTCATAAATTATCCCAATAACGCTTAAAAGAAGAGCTCAGTGGCGTACTTCAATCTAATACTCTTTCTCAATACTTGCGTTGACTCTATTGGTTATATAATAACATTATATAAGCATTGTCTGTACACGTTTTCGTTCTTTCTGCGTGCGTCACTATTTAACGAATTCTGCAATCTTATTTTGACAAATATGTTAAATATTTTAACCCCTAATCGGCGCGTCGCTCTAGTATATTTAAATGCACCAACGATCAATCTTTATTGCCTAATTTTTCAATTCCCCACTGCCATAGAAAATTCACCAGATAATTGTTTCGCAAATCAATCTGCTCGCTTTAAGATCAATCACCACTCGGGCAAACATTCATCGGCCGCCCCTGACTTGATAATGATATATCCATTAGGATTCCTCCTCCAACCAAAGTATTTTGGCACACGTGTTTTTCCTAGTAATGGCCCGGTTTCATAAATCACCCTTAAGAGTTGGAACAGAGAATCGTATTCTGAAACCATACCCTGTTACAAAATTAAATATATTTCTAAATCGATCTCTCAATTTTAAAAGAATTATTTCGTAGGCCTAAAGGCGAGATCATCACAAAATACACAAGAATAATTACCCCATCAGATCAGTGGTTTCATGTTGTAATGCCCAATTGTTGTAATTTCAATAAATTGAAACTTTAAAATATCATCCGTTATTACTAATATGTTTTAAAATACCAATGTTTTTTTACCGAAACGTACCCTTAAAAACTCTTTTTCATTAGTAGAAGAATTGAAAGATATGATTCTCCCTAATAATTCTAAACTAATTTCTTTTGACGTTGTTAATTTGTTTCCTAATGTTCCCATAGAAGAGAGTAAATGTTTGATTTCTGATTTGCTAAATAGTTTGGATCTCTCTACAGATTTTATAAAAGATTTAACTTCCTTGTTTAATATTTGCCTGAATCAAAATTATTTTCAATTTACTAATGTTATATATCAGCAACGTGACGGCCTGGCTATGGGCAGCCCTGCCAGTCCTCTGATTGCTGATATATTCATGGATAGCTTAGAGAATAAAATTTTATCTAGTACCTCACCTCTTATTAAAAATCTTTTGTTATGGAAAAGATATGTTGATGATGTGTTTTGTATATGGACAGGGACTAAGCGTCAACTGAATTCCTTCCAAAATCTTATAAACTCTTTTCATAATCAGATTAAATTCACATTAGAGATAGGCAATAATTCAACCTTAATTTTTTAGACCTTACCTTATAGCGGTAAATAATGGCTATGAACCATATTTTATAGATTTAATCTTAAATAAAAAACTAAAACAAATAGCCATTAATCAATTCTTATTTGCTGGGCCTTGTCCTCAAATCAATGATAATAATATTAATTATCAATCGCGGCGAATTTTATTCATTAATAATTTTTCTACCTTAAGTGTAAAAAACCTTCCTTCTGAAGTCAGACCTGCCTTTTATACCAATAACATTCTAGGTAAATTTCTAATTAATTCTAAAGATAAGGACGACACATTAAGTCATTTGGGAATAAATAAATTAAATTGTAATAATTGTTCGGCTTTTTATATCGGTAAGACAACACGTAATGTTAATATTAGGAAAAAGGAGCATTTTCTTTGCCTCAATAATAACGGTTTTTCATAATTCGTCAACCATTTGATCGATAAAGGTCATACGTTTTGTCATAGCACCGGTGCTAAAATCTTACATAAAAACGGGCATGGTAACAGACTTAACAATTTAGAGGCACTACAAATTAAAAAAGCTGTAAAAACCGAAAGTATTATACTTAATAATCAATTAGACATATCAAGTAGTCCAACATTAGGTCTGTTTCCAATAAACCCTTAATAAAAAATTCCCAGTGCTCCTTACCACCATACCAGTTGATGCTTTGTTTCTCCAAATTTAGTATTGTAACCCATTAGTCACATAATTATAGTTCGGTTTTTTCCATTACTTCTGCACTTAGGTTAATGTATTTTATGACCGTCGATGTGTTTGTTATATTTGTATCATATTGTCTCCCTCTATATTTTGTTTTATATAAGCACACATTATGACTTATTGTTTAGTATTAATTTGTACCCTGATGATGCTTGAGTAAAGCGAAACCGGTCGGTTCAAAAAATTAATAAAACTCGTGGTTTTAAACAAAACAGTATTTTATTTTACTAAATATGTCAAACCACAAAGTGATTACTTTCTACAGTAATAATATATCTAGCTTATAGGAAAAGCAGGTGGATGGAACGAACGTTGAAACTGGAATAAATTTGCATTATCGGCCGGAGAGCGGTGCCCGGTGACACCAGTGTGACACAAACGAATTTGAATCATATTTTTATGGTTGTTCGTTGCTTGGCTACAAGGTGATGAGTTGAATTGATTCTGAAATGGCATGGAACCGTCTGCACAATAGGTGGGAAAAAAGAATTCGATGCCAAGACCTAGACAAACCTCAGCCCATGAACCCGGGTACCCCTGCTAAACCAAAGACAGCGAATATGCAGGGATGTTGGTAATCCAATAAATGGTTCTCGGGGCGGCGGTACCGATACTCGCCTCCCAAACTGATATTTTATTATATTCATTTGTTCTCTCTTTATGTTCAATCTGCTTAGAACTGAATCTAAATATCATTCTTAAACCAAAGATAAGGCAATATATATTATAATAAAATAGATATTATTTTATAATACTAAATGATGTTCAATGAGGCGGAGGTAGCGCCATCTGTCATTCAACCACATAAATAATTTCGTTCTGTTTGAAATACGAACGACGCGCGCCGGTTAAATACTAATACCTACTAAAAATACTAAAATCGCATTTAAAAAATGGTAGGAGGGTGAAATTTTGGGGTTATAGGTATTTTTTGATGACAAATAAAAACAAAAAAAAAATCAAAAAAAAATCTGAATAGGGACACACTAACCACCTAGCTAGAGGTATGAAATATAATTTTCAACCTTTTCTCATATCTACCAAATACACGTAAAAAATTTCATAAAAAACGGTTGAATCGTTGGGAGGAGTGCGACCACAAATACCGTGATACGAGATTTATATATGTATATATATACATATACAGATTTACATTTCTGTAACTTAAAATATCCACGTTGCTGGCAGTAGAAAAGAGCTATAAAACACATTTAACCTCGAATCAGACCCGACATTAAAATAATACTTTTGATACAGATTTCAATGGTAGATCATTAGCCAATAATAATTGCTGCGTATAATACCACGAAAATTAAATTCACTTAGCAAAAGGCAAACACACCTCTAATTACTTCTCCAGAATTTGATTGCTCTTCTCTGGCGAATTTAACACAAATTTGCAGAGTAAATTCGGAAAATTAAAGCAACCGCGTTGTCTTTCATCTCCACAGTTATTGTAGGACATTAGTATGCTAAACAAAAAATATTTATGTCCTGAAATGTTAATAGTAAGGGGAGACTGAAATGTTTTGGGAATGTTTTCAGAATATTTCTAATTTTCAAACCTTTAATTCGACTTTTTTATGAATTTAACCACAATAATTGTAATTTATTTCACTTTTTATTAATGGCAGAAATTATACTGAGATGGTTTAACTTTATTTCGGGCACCTTCAGATTATTTTATTTTGAACTAAATCTGTGGTATAATATACGAGGGGTGTTCAGAAAGTCAGTGTACTGTGACCATAACTGGCTGTGTTTTTTTTTGTTTTTTGAGGGCTAGCAGCACTGAGTGATAGAAGGGAATATCCTGACTAGAGCGAGCATCGCAGGAACATGGTAGTACATACACTCACATTGTAACGTCCGAAAGTTGTCGATTAAAAAATCCCGCCAAGCGCTGGGATCCGCTTCTCACTCACGGAAAGAATAAAACATACATTTTCTGAGCGCTATTGTGACTGGAGATTATAGTGGGTGACTAATTACACGCCTGGGAAAAAAAGACAGTAGTCAAAGTGGCGTCACACCAATTCCCCATCTGCCAAAAAATTCAAAACCACAATTTCGAGCGAAAAATCATGACGTCAATGTTTTGGGACCGAAAAGGCAGATTTTGGTCAAATTTCTACCTCAGGTGATTATTACCTATACAAAGATATTTTGATACCCTAAAAATACTCAAAAGGAGCATTCAAAGCAAAAGGAGGAGAATGCTGACGAGAGTAGTGTGCTTTTTTCACGAAAACATTCGTCCTCACACAGTCTTAACCACCAAAACGCTCTTGGACTTATTTGGTTGTTATTCCCCTTACTTGGCTTCTTCAGATCATCATCTTTTCACCTCCCTGAAGACACACATAAGGATGGAATTATATTTTCAACTGACGATCAAGTGCAGAAAGTGGTTCTCAATTGGGCGAAGGAGCTGGCGGGAGAGTTCTTAGAGGAGGGCATACAGAAGCTTGTGCCATGGCTCACCACACGCATTGACGGTATCGCGATTTTGTGGAAATAAATTTTGTTACAACATTTGTATCAACAATATCCTGTAATTTTGCTGTGTTAAGGGTTTTTTTAAGGAAAGGAAGAAGATGAAGTTTTGGGTAGGAAATAGGGATGAGGGGTGGGTAGGAATCTGGATAGAGACACATCGCCAAGACCTTGACAAACCTTACCCCATGGACCCAGGCACCCCTGCTAAGTCACAAAACGTAGCAAACCACTTGGGGTGACCTATGGCAGAAGTGTTGGTTATCCTCTAAATGGTTCCTAGGGCGGTGGTATCCACACCCGCCTCCTAAAATGCAATTTGACTTATTGATCATTGATGTATTATTATTTTTTATATTTTCTCCCATTTGATGCATTTTGTAAATATTACATTATTTAATCTACAATTAGCAAGATTTGAAAATTATACAAAAACTTTTCATTTCCACCAGAAATTCTTTAAACTTCAAAACAATCATTAATAATGATTCTGGGCAATGTGGATAGAGCAATAAATAATATTTTATTCCTTACGTATGTGTAAATAATTCCATATCATAACTGTTGACCAAAATAAATTCCTGAAAGTTTGTGAGAACACCAGATAATGACTGTGCAGCGCTGTTCTGTAAAGTTTGAGCGTGCAAAATAATTTGTGATTTTTTTCCTATTTTGCAGATACGGGTTTATCAGAGAAGTTCACCAAAAATACAAGGTAATATTTTATTTTTAACCATTCAAACCTGTACATGGCGTTTCTCCTATCAAAACTAACTTGGAACTGTTAATTTAAATAAAAAAAATACCACAAATTTATTCAAAGTAACCACGTTGAATTAGTTTAGAGTTTAGATAAATACTTTCTCACATTTTCTTCGTCTGTTTTCAAATGTCTTTATGAAAGAATTTTAGAATAGGTACCCATTGAAAAGGCTCAATTATTCGTGAAAAAATGTGGGAATAAACAGAGCTATATAATGAATAGATTAAATACATAAATGGGAACCATACATTTCATTCCACTTATCTAAAAATATATTAAACTAAAAGGAAAACACCTCAAACCACCACAAAACTAAACTCTTACGATTTTCGAATAACATTTTAGAATTCATAGCACGTGGTTTTTCTGGTCATGTATATCTTTGCTATGAACAAAAAAGATTTGAGGATCAGTTTTTGTACCAATAAATTACTGATACTCCTAAAATACGGGTTTTCAATTCGATTTTTTGTTTGATCGAAGACAACAATGTTGGCAAAACAATTGTCATGAATGTCCTCTAAAATGTGTTAAAATGTTTAAGAGGCCGGTATTCGGATTTCTACCGATTTCTTCCAAACCTCCCCTAAACATTTGAAGTTTTTAAGCTCTTAAAAAATATATGTTATTCTTGAAGATAATATCTAGACATTAGTCGCGCCCAAACGCAATTTACATACATTAAATTTCCTCCATAGAAAAAAATCGCAAGTATGCTCCAAAAATTATTATAAACACGTTTGTTTCCGTTATTTTACAAGTTATATGTACGAAAAAAATTAAAGCGTTTCTTTAAATGCTGTTTAAGACAATTATCGCAAGATTTTTGCTCTATTTTAAATGAGTCGTGTTTTATTAAAGATTTTCATGATTTTTGCATCAATTTTATCGTTGTAAATGTTAGCGCGCTCTTCGAACATTTGTAATTTCATATCTTTTTTTTTTTTTTTTTTTAATGTTCTTTATTCAGTAAAGTTTATACAATATTACAGAAAATGGGTAATTTTTTGGCCATCACACTAGGCACATGCCCGTGTTGTAGTGGCCAATTTTATGTTAAGTATAAAATAAGTTGAATGAAAAACAGAATAATATAAAAATAAAATAAAATAATTTATATATCTAAAACAAGTATGAAGTATAAAGAAATTAAAAATAATACAAAATATCTACATACGTTTAAGATATATGAATATAAAAATAAGTTTGGAAAACAGAAAAATTAAAATAATATAAAAAGTATATGAAAGAAGATACGTATTATTGAATTAAAAATAATACAAGGAGCATGTATCAAAAAAAAATACAAGTACATTTGTGTAATTAAAAAAACAATAAAAATATAATAAAAATACAAGTACATTAAGTACAAGTGTATTTGTAAAAAAATAGAAATATAATATAAAATCAAAGAAAGTACTATTTGGTAAGAAAGTATGGATAAGTTATATCTTGATGAGTGATTTGCATGTGCGTGTTATGGTAACATAGGTATATAGATATATATCAGCAATTTTTGTGTAAATCCTCGTTTGAGCTAAGGCTAAAAATATGTACTCAAATATGGAATTATTGTCACAATATTTTTCGTAATAAATACTTGAGTATAAGAAACATGTCAGTGGTGTTAAACATTTTTTAATGATGAATATGAAAGAGGAATATATTGTTCTGTAATATACAAGTTATTTTAATTATTTACTGGTCTCTCCGTCTTCTTCTTTTTGGGGCCGGGAACGGAGCCTTAAGGTGTTTTTGGAGGATGAATTTCATAAATTAATGAAGCTACGTTACTTTGTTTTATTTTTACGAGAAGTACTTTGCAAGTAAATAATAAAAGATCTCAACTTTCTAAAAGAAAAACATCCTTGAAACAGTATTTACACACAAACGATCCACGAAAAGTAAATAATCAAAAATCTTCACTTGTAAGTTTTCTCAATTATGCAAAACTTCCTTGTACAAGTGATTTGCTCTGTATCTACGTAATATTTCACTCAGACAAACAAACTACGTACCTAATATTTCAATCAAAATTCAGGCCTGGATCCAATTTATAGTATACATAAAGTGGAGATATAGCATACCTAAACAATATAATATACGAAACCTATTTCAGTCCCAGCGTTGACAGGTCAGGTTAGGTCAGGCCCAACTAACTATCTCCCCTGACAGGTTATGCGTTTACATGACAGCTGGAACATTAATTTAATTTGGTCAGGATTATACTTGAATAACCTGGCAGTCCAATCACAAGGCTCGTCACGTAGGATCTAGTACCCGTGCTAGGCGGAATTGTGATTGAGGTCTGGCTACTTAAAATCGATAGGTTTCTCTAAAGCTGTTTTCATCGTATTTTACCCGAAGAGATACCTTATTTATACGAGAAATAACAAAATTGTAAATGAGGTCAGCGCAAGTTGTGGAAAGGGCAAACATGATTAAGTAGATGAAAATTCCGTTTAAAGTAGACCTTTTGCTAATAGTTTTTTCCCAAAAGATCGACCATCATAACACGGGAATGTGCCTAGTTTGGTGGTCGAAAAATCCCCAAATTATGTAACCATCAAAGCAAGGAAAAATTTATTTCTTCTTGAAAAAAGGGCATGAATGGATATTACTAGTACCTCAGTAGTCAAAATCGTTAATGTTTGTTACCTTCTATATCTCGGTGTATAATAGCAAAAGTTTGGAATTTTTTGCGTTGGTCTTATTTATATTGGCCTTGAAACGTACCTATCTAAAAAAATCAATCTGAAAAAGGCAATTTAAAAAAAGTGAATAAATCGCGTCTAGTGTTTATTTTTCGCTAAAAAAAACGAAAGAATCTGATAAAAAGTTCAAAATCGATGCATTTGGCGTAATTTCAACAAGGATTTAAAAATAATAGCTTAACATGTTTAGAAAACTAATTACATCAACGTTTCAGCAATATTCATGTACACGCCTTTTTATTATTTTATCGATATTTATTTTTAAGGTACTTAACCCTGTTGCGTTTCCTCCTCCTTTAGTCAACGTTTCGAAGAGCGTTACAGTGTACATCATCAGGCAAGATGTGTCTATAACGTTGTGAGTCTAAAGCTGTCCGAAACATTGGCTAAATAGAAGTGTCCATCAGGGCAGACGTGTCTAGAACGCTTTAATTAAGGGCGTAGCTATAGCATTTACCTATCTCTTTTCATACCACAACTTTTATTTACATCCCATTGATAATAGATGTATTTCTAGAAATGTAATCTACAAGTAGTTACTATTTGGTAGGGGTTTGAACCCCCTAAACCCCCCTATATATGCACACTTGGCTGTGAGTGTAACGCTATCCGTAACGTTGACTATAGAAGTACCGGCTAGTGGCTGAGTTGGCATCGCGCTTAGTTTCCACCCAGGCGTCGCATATTCGATTCCTCGGCTGGTTAAGTCCTCCATAACGACAGAGGCAACATTTTCTGTATACTGTGGTGGTAGTAGAAGATTTAAATATTTTGTCAGGTTAGTCGTAACCCGGGAATGTTTGTCTTTTTTTTTAAACTTTAACACTTTAATGGAGGAAGCGCAATATTACATAATACCCAAAAAGTAGATCATGATAATGCTTTAGGCCGTGAAAATTTCAAATCATATCCAAGCTTTTTTAGATTCATAAATACATATTATTAGATCTAATCGTTTTCTTTAATTTTTTCTAAATATTTCAAATTGAAAAACTAGGTAAAATTAGTCAGGTAAATGCAAAAGGATTGATAGTTTAAAGGCTGGCAATAATAATTGTGTTTCTTTGCTCCCTATCTATCCCCTCTCACAAAATATAATTGAGGTGTTCAATCCACAGCACAACGCAGAGCGACTCCTGAAGCTAATCGAGGGTGTGTACCGCTGGCTGCCACTGGGCACTGTGGTCAACAATAAGGTGCTCGTGGTACACGGGGGAATCTCCGACTCCACGGACCTGGACCTCATCCGCAGCCTGGACCGGGGAAAGGTAAGCTTCTTCAAATCATCTCATCATAACACTTGTACTGGACACTCACGCCATATTGACTGTATCCTTACATCATTTGTTGAAGTGTTCTGATTTGTCACAGAACCATCTAAAATTTTATATTTTTTAGTTTTTTTTTGCTTTAACTAATTATCGGTCTGAAGATCTGAATTCTATTAAGGATATTCCACTGATGATGTCGCAAAAATTTAATAATCGCAGTAATTTCTAGTCATAGTTCTACAAAATATGCTATCCTGTCTCATTTTTTTTTTATGTAGGCAATATTATCATATACAGGGTGTTAAAGGACGTACTTGACATACGAGTACTTTAATCATTGATTCCTGACAGTATTCATTTTCAAATCCAAACCCAAAAAAATACTTATACGTGTCGTCACTGGTCCCTTAGCTAGGTAACCAAATCAACCCTCAATAACTGCCCATTACCTACCTACAGATTTTTTGTTTTAAGTTTAAAAAAAAAAAAATTATAATTTCATTAACATTTTTTACTCCAGATAATGTCAGAAACCACTGGTTAAAGTAAGTCAAGTACGTCCCTAAATATTCTGTATAATATAAGTGAATATCCGAGTTACTGATGAAATACAAAACAGCGCATTGAAATTAATTGGGGAAATGTTTACAATGATGAATACAAGTGTATAATAATGCATAGCTACTCCAACTCTCAACTCCAGCAACTAGCGAAAAATTCGGTAGTGCTCCCGTAATATTCACCTAAAGGGGGTAGCTATGTATATGTATTAATTTACTGCTATGCTTTGTCAACGGTTTTTCATATTTTAAGGACGAACTCGAGACTCCAAAAACTTCAACTCGTAACTAAATTTTTCAATGCCTCAGCTCAGCACTTAGCAATCGCTATGGTTAATTTAGTATTTCTGAATACGTTATTTATTTTCATACTTTTCTCTTTTTCTCTTAGTCTCTTAGCTTTTTTTATCTTTAGCCAAACTTTCTCTATTACGTACCTACTATTTTTTTGTAGTGGATATCGCAACACCCACACAGTTTTTCTGAATTTAAAATCTTCAACTTTTTACTCTTCCAAAAACAGACAATGTTGGGTTCTTCTAAATAAGTTGAAGTCTGGGTCACGAGATAAAAGGGAAGTTCACTAGACGGAACGCACCCGCTACATAAAAAAACCAACAAGTTCAGTTTGTTAAACTCAATAAAATGGGTACGCAGCCAACAACCGATCCTTTCGAAACTTTTGCATCAAGGAAACAAAAAAAAACAGTATACTTTTCTTTAAAACAAAACAAATGTATTATATTGTGCATCATACTACACCCGCCAACGTTAACTGAAAAAAGCGTAGAGTGTGTTCTTACCCTTATTTCTTCAGAACCCTTATCTTTAAAACTGCACGTGTTTTTGGTTTTTTCTTTTGTGATACGTGATTGTACAAAGAACAGGAAATATTTATTCTTAATATTTTTTACCAAGAAGCTATATACGGTATTATTTTATCAATTTAAAGGATTACTCTTCCAACGGAAAGTAATGTTGTGAAAATAACTAAAGAAAGCATATCAAAATATATAAAAGTTCTCATTTTGGGAAGAGAGGTCGGAAACCCTGTCAAAATTAAAATATCCTATTTCATCACCTTCATCAGTACCTAAGTCAAAATTAAAATTCTAAAAAATACTGCGAAAGGTCAAATTTTTCAAATTGGTTAAATTCGATCTCCTCAGGAAAAGAGGAGTCTCGAATTATATCCAGGGTTGAATTTATTACTTTTTACCATTTTTACGAGTTTTTTTTTTAATTTCCTTTATCAAATAAAACGAAGCGCAAAAAAGAGTTAATGTTGCCAAAAAACAATGGATTCTCAATCTTTGTCATTCTTCTTTCTCTTCATTCTCAATTTATAATATCTTATTGACCGGCGCACAATTTTGCCAAAGTAATTGCTTATGACGAAAAATATTTATTATAGATACAACATTTAAGTAGTTCTTTGGATATTTTTATTGTTATTGTAATAAGAAATATAATAATATTAAAAAAATACTTTGAAAAAGTTCTTCGCCGTGTGATCATAATGACCGTGATAGATATTATGACTCGAGGAAACTTTGCTGAGAGAAGTTCGTCAGCTACCCTCTCTCTCATATTCAACCCCAGGCCCTAATAAAATATGTGTGTTTGAGGACACGTAAGGCATCGTGTAAGCCATAAAGTAGTACGAAACGAGACAACATGAAAACTTGAGGCAACGAAGGTATATAGCCTCCTTATTTTGGTACGTGTTGAAGGTACCTAAAAGCATTTTCTTATAGGTCAAATATCAAAAATTCTTACTATTTCCCAAAAATCAACCAAAATTCAAAGGTAGCGGGGAGAGAGTTAATAATAATTAATTTGATAAACCGTGCACTTTTATAGTTTTTTTATTAACTCCGCAAAGGAACCTCCTAGGAAAATAATTTCCTCGATCCTTAGTCAACCACGGGGGTGCTGTGAGAAGGATTTTACTTGGGAAAGGAATGAGATTTTCAATTTGGCTGAATATGGGTATGGGATAAACATTTATTGGATAATCAACACCTCTGCCATAGGTCACCCCAAGTAGTTCCCTAAGTTTAGGACCTGGCAGGGGTGCCCGGGTTCCGGGAGAATCTTTGATCTCCCCAGCCGTAATCTATTGTACTCTTTTCCTTCCCAGAACAGATTTTTTTAAATGTTAAAATAAGGTCTTTTCTCTGCTACTTATTTTTTTCTTCTTTTTACGTTACCTCCACAAAGGAGGCCCTGAGGTAAAAAAAATGCTCAGGTCCTCTGTCATCTTGGGGGATGCTGTGTGGAGGTTTTTTTTGGGGAAAATAAGAAGGAGAAGTTCTGGGATGACAAAAGTTATGAGGGTTGTTATTATATTGCAAAACCCCTGCTTGTAGCCCGGAATAAAGTATTACTATTATTAGCTTTATACCTTAAAATTAAATAGATTCTTTTATATAAATAAAGTAAATTTAATTTCTATAATTTGTTTGCAAAAAGTGTGTTCATTAAAGTGGTTCCTGATAACGACAAAGTTTAAATCTTTTTAGCTATATAACAGAACAACAAAACCAATTGAGCCATTTACTCTTGTCTTAAGCAGGCACAGGGAATTCTTATCTATTCATCGTGTCGTACCTAATTTTGGGCACCGCTGGTACCTGATTTTGGTTATCTAAGAAAAGCGTTTATTGCGATGTTAGATGGGTACATATTTTGGAGAAACGGAGGCGTACTCGCGGTTGGTTCTTAACAGACCCACTCCAAAATAACAAATCAGAAAGTCACCATTTTGCCCCGGTTGAGATTTGGGATGTACGTAATTTGGAATTTCTAATGTAACCCATCTGGTGTTGATACCTTCCCGGGAGGGGTGGGAAGACGTAGCAAGGTTTGAACCTCCCCCTTGGCATTAGTGTATGTTGTGCGGTGGATATTGGGGTGGTAAAGTATCAAAGGATAAGAGCCACGTAGATGTAGGTAGTAAATGGCAGAGATGGTGTGCGGGTTTCTCCAGGATGAAGGTTGCGATCGTAAATCACTTCCCTGCTACATTGATTTTAGTGGATCGCGTACATCACTTTGAGTGGTAATGTTTTGTTGTTGAAGAAAATATCATTAGAGAAAATTATATTCAAGATGACACGAATTCATAATTTGGTTCCATTTTTTTGTAAAACAGAAAGGTGCAAGAAAAAAAAATTCCAGTTGCTTTATACATAATATATTTTTGGACAATACAATTTATGTAGTCTCCCTACCGGTGGTGACATGAATCTTCTAGGGTTGTTGCATTCTAGTATTTATGACATTACAGCATGATATTAATTACAGTGGTTGACCGTGTTAAATTACTCGCTGACTAAGATATGAAAATAATAAGTAGTGGAAGGCGAAGCGGGTTGTCAAAAAACTAGTTTTGGCAGTGGATTTGCCCTGCTTATTTGAATCTGGTTCAAAGAACTCTGGAACATCGATTTTCTTTGAAGTGTAATTCTCAATGGTTTGGGTACATAGAGCGAATGAACGAGGAAAGGGGTGTAAGGAGAATATATGACGCAAATGTGAATGGTAGAAGAAGTCGGGGACTCCCGAGAAAGACATGGCACGACCAGTGTATCAGATATGAATGGGTACCGCCACCCCGGGAACCTTTATTGGATAACCAACACCTCTGCCATAGGTCACCCCAAGTGGTTCGCTGTGTTTGGTGATTTAGCAGGGGTGCCCTGAAACCTGGTGCCGGGAAACACTGAACCCCAGATTCTTACCCACCCCTTAAACCCTTTTCCTTCCAATAACTCTCCTCTCCTTACTTTTCCTAAAAAAAACCCTCCACACAAATTATTTTCCTCAGGGCCTCCTGTGTGGAGATCATGTAAAAAAAAGTGAATCAGATACTTGAATCGGGTCATGTCAAGAGTCAAAATAATAGAAGAGCTTGTACGAGACGATGTATGAATGTGAACGAGGCAAGGAATGTGTGCCAAGATAGAGTTGTTTGGCGGTCTGTCCTCTCTTCCTACCCCTGCGGAGAAACGGCGTGATGGTTAGTTAGTTAGTTAGGAACTGATTGTGTGAAGAATCCACACAATCTGTAAGGTACCCACTTATGATATAATATTTTAAAAGAAAATTATTTTAATTATCATTTTCAAAAGTGAAACTGACTGAAAAGCATTCAGACAAGGCATGAAAAATCTAACGGTAATATAATATTAGCAAAAATTTATTATAACTGTGTCTTTGAAAAATGGAACTAATACGTCAAGAAATCAGATTATCGCGTTATTTATTAATAGTAAATAATAATATTTATACCAATCGGTTTAAATTTCACACATGCATTCGTGCAGTGTTTTTAATTAAAAAAATACTGTAAAACAAATTCAAAACAAAATGCTTTCCTGTTACGATTGTTCAACATCTAATCTGTGGTGGTAGTAGATTTTCAAATATTGTTGGGTTATTTGTTTGTCTTTCTTTAAAAAAAAAAATTTATTTGCATTGAGTTAAACAAATAATGTTTAATTATAACGAAAATTTAAATTTTTAACAACTGTGTAAACAGCCGTTTACTATAGGATGTATTTCTTTATTTATTACACGCCCTGATGGGCTTTTAAATTATAGTTTATAGGTTGAGTGTTAAACAATAAAGAAAATATAATACAATAAGAAAATAAAATACGTAATTCAATGTAACAACAAAAGCACATAATAAAATAATAAGTACATAGGTAAGTAAAAATGATAAGAAGTCTCAGATTCAATATAAACAAAAATTGCAGAAATTATGTAAATCTATTTGTGTCTCGAAGAATAAAAGTGATAGAATATACAATATTTATACTGGTTAGTTTTAAGATGAAATATATCAGATAGATTAGAATATTTATTTCCGAAATTGTGAAGTCTCGAAACGGAGAATTTTGATAAGCTAGTGTCCTGGTAATAAAAAAGGGTAATAAATGTCGACATGCTTTTTTGGGAACATGGATATTGATAAAATGAAGTAATTCAGGATAGTCAATTTTGTAATGCAGTATTTTATGTAACAGTATTAAATCTGTGCTTATTCTTCTTTCTGATAGTTTCACTAGAGACATTTTATCCAGAAGGTAATTGTAATCAATGTTAAGTATAGGAATACGCAATTTATAGTTTATGAAACTTAGAAACTTCCGTTGTATCTTTTCAATGTTGTTTGAATGAATGTTGAAAAAAGGAGACCATAATACAGAGTTATATTCAAGTTGGCATCTGACAAGGGTTTTATATAACATATCAAATGTGCAATGGTTGTATATCAGTTTTCTGTACATTTTAAAACACAATTTAATGAGGAAATATACGATTGGTTTCTCAATTAAGTTAATTAAGAATGTACCGACCAAATTGCATAAGTTAATTTCCATAAAATAAAATAAAAAAATTAGGCGATTTTGTAAGCCCCCCCTACATCTAAATTCTTGTAAAAGCACGTAGACAAAATAGAACACCGCACGTCACGTAAGCGTTCTTCAGTCGCGCGATATTTCAAAATGTGTCCCGGGTCATAGAGTGGGTAAAACGAGATTTCCCTTCGTTCCAACTATGCGTCATTTTGTCCTCTGCGTCCATCCCCACAGAGTTATGTCACTAATCTATGCGGATAATCATATTGGCAAATCGCGAGGAGAGAGTGGTAATGATTTTAGGGGATTGTCGAAAATAGCGGGCTTTGAACATGCTGTGATGTTTGGGATAATAATATCACATCCCCCGATTACGGTCGTTCTATCAATTAGCGATATCAGATTCAATAATGGTTTCGAATCGCTGTTGAATATAATTCAATCCGTCCCTCACACCGTATCATTGGTGTAAGGGACGAATAAATTAGGCTATGAGTCCGCAGGATTTGGGATAAAATTTTCGAGAATCAATATTCTTTTTGGTATTGATATTTTCAATTTGGCGATAAGGATTGATTTTATGGAGTTTTATGAAACCTAACCTTTACTGTCTTTAGCAATTAATGTTAAGCATTGTCAGAATTTTAAGCACGATGGAACCATTAAAAGTGAGAAGGCAATTTTGCAACCGATTTGACTAGGCATATTAGAGCATTTTATACCCTATTTTTATTCAGCGAATATTGTTGTTCGATCAATATTATAACAATTGTGGAAACCCTTTATAATGTTAATCACTCCAACTACAACATTATGATTTCGTAGTTCCCGAAATAAAAGAAATAAAGAGTTCAAAATTTGTTTAAATCTTAATCAAGGCGTAAAAAACACTTCTGCTAACAAGTAGCTCCATGAACAATTAGAGAACTTGTCGTGCAAAAAAATATATTTTCAATTTTCTCTTATTAATTAAAATAATATATATTTCCTCTCAAATCATAAGATTTGTAAGTAGATACTAATAACAACTACTGAATCATTATATGAGCTTGGGTGTATAAATAACCCCAAAACTCTCTGAGGCGTGATAACACTAAAAATTATTTTGATTGTTGAATCTACACGCGTACAAATATCAACAAAAAATGGTAATCGGCAAATCTACAAGTACATAAAGAGACGCCTTCTGCAGCAAAAGTGGCCTTTTAGATCTTTCCAGTCCAAGTTTTGATTCGTAACGTAAAATTAATAATATTTTATGACGGACACAATAAGGTTAGTTGCTCATCTTGAGAAAGTAAAATTCACAATGAGGCAGATCACAATGATTTGGTAGATTGAATTTGACGTTATGTAGCAATAACAAATTAAAACAATTCAATTAATTGAATGTTCGGTCCAAAAGGACACTAAGCGACATCTATGGCCCAGTTGTCGTCGTCGTTGCGGTTGACAAGCACAATTCAAATAAGTGTCTCCAATAGCCCGCAAATATTGCCATGCGACCATTTTTTGACAAGCTACTTTTTATTTTAATCGAGGTCAAAGAAAAAAATATACATATTATGATGTCAACTACTTAATTTTAAATCAAATATTTTTATTTAAAATAAGGAATTATACACTTTGTCCAAAGAATTCAAAAGAAACAATTATTTTTTCAAACTTTCTTCAGACGGGTAGTTTACAAAATATTGATTATTCCCAAGTTCGTAGGAGATGTGTGTGAAATTTCTATGAACCTTTAATTATTCCGGTACGACAGCTCGATGTAGGAGCTACGATCATGCAAACTCTGACAACAAGGCAACCATCTTGAACCAAAACCGGAACGTAAATAAAAAATTTACAGACGAATGAAATTCCAAATGGTCTAGTTAAAACAGAAAGCTCAGTCAATAATAGAGGACGGTCGCCGTCAATGATCGTGTGCCCACTCCCACGCTTAAACGTCTCGGAAAGAGAGGCGAGGGTCAAGCAATTTATTTCCTTTGTGAAAAGTTAGTCAGGTGTCAACATCGTTATTTATGGCGCCTTTTGGGAAAGATTTCCGCTTATGCTGCTATTTACGTGAAATGCGTTACTTATCAACGTCTATTATGCATTACTGTAAGTATATAAGCCGAACAGAATTGCAAGCAACATAGATTTAATATAAAAAAGTTTGCAGAAAAGTTGACAGAGGATATACAGGCAAACTGCACAACGAAATGCATCATCCCTTTGTGACGTAAGTAGTGAGTCTTAGCAAGAAACGCGAAAAGGTTTTCTTTCTTGTACGTGAAAACTCACGAAGACATAATCATAAATTATGAAGATGGACTTAACTAATGGGGTAAATCCACTCAACGTTGGCAGCGGGATCTGGTGCATCAGGCGACATTCTGGCTTAGAGATTTTACTTTGCTTTACTTATTTTTAATTAAACTACATCATTTGAGAAGAGGAACATTTTTTTTATCTAATTTAAAGAAGGAATACGATTTCAGTATGAAGTTTGCATACGGATGCTTCTAGCAGTCTAATATACAAGGGATGTTCAGAAAGTAAGTGGACTGAATTTTTATATATTTTTTGAAGAAGTGTATTAGAAACAAAATTACAGGATATTGTTGATACACTTGTTGACTATTTTTCCAAATAATTGACAATCCGTTCAATGCATGTGGTGAGCCGTGGCACAAGTTTCTTTATGCCCTGCTCGAAAAATTCTCCTGTCAGCTCCTTCTCCCACTTGGACCACTTTCTGTACCTGCTCGTGGTTGAAAATTTATTTTCATCCTTACATGCCTTTAGAAAGGTGAAAAGATGATAACCTGAAGGCGCCAAGTCAGGGGATGACGGGAAATGGTTCAAAACATCCCAATCAAATGAGTCCATGATCGTATTGGTGGCTAAGGCTGTGTGAATTCGGACGTTTTCGCGAAAAAAGCCCACTTCTCTGGTCAGCATTCCCCTCCTTTTGTTTTGAATGATCTTTTTGAGTTTTTTCAGGATAAACATTATTATTGTGCATTGATGGTCTCAACTTAAGGTCGAAATTCGACCCAAATGATGCCTTTACGGTCTCAAAACACTTTGCCCGAAATTGTGGTTTTCAATTTTTTGACAGATGGGTAATTGATGTGACGCCTCTTTTTTTTCCAGACATGTAATGTGTCACCCACTATCATCTCCAGTAACAACAGAGCTCAGAAATCATCACCTTTTTTTCTTGTAGATGTTATTCCTTCCGTGAGTAAAAAGCGGATCACAGCACTTGGCGGGATTTTTAACCGACATCTTCCACGCGACTTGTCACTACAACGTGAGTCCACGTACTGCGGTGTTTCTGGGATGCTTGTTCTGATCAGAAAACCCCCTTCTACCACTCAGTGTTGCCAAACCTCAAAAAACAAAAAAACCACAGCCCGCTACGGTCACAGTGCCTTACTCTCTGAACATCCCTAGTACATTGTGCGAATGCTAGAGTTTCGTAATGCGATTATACAGAGTACCAGTAGGTACCCGAAGAATTTTAACACTTATGGAGACGTCATTTTGGTGTGCGATGATTATTTTTTTCTATTAAAAAAAAAAAAATATTTCGCAATCATCGCGCTGTTTCGTGTGTTACCGTGCTGCTGGAACGAGACAGTGTGCTTATCACACTGTGACCCGCTGGCTATATCTGACTTCTCAGTTACGATGTGTGAAAGATCATCGGACCTCAAAAAGAAATCTACGTTTTTACAATATGTCCAGGAATCCCCGGTTAAAATCTTTCGGGTACGTGCTATTACACCCTGTATAAGATAAATGGACTCCATCATTAAAATTTTGTTGAAACAGAAGACCTCAAAAGATCTTTATTTGTAAAAGATAAGCAAAAACGGTTGAAATTGATGGTCCGATAGAGCAAAAAACACATTGTAACATAAAACATCGTCGCGTCGCGCGTCGGTCAGAAAACTGAAATCAATTACATTACATAAAAGTTTTCCATTTCACTTTACCCCTTAAGAATATTGTTGATCCTAAAGTTAATAATGCTTCAAATATAAATTGTGATAAATCAAGGAGAACAAAAACAGATTTTTGTTTAAATGGGACAAAATGCAGAACAATTACTACTGAGACAATAATATTGCGATTAAGGAGGGTTGGGCCCGTTGACATTTGTATAATTGCTGAGATTACGTTATTTATTGCCTAGGGCCTGTACTCCAAGTGGATTTATTCACTTTAAAAAACTTATTTCCATGATTTACACTTTAGTACCATTGATTACGACAAATTTAATCTCGTCACTATCTGATTCTGACCCGAACTAACAAAAGATATTAGGATATTTTTGTAAAGTGTCTCATTACAGGGAGGCCTCATGAAAACACTTCATCTAAGTGATGTGTTCCCAATCCGACAGGATAAGGAAAAAAATAAATACAGAGTGTTATTACATTTTTGAACAAACGGTGAACCTATACCATTATCCCAAAATAAATCGTTCAATTTGTAAATTAAATTTACGCCTATCAAAATGTTTCTGTCAATTTGACTGTCCTAGAACGGGGGACTCCTAGTTGTACAGTCAAAGCTTCTTTGTACTGATGTACTATTTGTAACAAATATAAATAAAAAGAATTAAAAAAATACTCCTTATAAGCCCCGTTTTTAACTGTACGCCAACATCTGTATGCAAATAAACACGGTAGGTATCCCTATCCATCACTGGACAGATTTTACCGAGTAAAAACCCAGTAAAACATATTTCCCAAATCTCACTGTGGGTCTTACTAACAAACGTTGTCTAAATTTTACACAACTGATAAATAACCGTGAATGTATATTACAATGACATTTAAAACAGGTTTATTAATTTATTTATCATAACAACTTTGTACATTGCATAGATTTTTGTGTTATTTCATCAGCAATGCTAGGGATGTCCCTGTGTTGTGGCGGGTGAAGTTTACGGATTGGAAATCATTAATATTATGGTTGATAAATTAAATTATAAGTTAGTAAATTATATAAATTAAATTAACTTGCAAATATTATATATCATGGTTTCTAAATGTGGTAATAATTATAAACTCTAATAATAATAGGGAGATTATAGGCACTGTATAGGATTCACAGTGTTTTGATTTGGGAAACGTATTTTTAGAGTGGTGATTTTTACTTATGATATGTACTATTATTCCAAAATATGTATAACACTTCACGCTCATAGTATAATAAAAATTAAACACAAAATAGTTGTTTAAAAACAGTTTAAAAACAAAACCATGAAAAGTTGATAAGTTATTGAATAGCAATCGTAATCATATTTTACCCAATGCCATGAAAAAGCAGTGTTTAAGCTTGGAACAGCCGCAACACAATTTTATTTTCTTTCCTCACAAAGTTTGAAGAATATAACAGATCAATGGCATCGATTTCCCCAGAATATTTGAATTTAAATGCTTTTTCTTTGTTTGCAGTACGTCTCCCTCCTCCGCCCTCCTGTGACAGAGAGCAACGCTCCTGGAGCAGAAGTCATTGACAAAGTAGAATGGAAACAGGTGAGTCCTATGCATTTATCATTTTGCAACAATTGCTGAAGGTACAAACACAATTATTTTGCCTTCATTCCAATATTGCATGAAAAATATCTGTGTAGATAGACAACGTATATTATCGTCTTAGGTACTTATAAAATTTTATGAAAATATTTAATTATCTTTTTTTTAAGAAATAATACTATGTTTAAAAAAATACGTAGGTATATTTATTTATTTCTTATTTCATTTCCTTGCGAAATGTATGTAGGCACAATATTGTACCAATACTTTTCAAAGGGTTAGTACAATATTCTTAACATTCTGAATTCCTCACAAAGTGCAATAAAACGCAATTGTATCTATGTCCCCGGTTAAGGGTGCGAAAACAACTCGACCACCTATCTCTGTTTGATGTACATAAAAATGAAGAAATGTCACAAAATTTAAGGTCACTACGACTTCAATAAAAAAAGTTATGACACTCGGTTCAGGACAGATGCACGATAAAAAAAATATATTTCCTTTCCATGTCGATCCGTGGAAAAGAAATGCTGAACGACGCTGATGAATTTACGAGAATCTCAACGAAATGAGGCTCTTTTATAGACTTAAGGTCTTAAAAGATCGATTTCAGTCGATTACTCCAGTTTCTGTATTACATGTTGTCGTTAAGGATTAAAAAAATATTCTTTTTCATTTCGGAGTGTTATGAATGGATTCTTAATTTATTATGATAACTGTCAGGTTTTGCCATTGTTGGTTATGTGTATTTGATAGCTTTCATAAAAAATATTTACAATCTTTTGGCAATATGGGTTATCGTTAGATATTTTATCCAAAGGGTTTGACAATTTACAGGCCTTGCCACGTCTGTAAATTGGATGCGTGTGTTGTGGAGGTTTTCAATAATAACTTTTGATAAACGCGAGTCAAATATTTTTACATTGAAACTTTGTGTTCCAATAAGTTAGCACAGATTTAATATTTATCTCGCTTAGAGGAAAAGCAGATGGATGGAACGAATGTTTAAACCGGAATAAATTTGCATTATCATGCACTCGGCCGAAGAACGGTGCCCGGTGATACCAGTGTATAAAATCGGAAAAAAATCATATTTTGTGTTTGTTCATTGCTCGGCTACAATCTTTTAAAAGGACATTAATAAATAGTTACTTAATAATTCAATCAAACTATTAACAAAAATATTAAAAAAAACTGCATTTTTTTAACCAGCAAAGACAAAGCTTTTTTTTAAAACTGCACGATAATATACTATTTTGAAACTAAGACTTCAAATTGTAATTTTGAGAAGGCGTTTTGCTATTTTAATCTACGTAATAAAATAATTTCTATTATCCACTTCAGATCTTTAAAAATATAATATCACTTTTCCACTAAATGAAACATTCGACTGATCATCGTTCCCAGGTATTCGACATTCTTTGGAGCGACCCCCAGCCCGGGGAAGGTTGCATCCCCAATGCCCTACGAGGAGCGGGGACTTACTTTGGTCCTGATGTCACCAAGAAGTTCCTGAAAAAACATCGCCTCCTGTACCTCGTGAGATCCCACGAGTGTAAGCCTGAAGGCTACGAGATCATTCACAACAACAAGGCAAGTACATATTTATTATTATATATTTTTGAAGTATAAACTTCTTTAGCACCGTTGTGATTTGAAACTCGATGAAACGAAAGAGCGACACTAAAAAGAGACAAACACGTACATCTATAAGATTTAGCCTGTGAGATAATGAGAGAATAATCGGTCTCCTCTTTGTTCATCTGCTTTGGTTTTCTGAAAGTTTCACATGTAATTTTTTTTATCCTTCCGTTGATGGTTCAGTATTGTAGACTTAAATACTGATTGTAGAAGTTATACGCAAGCCGCAATAGATTATAATCGACTTTTACGAGAAAAACTATCCAATGAACCGAAAAAAGATTAATTTTTATTGAATTTCATCATAAATTTCTTCTCTTCTTCGACATTGTTAAATTTAAGACCAAAGTTTACTCTTTTTTTTTTATTTTACTCAAACACAGTATGAAGTGCTGAAATAGACCCTCTTGTGTGGATTTAATATGAAAGGTGATAGAAAATTCGTTTGCAATATGGTATTCAGATTCTGAATACATCTTGTGCCACATAGCCCAATTTGCACAGATTCTTTGGAAGGTGGGCTTTCATAAAAAAAACACCGTTTAGGAAGCGTTTTTAAAAATTGACACCGGAAAAACTATTAAAACAATAATCTAATCTATCATACCTAAAAGCAAAAATATCCGAAAATTTTACTGACAGCGCTAAATAAATATTCCTTATTTCACTGACTAACGTAAAGTTTTCCAAAGAGCTCTCTTGAGAATATACTTTGTGACTGAAATATCGTGTAACTAAATTACTAAAGGACGGACTTCAAACAGAGACACAATTTAATTGCACCGAAAAATATGCAAAGTGACTAAAATAGTCTAAAAGCATAAATTTTCCATTAAACATTTAATCTGTTTAAAACCAATTTATATTAATAATTATGTATGTCTGTCAGAATTTTGTATTTAATATTATATTAATATTCTACTGATGAAGGCAGGTCTCTTCCGAAACAGGTAGAGAAATAAGTATTACATTAAAGGGGTTTAAAATAGTTTTAAGTTTTTAAATGGTAAAATGCTTTTAGACACATATTTTTAACTTTCAGGGTGCAGATTTATACATATTTTTCGTCGTAATCTCGAATTGTAATTATAAGCCACAACGTAAAAATTTTCTTTGATTACGCATTAATTTATTTTCGAATTTTAATATAACGTAGTGTATTGATCTGCAAATTTCACTAAAAATTGGGGGTTTGCGACGAAATAACCTATTGCGTCGTATTTTACTGCGCATAAATATGTGGCAAGGGTAGATTTAAGTTATGTGGTAAAAAATACTTTCCTTCATCAATTTCCTTAAAAAAATACGTTGCGGAACCAGAATATGATTTTATAGTTTATCTTGCAACCTCTTTCATAATAATAACATTATTAAATTGGAATAACTTTGAATTTTAAATATTTTTACAAGTTAAACTTTTTTTTTAAATGTTGGCTTTGTTGGTTTTAAGCCGGGTCTCCAGCAATAATATTACCATAAACATTGAAACAAATATTAGTGCAAACGTGAAACATTGGAGCCGGGCTAGAATGTTTTTGTTTTCCGTGACGGATGGAAAACAATAATCGTTGTGTTATTATGTTTGGAAACATTTGGTCGCTGGAGATACGACTTTATAAAAAAACTTTGTCTCATTAAAGACCATTGAATATGATAAGGAAAAGTATGATCATTCGTTTTCGAAACTATTTTCAGTGTTGTTTACTTAGATATCTTTTTCAAGGATATGTACAATTATATTTTTTATGAGCAGTTTTATTCAGAAGGAATCAGTTTTATGAGGACCTTTTATGATTTCAGATTGACTGATCATTTTTGAATATTGAAGCTGACATCAATGTACAACTTTACATATTTTACTCCATAATTTATTCTGCAATTGAAAAATTTGTACCTTTGACGACGTACAGGGAAACTGAGTACCCAAAATGGTTCTCAAAAGATCTGATCGACTTAGTTTACCTCAAAAAATTATCTCATAAGAGATTCAAATAAAGTCGCCGGGCTATTGAGTTTATTGTATTTAAATAATTGAGGGAAGACTGCAATAAGATTTCTGCTGAATGTTACAAAAATTACATAAGCGATGTTGAAGGCTCTATCATGAAAGACTCAAATTTCTTTTGGAAATATGTCAAAAAGATCACGATACTTATATACCTACTTGTATGTCATTCGATTCTAAAATATTTCAAAATCTCCAGGAAACTGTCAATCTGTTTGCGGATTTTTAGCGGTGTATATGTTAATGCAAATGTAGATAGCAATATCTCATGCTCTGATTTGGTTGAGACTCTTGATATATCTGACTGTACTGTAACTATTGGTGATATTATATCCAAGCTAAAGAGTCTTAATTCCCGTAAATCTGCAGGACCTGACAATGTTCCACCCATGTTCTTAGTTAATTGTATGCATACATTGTCGTATCCCATTGTATGGGATACGACAATGTTGACTTTTATTTTCAAAGTCATTCTCATCAGGTGCGTTCCCGGACCTTTAGAAGTTTAGTCTTTTGATGCCCATTTTCAAAAAAGGTAATAAGTGGGACTTAAAAAACTAAAGGCCAATATGCACCATGTCTACATTACCCAAACTTTTTGAAAGCCTAGAACTAGACAAGTTGATATCCCGAATTAATCACACCATCTCACCGCTTCAACATGGATTTATTAAAGGAAGATCAAACCTTTCCAATTTAATATTGTACACGAATGATATTGTTAATGCCCTGATTGCATCACATCAAACTGATTCCATATATACTGACATCAGTAAGGCATTTGATAAAGTAAACCACAGAATCTTATAACGAAAACTGAAATTGTTGGAATTTAGAGGGAATATTTTGGAATGGTATAAGAGTCTATTGGGAAGGTACTTTGCGGTCAAGGTTGATTCGTTTACTTCTTACACATTTGCAGCCTCGAGCGGAGTACCACAGGGATCTCAATTAGGCCAGATTTTATTTTGCTTATTCATCAATGATATAGTTAATATTTTTAGTAATGTTAAAGTTCTGTTATTTGCTGATGATCTGAAGATGAGAGTCTACAGTTCAATGGTCACATCGATGAAATAACAAGCGATGCAATGAGAATGCTAGGTTTTATTTTGAGAATTGGTGCAAATTTTAAAAGTGTATCAACATTAAAAAATCTATATTGCTCGTTAGTACGAAGCAAATTAGAGTATAATTCCACCATATGGTCACCATATTACAAAGTCCATTCTCAATTATTGGAAAAGGTACAAAACAAATTCCTTCGGTACGTTAATTTTAAAATAAAAATTCCAATCGAACTTATAAGTTATAATAACTTACGAGCAGAAACCAGACTCCTTAAATTATCAGATAGAAGAGTGTTAATTGATTTGTTATTTTTATTCAAAATTATCAAATCTTTAGTTGTCTGCCCTAATTTGTTAGAACTAATGTGTATTAATATACCTGTCAGACAAACTCGAAATAAAGATATTTTCAAATTTAACGATACCATCAATACTAACAACTACTCTATTAATTCAGCAATCCCTAGAATGCATAGCCTTGCGAATAAACATTGTGAATTTATATATTTATCTCCTCTCGTAAAACGTTGATCTTGCGCGACGGTACACCAGTTTTAAGTTGATCCGTTCGTACGTGTTGATCCATCCGGATATGCTGATCCATTACACAAGCTGGCATACACATCCTGATCCATGTGGATCAATTTATACCATCAAGATTTAGCTGTAAGCCACGCCCATTGTTCGGTGTCTTATACATTTTACACGTTTTTTTTTGTTGATCCATATAAATGCCAAGTTTTGACCGCCAACAAAGGTGCCCGTCTGTCGTACTTTTCAGCTTCTTTTAGTAGGTACCTGTACGTTCTTATTTCAATTCGTTCTATTTCATTTCTTTTTTAATGTATTTTGGTTTAAGATTTAATTTTTATTTTGATTTTGTTTTTGATTTTGATTTGGATTTCGATTTTGATTTTGATTTTGATTTTGGTTCGAGATTTTGATTTTGATTTTGGTTTGAGATTTTAATTTTGATTTTGATTTTAATTTTTATTTGCATTCTTATTTTGATTTTTATTTTGATTTTTTAATTTTGGTTTTAATTTAGATTTTGATTTTTACTTTCATTTTGATTTTGATTTGAGATTTTGATTTTGATTTTGGTTTTGATTTGAGATTTTGGTTTTGGTTTGAGATTTTAATTTTGATTTTGATTTTGGTTTGGATATCGATTTTGATTTTGATTTTGGTTTTGGTTTGAGATTTTAATTATGATTTTGACTTTGACTTTGATTTTGATTTTGGTTTTGGCTTGAGATTTTGATTTTGATTTTTGATTTCGATTTCGATTTCGATTGTGATTTCGATTTCGATTTCGATTTCGATTTCGATTACAATTTCGATTTTGATTTTGATTTTGTTTTCGTTTCCGCTTCTAAGACCCGCACAAACCTCACCCCATGAACCTGGGCACCCCGGTTAAGTCACCAAACATAGCGAACCACTTAAGGTATACCTTAATTTTGGGAGGCGGGTATGATTACCACCGCCCCGGGAACCATTTTTGGGTAATCAACACCTCTGTCATATGTCACTTTGCAGTGACATTCGTGACTTAGCAGAAGTGCCCGGTTCAAGGAGTGAGATTTGTCTAGGTCCATGCGGCGAACGCGTTCGCTCACCTACTGCGTGGCAAGCCGGATTGGGAGAGACTGATTTTTTGTGACTTAGCAGGGCTGCTCGGGTTCAAGGGATGAGATTTGTCTAGGTCTTTGCGGTTAACGGGTTTGCCCACCTACTGCATTACGGACCGGATTGGGAGAGACTGGTTGAGGGAGACCTTATTTTTCTTACATTAGCTCCACACAGGAAGCCCTGAAGAAAATAAATCCCGTCAAGGCCTATGTCTTCTTTGGGGATGCAATGCATTATCGGGGAATACGTATGATTACTCGATAATGCATTGCATTACGATCTCTACGAATTCGGAAGTCGCAAGAACAAATTGCATTACGATCAATACGAATTCGGAAGTCGCAAGAACAAATTGCATTACGATCAATACGAATTCGGAAGTCGCAAGAACAAATTGTGGCGTGTGCAAGTAAATATTATTTTGATTTAAATGTATAATTCAACGACATCTAAGGGGCATTGCGACCTTGACTACGAATTTGGGAGTCGCAAGTTCGAATTGTGGCGTGCAGAGGTAATTTTAATTTGATACTTTTGTATAATACAACAATAATGCAGTGCAGTGCGATCTTGACTACGAATTCGGATGTCGCAAGTTTAAATGGCATGCGCCAATAAATTTTATTTTGATAAATATGTATAATTCCTCGATAATGCGTTGTCTTACGATCTTGGCTACGAATTTGGAAGTCGCAAGTTCGAATTGTGGCGTGCGCAAGTAATTTTTATTTTGATAAAGATTTTGATATAATTCCTCGACAATGCGTTGCATTACGATCTTGACTACGAATTCGGAAGTCGCAAGTTCGAATTGTGGCGTGGCCAAGTAAATTTTATTTTGACAAATATGTATGATTCCTCGATAATGCATTGCATTACGATCTCTACGAATTCGGAAGTCGCAAGAACAAATTGCATTACGATCATAACGAATTCGGAAGTCGCAAGAACAAATTTATACGTCTGTCACTCTTGGACACACTGATTCCCAGATTTCTGCCCACACCTACAAACCTTTTCGGTCTCAGAACTTCCTCTCCGTCCTTTCCTAAAAATAATTTCCGAAGAAATATCTTCTTCAGGGCCTCCTGCGTGAAGCTCATGAAAAAGAAGTTTCTTTCAACCAGTCTTTCCCGATCCGGCCTGCCGCGCATTATGTGGGGCAAACGCGTTCGCCGCACGAACTTAGACAAATCTCGCCCCTTAACCCGGGTACCCCTGCTAAGTCACCAAAAGTAGCGAACCACTTGGGATGACTTACGACTTACGACAGAGGTGTTGGTTATCCAATAAATGGTTCTCGGGGCGACGGTACACTTATTAACCTCCCATGTTATTCCCAGTTTAAAGGCGAGTCAAGGGAGTTCTAGGTTAGGACTCCTTCAATTAGTCTCTCCCAACCTGGCCCGCCACGCAGTAGTTGGGCACACGCATTCCCCGCAAAGACCTAGACAAACTTCACTTTCTGAACCCGGGCACCCCTATTAGGTCACCAAACACTATTTATTTATTATCTATTTATTTATTCATAACATTTTTATTTTTATAGGGCACAAGGGATTTTCATTTTTATTTTTCAATATTTTTCGATGTTTTGTGGTTTAGCGTGTTTTCAAAATCTTCTGTGCACGTAACAGCACATTAAAATTTTTTTTTGTCAAAATATTTTATTAGATGTATGTATGTTGTAAGCCCCCAGTTAAATTTAAATATTAACAAAAAAAGTTATTCTTACTTTAAACTTATAAAATAGCAGTTTTCAATAAATCGTCACTCGACCCCCGGTTTTTTCCATCTGTAATCGTATATAATATGAAAAAGATATATAAAAATATTTTGATACGGAAAACATCTCAACCTGTTAATATATATTTATAATGTAGCTTAATTATGACGTATTAAAAATTTTTAAACTACGTAAATCAACGTACTTTAAAATCATTTTTTTGTACTAAAAACCATTCTTTTTCTGTTTAATAAAAATATTACCCAATAAAACAGTAGTTTAAATCAATTGTTTATTTGATGATATCCGCCCGACTGGTTGTCTGTGACGCTCTGTTCCGTAAAGCTATGTTGAAAAACGTAAGTGTATTAGTTATTAAGATGAATCCATATACACTGTATGAATGAAATCAAACTGTATAATTTGTTCGTGTAATTTGAAGGAAGCGTGTCAAAAAGGATTTCAAAAACGTGCGTAGCAAGGAGACAGACGATGATATGCTTAAACTTTTCCACATTTAACCTGTTTATCATTTAAAAAGAAACATGTCAAAAGGAATTAGTTAAAGTACGTGGCAAGGACTCAGCCTTTTCTTGTATATTGTAACTTCTGATGTGTTACCTTCAAATAGCTTTGCACAGGGTCATTTGTGCGCGCTTTTTTGAAACAGCGTACTCTATAAAATTTTCAAACGGAGCACGTGGAAAGGGCCTAGAACGCGAACGTTCAGATGTATTGTACCTTCTCACATGTTACCTTCAAATAGCTTCGCACAGGGCCCTATACCACTCTGAACAACAAAGCAAGTTTTAATTGTATTGTGATCTCTTTCTCTAGCGCGGCGCCGTGGGTATGTCAGAGCGAGACCACTGTAACAATACATTATTGAAACGATACAATATATTTGAAGATATCATATTACATCCGACAAAAGTTTAAGGGCTGTGCAAATAGGTGAATAATTATTATAATCATTTAAGTATTTAATCTAGCTATTATCGTGTTGATTCAAAGAAATGAACATTACTTATTGAATAATTACAAAAAATTCACTTTGTTTAATTAGTTTTTGTATTTTTTTTTCAGTATAAAAATTTAAATATGGGAAACAAATGGCGTTCCAAAACTTGGCGTCAGCTCAATAGACTCCGAATGAAAAAGTATGATTTTTAACCTATTTATAGCATAAAATTTATAGGCTAAAGCCATTTTAAGCACCGTTTCAGTTCTGAATGGTGGTCTTACACCAGGGCGATACTAAAAATACCTTCCACTCTGGAACGTGCCACAAATATACTGTGTATTATTTCAAATGAATTAATTGTGAAATGACACAAATTAATCAAATTAAACTTGACTATTTTGTGTACAGATCGATTTCTCTAAGATCTCAGGGAATAGAAGAGAATGCTGTCGAGGATAACTTTTCTGAAAATTTCAGTACTGAACTACCTACGAATATAGTTTCAACAGTAAGCAACATCAAATAATGATTATTTGGGTAAATTATCAAAAATATTCACACATGATTATGTTTTTTTAGGATCAAAGTGTGTATGACATTCATGAACCCACTACAGCCACACACTTTATTATTTTTTCTTAGCACGTTTTGTGAAATATTTCTTGATACCTTTAGTTTAACCTTTTTATTTATTATACGCTATTAATTCAGATGATCTTTATGGAGCGATCTTTTTGCATGCGCTCTGTGTGAAATGTTTATAACTAATACCGGCCATGTACACTCTGTCTTTTACCTTGTATTATGTTCCTTATGAAAACAAAACTGTTGTTTCTATCAAAATTGTAACAAATTCTTGCATCTTCTCATATAATATAGTATCCTTTTTGAATAAGGAGAGGAACTACTTGGTTATTCAAATCTAGTCACCAAACACGGCTAAAGCCATCTCAAGCAACCCTTGGATTCTGAATGGTGGTTTTCATAAAGGTGATACTGAGAATATCTTCTTTCACTATGGAATGTGAAATATTGGTAAATGCCAGATTACTTTTAAATTTTTACAAAAATAAAAATCCTTTTCATTTTCCCCTTTTTATGAGTGGTGCTAAGTTTCTTCGAGTATTGCAGATACGAGATCTCGGTGTTATATTCCCGCCAGTCTATCTTTTTATAATTAACTTTTATTATTTTTTTTCTTTTTACAAAATTCTTCTCTTTTAAAATTCGATACAGTACGAGTACATCATATCTTTATTTTATTGTTTGTAACACACATGAACAATTGTATCCATATGGCTACATTTTAGCTTTAAAGTCAAGTTTTATTTTCTAAATTGTATCAGTTTTTTAATTGGTACAAAAATATAATTTATTGTAATATTTTCATGTATGTATGTTAACGCCACTAGGATATTAATAAAAATAAGTTAATAAATAAATTCCACCAGAGCAAGACATTATTCTATGTAATCTCTTTTCATACTCCAGGTAGGTCAGTCACAAGACAGTACCTACCATATTATTGTAGCAATTCCACATCAATATCCAAATATTACACTCCTATGCGACGATTCAACAGCTAGAAAACAAAAACTCCGATGTAGTTGATATATTTAGTACATCAATTGTACATCAATATAAGCAAACCTTATTGAAGTTTTTTCATCAAGTAGGGGAATATTTTGTTAAAGCTATTTAAATTGACTAACACATTTAACAGCATTTTGTCGGCGGAAAGAAAAAAATGTAACTATTTTGGATTTTTTCATATCAATGGATTTTTTATATTTTGTACCTACCTACAAACTTTATTGATCAAATTCAATAATATTATTACTTTATTTTTTTGTGCAAGTTTCTTAAACTAGTCGTTTCCTGCATTGTTTATGAGTATAATGTTCTGAGTTCTATCGAGCCGAACCGTCTGATATGAAAATATCTGGAGTCGGTGAATTACTTTCCCCTTTGGTCTCTGGTGGATTGGCGTATTGTTCTTGTATTGTTTTGTATTTATTATACTTATATAGCGCACTTACATTGCGTGGATTTACTAGACAATCGTTTTTGGAATAGTGTGTGGAAGGGTTTCCTGTGGGGAAGATTTAACCCGGACGTAAAATCTGAAGCATCAAAAACGTAGTTAAAGAATTATGTAAGCTTGTGTTTTTTTATTATAAAAACTATTTTATTCTATTTTGCAAAAAACCTAAACTTTTAAATAAATGAATGAATATTACAACGTTGTTTTATATTTCCATGTTTTGAAAGCCCTAGCAATTTGCACAGGCGATGATGGACAAGTTGGCACGCTACTAGCAGGTGTTCGGTGTTGAGAGGTAGAAAAGTTCCCAGTATTTATGGAAAATTATGTATTTTACTCGAGAAATGTGGGAATATTAGTAATATGAAATATATCAATACCCCTTTAATTTTCACTACATACTGAGAAGAAGCTGATTTTTATAGAACTTGGTAAACGTTTTGAGGTTTATAATTTTTAAGATTAAAAATAACATAGAATGTAGTGTTAAAACCCAGTAAACATCTCCCAATTTAATTTTAAAATCATAATATTTGAAACTTGGATATCTGTCAGTTTTTAAAAGCTGTTCGTGTAATATTGAAGATAATTTTTCAACAAAATAGGGAATCTCAGGGGAAATTTCCCCACGTTATAGGGAAAAATCGAAATTCAACCAAGCACGAAAACGACCAACATGTAAGAAATAGTTGAGAAGTTAACTAACTACCTAACCATCACGCCTTTTCCCCGCAGGGGTAGGCAGAGAGGACGGACCGCCAAACAACTCGGTCTTGGCACACACTCTTTGCCTCACTCACATTCATCCATCGTCTCATACATTCTCTTCTATTATTCTGACTTTTGACATGGCCCGACTCAAGTATCTGATTCACTTGATCGTGCCATGTCTTCCTCGGACGTCCCCGACTTTTTCTACCATTCACATTTACGTCGTATATTCTTCTTACACTGCTTTCATCGTTCATTCGCTCTACATGCCCAAACCATCTGAGAGGCACTTTCTTAATCTTTTTGGTCCCTTTCTTAATCTAGTTGAGAAAGATATACCTACCTAATATAGTTGGGCAGATTAAACATCGAAAATAAAATTGCTACGATAGGTATATAAATATTACAATATTGCAACAATGAAATAATATTTCTATTTATAATATATGCTAATAATTTAACTTAAAGAGACACTTTGAAAATGTTTAATGGTGGGTAAATAATAAGTAAAATATATTTCATGTTGAGTAAATTTATTACATCAAAAATTAAAAAAATCAAAAAATAAAATTAATACATCACAAGAGTCTCAGCTGCTCCCGTCTAGTCAGCCAAGTGAGACTATGGCATCCTCAATTGAGGTGTATTGTGAGGCTGAAGGAAGTGGGGAGGGGAAGGAGAAAGGGAAGAGGAAGGTGGGGAAGTACCTGGCTATTCAGATCTGGTCACCAAACACGGCTAACGCCATTTCGAGCAACGTTACAATTCTGAATGGTGGTCTTACATTAGGGCGATACTGAGAGTATCATCCACTCTGGAACGTGCCGCAAATTAACTATATATTATTTTAAAAGCATAAATTGTGCAAACAAAAATTAATCATATTTTTTTTGCCACGTTGGGATTACATCCCGCGACCTTCGGTGTGTGAGTCAAGAGCCTTACCACTAGACTACGCCAGTCGTCACTACAGGAAACGAACCTTCTTTCCAATGAAACAATAAAAATTCAGAAAATCTGGAAACAACATAATAAGAATAGCTACATTTGTAAGATATTATCATTATTTGTAAGTTGGTAACAATGATGAAGAGAAAAAGTATTATTTTTTTTAAATAATTAAATAATATTATAGGATGTGAAGGTTTTTAAAATAAATTATGAACTACTTGGGGTAACCTACGGAAGTGGTGTTGGTTATCCGATGAATGGCTCCCGGGGTGCCGGTACACAAGCAGGTACACGGTATACAAACCACACCCGTTGAACCAGGGCACCCCTACAAAGTCAGGTTAGGTCTCCCTCAATCAGTCTGTCCTGATCCGGCCCCGCCACGCAGTGGATGGGCTAACGTATTCGCCGAGAGACCTAGACTGACCTCACCCGATGAACCTGGGCACCTCTGCTAAGACACCAAAAGTAGCGAAACGTGACAGAGGTGTTGGTCATCCAAAAAATGGTTCACGAGGCCGCGGTACCCATACCTACTCAAACTTTTAGTATAGGTTAAGAGGTTCTCTACTTTGGTGACTTAGCCGGGGTGCCCAGGATCATGGGGTGAGGTTTGTGGTGTCTTGGCCACGAACGCGTCTGCTCACCATTTGCATTTCAGGCCGGATCGGGAGAGAATGGTTGAGGGAGTCCCTTCGACTTTTTCAGCCTTGCACCGCAAGTTCAATTTTAAATGAAATAAATCTCTCTTTCTAATCTGTTTGTATTTCGTATGAGAAACAGAGACAAATGCAATGTTATTAATGTTTCAAAAAAAATCTAGCCAGAGACCGGATGCTACCGAGACGGAATGATCCGGTTACCATTGTCCAGTTTTCAGCTTTAACGCAAAATGGTAAAAGCGATAGTAGGAAAGCGAACCTGACTCAATTATTACAAAACAGTCCTTTCTATCAAAATGCGGTTTTTAGTAGTATTTACCGCCCAGTTTGCAGCTCGCTCGTTTAGTACTACTGCGACAAGACGAGGTGGGATGGGAAATACGAATACTTTAATATTTAAAAAAAATAGTAATGCGATACCTTTTGCTGAATAATTTTTTTTTGATTACCTAAATTAATTTATCATTAAGATGAAGCTAAATGATGAATGTAAGTAAGTCTAAAGTCATGGTGTTTGATAGAGGGAGTACAAAAACAGTATGCAATATAGTTTTGAATGATGAATACTTGGAGCAGGTGGATGAGTTTGTGTATCTGGATAGTAAGTTTAAGAGAGATGGGATGGCTGATAGAGATATTGAAAGAAGGGTTAATCCCAGTAACTCCATTAATGGAGGACTGAATGCCGTTGGCGCAAAAAAAAATGCCAAAAGAAGCGAAGCTAGCAGTCCACAATGGAGTCCTGGTACTTACCCTGATGTATGGCAGTGAGGCCTGGAACTGGTAGAGGAAGGATGAAAGTAAACTTAATGCTGTTGAAATGAAATCCCTGAGGCGTACGTGTAGTAAAACAATGTATGATCGTGTGAGAAATTTGGATATCCGCAAATAATGTAAGGCTGATGTAAGAATAATGAGTAAGATTTAGAAAGGGACCCTCAGATGGTTTGGGCATGTAGAGCGAATAAAAACTACCCTTTTTATTCCAAATAAGATCAGGAATGGCTGGTTAAAGTCGTCGGATTGACTTTATTTTAGAACTGGCTGGTTCCCGGCATGCGTTGCAACGCCATATTAAATAAATACATTTTTCTCCCGGAATCACCTTCCCGTGCGTCCCCGTTCCATGAATCTATCCCTCCCATTGCGGTTCATGGCATCTTCCGATAGAGTACGGCGAAGGAACCCCCTCAACCATTCAAACCATTTAACCTAGACTTGTAGTTTGGGAGCCAGGCATGGGTACCGCCGCCCCGGGAACCATTTATTGGATAACCAACTCGTCACACGTCATCCCAACAACTTTTTTGTGACTTAGCAGGGCTGCTCGGGTTCAAGGGATGAGATTTGTCTAGGTCTTTGCGGCGAACGGGTTTGCCCACTTACTGCGTTACGGACCGGATCGGGAGAGACTGGTTGAGGGAGACCTTTTTTTTTCTTACATTAGCTCTAAGAAAATAACTTACTAAGCCCTGAAGAAAATTAATTCCCTCAAGGCCTATGTCATCTTTGGGGATGCAGTGTGGAGCGTATTTTTTAGGAAAGGAAGAAGAGGTTGTTTCATTCTGAGTTGTCTGGTCACCGTTCTGAAAGGCGAGAGAGTACAGCTGGACAACATCTAACACACTATTATTATATGTATAAAGAGGAAAGATTTGGTTCTTTGTTTGTTTGTTTGCATTGAATAGGCTCCGAAACTACAGAACTGATTTGAAAAATTCTTTCACTGTTAGGAAGCTACACTATCCTCGGGTGACAGAAGCTATATTATATTTTCAAAAAAATTATGGATCCTTACTAAAACTCCCAAAATGTAGCCCAAGGTGTAAAAAAAATACCTAAAATATTCTTTACATCGCGTGCGCTGCGAAAACTATTATAGATAGAATAAAATAATGTACCACGACTTTGCAGAAAACATCACTATTTACAAAAAGTCTCGCGACAGCATATGTCTAACTATTATAGTTATGCAACAATAAGTGTTCTTTTATTTAAAAAAAATAATTATAATATCGCCGCTAGAAAAGGCTCTTTATTTTTATCTTGGTATTAATCCTTATAAAAATAAATTACTTCATATTCAAGATTGTTTCAATATCTTTATACAACTTTTTAAATTATTTAATTCTGACATTTCATTGGAAAGATATCATGAGTTTGACCTGTTGTGAGAACGTAAAAAATATCACGCACTGAAACCGTCCGTACGTTCAGTCCTCCATTGCTGGAGTTACCGGCATTCACCCTTCTTTCAATATCTCAATCAGCCTTACCTACTATCAATATATCTCGTAAACATACTATCCAGTGTAAACATACCTATCTCGTAAACATACTATGGCAGTGAGGCATGGAACTGGCAGAAGAAGGATGTAAGTAAACTGAATGCTATTGAAATGAGATCCCTGAGGCGTACGTGTGGTAAAACAATGTATGATCGTGTGAGAAATTTGGATATCCGCAAATAATGTACGGCTGATGTAAGAATAATGAGTAAGATTTAGAAACGGACCCTCAGATGTTTTGGGCATGTAGAGCGAATGAACGAAGAAAGTAGTGTAAGAAGAATATACGACGCAAATGTGAATGGTAGAAAAAGTCGGGGACGCCCGAGGAAGACATGGCATGATCAGGTGAATCAGATACTTGAGTCGGGCCATGTCAAAAGTCAGAATAATAGAAGAGAATGTATGAGAAGATGTATAAATATGAGTTAGGCAAAGAGTATGTGCCTAGACCGAGTTGTTTGGTGGTCCGCCCTCTCTGCCTATTCCTGCGGGGACGCCGACTTCCGGTCTGCTAATCCCGTTGGTTTTAAAAAAATTGAATATTGTGATAAAAGCACGTTTTCACAATAATTTAATGTGGGTATACATACGAATAACGTAGGAGGCGCATCTGACTTGTAACAACATTTGGTTTTAATTTACGGAACCACTCGGAGTGGATGTGTTGGTTATCCAATAAATGGTTCCCGGGGCGTCGGTACTCATACCCGCCTCCCAAACTGTAGGTCCAGGTGAAGTGGTTCGCTACGTTTGGTGACTTACTAAGCCGGGGTGCCCGGGTTCATGGGGTGAGGTTTGTGCGCATCTGCTCACCATTTGCATAGCAGGCCGAATCGGGAGAGAGTAGTTGAGGGAGTCTCTTCGATTTCTTCAGCCTTACTCTGAAAATCTCTGAAAATTACACCGAAATGGATTCATACGACCGCCATACTCCTGGACACACTGACCCCCAGATTCCTACCCACTCCTACTACCCTTTTCCTTCCCAAAACTTCCTCTCCTTCCTTTCCTAAAAATACCTTCCACACAGCGTCCGCAGAGATTACATAGTCCCCCTGAGGGGTATATTTTCTTCATATATAAAAAATAAAAATATAAATATCCCTCAATCAGTCTCTCCCGATCCGGCTTGCCACGCAGTAGGTGGGCAAACGCGTTCCCCGTACGGACCTAGACAAATCTCACTCCTTGAACCCGGGCACTCCTGCTAAGTCACCAAAAGTAGCGAACCATGAGGTGACGTTTGAATTATACATATATTATCAAAATAAAATACAATATGAACTTGTGACTTCCTAATTCGTAGCCAAGATCGTAATGTAACGCGTTACCAAGGAATTAAACAAATTTATCAAATAAAATTTACTTGTGTACGCCAATTTTGAACTTGCGACATCCGAATTCGTAGTCAAGGATCATAATGCAACGCATTATTGAGGAATCGTACATAGATATTTATCAAAATAAAATTTACTTGCACACGCCAATTTTGAACTTGCGACTTCCGAATTCGTAGTCAAGGATCATAATGCAACGCATTATTGAGGAATCATACATAGATATTTATCAAAAAAAATTTTACTTGTGCACGCCAATTTTGAACTTGCGACTTCCGAATTCGTAGTCAAGATCGTACCGCAACGCATTATCAAGGAATTATATCTAAATATTTACGAACATAAAATTTATTATTTTTGAACTTGTGACTTCCCAATTCATAACCAAGATCGTAATGCAACGTGTTATCGAGGAATTATACAAATTTAACAAAATAAAATTTACTTGCGCACGCCATCTTTGAACTTGCGACATCCGAATTCGTAGTCAAGGATCATAATGCAATGCATTATCGAGGAATCATACATATTTATCAAAGTAAAATTTATTGCGCACGCCACAATTTGAACTTGCGACTTCCGAATTCGTAGCGAAGATCGTAATGCAACGCATTATCACCCCTCGAACCCGGGCACCCCTGCTAAGTCATCAAAAGTATCGAGCCACTTGGGATGACGTATGACAGATGTGTTGGTTATCCAATAAATGTTTCCCGGGCGGCAGAGCCTAGCCGCAAAAACCCGCAGAAGTATAATATTAGAATTTTATAAAATACAGAAAGATATATTTTTTAAGTCGCTGCCGCGGCCGTTATAATATTACGTTTTGCAACTTCCATATCGGCTCAACCAATGAACAGTAAAACCAGATAGAGGTATATGTGTTTTTATGACCAATCAGAAGGCTTCGTTCATGACGCCATCTTGAACGCCATTCTGATTGGTCATGGTCAGATCAACAATTTTATAGTAAAAGCACATATAGGTACATAAGATATACGATTATGTGGATCAACAACGCATGGCAATTTGGGCGGATCATCAACGCATGGTGATTTGGGCGGATCAACAGTTACGAAGCGTATGATTTCCATACAAATATCGAAAATTTTATGTGTAGTATTTCGTTTACTTTTACTGGGAAACTGGCAACCGTGCTATTTAATGTAACGTTGTTGCCAAATCATACAGAAGTATTCCATCAAAGCCAAGTTATATGGTGTTAAAGGTGGATCAACACCTTCGAATAACTTCTTACTGGATCAGCATACTACGAGAAGAGGTCAATATATATATATATATATATATATATATATATATATATATATATATATATATATTTGGTGTTGATAGTTTTGCAATTTTCAAGAGACAAATTATCTCTCTTTTATCTGCTAATAATTAACTTTTATTGTTTTTGTTCTTTTCATAAAACCTTCTCTCATCTAAAACCTTACCAGTAATTTATAACCTTATTTTATTTTATTTGGCTGTTCTATTTAGTTCTGTTTTATCACACTACATTATTATACACATACAATTGTTTGTTTATACCTACTAACTAGCTCTTACACATTGCACTTTATTGTATTTTAGGTCTTATTACTGATTTTTTCTTATTAATCATACTATTTCATTTCTTTTATGATGCATTAGTTCTTTAATATTTTTAATTTCTGTTATGATGTTACCTTTTGATGATGATTGTTTTCTTATTAATTCTTTTTTATTGGTTTAGTAACATACGAGTATATAATTATTATTGTTATTATACTTTTCCTTCTATGCTTGTAAAATAAAAAAAATAATAAAAAAAAAATAATCGAACAAAGCCTATGTATTATATGCATTTAAAATTCGTAAACGAAAACTTCAATTTTTATGCTTATGCGTATGTAAAATAAATAAACATGCCATTTTACATCTTCATTATACTATTTTACGACGAAGCCATTTAGATCAGAAGACTTTTTTATGTGAAAATCATATGATTTTTATCATTGAAAAAGAAGATAACATTAATAATCTTAACGAAAATATGAAAGAGAACTAGATACAGAAAAATAAAAAGATAACTGTCGCAACTGGGATTTGAACCCAGAACCTCTCGTCTTACCGGGACAAACGCCTTACCAATTCGGCTACTGCCACCTCTTATTTGAACGTCATATTTGTCAATCTCATATTTAAAATTTTATAATTACCAATATTATCTTCGAGTATTTTTTTTCCAAAGTGTTTCGGATATGTATATCCGATTTTACAGTTCATATTATTAGTTTAAGTTTTTAGTTATCTTCTTCTTCAGTGATATATAACATTGATAGGAATAACCTTCAACAATTAAAAAGAGAGTTGTTCTAATAAAAATTGAATAATTTTTATGTTCCAAAATATTACGGACAACACAACAAAGAATATTGACAAATGTTTACGGCGAAATTTGTCTCCTGCAATCTTGCACCTTTTCATTAAATAGAGTATGGTGTTCAAACATTATTTACTGCAAGAAAAGGGGAGAGCTTAGCCTGTCACGTGACACGTGTCCCTGTCTCACGTGGTATTTTGCAATTTTCATTTTGAAACTGAGATCCTTTGCCCGCTCCGTGAGGGGTATTACATAAGCGACCCGTGCAAGCGACCCGTGCAACCCCGGACCGTTAATCAACCCTTTGACAAGATGAAAAACATTTATGGTCGTACCACCAGCACGTTTAATTTATGGTTTCTTTCCTGACCACGTTGAAAAGGTCCTGGTCTGAAGAACTGAATATTTTAATACAGAACACGACATTTTATTTATTTATATATTTGCAAAAAACAGCATAATACCAATACATTGCAAGGGCGGTAAGAAAAGATACATAATAAATCCATTTACAGTTAAAGTAATACATTTCGTTAAAACATAAATGCTATTTCACGCTTAAAATCGTTGTAGGAAATGTGGAATATATCCACATTTCCTGCGAGGCAGTTAATTAAACTAGTGAGTCGTCCCAGGGGCATCACTATTGGTAAGTTAGTTCTGCACCTAGGAAGAATCAAAAACCTGTGTTGGCGGCCTCGCGTGAAATTATCCGGGACGTAGAATCCTATTTCAGCCAGAATATCTGGTACCGATACAAAACCATTTAGAAGCTTATAAGCCATCAGCAGTAATGCGACATCTCTTCTGGAACTAAGGCTGCAGATACCCAGCATTCCCGAGATAAATGCTGTTGGAAACAGCCATGGGTAAAAACCAAACTCTCTCATATAGAGGTATCGTAAAAATTTCTTTTGTATTTTCTCGACCATTAGTACATAGACGATGTCCTATGGCCCCCATATATGAGATCCACTCTCGAGATTGCTACGCACCAAGCTAAAGTAAATCAGCCTTATAACTGTGAGATTAGTCAATTCCTTTGAATTGGGTATGACAAAACCCAACATCTTTGTGGCTGATTTACAGATCTTTTCAATGTGAGCATGAAATGTTAAGCGAGCGTCATACACAATTCTTAAGTCCTTGCAAGTCACCATGTGTTTCAATGACGTGTCTTTAATTTTATAATTAAAATATATGGTCTTTTGTGACCTCGTAAAGCACATAACTGAACATTTTTGGAAGTTTAAAACGAGTTAATTATCGATACACTAGTCAATAATTGCATTTATATCTTGCTGGAATTTTCTACAGTCTTCTAAAGATCTTATTCTCTAGTAAAGTTTAATGTCATCTGCAAAAAGTAAAAAACGGACGAATTTGATTTTTTCCCGAATATGTAGCGAATTTGTTGTTTCCCGAGTTTGTAGCATACGTGTTAGAGTTAAACTCACCATAGGACACGAATTGTTTCCTTTCGTTCAAATAATTAAGAATGAGTTTCAGTAAGTTTTCGGAAAAACCAATTTCTTCGAGCCTCCTTAGGAGCACTAAGTGATCCAACCTATCGAAAGCCTTCGCAAAGTCATGGTATGATTTATATCCTTAAGGCTACTGGTTTGTGGAAAGATTGGTTCAAACGAAAATATTAAAGTTCATATTTGATTATGAAGCTTTTAGGAATTTTTGACTTAATTTTTCAAAGTTTAATAAGGATTTTTTTTTGCATTAGCTCCACCCATGAGGCTCTGAGGAAAAAAATCCCTCAGGACCTAGGTCATCTTTAGGAATGCTGTGTAGAGGTTAAATAATACATGCCAGGATACGCGATAAGTGCGAGCAGGACTTAGATGACACTCAGTTTGGCTTCAGAAATGCGTTCGGTACGCGTGAAGCATTATTTTCAGTCGACGTACTATTGCAAAAGTGTCGTGACCAAAGAAAGGAAGTCTTTGCCTGTTTTATTGACTACGAAAAGGCATTTGACAGGGTAAAACATGCTGACCTAATGAAAATGCTTGAATTGATGAAAAAAAGGGTATATAACAAATATTATTGATTATAATATTTGTTATATACCCTTTGTGCTATGCATAAAAATCTTGTTTAAACGTTAGTTTATCAATTAAAAATAATAATTAATATTTGACAAGTTAAAGTATTTCAGCAATAAATGCAGACATAATTAGTCTCGACGCCACCTAGCGGGAGATTTAGTATTAACAATACCTCTCTCACAAAAATAAAGTTGGTTGTTTTCAGTTGGAAAAATGTAATAATAAGTAATTGTCGAATGAAACACTAGTATATATTGAATTATTTGGCGGGTATTAGATAAGCCGCCATAGCTCAGTGGTCAAGAGCACCTGACCGGCAATCAGAAGGTCACGGGTTCAATTCCCGTTGGCGGCCAGTATCTTTTCTCGGAAGATTTTTTCAATGTAGATGAGTGTTTCAGGCTGATAATTATTGATTATAATATTTGTTATATACCCTTTGTGCTATGCATAAAAATCTTGTTTAAACGTTAGTTTATCAATTAAAAATAATAATTAAAATGCTTGCGGATTGTAACGTTGACACCAAAGACCAGAATTTCATTAAAAACCTGTATTGGTTCCAAACAGCAGAAATAAGACATGGGAATGAGAGATCTAATGCAATCGCCATTCAGCGTGGAGTACGACAAGGATGTATCCTGTCGCCACTATTATTTAATCTTTATTCCAACTATGTCTTCAAAAGAGCCCTAAGTAATACCCAGAAGGGTCTCAAGATCAACGGAGTTGTCATTAATAACATAAGATATGCAGATGATACTGTATTACTAGCTGACAGTATCAGTGACCTCCAAGACCTATTAGATCTTGTTAATAATGCTGGTGAGCAACTGGGCCTAACAATCAACGTCAATAAAACTAAATGGATGACTTTTGGACGACTAGATCACTCTGGATCAATGATTCAGTTAAATGGTTGTAATATCGAAAAGGTGGAGAGATTTAGATACCTCGGCAGTATCCTCACGGAGAATCTTGACCCAGATATAGAGATTAGGTGCAGAATTGAAGCAGCAAGAACTGCATTCATAAAAATGAAATCTCTCTTCTGCAATGACAATATAAGCTTAAAATTAAGGCAGAGAATGCTAAAATGTTATGTGTGGTCGGTCTTGCTGTATGGTTGTGAAACATGGACCTTGAAAATAAATACCATGAACAGGTTAGAGGCTTTCGAAATGTGGCTTCACCGGAGAATGCTCAAGGTCCCATGGACCGACATGATCACCAACATAGAAATTCTCAGGCGGGCTAGAGCAGATAGGGAACTGCTTACATTAATTAAAATCAAGAAAATTTCATATCTGGGTCATATACTTCGAGGGGAGAAGTATCACTAGCTCCATTTAATATTGAAAGGCAAGATAGAGGGTCGCCGAGGGCCTGGTAGGAGACAAATGTCTTGGCTGCGAAACATACGAGAGTGGATCGGCATTAGAAGTGTGGAGGAGCTATTCCGGGCAGCGCAAGACAGAGAGACCTTTTCAAGAGTGATCGCCAACGTCGGGGGGACCTGATAAGGCACATAAAGAAGAAGAAGTGTAGAGGTTCTCATTTTTAGGGAAAGGAAGGAGAGGAAGTTCTGGGTAGGAAAGAGGTATGAGAAGTTAGTAGGAATTTGAGGGTCAATGTGTCCAGGAGTGACGGACTTATTCATCCATTCCTTCCACTGTGGTGCGAGGCAATGGCTCGAGAATCCGGTTGGCGAGGTCAAAAAGTTTCCCTCGACAAGTCTCTCCAGGTCCGGCCTGCCACGCAGCATGAACGCGAGTACCCCTGATAGTCACCAAACGTAGCCAACCACTTGGGGTGACCTATGGCAGAGGTAATAGTTATCCAATGAATAGTTTCTGGGGTAGAAGTACCCATACCCGCATCCTCAATTGTAAATTCTCAGAGAATTACACAAAAAATTGACGGCCTCCGTGGTTGAGTGGTTAGGGTGCCAATGCGGTAGTGGCAAGTTTAATAAAATGTCTTCAACCGTATTTGGTGACTCATTCTAAATAGCGAGTAATAAAAGTTCTGCACCTTTCTTTCTCTAATATCTTTCCACTAATCTCCTACCATCAGCCTCACCACACAATTGGGGATGCGATAGACTCAGTGGCTTCAGGCGGTTGAAAGCTGTCACTGGCTTTTGTGTGATACTTACATAAAAATAAATAGTCTCTAAAAAAATTGATTCCACTTGATTTTTAATGTTAATGATCTATTATTGCACTTTTAGTTTTTGATTTCGTATTACGCTTACATTAGCCTTAAATTCTTTACGATTTTCAACATTTCTAACAATATCATACATAGTCTAACGACACAAACGTTTCAGGGAATCTCATTTATACAGCATTCAGTCTACTTTCATCCTTCATACATCAGGGTAGGTATCAGGACTTCATTGTGAACTGCTAGCATTGCTTCTTTATACATCTTTTTTGGACGTTCGGTCCTCCATTTGAGTTTCTTCTTTCTACGTTTTCCATCTCCAAATCATACTTCCCAAATACACTGACTCACCCACCTGCTCCAAGTATATATTCACAACTATCTTGCACACTGCTTTCATAATAAATCTTTCAAACAACAGTGGTTGGTCAGATTGTTATGCATAATCTTATTTTCCACTTTTTGGTGTATTTTCGTAAATATGATATTAAAAATTCGTAGCTCTTCCTTCCTAGCTTCCTACACAAAAGCAATTAACTGAACCTTGACCTTACCTTTCGCATCAATCTTCCGGGGAATCGAAAAACTGCCTTTGAAATTTAAAACCCTTATCAAGTTTGCAAGGTTTTCGGCCGAAGCGGAGACTCGACGAGAAGACGGGCGGTTGAATTATTCCACTCCGAACAGAATAGTATCGACATCCGCACATTATGAATAATTTATCTCGTTTATCGACGCCCCCTGACATTATACGTCTACGTGAGTACTGATATAAATTACTAAATTCGGCATTAGTGGCTTTAAAAATAATATCATTGATTTTTCTGACCATCATCGGGAATTCGTAAGTTTTTATTGACGTCATCAGAGTGCGCAAGTAAAAAAAATTTAAGAGTCCCAATCGTCCCGTTTCCCTTCCGCCTCCCCTTCCTCTCCTGCATCCCCTTAACCTCCGCCTTCTCTCTCCCCACTCCCTTGTCCCGCTTCCCCCATCCCGTGAAACCCCCTCCCAAATTCCCCTCCCTCTTCTGAATTAACCTCTCCCCTCCCGCATACCATACATTCAGTTCTGGTACATTTCATAAGCTCAGAACTCATCAATTTCATAATGCCAGAGCTCACCTGTATTCATAGAAACCTTTGCGGGCGTGCTCACAACAATTTAACACGGTTTCCTCGCAATCGGATGAACGGTTTAGCAACACATTTTTTTGCCGCCAGAGCTCATTATTATATATGTAGAAACCATCGCGGGCATGCACACATCAAATCAAATCAAATTCATTCATGCACAAATTCATTCATGCACAAATCAAATGCCCAAAGGATGAATGGTTTAGCAACGCACAGCCATCTCACATAAAAACCCATAAGCAAGCATATTTAGATTTTTATATACCTACATACTCGTATATACAGATTATTAGTTACACGATCATTTTTTAAAGATATTGTTTTGGAAGGGAGAAGAAAGAAAATTTTAATAGGAAATACACGAGTTAATAGGAACGTACATTTTTCACAATGAAGGAAAAGGAAGGGACTGTCAAGAAATTAAGTTTGGCTTAAGTTTGTTTTTTTTTTCGTTATTTATTTTTGGAGTTTTATGCCATGTTGCGCTAAAATGCGTTATCCACCGTTTCGGACAGTTTTAGTGTCCACCATCATCAAACGTATAAATCTAAAATCATATCCTATGTTTGATTTGGTTTTATAAGTAATATTATGAATAAAATGAATATTAATAACTTTCAGATAGCATTTATTAAACTTTTAAAACTAACCTCAAGAAAGAAAACAAACATTATTGACTCTCACTAAACCAACTTTGAGAGAAGTAGTTTCATATATATCAATCTGGATAGTATCTACTTACTGATAGAAGCCAACCCACCATCTCCCAAAGCTGGGCTAAAATTAGATCTTGGCCGCATTGAAAACTTACGCGTCAACTTTTTAGGACTTTCTGCCATTGACATGAATGATTGATTGTTACAAACTTTAGGGTTGAAAGCAAAAATACAACAATGGCTTTTTTTTCTTATTGAAATAAAGGATAATTCCTTTGGCTTTGGAAAGCAAAAGTATTTATAAAAGTCACAAATTTATTTTTAAAACTAATTTTTTTGTTATACGAGGGGCGATGGGGGCATTGACAGAAGGACATTTTTTCAATAGAGGTGGAGGCAGTAGTCACAAGTGAAATGTTATCAAAGTGAAAACTTCTTTAGCACCGTTGTGATTTGAAACTCGATGAAATGAAAATTAGCTACTCTAAAAAGAGACAAACACATACATCTACGGATTTAGCCTGCGAGAGAATGAGAGAGAATAGTCGGTCACCTCTTTGGGTGGTGCTTCGTAGCCTCCCCTTTTCACTTCTACCGCTTATGAATTGCACACTGGGATTTTTTTTTCAAGGTGTTTCGAGAATCGTACAATTACCAAGAAACCGGTGACTCACATTTCGAATTGATTTATGATATTACTTTTAAATAAATTTTGTCCATTTGGAAAATGCTTTGACAAAATATGGAAAATCATGGGAAAATGTTGTCACACTTGACTAAAATTAGTTTACGTTTTAAAAGGTGTTAAAAATGGTAGGAGCCGGGAAGAGGAATGTCGAGAAGTAGGTATCTAACGTACACACATATCAAGATCTGGGTATAGGTCTCGCAAGTTAAGTTGACTTCATCACAGTACCTCACACAGATGCAAAACTTTCATACAGCGTGTTTCGTTTTAGGCTTTAAAAAAAAACTAAATTAATGATTATTTCCCAATTGAGAATTCTAAGTCAAAGCGTTTTAAAGTCGGTCATATAAAACTTATTTTGTTTTACAACATCTTTATTGAAATATTGAAGATTATCATTTTTTTTCTAAACTAAGTTAATGTGATAATTTTCAGGATTGAATTCAAATAGGTAGGTATTCATAAAAAATATACAATGGTATTGCTAATAATTCTTAGCCATTTATTTAAGAATATTTTAAATAACAAACTTCCATTGGTAATGACCCTAATTCACGGAAATTACGGCAATCGATATTTATAGGTACCTAATTGTTTTTCGGTGTACTGTGAATGTATGTCTCATCAGAATACACAATTGGACGTCCGTCATTCCTGTATTCTTCTAATTTAGTGAGATATGTGGTAAGTTTAAGTCGGATATCATTTTTTTCAATAAGCAACTTTCGGTTTGTTTCCGTCTTTCTCCATCGAAAACCCAAATTGTGAACAACTTTCCTTAACGAAGTTATATACCCTGCGTAGTCGATGTCTCCTTTCAGAACTCTATGAATCTTTTTCATCGTTGGCAAAGACTTATGAACTAAATAAAAATCGTAGACACATCTTCTAATCACTTCCTTATCGAAATCATCTACATCTGATTTGTTTGATAGTCTGCGTCGTTTCTTCCCTGGTGTGCTGAATGTTGGTCGTTGAGTTGACGATGACGACGGTGGTGTTTCTGCTTCCTTTGCCACTCCAGTTACGATACGTCGGATACTCCAGTTGCCTCAGACGTCAAATCATATAAGTCATTCATGCTTAAAAGTTGGCCACCGTTTTTTTATATTATGCATAAAATAATTAAACACGCGGAATAAAATTTCACGACTTTGTCCATTCAGTGATTTGCCACGTCCCGTTTTAAAACAGGACTCCATGATGTCGTAATAAATATTACACTTTCACACTTTAAAAACACTCTGTAAATCTACTTTTTTTTTTTTTTTTACATGAATACCTCACAAGAGTCCCAACTGCTCCCGTCTGAAGCCAGTGAGACTATGGCATCCCCAATTGGGGTATGTTGTGAGGCTGAGGGTAGTGAGGAGGGGAAGGAGATAGGGAAGAGGAAGGTGGGGAAGTACCTGGCTATTCAGATCTGGTCACCAAACACGGCTAATGCCGTTTCAAGCAACGTTTCAATTCTGAATGGTGGTCTTACACCAGGGCGATACAGAGAGTATCTTCCACTCTGGATAAAGATTCGAATTAAAAATAATGAAAACTATTTATTATTTCAAATTTAAAAATTAATAATTATTTCACTTGCGATATGTAGGTGCACGTATGTTTAAATCAAATTACGAACTGAATGAATAGGACACCCCATAAGTGCAGTCCGTAAGGGAGTCGTTAAAACTTGCCTCTTTTCTAACTAGTTACAATAAGTGAGCGTAAGCAAGACAGATAACCTTATCTATTAGTGGGCGTCGCTTGACGTTCACACAGATAGACCAATACATCAATTATTAGCATTTTTATTGTGCTCATCTTTCGTTGCGTTACCTATACTAAACACGGATAAAATTATTATATCGAGCAAAGTTTCGATTCTGAATGTTGATTCTAAGAGTAGGTTCCTGTCCAGCTTCAATTTTTTTTTTATAAAATAAACATAAGATAATGATAAAAAAAATATTATAGAGGCAGTATTAGTTTCGTGATTTTTGATTTACATTAAAACGAAACCACATTTACTTGTATCCGACCATTTATCGTTTTTGAAAAGATTCGAAAAAAAACAAAAAGAGTTTTCACACATCGTTTTCATGGAAAGCTATGGTGTAAATTCTCTCAAAGTTTACAACTTCTTCCAAAAGGAGGTTTTGTGTAGGTTAGTAGTTAGTAGTAGTAAGAAATAAGGCTGTGACCCCTATAATACTTCACCCGGTATCTACCTACAGGTAGTACTGAGAATTATAGTTTGTTGTAGTAATCACAAAAATCCGTAAAACCTAGTTAGGACATAAATACTCCAAAGTGTAAACCGAAGCCTGTAAGTATGTTTGTGGCACGCGAGAATATCGATTTTGTGTAAAAACCGCTTTGGGATTAGTCTAAATTAGGTCACTATGGCCCAAGACGAAGTATTACACTGTTGTACATCTCCTCACTATTGATCCTTTAATATCTGAAAATAATAAGTATAAAAATAGATTCATAATAACATAATGAATGAGCTATATAACCACATATATTACGTAGTTTTCTTTTTTTTTTCTTTATGCGTTGCATAAACTATTTACATTGTAATTGGATTTTTCAACCACCATGCTAGGCAGATGCCCGTGTTATGGTAATCGTTTGGCACTACACGCAAAATGTGTGTATTGTAGGTACTTTTACAGCAAATTTGGAAAATGTCTCTATTAAATTAAATTAAATGTAAGTATACTATTAAATATATTAATAAACGTATGTCATTTTTTATGTGAATACCGCACAAGAGCCAAACTACTCCCAACCGCCTTGATCCAGTGAGACTATGGCATCCCCAATTGGGGTATGTTGTGAGACTGAAGTTAGTGGTGAGGGGAAGGAGACGGAAAGCGGAAAATTACTTATCTATTCAGATCTGGTCACCAAATACGGCTAAAGTCGTTTTAAGCAATGTTTCAATTCTGAATTATTTTTATTTTTAATGTAAATATCTCACAAGAATCCCAGCTGCTCCCGTCTGTAGTCAGTGACAATTGCCAATCCCCAATTGCTGTATGTTTTAGTAAGGCTGAATATAGTAGGGAGGGGAAAGAGATGGGGAAGAGGAAGGAGGAGAAGTACCTGGATATTTAGATTATAGGTTTAGGTTTATTTAGATTATTTTACAAACGGTAACGATCCACGACAATATTATATTTACAGAAAGAATCTACGGAACGCTTGTGGTGAGGAAGGTAGCTGGATGGGTGGTTTGGTATATTTATGGTAGCTGGGAAATTTTTTTTATCGTCGCTTCGCATTTGACAGCGTTACGTTTTGGATCTGCTGCGCATTCGTCCTGCGCAGGGTTGCCATATATAGGAATCATACCCGATTTAAAAATTACAAATTCGTAATTCCTACTAATCAAATAAATTTTATTTGCGCACGCTGGGATTTGAAGCCTCGTCCTTCGGATTCCTAGTCGAGCTTACCACTCAACACGGAGACCGTCAACAATGCTCCAAACCAATATACCTTTATCAATTTAATTGTCGACATTACATTTTACGATTGCCTCTAAAATCATGAAACATAAACAGCGCCCTTGAGGTGATTTTTCACAAAAACGGCGCTCTACAAATTGTCAAATTATTATTATTATTATTATTATTAAAATTGTAATGGCCTATAATTTCAAATTAAAAGAAAAATAAATAAGGCAACTGATACTAGATATTTGATAAACCTTTTGATTACTGAAATAAATTTACCATTTGGCACGAGTATTTTGGCCTCAAAATCCAAAATTAAGATTTGTATAAAACGGGCCAAGTAAACGTTCCTCATAAGCAATTTCTTTTCAAATCAGTAAAAAGAATTTAGTTAAACAGAAAACTAACTAATATAGGCCACAGAAGTAATTTCAATAATGAACTGACTGGAAAGATGTGTTCGCAAACGCGCTGTAATTTATGCCGCAGATTTACGTTTACGGATATGAGCTAAAAGCCTTCAATTCATTAGTGTTTGCAAACATACTGCGTAGTAAAGACAAAGAGTCTTGTGTCTGCTTACCTTGTTTGTTATAATTCAATATGCGCGCCTCGTCAAATAACTTATGTATATTAATAAAATAGGTACATGTACAATATCTTGGTCATGATACCGCAAGGTACAAAATTACAAGGTCACTCAATTGATATTCAGGGAAAGATTGACGAAGATGTCGTACTTTGTGGCTTCATTATCTACGCAACTCGTGTAATTCCGGGCTGCAGTCTGCGGGTAAAGATTGCTCTGATAATAGATTAGGCAGAATTGACTTCTCTATTTCATCTCCAACATTTATTAAATAACTCTCTTTAAAAGATTTACCACCCTTCCAATAACCTTTCTGTTTTAATTCTATTCAAAGTGAAATGTATTTTACCTTAAATATCCTTGTAACTACAATATTCATTTATATACCTGTACGCATGTCTCGACACAGGTATACCCTAGTGAGACAGGCATATACATAAAACCATTGTAAATATATTATATTATAGATAAATAAATAAAAAAATAGATTATACAATTCGGGGGTAGGTATGGGTACCACCGTCCCGGGAACCATTTATTGGATAACAAACACTTCTGTCATGGTATGCCAGGTTTGTCTAGGTCTGCCCACTTGCCAGGTGGCGTCTCTGGTTGAAGGAGACATTTCGACCTCTCTGGGCGAACTCTCTCGACACATCGCCTTGCACCATAGTAGGAGGAATGGATTCATACGTCCGTCATACCTCCTTATACTTTTTTCCTTCCAGAACTCCCTCTCCTTCCTTTCCCTAAAAGGACCATCCACACAGCATCCCCAAAGATGACAGTGGCTCCGAAGGAAGTTGTTTTCCTCAGGGAATTCTGTGTGCAGCTTATGTAAATCAAAATAAAACCTCCCGGAAGAAGTCGTCTTGACTGTATCCAAATTATTTTTTTAAAAATATATTTTTCCCTTACATAAAATACCTAAAAATAACGCTTATATTATAATCCGAAATAAAAATGGACATTATAAACTGTAAACAAACGATTTGAAATAAAATCAACTCTTCTTTAAATTCAATACCTTCGTGTAATCATTGATCTTAACTCTAAACCTATGTGGAAAGCCATCAATATTACAGAGCTAGTACAGAGAATAAGGAAATGAATATATGGGTACGTGTTAGGTTAAGAAATGTTTTATATGTGGATACATTAAAAAAAATTAGTACTATGCTCTTTTTCACTCTTTGCTTATCTACGGCATTATAGGTTGGGGAGGATCTTATAAAAACAACCTTAATTTAGTTAAAGTTTCACAAAGAATCATAAAAGATACTTTAAAAAATCTACCTTCCCAACAAAATCACTTTATAAAATGCTTGCAGTACCAAATAAATTTCAAAGATATAATATTTAAACAGAGTTCTATTTTTCAAATGTATAAATTTCGTAGAAAATCAGGTGAGTTCACTTACGTGAAATTGAAATCAACTTAAAACTCCTAACTTTAAAACAATCCTAGTGCAAATTCATTACATTTACCAAGCTATAAAAAAATACAATAATCTCCTAACGTCCTAACTGAATTACGCTGTATCATTGACCAAACTTTGCAAATAAATGAAGTTAAATCAATTTTGAAAGAAATGTTACTTAATATAATGTAAATATTATATTAAGTAACGATACGTTTAGTAAAATTCAATTCAAATTATTTCAATTCAATTTCAATGTAAGACTTGTGGCTCCCTTATCATCCATAAGAGCTCATCTTTTCTGATGAGGTATAGATGACGAATGCATTTAATAAAATCGTATTTTAAATAAATTTATACTTCTTATTTATATGCTAAAATGTATCCAGGTCATCACCATCTTCTCTGCTTCCAACTACTACGAGATCGGATCCAACAAGGGCGCCTACCTAAAGCTGGTGGGTCCGCAACTGGACACCCATTTCGTTCAGTACACCTCTGCCATCTCTAAGACCAAGAGGTTGACCTTCCGACAGCGCATCGGGCTGGTGGAGACCTCGGCCATCCGGGAGCTGAGCGCGCATATCCTGGAGTCCCGGCTGGACTTGGAGACGCACTTCAGGAGCTATGACAGGGACGGAGACGGTAAGTGAAGCCATCATATTGAAGTTAACTGAAACCTATCAAATAATCCATAAAGGAAACAGTTACAAATATCTGAAAAATCGTACATGAATAAGATAACAATTCAAAGTCTACATAACACCAAAACTTATGTTTAACCATCATACTCGTACCATTTCGGCCAAGGGTAGGCATGCTGAGATCAAGAAGGGATAGGTTCCTGGATATAAAAGGTTGGGTGGAGGATTTAGGAAACCTATGTTAGAGAGAGAAATATAGTTGCGTCAATAAATTATTAATTGTTTTTGTGTTTTATTCGTAGAACTCCACTTATTTTTTAAACATTTAATTAAAATTTAATTTAAAAATGTTATTATCAACTTCTGCAAGTGTTTTAGTTTTTATTTTTGTTACAGCTGTTTCGCCTTACAGGGCATTTTTCAAACTGGGGATAAACCACTTTGAGACGCGTTATTTATACGAATCTAAATGTCAATACCAATTTTCTGAGAAAATAATTGAGACAGTAGACACTATATTATGTGGGGTATTTCAGAATCTGTTTTCCCCGCACTAAATGTTTAGGTTTTCTTAATTGTTGAACAATGACGTTACTGTTATTACTCATTTAAGTGCATCAAATTATTTAAGTTTTATAAACATAATAAGGAGTGGAGAATAAATAACATTCCTTACTTTAATTATTGTTTCATTGGAGTCATTCGTTCGTTTATTTATTTCTAATAGTTTTTTAATGCAAAACTTTCGAAATAGGCAGCGTAAAACCCGATATTCGTGGGCAAGCACGTTTGGTCGAGAACGACGTCACAGGCCGTGTATCATGCAATTACGTCTAAGAGGCATACATTCCAAGGGCGGATTCAGGGGGGGGGGCACGGGGGCACGTGCCCCCCCCAGGACGGTACTTTTGTGTACTGTGGAGATTCCATCACAGTACATACTTATAAGCAAATCAAATTATCAAAGTTGTTAAAGTATATTAATAAAATAACAGAAAGAACATGAGTCAAACTCTTGTCTATTTCTGGCTGCAATTGCGAATTTTGTTCAAACGAAAGATGATAATCAGCGTTTGCGAGAGCGGTACGGTCGGGAAAGCGGTCGGAAAAGCGGTCGGAAAGCGGTCGGAAAAGCCCCCTCCCCATTTAAGTTGACAAACACAAATTTAGACTTCCTAAAAAATTGGTCCATCCTGGGGGGGGGGGAATCGTGCTCTTGAGGGGTACCCCCCCATCGGAGTGGCGCCTGGGGCGGGCCGCCCCCCTCCAGCCCTTGTGCCCCCCCCAGAAAAAAATCCTGGATCCGCCCTTGATACATTCAATAATATAATATTTACTAGACAGCAATATCAGGTAAACAATGTAATAAAATGTGTTTAAATTTTATCAATATTTATAGTATGTTTATAAGTTAAACGTAAAAATGAACATAATATCAATTTACCTATACCGATCTCTTATCGTGTTGAAGATACACGGGATTATATTAATATGTCCGAGGCCTCCATTTTACGTCATGTTTCGATATTGACAGAGTTGTACTTACAGTTTATTCTACGTACATTGTACAAGGTTCTATCTCCCCTTGTTTACAAGTTTTAATTGGAAGCTTCAGATCCAATAGTGTCAAACTGACGCAATGTAAATAGCAGCTATACGTTCAATATGAATATTTGTACTCGTATCGTTGGAATGCCAAATTTCTTTTTCGTCTATTGCTGATATAGAATTACGCAACTAAACAAAATGTATTCCATGCTACTTTGGTCATTGAACCTATCTGTTAATGCGGTTTATTGGTTTAACTGATAGTTATTATTAATATTTTATTAAATCAATATTGTGTATATATATCTATACATCCAATACGTACATATTAGTTTAGGAAATTGGTGAATATAAGAAGGTCAGAAACACCTGTTGAAGGGACGAAAAGACCTATTTGTTTGTGGCATGTATGTCAAAAATATTTCATTATTATTTAATGAGCAGGCAGCACTCTCTGATGTGCTCATATATAATTTCACAATAATTTTTCGATTGAAAAAATCATTAGTTATTTTAATTCGACGAATACTTATACAAAAAAAAGGACTATTGTTGTCTTCAATTTTTACTCTCAAAATAATCACTTATTCAGAAGTACTTCTGTGTTTCTTACGTCTGCGAAGGTTTGTATGAAGTCTTTAAGCTACATAAGCAAAGCGTTTTTTAATATCCTTATAATTACCGCATAATCAAATTGATCATCAGAAGATTAAATCAGGTTGATGGGCTTTTAGCCAAAGTGTTCTCTACTTCCCCCTATGAAATAACCAGCGCGGGAGGCTTATCAACCTGTCCCTCTATTTAATTCCCCAGAATAGCCAATCAAATTGAGCTTTACGATTGGTTCGTTAGCCCCTGTAAGAGCTTCAATCAGAAGCTTTTAAAATTCTATTTAAGAAAAAAGCAATCCACTTTCACACTGAGCTTTTGTTTATGTTCAGATTCTTGCCTCACTTTGCTATTAAGAAGTCCGTTAAATTCCAGAGTTAATTCAGTTCTGCTAATCCATCTATTTAGCTAATATAATATCTACTTATTGCGTTGGGAATGGTATGAAGGGTTTCATGACATTTCAACACTACTTTAAAAATTCATTAAAGGTTTTAAAAAAATAATTGAAAAATAGCCCATAACCTATGTAACCTAAGTAACCGATTTAACTAATTTTAAAATAATCATCACTTTTAATGAGTTTTCAAAGAAGGTGTTGACGTTTCATGATTCTGAGTTGTCCGGTCAACGGTATGAGGCTTGCTTATCGTCGTAAATATTATTCAACAATATTGTAGTTATAACACTTAAAGGCGGAAAAACACTATAAGGAATTCCAGTCTCTTTGTATTTCTTTTAAATAAATTTCCAAACTTACAACTTAAATATCAGAGTATTTTTTCTTCTTCGATAATCGCAAATTAAATTTTATCAAAATAATCAACATATTTCAAAACTAATGGTTTCTTCGTCAGGATAATCGTATAATGATTATTGACGAAGAAACCATTGATTTCGAAACATTCTGATTATTTTGATAAAATTTAATTGGCGATTATCGAAGAAGAAAATATTTTAAAACCACAGAGAAATTAAAATTCAAAGTTATTCGAACTTCCGATGCTAAATACTCGGCTCAATAGAATTCCAAAAAAAAACCCTCCGCGTGACCTTAAAATTCAAACCCCCGGGCTTAAAATATGATAGGTATTCGGGTTTGGAATTTAAAATGTTTTTGCAATACATACTCCAAATTTTTTTTTGATCAGGGTTTTATTCCACGCACAGATTATATGACAGTTTCGTATTAGGTGGACGAAAAAAGCTTCATCCAATATTAAAAACTAACATCCGATTGGTTATCCTCCTTTTATAATGATTGGTTTTATACTGATACAACCGGGCTCTGCCAAAATTTGAACTATAAAATGTAAAACCAAAATAAATACAGAGTGTGCAATACACACGTGGTAGAAGTGGAACCTTCAGAAAACTAAAGTAGACAAGAGTGGGGAGACTACAAAGCACTTTTTTTTATCAATGTGAAGGATGATTTTTTCCATATTTTTGTCGTCGAATTCCAGTGCACCTTTTCCTCTACATATTATGGTCATCTTACTAGTATTAGTGTTTTCTTCTTCGGAGTCGCTAGATGTCGCTTTCTTTTGTGTTTTCTTTTGCCTGTTCATTTTGGAGGGGTTTGAAGATTGGATATTGATTTTACAAACATTTTTTTTGGATATCGTAGGGTTCGATCCTTGGTCTGCTAAATGTCTGCGTAGGTCCTTCAGGCGCTTTATTCCGCTACGCTAAAGGATACTTGTGTGGGACCGTGGATTTATCGTATTACATTGGAACCGAGTAACAGCGAAATAAATACACATTTTATTGCTTTCTCATTCTCTCGCAGGCTGAATGCTATAGATGAGGGAATTTTCGTTATTTGTTTTTGGGGTGTTACGCCGTGTTGCGCTACGCTGTCCATCATCGGGGCAGATCCGGATCTGCCAGACGAAAATACTTTTGGCCGTAAGTGTTTGTATCTTTTCAGTGTCGCTCGGTTCCGTTTCATCGAGTTTGCATAGCTCGTGGTGAAAATATTGTTACATTGATCTTCACGAAAAAAAGGAGTGTACATTTTATGATGACAGAGCACGACTCCGACATTTAAAAGATTGCGCTCCTTCCGCAAATTGCTTTTTCCACCTCTTCTTTTAAATGAAACTCTTTTAAGCGAAAATAATACAGTAAATTAAGCGCGTATTATAAATGAATGCTTCTCTATGAATTCCAATCAACCGTGTTTTTTCATTTCTCGACTGCTTTAATGATTCCAAGTAAAAGTTAAATATGCAAAGCTCTTCGCGGTCGCTTTAAATGTTAATGATGGAAATTTATTTTTAATTCAGAAATCTCTCTTGCTAGGTACGCCGCGTAGTGTAAAATGGTGGTAAGAATAGCGAATGTTTTCCTGAAGAAGTGATGGTTTTCTCCACTAACAATCATAATCCTTACAACTTCAAACCGCGCAAAAGCCAGGGATCTTTAAAACAGCGTAGGTGTTTTTAAGATGTGTTTTAGGGTTTTAATGAGTTTTCCGATTGATGTATAATAACGGTAAAAGCTGTAAAACCAGTTGAGTATATCTGTAGAATAACAAATCCTACTTTAATAATGAAATCTCTTTCGGTTAGACTCAAAGGTATTTCATGATTTATTAGAATATTCAATAGGATTTATAGCTTTTACAGTGATTATACATCAATCGGAATACTCATCAAAACGGAAAACACAGCTTAAAAACACCTATGTGCACTTTTATTAAGATCTCTCTTTTATAAAGTTTTAGTAGGTTGCTGAAATCAATAAAAACACTTTTATTTTGACACTGTTTGTTTCAATATCCACTGCTATTTCAGTTCCATGACAACTCAAGAGGTGGAACTTTAACACCCTTTGAAAAGTGATGAAAAAAATTTCAATTAGAGCCCATAACCTAATCAAACGTTACCTATTTAACCAAAAAAAAATCACCAATTTAATGATTTTTGAAAGGAGCGATAAAGTCGCACGTTGTATAGTTCTCCAGTCACAGTTATTTTAGTTATAATAATAATACTTTATTCCAGAATATGTGCAGGGGTAGTGCAATGCAAAATATTCCATATTTAGAAATAACTAAAATAAATAAGACAAATAATAAGAAAAAGCAAATAACAATAGCACAAAATTTAAAAAAGAATAACCATGAAAAATGAAATTGAAAAAATATTAAACACAAAAATGAATACAAGCCGCCGTTTAAGGAGGATATTTTAGATTTATTATATTAGGTTGTTTTCAGTGTTTTCTTTTTTTTCAAAAAACAAAATAATAAAAATAATGAAGGAATTCGTATTTTACCATAATATTGACGAATACATTTTCCATTGCACCATTTTTGATTTGCCGCCGAACGTGGCGTTATTGACAACATACTGAAAAACGTCGTCTATGACCCCCGTCATACCAACCAGAATGGTTTTCTATAGGTATGGCATCGTAATGACGTTGTAGCAAGTTAAAAACCTTTCGGAATATGCGATTTTAGGTCGTTCTTAAATCGACAATATGAATTAAAATTTTAAAATTAGACATATGATGATCAAAATAACAAAAATAAACTTTAAATCTTCCTAACATTTTGAAAGGTATTCATAGTTTGTGAAATGAAATACTTTTAGGTCTCTATTCTTTGCAAACTAAATTGCATAACTCAAATAAATAAACCATTTACCTTGCATGTACCGACTTTTTCGCTGCTTTAAGTGATTAAACACTGCCTGTTTTTCAAAGTCAACTCGCATATGCAAACGTGTTCGTCCTTGATAAACGTTCCTGTGAATAATAAATAGTTCGGATCCGTGGCGTTGTGTTGGGTAACCATCCGTTCAGATATGTTGAGATTATTCCTCTTAGCTCTCCCCTTTCTGCGCTCCCGATCCACTTTCCAAAAAAACATCATTCCTTTTCCCGGTCGCTTGACTCGTCTGAGAATAAAAGAGGATGTTGGAGATATACGCAGAAAAATAAATATGAAAAGGGAAGAAAATAAAGGTCAGATTTCCAGAGACAGATACTTGCAAACCTGTGATTGAAAATATAAAAGAAAATTGTAAAATTATATCTTCTGTCTCGAAAACTTTCCTGGATTCAATATTTCTTTCGTAGAATATTCGCGTGTGATTGTGGAAAGGAATGTGGAATTTTTTGACGCTATCGAATCAAATGGATACATTCTCCTCTAGTTTATCCGTTTGTAAAACACATTGTGAGGATGGAATTTCATTACAAGTGAAAAAATTGTACACCGTTTCGTTTGTTTGTTTATGTGCATGAATCTACAAAACTTTGCGGAGAGCAAACAACCATGGGACACGTTACGTTATTGGAATACTTTAAGTAAATACCAGCAGATATACAAGATGTTTTTGAAAGATACTGATAACTACTAATAAATAAAAATAAAAAATATATTTTTAACTTTATGAGTGAAACCTCAAATGGTAATAATTAATTAAGTGAAGACAATATTAATGAAACTCAATCTAAAATCTGGAAACAAATATACCAGAAAAAGATATTGGCACCTCTGGGACTCGGATCCAGGACCTTAAGCATTCTGGGCCGTGGCTCTAACAACTGAACTAAGGTGTCCCTATCCGATTCGGTCATATTTAACTGTATCATACCTCACCTATCGTGCTTTACAATGTTTAATTATTAGTATTTGTCTATTTTCTATTATATTGGCAAATCTAGAATCTTCACTCGGGGGGCATCCTTGAGTATATATAATATATGACACATGTAACACATCAGGCGCAACTGATGAATATCAGACCTCTCCAATGACGATATTGATAAAGAATTAGATTAGTGTATAAATTTGAAATTAAGTGCATTCACTACAAAATATATATTAGTTGTGAAAAGGTGCATATTTTATACACACATCGGTAAAATGTTATTCATTCTATTCAATTAAATCATCATTCATCATTAAACTGCAGTCGTCTCTTTCGCCAGGTGTTTTCACAAAGGGTTATCAATAAAGGGGAGATCGGGGGTGGGTAGGATCAATCGATACTCTTCGTCTATATTATAACCTTCCCACCGACACTCTACAGGCCCTACATCCCGACATTTCAACTACCTGCAGCCTACACTGAACGCCACAACATGACTGAAATTACGGGTAGGACCCAGCCCTTTAGGGCTGTTTATGTTTAGAAAAACAGATTTACCGATGGTCATATGGAGGAAAATCTTGCATCAATTTGATTTTTACATATTTTATCTTCAAGGCTGTTCCCACAGGAACGAGTTGGTTGTTTTTCTGCTTCGTCAACTTTGTTTACCTCAACATATTTCAAAATCAACTATTTCTTCAGAGAGATACAATGTACCTTACTTTTTTTTTTTTTTTATATGAATACCGCACAAGAGTCCCAAATGCTCCCGTCTGAAGCCAGTGAAACTATGGCATCCCCAATTGGGGTATGTTGTGAGGCTGAAGGTTTCAATTTGGGAGGCGGGAATGGGTACCGCTGCCCCAGGAACCTTTATTGGATAACCAACACCTCTGCCATAGGTCACCTCAAGTTTTTCGCTACGTTAGGTGATTTAGCAGGGGTGCCCGGGTTCATGGGGTGAGGTTTGGAGTTGGATGACCAAGACAAACTGAACCCCGGATTCCTACCCACTCGTTAAACCCCTTTCCTTCCTAGAACTCTCCTCTCCTTCCTTTCCTTAAAGAGACCCTCCACACAGCATCTCCAAAGATAACATAAACCCTGAGGGAAATCATTTTCCTCAGGGCCTCCCGTGTGGAGTTCATGTAAAAAAAGGGGGAAGGAGATAGGGAAGAGGAATTTGGGGAAGTACCTGGCTATTCAGATCTGGTCACCAAACACGGCTTATGCCATTTCAAGCAACGTTTCAATTCTGGGTGGTGGTCTTACACCTGGGCGATACTGAGAGTATCTTCCACTCTGGAACGTGCCGCAAATATGTTATTTTAAATGAATATATTGTGGAATAAGATAAATTAATAAAAAAAAAATATTTGCCACACCGGGATTTGATCCCGCGACCTTCGATGTGCGAGTCAAGCGCCTTGCTAGTCCAGGCAACGAAGACCAAAAAAACACCGAATAGCGGGAATAATTCGTGTAGAAGCGAATTTTGGCACAATTGTACGGAAATGTGTCTTTAACAAAATACTTAAAGTACTGAGGGGTGGGGGTGGAGCTAAGGGTGGGGGGGGGGGGTCTCTAAAGGTCCCTTTTTCCAGTTTTTCGTTAATAACTCGAAAACCACTACCTCTTGTCGAAAAATGTTTATGTATTAAATAATCTATATAAAATTTTCTACAAAAAACGTCCTATAAACTTTTTTGTTAGGATCAACACTTAAGGAGATTTGGAGAGGGGAAAATGTCAAATTTAAAAAAAAACTGTTTTTATTGTTAAAAATGAAAGTTTTATTGTTAAAAAAGAAAAATTTTACTGTTAAAAAAGAAATGGAATAGAAGAGTGAGATCTTTACTACGCTGATCAGCATGGAGGAACTTACTCCAGACAAATTTGAAGAGTTTCCTTGGTGTCAGCTTTGACTAAATTTCAGAATCATCTGGAATCCCTCAAGGATATTGGGCCTACCGCTGCTATGTGGGTTCAGTACTTCCACATGGTTACCCTGATGTAGAAGTTCATTGATTCTGAGCGTCTTGGTGTTTGGGATGGCATGTGTGGCGTTTATACGGCAGATGATCCCATTCTTCCATGCAAGTAGGCACTTCCAGTATGCAAAATGTGCCCATCTCTACATTCAATATATGATACAACTGAAAACTAACCATCTGGGGGCGTACAAGAAGTTTGCAGAAAATTCTTACTCCACTATTAATCGCACCTTGCGCAAGTATTTGGTTGGATATGGTCATAGAATAAACACTGCTGAGGGATCTGTGAATATTGCTGAAATGTCTTGATTGAGGCCAGGATTTTATGTGAAGAGCTTAGCGATTCCCACTTTACTCTTTCCTTGTATCGCCGAGGTAGTATCACCAACAATCAATATGAAGTACATATTGATTGTTGGTGGTGCCAATCCAAAGAGGAGAACTATCAAGTCCACATCCTACCCAACTCTTGTTACAGTCGGATGTACAGCAGCTTTATCCAATCAGCACCTCACAATAGTGCTGTCAGCATCCCCTGTAGCAACAGTTGTTTCAATCCCGGCTGCTGTCATTTTCTCGCTGAGCAAGTGAATCAGTCCTCTTTTGTTCCTTTCATTAGCAAGAAAATGCTCTTGTTGAACTGTGGTGGTTGTGCTCTCATGTAAGTTGATGTCAACAGAAGTTTTTTTTGACAGAAGTTTTTGTTTTGTGATGTTGACATCACTACAACCATCAACAACCTCCGTACAATTTTCACTGTTCTGTACATGGGCAATGTACTGATGGCAAATTGAAGAAATGTAGGACGACTGTTTACGTTTCATGCGGTGGAGAAGGAAACCACCACCTACCACATTGGAGCTCTGGGTGAGATCGAGAGTTGCGTTGTCTTCTACTGGCAAAACAACGTAGATGGTTGATTTTTTCCTTATCGCATTCCGCCCTCGATGGCGGTACCTTCGGGCGATCCACAAACCCACTTGGCGAGTACAGAATCAGTCATTTCTCTTCCTCGCACAGGCCACCTGAACTCTTTATGGAGCGCATAGGTGTTTGTTCTATGACCATATCTGAACTTTACATAAAATTCTGGCCTCTCCCAAGACATTTCAGCAATATTCAGAGATCCCTCAGCAGTATTTGTTCTATGACCATATCCGACCAAATACTTGCCCAAGGCAACTGGGCGATTAATAATGAAGTAAGAATTTTCTGAAAACTTCTTGTACGCCTCCGGATGGCTAGTTTTCAGTTGTATCATATCTTGCACGTAGAGATGGGCTCATTTTGCATACTGGAAGTGTCCACTTGCATGGAAGAATGCCAAGTAGCCGTCCCAAACACCACGACGTTCAGAATCAATGAACTTCTTCATCAGGGTGACCATGTGGAAGTACTGAACCCACATAGCAGCGGTAGGCCCATTATCCTTGAGAGATTCCAGGTGATTCTGAAATTTAGTCAAAGCTGACACCAAGGAAACTCTTCATCTTTGTCTGGAGTAAGTTCCTCCATACTGGTCAACATAGTCAAGATCTCTCTCTTCTCTTCCATTTCATTTTTAACAATTAAATTTTTATTTTTAACAACATAAACTGTTTTTTTTTTTTAAATTTGACATTTTCCCCCCTCCATATCTCCTTAAGCATTGATCCTAACAAAAAGTTTATTGAACCTTTTTTGTAGAAAATTTTATGTTGATACATAAACATTTTTTCGCTAGATGTAGTAGTTTTTGAGTTATTAAAGAAAAACTGGAAAAAGGGAAACTTTAGAGACCCCCTCTCCCCCACCCTTAGCTCTACCCCCACCCTTCAATACTTTTAGTTTATTGCTAAGGACACCTTCCCCTACAACTGTGCCAAAATTCGCTTCCACACGAATTATTTACCCTACTTTTCCTGCGTTACCTAGACTATGCCACTGGACTACGCCGGCCGTCAAATGTTGAAACATGTTTGTAGTTTTTTGTGAACAAAATTTGTAATATTTATTAACTTAACTAGTGAGTACCCGGCATGCGTAGCAAGAAACTTTGCCGCTAAAATACCGATTTGCTTACCACTCCGCAAACACCTTTCCCCTAAAGTAAATTTCTCAATCTTCCCTTCTTTTCCTTTACCAAACTTGCAATTACCTTCTCGGTGATATAAACTCAGTGCATAGTGAAGAGTACACAGCATGATCTCTTCTATTTCTATGTTATAAATCTCTTCCAATTCTATGTTAAAAGATAAATACAATTCAATTACAGTCCAGAAAACGCTGTAAGGAAGTCCTTTTGGATTCCCAATATTTTTTGTTTTTCCGTCCGGTGGGTATACGAATAAATCAGAAAGCTTTCAGAACCCGTGAGCAGGCTACATAGCTGTCAGTGTAAGAAGGTTGGATTTTACAAATTTACCCCCCGCTGTCCCCTACCGTTTCTGTCTCCTTTTATACTCCCTTAAAAATACGAATAGGCTTTTGTAGCTTAATCAGCCGATAACTGTTTTTTTCTCCATTTAATTAAATGAAGACAATATTAGCAAAACTCAATCGAAAATGTGGAAACAGAAAAAATAGAAAATTGACGCATATGGACTTAACCCAGGACCTTCGGCTTTCCGGGCCACGGCTCAACTAACTGAGCTAAGGTGTCCCTATCCGATTCGGTAATTTTAACTGCATACTTCGACTAAGAACCACTAACATTATCTTAATTTTTTAACGCATTTTTTATTATCTGCTGTACTTATGTATGCAAGATTCGAACCCGAACTACAAGGATTTTCTACAATTTATAAGATTTTTTCATATTTGTTGCAATGTCGTCTTTGACGATTGGATTTCTAGTTATTTGGCTATTAGCAATGGAAATATTGGAAACCGCATGTAAGCGGAGATATCAAATGTAAATTTTGACAAGAACATATGAAAGAGAGAAAGAAATTCTGTTAAAAAATACTTTCAGCAACCCTTATAATATACGCAGTAGATAACAGGTTTTTCACAAAGCGCCAGTTTGCAACCCTTAATTTATTATTCCACCCACCGCGCCTCAGCTTCCCCCGCCCTAGGATTATCAGCCCTCGCACCCCGCATACCGCACCCAGCCCTCGGGAACACGGTACTCCCGCGCCATCACGCCACGCCGCCCACCTGGGACGCGCGAGGGCGGCACCTCCTAGCTCAATTCATATGTTCTAGTAATTAGTAATTACACACCTGCATAGCTATGTAGAGACCGAGAGAAATTTATCTAAACATTTTACACAATAGCGATCGCCACCGTTACATTATTATCTATAGTAAATCCTAAATAAGTCTTCAAGAAAAACATAGTTTCTGACTTTTATGTTCCAAGGGAAAATCGTGGTACCGCGGTAAAGTCACGTTTTTTACTTTCTATAGTATTTTCTGGAGAGAAGCGAACAGATTTTTTTATTTATTATTACTCTCCGGCAAGCGTCTCGCTGCGAAACTGTTCAATTGATAATGACAGATGTTGCAACGTAGAATTAATAAGAAAAATAATTTTCCATAGGTACATAGGTGCATTATATTTCCATCGAGATTTACTAAACTTACAAAAAACGATTTTTAAATGCTTTTCTTTAGTAATATCAAACCGAAACCACTGTTAATTACTATGCCATAACTTAAACGTACCAATTGCGAGAATTATACAAGGACGTGACAAGGACACAACATATACAAAATTACATGTGGAAAGAATTGCACATATTTACATTACTCCCACTGGAATTTCATGCTTTTAATTGAATTAAATTATGAATGTGAAATTTAAAAAAAAAATTCATTATGTTTATAAATTATATTTAATAACAGTAATGTCGTCAATACAAAAACGTAATTACTAATGACATATTGCCCATCACTAGGTGGAAAACGCCTGTGTTTAGATGGCGATTTACAGAGTGGTTATTAGCTAGATTTTTGTTTACATAATATTATGAAAATGAGAGATAAAAATATTATTAGAATTTTTTTTAAATTTTACAATTCAAGTACGATTGTAGAAGATTAAGACGAAATGAGAATAATTTTTAAGCAATTAAATTTGAGTTTGACAAAAGGGCATAGTAATAAATGATAAGACAAAAAGGCAAGTGAAACTAAATCAAATGTACATACATGCAGTACATACTATACACATATATGTACACACAAAAGACAAACATTTAAATATGTTATAAAATACTCATGATGAATATGTTTTTTGGAGGTAGTCAAGGATTTTAACGTTAATTAATGTCGTATTTGAAAAAAAAAGTTAGGTTCACTGAAACTGTATTACCTACACGATTTGACAAGAATTGCTTACGACATTTTCAGGGAAAATCCTGAATTCCGTGTATTCTTAAGCCTTCATTAGTACGTTGATTGCTGCCATTCATCATCGCACTACAACTTTAGTCACCCTCAAGTGGCTTATCCTTTTGGGGATTCCTTTGTAGAAAGGTGCAAGGAAAACACTACCGCATTGTACTTTCAATTTTTTGATGTCGGATTATCTGCACTATCAATGTACTGAAATATACACTGTCTATGTCCACTTATGCACCAATAATGTTACAAAAACATCGACCGTTTCTAATTTCAAGAATTATATCATATCAAAAAATACACTTCGCTTAGTTCAAGCTTTGTTAGGGCTTATTATATTAATTAAAACTAATTACATACGCACATAAATGTAAGAAAATAAAACAAAAAGTGAAAGAGATGGAAATAGAAAAGAAGACACCTTATTGGTGACATAGAGAGATAAAATAGAAAAGAGGAAGACAAAATTATTATAGGACGGGTAGGTAGGGTGGGGGGGGGGGAGGAAACAAAGTTCTGTTAAATATAATTAATAAAAAAGTAGTATATTACGAAGGGTATTTTTTCCTTTAATATGTGATGTCACACCCCAAAATATTTGGTTACTTTGATAAAATTTGAAGAATTAAATGGTTAGCCATTTCTGACGAAAAACAAGGCTAAAATATTAACAAAATATTAAAATACTAACGACAAAAAAGACTCAGATATCCACTAATGACCAAAAATCCTCGAATAATAATAATAATAAAAATGCAAAAGTCGGTCATTTTAAATACATAAAAATGCAAAAGTCGGTCATTTTAAATACATGTAGGATTACGAAAGATTTTTTAAATATTTATATTGAGGGATCAGTAGGATTTATCGGACCAGTTAGGATTTCATCAGAGCCGAACCCTCTGATATGAAAATATCTGGAGTCGGTGAAATATTTTCCCATTATGTTTCTGGTGGATTGACGTATTGTTATTGTATTGTTTTATTCTTATATAGTGCACTTACATTGCGTTAATTTACTAGATATTCATTTGTGGAAAAGTGTGTGGAAGGGTTTAGTCTTTCATTTGGGAAAGATTCAACCCGGACATAAAATCTGGAGCACCGTAATAAAAAAATGGATTGCGCATGCGCAATTGCATGTGAACCGAAGTCGTAATTATGAATAAAGGAGTACTACCTACTCCGATTAAATTGAGATGTAGAGAAGAATCGAAAATATGAGTTTGAAATGCCAGGAGCCAGTGGGATTATGGCATCCTAATTAAGGACTGAATGACTGAGACCGTTTGATCCCTCCAAGGGGACTTTCTTGACTTACGGCCTTGAACGTTGGTGAAAGACATGTGGATTTATCCGTCACTCCCGGATACTCTGACCTTTAGATTCCAACCCTCATAACTTTTCCTTCCCAGTACTTCTTCTCCTTCCTTTACTTAATAATACCCTTCACACAGTATTCTAAAAGATAACGCAGGACCTGAAGGAAATTATATTTCTCAGGACCTCCTGTGATAAAAAAAAGATGAGGAAAAGAAATATTCGGCTATTCATATCCGTCACTAAATACGGCTAAAACCATTTCGTTTTGTTTCGATTACAATTAGATTCTGAAAATATCTGCTACTCATATACAAAAATTGTTACACCAGTGTTTCATGGAAAAAATTCAATGAATTTTTTGAAAAGCTTGATCTTACAAGTAGATCAAAAGTGGAAACTTCATTATATTTTGTAAGAAAAATTCATCGCTGCTGGAGAGTAATTTTCCTAACGAAATCTGACATTGACTCGCAAAGGAAATTTTACGCGTAAATATTTTCCGCTGACAAGCTAACGCTTTTTTTCAATCTCTTTGATGAATGTACAAAATTATCATTTCCTTCGTTTTGTCTTGAAATAAAAGCTCAAAAAACCTCTACCAAAAAATATCTACCAATGTCCTGGGACAATTATCTGAGTTTACTATGTCAATTGGGGATAAAAAGAAAAACTTTTTTACTTTTGTTTTCTTTTGTTATGATGATTCGTAAAATTTTGCATTTGCGAAGAATGTCTCTCCATCATTTTTAACCTTTGTATACTCGCGCCCAACGGCATAACACGTATACTCGCGCACGGTCTCTCAGGCCGAGATTTGATCTCGTGTGTATTACTTTAATTTCATACTTTTTAAGCATTGCAGGTATTTATTATATTGAAGGGGGTATAATTGAATTAAAAAATTGTTATTTTCCATTCACTAAGTTTCTTGGCAATTTTACTTAGCCCGCCATATTTGGTAGAGTTTGTTACCTACTGAACTTAGCACGTGGGCGTAATTGAGTGGTGTTTTGACATTTTCAATGTCAGAATTAATTAATTTCACGGGCTAAACGCTGGAAATTATTCAATGTCAAGAATATATTAACCATGTTTAGTTGTTCTACTAGAATATCTCTCACAGATATTTGGTCCGCTTTCCCAAATCTGTTATTCGCAATATTGAGTACCTATTGGAAGAAATGATACTTTAATAAGTTTATCATGAATATTTCAGACAGACTTACATTTTCTAATTTTAATAAAAAAGAATTTGGTTGAAGTTGAAGAACGTAATGGCATCTTCGATTAATTCTTTGAATAAATGCATATGTTTGAATAAACCAAATATAAACTAACTAACTCACTTGCCGTCTCCGCACAAGGAAAGACAGAAATTAGACCGCCACATATCTCTACTTTTGCCCCCGCCCCTTGATTTATTAGATGAATATGAAAAAATAGGTACGGACGAATAAGTATGAGAGAGCGCTGCAGAATCATCTTATAGCTTTGAAAGGGCTTACTCCCTCTTCAGAACACGACACCTGAAATGATTTTGTTTTCATTACAAAACGTAGTCTAAATATAAATATTTAACAAAGTCTACTGTTTCGTAAGAAAATGTCAGGAGTACACAGAACACGACACCTGAAAATGCCTGAACTAAAGTGCGGATCGCGAGAATTTCCATTTTTTAATTTGTTTGTGAATACCTCACAAGAGTCTCAGCTGCTCCCGTCTGGAGCCAGTGAGACTATGGAATCCCCAATTGGGGTATGTTGTGAGGCTGAAGGTAGTGGGGACGGGAAGGAGATGGAGAAAAGGAAAGTGGGGAATTATCTGGCTAATCAGATCTGGTCACCAAATACGGGTAAAGCCATATCAAGCAACTTTTCAATTATTAATGGTGGTCTTACACCAGGGCGATACTGAGAGTATCTTGTACTTTGGAACGAGCCACAAATATTCTATATATTATTTTAAAATTAATTATTTGTAAAATAACACAAATTAGTCAAATAACATTTATTTGCACACGCCTGGAAAAGAGCCTTACCCCTAGACGATATCGGTAGTCTACATTTAAAAAAATTAAGAAAGGAAAAACAAGAACATTTATATACCCTTTGCATTTTCTTTTCAAAAACCTAGTCTAAATATAAATATTTAACAAAGTGTTTCGTAAGAAAATGCCAGGAGCACACATGTTGGTGGGTAAATACTTACTAAAACCGATAAGGACAGCACGCGCCGTAAGTTTACCAACCCCAGTGCTTGCTTTATTTTACCCTATGGTGCACTTCAAAGCTCAGCTATATCCCTGCAAACTGCTTGCCTCCTGGTTGTCATTCCGTGAACGTCTCAAACTCGTTTTCCTTTGAAATTCCAGACAAAACCACTAAAACCGTGTTTAAATGAGCGTAGCGCTATTTGAGAACGCTCCAACACAGTTTAATGAATGTCTTTGTATTTCATTGTTGCGCTTCAAATTTTAAATGAACACCGGGAAGACAAATAGATGTTTCTCCATGGTCACGAATATTCTAGATCAGAGGTTGGCTATTAGTTTTGGTGGTGGGAAGTGAGAATATGTAATTTGTTTCGGACTTCACTCGTGCGCGTGCGAGCCTGCTCAATCAGTGTGCTTATGACTGCCCGTCTGATCGCACATCGTTATCGTGCTTCGTGTCGTTCCAAGTAGCTAGTAGCATCACAAAGGTTTCCAACCTTGTTTCCACTCGGGCGTGGCTGGTTGAATCTTCTACTATTTAGTCTTCCATCATGGCTCACTTATATGATGGTACATACGGGAAAAGCGCCACTAACGAAATTTACTAAATTGGTAAGTTACATGCTTTAAAAAATTAAGTTCAAAATAATTAATTGCGAGAGGTTCTGGTTTCGAGTCCCAGTTGCGAACATTATCTTTATCTATTTTTTTGTATCTTGTTCTCTTTCATATTTCTGTTTAGATTATTATTGTTATCTTCTTCTTTTTATAAATGACATGTTTTGAAAGATTACGACCAACCAGTTAGAAGCGTTGTACGTAGTTATTGAATACCACTCGGGCGTTGCGGGTTCTTAAAATCTTACATTTTTGTATTTTTCACAAGAACTAGATATGAAAAACTATGCATTTAGACCGATGGTGCGCCTAGTATGGTTAAAAGAAATAATCATCCTTTCAGAGATTCTCAGTTCTAGCCCAGAAGGTACCACTTCGTGGGCCACATCTCGCCCGGGAGCCGCCAATTGCCGATCGCTGTTCTATATCAATGTCTTTTCGGGGTGCTAAGAATATTCGACGGTTTTGGTTTTGTTGAATGAATTAAATGAAAATGCCACATAAGTGAGACAATAATTGTCGAACTAGATTGTGGAAACTAGATCGAGATGATCTATCTCGAATTGGTTAAATTTAATACAAAATACTTCATCAAGATATAATATTTCACAAATATTTGATCAAGGTCCTTGTGAAGTTAAACAATGTTCTAAAGGTCTGGATGCGCGATAAATTACGATGTCAGTGCTGTCTCTAAGTAAACTTTACTATAAAAAATAGTGTAATCACTTTATTTACCTCTTTTTTTGAGTAAAACCTCTAATGGTAATATATAATTTACGTGTCCAATTTCGTTTTTTGCTAATATGTTTGCGGTAAAATAAAGTACAAATCACTATTAAGCCATCATTGCTCGATGAAACTGACTTGATCACGTGAATCTATTGCACTTCCAGACCTATAATCTAGTCGTCCTTACTGTTTTATATGATTACGAGTGGTGAAATTTATCCTCACCTTACCTCAGAATAAACTCGTATAAAAAGTTTAGGTGCTAATGATCTAAAGAAACCAATAGAAAACTTTTTCTATCAGAAAATCACTGCTTCTTTGATAGTTTTTCTCTTTTGTTTTCTTTGCGGAGTAATTCCGTATTTGATTGATTGGTTGCTGCTGTTGACAGGCATTTAGATGGTGGATCTACTGTCAAGGGAATGGACGTCTCCGGATCAGGTGAAGCTTTCATAATCTCTCACTTGATTCTTCCCCGTAGCTTTCTCCAAATCTTTTATTTTTGAAGTTGGTTTTTGTCGTTAACAATTCAATCGATCAATTCTCGTTTGCTGTCTCTTTAAAAATCAGTACCACAAAATCTGGATATTCAAAAATCATCCTTTAAGCGTTATATGTATATATAATATCCAAATACTTCGTTAATTCTTAACCCGTTTCAGGCTAATCACTATTCAGGAAACGTTAGCAGATAATGTCTGTTTTCGTTGGTGGAGAAATGTCAAAGTTGAATATCATTTTGTTTAATCGGTCACCTGTTTCGTTCATAATTAGTGAAAATTTAACTCGGAAATACTTTTTTAAAAAACTGTAAAATTGCGAGCCTCGTTTAATTGGCGGTCTATCTACCCTCTCTCTGCCCACTCCTGCAGTAAAATGGGTTGATGGTTACTTGGACACTTTTTATCCTCTGGCAAAGTTAAAAGTTATTATTCCGAACAAAGAATGAAACATTCTGAAAACGATTTATCGAGTGCCGATTTTTTTTTAAATTTAATACCGCGCAGGAATCCTGACTGCTCCTGGGATAATTGTCCGGAGTTAATGGGACTACGACACCCCCAATTACGAGGCAGAAAGGAGTGTAAAGGAGAAGTATATAGGGAAGAAAAATGTGAAGGAGGGACTGGGGTAAGTAAATGGGGGTCTTACACCAGAGAATTTAGCACGGTCGATTTCCAAATAAATGAAACGTGATTTATAGATAACGCGGGTAATGTCGTTCGATACGTCAATTCAATTCAATTCAATTCAATTCAATTTTATTATTCCAAAAACATTACAAAATTTTACATTTCAATGCGTTTTTAAAATACATTTGTACATTTGTACTACATAGAACACAAACTATATAAGCATTAATAGAGCTTGCCTTTTAAAGGCAGCTTCACTGATGCTAAATATGTCGATATCCGAATTAATCCTGTTTAACAGCAAGATTGCTCTCCCGACCGGCATGACCATTGGCAAATTAGTCCTGCAGGCTGGAAGATAGAACAGTCTATGCTGTCGGTGGCGAAGATACCCATCGGGTACATAGAAATGAATGCTCTCCATGATAGCTGAGTCTTCTGCGTTGTGGGTTGAATCGGGATATTCTGGTTGAGGGAAACCCTTTTAATTCTCCATCCGGACTTGACCCAATGAATTACACCACGGTGGGAGGGATGAATGCATTCGTCCATCACTCCTAAAGACAATGTTCCCCAGATTCCTAACCCCCTCTCAAACCCTTTTCCTTCCCAGAACTTCCTCTCCTTCCTGTCCGTAAAAAAACCTTCCACAGAGTACCCCCATATGAGGCCCTAAGCATGTGAGGGAAATGATTTACTTAAAAGGTTTTCTTATGTGGAGTGAATATTTAATAAAAAAATGAGCAAAAAACAATTCACAACGACTTGAGTTAATTCTTAATTTATTCTACGGGAACTTTTGTTGTTTTCATGTTAACCAACTGCAGTCGTGTTCTAGAACTACGACAAGTTATCGACATTATCGATAAATCCTTTATCGATCAACCGTTCTGGATACAAGATAACCAGGGCGGTACTAATAGGTACATCTACCAATCAAAAATCTATCTCTAATAAAGTAATTTAACGTTAAATTAGGTAATATCGCAATGTTACTAAGTTTAACTGAAAATTGTGTATTAACTACGAGTCACAACAGTTTTAATGCTTAATATTGTTGCTTTGGTAGCTTTAAAACACTATGAGACCATTGTTCGCTATTATATTCTACGTTGTACACTTTCCGAATAAATGTAATTGTTTTATTTGGCTCACCAGGCCGCCAACAGACAGCATGTCCTGCGGGAGTGTCGTGCGAAAGATAACTTCGGTGTAATGCAATCCCTCGGGACTAGCTTTGTGGGACGCACGACATGAGCCTTCAGCAACTATACCCCCAAACACCCCTTAAACTCTACTCTCCGCACACTCTGTATTGGAGACAGCGTGTGGAGCCTCTTCTACAAGAAGAACCGTTTTCTACCCACTAACCACCTCCTACATAAGTTTGTCCTTTTGTCCCCACAGCTATGACAAGGATTAATTCGAAGATTGTATCTAGGTAAAGGCGTGCTTGGTAAAGAAATATTCCGACAATAACCGTATTTATTGTTACAAAATGCCGTTAACTCCCAAAAATGTATTTTGTATGCTAAATCACTATTTTAGAATAATCTAATAATGTAAATACAATGTGCATTTATTTATTTATATATATATATATACAATAAACACAGATTAAATGTCACAAAATCTAAGTTATACGTAAGAAATATTAAAAGAGTATACCAGTCAATTGTGGCATTTGGTTGAGAAATGACACAAAGAGCTACAATTAGGTACATACAATACTGTAGTATAATAAAATTAAAATGACTATTGATTGAAAATATTTGATTGAATAGCCTTCTTTTACATAGATTCCGTGCAGTTAAATAGATCCGCCACATCTGCGTTTCTATTACTGACTTCATGTAACCTAGGTGCATGCGAGTGTTTCGCATATTCAGTTCTGTTGTTGTTGCATTGAAACAGGATTTCGGAGCGAGTTGCTCAGTGGGTATTTGAAATTCGACGAGCTTAGTTAAATTAGGACTGTCTATTCTACAATTTACAATTTTGAACATAAATATTTAGTCGGATATAATTCTTCGATCTGAGAGTTTTAATAAATTTAATTCTTTCATCAAGTAATTATAGTTTATGTTTTCAATGAGAATACCGAGTTTAAAATTTATGTGTCTTAGGAATCTGCGTTGAATTTTTTCGATCATATCTGAATGTATTTTAAAATGGGGGGACCAGATCGAGGAGTTATATTCGACTTGACTACGTACATAATACATAGATGTATACAAAATTTTTGAAGTTCAAATATTCCTAAAACCTCTGGAATTTCGAAAATTGGAATTGTTGGTAAATTTAAGCTTTTCCTACCATTTCCGTTGAGTAGAATTAAAATACAATTGTTAACAACTTTATAAAAAATATAAGCTAGCGCTACTAAAACGTGTGTTTTTTCAATATATTATTTAAGAAAACTTTTTTTAAATCAATTTTTCAATATATTAGATAAGAAAACTTTTTAAAATACAATTTTCTTGCTTAAATTATTTGTGACAGTGTCCTTTCTTCTTTCTTGTAAAATATTCACAAAATAATTTAAAAAAAAAAAACACTTTTGCGCTTGAAAGCGTGACATCTATTCTCTATTTGCCGTGCGATTTTTATACCTATTACTATTATTCTCAGGCTATGTAAGGCACACTAAGAATGCATACATTTTTGGTTTGTGGCTTCCTCTTAAAGATTTCATAAAATATCTATTGATTAACGATTGCTAATATTCATGCCAAGTTATGAGCTTTCGAGTGAAAAATGTTAAAGGAATGATTTTGTTATGACCAAAATACATAAAGTGTTCAAAACAAATTATAAAAATGCAGTGTTTAAAATGCTGACAACGTATTTGTGCATTTGGAGATTAACTAAAATAACCCCTATCTACAAAAAGGGAGACAAACGCGATATCCGGAATTATCGACCAGTTGCCGTTCTATGTTCCATCATGAAAATATTCGAGAAAATTCTACATAAATATATACTTAATCATATTACTCCAATTCTTGACGACCATCAACATGGTTTTAGATCCCAGATGTCAGTAACATCAAACCTCTTATGCATCTCAGATTTCTTATCACGAACTCTCGACAATGGTGGCCAGGTGGATGTTGCTTATTTTGACCTGGAAAAAGCATTCGACAGGGTTGACATCGACATTCTTCTAAATAAACTAGCTTCATTTGGTTTTTCCAAAAGACTACTCTGTTTTTTTGCTTCATATTTTCGAAATCGTAGACAATTTGTTTATTATAAGGGATCCAGTTCTTTTGAATTCGTAGTTTTTTCTGGAGTTCCTCAGGGGTCTATCCTTGGACCACTTCTGTTTTTGATTTTTATTAACGATATTGGTTCAGTCATCACACACTCGCTGTATTTACTATTTGCAGATGACTTGAAACTATATCGATCAATAAAAAATATTCTTGACTGTATTCTCCTTCAACGTGACATTGACTGCGTCTCAAACTGGGCCAAAATAAATGGCTTGAACTTCAGTACACCCAAGTGCAATATCGTCTCGTATAAAAGATCAAAGAAACCGCATGTATTTCAATATACAATTAATGAAATTATTCTCCAACACCTTAACCAAATCAAAGATCTAGGAATTATTTACGACAGCAAACTAACTTTTCACCAACACATCGATGATTTAATAAGCAGAGCATACAGGCTTCTCGGCTTCGTAATCAGAAACTCATATCCGTTTCGTAACACAAAAACACTGACGTTATTATATAACACACTAGTCCTGAGTGTACTTGAGTCAAATTCGATCATCTGGGCCCCACACGAATTAACATACACTTTACGCATTGAAAGAGTCCATAAGAAATTTTTAAGGTTTTTATTCTCGCGGCTCTATGGACGTTACCCTTGGCTTTACCCATCGATTTATATATTAGGCATGACCAATTACCACTCCCTAGAGACACGTAGAGGTATTGCTTTGCTTAAATATTTTTTTCAACTAATTAACGGTCACTTATCTAATAATGAGATACTGGCCCAATTAAATTTTTTTGTACCAGAGTCTCACTCTCGAGGACGTCATCACAACCTCCTATATGGTAGAGCAAGCCGCACTAATTTATTTATGAACTCACCTGTGGGGAGAGCTACGTGCTTTTTGAATGAAGTGGATAAAAAAATAGATTTATTTTTTCTGTCCTATAGCGCATTTGTAAGATTTTTGGCATTGCATATATACTGCATAAATGGTACAATTATAACGTCTTAGGCTATATTGCCTGTAATTTGTTATAAATATATGTACAAATTATATAAATAAATAAATAAATTATCTAAGTAAATATTATAACTCATGGTTCTTATATGTATGTCTTATGGTTCTACCACTTTTACTAACGTTAATGATAAATTCACTTGCGTATGTAAAATAATTGCTATTAAACGGCGTGCTATTATTGGTTTATAAATCACTTTGAAACTGAAAAATACATAAATCACTCAAAAAAAATACTTTCCGGACTAATGTAGCTATTGTCCTGTGATTGGGTGGATTACTTTCCGTATTCCACCTCAGCACAGGATCTCCTAGTGAGGACGACTTAGAAAAATTCTACATCTCTTTTAAATGTATATTATTAAGTATTATGTAGGTATCTTCTAAATCATAATAATAATTTTTTTTTAAATTACGCCTTCCAGAGGCCAAATATGAAATTTATGTGGTGTGAACAAAATTGTTTTCCATTCTTAAAAAATCGTATCTATTGTCCAAGATCTTCTATAAAACGTTTAATAAAATCGTATTTTCAATAATTCCTAAGGCAATTCTACAACGAAGGTACCTACCTCACTTTTAAATGGTTCATTTTCCCCAGCTGTTCTATCATTATTTTCATTTCAATCGAAACATATTTTTCGTTTGCAATTTCTCATCCGAATTCAGAAGAAGATCGTTTTAAAAAATGATTTTGCTTCCATCTGGCAAATAAACGAACGTCTTCACAGATATTATGTATTATTCCAATGGAAACTCATCAAAGACCTTACACCATTTTATCTCTTTTCCTTAAAATGCAAAGGTTTTTTCAGTTATTCATATTTATTCATAAATACCTTTTTGAATAAAAATACAAAAATGTCTCTTGATATTTATTGAGGTGAGGTAACTATACTATACATACGTACTTATAATGTTGTTTTGGGTTCATTCGTATCCAGGATTTAAATTACACTCTGTTACAGCACGAACAATGTGTCCAAAAAAATCGTCTATTGTCATGTGATTTCAAGATTAGCTCGCTAATAAAAAAGCTAATTGTCAATAGATGTCTCTGTAGTCAGACTGATTTATCAATATAGCATTGAGTATTAATTAAATAGCTTTTTTACCAACAAACTGGCACCATTTTCTTTTGTTTATAATACAGAAGCACTCCTTATTCCTTCTTATTTTCGACAAAACAATAGCTTGACACCAATGTATCCTACTATTATCTATATATACATATAAAAATCTAAAACTGTTTGTATGTATGTATGTCCGCTATGCGTTGCTATATTAAGCATAGGAAATGTTTCAAACTTTCAAAATACCTTTTTTACGTTTCTGGATTATTACAACCACATGATATTACATCTGAAAAGTTTTTTTAATCATTACAAAAACTCATATAAAAATGTCACAATTTGAAAATGACATTTTTCAAACATCGATTGTTCAATCGAAATTCAATATTCGAATAAACGTTTTGAATTAATTAATCGAAGTACTAACTTATAGTATCTACTAATCAAAATCGAATACTTTGAATCGAATTGAAAATTATATTATTTTAAATAGGTACCTATGTTAGGTACGAAATTTGATGGATTGTTCTTATAATATACAAAAATGAATGTTTGTAACATGTAAGAAATTAAAATTTATTAAAAAAATTGCAATAGGTGGCACGCGAGCTGTTTGAAAATCTGAATGTACCGGGACTGAATATATTGAACGCGATAGAGGGAAGGGGATCGCGGCAGGATGGTTTGCGGGGGAGTGGAGAGGAAAGGCGGGAAAGGTGAGGAGGAACGCGTGAGATGAAGGGGACATGGGAGGGGAAAGGGAGACGAAAGGGGAACGGGACGAATGGGAAAAGACACGTAGGGAGAAACTATTTCTTTATTAGTGGCATAGCAACGCATACCGGGAATTCGCTAATATTATTATAAAGGAATTGATTTGATTACAAATGTGACTGGACTTTTTAAGCAGTACCTTTATTTAATAGTCATCTCCCTAAGTTTGTTTGTTACCCCGCGCCGGGTTAAGCAATGTTTAAAGTGAAATGCAAGCAATTTGGGAGCATGGCACCAACTCGCGGTGACATACTAATGTGCATTTAAAGTGTTTCATGCACCCAACCTTTGGATGCTCGTGGGAATTAATAGATAACTAACTTAACGGAAGTTTACTTCCTTCTCATGTGACTATGAAGTTGTACGTATATTCAAAAGCGTGCATACTTCACAGCTACAAAATATTCACTGATGAAGATGAAAATGTTATTTCCATTGTTTAAACATTCTTCCTATATTTCCGGTGAACGTAAACCGAGTTCTTGCATATTTCAAATTAAGTTTTACACTTGACTGGGTATAAATATGAATTTCACTCATAGAACTTTTATAGTTTTAAACCGTGGTACTTATAGGACCGAAAAATATTTAAGAGTGCTTATTATTAAATATATCTTTAAAGTTATATTGTTTGGGGTGAAATATCGGGGAACAAGTGAATGCGTATTAAGAAACCAGCTCATTTTGATATAAATATTGTAGAAAGTATTATTTTGATACATTGAAAAAATATATATAAATGTATATTTTGATACATTGTAAGTATATATATTTTTTAAATTAGCTTCATACATGAGGCACTGAAAAATATAGTTTCCCTGAGGGTCTATTTCATCTTTGAGGACGCTGTGTGGACGGTCTTTTTAAGGAAATTAAGGAGAGGAAGTTCTGAAAAGGAAAAAGGCGTGAGGGGTTGGCAGGAATCTGGGGTGTGTCCAAGTCATCCGCCGCCAGACCTTAAGGCACACCTGCTAAGTCACCAAACGCAGTAAACCACTTACAGAGGTGATGGTTATCCAATACCCGCCTCTCAAATTGAAAATATTGTAGATTTTATTAGATACTAGTCTTTTGAAACTAGCTTTATTTGACGTATTCTAAAAGAGAGCCACAATAGAGTTTTTTTTGACAGAAAACCACATTTAGGAGAAATACAAAAGCCAAAAATACCCTTAGTATGCCTTGTAGGGATGTACTTGACTTACCTTAACTAGTGATTCTTGACATTATTTGGAGTATTTTTATGCGTTTCTAAAAGAAAAAAAATATCACATTTCTAATGAAAAAATTTTTTTTTGTAGTTTTCACTTACATAATATATTCTCATAAAGTAGTTGACAAATTTATTCTAATTCTATTCAAGCGAAACGGTAGTAAGGGCTTTAATTTATCTAAAACATATTTTTTGACATTCATAATATAAACTGATTCGCAAGTAAAGCTTCCTAAAGATGAATTTTTGACGAACCTACGATTCTAAAAATAAATAAACATTCACGAATAATTGGATGGGAAAAAAAATTGTTATGCAATAAAATTTTCCGCCCTTCATTTTTCCAGAGAATTCAGAAAGAAATGTAGAATAACATCACTTTTCGCATAAGAGTAGGTAGGTAATATTGGACAATTTATGATCAAACATTTTTCAATTAAGATGGAAACAGATGAAAAATAAAATATCCTTAATATTTTCGTATTAAAAGAATAAAAATGTATCTTATTTCGGCCCCGAGACCTATCCCCAGGCTAGGCTAGGTTGTAGGACACTGTTGGACCCATAGAACACATCTGTTCCTAGCGATTGGTTCAGCTATTTGTTAATATATCTCGTAAGCAGAATACCAATAGGAACAGATTCCAGTTCTGTTATACATGGGTACCTAGATATAGCTATGTCTAGATTCGATACATGAAGCAAATGTGATATTGGCATTGGAAGACAGTTCGGGTGTTTGAGTTGGCGTATTCAAAATTCTGACTACAAAAAGGCGTTCTGAACTACTTTCAATTGGTGCTTTACTAATAGAAAATAAAGTTTTTTTTTTTTTAAATTTAATTAAAATTAAATATGATAATGTTATTATCGAGTTCTGCAAGTATTTTAGGATATTTTTTAGTTACAGCTTTTTCGACTTGAAAGGTCATTTTCAAACTGTGGTGAAGCCACGTACGGACGACTTATTTATAATATTTTAAATGTCAATTTATGAAGGTGTCTAAATTGATTTATTACCGGTAAATCCAATTTGCAGAGGCACTAATTGAGAGAGTGATTATGTGGGATTCCGAATCTTTCCTTTTTGGTTTCCCTTGCCCTAAGTGTAAGATTTTTCTTAATTGATTTAGAATGATGTTATTTCTATGACTCATAAATGCATCATATTGTTTAGGTTTGGTAAAAATACTAATTAGTGGAAAATAAATAATTTTCCTTACTTTATTAATTAGCGTTATGTTGGGGTAATTCTTTCGTTTATTGATTTCTAATTGTTCAAGCAAATTTAATCTAAGACCCTTTCGTTCTATGCGTAGTGGTTTTAGCTGGTTGTTTTTAAGTGGAACGTGATTATTCACTATGAGATGTTCCGCGAATTTTGAAGAAGTGTTTTTATTTTTATAACATCGTAAATGTTCTTTGAATCTAGTTCAGAATGCCCTACCCGTTTGTCCGATGTAAGTAGAGCTACAGTCGGTGTGGTCACATTTTAATTCATATATGCCACCGTTATTGAGTTTAGGATTTCTCCTTTTTGAGTATTTAAGGCTTGTTCCAATATTATTATTGGTTCTAAAGGCTAGTATAAATCTTTAACTCAATAACGGTGGCATATATGAATTAAAATGTGACCACACCGACTGTAGCGCTACTTACATCGGACAAACGGGTAGGGCATTCTCAACTAGATTCAAAGAACATTTAAGATGTTATAAAAATAAAAACACTTCTTCAAAATTCACGGAACATCTCATAGTGAATAATCACGTTCCATTTAAAAACAACCAGCCAAAACCATTACACATAGAATGAAAGGGTCTTAGATTAAATTTGCTTGAACAATTAGAAATCAATAAACGAAAGAATTACCCCAACATAACGCTAATTAATAAATTAAGGATAAATTATTTATTCTCCACTACTTAGTATTTTAACCAAACCTAAATAATATAATGCACTTATATGAGTCATAGAAATAACATCATTCTAAATCAATTAAGAAAAATCTTACACTTAGTGCAAGGGAAACCGAAAGTGAAAGATTCGGAATCCCGCATAATCAATCTCTCAATTAGTGCCTCTGCAAATTGGATTTACCGGTAATAAATCAAATTAGACACTTTCAGAAATTGACATTTAAAATATTATAAATAAGTCGTCCGTACGTGGCTTCACCACAGTTTGAAAATAATGCCCTTACAAGACGAAACAGCTGTAACTAAAAAACATCCTAAAATACTTACGGAATTCGATAATAACATTATCATATTTAATTTTAATTAAATTTCTACAAATTAAAATGGAGTTCTACGAATTAAACACAAAACAATTAATAATATATAAAATAAGGTGCTTACTTTACTTACCATTTAGACAGCTTAAAAGTGACAAGGACAGTTCTTAAAATTTTAGCCGTGTTGACTCTTTTCCACAAAAAAAATATAAATTGATTTCGAAAGATTGTTCTTTTATCTGGTTAGGTTTTGTTTTAAATTATGAGAAAATGTGTTTATTTTTAGCATAATAAGGTTATACCGTGGGTCGTTCGCAAATTTATTAAATTTTCAAACAAAATTTTGTATCATACAACACACATTTCAAATCATATAATCATGCAGTAAAATAAATCAATAAATTATTTGGGGTACGGAGAATAATTAATCTTTCTCATTGGAACCGCCCTGTACCATCGTTAGAACATCTTTCGACGAAATTTGAATTCTCGGCCGCTGGCTGGCATAATTGGTGCCATTGTTACTAACCATGAATCGGTGACGTGCGCTCCAAAGTAACCGACATGATTCGTAATTACTAGACAACTGACCTCCTGTGTGGAGCTATTGTAAAAAACAATATTTGTTGCAGGCTACATAACGGTGACGGAGTGGTGCTTGAGCATGGAGGCTGCCACGTTACTGGGCCTCCCCTGGAGGATGCTGAGAGACAAGCTGGTGAGGTTGGACGCTGATACGGGAAGGGTGCGCTTCATGGACACCTTCGACGGGGCCAACGCTGATCTCATGGTAAGCGAATAACTCAATTTGTCAACCGCTGAATTCAGTTTTGCTTGTGCATATAAAATATGCAGGTTGCATAAGTTCGCATCCAAAGGATTTTAACCAGCTATGCATGACCGTATTTTGGAGTAAAAAGAATTTTGCTGTCCAATCTTTTTTTTTTTCTATTAAAATAAAAAATATACTTTTCAATCACACGTCGCCACTGATCGCACTCCTCGCGACAGAATCACATGATACGTGCGCCGTTTCAGATGTTACCGTGCTACTTGAAAGAGACGGAGTGCTTATCACGTGACCGGTATGTTATGCTCGACTACTGAATTGCAACGAGTGATGGAAACATATGTTTTATTGTTTTTATTTTTTTAAAAATATCCTCGCACTGCAAAATAACATCTACTCTTTTTACTCCAAATGTGGTTAGGATTCGATGATTAAAACCCTTCGGGTGCGTGCTGTTACACCATGTACACAGTAAGTAATTCTGTTTATCGGATTACTGGTTATCTCGTCAAAGTCGATGGTAAACAATGTAAACATCGCAGTGACGAGATATTATGTCATCACGCTCGCCCATATTACATACATCGCATTGTATATAAAATATGCGAAAGTTCGTCACTCCCATAGTAACAAAACAAATCAAAAAAATAAAACGCAACTCAGATTGGTATGCATCTTTAATAAAAATGCAAAAAATACGAATAACCAGCAGATTTCCTAATCTGCCATAGAAAATTAATATGTGGGTAAAGTTGTTTTGTAAAAGGTTTTAAGCAGTGGGAAAATCTTAGAAGCAAATAGGGATGAATAACTTGCTTCCATAGCGCCACTAACCCACAAGAATTTCCATAAGACACCGTGAGAATAACAAAATTTCAAGTACAACCCAGGAGTGAGTCAGTGCAACTCGATGCCAAGATGTACGAAACGCAAACAAAATAAGCCAACGCTCGCCACGTCCATTAGAGGGTAGTTTTTAAAAATGTCTCGACGGAATATTTCCCCGCTACTGTTGCTTTATTTGCGGAATATTTCGTCATACTAGGTTAACACGTCATTCATACTGATGTTAGATTTAAAAAAATAACTTATTTTGTGTAAAACCACGAGGTTTTATGAATTTATTTACCAACCGGTTTCGCTTTGCTCAAGCATCTTCGGGGTACAAGTTAATACTGAAATAATTTGTACAAAAATTGTTAAACAAAGTGATTGCTTTCTACAATAATTTAAATCAAACACTCTTTCGTAATATGATGACCTCGGGTGTTGATAATCATAAATGCTCCGTCTTTACAAACAAGTCCGGGTTCATGGGGTGAGGTTGTGTAGGTCTTGGCGGCAAATGCTGCATCTACTGCGTGGCGGGCCGGATGGGAGAAGTCTGGTTGAGGTAGACTATTTGACATCTCCCGCCGGACTCTCTCGATCCATGGCCTTGAACCGCAATGGGACACACCGTCACCGACCCAGATTCCTACCATCCCCTCTGCAGAACTTTCTCTCTTTCCTTTCCCTAAAAAGACCCTCTATGTAGCATCCCCAAAGATGGCAAAGCTCCTGAGGATTTTTTTTCCTCAGGGCCTCCGAATTAAAGAGTTAATCAGGAGTGTTGTCCAATTACAAACTAAATTCTTTCGAGAAAGGCATAAAAATACAATATTTGATTAAATCACCGATACAACATTGTATTTGTAATTTGTATGCCTATCTTGGAAGAATTGAGTTTGGATATACACAAAACTATTTATTCATTTTCACATTGCTTATGTACGGGCGCAAACAAATAATTTCAAATAATAAAATAATTGTTAACCGTGTTAATAAGTTTAAATATTGGATGCTGTAACTTTATGAATATATTTTCCCCAAACCCTGACAAACAAATAATTCTCGTATTACTAGCCCTCTGAGCTCAACAGCGCAGCCTGTTCCAAGTTTTCCTTACGCTGCAGATTACAACATCTGCTGTTGATCGATTTACATTATTTTGTGCTACGCAGAAGTTCTTCAGAGGGAATAGCCAGACAAAACTTTAAATATGTCATTTTTAAATCAAATTCTAGACGTATCGACTCTTTTCTACAAAAAAATATAAACTCATTTCAAACGATTGTTATTTTATGTAGTGAAATTATGTTTTAAATTTTGAAAAACAATGTTGTTGAACAAAACAGTTGGTCGTTGGCAGATTTGTTAAGTTTTCAAACCAAATGTTATATTATTCAACACACATTTCAAATTATACAAAAAAATAAATTAATAACTTATCTAGGAAAACTACTTTTCAAAATTATAACTTTTTCAAACTAATCTCCGTGTATTTCAGTTATTTTTACACACTTATTTTGCTTAGACATTATTGAAACATTATAAATACTTACCAACAAAAAATAATTACAAAAAATACGTCATTTTTAATTTATTTATTTTATTGATCTATATACGTGATGTTTACAATATATTATTCGATGCCTGTCTCGCTAGGGAATACCTGTGTTGAGACAGGCGGACAGTTTTACTTATTTTATCATGAGCATTTTTATTATAAACTAGAATGAAGGTATATATACATATAAAATAAAATCTTTATTGATTTATTACATACATTAGTAAATACTTTAATTAACTACTCCAAAATAATGCTCAGTATCGCTATCTTTCTCTGTTGCACGAATAAATAGCATACGCGCTCCCTTTCGGTTAATTTTTTTTTAATTAATCATAGTCTTTCTAGGATTTTTTTAGACAACCCACTCGAGATATGTTTTCTAATATATTAAATTTGATATAAAATACTTTTCATCCATTAAACAGATTGGTGAAGGTCGTTTCTAGTGCGGATCCTCTACTATTACTTCTACGTTGCTTTTATCACTAATATTTGTGTTAACGCTAAGCTACATTTTTAATTACACAAATGCAGGCAATTTAAGGGAGAAAGCCATCTCGTTTGAGCTTTGTTTATTCCTGGGAGTAATCAGTGTTTCGGGACCCTCCCCCGCGTCTTGGCCAGGAATTTACGTAAACAAGATGTAATTTTTTCACACTCGAAAGTAAAGGTTAAACAAGAATTCGCTTTTGTATTTCTCATGGGAAAGTACTAACCCGGTTATTACGTTTAACATTTTATCTCGAAAATACTTCGTTCCCCGACATTTAAAGTTGAGCACAGATTAGAACCAGTTACCTTTTTAACATATCCAGAGAAAGCTTCAATCTGATTATTAAACTGGTTGCTTTTAAACATTAAATAGGCCAGTGGCCAAGTATTAAAAGTATTTCTTATTAAGTCTGCAATTGAAGTAATTAGATTTAATAAACCTTTACTTTACCAAAAATGTGCTTTTGGTAGTTTTCCGTAATTTTTTAAAATTTTTGATATTTGAAGGTCATCATTTGGTAAGTTTTAGGTAAGTATACAGTTTATACATATAAAATAAATTGTTGAAAATTTAACCTTCTGCAAAAAAATTAAGGTTTTTTTTAGGATGCCCTATTTAAGAGTGATTTGCGAAAACCTAATTTACTCAACTCAATTTGGGGGGCGGATATGGGTACCGCCGCCCCGGGAACCATTTATTGGATAACAAGCACCTCTACCATAGGTCACCCCAAGTGGTTCGCTGCGTTTGTTGACTTAGCATGGGTGCCCGGGTTTATGGGGGGGTGACGTTTGTCCAGGTCTTAGCGCCCACCTGCTACATGGCGGGCCGGATCAAGAGAGACTGGTTGAGGCAGGTCTTTTGATCTTTTCAGCCGGACTTTCGACCGATCGCCTTGCACCGCATTTGGAGAGATGGATTGAAACGTCTGTCACTACTGAGTACACTGACCCCCAGATTTCTTCCTCAAAAAACTCACACAAATCTAGTCGTACCGACACGCGCGTGTGTGCGATTTGTCAGAAAACTTGAATTTCAAAGATCCTAGAACCCAGGTGCATACAATAAACCAAAAAAACTAAACTACAAATAACCTTTTGCCCTAACCTTACATAATAATTTTTTAAAAAACCCTCCATTTTGACGACCCATTACTAAAAATCACTGAAAAAATAATTTGTTTGAATGAATATTTGATAATAATGTTAATTCTAAAATTTGAAAATATGAGATTGACAAATATGACGGTTTGACAGAAGTTGGCAATAGCGAAATTAGTTAACGCGCACGTCCCGGTTAGACGTGAGGTCTGGGTTCGAATCCCAGTTGCGACCATTGTCTTTTTCTGTGTCTTGTTCTCTTTCATATTTTCGTTTAGATTATTATTCTTAACTTCTTCTCCTATGATTAATTTATTTATTCATTTTCGGGAAATCTCCAGGTTAAATTTTACCAGTTTGTGCATGTGTAGGATAGCCAAAATAAAACCAATCATGGATTACCTCCTTTTGACTTTAGATATCTCTAATAAGAGACAACATAATAAAAATATATGAATTAATGGTATTCATAAAAGAATTATAATATCTAGTACATTACATCTATTTTTATTTTATTTTTTATTTACTTATTATTAATCTTAAGTTAGCTCACATCTTTGTGTGTGCTAATATTTTACAAAAATATAAACATTTACATTGGTTGGCAAATATTATATTATTATATTATTAAAAACATACAACGAAGTTGCACTCCCATGAGTTATCAAAACTCATTAAGGGATCGCCAATTGGTACTTTTGAGAAGTTAAACCCAACTCAACCCAATATGTAGACACAATTTATGAATAAAACATTTACAAAACATTTCACAGAAGCAACATACAGATACAAAACATATGAAGAATCACTTTACAAATATTTCACAGAAACATGTCTTATAACATTTTATGAATTTGTATAACTCATTGACTCATTTGATTTATGTACTTTGGGTTTCAAAAAGTTAAAATAAAGTTTCCTCCATGATGGACTAATGAGATGGACTAAGAAATGCATAGATAAAACAAAATCAGGAAAATACAATATAAGGTACGGGCTCAAAAATATACAGACCTAATACAAGATGTTTACATACAAATACATGACGAGATTTAAGAAAGGTATAAACCGCGCCCATCATACTATAAGTTTAGTATTTGAAGATAATTAGGGCTATCAGAACAGAGTTTGTACCTACTTATGACTCGTTTTCCAAATAATTTATAATTTATAATCATTATTTAAATATTACACATAAATAAAGACATTAATAATTGAGGTAGACATACTTTCGTAATTCTTTTTTAAACTTATTTATATTTTCTATCTCAGTAATTTCATTCGAGATGTTGATTTACATTTGGACGGCCTGATACATCAGAGATTTCTGGGTGCTTGATATTTTTCTTGTCGGCAGTCTAATTTGCTTTGAATTTCTTGTCCCGTGTCCGTGTGTTTCGTTATTATAATATATTTTTTTAAATATGTTGAAGGATAAGTAGGATTTATCGGTCCAGTTAGGAGTTCATCAGAGCCGAACCCTCTGATATGAAAATATCTGGAGTCGGTGAATTATTTTCCCATTATGTTTCTGGTAGATTGACGTATTGTTCTTGTATTGTTTTGTATTTAGTATACTTATATAGTGCACTTACATTGCGTGGATTTACTAGATAATCATTTGTTGAAAAGTGTGTGGAAGGATTTAGTCTTTCATTTGGGAAAGATTTAACCCGGACATAAAATCTGGAGCACCATTAATAAAAATAAATAACAAAAATTTGGAAATAAACATTTATAGCGCTTTACTACAAAAATTATAATGTAAAAATTTGCTAACGGTTACCCCCCACATGGCTCTACTGAAAAATAATTATTCCCTAAACAACACAGGGAGTTGTTTAGAATAAGGTCCATGGATTAACTGCTACATGGATTATTCATATTTTTATGTTATTATTGAAATAATCTGGACCCGAGGGACTAGAGAACATTATCCAGTTACTCGAGTTTGTATAATGGTCTCGTAACACGCTCCCAGGAACATTAGGATCCAATTACTAGTTTCAAGTGTGTAGTTAATTAATATAATAATTATTTATACTTTACATATTTCTGTGTACATAGATTCAAGAATTTTCCACTCAGGTTAATTGAAATAAAGTTAATAATTTACCAGTTATTATAAGCAATAATTATCAGCCTGAAACAAAAATCTTCCGCAAAAAGATACATGCCGCCAACGTGACTTGATAATGATTGCTTATAATAATTGTTACCCTTTATGCTATGCATAAAAATCTCGTCTTAAAATAAAAATAAAAAAATCACTTTATAAATTAAAAATAAAAATTAATAATTTAACATCGAATAATAAAATTAAATCAATAATTAGGTCTCTCGGCAGATTCGAAGCATTTAACAAGTTACTGATAATTGTTTTTCTCTTCTCTATTGAAATAATGGGAAATAAAATGATAACATCAAAGGGAACCATTATAGCGTGGTTAGGGATTTCCAAATCTTTTAAATAATTGACTAATTTTAATGATTTTTTCACTGTATATATTGGTTGAAATACATTTTTTTTTTATTTTTTTATTTTTTTTTATTTTTTTTATTTATTTCCAACAAAAACACAAATTACATAAATATATAATTTAGACAATTTATCGGTAGTCCCGCGAAGCTGCCACATGGCTGCTTGTCTGCAGGTTCTACCTTAATATACACTCGTTTATATTAGAAGTTAAAAATATATATATGTATAATATCAAAAATCGTAATGGAAAATGCAAATAATGACATCCTAATCCTAAAAAAAACTGATGCGATACAAATCTAATTACAACCTTACAAAAAAGGCAGAAAAAAAAAAAAACTTTATATTCTCAGTGAATATGTTTAGAACTTACCCTAACATTGATAGAATTTACTCTAATTTAAACATAAAAATAACAAAAAAAATGTGACAAAGATGTCTGTAATAATTCATGTACCATATTAAATAATACGACAAAAAAAAATGAACCTCGGTGTAATTGAAGATCAACATATGAAGAACAGTCACATATGCGCTTTAGGAAATATATCTACATATTTATCAGATTAAGAAATTTACTCAAATTAAGTAATCTAAAAAATAAATAAAGTCTATTTCGCACTGGTCCAATCCTTAATTCAGTAGGAAATCAGTGGATGGGGAGGCGCATATGAAGAAAAATGTTAATGTGAAGGTGGTTGAAAGATAGTAATAACAAAAAAAAAAAAAAAACAATAAAAAAGAACCAACATTCTCTCCAGCATCATTGTTCAGAATTTTGAAGCACCTACCAAAAATTTAAGACCTCTGTAAAAAGATTAATTATTACAAATATTTAAAGAAAATATAATAAATAATAAAAATTATCATTAGTAATTACATTATTAATAGCTGATGCTAATTGAAATGTTGAGGCATTACAATTGGAAGTTACTGGCCTAATGGAGTTGTTTGGTTTATGTATTTTTAATAGACTATAAAGTTTGGGTATCTGTGGGTTACTTAAAATATTTTTTTTATTAATTTTCAGTTTTACAAATATGTCACTTTTACACCGTTTTACTAATTTAATTGAATGCCAAATGACATGCATATTTTTCTAGTTGGGTTCCAACACATTATAGAATGGGAGGAGCTTACATTTCATAAGTAGGAGGTCATAGTTACAATTTAAAACATTGAGTTTCAATTTTAAGCGATGAATTTTTTTTAAACGCTGACTAAGTAGAACAAACAACAATAGAAAATAAATAGATAAACAAACAAATATGAATGTTTAAAAAACAGAAAAAAAGAGAAAAAAGAACAGGAGAGAAAAAAGAACAAGAAAAAACAAAACATGAAAAAAAAACGACTTAATTTTGATTTTTTAAATATTCTTTTAAAGCATTACTTTAAATTATGGTGGATGTCTTTGTACATATCTGGAAGCGAGGTATATGGTGTGTAGTTAATTTTATCCCAAATTTTGTAGTGTATATTTGAGGAACGCGGATTTTATTGCTATTTTGAATATGGTGAGTATGGATGTCTTAATTGTAAAGTGACTTGATGTTAGTGTGAGTTGATTGTTGAATAATTTGCGGGAAGGTACTTGTGCTTTCATGTGTAGGAAGTATTGTGATTAGAAGGAAACATCACACTGAATAGATGTCCCGTGAGTGTCCAATGGAAGTCAAACAACATTTCCAAGATTTTTTTTTCCTGTTTCATTTTCATTATTCCTTGTAAAAAACATTATTTATTAAAGCTTTTGGCAATCATTTGTGTGTGTTATTTCTTTATAAATTTTTATTTCATCGTCAAAGTGGACAAATTTAACATTGTTGAAACATGATGTTACGTAGTTTATAAATAGTAGTACTGGACCTAAATGGCTCCCTTGCGGTTCTGCGACTTTTCATCCCCCGACAAAATATCCTATGGACAGAACATTCCCCGAAAAAATATCCTACCTAACCTAACCTAACCCAACCTTTCGGCACCAAATTTAAATCGAAACTGTAAATTCCTTGATATTTTGTCCTTAGGATATTAGGTCGAGGGATAGTTTGTCGCGGGATGAAAACGTACAATAGGTAGGCCGATGGCAGCGTAGGCAGGCTTTGAGATAATATATTTGTAATGTATTTGTTTAATGTCCTATTACCAAATAGATTAAATCACTTTTACAAAAAAAAATTACAAAACAGTTTGCAATAAGGCTTTACAAAACAAAATGTAAGCTGATAACTGTTTTTAAAAAATATGTGAACATTTTTTGGGTGCTCTTATCTGCGTATTCGTTGCCTAAGCTGTGTAAGCGTGGCATAAAGGGGCATCCATTATTACGTGAGCTTTTTTGAAATTAAGACCACCCCCCTCCCCCTCCCTTGGTGAGATTAAGTGAGATTTGGTGAGACCCCCCCTTTCCTCACGTGATATTTACACTACAGTTGTTAAAGGACTACATTTATTTAAATAAAGAATAAAAATAATAAAAATTGAAATAAATGTTTTTCTTTAGATTTTTTCAGTGGAAATAATGGGACATTTTTTATTTTATTTTTTATTATCTCTATAATGATATATATCTCTTAAAGTTGACGTGAGATTTTTATTGACCCACATTCAGTTTAAATGAAATTTGATGAGATTTTACTGGACCCTCCCCCCATTTTGAGCTCTCGTAATGAATGTATGCCCCCTAAGAATGTAAGATAATATGCCCCCTAAGAAAGTTTATAAACGAATTGGTTTTAATATTGTTGCAGTGAAGCATATTTTTAGTCAGCGCGACTCTATTACGAACCTACCTTTACCTTACCTTTTTTTATGTGTGTTTGCTTTTTTAAATACGTACCTATATCCAATTGAATTTAGAATAGGTTTTCTTGAATGAATGCAAATCTCGGAAATAAAAATTAACCCGCTTCGCGACATCCGATCGAGCTGAAACTTGGCAGATAATTTTTTTGACGATGCCAATGCATTATATCAACGTTTAGTGGCACACATATGCACACACACACGCATTTCTCTTAAATTGACTAGGTCATGCCTTTCATACTATGAAAAATTGAAATAGTTGCATTACAGTAAAAAAATGGTTTTATGGCTTGATTTTTTTCACGTGTCATTGAGAGTTGACAAGCTTATATTCTTCATTGATGAAATATTAGAATGAGGTTTATGAGCTTGAACAAGTTTTTTCCGATTTTTATGTATAATCGTATCACCTATTTCAAATTTTATGACTCTATCCGCATAACGTAGGTATTACTTTGGCGGTCGTAAACCGTAAATTACAATTCTGAGGCTGTCTAAAAGCTTTACCCTTGTTTCACTCCGAAAGGTTCAGACACCACTCAGGATAACATATTTCTAAATTAGAAATAATTTTTTGAATGATGATACCTTTTCAAGTACAAATTCGCAGATCTCAAAGTGAGCTAAAACATACGTCGAAATATTATCTAGATATGCCACTTTTAAAATTCCTACGCAATCATAAAATATCGTATCTGTGTTGTATAATAAGTAACAAGATTTATATTTCAGTTGAAAAATAATACTTTTACGTTTTCAGAAGGATGCTCAAAAGGCTGGAACGTCTTCAGTGGTGGAAACTCTATATCGAAACAAAACTAGTTTGGAGGCTATTTTCAGAATCATCGACAAGGATAATTCTGGTAAATTTACATAGACTTATATTCTTATTTGTCATTTTAAATACACTTATTTAAAAGTTAGCTAGACTACACTTTGTACATAGGCTGTTTTTTTTAACATAGGTAAAACCTCAAATTGTAATATTTAATTTAATGAAGACAATAATGTCCTAGATGTGATCGTATCATTTTCTTATTTTTCGCTAACATTGTCTTCATTTAATTAATATTTTTATTACATTAACTCCATACAGAAGGCCCTTAAAAGGAAAATTATTTTCCTCAGGGCACACGTCACTTTGAGGATGATGTGTGAAGGGTCTTTTTGTGGAAAGGAAATAGTTAACCTGGGTCTTGAAGAAACCCATTTTGTAGGAGGGAGGAAACGCAAAGGCCGGCAAATCGTTCCACAGCCGAACTGTTGAATATCACAAATATCAATCGTGTACAAATATTAGGAACCAAGGAATCAATGACGCGAGTTCATCGGAGCACCTTCCATTAAAATTCGGTAAAATAAAGAGAGCATTTCTACCGGATGCCTGTACTGTGAAGATTGCAATCAATAGATTTTTACAATTTTATATATTTCATTCAGTTATCATTGGTTCTGTTGACAAAAAAGTCACTGCACGGCTAAACATTCAGGATTTCTCCTGGAAAGCAACTGGTTTGGTTTTTTTTTGGTTGAATACAATTATCTATTATATGATATAGATAATAGAGTGCAATTTACTGTTATGTTATATATCTATTTTATTATACTCGTATTATATTATCTATGGTGTCGATGGAAAGGTGCCGAAACCACTAACCCCACCTAGTAACTCTGTGTTGGAACATCTCTCCCCTGAACATACGACTATAAAATATTAACGTACGTCAGCAGCTTAAAATGTTGGATGACTTGCAGTCAACTGTACATATTCAACACACCCTGGTCTATTTTATTGCCAATTAAAATAATTGTGTCGATATACTTTAGTAATAGGTATGATTCTTATAACTGCGCATGTTTGACTCAGTTTATTTAGCATTTGTGTGGCTTCTCTGAAATTTGCTTTATATGCTACAATATGATCTTTTTATTTCAGGCTACATAACACTGGAAGAATTCTCCGATGCTTGCAACCTCCTCCGCAAGCACATGCCGAATCCCATTACGCAGGAACAGCTGGTCGACATCTGCCGTCTGATGGACATCAACAAGGACGGTCTCGTGGACCTCAACGAGTTCTTAGAGACCTTCAGACTGGTAGATACTGAAAAACAAAGATGCATGCCGATGCCTGAGGACATGTGACACCACGCAAGCCGTCGCGAAGTCGCGGCGGTCGACAACACAGACGAACCTACCGTGGAATGGATCGCACTCGACGAATCCAAAAAAACTGTCACGATTAGCTCCGAAGAAGATAAGATCATTAGTCCAGGAGACAAAGCAAAGTCAGGTGTTACAGAACTGAAGAATGGTAAAGAAACTGCAACCGCTAAAGCTGGAATCAATAAAGGCAAGGAGGCCATTGTTGATACAGTTTTGTCCCCCGTTGCAGGAATGAGAAATGGCACCAAAGATGATGATATGATAAACATAATCGAAATCAACGTTAATCATAATTAATGTAAAGCAATATAAATATCGCCTTGACGAGATGATAAGGACTCGCTTTGATCTGATCAGCATTAATTAATAAAACATATGATAGCATTTTTGTCATAAATATATAATATTTATGCAGATAATCTATTTACAACCCTCTTTCATGTATGTTTTTAATAACTCGCTCCATTAGAATAACCTACATTATATTAATTAGTAAACTTTTATCATTAATGCTAAGTAAATCAACCAAAATAAACCTTCTTTTAAATAATACTAGAAATACTGATCAAAATTGTCGCTTTTCTCAATTATTCAGAAAGAAAATAACCAAATTTTAGAATGTCGCGAAAAAAATTAAAATAACTGTACGTTTTAAAGGGTATTTTTTATTATATGATTACTGTATTAGGTATATAAGTATACATACCTAATAATACACCCGATAATATTCTATCCGCTTAAGAATATTTACAAAAAAACTAAATAACTTTGTAATAATTTAAAGACGTAGGTACCAAAATATATTATCAAAGAACTTTATGCATGTCTAGCTAAATTCTTAATTATGAAAATATTAAAATATATTAGTATCAAAATGCGATTCCCAAACATGATAACCCTTATCTAAGCCTTAATTCTAAAACTATTTAAGTAAAACAATTTATAAAAATGGGGAACAATTTATTGTAGAATATACATGTTCAACATTGTCCTTACCAATTTAATGCATATTTAAAATATCGCCAAATGTTTGTTCCAAAATATTTTCTTCGTGTTAGGTGATCAATGTTAGAAATAAATACTGATTTGTGAGAAATTAAACACTTGACTCAATGGTCATTATTTTTAAATGTATTATATATTTTAAAAATTCACTTGATTCAATAGTCATTACTTTTAAATGTATTATATATTTTAAAAATTCACTTGACTCAATAGCCATTATTTTTAAATGTATTATATATTTTAAAAATTCACTTGACTCAATAGACATTATTTTTAAATGTATTATATATTTTAAAAATGTCCCATCGATTTGCTGAAAAAAATGCCTACTCTGTTAGCTTATAATATTTATAATTGTACTAAATATTAAAATCTAAAATTAGATATTTTAAAGGTTTTTAAGACAAGAACACGACTTTCTTTATCCATTGATTTCTTGGTCTCCGGTGACGTTTTTTTTTCAATAAAACATAAAAAGCAGTAGGTATTGGACAGTTAGGATCAGAGTGGGGTGTTGGGCGGCTTCTCGGCTAAGTGACCAGTGATGACATGTGGAAGATTTTTTTTTGTTTTCATTATGATGAAAAAAAATATCAAGAAAGCCAACGGAGCCCAAAATTTAATTTATATTTTTTACTCCAAAAATGTCATGTGTCATAGGTTAAGTAAGTCAAGTGCGTCCCTCAATACCCCTTATAATATCCTTGTTGAACTACTTCTTGAAATAATTTAACCAAAAAAATTGTAATTAAGTTTTATAAAATGATGTAAGGCCAAAACAAAAAAAAATCTCTTCCTAATTATCACACACAACATTGTCTTTATTATATCACTTGATATCTCTTACGCCTAAGAAGTTAGTTTCATTAATCATATTATCAAAATTAAGAATATAGGAAATCAAGAAATTAATCATTAATCACTAATAAGAATGCTCGTAAATAATTTCTTGCTCAGGTAGTGTACCTTAAATATCAACATAATATATTATAAAGCGGAAGGATTTTTATTTGTAAATGAAGTCATTTTTCTAACGTTTTTTTTTGATAACCTGCTAATTTTACAAAGCAAATATTTACTCAAAATTGTTAATAGTTTTTTTTATTGAATCCAATATTATCACGTATCACCTAGAGGGCATTAATGTTCACAATATTAAAAATTGTATGTATTTATTTGAATTTATCATATCTACATAAATAAAATATCAGAAAACGGTTATATCTGAACTTAACCTTGCCGCCTCTTGGCGTCAAAAGAATATTTTATAAAACTGATGTTATAATTGCATAATTTAAATTTATGCATTCTTATTAAAGACAAAATACATTTTTTTTATCTGACATACTTTTCAAACGTGGAATATAAGCAAAAAAAAAACAATAAGAGAAGGATTGCAAAAAAATGTTTTTCATAGTAAACAAAAATCTGGTCAAAAATCTTCTTCTTTTACTAGATGCTACTATTAATTTTTTTTACTAGAAGAAATTCTTTTTAACCAGTGGCGAAGGAAGAATCGTATCCGGTAGCTATAATAAGCGAAAAATTCATATTGGTTCATTATATTTGAAAGAATCCTTTCTTTGGTTCTTAAGGAATTTAACTAATCTAAATTACTATTTTTAGATATCTAGATGAAGGTACTAACCAAATTTGGGTAAAAATTACCTACATCCTTATTAAAAGTCTTTCATAATTCCGCTGTAAAGAGAAATCATCACAATTTATCTGATGATGTGGTAAACCTAATTTATCCGCTATCAACACACCATCTGTTATTATTTAATAATGTATAAAGTAAGAATAAAAAATATATATATATAATTTAATATCTGGTAAATAGTAGCGAAAATGGGGTTAGGGAATTTATCGCCACGCCACTGGTTAAAAATTTCATTAACTCAGATATTTCAGATATTATATATTATAATATTATATTGGTAATTGAAATTATATATAGGAAAAATCGATTTAAAAGCCTTACTATACGAATTTCGACTATTATTCTTATAATCATAGAAACATATTATAATAAATGTTAGATCCTACGTGAAGAGAAGATGATAAAAACCTTTTGCTGTAATACCTAAAGAAATCTATGTACCCCACCGTAAATACAATTGAATAAGCACTTTGAATATTGCTTTTAATAGGTAAGGTATATAATTTTTCGGTTTATAATCGTTGGCAGACCATGAAAGATTATCATCCTACCTACCCCTAAATAATGAAAATTTTGCGCAGGTACCAAAGTTATTTTAATTTAGTAACAACCTACAGAAAGGTGTAAGCAATGGTTTGACCGAAAATTCATAAGGGATCAAAAAATGGGAGCAATCATACGAAGAGTAAAATGTGGTTACTTCCATGCCGCCAATTTTTTTTTATCGTTTTCAATGCCATTTGTATTTTAATATTGTATCAGTTGCATTTTAACAGATACGAGTATAAAGAAATGCTATACAAAAAACCAATTTATGAAAATTTATCAATTTATCATAACCTAGAAAAACGTATATTCCTTATCGCAATTTTATAAAGTTAGTAAACATAATTTCGTTTAAAACGAACCCCGTCAATTGCTTGGTAGATTGATTATTGAAGTATATTCTAATTAATGTATCGCGATATTTATCATATATATTGTAAGGTGCTTCATTTTAAATATATTTTTGTTATATTCCAAAATAATTGATGCAATCAATAAAAATACCCAAAATATTCACAATTTATTATTTATTACCGACCTTTTGTATTACAATTTATGTTATGTGCTTGAAAATGAAAATTGAGCAGGTAGCAGGAGTAAATCTAAGTAAGTACCTACTTAAAAAATCTTGGAGCCAGGCCCAAACTCAACGGCCCTGTACTTAGAGTTGTTGGGGCTCCTCTAAGGGTGAGGGGATGTTGTGTATTACACATTGATCTAATTAAGAAAATATTTGTTTTGTAAAGGATACATTTTATTTTTAAAACACGTTGCCATTTACATAGATATCTGTGGAACTGACATCCCCAACTGAAGAGGAACGTTTGGGCGTTCGGCCCGTTTCATACAAATCTTAGATTTGGATTTGAGATCACAATACCCAACCAAACTGAAAAATTATTTATGTAATCAAAAGGTGTATCAAATATCTAGAACGGATGTGAGCTACTTTACTTATTTTTGCTTTTAATTATAAGATATGTACCTATCTATAGTCCATTGAAGATTTTAATATATCATGAGTTTGGAGGCAACTTTGGCAATTATTTTTGAGTAAATGAAAAACACAAAAAAAATTTACTTTAATATATTTATCATAAAATTATGATGAAATATAAAATAAAAAAAAATTACAAAATTAAAAAAAATAAATTTTTAATGGGTGTAAATTTAAAATACAAATTACCTATTTACGTAGGAACAAAAGTTTGTCGTTAATTTATTAAAATTACTACCCCAAAAATTCCACTTTTAACAATGTTTTATTTATTTTATTTTTAATTATATTTTTAAACTTTCTTCATTTACTCACAAATAATTACCAAAGTTGCCTCCAAAATCATGAAACACTGAAATCTTCAATGGCCTATATCTTATAACTTAAAGCAAAAATAAATAAAGTAGCTCACATCCGTACTAGATATTTGAAGTTCCTTTTGATTACTAAAATAATTTTTCAGTTTGGTTGAGTATTGTGATCTCAAATCCAAATTTAAAATTTGTATGAAACGGGCTGAAACCGGCCGCGCGAACTTTCCACTGAGAGCGATGGGAGTGGAAAATTAGTTATAATATTTTTTTTAAGTCATGAAAAACCGCCGCAGGTGATTTTTTTCCATATCATCCCCAATTGGGGTTGGTGCCTATTTTGTGTGGGTTAAGGAAGTAGAATTTGAATTATCATATTGATAAAGACGCAAAAAAAGCGCAACGGTTTTTTCCATTTAGGGTTAACCAATCAATGCTTTCTTGTGTGCCTCTCGTGCCTCTAGCGAAAGCCGGCCTTGCATGGAGCCTAGTTATTTTCATTTTGACGAAGTGTGGCAATATTTAAAACAAAATTATTCTGAAAAAATGATTCAGTACCTATTCACTTACACTGATGGCAAATAACAGATATGAAAAAATCAAATGATTTCGAAAATGGTTTGCTACGTTTGGTGACTAAGCAGGTGTTCCCGTATTCATGGGGTGAGATTTAACTACGTCTTGTTGATGGATGCGAAAGACCACCAACTGTGTTGTGGGTCGAATTAGGTGAGGCTGGTTGAGAGAGACCCTTTCACCTCTCCTGTCGGACTCTCTTGACCCATCGTCTTGCACCGCAGTGGTAGGGTTGGATTCATTAATCTGTAACTCCTGGACACATTGACCCCCCAGATTCCTAACCACCCTTCATATTTTTTGCTTTCCCATAACCTGCTCTCCTCTATTTGCTTTAAAGATCCTCCACTCAGCATCTTCAAAGACAACATATGCTCTGACGGAAATTAGTTTCCTAATGGTTTCCTGAATGGAGCTAAGGTAAAAAAAAAAATTAAATTGAAGTATACTCTAGCCACAATCATCGAGGTCACCATAGGGGATAGAGCGCACAACATCGTGCTAAAAGCAATAATCTGAGACATAATAAACTTACTAATGCATAGTATAAACGCGAAAGTTTGTATGGATGTATGTGTGTTTGTTACTCTTTCACGAAAAAACTACTGAACGGATTTTAATAAAACTTTACAATAATTATAGCTCATACATCAGAATAGCATATAGACTATAATTACTAATTATAGCTTATACATCAGAATAACATATAGACTATAATTTATAAAGCTAGCTAGGAAGGGGTCGCGGGTGGAGGGGAACGGGGATGCACGGGAAAGGTGATTCAGGGAGAAACAATGTATTTCTTTGAATATGGTTTTGCAACGCATGCCGGGAACCAGCTAACATAACATTATAATTTTATTCGTATAAAAATGTTCAGAAGTCTAATTTATATTACCATCTGTTGACAGATTAGCACATTATTTTTATGGTTTAATTCCAAGATCATGAGAAACCACTAACATTTTATTGGTTTCTCCGCTCGCAGATGGAATTACTTTTAGCTTTTGAATGTAGATGGCAGTGTAGCAACAAATTTACTCAAGACAGCGCAGTAGTTGTTCTGTTCTGCTAGCACCGCAGCTTTCAATTTATCATGACATCTATTGAATTTTACCTGAACTAAAACATTGTGGTTTGTTTTTTGCTAACACTTGGTCTCTCGGAATTTCCATGGATGGCTCTATCAAAATATTTCTCGCGCAAGAAATAGTAAAATCATTATTGAAAAATTAATGAACTCTTTATTTTTATCAAGTTTAATTGGTAGAACTCCATTTAATTTTGTTTCTTCTTTTATTTGTTCGATAATCAAACAATTATTATTCAATTTATAAAAACAGTTTATTTAAAACAAGTTCTGATATTATTTATGTAACGTGAATCGCCTTCTGAAGGCATTATCAAACTGTATTTAGGCCACTTACATACTTCTGATATTATTTACATTTATTTAATTATAACATCGCAAAATGCAATATATTATCACTCACACGTAACAAAAATAAAATATCCCTTAAGTATACATTAAACGGGACACATATCAATCAAGTAGAATTGACACACTGATGGAGTCGTCAATAAATCCAACATACAGCTGGGATTTATAATTTAATATCAAAACATTTCCGCAAAATTAAGACTTCCCTTTACACAGCATTATATCCATCCTACTTATAACACTGCACACCGGACTCTTTTAAACCAAGCCCATACTGGAAGAATCGAAAAAAAAAGAAAAAAAAACCTTTTTACACATTAATTATAAAGCAAACTTATACTTTCAAATTATACCGAATCTATTAATTTTCACGACTTCAACTCCCTTCAATTTAATTATATTCATTTTTCATAAAATCTTGTTGTTTAAAATTCTAAGTAACTGTTCGGAACTCGCCAGAGCTTATATATTAACTAAAAAATCAAATTCCGTCAAGATCAACACGAGAATCCAATTTATTTCATTAGCCCACATGATATAGATCTAACTTTAGAAAAAATTTCAATATGCGGACATTTTTGCAATACCGTTCAGAAATACCGAATATATAGAAGTAACGCGTTCGATCAAAAATTAATGCAAGAGTGTGGGATTTATCCGGGCATCTCCTATCTTTAACCAATATACCTCTTCCTCTCCCCCCGCCAGCGTAAGAGACTTTTTTGGCTATTCTTAAATTTTATTTATTTGTTGGCTCGTCGTCAAAATACATCACATAATTATTACAGTAATTTACAATTATACATGATAATAATAATGATTTGAATTATATGTGAGCACACCACATCTCTTAACATTCTTTCAGTACATCATTCATCACACCATTGATCTAAACATTCAGTTGACTTAATATATATTTATCTCTACCTAAACGCTGTTTTTTCTTACAAATAAATAAATAAATAATGAAAAACTAATTGCTTTTATTTTCATTACCTATTGTGCCCTTATTTTTTTCCAAATAAAATGTGCTTATAATCCCATAAAGTTTCTCCGATTAGGTACTACATTAATAATTATCAATAAAAAATGTAGATGGAAAGGCGGATGAGCATATTTTAATTACAATATATTTAATTATATTATAATGTATGTTATTTACCAGGTTCGTGCTTAGTTTGCGTTCACGAATATAATATAAATGTAAATAAAATTATTAATTTTTCGCTTTTAATTCATAAGTACATCTTCAAAAAGAATGACTAAAATTAAAAACAACTTTTAATACACATAAAACGAAATAATTTAATTAAAATCTTGTTTTTAAGTTTTGCTGGTTTATTTGTGTATTGTGTGTGAAAGCTGTTTCGACGTTCAAAAATGGTGTCAGTTTGAAAATGACTTAGAAAGCTGAAACAGCTGCTGTCACCCACATTTTGCAAACTGACAGAACTTTTAAAATCTTTAAATTTTAAATTAGTGTTATAATATTGTAATTAATATTACCCAAAATTATTAGTGTTACAGAATTCGAAATCATTTTTAAACTTTCAACATTTTCGAACACCGAAATAGCTTTCACACACAATACACAAACAAACCAGCAAAACGCAAAAACAATATTTAAATAAAATTAATTCATTTTAAATTTATTGTATTCAAACTAAACACGATCATCGTACATAAATCACATACACTGTAATACAATAAACATTTATATATACTTTTAACGCAAAACTTTGAAAGCTTATTTACTCAGGTAAATAAGCAATATTGGAGAAATACTTTTCAGCAAAGCCATTTTTAGGTAGCCACACTTAAGTTTTTTTCGGTACCTTCCTAGATAAGGTTAGTTGACTTGGCTCCACACGCCCAAAACTTTAATATGCTATTCTAAATCGAGATCTAAAACGGCACGCGAAATGTTTATAATACACAGTTGTTGTTAAATTAATCATTTAATTTGAGGTCTGCAAGTCAAATACAAAGAAACAGAAGAGAAATCCTTCTTATGGCAGACCGAGGTCGATGTTTTCGACTAAAAAAATTACAGACAGTCATTAGATTATCTTAATAAGTATATAATTTTCTAAATTCGATAGGAAACTCACCTAAACATAGGCTAAACCTAACCGTAGGCGTAGGTAAGAATAATGAATAGGTTATAAATTCTATGAAATTAGATTTTGTTCAGGAAAATGTGGTTTTTCTGAATGGAAATGAAATTGATTGCTAGGGATTTATTTTTTTCATTATGTTATTCTTTTTTATTTTCTTAGATCGTACTAAGTATTTAAAAGAAGTCGTATGGTGTATTATTGTGGGGTAGTGTCTTTTGGTGTTCAAAGGTCTATTTACTTGAAAGTATTTATCAGCATACTTATTGTTATTGCCCTATTTCTATTGGAATAATATTATTTTTAAAAAAACGTACTAATATTACATAGGTGATTCTGAACAAAATTGTGGGTAAGTACGCTTTACGACCTGACAACAGGATCATTCTACGTGCGTTACACGGGTATTAAAATGTTTTGAAATTTTTGCAAGAATTGTTTTTTTAATTAAAATATATTATAATTAATTGAAATTTAGCGAAATTTAATCGAAAATCTGAAAACAGCAAAATCTGAAAAGATACGGTCACATCTAGGACTCGAACCCAGGACCTACACCTTGCCGACGTGGAGTTTCACCAACTGAGCTAATGTGTTCCTATCCGATTCGGTCATATTTAAATGTTTCGTACTTCGATTAAGAACTACCAACATTATCTTAATTCTCTAAACGCATATTTTTATTGGCTTCTATTTTTATGTATGATTAAAATATTACAATTCGATAAAAATAAAATATATTACATATTCACAATTTTATAAACAGTTGGACAATGACCACGACACGAAACGGTAATAGTTTTTTTCTAATAACGTGAACTAAATCTAATGTTTTTTTGAGAAGAGATTTTTTTTTATAATGTTTAAATTGAAGTTGAGTTCATATTTAGAAAATATAGAATGTTCAATGAGAGAAGCCATTCTTGGGCTTGAAAAAAAATTATGGTACAGTGGTTGTTATTCGATAAATAAATGTGGTTGCTTAGATACCTGTACCCATGTAGTTCAAGTAATAAAAATAAATAAACGTAAATAATATTTTTATTTTATGGAGTCCTTCGATTATTACGAATGTGAATTGAAATCATAATAATACATCCAAATAGTTTTATTAGTGTTGTAACGTTTTATCAAAAGTTAGCAGATAATAATATTTATTATTTGATATATATACATGATAACGTATATTTGCGAAATATTTATTTATAAAATCCGAGTTTACCATTCAGTACTCGGACCTATAAATAGTGGCTATATATCGGATAAGTTAACCGAGTTTTTACCTTTTGCAATTATTAATGTTTTTAAATGAAATAATGCGATTTTGAAACTAAGGGAATTTTTGTGTTTATTTTTTTAAAAAAATGTAATTTTTTTATACACCGACCAGTTTGGGAATATCCGTTCCTTCCTTAGAGCAAAATACATACTACCTCAATATTACAAAACAAAGGGTGAACATTGGTAATGTTAAGTTAGTATGTATTTTATGTAAGGAACGGTTATTCCGAAACCGGTCGGCGTGTATATAGTGTGTGGTCAGTATAAGATATTTTGTTTAATTTATTTATAACGATAACCACAAACTGACAACTACATTCAAAAGTATTTATTTGTTTATTTATTAATATACGTTATCCTATGTATAAGCTATCAACAAGATGGTGAAATGCACCCACTAGGAAATATTATTTTGTCCAATGCCCCCGAGAAGATGATGAAAAGATCGTGAAAACCGAACTTTATTTGACAATATGACGATATAAAATAATTTGACAGTTAAAACATTTCAAAGGAATCCCTTAACAGCGCCAATGAAATTATGCCCCGTCTTTTTAATTTATAAAATAATATGGTTAAAAAATTACATTGGATTTGTTTATTATCAGAAGCTTGAATAAGTTTTTATTATAAAGCTTTCCGCGAAATTTCTAAAAGACATGATATAAAAACATAATTCTACATATAATCCAGAAGCTCCGTATTTCTGGAAATGATATTAATTTACCCTGCTCGCCATTCGCGTGTCAATATTACGAACCCGGAGATTTGATGTTCAAAGCCGCTCTTCAGAGGATATGGTTGCCTCTGGGAATTTATAGGTGGTATATCAAGTAGATAAGTAGGTAGGTTAGTAAATAATACCTAAGTGATAAATGGTAGGTAGGTTCTCGTAAAACTTACGACTAAAACTTGAAACTTACTTTTGAAAAACGAGCCATATCCCCTGATGAAGCCTACTTCAGGGGATATGGTTGCCTCTGGGAATTTATAGGCGGTGTATCAAGTAGAGGGAGGTTATCAGAAAATACCTAAGTGATAAATGGTAGATTTTTCGTAAAACTTAAGATGAAGCCATACTAAATAATGCAAAATCATACAAAATCGTATGTTTTTGTTTTGAAAATTTGACCACTTAGAAGTATTATAGATGCTTCAATTAAATACTGCGTGTAGAACATACCTTGGTCCTTACAAATATCGGTCATTTTTTAATAAGTCTTTTAATAAGCTTAGAAAAAAATAAAGTAATAGGTCTATAAAAAACATTTTTAAGTGCAAACTCTCCTACTTATAAACACTTTTTCGGATGTGGTTTTATTGCATAATGTGGAAAATTCAGTTTCTTTTATAATTATCACAAAAAAAATTGAAATTTACGTCGGAACCTCACAAAATAAAATATAATATGCGTTGGTATTTTTGTCATCACGGCGACAATACGGCAGTCGACGAATTTGTTATATCAAAGTGAACCTTATACCGTCCACCGAAGAACGACTGGCAGCCGCCCCATTCTTCCGTCATTACTCCTCCGGACGGAGCGGAGAAACAACGTGTTAGGGTCCCCGCTGCTTGTTTTCGTGAAATCAATTTAAAAATTCCGTTTTATTACAATAAACAATGCATAAAAAAGGAATTAATGTTTTTTACAGGCCTTTACGAAATCAGCATGTAAAATTTTTTTCTCAAATATCTTTTCCAACCTTTCCAAAAGCTTTTTCTCAAGTATTTTTAAACTCCTCCCATAAAAGGGCGTGAATTCCGATTTCGATTTTTTCCTGTACCAGTGGATCGCCTTAAGTGAAACGAACGGTTGAAGTCAATCCTTGGAGGTTCGGAGTTATAAATGTTTCACTAATAAATACTTCTTTCCACGTTGTGAATTTCTTCGCTGTAGTCAATCGTTTTGCTTTGAAACATCGCGTCAATTTGGTTGGACAGGGTTCTAACTTTATTTTACCTTTTTCTGAGTTTTTTTTTTACATTAGATCCACATCGTCTCTGCAAACTTTGACACCTCAGAACACAGTAAGGCTAAGTAAGGTAAAGTTCGAACTACACTGCACCTCGTAAAACCGATCAACTGTCAGTTACAAACAAAATGGCAAATGCTAAAGGTTCAAAGTGAAGTTAGAACCTTGTAGTGGTCGTTTTTAAAACTTGATGTTAGAACTTCGTCATAAAAGTACCTATCTACAGAAATACATCATAGATTACTCTGAAAATGTTTTGGTTGTGGAAATGAGCATTCAAAGGTCGATTTTGAAAAAAAAATATTAGTTACCTTGTCCAAATTCGGTCGACCACTATTGCAAAGGCAATGTTCTTATATATAAAAAAAAAAAAAACAGAGAGTGCAGTTCACACGCGGTAGAAGTAAAACCACAGTAGACAAGAGTACGAAGGCTACGAGGCTACGAGGAGACCGATTATACTATCTCATTCTCTCGCAGGCTAAATCCTGTAGAGCTATGTGTTTGTCTCATTTTGGTGCCACTATTTTTCGTTTCATCGAGTTTCAAATCACAACGGTACTAAATAAGTTTTCACTTCAATAATATTAGATAGTTTGTTTCGTTTCATCGTCGTACTTTAAAAAAGTTTAGAACTTTGATTTCACGACACTTATTGCCAACATAAGAATATTAGGGAAAACGCCTTCAACATAAATCTGTAACTGACGGAATGGACAATTTGAACCCTCCTGTAAGAAATAACACCTTGCAGCAGTCCACGATGCCCCTCGATCCTTCGAGAGCTCTTAAAATTAATATAGTTGCCTCTGGCACAGATCCTCGAACTGTTATTTCCGATACCCTAACAGTACTACCTACTTCCGACTAAAATATACTTTTAACCGTTTTGAAAGGCACTTATTTCAGTACAACCTTCCTTAATAGTGTGCTGACATCGCGTTAGAAGTCTCTTTGATTGGCATTTGGGCCGATATACCAATTTCCGTAATTGCCGATCGGGTGATAAAATTATTATCATAATTCTAGGTTGTTAGTGAAATCCAAATAAAAAATAGGCAGTTTGTTATTATTTATGGCTAATTAAAGGGGATTATTTTTATTTACAAATCTTTGATGGTGAGAACCTTAACTTCAAGACTAGTTTAACCTGCCTACTAGTTAACGCAAATTAGAAAATGTTTTATTTGTGCTAGTTTTACAGCTCAATTTGCAGTTATTTTTTTCAAACCCAATAATTTTATTTATGCATAATATGTACGTTAGTTTAGTTTGCTGTCTGGACGATTTAACGTTTTAAATAGTCAAAGTTTTTTTTTTTTTATACCTAACTGATAAACCACAATTGTAAATTTATTGTAGGTAGGTGGTACTGCTTATGGTTCCTAGTTTCATCATGCACTAGATATCGCAATACTGCATAACGTTGAGGTACATAAATTCTTAAAAAATTTCGCTTTGAATAGGATCAAAGTGTGTTTATGTTTATCCTAAAATTCAAGAATTTCAGAACATCTGCCTTTGTGATAACTAAGTGGATAAGGAAGGATCTAAGAAGCAAAATCAAAGCAGCAAACAGCTTACATCCTTACAGGTTACGGGATACTTGGAGGCCGAGGAGACTTACTAATGAAGGATATACCTACTCACGCGATATCGTGAGCAGCTCAGTCAAGCAAATTGCCGTAAAGGACTCCGGCTATTTCTCGGAATCAGAGCGGGCAGGCACTGCAGTAGGCAGCGTTCAGCAAGGAACCGGCAGTGGGCCTGCAATATTATCTCCTCTCAATTTGATCATTTGATGTGATATCTCGGGATCTGTTTTGCCGCGTGTGATGGACCGGGATGTATCGAACCGACGTTTTGTTAATGTGTTTCTTTGAATTCAGACCGTTTTATATTTTTTTTTTATAAAGTTAAAACGGTAGTCGTGTCGATTCGACCGTGGAGATTTAGGGTAAATACAAATAGAGAACAGAAGTTATAAATCTGATCCAACCGTAAATTGAAAAGAATCTTCAAAGTATGTTTGTGCCCACGAAAATAAGTAGAGGTATCTACTACCTAGATATCTGGCTTTTCTCCAGAAGCTAAACCAATACTAAAGTAAGTGATAAAAAAAACTTTGCAGTTGAAGCCTCGCAACTTTGGATAGGTATTGAAGATTTAAGGTTTAAAATTGTTCGATAATTGAGTTTTTGGCTACCTGCAGTTAATAAATATTATGTAGACGTCACAATTACTGCAATTTATTTCATCATTACGTGAATAATTATTTCCTAAATCTTGAAGTAAAAAGGACCTTATTTGTACGTGGTGCTTGCATAAACTATGTAAAATTATGAAAAATACTAATTGGATGAAAGTTGGTTATATCAAAGGTTTTTCGATTCATGCTTTGGGTTGCCGTGTCGTGTTGTGCTTCCTCCTTCTGAATCAAAAGTTTATGCAGTTTTCCAGTGTTTGCATTCAGATCAATTTTTTTGAGTAGGTTGGTACTTAATTAAGCATTTTGTTTATTTATGTATCAATGATTCCAATTCATATATTCTAATCCACCCCTGTGGGGCCGGAGGATGGATGATGTAGAATGGCATGCAGTAATGCCAGCACCGGGAATCTCTCAGAGCAACAGCAGCAGCTAAATACTACCTCCAGGTACCAGGTACTAGCGACCAGTGTGATCAGCTACCGTGTACGCTTTAGTGCATCTCATCTCTTGTCCCATGCTGGGCTCCTGGTATAAGTCAGACCTTGGCAGAAATGTTTATGCAGACGTACCTACTGGAACAGGGCAGCCAAACCTTGTATATTATTAGATTAAAAAACAACTTAAATCTCTCATTTTATATCAAGTTCTCTCATCTACAGTTAAATTTCTTCATCGGGGGCTAAAATAAAGTTTTGGAGGATATTATGTATATTGGAAAGAATTATACAACCGCTGATCTACTTGAAGAAAGCCATCCTCGTAAACCACCTATCAATATACGTTGAAGTGTTGTCTAGAATGAAACTATCACTTCAAGCAAAGTGAATCAGTTTTCAATGAAAATATAATTTCATTATTTAAAAAATTTCAAAACGATAATTGCTACAACTTATAAGTTGTTATATGTTTAAATTTAGGAACCTCTCTTCTAATGATAATGAAACGCACTACAAAAATATAATTGGAGACGAAAAATGCCTTTGATGGAGGTCTTAGGTAGGAATAGATTTATAAGGTGTTAAGACGTTGAAGGTGATAATGAAGTTGTAATGGAAAAAGGATAACACCACTGGGACTAGGTATGTAAGTATGCAGTTGAATTAACCGCTTGGAAGGATTAAATTTCCAATTCGGCACAATTTTTATACATACATCCAAAATGATATAATTGTAAGTCATCACAATCTATAATATCTCTACAATTTCACTCTAGGTTTATTAAAACTTTGGTACTAAGGCATCTACCTAAGGTAGGGTATGGAAATTATTGTAGATGGTAAGATCAAAAATTTTCGTTCTCCCTAAGGCTAAAATTGTAATTATCTATTGTTTAGGGTTATTTCAGTACTAGCTCAACTATCTTATTTTTATAATATTATCCATCTATAGTCCTGTGGTAATTTATATATTAGATAGAATTCATCCCATTCAACGTTCTGATTAGCTACAAATTAATTAATTCATCAATATTTAAAACTAGCAAAAATGTAAACTAACAATTACTGTTAAATCACTATTGTCGATTAATTTTTATTAAGAATCGGTTTACATTATACATATGATAAAATACGCTTTGGGTAAACTGAAGTTTTTCCTACAGTTCTCATGGAATAGAATGAAAATAAATGTGTTAATTACTTTTTGAAGTTATAAGGGCAAACTACTATAAATGTATTTTTCATTAGAAATTTATGAACGCACATAAGAAACAACTTTTAAAAAAGACTATTATGTTGCTTAAATTATCTTTAACAAAATTGTTCACAAAATAAATAAAAACCAGTCTCCCCTTAAAATCGTGACCTCTAAACTCCGTTTGCCAAACGATTTTCATACCTATTGCCTAGATTCGTAGCGATAACACACTAAAGCCTCGATGACACAGGGCGAGTTTACAAGCTACTATCTACTAAGTTTAAAAGCAGGTGAATCGGCGAGTGAGATTGTCATGATGACACACAAAACTCTCCACTCGCTAAGTAGCTAGCGACATTTTTGTAGGAAACTGGGCTCGCACGTAGCTGCTAGCGCCAGTAGCGGGAATAACGTGAACTAATTCTTCAAACGTTTGACAGTCGAAATCAGCTGTTAATTGGCAGCCATATTGGAAATATAAATAAACCAATCACGAGTTGGCGAGTAAAGTTGACGACATATCAACTTTTTTCGTAGATTGTCAACAATCTGCTAGTTAGCAAGTACAAGCTACTATCTTCTAAGTTTAAAAGCAGGTGAATCGGCAAATGAGATTGTCATGATGTCACACAAAACTCCACTCGCTCAGTAGCTCGCTACATTTTTGTAGGAAACCGGACTCGCACATAGCCGCTAGCGCCAGTAGCGGAAATAACGTGAACTAATTCTTCAGACAGTTGACAGTCGAAATCAGATGTTTTTTTACAGCCATACTGGAAACATAAATAAACCAATCACGAGTCGGCTTGTAGCGAGTAAAGTTGAGGACCCCTCAACTTTTTCCGTAGATTGTCAACAATCTGCTAGTTTGCAAGTGACACGATGACACTGAGCGAGTTTACTAACAGATAGTGAATTTCGCTTAAAATAGTAGCTTTTAAACTCGCCGTGTGTCATCGAGGCTTAAGAACACAAACGTTTTAAACTTGTGGCTGCCTTTTAATCTTTGCCTGGAGTACTTAGGTATTTGTTTACTCACTTCGGTGCAATAACTACGAAAACTTGTAATTAATAAATTCAAATATTTTTGGAAAAGAATGTTAACTTAGCACTGTGCCAACGCTGGTTCAACAAATAATAATAATTAGATGCATCTCGAAGAATGCTGATCTTCCATTAAGCAAGTGACTGCAGTTTTTCCCAGTGCAGTTTGTTGCGTGTGGGGATCAGGAGCCAAGCGGGGTAATTGTGATAATTGTGTCAGAAATTGTTAAATAATAACACGGAGTAATTGGTTGACTGGTTAAACGTAGTCGTGGGTAAGTTTCTCTTTCAAATTTGCGGCAATTATGAGAGTTCGCAGTACGTATCGGTGGAAACGTGTTCGGGATATTCCGCAGGTACGCTTTTGAAAGGCTGTCATGACAAAGAATAACGGACTGTATTCGTTAAAATTATTTAACGGATGAAGTAATTATGGCAGTCTTTTTCTCTTATTAGTGTCAAGTTTTAATTAGCCCGGGATGAGTTCTACCACGGAAATAATCTGATAACCATAGGCTGGTAGAAGCCGACTTACATGGATATACAAAATTAAAGCTCCTATCCATGAGTGAGTATCGTACATTGTACAACACGATTTAATATTATAGGGTACCTAAATAAAAACAAATTGTTGCTCTTCGAGTTCTAGTTGGGTTTAATCTATGCAAATATGTGTCATGTGAGTAAAATTTATGCAACAACTTGGCATATTTAACATTGCAGGCAGCAAGAAAAACTATGTAACTTTTTACTTCGGTAGACTTTTTAAAATCATTCATTAATTCATCAAGATCTATTTGAATTATACCACAGACTCTATAGTTAAGTTCCACACTGTAAGCCGTAGAAGTGATATACATATCTAAAATTTAATTACTAAAAACGAAATCTATAGGCTCCATAAGGATATAAACAATTATAACAGGGTTAAAAAAATGTGATGATTGTTTTTTGTATTATACAATTTGGGAGGTGGGTGTGGGTACCGCCATCCCAGAAAACATTTATTGGATAACAAACACCTCTGTCGTAGGTCACCTCAAGTGGTTTTTTGGTGACTTAGCAGGCGTGCCCGGGTTCATGGGGGGTTAGATTTGCCTAGGCCTTTGTGACGGATGTATTTGCCCACCTAAGGCAGGCATGATAAGGAGAGACTGGTTAAGAGTAAGAGAGAGCTTTTGACTCTCTCGACCTATCACCTTGTACCACAAAGGAAGGGATGGATTCATTCGTCCGTCATTCCTGGACACTTTTAACCTCAGATTCCTACCCACCCCTCAAACCTTATATTTTCTCAGAACTTCTCTCCTTCCTTTCCATAAAAAGACCCTCCTCACAGCATCCCCAAAGATGAAATAGGCCGTGAAGGATTATTTTTCCTCAGAGCCTCCTGTGTGGTGCAAATGTAAAAAAAAAAACAAAAATGTTGATTAAGAACTTAGACTATGTACATAAAAGGCATCTCATATCGAAAAACTGACATTTGCATGATACTAAGGATTTTTAAATGATTTTGGCAGGTTGACTTTCTCTCTGGTAACATCCATCAATCCTGGACAGTTGGGCAGGACCAGATCGACAAGCGCCCCCGGGGCTGCACAGTGCTCAATCCGACTAACGCCGCGCGCCACCTTTCCGCTAATGGGAGGAAATTAACCCCGAATAAATGAAGAGACGCCGCTGAAACTATTAGCGTGAAATCAATCAAAAGCGACGTCCGTAGCCTGTTTCCATTTGTTATTCATACTTCAAACAGATATGTAGGTGATTAATGGTGAGAGCAAGAAACCGTCGCACACTTTGTAGGTAATGGCTTCATTATTGCGTCGTGTGCTGAATCCTAATAATAATATGAAAGATGAAGAAATAAGCCAGAAGATCAAATATGATTTTAGTTTTCAAAGCCAAAAATATTAGCATGAATTATTTTTGGGGTGTTGCGCCTTGTTGCGTTACCTTTTTATGTAAATACCTCATAAGAGTCCCAACTGCTCCCTTCTGCAGCCAGTGAGACTATGACATCCCCGATTGGGGTATGTTGTGATGTTGAAGGTAAGTGGGGAGAGGAAGGAGGTAGGGAAGAGAACGGTGGGGAAGTACTTATTAGGATATTCATACCTAGTCAGTAAACATAGCTAAAGCCATTTCAAGCTACGTTTCAATTCTGATTGTAGTCTTACTCCAGAGCGATACTGAGAGAATCTTCAAATCTGGAAATTTTGAAATGATTCAACTGTGAAAGCACAATTCATATAAAATTTATCTGCGCACGCTGGGATTGGAACGGATCTGCTACACATCTGCCCTGATGATAAGCACTGTTACGCTGTACGGAATTTTGGCTAAAGAAGGAGGTAGCGCAACACGGCATAATACCTCAAAAATAAATCACGATAAAACAGGAGATCGTTCATTAATACTGATTTTTACGAACTTTGTTTTCAGCGGAATTCTCAAGGGATTTGGTTAAGTCACGTCAGTCTTTAGAACAATGGCCAAAATAACATGTTGATAGGTATGTCAAAAAACTGAGCCTTAAAGGTATTTTGTAAAAACAGGTCTTGTTATGTTTTTTGAAGTAAAAATAATTCTGTAAAAATATAAACATAATTGAAAAAAGAGTAATGATTCATGGGTGTAAAAAGGGATATTACAATTAATGTCGATTCTTTCCTTACAGGAAATGTTTTGATAGTAGATACTTTTCTTTATGTACATAAATCTTGTGAGATTAACAAAATAAACCTCCTCTTTCCTTACAGATTGTGTTTTAATTGATTTTGTCGTCCAAATCACAAAGAAAATATCATTATATACCTATATAAATAAAACGATACTTTTTTGTTAGAATCACAACGTTTTTTTTGTACACGCCGACCAGTTTATCTCCTTACTTGTAAAATTGAGATGTACAGGGAGAGAGAATTTTTCTTATTTTTAATTCTTTAAATATGAGCACTGAAGGCTGTAAAAATGACCACGTTTTTAACTCTGCCATGTCCGTGGGAGTCAGTGACATACCAAGATGTTACACCTCCATTTTTGGACACCATTGGTTCGAAAGGGTGAACTACATGTTTACTTGTATACGAGTTGCTTAGATTTTTGCTAATTTTTTATGGTCAGGAAATGGTCTGGAAGAAGATTGTGTCTGGTTTTATGGTCTGGAAGAAAAGCGCCAAAAAGTAAAGAGGTAGGTAAACCACCAAATAAAAAAAATATGGCGATATGTTTAGATGACAAGGAGTTTAATAATAATAACAATAATAGTTGTATCATTTGTAGTGTGCGTTTTCATGAAAAATCACCTCAAGGACCACACCTTAATTATTTATTAATTCTTTTTACACGTATATGATGTATGTATGTATTATTATAAGTAAGTTGTTCAGGAGTATAATAATAATAATAATTAAATACCTATTACAAAACATAATAAAAAGAATTTGAAAGATTTAAGTAAGTACAATGTAAGTAGGTATGCAGTTAATTATTATCGAAAGTTTTACAAAGGAGTTCAAAGTAAGTATATTATGAGTAAAAAAGAAGTACGTACCATGAAAGTTGTTACAGAACAACGAATAATAGCTTTGTTGATATTATTATAAACATAAACATGAATAGTTTGTTGTAAAACATGTTTGCAATTAGCAAACATTTATCAAGCCCGTTTGGATGTTTAAAAGAACATGGCTAAATTAATACAGCGATAAAAGGAGCACATGAAAAAATTACGAAAGAAATTATTAGGTACATTGCAAGTATGTCGTTAGATTATCTTTGAAAGTTTGTACAAATGAGTTCGATAAGCGTACAATATAACAGTGTAATAGTTAACAAACATTTGGTAAGAACTAAAGGCTATTAATAGTCGTCGTGCAGTGATGATGATTACATTTATAAATTTTAAATATTAACCAATCTTTGATTGATATCGGAAATTAATATGTCTACTTAAAGGCATTATCATGTCGTCAAATTAAAACAGTAATTCCACATCTCAAGCCCATTCCATTAAATACCTCAATCTTTCCATGAAATTTGCGTTTTAAAGTCATTTGCGTTAAAGTCATCAACAAAATTGCGTTTTTCAATCTAAAAGTAGATACTGACAGAATGTACCACATCAATCAATATTAATTTATTTGCATCATTCGCTTAGGTACTAAAAGTAGTTATTAATTATTGTTATAGTCCTTGTTTCAGCGTGTTATTATAGACTCATTTACTAAAAGACAATGTTCAAACGCAGATATGTTCCTGCTGATAACGTCAAACGCCATTATTATGACACAAAGAAGCCTATGGAATAATTGCGGCGATTGCGTTAAGAGATAATCTCTGCAATTTTAGTCTAATTAGGTTGGTAAGGCGAGTTTGCCGGCACCTACCTTTAATACACCGGTTAACCTAGGTATTCAAGTTAAAAACAAAATCTATCGTAGGTACCTACTCTACATAAAATTATCCGTACGGCCCATTTGCAAGATGAACTATGAAATTAATATTTGTACAGGATTAATGTTTGCTTAATCTGTATATTATGACTCTTTTCGTAGAACGCAAACACTCAGTGGAGTGGCATTACGAAGAATAAACAAATTATAACAAAACGTATTGCCTGCTTTTAAAACACTGTTGAAAAAAAAATCGTTTCAAACTCTTGTTTAATTTGCTTTGAGTATAACCTTCATTTTATTAGAAGAATTTGGATATACGCCAAAGTACTTATCTACCTACCAATTCCTATAATATTTTAACAGAAAATGATTTTGATTTATTTGTCATTTTCATATTAGGAAATGTGTCAGGAATTGGTTAAAGTGATTTTAGGGGCAACCGTGGCATTCATTTGTGTTAAATTTTAACTTACGTACAAATGCTTTTACTAATCATCATTATTATTTAGTTATTTTTCATAATATTTATAAGTAATTACAGCAAACTTATTGTTTTAAGTAAGTATCATTACTTCTTCAATCTTTGCAAAATAACTTTGTGGCATTATTTATTATTGAATTAATAAGAGATAAGTTAATATATAATATATATATGCTAATATATAATTAATATATTAACATATCCTGAAGAAGATAACATTGAAACATGTCGATATTGTTTATTAAAAAAGTGGTTTATACAAATTTTTCTCTTATTAATTAAATAAGTATCATTAACTTACAAATAATTGACAAAATTGCATCTAAAACCACAACAAAAAAAAACAAAAACTGAATTCGGGGCTATCAGTCCTGCAGAAGCCAGTGCCTGTCCTGCTGCTGATCCTGTGATACTGCCAGCCACGCTCCCAGGGAGTGTCCTATAAATGACTAAACAAACTGACTGTCTTGTTTTTTACTTACATCCAAAATTTCTTGCCAGTGCCTGCACTCTTAATGTATTTAACTGTCATGGTGGTGACCGTGGCTAACCATGCTTCCAGGGAGTGTCCTGTAAAGGACTTAACAAACTGAATTTTTTTTTTATTTACATCGCAAACGAGAAAGCCGATTTCTTGTGGCCGGTGTTCACTTTGCAAAAACATATATCTTTTCAGTTAATATTGCTCCAAACACTTCGGGTACTTCCCTCTATGGGCTGGAATAGCTGCTGCTGGGAAGGACTCCAAAAGGCACAGCCGAAGTATCCGTTACTCGAGGAGTTGTAATGTGCCATTGAGAGCAGAAACCATCCTTCGGGCAGGTCTTGCTTCCCCGGACAATCAGTATACGCCAAATTTGCGAAGGCTGCCAACACTGTAATATCAGAAAATAATTCCATCGCCAGTTTTTTTGTTGTTGTCATCAATGCGGTGTAATAGTTTCAGGTTTTCCCAACAGATATCTGAGCTACGTACTAAGCCCGTGTCCGCCTGCATGTTGGGAAGAAGGGAATTCTGGAGACTGATTCTGCAACATGAACAACAGCCGGAATTGGTATTGATGTATTTCAAATCACAAATAAAATATCTTAAACAGTATGTCCTGATATGTAGTTTGCCAAACGGGTTCCTTAATAAAATGAACTTATTGCAATAACGTTAGTTGAAGAAAAACCAAAAAAAAATATTATTACACGTATTTTTTTAAAACTGATGGCACGTTATCAATCAGTACACAAAAGGTGTGAATGCTTTAGTTTCGATTAGTGTAATTTGTCGATTACTTTGAAAAAGGCTCAAATTTTCAAAGAAATTGAACACTTCTGTGAAATACACTCCTAGGAGACAATTTTTTCCCAACCTTTGAAAAGTTGTGTACTTTAAGATTCCCTTTCTTAATCGTTATCAGTACATTGATTCAAGCCATTATGTGTATAAGGTTTCCAATGCAATATCTACGTAAATTATATTTGTCGTTTAGCAAAACCCAAATAGTGTCAACATCTGGAACAGTTGCAGCTTTATATCAAGTAACAATAAGTTTTTTTTTAAATTTAATTAATAACAGATAACTTTGTATAAACCACTTTTTTAATAAACAATATCGACATGTTTCAATAACAATGATATCTTCTTCAGGATATGTTAATATAAAGAAAAATAGAAACTAATCTAAGAAACTTTTTCTTATATTTTTTTGTTTAACATATTGTCTGTTAATTTTGAATTATAACCGTTATTAATTGCAATTTGTTTAATAGTATTTAATTCTGACTATTTTTCTATTCTTCCTCTACCTTCCTCTCTCTCTCTCTCATCAATTTCCCCTCCCCACTACCTTCAGCTTCACAACATATCCCAATTGGGTTTCACATTTAAAAAAAATCACATTATAAAAGTTATTTCATTATAGTTTTGAGAATACTCGTTTCGTTACTAACACCTATTGAGACACTAAAGTGCTGTTTATAAACTCTTTGTAGTACAGTAAAAATGTTAAACAATTGATAGGTAGAAACATCAAAAGCTTTGTAAATATTTTCCCGAACGAGGCATGTTCCTAATAAAAGTATACGTTTCAGGTATTTGGTTCTACATTTAGATTACAGGTAGGTATGCAACGTATTCACCAATGAGATAATTGGACTGAATAACCCTACCCATATCAATAATTAGCATGTTCCTCCGCTGAACTGCGCTCTCATGATTCCATTGTATACGGAGTCACAAAGCGGCGGTTTGTGCATCATGCTCAATAGGTACTCACCTGGGTACCTAAACGGCTGCAAAATGAATGTATATTAATATAATTGTGCTTACGTGCGTGTGACCTTAGCTTTACATAAATACTTTGGCCTACAGACATTTGTATCCCCGACTCCGCTTTGGCAGAATGTTGAATGCTTACCTCGAGAGCAAAGACTCTGTTAAATGAGTACTTAAAAAATACAAAAATTTTGATGCTAAACGTTTAGGTTTGGTTAGATTTTTGGCAGACATTATGGGTACTAATAAAATTAATAATAAACCTAGATTCTCACTAAAGTTTGTTGGAGAAATGAGTAGGTAACTACCTATATCTTTCAATCATTTATTGCTACAAATTTTAGGTACTAATGATTTTTCGTATTGTATGTGCTTATGGATTTATATTATTTTAAAAGGGATATAATGCGTGGTTGTTTATAAATCAAATAAGCATTAACACTGTACTTATAAGCTTATTATAACAATTACATCCGTACCATAATTTATGTTTACAAAATATTTGTATAGGCACAGTGGGAGCGAACGCGTTGATCGCGTCGTCGGCAATTCGGAACAGAATGGTAGAATGGTTCTTGGTATTTCGTTCGCCACCGGCTGTCAGACAGTTCATCTCCCGATATCCCCCCCCCCCCTCAACATACTTGCATACAATATGCAGTTGGTTTAGGGAAAATCCAGTATGCCTTCCTACACAACATATAACCCATAAAACATATATCACTCAAATGCATCAAGGAAAAAACTACTTGCCTATGTACTGTATATACCAGCGTATTAGTACAAAGAAGCGATACTGTAAATAAATTAGTTTGATATCCACCGCCAACTTATTATTAAAGGTATTTTTAAAGTCATTTATTTTTGAAATTATTATTTGAGTTTAAATATGTTACCTGCTGAAATTAAAAACTGTGCCCAAAACAAACGATTGATGAATTTACTGAAGACTTGGCTGACGGAAACAATTAATTTGTATTAGCTTACATTGACATATTATTCTAAAGACTTTAAAAATGTTATTTATGTTTTCAAACATTTATTTTTATCCATATTTCTGTAAATGTTTAAATTTTATTTTATATAATTGTAAAAATGTAACTATTAAATCACTATAAGATCTTTAACGTAAAGAACCCGTTAGACAAACTGCTAAAAAGTAGTTTATCGGGAATTTTTGTCTTGTATTTGTAAAGTGTATAAAATTAATAAATAAATAAAATAAATAAATATTGGTAAATAATACACAAAAAATTATAATTTTAGAAAAAAATATTTACGGGTGGCTAACTGTTGGAGGACCAACTGTACCAATTTAAAGACAGCTAGAAATTTTCAATGATCTCACTCTGATATACGATTCCATCATTGTTTATCAACCTGTTATAATAAGTGTAGGTATCTACATCAGAATGTAACCATTGAAATTTCCAACTGCGTTTTTGCTTATGATGGTAGAATAATCTAATCACAAGTGAATAAATTTAGAGTGAGCGTGTTGAAATATTATTTTATCGAAATAAGTAAAATTGCTGTAAAATATTGTATTTATTGGAATTTTTATTTATATTTCAGATACCACTAATTATTGTCCTCAAATACATCATTCACATCATTCTCCAATTTGAAACCAAAGCACGGAAGTTCATAGACAGGAAAGATTAAATCAGTCCCTCACTCATCTTGTGCTCAATTTGACAATCTTTTGACCAAACATGAAGCAAAATTTTCAGGTAATAAATCATATCGTGTAAAATACTTTTATTTCTGTTTATTGTTCCCACGCGAACATCTATCTGTTTTCATTTTCGCGTAATTCTTTGATTCCACTTCATTAGAGTTGACATAAAGACGCCAGGAGGTCTGCCAAATTCCTCGAACTATCAGGGGATATATATATGTTTGGTTAGTCAGAAGTAATCTGAACCTGACACTTCCACATTGTACAAATTCACCCCATCGCAACCTCTACAGCATAATTCGGAATCTTGTTCTTACGCAACATGTCAAAATACCAGGAGAACATACGAATCGTGGAGGTAGAGGCTGGGCACAAAAGGTTTTTTCTATGTCATGTGATATTATGTGAAGTATTTAATTTACTTCATCGGCTAGGGCTGTTCGAATAGGTGCTCTAAGGGTAGTGTTTTGGGTCTACCCACGTGACCCGCTTTTTGTCATACCTCCGGGTAGGTACGCACGCCACAGTAAAGGTATTTAAGTGTACCACTAAAAGGCACGCACACAGTGGAAGGGACTCATTTCCAAAGTTATTTTTGCTCCCAGTCACGCAATGTTTCCAGCTTTAATAGCGTAATACTGAAAGATTAATCGATTTTAACGCACGTGATAGCGAGAAGTTACGACAGAAATAAAAATTATTACCTTTCATGTTTTACAATTTTGGATTATAATAATACACAACTAGAGTTTCTGCATGCTACCGTGCTACTTGAGTATGACAGAATAAACTACTGAAAACTCTCTAGTTTTTAAAATACATCTATTTGAATTTGACTTATGTTTTTTTGATTGAATGAATGAATAAATAAATTACGCGGAATCTTTGAAGTGGAAATTAACCCATTGATCAATTTGAAACTCGACAGAAAGACTCGTTATCAAAGACAATTCATTCTATTTGTGTCTCTTCTATCATACAGAAATACGCGGTTTACAAGCAGTTTTCTTAAATTCTTAGAAACGAAATCACTCAATTCCACGATATATATGTTGCTTTTAAACATCAGAATTTGGCAAGTTTGATCGACCGCTTGATTCTGATCACTGGGAAGGAAGGTTCAAATGTCAATCAAACCAATTTTTTAAAGTTTCAAAATACATTTAAAATAGATGTGTTATAGTTTAAAAAAAAATGTTTTTTACGGGTTGATTTTAAAAGTGGTCCAACCAACAAAGATACATTAGTTATGATTAGTTGAATATTTTATAGCTTTTAATGCAGGGAGAATCATCATGACCCTATTTTGCATGTCTTGCAACTTCTACAAACTTCCTTAATTAGCCATAGTACGTATAAAATCATTGAGGCGTAATGAGTATGAAGTCTATTACATATATTTTTAAAAATCAATCAGCTATTATTTTACTGTTAGTTTTTAAATAACACAAAATTCAGCAAAATTGGTAGTCCATATATGAAACCGGGAACAATATTTTGATTGCAGAGTTGACGAGTTCAAAGCTTAACAAAGTGCGAATTGATATAAATTTTACATTACCTACATTGGTTTTTAAGTTACTTATTTATTTATTAATTTTCAGGAAATCGACAGTTTACATTTATTTCAGTTTGTACATAATATTAAATAGCCAACATAAAACCAATTATGGATTTCCTCCTTGTGACTTTACTTGTACTGAGACAGCATAATAAGAGTAAGTAAATTAATTTTATAAAAAAATCAATATGAATCCAAAAATTATATAAAACAAAAACCAAAAAACAAAAAATATATAACAATTTTTTTCTTCTATAAAATGTTTTTTTTTTTCTTATATAAGATGAAACAGAAATATAAAACAATAAAAAAACATAACATTATTCACGAGCCATCAGAGAAATATTCTTTTACGGACCTCTTATATTTGGTAAGTTCGCAATTGAAAATGTCCACATTGGATAATACGCTATTATAACTATTATATAGTCTGTTCAGGCAAGAACTCTGCTTACAGTTTGTCTTGCATTGATCCACCCTGAACAGGCCAGAAGAGCGTGTTGAACGTGCAGGTACATTGAAATGAATTTTATTTAGCAACTCTGGGCATTGAATATTATTGTTAACTACTTTATACAGGATTAGTGCATCCATATGATGCCTTCGTACCCTCAATGAATCAATTTTAAAGTGTGAAGCTGCCTTTGCATAATTATTAAATCTTACAAATGACTTGTAACAAAGATATTTTAGGAATTTGTTTTGAATTGCCTCGATTTTGTTTATGTGAATTTTGTAAAATGGAGACCAAACAACTGATGCGAACTCCAGATGACATAGGCAAAGTAGAGTTGCTTAATGATATTGATGCTATTAAAAAGTTTTGTGTTTCTTATGATGAAACCTTACATTTTAGCAGCTTTATTTGTGATTTGTTGTATATGTAGGTTACATTGTAGTTTATTATCAAGGGTTATTCCCAGATCACGAATATCTGAGACGGTTGCAATGTTGTTGCTATTTATAGAATAATTAAATAACAACAACATTGCAACAGTCTCAGATATTCGTGATCTGGGAATAACCCTTGATCATTATTTTTATTTCTTGAAAAGGTAATGTGATGACATTTTGAGACATTTATAAATAGTTGATTTTGTTGGAAATAGGTAAATATATTTTTTAAATCATATTGTAAATTGATACAATCATTTTGACTTTTTATTGACTTGTATAGCTTGGCAACATCAGAAAATAATTCTATTTCAGAGTATTTAACAACATTGACAAAATCATTGATATAAAAAATAAAACAAAAACAATGGTCCGAGATGAGAATCCTGTTGGATCCCAGAGGAAATTTCACTACAATCTGATTCAAAGCCGTTTATTGCTACTGCCTGTGATCTCTTGAGTATATAAGATGTAACCCAACGAAATAAATTACCACGTAAACCTAATGACCAAAGTTTTCTGAGTAATAGTTTTTGATTAATTTTATCAAATGCTTTGCAAAGTCTGTATATATAATATCTACTTGAGTGCGTTTGTCCATGTGATCGACAATGAATTCAGTAAGACGAACGAGGTTACTTTCCACATTTCTGCCTTTTGTAAAACCATGTTGCTTTGTTGTAATGATTTGATTCAGTTGTGGACTTAGATATTTGTAAATATTTTTTTCCATTAACTTACTGAATATTTTTAGTTTTGAAATTGACCGATAGTTTTTAACATTATTTTTTTCACCATTTTTGTGGATTGGTGTTACGTATGCTCTTTTCCATATTTCAGGTACCGTGCCTTCGTTCATTGATTTATTATATATAATGCAGAGAGGTTTTGCAAGTGTTTCCGCACAATTAACTATAAAGTATGAGGGAATGTCATCACACCCCGCGCTTGTGTTTATGTCAAGAGCTTTTATTTCTTTTAAGACTATTTCTCGTGTGAATTTAACCGTGGTGATATTTATATTATTTGTGTTTTCTGGTATTTCTAATGTTGGTAGGTTATTATCATTTATGTAAACTGATTGGAAATATTCCATGAAAATATTGCATATGTCTTGGCCATATCTGCTTTTTTGTCATCTAGGTACATCGTCTTTGGAAGAGACGATTGTGTTTTTTTCATGTTATTGAAATGATTTCAGATTTCCCGTTGGCGGCCAGTATCTTTTCTCGGAAGATTTTTTCAATGTAGATGAGTGTTTCAGGCTGATAATTATTGATTATAATATTTGATTTCAGAAGAGTTTAGGATTACCATTCATGTTACTTTCAGCAGTGTGTATATAATTAATGTAAAGTTGTTGTGCAATTGGTTTTTGTCTACATCTTAAGTTACGACTGTTGTATATCATGTTGTCCTATATCTCATATTTAAATTCATTTTACACTGAGCACTTCTCATTTTATCATGTGCAGAGTCCTGTACTCATAACTTTCGCGTCTATGTCACCCTTTACGAAACATTTCAATGAATTTTTGTCTATTAGCACTCTTTGTCTGCGGATTCGTAAACTTTCACTTTTTGTCTATAAATAAGGTTGCTGCTCTTGCAATGTCATTCTTTCTACAATTCTTTTCTACATTCTAGAATTTAAAACTCCAGTGCTCAGAATAGAATCAAATCTCATTGTTAAGTACTATTTATCCGAATAAAAGTGTTTTAAATAACATCCAGTAAAAACACGAGTGTTTTACTAAAAAAAAATACCATAATCATAACCTTTCACTATACGTTTCCTGGGTTTGGAAACGAAAGGAGTCAACGAAGCTGCTCACTTTACACCTGACGGTAGACTGTCCGGAGAACCTGAGACTCTACACAACGACCAGTATCACCATAGTGAAGATCATGCAAATTCGAAACGATTTTATTAACAACTGGAAATAACCTATATTCTTACTTCCTCAACCTCCCTCAGTCACAAAATAATCCCCAGTCACAAATATTGGAGTGTAATAGTCCCAATGGTCAAAGTCATTCAAATAAAAAACAATTGGATGATTTCTCTAGGTAGCTCCACTTCTCCGCTCCAATTAAAATGAAAGAGGTTTTTTTTAATAGAAAGGATTGTATACTAGAAGGCAATAAAAAGGATTGTCTTCTTCCAAGGATGTTTTATTGTTATAAGAAATGATACCCTTCTTAGAAATCAAAAATCCTTTACAAAAGCAATCACGCGATGATATAATATATTATAAAAACACTTTCAATATTTTTTTTCATAAAATGTGATGAAGGTTGACTTTTGTGTTTAAAATGTTTTGAAAGAATGGTATAAATGCCTGTACTGCTTTTTGTTCATATGGAAAGCTTTTCCGCTCTATACAAAATGCAGCATTAAGTGCCTAAAAGATACAAAAAAAATTATCACAATTACATGATTTTACACATAAGTACTTGTTTTTTATCTGCCTTTTGATATTCCCATTAATATTTTCTTGCAAGATATTGGTATTAATATACTTGGAGATAACGACAGATGTTCGGTAATATGTTTGTTTTATGAATTGAAGCCTTTATCGTCAATAATATGAACAATGATTACGGAGTAATGACAATAGCAGAACAAACCGATTTCCTTCCAAGGCAGGGATGAAGCTAGGTAACCTTACTTTTTATTCACAAAAGCTCTGTTTCGCACCAGTTGGAGAATTTGGAGGACTAGTTCATTAGGTTATAAAAGCTACTGCTGGTATTTTAACTCAATTTTTTCAAAAATATGATGACATCAGTAACAGAGTACTCGAAGTTAGATTTATGACTCTTGGGAAGATATGGCAGAATCAAAATATTAGATATGTTAAAATTAACATTGTGAATTCGTATATTATAACTAAACGGGCCAGGCGCTAACAAAAAATTGACCAGATAGCAGTCTTAAATGGAGTGCTGTTACCTACCGAGATGTATGGCAGTGAGACATGGAACTGGAAGAGGATTGATGAAAGTTAGTTCAGAGAGAGTTCCAGGAGTGACGGACAGATGGACCACCCATTCACTGCGGTGCATGGATGATGAGAACCTTTCTGGAGAGGTAAAATGGTTTTCCTCAACCAGTCTCTCCAAATCCACCCCGCCACACAGTAGGTGGGTAGGAGCATCTGCCACCAAGACCTAGACAATCATCACCCCGCTAAGACACCATAATAAACCATATATTATGATCACGTGAGAAATGTGGAATGCAAGGCTGACGTTTACCTACTTACATACTTACCGAAGTAGTGAATTTCATCGTGGATTGTGATTCTTTTAAAATCCTATAACCTTTACAAATTGTTTAAAAAAAATCGAAGATTAGTGATGTTTTTCTATAATTTTCAAGAAACTATAATATATACCTGTACATTTTTTTATTAACATGAACCACAACTCTAGGCGGAGCTTGTTCCGAGATAGCAGGAATTTAATTTAATTTTAATGTCTTAAGGTAATAAAAGAGAAGAGAAAAAAATCATATATTTAAATTAATAAATACATAGAAATGAAAGAAATAAATAAAAATAAATTATTGAAAGGCAAGATAGAGGGTCGCCGAGGGCCTGGTAGGAGACAAATGTCTTGGCTGCGAAACATACGAGAGTGGACCGGCATTAAAAGTGTGGAGGAGCTATTCCGGGCAGCGCAAGACAGAGAGACCTTTTCAAGAGTGATCGCCAACGTCAGGGGGACCTGATAAGGCACATAAAGAAGAAGAATAAAAATAAAATAAATTAGAGAAATAAATATTATATGAAATTACGCAGCCTGTTTTGGCCTGTTTTGGCTGGTTTCATAAGAATCTTAATTATGGATTTGAGATCAAAATACTAAACCAAACTGAAAAATTATTTTTGTAATCAAAAGAAGATATAGGCCATTAAAATTTTTGATATTTCATGATTTTACAGGCAACTTGTGAGTAAATTCAAAGCATTATTTAAAATTGTTTTAATATATCTCTACACATTATAGTCATCCGCCGCGTCTGTCTGTCTGTTCGCGAAAAACTAAAAAACTACTAAATGGATTTTCATGTGGTTTTCACCAATAGATAGAGTGATTCAAGAGGAACATTTGGGTGTATAATTTGTCAAGGTTTTGTGTAAATTGGTTGAAATAAATAATTAAAGCAGAATGTTTGTATGTGGTGGAAGGGCGTGTATATGGATTTGTATGCAAATTAACATATGGCGGTGTGAGTTAAAAGGTTTGGTAACCATCCAGAAGATGGCGTTGTGTTCCGTTAGGCACAGCAACGCGTTGTTCGGTCAGCTGGTTTATTATAAAAACATGATGAAATATGAAACAAAAATTAATAAAAGAAGTCCTTTTGATGGATATTACCTATTAACGTCGGAACAAAAAATTGCCGTTTTTAAATTAAAATTACTACCCGAAAAACGCATTTTTAGGAATGTTTTATATTTATTTTATTTTTCATCATATTTTAAAAATATTAAGTAGGTGCAATTATTTTTTTTAAATTTTTTTCATTAACTCACAAATAATTGCGCAAGTTGCCTCTAAAATCATGAAACATTAAACATTTTAATGGCCTATTTCTTATTATTTATAGCACAAATAAATAAAGTTGCTCATATTCGTACTAGATATTTGACACATCTTTTAATTGCAAAAATAATTTTTCAGTTTCGTTGGGTATTTTGATCTTAAGTTCAAAATTGAGATTTATCTGAAATTGGCCGAAACGAGCCGCGCAAACGTTCCTCTTAAGGATTTATCCTTTCATGAAAATATTGCTTTTTTTTCTTATCTGGGTTCGTTCCTGTGCAGATCAATAATATATTCTTCGCATCTAATTACCTCATTCTGTTTAATAAATTTATATTTCAATAAGGTCTCTGCAAGACAAGGCCAAACCAGATTTCTCAGCACGCAATACTATTGGGATAATTATGGTCCCAGCTCCGGAGATTTACCTGCGAGTACCTCGTTCCTTTGAGGGACCAACTGTCGTGATATCGGTTATTTATTCAACTACTATTATTTATTATTTATACTGTTGTTGGACTATTGTATAGGGAGCCAATAATGCTGGACATTATTCCGTTTTGTTATCTTTGAAAGAAAGGTCTTATTTTAAGGACAATTCGCGTATTTTGTGGTCAACGTCAACACTCAATAATTCAATACGTTTTTGTTATCTGTAATTACTAGATAATGCATCAAGAATCAAAAGAAACAAAAAAGTTATGACATATATTTGTCCAGTTTAAAAACACATAAAATAAAAGCAAAACCATAAATGGTGCGTTTAGTAAGAATATCTGGGACATGTTCATTGTTTTCTTTCATTTTACAAAAGATTGACAGACTTTTCATTCAGATGCCCCAGTTAAATATAAACGTTAAAATTGGGGTTTAGTATCATAAAGGATTCGTTTAACAAATTTTATATATAAAGCTCACATTTTACATATTATAGTATATATTTGGTAGGCGGAAATGGGTACCGCTGCACCGGGAACTTTATTATTGGATAACCAATACCTATGTCATAGGTCACCACAAGTGGTTCGCAACGTTTGGTGACTTGGCAGAGATGCCCGGGCTCGTGGGGTGAGGTTCATCCAGATATTGGTGACGGATGCGTCTGTCCATTACTGAGTGGTGGGCTGGTTTGAGAGAGATTGGCTGAGGTAGGTCTTCTGACCTTTCCAGCCGGACTATATCGACCCATCGCCTTGCACCACAGATGAAAGGATGAATTCATAAGTCACTCCTGGACACACTAACCCCCAGAACCTACCGAACCCCGATATCTTTTTCCTTTCCAGAACTTCTTATTTTCCTTTTCTTAAAAAACCCTCCACACAGCTTCCCCTAAGATGACATAGGCCCTTAGAAATTATTTTCCTTGCTGCCTCCTGTATGGAGATAATGTAAGTCAGTGGTTGAGTGGGCATCGCGTTTGGGTCCCACCCAGGCGTTCCGTGTTCGATTCCTCGGCTGGCTAAGTCCTCCATCACGACTCAAGCAAAATTTTCGGCTTACTGTGGTGGTAGTAGGAGATTCTCAAATATTGTCGAGTTATTCGTAACCCGGAAATGTTTGTCTTTCTTTTAAAAATTAAAAAAAATATATGTATAAAAATTAAATATTATTTTTAAATATTTAGTCAAACAAACAATGTTTAAAAGTAAAGGGAACGAAAATATTGACGAGTTATACAATTAAGACGGTCACGTGAAAAACCAAATAAAATAATATGGAAACTTATTAAGAAAACAAACTCAAATCTCTTTTTTAAATCACACCACATGCCTGGGAAAATTCTGAGGGCAGACGTACATTACAAAAGAATTAAAAAGTTAGCTTTAAAAAAAATGTTATATCGAAACCTCCAGAGAGATTTTTTTTATTATTGATTAACCAATACATATAATATACAATTAAATATATATAATATATAATATTAGTGGTAACAATACCTCCCTAATTGAGAAATTCTCATGTTTAGAGAGGGATTTAAAAAAACATCTATAGAACTATGTACCTAGGTAAGTAGTTGCCACAAAACGGATTGAAATATTCAACTTAAGTACCTGTCAATTCATCAAAATTAATCATGTAAGTCAAAGTGTATAGCAATATTGAAAAACAGCCCTGGGGGGGTGGAAGGCTTCAATTTGTACGAATTTGCCGCCGCCCGCACATTTCAAAGGTGTTCCGAAATCATAAATACAGAAAAAAACTCTTTCACCGAAAACAACAATAATATCCACAGTTTTAGTTTTGAACCAGATGAGATTTTGCAGAGTTGGCATTCCCTGACAACTGAATAAAAAATTGTAATACTTCGTTAGTGACAAATTTACTTTCAGATTTTATAGCATCTTTATCTCTGTGAAATTCGCTTGAAATTAGAATTGAATCAATTCCCGTGAGATACCTACTCTAAACGAATCTAGCTACAATGTATATAGATGCCTACACAACATGCAAAATTGAAAAATTTGATTGTAATAAATAACATTTTATAATTCAAAGTTTTTTTTCTTTCTTTCACTACAAGGCTGGATTCAATGCTATTTATCGCAAGCATGATTAATGAAGTGAAGCACGCGAGGTGAGCATTTAAAAAAAAACTAAAATACTTCTCGACCAAAACCTTCCATTATTATAACGTTAATATTTAACTTGGTTTCAATCATTTTAGTGCCCTACTCATTATTAAAATCTTTTAATATGAACCGGTATAATTTGCTAAAACATAAATATGTCGACATTTAAGGCCCGGTAGTACCCGCTCAAAAAGAAAAAGAAGGAGAGATATGTAAATACGAGTGTTAGAGGGAGCGCGCTAATGTTAAAAACGATAATATTTAAGCGAAAATTGTGAAAATGGTTAATAAAAAACGACTAGTTTAAAATAGAGCAAAAATTAGGTGATGTCTAAAATAGTATTTAAAGAAACACTGTGAATGTTTTCATACACATAACATACACGTTTTCATACATATACGAGTAATTTTAAATAACTGAAAAACGTGTTTATAATAATTTTCGGAGCACACTTTGCGATTTTTTTCTATCGAGGGAATTTCATATAATTGGGGTTTCAGCGTGGGGACTGTGCAGATATTAACTTCAAGAATAACATATATTTTTTCAAGAGCTTTAAAACATATTTTCAAGAGCTTTAAATATTAAAGATAATATGTAATAAATAGGTAGATATGTTGGAATCCGGGTACCTAAGTTCACTGATGAAATAAAAAAACGTCAAACAAAAATTTCAGGATTCTGGTTTCTTTGAAGTGTTTTTTTTATGAAATTTTCAATTTGTGCCCCGTGCCAAAAAATTGTCATAATAACCCCTTTAAAGGCAAGCTCGTTTGAAAGAATTACTTAGTGTCCTAAGTGAGTACTTTGCCTCATAATATCATATGATTAGTGATCGACATCGACACTTAGGGGCTAATGTGGTCATAAAGTAATTAGCTTGTTATTAAATAAGGATGCGCAATCTCTCTCTTTTGTCAAACTTAAATCAGCGGGCCAAATCACAGGTGTAGTGCTTATTGGTATCGCAAACGAGGTTGTTAACCCTTTCACCGCACCTATAAACAAATTGTCCAGCTATAGCTATTTAAATCCTTGATAAAGTTTTTTTTAGCTTCTCGAAATTAATTTTGGTGTACGACGGTACAACCATTTAATAATAATAATAAACACACTTTAATTAGAAAGTTTATGCTTGGAAAAGATATGGCTTTGCATGCGGAGGACATTTGATTTAAATTCTGGACATTGCATTATTTTACGTATGCTACCCCCATTACTGTTAGTATTACATTTAATTGCTTGGCCAAGTTTAGAATTATTATTTTGGTGAAGTGTTTCCTGAGTGGTGGTTTAAAGGGTTCAAAAACGTTTGATAACCACGAAGGTAGTATTAATTCTATATTGTTTCTCTCTAAGTATTTTTATATATTTATTATAATTTTCTTTTCTAATACTTTTATTATATTTATTTATCTTTATTTTATTTAACTCTATTGTTTAGATTTATTCAAAATTATTCATTTTTAGTTTCTATAAGTATTATTATATGATGCATGTTTTTTATCGTTTTAACCCGTATGCTTGGTTCAATATATTCGCACCTCACAATCTGGAAGCCTCGGTTTCGCGCTAAACCGGTCAAACTGTCACTTTGGATCGAGATTGTAAAATATCTTTGCAAGATAGTTTTCATATTTCAAAGACAATAAGAAGCATTATTTTGTTTTCTTTCCGATTAAAAGAAAAAATACATATATTTAATGAGAGGAAGAGAGATATATAGCTTTTAAAATGTAAGGTCGCTCGGGACGTTGTTGGTCTTTTTTATTTATTTATTTATTTGTAAGAAACAAACAGCTTTTACATAATTTTTATTTATTTATTTTATTTATTAACAAACAGTACATTATTTACATTGGTGAAAAAAGTTTACAGTTAATAAGTATATTTCAAGTTAGGTACCTATGATATGTTTCATTGAAGTATCTTGTTTATATTAAATTTTTACCGGGTGATGTGCGTTGTGGGAGGGTGTGAGAGGGTGAGGGAGGGTGTGTGTGTGTGTGTGTATGTATGTGTGTAAGTATGCGCATTAAACTATATGATTGACATGATGCTCTTTTTAAATTTGGGCAGTGAATCGGAGAAAATGTCGATGTTATAATTTAGATTAATATTATTGAATACATGAAGAGCACGATTGATTGGCGAATTAGTTGCTGCATTAGTCTTGTAATTAAGCATGTGGAATAGTTCTGTATGGCGTGTACGTCTTAATGGTATGTTAAAATTAATTAGGGAAATTAGTTCGGTACAATCGATTTTATTATTTAAAATTTTGTGTATAAATGTCAAATCAGCAATTACTCGTCTTTGTTGTAAAGTTTGAAATGTGCGTTCATAATTATTGTTGAATTTGAATTTAAGATATTTTATAAATTTGTTTTGAATATGTTCTATGCTATCTATGTATAATTTGTACTGCGGGTTCCAAATTGGCGAGGCATATTCCAGTATACTTCTGACTAATGCAAAATATAACATAACTACTGTGCGCGGGTTACTGAACACTTTACTTATACGAAGAACAAAACCAAGCATTTTATATGACCTGTGAACGATTGACTCGATGTGAATATTAAAAAAAGTTTGCTATCAAGGTAAACACCAAGGTCTTTACATTCCGTTTTAGAGATGACAGGTTCATTGTTGAGTGAATAAGAGTACTTAATTACATTTTTTTTATAATACATGTCTTATGAAAGTATAACGCGATGACATGTTTTGGGATGTATTTATTCCTAAACAAGCAGACGTAAAATGAATTCGTAGACTACTTTTTACAACATGACCCAAGCCAGGGTAGCAAGTAGGGATAATAAATATAACAATATAATTAATTATTACATTGCTTCAGATAATCAACAATTAAAATACGGTATTTATGTAGGTAATAAAAAACTACATATTTATGTTATTGCAAACTGTTGTACAGTATAAAAGCTTTTATTTGAAGACCAAAGAATGTCTCTGAAAGATCAATGCAATTTTTATGCTAAGTAAATAGTACCTGGTCACTCATCAATCACTCCCAAACAAGAAGTAGTCAAAGAAATCAAAATAAAAACCACCATTACATAAAAATTGATAGACAAAAGTTATTCAGTGCTTTTCATTTATTTTTTATTTGAACATTTAGACAGTGTTAACAATTATTAGATTAATTTAGTTGATTATTTTTAATAAAAAAAAATATCAACATATTTCAAAGCCAAAGGTTTCTTCATCAGAATTCTTCTTCTTGAATCGGTTCCTCATTTCTGAGGATTGCGAACTCCAATTTCCACGGTGAACAAGGCTCCTCCAACCAATCGCGGTTGAGAACTGTGAACACCGACGTACCGGAAGCCAGTAATACTTGGTCACTCCAGCTCACTGATGACCTTTCTCTGAATCTTCTGCCATCCAATTTGCCAGTGACTACGAATTTCTCCAAGTTGGATTCCTCAGTTTGGCGAGCAACGTGTCCAAAGTATGTTTAATACACTGTAAGCAGATAGCTGAAAGAAATAACGATTTATCATCATAATAATAATAATAATAAGTAGAATTAAAAAAAATTAATTAGAACGAATTAATTTACCCAGAAATTTAGGAGGTAGAGGTATAGTCAAAATAACATCTTTAAAACATAATCAGGTTGAAATGCTAAGAAATTTTTTCCATAGGAAAGCTGATAGTTCAGAAATGCACAAAATTATTTGCAAGGCAGATAGAAATATTTCACCATTAAATTTATACGACGAGAATGCCAGCATTCTTATAAATACCAACCAGGAATTATTAGATTCCTGGTCAAATAAAATTCTTCACGCAAAACACTTCAATTATCTCAACCAAACATATGTTGACAAATTTTCGTCAAACAAATGGTTGAGTATTGGAGAGTTGAGCGCAGAAATAGAAGGCTCTATGCTTGCCATACAAGATAGAGTCATTAATACTAAAAATTATAGGAAGCATATCATCAAAGATGCAAATCAAATTGATGATTTATGTAGAAAATGTTTGGCTTTTCCGGAAACTATAGAACATATTATATCGGGATGTTCTGTATTAGCGCCGTCCGAATATACATTTAGGCACAATCAAGTTTTAAAAATAATTCACCAAAGTTTGGTAATTAAACATAACTTGATTGACTGCCGTAATGTACCATATTATGAATATGAACCAAATTCATTTTTAGAAAATGAATTTTATAAAATTTATTATGATAAAACTATTCTGACAGACAGAACAATTAGTCATAATAGACCCGATATAGTTTTACATGACAAAATTAAGAAAATAACTTATATCATTGATGTCGCTATTCCAAATTCTTGTAATATTCAGAAAACTGTTTCTGAAAAAATAAGAAAATATACAGATTTAGGAAATGAAATTAAAAGAATTTGGCATTCTCAGACTATAAAAATATTACCATTTGTTATTTCGGCTACTGGCATTATACCTAGCTCTCTCATTCAAAATTTAGGCGTATTAGATTTGTCAAAAAATTTGTACATAAAAATGCAAAAGTCGGTCATTTTAAATACATGTAGGATTACGAAAGATTTTTTAAATATTTATATTGAGGGATCAGTAGGATTTATCGGACCAGTTAGGATTTCATCAGAGCCGAACCCTCTGATATGAAAATATCTGGAGTCGGTGAAATATTTTCCCATTATGTTTCTGGTGGATTGACGTATTGTTCTTGTATTGTTTTATTCTTATATAGTGCACTTACATTGCGTTCATTTACTAGATATTCATTTGTGGAAAAGTGTGTGGAAGGGTTTAGTCTTTCATTTGGGAAAGATTCAACCCGGACATAAAATCTGGAGCACCGTAAAAAAAAAAAAAAACTTTATTTCACATAAAATTGAACAATAAAACATATGTGGAAACTTTGACTAGCCAACTAGGAATGGATCCTGTTTTAGGCCAGTCAAATTGACAAATTTAAATTCATATTACATTGTTTACTAACATAACATGTTATTTATAGCAGGAAAAGGTGTTAATTATGTATTCCTAACAGTATATAATTTTGTACTCATAAGAAAAAGAAGACAAATAATGATATCTTAAAATCAAATTCAGATATTTTCCCCTAGAGCGCTTAAAAACAAAAACAAAAACAAATAAAAGATAAAAGATAAAAGATAAAAGATAAAAGATAAAAGATAAAAGATAAAAGATAAAAGATAAAAGATAAAAGATAAAAGATAAAAGATAAAAGATAAAAGATAAAAGATAAAAGATAAAAGATAAAAGATAAAAGATAAAAGATAAAAGATAAAAGATAAAAGATAAAAGATAAAAGATAAAAGATAAAAGATAAAAGATAAAACCGGTAAAGTAAACAAAATCGGTAAAGTAAATAAAACCGGTAAAGTAAATAAAGCAAATACAAGCCAGATGGTAATAATAAGAATCCTATCTCTTGGTCAACATATCTTCGCTTTTCAATCATGATTCAAAGTTTAATAAAAATGTCAATAAAATATTTGTGTTGACTAATTTTCTACCACTATTATTTCCACGTTTTAAACTAAAGCATCACGCATTCATCACAGAAATAGATTTAATCTGAGAACACTATCAATCCGAATCAAGGATACCCCCAAACCACAAGAGTTCCTTCGCAACCAGAGTGTTAAGCCGATGTTACAGGTGCCGTTAATACACTATTATTAAATGGTCATTTTCCCAATCGGCCACACTTGTTATTATTTAGGGGGCCAGGGGGGGCAAGGTGCACCGGACCGCTGCGGCGGGGCCCCCATCGTTAGGCCGCAGCCCGAGGGGACGGGGCGTAGCAGGTTAGTGGCTGTGAATAGACTGAAGACCGTGGGTGCTGGAAGAGATGTGAAGCTTTACTGGTTCGGAAGACTTTGGCAGATGAATGGGAAATAACGGATGAGGTGCATGTGGCTGAATACATACTATCTTCATCATAGTGATTAGAAGTATGAACTAAAATTAAATTTCTTGGTTATTGAAAATTTAGGGTTAAATAATATAAACTAACACAGGAACACTTTTTTTACATAAGCTCCACACAGGAGACCCTGAGGAAAATAATTCCCCTCAGGGCCTTTGTCATCTAGGTTGCTGTGTTAAGGGTCTTTTTAGGAAAGGAAGGAGATGAAGTTCTGGTGGATGGAATAGAAAATGGTATTAGGGGTGGGTAGTAATCTGGTATGGCAGAGGTGTTGGTTATCCAATAAATGGTTCCCAGGGCGGCGGAACCCATACCCACCTACCAAATTGTAAGGACATTCAAGGACAACATCTATAAAACAGACCGTATGCGGTAAAATTGAAATGTTGAAATCGAAATAAGCTAAAACAGTTTAAAAATCCTTAAATTCTACCTGTCGATTGATATCTGCTTACTATTGTACTCGAATGTATCTACATGTTTAAATTATATCTTTAATAGTATATAAACATATCTTTTTTCATCAAGATAAACACGTCGTGAAAGGACATCCCCATTGCAATATCAAACAATGTGCGAATGTAGAAGAAGTACGGACAGAGAGAAGCGGGAAAGTAACTAGCTATTTAGACCTTGTCAGTACCTAAGCATTTTTTAATCTTGTGAATACTGCAAAGAGTTCAAACTGCTTAAAGTCAGTTGGACATTGGCATCCCCAATTAGGATGTGTAGTGAGGCTCTTTTCCCAATAATTTAAAGCAATGCTAAATTTTCCTATTAATTTAAAGCAATGATGGTAAATGGCGGTATCCCATCCCGACGATGTGATTTCAAATGGTGGTCTCTCATCACAGTAATGTAACGCTGAATGGTGGTCTCTCATCAGGGCGATATTATGCTAAAAGGAGGTCTCTCCCTCACAGCGATGTAATGCTGAGTGGTGGTCTTCATAAGAACAATATGATGCTAAATGTCGCTCTCTCATCAGCGCAATATATACTAAATGGTGGTCTCCCAACTTGGCGACATAATGCTAAATGGCGGTCTCTTATTAGGGCGAATTCTCTCATTCTGAAATAAAATAGAGGTCTCTTATCAGAGCGATGTAATGCGAAATGGTGATCTCTCATCAGGGCAATCTAAAGCCAAGAGTTGCTCTCTCATCAAGGTGATATAATGCTAAATGGCGGTCTTTCATTAGGGCCAGGGTCCTCTAAATTAAATTATGGCCTCTCATCAGTGCTACATAGTGCCAAATATATTTGATTAATTTGTGTTATTTCACAATTTATTCATTTAAAATAATATGTAGTATATTGTGGCACGTTCCAGAGTGAAACTCCGTATCGCCCTGATGTAAGACCACAATTCAGAATTGAAAAGTTTCTTGAAATGGCATTAGCCGTGTTTGGTGACCAGATCTGAATAGTCCGATATTTCCAACCTACCTTCCTCTTCCCCGTATCCTTCCCCTGCCCACTACCTTCAGCCTCATAACATACCCCAATTGGAGATGCCATAGTCTCACTGGCTTCAGACGGGAGCAGTTGGGAGTCTTGTGCGGTATTCATATAAAAAAAATAATAAAAAAAGTGGCGAACTCTCATCAAGGCAATATAAATGTATGTTCCACTCCGGAACGATATGCAAACATACTTGCGTTAATTTTTCACTTTCTTAAAAGGTGGATTTAAATGCCATAAGCTTTTGAATACGCCATTCATGATCATCATAATATATTATACCGAATTAACCGAAACAACTGTCGATGGAAACAAAAAACACCTGTTTATTCCCAAAATGTGCTTTCCTTACCTGATCCGTACGGATTTCTCCCAAACTCCTAAGTGATCAACAGTTTATCGTGTGCCCCAAGCAATATCCTCGATTCCCAGCGTATGATTGTTTTACAAATTAGCGTATACAAAACCCAACTACCATTGAAGCTGATTTGCCTAAATGGATTTTTTAAATTCCGCCTGTAAACCCTCAAAGCACCGCCAAGTATCCCAAACAAGGGTGATATATGGGATATGGAAGATGAGCGGTAGGAACAGAGGATATTAGAGCTGTGTCTCGTGGCAGGTAATGCAACCAATTTGCGCGTTTGTCTCGTTAAAATTCAATAAAGCTTGTGCTTTATTTTGAGAGCTTTTTTGCGAGTAAGTTGGTAATAAGGTGTTTTAGAATAGTTATTATATGAGAGCGGTCCTGCTTTTATGGTGTAAAGCTGATCTGAATGAATATTACATATTACATATTAGGAATAAGTTGAGAGACCATCAAAAATGTGAAAAAGAACCCGAAATTGTAGTCTATTTATACTTTTTGTATATTGTGCCTTTCAAATTATAATTCATTCAAAATATAATTCATATTCTTCACCAAGGCTTCACAATTCGAATCGTGAAAAGAAATTTTAATATGAAATTTCTGGACGAGACATTTTGTATTATTCTTTCTTCGGATGTTTTTTGTTTTTGTTATAATGATTGTGTTTCGTAGAACTTCGTTTAAACATTATAAATTTAAAATTTTAACAAAACAAAAAACGACTTAAAAAAATGCACTAAAAAGTAAAAAAAACAATTTCGTACGATTGTTATTTTTGGAGTCGGTGTCAGCCAAGGTAACTACATACATAGGTAGTTATAGGTGAGATGTGGAGATCTTGTCTGACACCGACTCCAAAAATAACAATCGTACGAAATTATTTTTTTACTTTTTAGTGCATTTTTTTAAGTCGTTTTTTGTTTTGTTAAAATTTTTGTTTATTTTTTTTTAATTTAAGTGACGAGCGTGCGTAAAGAAGTTTTACTTCAAAAGAAGAATCATCGAAATCTGTTGGCGTAATATTGAGTTATTCGTCTATTTGTCGCGCACATACTTATTGCAAATTTAAGACATATAATGGTTTTCTCATGGATCTCATTGTCAGAACTAGACCAAATTAAAACGGGAAGGGACCACACGGGAAGCACCAGCTTTCTAATAAAAAAGAATCATCTATATAGGTTTACTCAATCGAAAGTTCTGAGGTAACAAACATTAAAAAAAATTCGTTTAAAAAATCATAGAATGTACATAAATAAAATGTTATAAAGTTTTTGCCACAATAAAACTGATACAGTATTTTTTACGTGACCACATTGATACGGAGTAATTTTGTTGTTGTTAGACATTATCAAAAGTGCGAAAAATATATTTTAGATGTTAACCTATTCATCAATGCTTAATGTGAAACTTATTTTTTATCTAATCGGGATTGCCCTAGCAAGAAAAAAAAATAAAAATGAAAACATTTAGAAAAAGGAAAGTGTAATTTTTCCAAACTTTTAATTAATAGGTTGTCAAAATAATTTTTGCATAATTTTTATGTCACCGTTTTCATGAAAAAATCACCCGTCAATCAAGCGTCTTAAAATATATAGTTTTTCTTTCTTTCAATCACTTATCGAAGCTTATTTAGTAGTAGGTTAACACAATCATAATTATAATTAACAAATGTTAAATTCTCATTGTGGAAACTCCATTCCTTATAAATCAGAACCACCTGTTTCAGTCGACATCCATTCGCCAAAATATTAAAATTATTAATTTTATACGTCTTATCAAACGTGCTGATTTCTGTAATCTCTCATCTTTCCGTGCAATCACTCGAACCCTTTTTTCCAGATCGCTTATGTAAATACGGTATTCATAAAGGTAATGATAAGTATAGGTTAGTTAGTCCTATCTGATGGAACAGGGCAGGTGTGAGGGATTGCGCCTCCCGCGGGCGAGGATGATTAAGTTTTGCTTAAAACTCGGATTATTGTAATTTGGGGTTGAATTATCTTCCCTAGATAGACCGATTCGGGATTTAACGATTTAACCGATGATCGTCAGACGCTGCCTATTACCCGCTAGATATTCAAGTTAGGCAAACATTCATGAAGATATGTAGGGATTTAGCTAATAAAGGGTTACATTTGGTGAGATAACTCGCATACAGTTTTTAGCTGTTTATTTCCTTCCAAACCTTCCGTGAATACACTTTGCTAAACTACCACGACTTTGGAGAAGTAAAGTAAATTATGTACGGATTTCCTTTATTTTTAGTTAATTTATTTATTTTATCATCAATAGACACCACAAAGAAATGGTAAATGACGGAAGAGAATTTTTTTTTTTTTTAAATTATTAATTGGGTTAGTTGAAAATTGAGATTTTCTCGGCCAAATTTTCATGATTTCTTTTTAGGTTATTATGTCGTACTCCTTCTTTGGCCAAAGTTTCGTTCTAATACACATCTGCCCTGATGATGGACAATGTAAGGCTGTCCGAAACGTTGGCTAAAGAAGGAGATAGCGCAATTTTTTTTTACATGTGCTTCACACAGGAGGCACTGAGGAAAATAATTTCCCTCAGGGCCAATGTCATCTTTAGGGATGCTGTATGGAGGGTTTTTTTATGAAAAGGAAGGAGAGGAGAGTTCTGGGAAGGAAAAGGGTTTAAAGGGTGGGTAGGAATCTAGGGTTCAGTGTGTCCTGGTCATCCGCCTCCAAGTCTTAAAACCTCATGAACACTGCACCCCTGCTAAATCCCTAAACGTAGCGAACCACTTGAGGTGACCTATGGCAGAGGTGTTGGTTATCCAATAAAAGTTCCCGGGGCGGCGGTACCCATTCCAAAATAAAAATTAATACGGATTAATAACCCGAAAATAAATCACGATAATAATAATGCACAAGGTTTCATTTCATTCTTTATAAAATTATGTTTTTAAAGCGAGCATAACAACTTTTAAAAAATATATTTATTCTTCCTACATTCTTCAGACTTTCAGGCATTTCATTTTTAGCCCTTTATGCATTAAGTAGTAAATATAAAAACATTGTCGTCAGGACGTATTTAAGATACCACACGCCTCAAGAGTTGTTCTTTAACACCATAGCATGACAAGGGGAATGGTGCTTTTTAATGAAATTTCTAAAATAGTAGATACCCATATGTAATTGCTTTTTAAAAAATCTTAATACTTTTTGTACGCCTAACCTATGTAAAGAATAATTGATTTTTTTGATTATTTATTGATTTTAATAAAGGGGAATCTAATTAGATTTGCAATTATTAACACATATTCATAAATTAATTAAATATATATACATTTATTACATCAGTTCAGACGCAGTTTGTGTTAAAACAAATATTTATTGCAATCCTGAAGACACTGAAAAATGTCTATCTCGGAAGAAAGGTGGTTTACGGGTGTAGTTATACACAGTGGAATAAGAAATCTTGTAGTCTGGTATATCTAAAAGCTTCCAAGCTTGTCACGTAGAGGGCAGTGCTAAAAGCTGTCCCGAAAGTCCGCTAGATGGCAATTAGTTTAGTTCGGAGTTTGGGCACCAGGAGGCCAAGGGCCTGGGTGCAGTATGCACAGTATGCAGGAGCTCATTCAATTCAGATCTCATTTAGTCAGCTTCAAGTTAGGCCGACTATCGTAGTCACCACCTGTAATACGCGGAGTATTAAATAAATCCCAGATTAACATAACTCTATTCTTTCCCAAGAAGTAATCTCTTCCCAAGACGAGTTGGAGAACTGTTTGTGTGAACACAACATAAAGCAAACATGGATGATTATGTCTCTTTTTTACATTAGCTCCAGCTAACGTTTCAGCTCCAGTAACAGGAGACCGTGAAGAAAAAATAATTCTCTCAGGGCCCATGTCATCTTCGGGGATGCTGTATGGAGACTATGGAAGATCTTTCTAGGGAAAGGAAGGAGTAGAAGTTTTGAAAAGGAAAAAGGTATGAGGAATGGGTAGGAATCTGGGGGTCAGTGTGTCCAGGAGCGCGGACCTATAATTCCATCATCCAATAGCGGTGCAAGGCAATGGGTCGAAAGAGTCCGGCTGGAAAGGTCTAGGTTAAGTCTTATTCTACCGGTCTCTTGCGATCCGGCCCGTCACGCAATGGGTAGGCAAACGCATTAGCTGCCGAGACCTACACAAACTTCACCCCATGAACCCGGGCACCCCTGGTAAGTCACCAAACGTAGCGAACCACTTGAGGTGACCTTGGCAGAGGTGTTGGTTATCCAATAAAAGGGTCTAGCGGAGACGGTACCCATACCCGCCTCCCAAGTTGTGAACCCGTACCCGCCTTTAGCTTCCTGATTTGAAACGATTGCGTAACTGATTATGTAATATATTATTAACCTGTATTACCTACGTGTATCAATGAGTAGGTAAACTATTTTTGAATGTCGAGAAGCATGATCACGAGAAATCATAAATGCTCAATGTTGCTTCGCTAACTAGTATAAAATTCCTGAAGGCAAGCGATTTTATACTATAATGATTTTATTACGGAACGATGGTCATAATAGTTGGCTTGTTAATATTGTTGGGGGATTTTTATGATGATCCGACAAAGGATTCACAAAGTGATCGAAATGTTCTCCATAATCCCCGTGGTGGGGGGATAGGCACCGTATACTCCGTTTTCTTTAATATTTTAAATAACTTCGTTTCATTTTATTACGAAAAACTCCAATAACTTATTGAAGCATATTCAATTCAATTCAATTTGTCAAGTTTTTAAAATGCATTTGTAAAATAGTGTTAATAAAATATGCAGTGGGTATGTCAACTATATACTAACAGTAATAAAGCTTGCCTTTCAAAGGCAATTTTTTTCAATATCCATATTGATTCTATTTGGAAGGCGGGTTTGGTTACCGTCCAAATAAGTTAGTTTTAAATTTTATCTTATTTAATACATAAAAACTAAATACTCTGAAATCATAAAATTTATAAGCAGATACTTAAATACCTAACGTCTTAATTATAAACCATAAATATTTTAGTTTACCTACTCTAAAAAAAATAAGGAATTACACATTTGTTCAAAGAAACGTCGCTATCGCTATGACACTTCTTTTTTCAAACATTCTTCAGGCCGGCATGTGTCATAATATTGATAATTCCGATTTGACAGTTCGTAGTAGGACCCACGGTCGTGCGAACTCCGGCGGGATAAATGGATAGTATTCAGCACAGCTATCATCTTGAAACGGAACCGGAACGTAACAAACAAATTAAAAACAGGTGAAATGCCAGGACTTCGCTACGCTGAGGCAATAATAAGTCCCAGTTGCAACCAGTACCTATTTACTTGTCTTTATCCTGTTCATGTGTAATTGAGAGCTGTTAATATTTCTTGTATTCCTTATTGGTTTAACCGCTCTGTGGCTGAGTTCACACCTCTATTCCTCGGCTGGCTAAGTCCTCCATCCCTACACAAGCAACATTTTTAGCTTACTGTGATGGTAGTAGGAGATTTTTAAATATTGTCAGATTTTTCGTAGTCCGGGAATGTTTATCATTCTTTAATATCGTTTTAATTCAAGCGTTATAATATTAAGTAAAAGAGTTTCTTCCTTTTGATCCAATGGGAATTGATTTTCGCTTTTTCGTAATTAGCTATATTATATTGGTTTTTAAAAAATTGCTAAAATTAATGCTGAGTATAATAAAAATACATTTTTAATGGTACATATTTATTTATTGCCAGTTATTTCTGTTATACCTTTATTTTAGTTGGATATTCAGCAACCAATTACTTCTTTTAACATATTGTTACTTTTACTTTAGTGTCCGTCTTCTCAGTAGGCTAGAAAAGGATTTTGTATTGTTATCAAAAATTCTAAATCTGTGATTGAAACTCTGTTTCAATGAACTCTTTGAAAAATTAGAACTTATGTGTCAAGAGTTAAGACAAGGGTTAAATAAAACTACCCGTAGTACAAAAAAACGCAAGAAAAATATTTTATTTCTTCTCTTTTTTTTGCTAAAAAATTCCTCGTGTTATCTTGACAAGTAAAGCCAAATTTCGTGAATTTTTCAAGGATCCAACCTTTTTAGCTACGTAGCATGAAATTATTAATCCCACAATAATTATAATATCCCGTGATTTTTCACGAGTCTGCACTAGTTTACCTACTAAAAATTAGTGCTTAGAGCTAACAGAAATGTTGCATTCAATCAATGTTGTATGTCCATAATACTAGATATATAGTATAATAAATAGTCCTCCTCCGTCTGTCTGTTCGCGATAAGCTCAATAACTACTGACCGGATTTTCATGCGGTTTTCACCAATAAATAGATATATTGATTCATGAGGAAGGTTTAGGTATATAATTTGTCAAGGTTTTGTGTAAATTGGTTGAAATTTATTACATGTAAGCGAAGAATGTCTGTATGTGATGGACAAGCGGGCTGGCAATCGGGCGGTGTGGATTTGATTTGTATGCAAAGGAAGGTCACTGTCTACATTTGATTTCAAAAACTCTGTGTAAATCCCGGGCATTGCCGGGGTCTTCAGCTTGTATATTATAAAATTATGAGTTTTGGTTCTCCTCGTTCACACGGACTATAAATAGGTTCCTCTAGACCGCGAACCGGTCTATATTCTGACGAGCATTAAATTTATGGTATTTTGATGATGTAATTTATAGTTTTTAACGCACTCGTCCAGTAAAATTGGAATATAATAAATACAGGGGTACAATAAGGTGATAATTTATCCGCTTTTTTCACATACACGACGGGCTGCCATAAAATTTATTGCCCGAATCAATTTTTTTGTAAGAAACGTGATAGGTGATCAGTCTACTTCGGCTTTATTCCGAAACACCTTCATAATTTGTTCTGTAACTTTCCTTATAGTCTGTTATTACTTTAGTATCGGCTTATTGGCGTAAGAGTTAACAGAGAAAATTTAGTATGATAGAACTTATGAATGATAATTTTTTTTTTGTATAACAACAATCTTAAAAACTAATGATCTACATAAATCCACTTCGTTGAAAACAAACAACGCAACTTGACCAAGTTATCCACTCTGGTTACGTAGTGCTGTATTTGTCACGAAACCTCTTTTTTTAATTTATCTCAGGGCCTATGTCATCTCTGGGTATGCTGTATCGAGGGTATTTTTAAGCAAAGGAAGGAGAGAAAGTTCCGGAAAGGAAAAGGTAAGAGGGGTGGGTAGGAATATAAGGTTCTATGTATCTAGGTCACACCTCACCCTGCGAATCCGGGCACCCTGCCAAGTCACCAAACGTAGCGAACCACTCTGGGCTACCTATGGCAGATGTGTTGGTTATCCAATAAATGGTTCCCGGGGCGGCGGAGCTCATTCCCGCCTCCCAGATTGAGCAGTTTAGTTTCATCGTGCTATATTTGTCACCTAACATCTAAAGTCGATGGGTTATATTGTGCTATATTTCTCACCAAACGACACTTCCTCACAAAACTCGTTCTATCTTCTTTTATATTATGATTAGATATATCATAAAAACAGTTTTAGAAAGATAGAAAATCAAGCTTTATTCTAGCATTTAAAAGTTTTCATTATAATTCGTTCAAAAATTTGAAATTATATGTTAAACGAGAATATTTAATGAATAAATCTCTACTCTGCAGGTTAACCAGATTTTTAATGATTTGTATTTTTATTTGATTAGTATATGTCACGTAACAACTTAAGTCGTTGAGTTGGATTGTGCTATATTTGTCACCTAGCGTTACTCGAAGTCGTAACAAAAAAGTTAAAGATATTGAAAAAAGCTTTACATCTCAATTCTTGACCAATTTTTGTTGTAATATTTCAGTTGTCAAATAAAAACTATGTCTTAAAAGTTAAAATCCAACAGTAGCGAAAATCATACTAAATGAACACAGCCGAATTACCTGGTTCGTCCTTCATATTAAGAGCAGGGGGCTTCAGAAATAATGTAATGATATTCAATTCATTCGGATGAGATGCTTCCGAGAAGTGGCTCTCTGTTTGACGGGCCGGTCACGCATTTAGTGTTTCGGTATAATTGTCATATTCTATAAATCATTTTGCTTATCCGAGCGAAAAAATATTCAACGGAGATAAAGCGAGTCGATCTTGAAAACATCCAGCCTGAGGCAACTCAACTAAAATATTGATTATTATCAGCCCATAGATCTGGCTAAGAATAACTGAAAAGCTTTTTTTGTGAAGGTTCGTGATTACTCGAGGTATTTTAGGTTGTGAAGAGTGTTAATTATATGCTTCGAAATGAAACATGTAACCTGAGCGAAGGAGGTAATATGTAAGAGGGATCACAGAAGCCAGAAACCGAGTATCACCAAGAGTGAGCTTGTAGTTAGTCGGGAAGATAAAATAAAGGCAAGGGACGCAATGCAATGGTATGGTGTACATTAATTTGTTTTTCTCAATACTTTTATACGTTACTAACCAGATGATTTTAAACCGACATCTTGGCCTCTTTAACGTTTGACAGAAATGGCGATCAATCTTGAAATGAATGTTCAATTTGTTCTGGAAATGGAAAAAATGCATGTTTATATAACTATACGTTACCAAAATATATTAGAACGGATTTAGTGGAGGAGACATGGATTGATGTTGGAAAAAATGTATTTTTCTTATGAATACTAGGAGTTAAGATGAAGCCATACTAAATAATGCAAAATCATTCAAAATTGTATGTTTTTGTTTTGAAAATTTGATTGCTTAGAAGTATTATAGATGCTTAAATTAAATACTGCGTATAGAACATATCTTGCCTTTAAAAACATCAGTCATTTTTTTATAAGTCTTTTAATAAGCCTAGAAAAAATAAAGTAGGTATTATGTTTTTAAAAAACTACTTTCAAGTGCAAACTCTCCTACTTATAAACCCCTTTTCGGAAAAGGTTTTATTGCTTAATGTAGCAAATTTAGTTTCTTTTATAATAATCGCAAAAAAAATAATGATATTTACTCCCGAACCTCATAAAATAAAATACAATATGCATTTTTGCGTTGTTATTTTTGACATCACCTCGACGAATTTCGATTTTCAAAGTGAACCTTATACTTCTGACTATCCATACCCATTTTCTGTCAGTCCTCCCCCGGCCGGAGCGGGGAATAGACGGTTTAGTTAGATGGTTTCGTGAAATCAATTTTAAATTTCCATTTTATTACAATAAACAATGCGTAAAAAAGGAACTAATGTTTTTTACAGGCCTTTACGAAATCAACCTGTAAAAAAATTCTCAAATACGTTTTCCAACCTTCCCAAAAGCATTTTCTCAAGTATTTTTAAACTCCTCCCATAAAGGGGCGTGAATTCCGATTTCGATTTTTTCCAGGACTATTAGATTGCCTTCACAAGTGCAACCAAATTCAAATAAGAATCCATTGACATTCTATAGTTATGTAGAATGAAACTTTTTGTCATCATCTTATGCAGTTCCTTGGTGGCAACGAACGCCTTACAGTTATTATTTCTTTCGATATATGGGACAACGCAAAATTTTCTGTTGTATCATTTTTAAATCGTATAATAAAGATAAACGAGAACATTGTCTTCATCGCTAGGGTCACTACCCTAGCGATGAAGACAATGTTCAACAAGTGTGGCAACGTATTAATTCCACGTGAAAAATGGTCAAGTACAGCGTATTTCGGGAAGCACCGTATACGAAAACCAGCAATAAAGATTAGTATTTATGTAAGCTATTTGTGGTTGCGTTACCATCACGTAGTTTGTAAGTATCTCCATCTATGAATGCCCTTATTATGCCATCGAACACTGCTGTTATTGCATCTGGATCATTATTGCATATAACTGCAAATAAGGCACGTTTTCATTATCCAACGTTTTTGTCGGAGTATTTTGCTGAGATTCAATGTCCCTGATCTAGCCTTACTGGTAATTTTTTTCGAAAGAATCAATGTAGAAAGAATTTAAAACCTATTATTACAAATTTCATACCCTACCTAAAACTTTGGCCGATTTTTCAACCCTTGAAATCCAGAACATTAACGTCCACATGTCCAAGTTTAGCTCTGATGCATAACATTCCCAGCTGGAGGCCTCTCAGTGGAAGCCGAGTGAATTGTGCTGTGATAAATTCATGTCACGCAGATTCGCCCAAACTCCGAAGATTATATGATTCTCATTATATTATACGAATTTTTGATACTTAAATGCAATAAAACTACCTTTCGAAAATCATCTCAAGGCAAGATCATCAGGCAAGATCTTGGAAAATGTGGGCATTCTTTAAAATAAACCCAATTTTTAATTAAATGAAAACAAATAACTTTGTAAAACACCACTATTTATTCAAAATTATCAAAGGTTAGCTCTAATTATTATTAAGATAATTTTGATTAAATAGTGGTGTTTTACAAAATTATTTGTTTTCATTTAAATATTTTTAATTTCAAAAAAAAAAAATGTAATTGGGCATTCAAATTTCTAGGTTTCATCATATGAGTGACTAAACCATTCAGGTCACCACATGTAATCAAAATACTGTATTTGTCTTTGGTCCGCTCAATTTTAGAATTCGGATCAGTCATATGGAATCTCTAATACAAAGTTAATATTTTAAGGTTAGAAAGAATTCAAAAAAACATATTGAAACACCAAGATTTTAAATCCTTTCCAACATCAGAAAACCTAAAAGACTCATTAACATTCCATAATTTATCAACCTTAGAAGATAGAATAATCCGATTCGATCAGAAAATTTTTTTCAAAATCATTAACAACGTTGTTGACAACAACTATCTTCTAGAACACATTAATTTCCACTGTCCAACAAAAAATACAAGGTCAAACCAACTATTCCACATCCCACACTCAATAACAAATTACACACAACATTTATTATTTATTTTATTTTTTATAAAATCTCCTCAAGGGCGCTGGTAAATGGCTAATCATTCATCCTTTTGTTTTCTTATGAGGTGAAAATGTATTAATTTTATATAGGTTCACTGTTTAATTACATATTTTCTTCCCACATGCTTTAATTTGTGCTTTATACGTATATTTCTGTTGTATACATAAATATTTTTTATTTTTTTCTACCACTTTATGTTTTAATCTATATTTGTACTATATGTATACTATAATTTGTTTGGGGAAACTTCACTGGTTAATGCACCTATGTAATATGTAATTACCTTATAGTATGTATAACTGTTTGTTTCCCTAATAAATTAAAAAAAATAAAATAAAAAAACAAAGGTATTTTCATTAATTTTTGTGAATATCACAAGAGTCCCAACTGCTCTCGTCTGGAGATAGTGAGACTATGGATTCCGCAATTGGGGAAAGTAGTGAGACCGAAGGTAATGGGGAGTGAAAGCAGGAAGGAGAGAGGATGGTGGAGAAGTATCCGCTATTCAGATCTGGTCACCAAACACGGCTAAAGCAACAATTTAATTCTGAAAGGTGGTGTTACACAAGGCAAAGGCAGAGTATCTATCTGGAAGATACCGAAAATATGTTATATATTATTTTTAATTTATTAACACAAACCATTAATTAAATTAAATTTGAACCCGCGACCTTAGGATTGCTAGACAAGAGCCATACCACATACTTTGATCATATAAAAGTATGTGTGTGTGATCAATTTAATACTACATGCATATTTTCTCAATCACTAATGAACGATGTTACCTTAATATTTCTATTTGAATCGAAGGAAGCAAAATACTTTGTGGTGTGCCATTATATATTAACTAAAAAATTACTTAATAATAATACTTAGTAATACACCACCTTTCATTATTAAATTTTAACAGCCTGTTCCCCCCCCCCCCCCCCCCCCTCCTCTACCTAGCCATCCTGTAATAATTTTGTCTCCCTCTTTTCTATTCTATCTGTTTCTTCTGTCGCCAATAAGGTATCTTCTTTTCTATTTCGATCTCTTTCACTCGTTTTATTTTCTATTATATATGTATATATTTGTATGTAATTGGCTTTAGTTGATATAATAAGCCCTAACGAAGCTTGAACTAAGCGAAACCCGGTCGGCTGTTAAACATGAATAATAAAAAAGTGGTGTATTACAAAGTGAATTTTTTCAATTAATATTTGATATTTCTGTTATTTATAATTTGATAGATCTTCATATTATATAACTTCCTGTGTCATTGTACTAAGCGATATGAATAATGGGATTCACATTGCGTGTGAAACCAACCATAGTCGTAGGTAACTCACATGCGCCTAATAAATAATATTAGAATTATTCATCTTCGTCAAAATGCATAATATGAAATCAATAAACTTTGACTACTGTAGTTATTATGAATACGTACACATGTTGTTTATGATTGAAGTATAGATGGATGAGTGCGGGTTTGTGGTAGCCATTTACATGAAATATATTATTCAAATGGCCTGTCTCGCCGCTGGAGACCACGTGAACCTAATGTTTGTATTTTAGGCGTGTAAACGAATTATCAGATGTATTATCTGACGTAGGAATAAGACATCAAGTCGTGAAAAAGTTGTTCTAGCGCCTTTCTTTAAATAGTGAATTGTTGTAGAGTCTGTTCGATCAGCAAGATTAAGAAAGGATACGATTTCAAAACATTTCTTTATCTGTATAATAACGTGTTGATGGTACGAGTAGAGCTATGATAAATGCTTGTCAACGTCAATAAAGTTATTTGAATTTAAAAATAAAATAATTTTTAGTCATGCTATTTCAACAACAATTCTTAGCCAGTCTCGCACAGTCTTATATTGTCCATTGTGACGGTTTAACATCCCAAAAATTAACCGAATTAAAAGTTCTATGCTAATAGTATAATAAACAACGATGAATATTAATTTCATTTTGTTATTATAACGTAGTGTAACTACCGAAATAATTAAAAAAAAAAACACCGAACATGTGTCTCAATTTCTCACCACCACTTTGGAGTTATTAGTAATTGGTGAATGGAGATAATTTTAGTCAGGTTCTGACATCTTTTGGAGAAAAACCGGAGTCGATAGCATGACCTGTTCAGAGTACCGAAAGTCAGAACCGACGTCCTGGCAAAGCATAACATGACAAGGGGAGTATTGTTGTTAAATGAACTTGTAAACCATTTGGGGTGACCGGACCACTCAGAATGAAAATATATTTAAAAAAATGGTTAAATAAGTTATTTTCGGTTAGGGTTATCAACCTTTCAAAAAGGTGTTGAGTTGAATTGATTCTGAATTGACATGGAACCCTATTTGGATGTGGGTGACTGTTCTCTAAATTCCGGAAATTCTTTACGCAGCGTTTACTGAAGAAATTTTTTTTTGAAGAGTCACCTGCCTAAATGCTGATATGGCGACCACATTGTACTGTAATTGGAACAATATTATGTTGTTCAATAAAAATTTTAAAAAAAATCAAAGGATGTTTAGTAGGTGAAGAAGAGCGGACAGAAGAGCGTTAGTAAGTTTCTGATTATTCATTTGTGAACACTAAACTAACGCAGTTAAATCCATTTCATACAGCATCTCGATTCTGGATGGTGAGGGTTCTTAACAATTATAAATCACCCAGAAATAAATAAATTTAAAAAATATATAGATACACCGCACACGAAATGACAGATTAATAATTTAACAGCGTTTTTAATTAGCGTGTCCAATCGTGTCGATCCTAAACAGACGTATATATTTTCTAAATCTTGAGATTCCTTAGGTGGTACCAAGGTTGAAATATATACGAGTATATTCACTTGTCATTTAAAATTTGACTGTTGAAAGTTTTCTTCGAACTTTCATCCGTTCGTGAGAAGTTTTAAATGATATTAGAGTCTTAGTAAATCAATTTTATTTAATCTAGCATTGTACAATCCGTAGATTCAATAAATCTTTATATTCTTACAGAATGAGTTTCATTTCTTATAGATAGATGGACATTTTGTATTTCATACTCTGGTTGTATCATATTACACTTTACATCATTACACAACTTTAATTAACTATTAAATTAATTATATTTTAATCGTTATAAGGTTTAAAATATATTTATATATTTTCTCGTTCAGCGCTGCATACTATAGTCTGCTTACAACCCGCGCAGGTCACCTCCCAGCCATGCCTCAGTGGAACAATCAATCACTCCGGGAAGGCTGTATGGGGTGGAAGCCACCTAGTTATTAGACACAGGCCGGGCAGGGGGCAGGGGGTAGCAGGTAGTGGCAGGTAGTTGAGCGGGGTACGGTCACAGTGGGACGGTGGCACTCACAGGGACTCACGGGTCGCCGCGCTATTTAAATAATCCATTCGGCCCGAATCTATCATTCGGATTCATAAAACAGATAAACTTTCAACCATTGACATAATAGCGTAAGTCGGTCGTCATAATGCTGGTGGTGAGGGCAATATCGATGTTGAAGGGAATCGATTCGGATATCGATATATGTGATGTTCTTCAATCATAGTGATTGAGATTATTTGAAATATGTGCGGGAAAACTGTGGTTCATCGAGATTACAAGTTGATTTATTTACGTTACCGTAAGGTTTACAATGTACATTTAACTAGAACAGACGTCCGTCCTATTGGATGCCCTAATTAATTCGGAGGCTAGAGGACCCGACACCGAGGGAGCTCAGCTGTCTATCGTGTATCGTCAGTTATTTTCTTAATCTTTCGTACATTTACACACGACGATAGTCGAAAGTCGAAACTCTTGTAAGGTACTACTTAACTGACATCTCTTGAGACACCTCAAAACTACTTATTACTATTATATTAACGATATCTGTTGAAAGATGTTGAAACTACATGTATTATTAATATTTTATGTATTACAATATATTTGTGATCAGTGAGGCTACTATTAAACGGCTAGCTTTGATGCTGCTGGCATTTTAAGTACATTTATAATTGCTAAAGTTTATTTTATACTTAGGTGCCTATATTTTCTTTTTTGCATAAATTTTTTGCATTTTATTTATGCTTTATCTACAATAATGTGTTATTTTAACACTGCTAAAAACCAGCTACTTTCAATAATATATGAATAGAAGTTTTTATTATTATTACTATTTTGTAATGTTTTTATAACAGTAAAAAAATAATTGAACCGAAGAATTGAATTCTTAATTTCGTACATTATAGGTAGGTACAGTCTTTCGTATTATTTCTATTGCCATACGAAAAGAATGACAATTTCGATACCATTTTGGCGTTTTTACCAATGTACGTACCTAAAAAATTTTGTAAAAATAAAATCAGATTAAATACCATAATTTTTCTTGTGAGCAACATGATTTTTATTACGACCTTGAAATATTAAATGGATATCTACCTAAACAAGGTGCGTTTTTTTATTTTAACAAATATCGCTGAATACATCCATCGTCCCTTAAACGTTTGAAACATTCCCTTTTATCTAGCTTATAATGTATTTGAATTTTTAGAATATTCCTTTCTCTGAGCTTACTCCGTATCTACAATCAGTTTCTTGCCATTTCCTTTAGTCATAGTACTTGCAAAAATTATAAAATTGTCTGATTAGGTAGATCAAGGGAACTCGTTTAAAAAAAATCTGAAATAAAATCCATTATATGACAGATGCACAAAAACAATATGTTCAATTTTATGATGTAGAACTCACCTAGTGCAATCTGTTTCATTGGTTTCACCTAGCCCAAAACCATGGGTAACCTATTATAGTAGAATGATAACTCACTAAAATCTATTTTCCCACACTTCAATGTTGCCATTTCAATATATCAATTCTAGATTAATTAGCGGGATTTCGATTAGGCTTTACAAGTGATTTATATGTGAGGAATCGCAGATGTTTTATGAGTCATTCGCATATCTTCCTAGAAGTGGTGACATAATTAAATTCAGGTTTTAAAAATTCGGGTTTATTGAGTATTATAGTTTATTGGCTTGAAATTTGTTAGACCAGTTGGAAAATATAATTCTTACAAAAAGAAAAGTGCCTACCCTTTAAGGAATAATATTAGACATTATAATGATAATATATTGTAATTTAAAAACTGATGAGGCAAAAATAACAACTTTATGTGACTTCAAATACTAATATCTACAGCCTGTATGTCGAACGAATATCTACAGCTCATATGTTGGACAAATATCTATGAACTTCAGGGTGAAGACTAATATCTACAGAGCTAAGGTCGGATAAATATCTATGAGTAGGTGGGACCAATATCTACAGAGGGCAGCTGAGCAAGAGGTTGTACGGAAAAGCATAAATTACTTCAATTACGTAATACTAACCTAACCTAACTTAACATAAATTAAGTTTTTTAAACTGCATACGAAATATTACGTTATGCCAATACGCTATATATAATTGCAAATCCAACCTCTGCCAGTGCTGTAGATATTCGTCGACATCACATGTTCCATAGATATTAGTCAGCAGTTTGAGCTGTAGATATTCGTCCTCACTTTGGTTCTCATAGATATTAGTCCGATTTGTTCAGTTTTTGGAATTCCTGTAGATATTAGTAGACGCCTCCCTTTATGTGAGTCAGAATCATCGATAAAATGACAAGAAAATGAAAGCTTCAATTTTAAAAGCCAACCAGTAAGAGATTCTTTTTTATTTTTCTTTTTAATTTCATGAGAAAAACCTCAAATTTTAATATTTAACTAAGACAATATTAGCGAAACTCAATCGAAATGCAAACATACATAAAGAAAGCAGCCAAAAAAAATATCGGTTAAGAAAATTAAGATAATGTTGGTAGTTCTTGGTCGAAGAATGATACAGTCAAATATGACCGAATATGATAGAGGTACATTAGCTCAATTGGTAAAGCACTGACTCAGCAAGTCATAGGTCCTGGGTTCGAGTCCCAGAAGTGACTGTATTTTTTTCTGATTTTTGAAAGTTTCGTTAATATTATCTTCATTAATTAAAAAAGTCAGAGATTCGTTTATTTTGTGCAAAATCACAATAAAGCTATTGGAATGGTTTAATACCATTAATTAAATATAAGTTAAAACAGGAACCAAGGATTACCACGACAAGCCTATAATGTAATAAATTACAATATAACCACAACCACTGTGATGTAAGAAATTATTGTTTGCGCGTATTTTTTATTACTAACCTATGTGTAAAAATATGTTGTAGGTACCTAATGTAAAACGCCCCATGGGCGAATAAATATAATTGGTCAATTTTGCAATTGACCTTTAAAATGCCTCCTTATAGGTATTAATATCAATACACTTACCTTCAAATATCATAGATTAGCATCTGCACAAACGTAAGATTTGTAATTTGTTAAGGTATCCTGTTTTAACTCCACGAATAATAATAAATGATCGGAAGCTGTAATTTCAGAACCATTTGTAAAATAAACCTCGATTAAATATCTTGATATTCGCAACAATTATAAGTAATTGCGTGATTTTCATCGTTTCTCAAATTTCAACACCTCTGTGTGCTATGATTTTCTGATATTTATTATAGTTGCTTTCAAACCCTTAATCAAACGATCAAAAGTTGTAATTTAATAACATAGAGACCCCAAGTGCCTCCTATTCGACATCCTTTGCATACTGTGCGATACTAATATGAAATTGATACTTTTAATAGAAGGTTTACATATCACACCTTGATCGTTTAATTTTCGCAATTAAAAGAGGCGCAATTATCAGTATACCTGATCCTTACAAAAATAATAGGATACCCAAATCTGAAGAAAAATGGATCGTTTTATTCTTACAAGCTTTATTGTTATTTTTTTTAAATATTAGCTCCACACAGGAGGCCCTGAGAAAAATAATTCCTCTAAAAATTAATAAATAATTCAGGGTCTATGTCATCTTTGTGGATGCTGAGTGGAGGATATTTTTAAGAAAGTAAGGGGGAGAAGCTTTGGAGGGAAAAAATTTATAAGGGGTGGGTACAAATCTGGGGGTAAATGAAGTGACGGACGAATGTATCCACACCTTCCTCCGCTACGCAGGACGATGGGTCGAGAGACTCCGGCTGAAGAGGTCAAAAGGTCTCCTTCAACCAGTCTCTCCCGATCCGGCCAGAAACTTAATAGGTGGGTAAATTCATTCGCCTCCAAGATCTAGACAAACCTCACCCCACGAACCCGAGCACCCCTGCTAAGTAACCAAACGTAGCGAAATACTTGGGGCGCTGGTTACCCAATACATGATTTCCGGGGCGGCGGTATCCGTACTTAACTTAACGTAAAAAGGTTTTTTTAAGAATTATTTTTAGATGAAAAGGCAAAAAATAGGTGACTTAAATGTTAATAATTCATTTGTCTAAAAAAATATGTGTGCGTTTTTATTTTTTTTTCATATTAAGTAATTTTATTTAGAAAAAACGAAAGGTGTGCCATTTTCAAAACTTTTTAAGGTTTTCATTAAAAATTTTATATTTTTTAAATTAAATGGTTATTTCTAATGATAAAATTGGAAAGCGTAATTCATCACCTTTCAAAAACAATTTTTAGTTTTTGGATATGTTCACAAATATTCCACTTATTTATTCCATGGATTTTATGGCAAAGCGAAAATATTTAATATTATGAAATAGACCCGATTTTGGAATGGTTACGTATTAATCCCTTTAACTTGTCTTTAATATCACACAGTTATATATTTTTTGAATCTGTCCAATTTCCTGCACAGTTAGGGGCGTCTCCTTGTATTGTGTATAAATCAAGCTTAAAAGGTTCGGATGTGAACCTGTAATCTTCTATTTGAGAGATGCTTCCGTTGACCTGTCCGAGGAGCAGGATGCTTGGCAAGATGATTGCACGATGTGCGAAATGTATAACAGTTTCCAATTATCCACAGACATATATCAAAATTATTATTCGGAGTTTTCAAAACGATCAAAAAATATTTCTCACAATTAAGCAGAAAAAAACAGTAACGCTGCAGATGAATGAAATCGATGTGAATATTAGTGCTGAAATAATTAAAATATCACAAATGGTCCCTTTCACAAAATGCATCTATCATGATTTTATCATTAAAAGTTTCTATTTTTTTTTCAGAGATAACTTGAAATTCTCACCATTCAACCATTCAAATCATTCAGACGGCCTCTGTGGTCGAGAGATAAGGCTCTTGACTCGCAATCTGAGGATTGCAGGATCGAATCCCGGTGTGCGCAAATAAGTTTTATTTGATTAATTTGTGTTATTTAACAATTAATTCATTAAAAATTATACATAGTATATTTGCGGCACGTTCCGAGCGGCACAGAGTGGAGTATACTCTCAGTATCGCCTTGATGTAAGACTACTATTCAGAATTGAAACGTTGCTTGAAATGACTTTAGCCGTGTTTGGTAACCAGATTTGAATAGCCAGGTACTTCCCCGCCTTCCTTTTCCCCATTTCCTTCACCTCCCCACTACGTTCAGCCTCATAATATACCACAATTTGAGATGGTCATAGTCTGCCATAGTATGATAGCATAGATGCCATAGTCTCACTGGCTCAAGACGAGAGCAACTGTTGTGAGGTATTCAATAAAAAAAAAAAATTTACTAGGCTTTCCAATTATGTAAATAAAATGATGGGTGTATATTAAAAACAACAGAATAAACACTTCACTAAACTTGTTATTCCAAACTCTCCATAAATAATAATACGTTTATTACTCAAAAACATATGTAAATAGTTACATAATTTATAAAAAAAATTTTCAAGTGTACAAAGTAATAATTTAACTCTATTGTTTATTTCTATTAATAACAAACTAAGGCTTGTGATTATGGGGCATGCATCATTATCTAAAATTTACAATGATTTGATTCTCTGAAAACCACCCCTCAACCAACTTCTTATCAAACGAATAAAATATTTTTAGAACATAGAAGCTGGTTTTAGTAAAAGTATTATCTCATAATAGTCATAATTAAAACAAAACAGTTCCTTGTGCGGATAATAAGAATTAGTTAGTAAAAACTGGCTTTACTAAAATTGTTATCGAAATAATTAATTTCCGTAACACCTAGAGTTGATTAAAATAAATGACAAGTACCTAAAATAATCTGATTGAAACCAGAAAAAAATCAAATGAAATATCATTTTCACTCAACTAAACGGGCGATAGAAATAATTGCCAGAAGGCTACCATAAAACTGAGAAGTGATGTGTGGTGCTGGTGAAATCAGTTTATTGCCGTAACGGGTCCAGAGCGAGAACATTTAGTTAGAATCGATAACTATTTAGAAGCCGTCATTGTTCCGATAGCTACGTGATGTTGTTTGTCTGTTCCATTATTCACTGACAACTTCCAACTAGTTGCTAGTTGGTATAATATTACCTATATACGTCATGCAGGAAGCCACCGATTGCCGACCGGCGGCATTTCGGTTAACCGAGTATGTCAATTTGAATAAATTTCAAAGCCACGATTCTGAACGGTGGCTGATGAATCTGTACGAGCTCGTATGGGCATTTGTGAGAATTTATTAAGGAAAAATATTCCACGTATTGAAAAATATAATAGGTAACCAGTACCCATTTATTAAACCATATTGTTAAAAAGCATTCCGCAAGACTTCAGTAAGGGCCCGTTAATTAAATGGTAAATTGTATTAGTTTTCTTCTTCAGAAATATTATGTATGAGGTCCTTAGGTACTATACTACCAGATGTCCACATTATTAAGTCAAGCTATAACCAAATCCGAACGTTTTATCTACTTCATCTGTACTCATGTCTGTATCCAATGATGCGGACTTTGATTGTCTCAATGATTCTCATAACAGATATAGAACTATTATGTAAAGAGCGTAATACACGAGCCCGATTTTCAGCCCGATTCCAATTAGACACAAAAGTCAACATTTTTCGCTTTACGCGATCGCTGTTTTCAACTCTATTTTCATACCTACGATTTCAGTAGGCATCACAACAAACAGTATGGTTCATGTGTTGTTTGCAGTGATGACAATGGAAATCCTAGATATGAAAATAGAGGTGAAAATAGCGATCGCGCAAATCGAAAAATGTTGATTTTTGTCTCTAATTGGAAACGGGCTGAAAATCGGGCTCGTGTATTACGCTCTTAAGGCCTGAATATAACAGTTTACGTAAAACTCAACATCATCCTGACAGCTAAAAACGTAAAAGAAGAACAAATTAAAATTTACATTTTCTGGTTCCCTCAGTGGGAATTGAATTCGTAACATGTTCAATCTTCATCAAACGCCAAGACCATTGAGTCATGGTGGCTAACATTATATTTTACTTATCTAAATTATACTGTAAACTAAGACGCAAGCGATTTGGCTAGTTTATAAGATCCTAGCTAAGTTGTGGTTCAATAAAGCTAAAGACATTTGAAGCAAAAGAACGTTGCTTCAAATTCTGAATGATACATAGGTTTTCGCCAGGGCTTTGAGTTTGTTCCACTCGTAATAGTAATTACAACAAATATCTCGGCGCCTGCCTGCTTTAAAACACAATTACGAAGATGGTTCTTGGATAATTCCTCCTAATAAGTGCTCCGGGTTCTTCATGTTTGTTTTGCTACCGTAATTGAGATAATTTTAGAACTTCGTCTTCGCGGTCCGAGCCACACTATTATGTTGGTGAATGACCACCATTTTGCATGTTTTATGCAAATGGACAGCCATTGCTTTCCTTTGTTCGGCTAACAAATGCTCGCTACCGTGTGATTCCTTGACTGTCGTATTGTCTTAGCAGATACACGACTCATTTATCTCGCTTTACAGATGGAAACACTTCATGCAGACGCTGAGAGCATACACGGTCGAGACGAATCGCTGTTATTTGACCTAAATATTAAACGAAAAATATTTTTTGTTATTCATACTATAATTTGTCCACCGGTAAGGTGTCGTACATTTTTTCTTCTTGAGTCGTTCTCTCAGTGCCAAGTATAGTGACCTCGTTCCGATTGCCTACCCTAAACAAGGATTGTTCACCCCTCGTAGTCCTGGGCTGCAAGGAGTGATACCGAGTTTCCTTATACTTTTGAGACTTCTTGTTCAATCGAACATATATGTTTGATCTTCCGATCCCAACTTCCGATGCCAACACATTAAAGTTGCCAAGTGCCAAACATTTTCCCCACTTGGTTTTCGATTTGATAAACCTTTTATATATGGCAAACAAAATACAGCCTATCTACTCCAAAATCGATAAATGTATGTATTTATTTATTGACGCCCTATTATATTATTGCGGCTCTAAAATATAAAATACAAATAATATTTATAACAACAGTACCTATAACAAACTTAAAAAAGATTACAAAATATACAAATAAAGTATAAACTCAATAAAAAAATAGGAATAAATACATCTAAAACTAATTCCACATGGATAACTTTAGAGAACTCGTAGGTACAACAAATAAGTCTGATTTTCTCCATTCCAGTACCTAAACGTTGGGGATATCCTTTCTTCTAAAATTTAGATTGTGGAGGTACTGACTATTAAGCTCGAATAACCAAACATGGTATTATGGTACGCACAAACTTACGCATGTAGGCTAGTTGGTAGGTACCCGAGCAATCTAATAATAATTAAGAATAACAGTTTTGTCGACTTGGCGTTTTCTATTATTCAGGAAGCAAGAGTCGCTGCCTGTTCAAGTGTTCGAGTCCACCTTGAATTAGAATGAAGGAGCATGCCCCGGCGATGTTTCAGCCATTGTAATCCGCCAGCGCTGGCAGGACGGGTTCTCCGTTGACAAAGGCCGAGGATGTTTTGTCATGGAGAACAGAGCTGATTAGCATAATTGTTGGTGACAGCTCAACGCGCTGACGGCTCCTCAAAAACATTCTTTTATGGAGAAGCCGGGCTGCGGCTTAAAGCGCTGAGCTTTTTTGTTCATCGGCGTGTCCTACGCTTACTTGGATTGCGTTTCTGCTTGTGTGGTTATTTTTAAACAGGTTTTATTAGGTGATTATTTTATTGATTGGACAACTAAAAAACTTTTCAAAAACCATGCAAGAAAAATCTGCTTTAGTATGTCACGTACTATTAGAATTTTAATAAATATTAATAATTGGTTAAACTTCAAGAGGATCTTAAATCTATTCGAAATGGAAACAGCTTCAGCTTTTATACTTTAACGTAAATAGAATTATAATTAATTAATATGATATCCTTTAAAGCAACCGTTACCCAAACTTCATAGTTGGGGATCGTCTTAACCTGTATTAGGGACATACACAAAGAAACTTTCAGGTTTTATAAAATAACGAAGGTCTGATCGTCACGGGCTCTTGGACTATAACTTTTCGCACGATTTCTCATTAATAATAATATTATACGAGTATTATTTTCGTATTTCAAGGTCTAAAGCGGTAACTAAGAACCGTTTTTCAAGTTTTTTGTTTGCTGAATTTTACTTGGACAGAAAAACAGAGCATTTTATAGTAGCGAACCCCTTGGGGTGACCTATGACAAAGATGTTGGTTATCCAATAAATAGTTCACCGGACAGCGTACCCGTATCTGCCTCCCAAAATGAGAACACCTATTTATTTGAAAACACCTATTTTATTCATCAGTATCAAGATCGGAACTGTTTTAAAGGAGCTTTTCCATTAACCTCTTCAGAAGGTGCTGGTTAAAATACTTACAACAATAGCACCACTTGAGCATGCATGGTCTCCTGACATCAAATGCTTTGATTGTGTCTCTTCACTCTTCACAAATAATAAAACCTTAACAAAGTGGATAGAACCCCCTTCATTGGGCTACACACCGGCGGCTTTGTGTCTGGTGTCCCGAATGCCAGGAATTTGTTTTGTGTTGAGCTTTATAAACATGCGGGTTCTTATGTTCCGTATTGTGATACACTTTTGATAAACTCTAAGATGATTAATTTATACCACGTTGGCTATTCTCTGTATTAATATTCAAATAGTGTTTTGAATAGAGTCTATGGATATCATCTACCTAGTGTAATGGTCCTCCATCCTTGATTTTTGACTCCAATTGTGATGAACCCTACCTAGCTGATTTACTTTTCTAAGCTTCTACCTCGTAGTTTAAATCTCGTAGCTCCTGTCTCGTAGCCACGCTCATAATTCTACCCTTATGTCCTACTGATCACACCACTAGGTATGATGGCCTGACTCAACCCTCCTTTCGGTTTATTTCTACCTCAGGCTCGTGATTTCTAAACCCCTATACCTTATAATCTAGCTAAACCTACCCTATCTTCTTAAATCCCTGCGATTTTCTCACAGTAATCAAGATTTAAGATTTTTGTTCACATTATTTCTATAATCTGCGTTGTGTAATTTTTTTGTTTTAGATTTTACATCTGTTTGCATACTTAATATGCACACATATGTAGAGAAGATAATGTATTACGTGTGGTAACCCATAGATTCTTTTAGAGAAAGGGTGAGAATTTTCCGATCAATTTATTTATTATTATTTTAGAATATTTAACCGAGTTTGATAAACTACCCCCGCCCTAAACCTTGTGTCTATTTGATTTCCATAGGAATTTAGTGTGTTTATTTAATTCTTCCTATCACCGCTGACACATCGGTAACATAAACAACAGTAAATAAATTATACATTTCAAGAAGCAAACCTTACCTTAGGATGATCGAACTCGAAGGTCCAGTTTTCTCAATTGAAGTCCTTGTCTGCAACTTCTCCTAACATAATGTGTTTGTAGTCATAGTTAGTGCTATTGGCTAGTATTCGCAAAATTGTTGAAAGAGCAGGAATGGAGGGATATGGGGAGGGGATAATATGTTTGCTGAAAAGTCGGCACCTCCGCTAACCAAGTGAAAACCGATGAACAACAATTTCAAACCGGATTCTCCCAAGTACGTTTGCTAAGCTTATCCTTAAGTCCGAGTTTTACTCTCTTCGACGAGCGTCTCTTGTTACGAAAGGGGCTCTTCACGCCAGATGGGGGAATACCAAGTCTTCATGCCGTTTTTCTGCCTCACTCCGACTTCCATCTCCGCCGGATTGAATTTAACTCTACTGAGTCTAGAAGGGGTATTTCATGTCTTCCCTTATCATGCCTCTATCCGTTTAATGTGGCGTAAGCTTGTGACGGGCAGATCCTTCCTCCCACGTAACCGACCCAGCGTTACATTCCACCTCTGACTAGCTGACATAAAACTCACCTCGTGAACCTTATGTTTGCTTTCAGGTTCGACAAGACTCACGGTATGCAAATAACCTGTGGCTTTAATGCCGCGTCAGCGTACTGTCCGCATACGTCCTTCCTCTTCCCCGCATGCCCACCTCGACAATACCGCCACAAGATCAAAGCCGTCCGTTCGAGAAAGGTTGACACTTACATTTCCAGATGGCTCATACCTACATACAGAAGCCTTGAAGTTTACGTTCGAAGACAAGTTAGGATTCAGGACTGTATGAGTATTTGAACACCAGTGTTGTTTAAATGAGGTCACTAGCTCCTCGTGTGTTAGGTATTTAGGATAATGGGTATTTATGGGTTCTTGGATACCTACTTCCTATAAGGAAGATTTAAAAATGAGATAAATCAAGTCGACATTGAATCAATGACCTCCTGAATAATTGTGATGTGCTCTCTTAGAGTTTGAAGCTAGTCGCAGTACTTTACTTTGCGAAATTTTTGCATGCTGAATCAATGCTAACTATTGGCGGTCGCTCTAGTAAAATCAAGTCGTTTTAGAATTGAGTGAATTTAAACGTCAATGTCGCCTTCACATATTGACCGCAGATTTCATCTCAAGCTATAATTGATAAACTTGTCCCTGACGTTAAGTTTTGTTTTGTTTATTCGTTAATGAATTTAGGTGACTGGGTCAATGGATGGCCTTGAACTCAAATCGAAATTTTGGTACACTATCGAAGGTCATATAACCATACCCTAATCGTGCTAGTGAAAAGAAACGATAGGTATTTATCTTACAAATACGCTAAGATACCAAAATTGATTTAGTGATGCGTTTCTATCTAATTATGTGTTAAGTATTTGTTTAGCAACATTTCATTCCGTATGGGAGGTGTGACATGCGAATGCTAATAAATTGGTTAGTTATTTATTTACCCTTACTTGGCGTTACGTCCATCAGTGTCAGGATATCCACAGGAACCTGTAAAAGCTTAAATATTGTAAGGACTCACCAAGCTCTAATGTCTTAATTTCAGCTCCACCGGGTTACTATCATCGGCGAGAAACTTATTAGAGCATCCAGACTACCTGTGTAACTTATCGCACTTTTATTTCGACTTCCCACTTTTAACGATTTAATCCTACAAGATCCGGAACTCATCTCCTTCCTTTCTCCTTTGAATAGATCTCTGATGTAAAAAATCCTCACGTTTTCCTTTAATATCTGCCGTTATTATTGGAGAAGAACGATCCTATCTAATTATGTGTTAAGTATTTTCCAGATTTCGGATCAATTATTATTATTGCGTTGTCACCTAACGATAATTAATATCTCGTAATAAAATTTCCAACTTTCGACCTAAACGTAAATTTTTTATTTAATGAAACTTATTAGACTGTAATTTTCTTTATATAACCTCGGACTAAATAACTCTATTTTAACCTTCATAGTACAAATTTAAAGCAATTTAAACACACTATATTAAACTCCTCCCGCATTGAATTTGTAATTAATTAATTAATTATTAGATTTTATTGAATCGGAAATTATTGCAAACACTGATTTTAGATTTATTATAAGATCATACACTCCGTTAAATTGCACGATTAACCCTATCCGGGCACTTCACTCCCTGTTTTATCAAAGTATAAAACTGATTGTAGACTCTATTTTTCCACTGAATTTTTTTTAAGTATAAAAACTGATTCTAGATTCTATTAATTAATTACCAGGGTAATTCTCATAACATGCGCGACGTTTTAATCAACCTTGCCAGTTGTCGAAGGACCCCCTTTTTATTTTAATGATAAGTTGAATTTATAAATAGATATATTATTATTCAATGCTGTTAAAAATTCTTTAAACACTGTTGATTTTCTTTAAATTCGCTACACTATATAAACTTTTTATTTTAATGACAAGTTGAATTTATAAATAAATATATTATTATTCACTGCTGTTATAAAATTCTCTAAACACTGTTGATTTTCTTTAAATTCGCTACACTATATAAACCTTTTATTTTAATGACAAGTTGAATTTATAATTAAATATATTATTATTCACTGCTGTTATAAAATTCTTTAAACACTGTTGTTTCTTTTTAAATTCGCTACACTATATAAACCTTTTATTTTAATGACAAGTTGAATTTATTGTAAAACTATATAAAACACTTTATTTAATTTTCAACACTCCACAGATTTAATCACGACCGTAATTTTTATAAGTCCCAGAATTCCCACTCCGAATTTTTCTAAGTCTCAAAATTTTACAACACTTAAGAAATTTTCAACTAATAACCGTTTTAGACGCTACGTCACGTAACTTCCACGTTTTAATCCGACGATTGGTCCCCGACGACTCCTTCCCGACAACTAACACCGAAAACTGATCCTCGATTCTTCTAAGTCCTAAGTTTTATATGTACCTCCAGGATTAGAACATCTTAATTACGCGTTCATTGATTTTCTAATTCAAACTCTAACAACTCGAGATTTCATATATCAATTCTGTTATTTTCGTATCAACGTGTTAAGTCCGGCCCCCTTGATTTTAGAAATCTTCCGTCTCTTACGTAAATTGTTCCAGTGTCGAACCTACCATTATGTCAAATTTTGCCCCGTCGTTCCTTTGTCTTCAGGTCTTACAAATTTAACTAAAATATCATGATTTTCGTGTCCTTTTTTCTCTCAATATATAATAGGTACGTCTTCAATAAACTGTATGTAATTCTCAATTTGGTTTATCGCTACCAGAACACGAACAAACTCATGTCGAAATCTTCATTACGCATTTTCCAATTTTCATTTCCCTAAATTTCCCCACATTTTCATGTTTCCTATATGAATCAATTCAATTTTAAGCTGTATTGTCTCTACTTCTGTCGTAGACTTGAATTTTCTTATTTTCTTCAATTATATTTTATATACGACGTTATTTTTATGATTTCTCTGCTTCATTCTTATGCCATTGTCCATAACTATATGATTAGTTATATTCCAAGCCAAATTTACTGTTTTCATCAATACTTCTGAATTTTCATGAGTTTTCCTTACGGAATCGTCTTTAAACTGTCTTTACTTCATTCTTTACCATCATTTGCATAATTTTCAATGCTAATCTTCTCTTAGAAAACTTCACCTTCTAGTCATAAATATTCAATCTGCTATTTTTTCATAATTTTCATAGAAGAAAATTCCAATTTGACTCTGGGATATGTGTCAGGTTAATTGCTTCGTATAAAAACGTATAAAATTGTGTCTCGTTTCATCTCAAAAACCCATAAAGTATCATCGTTGACATATGTTGATATTTTCGATTTCTACGTACTGGATCGTAAATAAGAAATTAATATTAACTCGTTAAATTTAATCTCTTTTATCTTATCCAAACATTGCATAAGTTCCATGTTAACTTTTATTGCCCCAAAAGCAATAAAGACTATCATAATCACCCAAAACCATGTCGGAAATCTTATTGTTTAAACAACAAAATCGTGTGTGAGCTCGACAACCTTTTTTTACATCAATTGCTTCAGCAATTTGTTCTATCGTCTATAGTATTTTCTCATAGCAAATGACGTAAAAACGATCCCTTCCTTTGAATTAATCTAACGTAATATAACTAGAATAACCATCCTATTTCAAATATATAACGATATCTATTTAAACTCGTCTGAAACCGCAAAATTAAGTCGAAATCTTATATTGTTCAATAAATACTTCCGTTTAAATGTCCGTTTTTTTTATTAGATTTTCTTTTCAAATCGTTTTCCCTGACCGTATTGCTTCATTTAAAAGTGACATTCCTAATTTCCATCGTTTTTCTTTCTTTTAAATATCAAACGTACGTTTTCCTCTGAATCTGGCCTCCTTTTGTTCTTCACGTTCTCGTTATGCAATTGAGTATCCCTACAGTAGCTTTTCCCACGTTTTCCAGGTCTTTTCTTTAATCTTCCGTTCATTATATTTCCTTGCTATTTTATTGCATCATTTTTTCAACATAATATGGATTTATTTGTTCGTTAACTGCGGTTGTCGATTCCTCTGTTGTACTCAATATTTACCTTTACAATTAGGGTCATTGTACCAAATGCACCGAACGTGGGATTGTGTTTATCTTAAAGCGTATTGATCTCTCGGGTTGATGATGATTTTTACCCCATAAATCTCAGACTAATGGTCTAGTCCAAAGTCCATCTCTTTGTCTTGAAAAAAGGTAACCTCCCCCTTCTCTGATTGGTAGATCAATCTTAAGTGTTTATAATTGGATCCCTCTGTGTTCTATTTATCAAAACTTGACATTAATTTAATAATTATAGATCTCTGCAGTCTCCATGGCCCAATCAAACTTAATCAGCTAGGTGTCGCTAGTGTGTTGATTTCGTTATAATTCTGAATTATTATTTATTCATTCGTAAGGTGGAAGCTACTATATTTTCGTATCCACTGCGATTCATCACAGCCCCCCTATAGTTATAATTCCAGCGGTAAACACGCCTCCTAGTGTTAGTTGATGGAATTAAAACTAAACATAGGCGATCTAATTTTCTACAATTTTCTTTAAGTCTTCTTTATTCTTATTTGCATTTTTTTTTTTTTTTGAAATTCTAACTGGTTGCGCGCCCCTACCTTTCACTATTTCATATCGTAGAATCCTGTTCGGTGTTCCTCTGAGCTGAAACCATTTTTCAATTTACTCTTGTCTACCCAATGGCCTATTTAAGTCGGCTAACTTACGTCAGTTGCTGTCCCTACTCTTTGTCCTACCCCCCCTAAGATTCTTACCCCTATACCTTCCCCCCTATGACCCTTACTCCCTCTTCTTCATCGAGACGGTTTCCAACCTTTGATTTTCCTTATTCATATATATATTTTTTTTTTTTTTTCGCGATTCTAGAATTCCACACGAATTTTTCTCGCAGGAACGTTTTAATGGCAACAATGCGCATATGAACATACACGTATTACACATATATGCACACATACACACCCTTTTTTTTTTTTTTTTTTTTTGAATGGGCACGCCCCTCGACTCGCGTGTCCCAGTGACCCCCAACCTGTTGGACCAGAGCCTCCTGTCTCGGTCAAATCAAAGATTGAATCAATCTCGCGGTCCTATTGACCATATGATTTACGGTGAATTGCAGAAAGTTATTCAGTTGTTAAAAAATTTTCCCTTTAGATGTTGGTTTTTTTTTTTTTGACTGTACTCATGTGAGCACCCTTATTTATTATACTCCTTCGCAATTTGCCCGTGCCTCATTTGGTTTACATGTTACTATATGTAGAGATTTTTTTTTTTTTTCAAGAAATTTTTATTTTTTTTTTTCTTTATCCTATCTGAGTTATTATTTTTTTTTTCTCTCTCTCTCTGTCCGAATTCATCCCCTTCGTTCAGTGGGTTACCCTTTTATCATCCAAGCATGCTTCTCCACTCGAACGTCTCCTTCCTCCCCCTTTTTTCCTTTGAAAACCCTAAAGCTATTTAAAATTTCGTTGCAATCTTAATCTTTTATTCTCCTAAATCTCAAGTTACATTTTTTTTTTTTTGTAATTTCCTAAAATCTAATGTCACACAAACTAAATCTAAGGTTAGATTCTTCATTTTCTATGTTTCCGTTTTCCTAAACCTAATGTTGAATTCTTAATTTTATAGTTTCCTAAGCCTAAAATTAGTTACTGAGTTGCCATTTAGCTGAAACATCTTAATATGTATTTCTCTCCTTGCCATAATCTGTATTTTAACATTTCTTAAAATAACCTTTGTTTTCCCGTCTCTCCCCCCCTCCTAAGCATAACATATTATTTTATTCTCTAAACTCGCTATCTTTCCCCTTTTTTTTCTAACATAACATAACATGGTGAAATCCCTCCTAATATCCCTAAAAGACGGTATTATAGATTAAATAAAACGTTTTTATTTTTCTAATTTTTCTAAATTACATTTTTTTTTTCCTTATCCAAAATGATCACACCAAATTTCGAAATCTCGCAAAATAACTATCCCCACTTCTTCTTATTCTACACCTAACCTAACCGAACCTATCCTAACCTCGCCTTTTTTTTTCTAGTCAATTTCTATCACCTGTATTTCCTTCTGCTGTTTTTCCGTTTCATTAAAATAATATCTAGCCAGGTGGATCGCACTGTAATCGCCTCGTATCTCTTTTGTTTTTGGATCCATCAGCGTGTAATTGTTGGAATAGGGCACAGCTGCTATAACAAACGGACCGTCAAACAAAAGGGCGAATTTTTTTGTATGCTTCCTGAGTAAATTTGACTGAGTGTACTTTTTGAGTTTCACAAATGTTCCTACCTCATATGTCTCTAGCCTTTTCTTTATATTGTAGAATTGCTGTCTTTTTTCGGCGTTTCTTACTAGATTCTTTTGAACCGCGTTCCTAATCTCTTCTTCTGTTAATTTAGGTATGTTACTTTGACGCATATATTTATCTAAGCTATACTGTGGCTGTTTTCCAAATACTACATCATTAGGTGAAAATCCAGTCGTACAATGTACTGTGTTATTATATGTTCTTTGAATGTCCTTTAGAAACATTGGCCACTTAGTGTGCTTTTCATGGCAGTATATTCTAAAAATCCGTCCCAACTCCTTGTTCACCCTTTCCGTGATGTTTGGTCCAGGATTTCGCACCGACGTATGCATGACCCTTATCCCCATCCTTTCCAGACCTTGGTTCCATTTCTTTGAGGAAAATTGAGACCCGTTGTCCGTTAACATAGCCTCAACCTTTACCTGTTTTATGAAAAGCTCTACGCACTTCAATACGGTACTAGTGTTGGCAACCTTTAATTTATACAACTGAATGAATCTACTGAAAGAGTCTTGGACCACAAAATAAACCTCACCCCCCCTATGCTCCTAGGCAACGGCCCGTATAAATCAGCCATGGCCAATTCTCCTACCCTCTTCGTTATGATTGACCTACCCGGTCCTACCGTTGGCCGAATTTCGCGCTTTGCTAATTGGCAGAGATGACAAGCTTTCACAACCCATTTAACTTGTTTATACATCTTCGGCCAGAAGTACCTACTTTTCAACGCTTGAACTGTCTTTAACCCGCCCGCATGACCAATTTCCTGATGTACCAGTTTGATAAGATCTCCGGATAAATTACTAGGTATAGCTAATACCGTACCGTCATTTCTCGTTTTGTAATATAATGTCTTACCGTCTAACTTGTAATTTTTCAAATACCTAGCCACTCCTTTTGTGGGTGTCTTGCGAGACTTACCTCCCAAATGTTCTATCACCTCTCCCAAAAACTCATCTTGATTTTGTAATTGTTCTAGATTTTCTAAGTGCGATTTTATTAACTGTTTCCCACTCACTGCAAATGCGGCCACTTCAGGGCATACTACTTTTTCCTCCTGCACATTTACCGCATCCTGAGAATAGCGAGACAAGATATCGGGTCCGATGTTTTCCTTGCCTTTTACATACTCGACTTTAAAATTGAATTGGTTTAAATATAAAATCCACCGTGTCACCCTAGCGCTGTATAATTTCCAAGTCTTTAAGAACGATAACGCCTGATGATCCGTACGTATGATTAGCTGCGCGCCTCGCAGATAGGTTTCGAATTTGCGTAACGAATAGATTATTGCATATAACTCCTGTTCGGAAACGGTCCATTTTAACTCGGCCCCGGTTAGTGATTTGCTAACAAAACCGATCACATGATGATTATTCTCGTCGTCTAATTGATATAATTCCGACCCGATGGCGAACCCCGAACTGTCAGTTTGTAGGTAATAATTTTTGTTGGGGTTGTGATGAGTTAATATCACAGACTCAAGGAATAAAGTTTTTACGTTTTCAAATGCTTCCTGCTCTACAGCAGTCCACCTCCAAGGCTTATTTTTCTTTAATAAATTGCATAATACCTGTGTTGAAGCCCCATATCTATCTGCAAATCTCCTGTAATAATTGCACAACCCCAGAAATGCTCTTACCTGCTTCACTTTTTTAGGCGCTGGGAAGTTCTTAATCGCCGAAACTTTCCCTGGGTCCATGAGTATCCCATAAGGCGTTATAATGTGGCCTAACATTTTTACTTCCGTGAACAAAAATTGGCATTTTTCCAATTTGCAGGTCATATTGGCTGTTTGTAACCTTCCCAAAACTGCATCTAAATGGTTTAGGTGCTCGTCAAAATCTCCAGATGAGAACACGACTAGGTCGTCTAAATAGTTAGTGCAAAACGCTTTCATCTCACTACCCAGAATTTTATTCATGGCGCGGGAGAAGCTCCCAACCGATGTCTTCAGTCCTTGCGGTAATACGTTGTAGACGTATGACTTGCCATTATAGACGAAACCGGTGTATTTACGACTACTTTCACATAAGGGTACCTGGAAATACGCCGAGTCCAAATCTAGAGTAGTCACGTGCTTAACCCCGTGGAATTGCTGCAATATTTCCGATGTAAGTGGTGGTCTCTCCGTTTCCCCGGACATCCTCGTATTTAATTCGCGAGCATCAAGTAATATACGCACAGTACCGTCCTTCTTCATTGTATAGGTTAAGGGACTCGCGAAAGGAGTCGCCCGCCGGCTGATTATGCCTAAAGCTTCTAATTCGTCAATTTTCTCATCCACCTTATTCCTATACGCGAAGGGGACCGGATACGACCTCTTTACAAATGGCGTCTCGTCTATCATTTTAATTTCATGGATATACATATTTGTTAGCCCCGGTTTACCTAGGAACACTCGATTATGTTTGTCTAGTACCTTCTTTAATTTTTCCTTCTTGACGTCATCCAGTTCCAAACCAGCTACCATTGCCGCAATTCGCTGTTTAGTCTCCTCCGCAAAATCCGAAAGTTGGTTATTCTCTATGACGTTTATCGACTGGGTTGCACTATTTGTGTTTTCCTCACTCAACTGCTTTCCTAATTCACTTCTCACAACCCCGGAATCTATTAATTTAATTTTTTTTCTTCCCCGCTCAGTAGTGACTATCAATTCCCGCCTTTTCCCACACTTTACTTCTGCCGAGTAATTATCTAGCCAGTTTACCCCTAGTATTATAGATCTTATTAACCCTGATACTATGAGACATGATGTGTTGATTTGGATATCCCCAAAACGTAATGGTACTAGTACTAACCGTGAAATTTTCTGACTTTTCTGTCCCATAGCCCCCTTAATTTGTACTGAAGCTACCGGCATGATTGGATATAGCGATTGATCGCTCAAATGACATTCCCAAAATTCTTGTGCAATACACGTTATTTGGCTACCCGTATCTATCAAACAATTTACCTTTAATTCATCTATGTAAGCCCTAGCCTCTGGTAATTGCGGTAATGTACTTCCCCGTCCTATCTCTTCATAATCCTCGTCTTCAAATACGGTGTTAAATCCGATGCATTCTCTTCCTATGTCATTTTCATACATCTCCACCGCGTTCCACACGTCGCTTAATTGTTGCAAAGAGTTCACACACGCAGTCACTTCCTCCCTTTCATACGTCTTTTCATCATCTGCACTCTCGTCTCTGCGTACCGCCTTGCATGCTTTTATTGGTGCTGTTATTCCTTGTTCGTTTTTCCCTAAACCCTTTGTAACATCCCAATTATATTTCAACATTATTTTTAAAGCTACGTTGTGTCTTGGCGTCGCTGCTCTTATTTCTTCTGGAGTCGTAATCCTCAGAGCTCCTGGACCGACTCGCTGTCGTTTCCCGCATCTTCAACTCTGCATACCTCCTTCCCGCTGATTGGTGCTGTTTTACTGCTAGCTGCTGGTTGCGTACTTGGCCCGCAGCACGTCCTGCATCCCGTTGCCTGTGGTGCTCCCTCAATAACCCCAACCTTCGGGCGTATCGCGTGTCGACGGTCTCTGTTGTCGTGTCCATTCCTGTCATCCCTACCCCTCTTCTCTGTAGTTTTGTCCTGCGGGGCGCAGACCATATTATCCAGTTTTCTCAGGAATTCCGCCGCGTCCAACTCATCTCCTTGCTCGCGTGAAAACCACAATGCCTGGGTTTCTTTCGGGAAATGCCTCATTATCTCATTAATTACTCCTAATGGTGTGTCGGTGATTTTTAGTGCTTTGGCGAGCTCCCAGTACTTCGCAAAGTGCGCCAGCATGGTGATTCCCTTTTTTGGCTCCCATACTGCATCTGATAGCCTCCGTCTCATGTTTTTCTGACATATATCACCCCAATAATTGGCAATAAAATCCCTTTCGAAATCTTCCATATTATTCCAACGTTTAGAATAGAGCTTCATCCAGCTTTTAGCACCTCCTTTTAAACTCTCCTTAACTACCATCATGATGTCAGTGCGATTCGTACGTTTTGCATAATCCTTAAGGTCCTCTAGAAAAGCTATTGGGTTCTGAGTCCCCCCGCTGAAAGTGGGCTTTTCCTGCGTGGGCATCATTTCTACGAGTTGAAGTACGTTTCGCGCCGTACTTCCCTCCCCTGTCGTGGTTGTCACCGGCATAACCTCCCTTTGTTTCTCCATTTCTTGTATCTTACTGACCAACGGACCCAAGGCCTGCTGTATGATTAGGGTAATTTGCCCTACATCCATCTGAACATTGTTACTCGCAGCATTCTCGACGGCGGCCACAAATTCTATGCGTTCCCTCTCCTGCCTTGCCTCAGGACAACGTTTATTCCTAGGCATATTCCTTTTTTCCTTTAAAACCCGATGACAGAGATTGACTTATTTAAATTTCCAATTTTCGTTTGCTTACACTTATTTTTTTTTTTTTTTTCTCTGAAAAATTTACATATCCACATGTATACATATACATACACACACACATACGCATACATATATATATATACATATATATATATATGTATGGTATAATTTAACTTGTTTAACCGCAGGTGATTTAATCCCCGCTCCTAAAACACTTGTACCCAAACTAACTATTTCCTCTTCGAAATACTAAATATAATTGCGCAATTTTTTTTTTCATTTAAGACAGCCTTCCAAGTTCTGAATACGTTAATTGACATATCATTTATCTGCATTCAACTGCAGCGATATTAGTTTGAGACAATCGACAATACGACAAACATCTGAACATCTGAAAGGATAATGCTAAATGCATCTAACCCAACTGTACACACTAGAATCAAATATTGATTCGAGATGTTTATTCGTTTCAAAATGTTTACTAGAAACCTCTTGAGGGAATCAACTTTTATGTAATCTCTTCATATGCTGTTCTTATTTATCTTTTATCTGAGGTTTATTTGATCTATGTTGTATGTTTACTCATCCGAATGCACTCCATAACGTTTACTATCTCATTTTTTTTTTTTTCCACACCGGCTTTGTTTGTTTATTTATTTATTTGCACGTATACACAATTGTATAATGTACCTAAACCCCGTTTTAAACAAGCCCCCCCCTCCTAAATTCGTATGCGTTTTAAACCACTCCGCTTATTTGCTCTTTATTGCAAATCGGAAATAAACCGGTCACCCGAGAAATATGCCAACCCCCAGTAAGGCTAAATTTCTAATTTATTCAGCTGACATCTATGTAATGGTGTATCTAAAGGTCCAATCCACCCCTGTTAAATGTTTGAATGCAACGATTTGAAAAGCTCACTTTTATGTTTTATGTGTAATATTTTATTTTATTTTTATCCGTCCTTTGCTTTGTATGTTATGTTGATTTTATTTATTTTTATGTCGCCGTGTCAAAAGAAGTATTTATTTATAAAATCCTTCAACTCGAAGGAACCAATAATACCCTCGACCACTATTAACATAAACAACGTCATTTGATTAACTATCTAAGTATCTCTTTATTATTTAAAGTAATATCTCGAGATGTTCCAATGCGAACATAACAAAGATTTATCTATTCTGTTACGAACATATTTATCAGTAAGACCACTTATGTTTGTGGCAACACAAACATACCCTCGCGACGGTGTCTATTCAATCGCTTGTTTACATTCGGGCTTCAGTCAATGAACTAATTTGAATGATAATATTATTGATCACCGAAGGAATGCGCTTTTATTTATATAACGGCTTTTTTTTTTTTTTTTCAATACGCACCACCCTTCTAAATCTGGGTCAACATTCCTAGGCGTTATGTGATTTATGATTTTTATCTGGTATAAGGCACGTTTTTCACTTTTCGTTTTAAAATATTTGGTTTTTGAGTTATTATTTTTTTTTTCCGACTGTTTTATTTAATGGTACGTTTTTTTTCCACTTGTTTCACGTTTAATGAAGATGTTTTAATGGCACGTTTTTCACTTTTCGTTTAAATTATTTTTTTGATTTATTGTTATATTTCTACTGTATAATTTAATGATGCGAATTTTTTATTCCACTTGTTTTATGTAATCTGAAGTTGTTTTAATGGCACGTTTTTCACTTTTCGTTTAAAATATTCACTTTTTTTTTCCCATTAATTATAATTTCATTTATTTGTTCATTCTATTTTATTTTTATAATATCTCAGAATTCTCTCAACTTGTAACCTTTACTCTCCTGGTCACGCGGCAACAGTTGTAATGGTCCTCCATCCTTGATTTTTGACTCCAATTGTGATGAACCCTACCTAGCTGATTTACTTTTCTAAGCTTCTACCTCGTAGTTTAAATCTCGTAGCTCCTGTCTCGTAGCCACGCTCATAATTCTACCCTTATGTCCTACTGATCACACCACTAGGTATGATGGCCTGACTCAACCCTCCTTTCGGTTTATTTCTACCTCAGGCTCGTGATTTCTAAACCCCTATACCTTATAATCTAGCTAAACCTACCCTATCTTCTTAAATCCCTGCGATTTTCTCACAGTAATCAAGATTTAAGATTTTTGTTCACATTATTTCTATAATCTGCGTTGTGTAATTTTTTTGTTTTAGATTTTACATCTGTTTGCATACTTAATATGCACACATATGTAGAGAAGATAATGTATTACGTGTGGTAACCCATAGATTCTTTTAGAGAAAGGGTGAGAATTTTCCGATCAATTTATTTATTATTATTTTAGAATATTTAACCGAGTTTGATAAACTACCCCCGCCCTAAACCTTGTGTCTATTTGATTTCCATAGGAATTTAGTGTGTTTATTTAATTCTTCCTATCACCGCTGACACATCGGTAACATAAACAACAGTAAATAAATTATACATTTCAAGAAGCAAACCTTACCTTAGGATGATCGAACTCGAAGGTCCAGTTTTCTCAATTGAAGTCCTTGTCTGCAACTTCTCCTAACATAATGTGTTTGTAGTCATAGTTAGTGCTATTGGCTAGTATTCGCAAAATTGTTGAAAGAGCAGGAATGGAGGGATATGGGGAGGGGATAATATGTTTGCTGAAAAGTCGGCACCTCCGCTAACCAAGTGAAAACCGATGAACAACAATTTCAAACCGGATTCTCCCAAGTACGTTTGCTAAGCTTATCCTTAAGTCCGAGTTTTACTCTCTTCGACGAGCGTCTCTTGTTACGAAAGGGGCTCTTCACGCCAGATGGGGGAATACCAAGTCTTCATGCCGTTTTTCTGCCTCACTCCGACTTCCATCTCCGCCGGATTGAATTTAACTCTACTGAGTCTAGAAGGGGTATTTCATGTCTTCCCTTATCATGCCTCTATCCGTTTAATGTGGCGTAAGCTTGTGACGGGCAGATCCTTCCTCCCACGTAACCGACCCAGCGTTACATTCCACCTCTGACTAGCTGACATAAAACTCACCTCGTGAACCTTATGTTTGCTTTCAGGTTCGACAAGACTCACGGTATGCAAATAACCTGTGGCTTTAATGCCGCGTCAGCGTACTGTCCGCATACGTCCTTCCTCTTCCCCGCATGCCCACCTCGACAATACCGCCACAAGATCAAAGCCGTCCGTTCGAGAAAGGTTGACACTTACATTTCCAGATGGCTCATACCTACATACAGAAGCCTTGAAGTTTACGTTCGAAGACAAGTTAGGATTCAGGACTGTATGAGTATTTGAACACCAGTGTTGTTTAAATGAGGTCACTAGCTCCTCGTGTGTTAGGTATTTAGGATAATGGGTATTTATGGGTTCTTGGATACCTACTTCCTATAAGGAAGATTTAAAAATGAGATAAATCAAGTCGACATTGAATCAATGACCTCCTGAATAATTGTGATGTGCTCTCTTAGAGTTTGAAGCTAGTCGCAGTACTTTACTTTGCGAAATTTTTGCATGCTGAATCAATGCTAACTATTGGCGGTCGCTCTAGTAAAATCAAGTCGTTTTAGAATTGAGTGAATTTAAACGTCAATGTCGCCTTCACATATTGACCGCAGATTTCATCTCAAGCTATAATTGATAAACTTGTCCCTGACGTTAAGTTTTGTTTTGTTTATTCGTTAATGAATTTAGGTGACTGGGTCAATGGATGGCCTTGAACTCAAATCGAAATTTTGGTACACTATCGAAGGTCATATAACCATACCCTAATCGTGCTAGTGAAAAGAAACGATAGGTATTTATCTTACAAATACGCTAAGATACCAAAATTGATTTAGTGATGCGTTTCTATCTAATTATGTGTTAAGTATTTGTTTAGCAACATTTCATTCCGTATGGGAGGTGTGACATGCGAATGCTAATAAATTGGTTAGTTATTTATTTACCCTTACTTGGCGTTACGTCCATCAGTGTCAGGATATCCACAGGAACCTGTAAAAGCTTAAATATTGTAAGGACTCACCAAGCTCTAATGTCTTAATTTCAGCTCCACCGGGTTACTATCATCGGCGAGAAACTTATTAGAGCATCCAGACTACCTGTGTAACTTATCGCACTTTTATTTCGACTTCCCACTTTTAACGATTTAATCCTACAAGATCCGGAACTCATCTCCTTCCTTTCTCCTTTGAATAGATCTCTGATGTAAAAAATCCTCACGTTTTCCTTTAATATCTGCCGTTATTATTGGAGAAGAACGATCCTATCTAATTATGTGTTAAGTATTTTCCAGATTTCGGATCAATTATTATTATTGCGTTGTCACCTAACGATAATTAATATCTCGTAATAAAATTTCCAACTTTCGACCTAAACGTAAATTTTTTATTTAATGAAACTTATTAGACTGTAATTTTCTTTATATAACCTCGGACTAAATAACTCTATTTTAACCTTCATAGTACAAATTTAAAGCAATTTAAACACACTATATTAAACTCCTCCCGCATTGAATTTGTAATTAATTAATTAATTATTAGATTTTATTGAATCGGAAATTATTGCAAACACTGATTTTAGATTTATTATAAGATCATACACTCCGTTAAATTGCACGATTAACCCTATCCGGGCACTTCACTCCCTGTTTTATCAAAGTATAAAACTGATTGTAGACTCTATTTTTCCACTGAATTTTTTTTAAGTATAAAAACTGATTCTAGATTCTATTAATTAATTACCAGGGTAATTCTCATAACATGCGCGACGTTTTAATCAACTTTGCCAGTTGTCGAAGGACCCCCTTTTTATTTTAATGATAAGTTGAATTTATAAATAGATATATTATTATTCAATGCTGTTAAAAATTCTTTAAACACTGTTGATTTTCTTTAAATTCGCTACACTATATAAACTTTTTATTTTAATGACAAGTTGAATTTATAAATAAATATATTATTATTCACTGCTGTTATAAAATTCTCTAAACACTGTTGATTTTCTTTAAATTCGCTACACTATATAAACCTTTTATTTTAATGACAAGTTGAATTTATAATTAAATATATTATTATTCACTGCTGTTATAAAATTCTTTAAACACTGTTGTTTCTTTTTAAATTCGCTACACTATATAAACCTTTTATTTTAATGACAAGTTGAATTTATTGTAAAACTATATAAAACACTTTATTTAATTTTCAACACTCCACAGATTTAATCACGACCGTAATTTTTATAAGTCCCAGAATTCCCACTCCGAATTTTTCTAAGTCTCAAAATTTTACAACACTTAAGAAATTTTCAACTAATAACCGTTTTAGACGCTACGTCACGTAACTTCCACGTTTTAATCCGACGATTGGTCCCCGACGACTCCTTCCCGACAACTAACACCGAAAACTGATCCTCGATTCTTCTAAGTCCTAAGTTTTATATGTACCTCCAGGATTAGAACATCTTAATTACGCGTTCATTGATTTTCTAATTCAAACTCTAACAACTCGAGATTTCATATATCAATTCTGTTATTTTCGTATCAACGTGTTAAGTCCGGCCCCCTTGATTTTAGAAATCTTCCGTCTCTTACGTAAATTGTTCCAGTGTCGAACCTACCATTATGTCAAATTTTGCCCCGTCGTTCCTTTGTCTTCAGGTCTTACAAATTTAACTAAAATATCATGATTTTCGTGTCCTTTTTTCTCTCAATATATAATAGGTACGTCTTCAATAAACTGTATGTAATTCTCAATTTGGTTTATCGCTACCAGAACACGAACAAACTCATGTCGAAATCTTCATTACGCATTTTCCAATTTTCATTTCCCTAAATTTCCCCACATTTTCATGTTTCCTATATGAATCAATTCAATTTTAAGCTGTATTGTCTCTACTTCTGTCGTAGACTTGAATTTTCTTATTTTCTTCAATTATATTTTATATACGACGTTATTTTTATGATTTCTCTGCTTCATTCTTATGCCATTGTCCATAACTATATGATTAGTTATATTCCAAGCCAAATTTACTGTTTTCATCAATACTTCTGAATTTTCATGAGTTTTCCTTACGGAATCGTCTTTAAACTGTCTTTACTTCATTCTTTACCATCATTTGCATAATTTTCAATGCTAATCTTCTCTTAGAAAACTTCACCTTCTAGTCATAAATATTCAATCTGCTATTTTTTCATAATTTTCATAGAAGAAAATTCCAATTTGACTCTGGGATATGTGTCAGGTTAATTGCTTCGTATAAAAACGTATAAAATTGTGTCTCGTTTCATCTCAAAAACCCATAAAGTATCATCGTTGACATATGTTGATATTTTCGATTTCTACGTACTGGATCGTAAATAAGAAATTAATATTAACTCGTTAAATTTAATCTCTTTTATCTTATCCAAACATTGCATAAGTTCCATGTTAACTTTTATTGCCCCAAAAGCAATAAAGACTATCATAATCACCCAAAACCATGTCGGAAATCTTATTGTTTAAACAACAAAATCGTGTGTGAGCTCGACAACCTTTTTTTACATCAATTGCTTCAGCAATTTGTTCTATCGTCTATAGTATTTTCTCATAGCAAATGACGTAAAAACGATCCCTTCCTTTGAATTAATCTAACGTAATATAACTAGAATAACCATCCTATTTCAAATATATAACGATATCTATTTAAACTCGTCTGAAACCGCAAAATTAAGTCGAAATCTTATATTGTTCAATAAATACTTCCGTTTAAATGTCCGTTTTTTTTATTAGATTTTCTTTTCAAATCGTTTTCCCTGACCGTATTGCTTCATTTAAAAGTGACATTCCTAATTTCCATCGTTTTTCTTTCTTTTAAATATCAAACGTACGTTTTCCTCTGAATCTGGCCTCCTTTTGTTCTTCACGTTCTCGTTATGCAATTGAGTATCCCTACAGTAGCTTTTCCCACGTTTTCCAGGTCTTTTCTTTAATCTTCCGTTCATTATATTTCCTTGCTATTTTATTGCATCATTTTTTCAACATAATATGGATTTATTTGTTCGTTAACTGCGGTTGTCGATTCCTCTGTTGTACTCAATATTTACCTTTACAATTAGGGTCATTGTACCAAATGCACCGAACGTGGGATTGTGTTTATCTTAAAGCGTATTGATCTCTCGGGTTGATGATGATTTTTACCCCATAAATCTCAGACTAATGGTCTAGTCCAAAGTCCATCTCTTTGTCTTGAAAAAAGGTAACCTCCCCCTTCTCTGATTGGTAGATCAATCTTAAGTGTTTATAATTGGATCCCTCTGTGTTCTATTTATCAAAACTTGACATTAATTTAATAATTATAGATCTCTGCAGTCTCCATGGCCCAATCAAACTTAATCAGCTAGGTGTCGCTAGTGTGTTGATTTCGTTATAATTCTGAATTATTATTTATTCATTCGTAAGGTGGAAGCTACTATATTTTCGTATCCACTGCGATTCATCACAGCCCCCCTATAGTTATAATTCCAGCGGTAAACACGCCTCCTAGTGTTAGTTGATGGAATTAAAACTAAACATAGGCGATCTAATTTTCTACAATTTTCTTTAAGTCTTCTTTATTCTTATTTGCATTTTTTTTTTTTTTTGAAATTCTAACTGGTTGCGCGCCCCTACCTTTCACTATTTCATATCGTAGAATCCTGTTCGGTGTTCCTCTGAGCTGAAACCATTTTTCAATTTACTCTTGTCTACCCAATGGCCTATTTAAGTCGGCTAACTTACGTCAGTTGCTGTCCCTACTCTTTGTCCTACCCCCCTAAGATTCTTACCCCTATACCTTCCCCCCTATGACCCTTACTCCCTCTTCTTCATCGAGACGGTTTCCAACCTTTGATTTTCCTTATTCATATATATATTTTTTTTTTTTTTTCGCGATTCTAGAATTCCACACGAATTTTTCTCGCAGGAACGTTTTAATGGCAACAATGCGCATATGAACATACACGTATTACACATATATGCACACATACACACCCTTTTTTTTTTTTTTTTTTTTTGAATGGGCACGCCCCTCGACTCGCGTGTCCCAGTGACCCCCAACCTGTTGGACCAGAGCCTCCTGTCTCGGTCAAATCAAAGATTGAATCAATCTCGCGGTCCTATTGACCATATGATTTACGGTGAATTGCAGAAAGTTATTCAGTTGTTAAAAAATTTTCCCTTTAGATGTTGGTTTTTTTTTTTTTGACTGTACTCATGTGAGCACCCTTATTTATTATACTCCTTCGCAATTTGCCCGTGCCTCATTTGGTTTACATGTTACTATATGTAGAGATTTTTTTTTTTTTTCAAGAAATTTTTATTTTTTTTTTTCTTTATCCTATCTGAGTTATTATTTTTTTTTTCTCTCTCTCTCTGTCCGAATTCATCCCCTTCGTTCAGTGGGTTACCCTTTTATCATCCAAGCATGCTTCTCCACTCGAACGTCTCCTTCCTCCCCCTTTTTTCCTTTGAAAACCCTAAAGCTATTTAAAATTTCGTTGCAATCTTAATCTTTTATTCTCCTAAATCTCAAGTTACATTTTTTTTTTTTTGTAATTTCCTAAAATCTAATGTCACACAAACTAAATCTAAGGTTAGATTCTTCATTTTCTATGTTTCCGTTTTCCTAAACCTAATGTTGAATTCTTAATTTTATAGTTTCCTAAGCCTAAAATTAGTTACTGAGTTGCCATTTAGCTGAAACATCTTAATATGTATTTCTCTCCTTGCCATAATCTGTATTTTAACATTTCTTAAAATAACCTTTGTTTTCCCGTCTCTCCCCCCCTCCTAAGCATAACATATTATTTTATTCTCTAAACTCGCTATCTTTCCCCTTTTTTTTCTAACATAACATAACATGGTGAAATCCCTCCTAATATCCCTAAAAGACGGTATTATAGATTAAATAAAACGTTTTTATTTTTCTAATTTTTCTAAATTACATTTTTTTTTTCCTTATCCAAAATGATCACACCAAATTTCGAAATCTCGCAAAATAACTATCCCCACTTCTTCTTATTCTACACCTAACCTAACCGAACCTATCCTAACCTCGCCTTTTTTTTTCTAGTCAATTTCTATCACCTGTATTTCCTTCTGCTGTTTTTCCGTTTCATTAAAATAATATCTAGCCAGGTGGATCGCACTGTAATCGCCTCGTATCTCTTTTGTTTTTGGATCCATCAGCGTGTAATTGTTGGAATAGGGCACAGCTGCTATAACAAACGGACCGTCAAACAAAAGGGCGAATTTTTTTGTATGCTTCCTGAGTAAATTTGACTGAGTGTACTTTTTGAGTTTCACAAATGTTCCTACCTCATATGTCTCTAGCCTTTTCTTTATATTGTAGAATTGCTGTCTTTTTTCGGCGTTTCTTACTAGATTCTTTTGAACCGCGTTCCTAATCTCTTCTTCTGTTAATTTAGGTATGTTACTTTGACGCATATATTTATCTAAGCTATACTGTGGCTGTTTTCCAAATACTACATCATTAGGTGAAAATCCAGTCGTACAATGTACTGTGTTATTATATGTTCTTTGAATGTCCTTTAGAAACATTGGCCACTTAGTGTGCTTTTCATGGCAGTATATTCTAAAAATCCGTCCCAACTCCTTGTTCACCCTTTCCGTGATGTTTGGTCCAGGATTTCGCACCGACGTATGCATGACCCTTATCCCCATCCTTTCCAGACCTTGGTTCCATTTCTTTGAGGAAAATTGAGACCCGTTGTCCGTTAACATAGCCTCAACCTTTACCTGTTTTATGAAAAGCTCTACGCACTTCAATACGGTACTAGTGTTGGCAACCTTTAATTTATACAACTGAATGAATCTACTGAAAGAGTCTTGGACCACAAAATAAACCTCACCCCCCCTATGCTCCTAGGCAACGGCCCGTATAAATCAGCCATGGCCAATTCTCCTACCCTCTTCGTTATGATTGACCTACCCGGTCCTACCGTTGGCCGAATTTCGCGCTTTGCTAATTGGCAGAGATGACAAGCTTTCACAACCCATTTAACTTGTTTATACATCTTCGGCCAGAAGTACCTACTTTTCAACGCTTGAACTGTCTTTAACCCGCCCGCATGACCAATTTCCTGATGTACCAGTTTGATAAGATCTCCGGATAAATTACTAGGTATAGCTAATACCGTACCGTCATTTCTCGTTTTGTAATATAATGTCTTACCGTCTAACTTGTAATTTTTCAAATACCTAGCCACTCCTTTTGTGGGTGTCTTGCGAGACTTACCTCCCAAATGTTCTATCACCTCTCCCAAAAACTCATCTTGATTTTGTAATTGTTCTAGATTTTCTAAGTGCGATTTTATTAACTGTTTCCCACTCACTGCAAATGCGGCCACTTCAGGGCATACTACTTTTTCCTCCTGCACATTTACCGCATCCTGAGAATAGCGAGACAAGATATCGGGTCCGATGTTTTCCTTGCCTTTTACATACTCGACTTTAAAATTGAATTGGTTTAAATATAAAATCCACCGTGTCACCCTAGCGCTGTATAATTTCCAAGTCTTTAAGAACGATAACGCCTGATGATCCGTACGTATGATTAGCTGCGCGCCTCGCAGATAGGTTTCGAATTTGCGTAACGAATAGATTATTGCATATAACTCCTGTTCGGAAACGGTCCATTTTAACTCGGCCCCGGTTAGTGATTTGCTAACAAAACCGATCACATGATGATTATTCTCGTCGTCTAATTGATATAATTCCGACCCGATGGCGAACCCCGAACTGTCAGTTTGTAGGTAATAATTTTTGTTGGGGTTGTGATGAGTTAATATCACAGACTCAAGGAATAAAGTTTTTACGTTTTCAAATGCTTCCTGCTCTACAGCAGTCCACCTCCAAGGCTTATTTTTCTTTAATAAATTGCATAATACCTGTGTTGAAGCCCCATATCTATCTGCAAATCTCCTGTAATAATTGCACAACCCCAGAAATGCTCTTACCTGCTTCACTTTTTTAGGCGCTGGGAAGTTCTTAATCGCCGAAACTTTCCCTGGGTCCATGAGTATCCCATAAGGCGTTATAATGTGGCCTAACATTTTTACTTCCGTGAACAAAAATTGGCATTTTTCCAATTTGCAGGTCATATTGGCTGTTTGTAACCTTCCCAAAACTGCATCTAAATGGTTTAGGTGCTCGTCAAAATCTCCAGATGAGAACACGACTAGGTCGTCTAAATAGTTAGTGCAAAACGCTTTCATCTCACTACCCAGAATTTTATTCATGGCGCGGGAGAAGCTCCCAACCGATGTCTTCAGTCCTTGCGGTAATACGTTGTAGACGTATGACTTGCCATTATAGACGAAACCGGTGTATTTACGACTACTTTCACATAAGGGTACCTGGAAATACGCCGAGTCCAAATCTAGAGTAGTCACGTGCTTAACCCCGTGGAATTGCTGCAATATTTCCGATGTAAGTGGTGGTCTCTCCGTTTCCCCGGACATCCTCGTATTTAATTCGCGAGCATCAAGTAATATACGCACAGTACCGTCCTTCTTCATTGTATAGGTTAAGGGACTCGCGAAAGGAGTCGCCCGCCGGCTGATTATGCCTAAAGCTTCTAATTCGTCAATTTTCTCATCCACCTTATTCCTATACGCGAAGGGGACCGGATACGACCTCTTTACAAATGGCGTCTCGTCTATCATTTTAATTTCATGGATATACATATTTGTTAGCCCCGGTTTACCTAGGAACACTCGATTATGTTTGTCTAGTACCTTCTTTAATTTTTCCTTCTTGACGTCATCCAGTTCCAAACCAGCTACCATTGCCGCAATTCGCTGTTTAGTCTCCTCCGCAAAATCCGAAAGTTGGTTATTCTCTATGACGTTTATCGACTGGGTTGCACTATTTGTGTTTTCCTCACTCAACTGCTTTCCTAATTCACTTCTCACAACCCCGGAATCTATTAATTTAATTTTTTTTCTTCCCCGCTCAGTAGTGACTATCAATTCCCGCCTTTTCCCACACTTTACTTCTGCCGAGTAATTATCTAGCCAGTTTACCCCTAGTATTATAGATCTTATTAACCCTGATACTATGAGACATGATGTGTTGATTTGGATATCCCCAAAACGTAATGGTACTAGTACTAACCGTGAAATTTTCTGACTTTTCTGTCCCATAGCCCCCTTAATTTGTACTGAAGCTACCGGCATGATTGGATATAGCGATTGATCGCTCAAATGACATTCCCAAAATTCTTGTGCAATACACGTTATTTGGCTACCCGTATCTATCAAACAATTTACCTTTAATTCATCTATGTAAGCCCTAGCCTCTGGTAATTGCGGTAATGTACTTCCCCGTCCTATCTCTTCATAATCCTCGTCTTCAAATACGGTGTTAAATCCGATGCATTCTCTTCCTATGTCATTTTCATACATCTCCACCGCGTTCCACACGTCGCTTAATTGTTGCAAAGAGTTCACACACGCAGTCACTTCCTCCCTTTCATACGTCTTTTCATCATCTGCACTCTCGTCTCTGCGTACCGCCTTGCATGCTTTTATTGGTGCTGTTATTCCTTGTTCGTTTTTCCCTAAACCCTTTGTAACATCCCAATTATATTTCAACATTATTTTTAAAGCTACGTTGTGTCTTGGCGTCGCTGCTCTTATTTCTTCTGGAGTCGTAATCCTCAGAGCTCCTGGACCGACTCGCTGTCGTTTCCCGCATCTTCAACTCTGCATACCTCCTTCCCGCTGATTGGTGCTGTTTTACTGCTAGCTGCTGGTTGCGTACTTGGCCCGCAGCACGTCCTGCATCCCGTTGCCTGTGGTGCTCCCTCAATAACCCCAACCTTCGGGCGTATCGCGTGTCGACGGTCTCTGTTGTCGTGTCCATTCCTGTCATCCCTACCCCTCTTCTCTGTAGTTTTGTCCTGCGGGGCGCAGACCATATTATCCAGTTTTCTCAGGAATTCCGCCGCGTCCAACTCATCTCCTTGCTCGCGTGAAAACCACAATGCCTGGGTTTCTTTCGGGAAATGCCTCATTATCTCATTAATTACTCCTAATGGTGTGTCGGTGATTTTTAGTGCTTTGGCGAGCTCCCAGTACTTCGCAAAGTGCGCCAGCATGGTGATTCCCTTTTTTGGCTCCCATACTGCATCTGATAGCCTCCGTCTCATGTTTTTCTGACATATATCACCCCAATAATTGGCAATAAAATCCCTTTCGAAATCTTCCATATTATTCCAACGTTTAGAATAGAGCTTCATCCAGCTTTTAGCACCTCCTTTTAAACTCTCCTTAACTACCATCATGATGTCAGTGCGATTCGTACGTTTTGCATAATCCTTAAGGTCCTCTAGAAAAGCTATTGGGTTCTGAGTCCCCCCGCTGAAAGTGGGCTTTTCCTGCGTGGGCATCATTTCTACGAGTTGAAGTACGTTTCGCGCCGTACTTCCCTCCCCTGTCGTGGTTGTCACCGGCATAACCTCCCTTTGTTTCTCCATTTCTTGTATCTTACTGACCAACGGACCCAAGGCCTGCTGTATGATTAGGGTAATTTGCCCTACATCCATCTGAACATTGTTACTCGCAGCATTCTCGACGGCGGCCACAAATTCTATGCGTTCCCTCTCCTGCCTTGCCTCAGGACAACGTTTATTCCTAGGCATATTCCTTTTTTCCTTTAAAACCCGATGACAGAGATTGACTTATTTAAATTTCCAATTTTCGTTTGCTTACACTTATTTTTTTTTTTTTTTTCTCTGAAAAATTTACATATCCACATGTATACATATACATACACACACACATACGCATACATATATATATATACATATATATATATATGTATGGTATAATTTAACTTGTTTAACCGCAGGTGATTTAATCCCCGCTCCTAAAACACTTGTACCCAAACTAACTATTTCCTCTTCGAAATACTAAATATAATTGCGCAATTTTTTTTTTCATTTAAGACAGCCTTCCAAGTTCTGAATACGTTAATTGACATATCATTTATCTGCATTCAACTGCAGCGATATTAGTTTGAGACAATCGACAATACGACAAACATCTGAACATCTGAAAGGATAATGCTAAATGCATCTAACCCAACTGTACACACTAGAATCAAATATTGATTCGAGATGTTTATTCGTTTCAAAATGTTTACTAGAAACCTCTTGAGGGAATCAACTTTTATGTAATCTCTTCATATGCTGTTCTTATTTATCTTTTATCTGAGGTTTATTTGATCTATGTTGTATGTTTACTCATCCGAATGCACTCCATAACGTTTACTATCTCATTTTTTTTTTTTTCCACACCGGCTTTGTTTGTTTATTTATTTATTTGCACGTATACACAATTGTATAATGTACCTAAACCCCGTTTTAAACAAGCCCCCCCCTCCTAAATTCGTATGCGTTTTAAACCACTCCGCTTATTTGCTCTTTATTGCAAATCGGAAATAAACCGGTCACCCGAGAAATATGCCAACCCCCAGTAAGGCTAAATTTCTAATTTATTCAGCTGACATCTATGTAATGGTGTATCTAAAGGTCCAATCCACCCCTGTTAAATGTTTGAATGCAACGATTTGAAAAGCTCACTTTTATGTTTTATGTGTAATATTTTATTTTATTTTTATCCGTCCTTTGCTTTGTATGTTATGTTGATTTTATTTATTTTTATGTCGCCGTGTCAAAAGAAGTATTTATTTATAAAATCCTTCAACTCGAAGGAACCAATAATACCCTCGACCACTATTAACATAAACAACGTCATTTGATTAACTATCTAAGTATCTCTTTATTATTTAAAGTAATATCTCGAGATGTTCCAATGCGAACATAACAAAGATTTATCTATTCTGTTACGAACATATTTATCAGTAAGACCACTTATGTTTGTGGCAACACAAACATACCCTCGCGACGGTGTCTATTCAATCGCTTGTTTACATTCGGGCTTCAGTCAATGAACTAATTTGAATGATAATATTATTGATCACCGAAGGAATGCGCTTTTATTTATATAACGGCTTTTTTTTTTTTTTTTCAATACGCACCACCCTTCTAAATCTGGGTCAACATTCCTAGGCGTTATGTGATTTATGATTTTTATCTGGTATAAGGCACGTTTTTCACTTTTCGTTTTAAAATATTTGGTTTTTGAGTTATTATTTTTTTTTTCCGACTGTTTTATTTAATGGTACGTTTTTTTTCCACTTGTTTCACGTTTAATGAAGATGTTTTAATGGCACGTTTTTCACTTTTCGTTTAAATTATTTTTTTGATTTATTGTTATATTTCTACTGTATAATTTAATGATGCGAATTTTTTATTCCACTTGTTTTATGTAATCTGAAGTTGTTTTAATGGCACGTTTTTCACTTTTCGTTTAAAATATTCACTTTTTTTTTCCCATTAATTATAATTTCATTTATTTGTTCATTCTATTTTATTTTTATAATATCTCAGAATTCTCTCAACTTGTAACCTTTACTCTCCTGGTCACGCGGCAACAGTTGTAATGGTCCTCCATCCTTGATTTTTGACTCCAATTGTGATGAACCCTACCTAGCTGATTTACTTTTCTAAGCTTCTACCTCGTAGTTTAAATCTCGTAGCTCCTGTCTCGTAGCCACGCTCATAATTCTACCCTTATGTCCTACTGATCACACCACTAGGTATGATGGCCTGACTCAACCCTCCTTTCGGTTTATTTCTACCTCAGGCTCGTGATTTCTAAACCCCTATACCTTATAATCTAGCTAAACCTACCCTATCTTCTTAAATCCCTGCGATTTTCTCACAGTAATCAAGATTTAAGATTTTTGTTCACATTATTTCTATAATCTGCGTTGTGTAATTTTTTTGTTTTAGATTTTACATCTGTTTGCATACTTAATATGCACACATATGTAGAGAAGATAATGTATTACGTGTGGTAACCCATAGATTCTTTTAGAGAAAGGGTGAGAATTTTCCGATCAATTTATTTATTATTATTTTAGAATATTTAACCGAGTTTGATAAACTACCCCCGCCCTAAACCTTGTGTCTATTTGATTTCCATAGGAATTTAGTGTGTTTATTTAATTCTTCCTATCACCGCTGACACATCGGTAACATAAACAACAGTAAATAAATTATACATTTCAAGAAGCAAACCTTACCTTAGGATGATCGAACTCGAAGGTCCAGTTTTCTCAATTGAAGTCCTTGTCTGCAACTTCTCCTAACATAATGTGTTTGTAGTCATAGTTAGTGCTATTGGCTAGTATTCGCAAAATTGTTGAAAGAGCAGGAATGGAGGGATATGGGGAGGGGATAATATGTTTGCTGAAAAGTCGGCACCTCCGCTAACCAAGTGAAAACCGATGAACAACAATTTCAAACCGGATTCTCCCAAGTACGTTTGCTAAGCTTATCCTTAAGTCCGAGTTTTACTCTCTTCGACGAGCGTCTCTTGTTACGAAAGGGGCTCTTCACGCCAGATGGGGGAATACCAAGTCTTCATGCCGTTTTTCTGCCTCACTCCGACTTCCATCTCCGCCGGATTGAATTTAACTCTACTGAGTCTAGAAGGGGTATTTCATGTCTTCCCTTATCATGCCTCTATCCGTTTAATGTGGCGTAAGCTTGTGACGGGCAGATCCTTCCTCCCACGTAACCGACCCAGCGTTACATTCCACCTCTGACTAGCTGACATAAAACTCACCTCGTGAACCTTATGTTTGCTTTCAGGTTCGACAAGACTCACGGTATGCAAATAACCTGTGGCTTTAATGCCGCGTCAGCGTACTGTCCGCATACGTCCTTCCTCTTCCCCGCATGCCCACCTCGACAATACCGCCACAAGATCAAAGCCGTCCGTTCGAGAAAGGTTGACACTTACATTTCCAGATGGCTCATACCTACATACAGAAGCCTTGAAGTTTACGTTCGAAGACAAGTTAGGATTCAGGACTGTATGAGTATTTGAACACCAGTGTTGTTTAAATGAGGTCACTAGCTCCTCGTGTGTTAGGTATTTAGGATAATGGGTATTTATGGGTTCTTGGATACCTACTTCCTATAAGGAAGATTTAAAAATGAGATAAATCAAGTCGACATTGAATCAATGACCTCCTGAATAATTGTGATGTGCTCTCTTAGAGTTTGAAGCTAGTCGCAGTACTTTACTTTGCGAAATTTTTGCATGCTGAATCAATGCTAACTATTGGCGGTCGCTCTAGTAAAATCAAGTCGTTTTAGAATTGAGTGAATTTAAACGTCAATGTCGCCTTCACATATTGACCGCAGATTTCATCTCAAGCTATAATTGATAAACTTGTCCCTGACGTTAAGTTTTGTTTTGTTTATTCGTTAATGAATTTAGGTGACTGGGTCAATGGATGGCCTTGAACTCAAATCGAAATTTTGGTACACTATCGAAGGTCATATAACCATACCCTAATCGTGCTAGTGAAAAGAAACGATAGGTATTTATCTTACAAATACGCTAAGATACCAAAATTGATTTAGTGATGCGTTTCTATCTAATTATGTGTTAAGTATTTGTTTAGCAACATTTCATTCCGTATGGGAGGTGTGACATGCGAATGCTAATAAATTGGTTAGTTATTTATTTACCCTTACTTGGCGTTACGTCCATCAGTGTCAGGATATCCACAGGAACCTGTAAAAGCTTAAATATTGTAAGGACTCACCAAGCTCTAATGTCTTAATTTCAGCTCCACCGGGTTACTATCATCGGCGAGAAACTTATTAGAGCATCCAGACTACCTGTGTAACTTATCGCACTTTTATTTCGACTTCCCACTTTTAACGATTTAATCCTACAAGATCCGGAACTCATCTCCTTCCTTTCTCCTTTGAATAGATCTCTGATGTAAAAAATCCTCACGTTTTCCTTTAATATCTGCCGTTATTATTGGAGAAGAACGATCCTATCTAATTATGTGTTAAGTATTTTCCAGATTTCGGATCAATTATTATTATTGCGTTGTCACCTAACGATAATTAATATCTCGTAATAAAATTTCCAACTTTCGACCTAAACGTAAATTTTTTATTTAATGAAACTTATTAGACTGTAATTTTCTTTATATAACCTCGGACTAAATAACTCTATTTTAACCTTCATAGTACAAATTTAAAGCAATTTAAACACACTATATTAAACTCCTCCCGCATTGAATTTGTAATTAATTAATTAATTATTAGATTTTATTGAATCGGAAATTATTGCAAACACTGATTTTAGATTTATTATAAGATCATACACTCCGTTAAATTGCACGATTAACCCTATCCGGGCACTTCACTCCCTGTTTTATCAAAGTATAAAACTGATTGTAGACTCTATTTTTCCACTGAATTTTTTTTAAGTATAAAAACTGATTCTAGATTCTATTAATTAATTACCAGGGTAATTCTCATAACATGCGCGACGTTTTAATCAACCTTGCCAGTTGTCGAAGGACCCCCTTTTTATTTTAATGATAAGTTGAATTTATAAATAGATATATTATTATTCAATGCTGTTAAAAATTCTTTAAACACTGTTGATTTTCTTTAAATTCGCTACACTATATAAACTTTTTATTTTAATGACAAGTTGAATTTATAAATAAATATATTATTATTCACTGCTGTTATAAAATTCTCTAAACACTGTTGATTTTCTTTAAATTCGCTACACTATATAAACCTTTTATTTTAATGACAAGTTGAATTTATAATTAAATATATTATTATTCACTGCTGTTATAAAATTCTTTAAACACTGTTGTTTCTTTTTAAATTCGCTACACTATATAAACCTTTTATTTTAATGACAAGTTGAATTTATTGTAAAACTATATAAAACACTTTATTTAATTTTCAACACTCCACAGATTTAATCACGACCGTAATTTTTATAAGTCCCAGAATTCCCACTCCGAATTTTTCTAAGTCTCAAAATTTTACAACACTTAAGAAATTTTCAACTAATAACCGTTTTAGACGCTACGTCACGTAACTTCCACGTTTTAATCCGACGATTGGTCCCCGACGACTCCTTCCCGACAACTAACACCGAAAACTGATCCTCGATTCTTCTAAGTCCTAAGTTTTATATGTACCTCCAGGATTAGAACATCTTAATTACGCGTTCATTGATTTTCTAATTCAAACTCTAACAACTCGAGATTTCATATATCAATTCTGTTATTTTCGTATCAACGTGTTAAGTCCGGCCCCCTTGATTTTAGAAATCTTCCGTCTCTTACGTAAATTGTTCCAGTGTCGAACCTACCATTATGTCAAATTTTGCCCCGTCGTTCCTTTGTCTTCAGGTCTTACAAATTTAACTAAAATATCATGATTTTCGTGTCCTTTTTTCTCTCAATATATAATAGGTACGTCTTCAATAAACTGTATGTAATTCTCAATTTGGTTTATCGCTACCAGAACACGAACAAACTCATGTCGAAATCTTCATTACGCATTTTCCAATTTTCATTTCCCTAAATTTCCCCACATTTTCATGTTTCCTATATGAATCAATTCAATTTTAAGCTGTATTGTCTCTACTTATGTCGTAGACTTGAATTTTCTTATTTTCTTCAATTATATTTTATATACGACGTTATTTTTATGATTTCTCTGCTTCATTCTTATGCCATTGTCCATAACTATATGATTAGTTATATTCCAAGCCAAATTTACTGTTTTCATCAATACTTCTGAATTTTCATGAGTTTTCCTTACGGAATCGTCTTTAAACTGTCTTTACTTCATTCTTTACCATCATTTGCATAATTTTCAATGCTTATCTTCTCTTAGAAAACTTCACCTTCTAGTCATAAATATTCAATCTGCTATTTTTTCATAATTTTCATAGAAGAAAATTCCAATTTGACTCTGGGATATGTGTCAGGTTAATTGCTTCGTATAAAAACGTATAAAATTGTGTCTCGTTTCATCTCAAAAACCCATAAAGTATCATCGTTGACATATGTTGATATTTTCGATTTCTACGTACTGGATCGTAAATAAGAAATTAATATTAACTCGTTAAATTTAATCTCTTTTATCTTATCCAAACATTGCATAAGTTCCATGTTAACTTTTATTGCCCCAAAAGCAATAAAGACTATCATAATCACCCAAAACCATGTCGGAAATCTTATTGTTTAAACAACAAAATCGTGTGTGAGCTCGACAACCTTTTTTTACATCAATTGCTTCAGCAATTTGTTCTATCGTCTATAGTATTTTCTCATAGCAAATGACGTAAAAACGATCCCTTCCTTTGAATTAATCTAACGTAATATAACTAGAATAACCATCCTATTTCAAATATATAACGATATCTATTTAAACTCGTCTGAAACCGCAAAATTAAGTCGAAATCTTATATTGTTCAATAAATACTTCCGTTTAAATGTCCGTTTTTTTTATTAGATTTTCTTTTCAAATCGTTTTCCCTGACCGTATTGCTTCATTTAAAAGTGACATTCCTAATTTCCATCGTTTTTCTTTCTTTTAAATATCAAACGTACGTTTTCCTCTGAATCTGGCCTCCTTTTGTTCTTCACGTTCTCGTTATGCAATTGAGTATCCCTACAGTAGCTTTTCCCACGTTTTCCAGGTCTTTTCTTTAATCTTCCGTTCATTATATTTCCTTGCTATTTTATTGCATCATTTTTTCAACATAATATGGATTTATTTGTTCGTTAACTGCGGTTGTCGATTCCTCTGTTGCACTCAATATTTACCTTTAAAATTAGGGTCACTGTACCAAATGCACCGAACGTGGGATTGTGTTTATCTTAAAGCGTATTGATCTCTCGGGTTGATGATGATTTTTACCCCATAAATCTCAGACTAATGGTCTAGTCCAAAGTCCATCTCTTTGTCTTGAAAAAAGGTAACCTCCCCCTTCTCTGATTGGTAGATCAATCTTAAGTGTTTATAATTGGATCCCTCTGTGTTCTATTTATCAAAACTTGACATTAATTTAATAATTATAGATCTCTGCAGTCTCCATGGCCCAATCAAACTTAATCAGCTAGGTGTCGCTAGTGTGTTGATTTCGTTATAATTCTGAATTATTATTTATTCATTCGTAAGGTGGAAGCTACTATATTTTCGTATCCACTGCGATTCATCACACTAGAAGTCTACCTCCGAGGGTGTAGATGTTTCATAATTTTTTTGTATAGGAACTAACTAACGCAATTTGTCATTTATTTGGTTGATTAGACATTCATGGATTTTAACCTATAAAATCATGAAAAAATCAATTGTGAAGTGTTTAACTTTAGATTTGATTTTGCATCATATCTGATTAAAAAATAATAATAAATGATTGTATTTTTGCAATGAAAGTGGGAAACTTAACATGTAGTGATTTATCACACATTGCTAACCTAAGCATGTAAAAAATTAATTAATGGGTCCAATCTGCAAAATATTCTACACCCTACGATATGCACATAGACATTTTCAACTGTAGCTACCTTGAAAACATAAATAAAATCTCGCTGGCTGAATCTATCTCTTAATGCAAAAAATCATTAGGTACTATACTCATATTCTTTCTGTTCTTATTTTTAACTAGTTTATTTATTCCTTTGGATTTGTTTACATTGTAGTACCTACTTTGACCCAATATCGATGAGTACCTATGTATAGTTTGTTTACATATTATGATTGTGATGATCTCGCCTTTGGGCCTACGAAATAATTCTTTTAAAATTGAGAGATCAATTTAGAATTATATTTAATTTTTGTAACATGGAATGGTTTCAGCATACGATTCTCTGTTTCAATTCATGGGGGTGATTTATGGGTCCTTACCACTAAATAACCACATGTGTTTGCGTAGCTCGAGTGCCTGCGAGCCCCGGCAAAGGCCATTCTTCACAAAACTAAGAAGGGACCCAGAATAACATTTAGAGGGATTTTTTCAGGTTCATTATCAAGTCAGGGGCGGCCGATGGATATTTGCCCGAGTGGTGACTGACTTTAACGCGAGCAGATTGGATTTACGAAACAATTATCTGGTGAATTTTCTATGGCAGTGGGGAGTTGAAAAATTAGGCAATAAAGATTGATCGTTGGTGCATTTAAATATACTAGAGCGACGCGCCGATTAGGGGTTAAAATATTTAACATATTTGTCAAAATAAGATTGCAGAATTCGTTAAATAGTGACGCACGCAGAAAGGACAAAAGCGTGTTCGGACAATGAATATATAATGTTATTATATAACCAATAGTCAACGCAAGTATTGAGAAAGAGTATTAGATTGAAGTACGCCACTGAGCTCTTCTTTTAAGCGCTATTGGGATAATTTATGACTCCGGCGCAGACAAAATTAGTTTGTATTCTGTTATCTAAAGGTTACACACAAAAAAATAGCAAACATGAAAGTTGCACTGATTTCTTGGAATTTGGGACCTAATGTGACAGAACACTATTAAAACGATTGAAATATGCATATTGGGAGATGTGTTTATCACTTAAGATTTAAAAAAGAGGGACGAATAAATTATTGAAACCACACAAGAGAGTTGGAACAGGACAGTCGGGGTAGAGACGGGTTGGAGGACGGTCAGAGAGAGATTCTGGGGACGCACGATCTAGATAAAAATCATCGAGTTGTGATAAACGGTAGAATAATAATTTGGTGCTTCTAAATTTGGGATATTTTGAGAGATAACAAAAAAAATTAATTCACGCGAATAGACAGTCGGGGAGAGATTCTGGAGACGCACGGGCGAGCGAAAAATCATCGAGGTTGAATACACGATAGAATAATAACTCTGTGCGCGTAAACCGGGAATAATTCATAAAATTAAAGGATAATAGTTCACGCGATTGAGGGGAGTCAAGATTTGGAAGGAGTCCACGCGAATAAGGAAGTCAGAGATTGCGGCTTGAGAGTTCATATCTGTGACGTTAAATAATATAATTTGTAAATTGAGGCGGTCAATTATCAATACGGGACGCGCTTTCGGGGCGTTTATCAGGGTCAGGAAAAATTTTACAACGAATCGACGCAAGAATTGTGTTTGACGGCTGCATCTTGGAATAAATAACTGCATGACGGGTTGTGGTTTAGAAATGCTTGTTTGAGTTAAATATTAGAGTAGTGAATTGATTTGTGAAATTATTTTGTGCAACATGGCGAATTTGGTAAGTTTGAAAATTGAATTAATTATTAACAACATTAATGTTTGGATTTCGTACAAAGCAGGGTTAAAACAATAGAATCATCATTACTCCCCGAGTATTTTAATTGTTTATAATTGTTCGTCTAGCTTGTAGTTTTCTAGATTTAAACATGTATTATAGGTTATATAGCGCCCTTGAGGTGATGTTCCATAAAAGCGGTGCTATGTGGATCGTTCAAATATTAGTATTATTATTATGGCTACCTTAATGGGGCCTTTAATAAAGAACCATGTCATCTAAGTCGGATGATTTAATCGGAAAATTATAACGGTAACATTTAAAAAGCTATCGGGTAATTATCGGTAATCGTAAAAAAAAGGAGCGTTCCCTCCGTAAGTCGATCCGGAGCTGCCTGATGTTGACCGGCGACGATTCTTGAGACAATACCGTTGTAAGATAATAATTTGGGGTTCAATGAACTAAAATACTATTTGAAGCACAAAAGACACTTTCGGGCAATAAATCTTAGACGAGAGACTTCATTTAAAAGACGGGATTTTGAAACCACAAAACAATAATAAAATCCTTTAAAAGTGCTTTGTTGGTGATCTAGAAAACTAGGTTACTGGGTATTCTCCAATACATAACGGGTAACAAAATACATAGGTATAGAATGTAGGTATAAATTAATGTGTAAAGCGCCTTTGAGGTGATAATTATTATTTTCGAGTCTCTCATTAATATTTTAAACGTAGCTAGGGGACTATATTCAGGAAGGGTTTTTTGAAAAGGCATTGGGTAATTTAACAGTTTATAAAATGGAGCGTAGCATGGGCACTTTTGTTTACTAACAAAATCTGACATAATTAAATTCCCACTCCTAAAAAATTTCCCACACCTTATTCCAAATTTTAGGTATCACAACAAGTCTATTACATAGGACTTTGCATAAACTTGGTTCGATATCTTATCATATAACCACCTTTGGTTCACGGTTAGGTATATTTCTTTCGACTTAGCAAAAAACTTTCATATTGTCGGTTGAATGAAGCCGTCGGTAGGTATTCACATTTTAGCGTGATGCGCTATATCCACCTACTTAATTAACAAACTCTTTTTCTTCAAACTTAATTGAGCGGGTTACGACTCGAGAATGGACGGCGGTTGTCGAATGGATTAACGGGTCCGGCTTTCCTATTTCACCATGAGGAAGTATCTCACGCGACTTTATCGGGGGCGATGTGATCGAAATGCAGGTGGGCTTACACTATTTTTCTAATGTGGAGGCGAAGTAAGCGATGGTCGTGTCTGGTCCGAGCAAATTGGAATCCCTTGTGATTACATCTCGGTAACGTGGATCTCGTACCCGCTCTAGACTGGATTGGAAGCGTGGCCGGAGCCATTTCATGATGTCGACGTATGTACGTCACTAAGGCATTGGGGGACTTCAGGAGAACAAAGGACGTGCACCCATTTCCCCCTCCCTCTACCGCCGCTCCGAGGTACCAGCGGATAAAAGTTGTCGTCGCGGGAGGTCAATTTGATGCAGGACGAAGATTACGATCTGGCCGGACTACCTTCGTCATGGGGGAAACGAAGTGACGAAATTTGCGTGGGCTTCACTACCTTTTAGTTTACGCTCGTGTGGGGTCTGCCTTGTCGGCGGAACGAAGGGAAAATGACATATGGAATCGTTTTGGCAACCGATCGGCGGTTCTTTGTTGGAATCCGGATAAGTTTTTTAACTACCTTTTGGTTTACGCTTAGGTAGGTATATTTCATTCGATATTCGATTTAGCAAAAACTTTCACATTGTCGGTTGAATGAGGCCGTCGGTAGGTATTCATATTTTGAGCGTAATGCGTTATATCCACCTACATAAGTGGCAAAGGTTTTCTTAACTCTCTCACACTAGGAATAGGGATCATCCAGCATCAGGGTGGGAATGTACTCTGGACGAAAGAGCAGCGGGGGAAATAGAAGGAAAGGAAGCCAGATTCACGACCTGGTGCCTTTCATTCTTGGACCCGGCACCCTAGAAACCGAGCTTGACATTCCTTCTTTGAGCTGATTTTTGAGTTTGAGCTTGGAGTACGCCTATCGTAGAGCATATGCCCGTAACACATATAGGGGAAGGTCCCAAGTTACGCTTGTGTATGTTATGCGAGAGGACGTATTTTTCATTCAAATCAAATACCGATGACCATCGCGATTGCAGGCTGGCGCATGTTTCTGTAGCGCGCTTAGGAAAAACGTAATCATTATTTCTACTGGTTCGAGGCGGCGTGCTGGACGGAGAACGGGACTATTGAGGACATGAGTGACTGCCAAGGCGAGGATCGGTGACATCAAAATCTTCCTTAATTAAATTCATACATCGCCAGATCAGAGGAGAGAGCGGCCCCACCGATCTCCTGACATTGCCGATTGTCTAATCAACTTCGGTTTAATGTTTATGCCGATGCTTTAGGAGTTAATGGAACTCAAGTCATCGGCATGCTGAAGAACTTCAACATCATCATCAATCCAGAGTAGGATGTCACGTTCCAAAACCTCGTGCCACCCACACATTTCCTGAACAGTTCCTGACACCGACTATCACGCCATTAATCGGAGCAGACCCTCATATCAAACGGTATGAGATGACCTTTCATCATCATCATCAACATAGTTATAATTTGGCGGCGTAGTGGTCGATATTATTCCCATTACCACTCTATGATCCAGAAACACACATCAAACCCTTTCCCGACAGAAGGCAAAACATGTCGATTTTCATTCGTCGCTTGCGACCTTAACATTCTCCGGAGGCGTTGGAATTGGAAGCTGATTCGGCGGTCTATGACCATCACCTTATCAGTTGGGCTATGGAGGAGTCCAATTATTTAAACAGCACATGTTCTGTCTCATGTTAATCCAAAATACCTACCCGTAGAATCAAATTAACAAAATAAAACAAGCTAGCTAACTAACAAACTGCATCTAGAACTGTGAGTGTAGAATTATTGCACCCCGTACTGCTTTGAGTGTAAATCTTTTGTTAGAATATAAATAAATGTCAAATTATTTTCATGATAGCATTTTATACAGCCGCAGAGAGTACGCGCCATCGCATCGAAAGGTAGGGTCTTCTCAATTCGCCGTTTGAATGTAAATTTATATACTAGATGCTAGGAGGGAAAATGCAGATTACTTCAATAAAATTAGTCGTCGATGAGCTTAGGTGTATAACAGGTGCTAGGGGAGGAAGCTGGATGAATATAGATAGATAATTAGTTAATTTTCAAGCTAGTCAGACTCAGTCATTGTTATTCGAAGCCTTGCAAATTGTAACACGCCATACCTAAAAGAACAAGGGTTTACCACAAATAAATTATTAATTAAATTGGATTAATTATACCAAACCACTAAAACAAAAAAGTACACAACGTTGTGGGATTAATTACAATTGATTAATTAAGAGCATCTCGTCACGTTTGCATAAAAGTATTACGTGATGGGGTTGAAAAGGCGCTGCAAAAGAAATGCAGGGGAGAGACGCGAGAACGGGCGAGCTACGAGCTTTTAAAGGCCGACCGGGGTTGAGCGGGGTAGCTGTAGCAATGTAGTAGCATTTGGAAAACCAAGATAGGGTTTACTTCGTAGGGGGGGGGGGGGTTTATCACATGATTGAGGTACGTGTCTTGTGATTGATGATATTATTTGGAGTAAAAAATGTAATTGAAATTTGAGTCCCCGTTTTAGATATGAATTTTTTGCAGACCATGTGAGGTGACGATAAGGTTTGTTTAATAAAATTATATGTTTATAAAATTTTTCGTTATCATAAATTTTAAGTTAAAAATGTGAAATGAACCATTTTTTAAATTTTTATATTTAAAAAATGATACGTTTATTTCTAATCATAAAAATTTGAAAACATAATTCCTCACCTTTTTAAAAAAGGTTTTTAGATTTCGGATACGGATTGGCGTTCTGTCCTCTGATTATTAATTGAATATATTTATTTTACGTTGATGACTGACTGTCGGGAATTAAACAATATGAACAACTTTTTAAACAAAAAATATTTAGCTATTTTCTAAAGCACAGTGGATATTTTCACCAGGGGCGCACTGCAAATATTTAAAAGAGTCAACTTATAAAATTGGTAGATACGAGTATTTTTTATGACTAGAAAAATTATATTATTTTGTTAGTCGTAAAATCATTGAAATAGAAGTAGACACATTAGCTCTACACAATGAACTTCATCATATTTTGAGCATAGATTAGGTTTCTTCTTTTTTTAAACTCGTCGGCCAGAATGTGAGCAGATAATTGATTTGTTCATAGAAGTTACTTTAGCAACCTGTCTGTGTTCCACGTAACATGATAAGTTCTGGCTACTGTGCAGTGACATATGGATTAGACAGACAGTCTCGTGGGATGAGCTGATTGGAAGTGATCACCGGTATTTTTCAGCGGGCGGGATGCGATTGACGGATTAACGGGACTTTATTGAATATTAATCATTAACCTTCTAAAATCGGGCGTATTTTGTCAGTAGTTAAAAATATAATCGTTTTGCAATAAAATTCAAATAAATGATATATTTGTGAACGTATACCTGTTCTCGAAAGTGATGAAATTTTATAAGTAGAAATAAATTTTATTTTTTTTAAATACAAAAATTTTACATGCTCTTTACATTTTTACTGACTAGAACCAGTATTAACGATAAAAAATAAAAATAAATATATATATAATTTATTAGGCAGATATATTTTAAACGTTACAGTCAACATAATTTCTTGTTGTTTCATGTAAAAATTATGAATAACAAAATTCTCAAAGTTTAATTTTTTTTTCACACTGCGGCCCGAAATTTTGGATTCATAAAGGTGTAGATCTTAATAATTTTGCGTTTAACTTTTAGATTTGAATATAATTCGTGGTGTTTCCTCTTTCTAACGCCGTTTAGTTCATATTTCTAACCATGGTAGTAATGGCGATATTTACTTTGATTTTATAGTTATAAAAAAGTTGGATTAATAAAACCTCAGTGAATGGAAATAAGCGAATAGAGGTCAGAATCAGACTTTACTAAAGTAGAGTAATAAAGTATAATTGAATAAAAAACCAATATCTATTGGGACATTCATTTGATTTATATTTATAAAAGCAGTGCTTCTTCGAGTGGTATTAACAAACCTTAGTGAATGGTTAATCGAAGACTGTTGGTCGGCATGATATCCAGTCAATAATAAATGTATAGTGATTAGTCTTGTCTTACCTTTGACCTATCGATTCCACAGACACGCTATAGTATAGGGTATCCAATCACACAATATCCGCTAAAATGGGCCAACTTGGGAATTAATAAACTCTCTAATAAATATACATTGTCCTGAAGAACCGGATTGTCCACACTGCTTACCAACTATAAGAAATGCGTTATGACAAATGATGTAAAACCAAATGATATAAAATTTACAGTCAAAATTATAAATAAGTATGTAGAATCTGCCAAAATCCAGCTTAAGCTTCTCCCAACCTCTTGTGCGAAAGGTACAATAATTATGTTAGGACGGGATGTTTCAACAAATTTGAAAAAATTCATAAAATTTTCTTTATTTATTTTTGGGGTGTTATGCCGTGTTGGGCTAACTCCTTTAGCCAACGTTTCGGACTGCGTTATAGTGTCCATCAACAGGGATGTCTGAGCACTGTGCGCAACATGACATAACATCCCAAAAATAAATAACGAAAATACTTTTGGCAGTGAAAATTCAAAATCATCAAATTTTTAAAGTTAATTTTCACGTTCTGTGTAAGTACTATTCAATTTCTGTTATAATATAACTGTAGGCCAATTACTTGATGAAACTGAAATAATCGCATAACTTGAATAGAACATTCACAAAACGTGAAAATTAACTTTAAAAAAATGTTTATTTGTTCAAATTTTTTGAAATAATTTATCAAGAATATTTGGATGATAAAAATGTTGAATGTGTAAGATTACAAATTAAACTTCACAAAATAACACACCACAGTGACAAGTACATCAGTTTTAAAAGATCTCAAAAATTTAACAATGTTTTTTCTTCTTTATAAAGCTACGTCCTAAGGGCTTTTGCATCAAACAAGTCTTTATAAATTACAATAGTACATTAAAATTATGTAACATAATAAAAATAGAAATTATAATACATTGTAATATAATCCCAGCTGCGTGAATGGGATATGCAATCCAATTTATCCATGTTAGCACTATAACAAAACTACTTGCTTCATTCACATTCATATACATCCCTTTTGTTACTCTACTTTACTTTGTCATGACCCGACATCAGTAGGTATAAAGTTCACTTGATTCTGCCATAATTAACCAAGATTAATGATGGATACTGTAACGCTGTCCGAAACGTTAGCTAAAGAAGGAAGTAGCTCAGCACGGGATAATACCACAAAAATAAATCACGATAACATTTTTTAAATAAACCATTTCACTAGGGGTGAGCCTGTTCCTGTGTATATTTTAAATTTCATTCAAAAGCATCATTTCTCTTATCATGCTATGCTGTGCTATAACATATGTTCTGCCGTGCGGTATCTTGGTTTCTTAGTTCCAGTGACGTAACTACCGCCTGGGCGGTCTAGATAACCCCCCCGGGCTATCTATACCGGGCTAGTAATTTAAAAAAAAAATTACCTACAGAAATTTCAATTTTTTTTTATTTATTACTTTACACATAGCAAAAATAATATAGTAATAATATTGCATAATAACTGATTTTTTTAAAATGTGTTTGAGTGTTATTATGTCTTGTAATTCGATATTAGTTCCTAGCTAGGCAGATTGCCTGTTCCAATGAACCAATTGCTGGTGAAATGTTAAAAATATATTATGTAAATAAAAAATAAATTAAATATATAAGTTTTTATTAAAAGTAGGTAGCTAAATAGGTAACCATGTAAAATTTTAAGTTACATTATTTAAATAGTTTTTCAAACCACACCCTACCCAAGTCAATCAACCATTTAGTTATTATTGAACCGATGTAGGACATTTGCATGTCTTAATATTTAATTCTGAGGGTATTTTATTATATTATTTCGGTCCCAGATATGCTATGAAAAATATATCTCTGCGGGCGCGGCGCGGCGCCATCTTACTCCATGAATAATTTTAATTATTTATTTTTATTTCTGCACGATAAACGTTGGCTCGTAAGACTTCGCGCAGGTAACTTTACATTATGTGTAAATAATACAACAGAATTAGATACCGGAACATATTTTTGTTATACTAGTACAAATCGATTAATTAACAATAAATAAAATAATAATCAATACAAACTAGCAATTTGCATAGCTGCTGAATTCGTCACGAAAATCGCAATTAATGTAGTTATTTATTGACCACCTACATCGTAACAAATTTCACCTAAATTCAATTATTCGATCGTATCAACTTCACTTTAAAACAAAACAAAACATTGAACAAACAAGTACTTCCGTACCGTTCATTGCGAAACTGATTGTATTAAAAGAAACATTTTTACCCCTCAGGCTAACTTGTTCACTTTAGAGATTTTTTTTTCATAAAGGTCTTGCTTCATATATGGTCTCATAGATATTGTTGTCTCTCATACTGTAATGGTGAAAAACATGATATAAACCATGTTAGAAAGAGAAAACAACACAATTCACATTCAAATTTAAAGTTGACCACAGACAAATTAAAATATATACCTGCATAAAACCAAAATTTCCGACCGCAATTTGAAAACAATTTATGTGAATTTTATATTTATTATTTTTAGATTGGGCGATAAAAAGTGAGGTGACAATAATATTTATAATAGATACATATGTCTAATAAAATTATGTGTTTTTAATTTTTTTCATTATTAGTAATTTAAGTTAGAAACAAAGTAAAATTAACTATTTTTAAAACTTTTTTATATTAAAAAAAATATGTGTTTATTTATAACTATCTGGTTCCCGGAGTGCGTTGTATTGCCATATTCAAAGAAATAAATGGTTTCTTCCTGCATGTCCTTTCCAGTGCGTCCCCGCTCCCCTCCCGCATCCCCTACCCTCCCGCGTTCCCCTTCCACATTCCCCGCCCACCTTCACCCCTCTCCCGCTCCCCCGTCCCGCAAACGCCCCTCCCGCGTTCCATATATTCAGCCCAGTACATTCAGTTTTCAAACAGCTCGCGTGCCACCCATTACAAATTTTTTATTCAAATTTTGATTTTTCGTATATTACAAATATTCATTTTTGTTTATTATTGTAAGAACAACCAATGAAATTTCGTACCTAACATAGGTAGGTTCCTATTTATCATATCTATAATTTTAAAAATCCATAGACAATTTTTTGGTTACAAAAAAACAGATCTCTGATAAATTCAATTTCATCAAACGCGCGAACTGTCAAACGTGCGAAGTTAAAATAGTCGTTAAGTTTTATGAAATTATCTAATTTTCTGCGCAATTTTAAACCTTCAACAACTTGTATAGAGAGAGATACTTAACAAAATTTGAAAGCGTATTTCATTATATATTAAAAAAAGGTTCTTAGTTTTCGGATACGTTCAGAAATATTCCATTTATTTGTATTTTATGTGCGAAGTTGAAATAATGTGATCATCTGAAACAATGTGCTCGGGGCCTGAGGGGTTAAACATAACTTTACTCAATTCTTTAACTCAATTAACGAACCCCAAACGTCTGATATGAAGAAATTCTTCAAATATCTCATACTAATCTTTTATTAAATCGATCTCAGCACAATCCGACCAGATGTGAACACAAAGCTCTTGTTGAAAGAAAAAGAATCATTCAAAGTATTGACGTGGTCTTTGAATATTGTTCTCTATCTTACTCAACAAAAAAAAAATTATATGTTCATCAACAAATCATTCATAAGGTGAATGGTTAGGTCCGCCATTCCGAAGCCTAAATATTTATAGTAATAAATTAAATGGTACCCACCAGAATATGGATAAAGAATACAGTATCAGAGGCTATCGGTCAAAAGTCACGAAATGTTACGTATAGATTGAGGCTCTATTATCACGTTTGTCGGGTTTTTTTATGGGTACCAGGAGATCTAAAAGTATCAGACGTTTTATTTAATGTACGTAGTAATTTTGCGGTTAACCAATATAATTAAATAAAACATTACCTATAACTTTGTTTTTAACTGCTATACTTTTTATATCAACCCCAACTTCCCAGGTTCATGGGGGAAGGTTTGGCCGGGTCTTGGCGATGGATGCGCCTGCCTACCAGTTGCATGGCAGGTCGGATCGGAAGAGAATGGTTGAGGGAGTTCTTTTGACTTTTCCAGCCGTACTCTCTCGGAACATCGCCTTGAACCGCAGTGGGAGTGTTGGATTCATACGTCCGTCACTTCTGGACACGCTTACCCCCAGAATCCTACCCACTCCTAATACCACTTCATTCCCAGAACTTCCTCTCCCTAATTTCCTAAAAAGACCCTCCACACAGCATCCCCAAAGAAGACATAGGCCCTGAAGGGAATTATTTTTCTCGGGGCCTCTTGCGTGGAGCTACGTAAAAAAAACGTTTCGGAACAACTGTACTCGTACTTCCTTACTATACATGTGGGCTAGGTGATGCGAATCGGAATATGTCTATTTATTTGTTAATAAGAGACTCAATATCAAGGATTTCTTAATTTGTAAGGCGTGTAAATTATCTAAGCATTTTCGGGTATTATTAATATGTAGAATATTTATTCCTTTCATATAAAAAAATAACTATAATTATTCGTAATAACATATTGAGCGAAATCGCAAAAATTATTATCGTTTAGACAACGTAAATGATTTTTGACTCTAATGTCGAAATTCCGACTTGTTTTGCCCGCTTTCCTTCCCAATATCTACTTAAACCTTCCGTCTTACGCACCTCTCGATCGCCCACCACCAATGTTAATGTTCTATCTCCATCTTCTATTTTACCTTTAAATACTCTGTAACTCTGTCATTTGTTTAGAATGTTTTTATACGCCCCTGATGAAGGTTCAGGTCGAACCGAAACCGTTTGGTTAATATGTATATTAAATGTATATAATAAAGTGGAATTTAAACGATTTAAGTTATTTTATTGTTATTATTATAACAGATTGTTTAATAATATAATATTGTCTTTCAGGACACACTGTATCTATGATGCAGGTACGAGTACCTCTGGATTTGGGCGTGTGCGATCTACCATCGGTCGAGGAGATTTGACTGGAATTTTCAAACAAGAGATAATAAATTTAGATTTATATCCACAATTAAGTGAGGTGTGCACTATGGGTTCAAATTAACGCAATAACCCGTGCAACCCGAACAGAGGTGGCCAAATATTCTTGGAAGAGTCTTATAATTCTATGGCGATATTTTATAACATTGACTTTCATCTTGGTAGTTTAGATCTGAATATATATTTTTAGTAATCTAACAAATAGATTGCAATTATATTATATATTATTATCATCATTAGTTGTTTTTACATCTTTGTGGTGATGGGTCTAGTAGTAGCGGAAAAGTCAATTCCTATTCTCACATATTTGACTGACTTGGTACAATTATTTCCCTCCTTTAATATTCTGGGTAAAGAGGAATACATATGGTAGTTAGTTCCAGATAATAGATAAATATAGTTAATAAATAAATAATTAGTCGAAAACCTGTTTATCAACGAAATTAACTTGAGTTGTAGAACGGTTGGGACAAATTGCATTTTATATTTAAAATAGTATCATGTCATCAACATATTCCCGCTTTACATCAATTTCAAATAGATCCGCTGCTTTTAAACATTCTCCAAAATTAAATACTGTTTTTGTAGGCAGGTAAAAGATCTTTCAGATCTAATTTTTTTACAAACGGACATATCCACCTATGTATGTAATTAAACATATTAAAATTTTAAACTCAAACATTCATTTGATTTTTAAAATCGCTTGCCGATGATTTTTTCTTATAAACTGCATTATTTACCACTTTATACGAAACGATTACGTCACACGAATTTCATGATTTTTTGACCCCCCTGCCCCTTTCCGTCGCTGTCACAGGTCGTCACGTTTGTGAAACCCCCTCCCCCCTAGTGTGACGTCACATATTTTACAATTTTAAATCTAAAAATAATCATAACAGTACTTCAATTTTTTTCTACATGTGACGTCACAGAGCTGATTACTCCCCCATACCCCATGTCACACTTCTCTTCTCCCCTCCCCCCTCCCCTTACGGTGTGGCGTAATTTATGGAAGGCACCAAATAAATGTGTTTATATATAAGTCTGACCGTAAGAGAAAAATTGATTAAACTAGTTAAATAAGGAAGTGTCCTTCGGTGACAGATGACAGATATAGCACCTCATGGCCCAAGCGGTATTTTGTAAAGAGTTTTTCGCAAAAACGTTGCTAAATATGCACTAAATATTAGTATATTTTTCTTAGCTGATAGAAGGCGATTAACTCAGAGATTTTGGAGCTTCTTCGAAGGTAGTTCTATCAATAAATGTATAAAGTTCGATAATGCGGTGGAGATGTAATAGCTCTGCAAGAAGAACAAAAAGAAGAAGAAGTTGTGGCTGGATTGATTGATAGTATCCATCAGAGTCCATACATCACGCAATGCTCATGCTTCAGAACTTATTTGGAGCTCCATTGTTGGGCGATGAGATTGATTACTGGATGCTCGCTTCTTCGAGAGCATGAACCTTTGGCTAAAGGACCTCACCAGAGTTGAATACATTCATGTCCCTATTAAATGGCAACACACTTTGTATATTCGTACACGTGGGATATTATTGGATACAAAAATAAAACCTCTTTACTTACCTTGCAACTTAAAAAAATAGTTTTGTCATTTCAAAATTTATAAAATAAACCATGGTGGTTTATTTGATATTAAGCAGGTACTTTAATTATCTTGAGATGATACTTGTCGGGGGCCAACTTTTTATGGATCAACTGTAATGGAATCAAAATTTTACAGTATACAGTAAAAAAAAACGGGTAGATATAAGGTGATCTTCTTCAATCCCTGTGTGAGATTTTTTGAAATATATTTGGGAAAATTTCACAACAACTCCATAAATAAAGATCTAGGTTCGTATTTATTTACGTTATCGTAAGTTTTACAATTAATATTTAACTGAATCAGACGCCCGTCCTATTAGAAGCCCTAAGTTATTCTAAAACATACGTGGATAAACAAACCACTCACTTCTAATGCTAGAGAACCCGAAGCTGCGGGAGCCCAACTGTCCATCACGTATCATCGCTATTTCCATAACCGTTCGTGCATTATACACGAACGACGATAGTCGACACTTTTCTATGGTACTACTTAACTGGCATCGGTTGAGACACTGCAAAACTACATATAACTATTTATACTAACAGCATCTGTTGCAAGTTGTTGAAACTATTTGTATAATCCTATATTCCAATAAATTATTGGTCAGATTTCACGAAAATTTCATTGAGATACTTTAAGATTTATTTAAGACCCCGATTTCCGCATGAAAAATTTCGATTTAGAGCAGGGGGGATATTTAGTGTCAACACCTAATAACAGAAGGTGTATTTGCAGCGCGAGGGTATACGACAATTTAGTAATAATTATACCGCCTTATTTGCTTTTTGGTACAGTTTTAAACGTTGACTTTGGAGCGAGCTGTCAGGATTATCATCCAAGCGTAAAAATATTAGTAGAACTATTGAATTCCTTTTGAAACATTTAAAAAACAAAGTTTTTTACTGTGAAATAATAGCAGAAAGTCGATGAACACGAAGAAAATACATTCCATAAACCGTGATCCTACTGTAATATCTTTCGCTATAGTGATAAATCCACGAAGCCCACAATAGTGGCCGATTGTGGCTGAAGCGATCTTGAATGACTATTATTATATTGGTCCGGGAAATTAGTCCACGTCGGCCGCGAGCCGCCCATCAATGAGGCTAATTTATAAGTGATGATTCGTATCGCAGGAATGCTACTCAATACTCACTATGTAGATATTAACTTAGAAATGGACATGTTATAATAATCTTCTGTAGATCGACAATGGTAGTGGTCAGAGATAAAAGGACCCGCTTGTTGGTTTTCTGAAATTTCTTTATGTTTTCTGGTGCCAACCTTGTGGATATTATTTTCTACAAAAAAAAAATATTGATTTATGTTATTTGTTTTATTCATTGTTATTTGTTGAATCTCGACTTAATTTTGGAGGCGGATGCGGGTGCTGCCGCCCCGGGAACCATTTATTGGATATTCAACAGCTGATGTGTGAAGAGTCTCAATCAGTTTCTCCCGATCCGACTCGCTACGCAGTAGGTGGGCAAACGCATTGGCCGCCAAGACCTAGACAAACCTCACCCCATAAACCTGGGCCTCATTGCTCCAAAGTCAACACACCCGCCTTCCAAAGCCTGTTCTATGTACTCATACAGATTGTAATTAAATCCACATTTGGTGTGAAACTATACTTGAAGATTTATAATGCATTAAACCTATAGGAAATATGCTATGTACCTACCTTGGAGCTCAGTATTCCATTATTACGTATATTAATAAAAATGAATGTTCTATTGTTTGTCCCTTAAGCATTACTTAGCGGTCCTAAACCATTCGTCCGATTGCGATTGGTGATTTGATTATTGAGATAAAATTTTGGTGAGTTGTTGTGCGCAAGCCCCCGAAGGTTTTTATGGTTTTTAGGTGAGCTCTGACAATATGAAATTTGTATAAAATATTGCAATAGGTGGCACGTGAACTGTTTGTAAACTGAATGTACCGGGACTGAATATATGGAACGCGGGAGTTGGGAATAGAACGCGGGAGGGAGGAGAGGGAAAAGTTGGAGGGGAACGCGTACGGGGAAGGGGACACGAAAGGGGAAGGGGGGTGCGGAAGGGGAATGGGACCAATTGGAAAGGACACGCAGGGAGAAACAATTTTTCAAGAAACATAAAGTAGCATTACAACGCATGCCGAGAACTCGCTAGTATTCCATAAAAAAAGAAATTAGGGAGAAAAAATAATTATTGAGGAGGACATTATTTCGTTCTTGCGTAATTTTTTCGGAATTACCGTAACAAGCAGAGCCTTAACAACTAGTTTTCCGTATTCGTATAAGTAATTACGGGATATAAAATTACCATGTAAAAACCATTGACTTAATCAATTATTAATTAGTCGTTTTTATCGTAGTTCTCGGTCTCCAATTGGCTGCCGTGAAGCCGCTCCTGACCAATGGGAAGGGGGCACGCGGGTGTGTAGCACTTCTGCCATTACTTCGTGGCCAGGGGGGGCTACCAATGACTGAGCATGCATCTAGGAAGGGTGGCTTATGGAATATAATGGACAGGGGGTGCTTGATTTTTCTACAGGGAACATTAATTCAAAATGGCTGAAAGAAAAAAATAAATTAAAAAAATGAACAGAAGATGTGCAAAAACTGACGATCACTATAGTGGAGGGGTAGGTATGGGCGATTTACACGATGTCTTTTTTTCTTAAATTTTAAATTCAAATTACACTTCTCAAATTATACCGAATCCATTAAATTTCACAATTTCAAATCCCTCCAAACACGACGTCTAATTTTTGATCAAATCCTATTGTTTAAAATTTTAAACAATGGCCTGGACTCACCAGAACTTACCAATTTAATAAATTTTCATATTCCGTCAAGATCAACTCGGCAATCCGATTTATTTTATTTACCCTCTTGTAGAACAAACATTAGAAAAAACTCCCCAATTCCTCGTGTATGTGCACAATATAATACAAAATTTCACAGCATTGACATTTTTAGTAAAAACCTTAAGAAATATCGATATGAAGTAACGCGTACGATCGATTATTAATATGAGAATATATCGTGAGCATCTCCTATCCTTTTCCTATATCCCTCTTCCTCTCCTCTTCCTATAACCCAACATTAATTATAATATAATAAAACTTCATTTCCGATGTACTTTAGCATAAGAAACCTCTGTGGCTTGACTCCAGTTCAATTATATATTTATCACTGTATATTATGTATTATGTAAAAGCTGTTTGTTTCTTACAAAAAATAAATAAATAAATAACCACAGATCATATGAAATCATCTTTTTTTTATTGTGTATTTTATTTAGATATAAAATTTGACATCTTAAATCTAATGTTTTCTTTTCTATGACTACTACAAAATTATTTACTACCTACTGACAAAAATTTGGACTTTACAACATTAAGACATAATCCACGAAAAACTGCAAGACTTTTAGCCTCCTTAACATTTACAGGGAGTTCATTGAACATTTTAAAACTTTTATGATAAATATTATTTTGAGTTCCCGATAAATTTGTTTTAGGAAGCCTAAAATCGTTGCAGTTTCTCGTAGGATAACAATGAACTGTACTGTTGATTCTAACATTATTCGACATATAATCTGGTAACATTTTATTTTTTAACTTATAAATAAAAACTAGGGTATTGAAAACTAATCTTTGCCACACACTTAATATATTGAGTTGGCGTTGCATGGTTTTTATCCTGGTATATCTGCTACAGCACAATATAGACCTCATGCCTCTGTTCTGAATTATTTCCATTCTTTTAATTTGTGTTTTATTGCTCAGAAAGATTGCTCATCTGTCATTTGCCTTTGCCATTGTCGTCAATAAATCATCAAAAATACATGCGAAATTTACAATACCGAACAGTAAAATTATAGACATATTTAATATATGTTTACCAGTTTTTGAAAGATAACTTAATGTTATTACTATGTAGCATAATTTTAATATTTCTATTTTTGAAACTGTTAATTCGTGGTGGAAGTCCATTATAATAGATTATAATAAAACAAATAAAAAACTTTATTCCACTTAATTTTATTTGACCGGGTTACGGTCAAATAAAATTAAGTGGAATAAAGTTTTTTATTTGTTTTATTATAATCTATTAGCATAATTTTATAATTAAGAAGCATTGCTTGTGAGCTATTTGCGTATATTTTTAAATCCTTTCTATTTATATATAATTTAAAAACTTCCTGCTCTCTTTTTTATTTATTATGCACTTTGTCATTGTCATAATATACTATTCACCTAAACATTTTGTAATTAACCTACACTATGATATTATTTTTAAATCAACTGCAATTTAAAAAGTGGTTACTTTTTTTGTATTTATTTTCTTTTCTAATGTATTCTTTTCGCATTAATGCAACTTTATACCTACCATAAAAATATGATGTTCAATCAGTTTTTATTTTTAGTATTTAAACATTGTGTCTCTGTATCCTGTAATTTTGTGTTGTACAATCACATAAAAGCCCATCAGGCAGTAATAAACAATATATATATTTTTTGTATTAAATATAACATACAACGAAGTTGCACTCCCATGAGTTATCAAAACTCATTAAGGGATCGCCAATTGGTACACGTCTGATTTATGTACTTTTGGTTTCAAAAAGTTAAAATAAAGTTTCCTCCATGATGGACTAATGAGATGGACTAAGAAATGCATAAAAAAAAACAAAATTAGGAAAATATAATATAAGGTACGGGCTCAAAAATATACAGACCTAATACAAGATGTATACATACAAATACTTGACGAGATTTAAAAAAGGTATAAACCGTGCCCATTATATTATAAGTTTAGTATTTGAAGATAATCATGGCTACCAGAACAGAGTTAGTACCTACTTACGACTCGTTTTCCAAATAACATTTGAAAAAATAGGTTTTTAATATATCGTTACGAGATTTGTTGGAGGCATATACCTGTCTCAAATTTTCAGGCAGTTTGTTATAGTTAGTGTAGGCAATGTATTCTAATGATTTCAGTCCAAACTTTGTTGAGTGTATTTTTGATATGTATAGTTTGTTGTGTTGTCGTGTATTATATTGGTGAACGTCGTTGTTATAGTTCAGTTTTATATTTGTGTGGGTTTTGCACTGAATAATATTTAAAATGGTGTTTGTTATCTCAAAGCTAGGAACAATCTTAAATGGCAATACATGTGCGTGACGGTAAATATCTTTAACAGGTGTATCCCAAGGCAAGCCAAAAATGTTATTAAAGTTTTTTCATCAATATTTCTATTATAAAACGAATTAAACATGCAAATTTTCATAGTAAAATAATGATGGATGAAAAATATCATTGAAGGCAAACAATGTTCGCCAATCGTAATTCGCAAAACAGTTCGAAAATCGAAAATTGAACGCGAAATTTTTTCATCTCGAATCCATATGAAAAGACGACCCATATGGAAAATCTGGATGAAAAACAGCGGCGTTTAAAATGCTCATTAGGTTTTAGGGTTCTTCTTAATTTATCATTTTCCTCCCGTCTCATAAGAATGTTGAATTGGATTTATATAGAAGCCATAATTTATGATTTCCCTGAATTTAGGACGTGAAACTCTTTTGCATGGTTATTACATAGGATAAATGTGATAACCATGTGAAAGATTTGCAAAAATGGTTATCACAAGACATGTCTAAGAATCGGAGATCAGTTTTGGAATGGATTGCCCAAAGACAAGCAAATAACATAACGGTGTTTTTATTTAAAGACCCTACCTAAATTTTATTAATTTTTCAAAAAGGTTTATTCGTGATCAGTTTTGGTTTGCGGCAACCACTAAATTTCTATATAATTTATAAAGACCGATTGGTTTCGCTACACAAGCATAATCACATCAGGGTTCTAATTAAACGAATCAACAAAATATATTGTGTATGCTTATTATATGCATACAGAGAGAGAAAATATAAATAAGAATAAAGGAACAGCAATTAATATATTAATAACATAGAGAAAGGAAAAATAATGTGAACATAATTATTTTTTAAATTAACTCCACACGGGAGGCCCCAAAGAAAACAATTTCTCTCGGTACCTATATCATGTTTGGGGTTGGTGTGCGGAGGGAAAGGAAGGAGAGGAAGTTCTGGCAAGGAAAAAGGTATGAGGGGTTGGTAGGATTCTGAAGGTCAGTGTGTCCAGGAGTAACGGACTTATAAAATCTATTCCTCCCACTGCGGTGCGGTTCCATGACAGAATCATGCAATTTCAAAAGTAATTAAAAGCTGTGAAAAAAAATTGTAAAAGAGGCCATAACCTCCCCTACCTAAAGTAATACTTTTTCATCGCTTTTAATAATTTTTTAAAGGAGGCGTTGAAGTTGCATGATTCTGAGTAGTCCGGTTACCTGCAGTGCAAGGCTATGGGTTGAGAGAGTCCGGCTGGAGAGGTCTAAACGACTTCCTTAATCAATTTCTCTCATCCGGCCCACCACGCGGTAAGTGGGCAGACGCATACGCCGCCAAGATCTTGAAAAACCTCACCCCATCAACCAGGGCACCCCAGCTAAGTCACCACTACCAAGTAGCGACACTCGCGGTAACCTACGGAAGGGGTGTCGGTTGTACAAAAAATGGTTCTATACCCGCTTCCCAAATTGTAAACCGTATAATATATCGAAAGAGACAATTAACAAACAAGAGAGGAGATTAACTTTGTTTACTGATAATGCTTGTGTTAAGCAAAACCGGTCGATTTTGGTAAATTAATCAAATTTCATTATTGCAAACAAGTCTTTGTTTTATTTCAATAATATATTTCAACCCACAACTAAACTTTCGTGCATACAAAACACCGCGTTTTATAAAGGGCAAAAACTTAAAAATAACCTACCAAATGCCGTAAAGTGTGATGATCTCGCCTTTGGGCCTACGAAATAATTCTTTTAAAATTGAGAGATCGATTTAGAAATATATTTAATTTTGTAACATGGAATGGCATACAATTCTCTGTTCCAACTCTTAAGGGTGATTTATGAAACCGGGTCATTACTAGGAAAACCACGTGTGCCAAAATACTTTGGTTGGAGGAGGAATTCTAATGGATATTTCAGGTTCATTATCAAGTCAGGGGCGGCCGATGGATATTTGCCCGTGGGGTGGTTGATCTTAACGCGGGCAGATTGGATTTACGAAACAATTATCTGGTGAATTTTCTATGGCAGTAGGAAAATTGAAAATTAGTCAATAAGGATTGCTCGTTGGTGCATTTAAATATACTAGCGCGACGCGCCGATTACGGGTTGAAATATTTGACATATTTGTCGAAATAGGATTGCAGAATTCGTTAAATAGTGACGCACGTAGAAAGGACAAAAGCGTGTTCGGACAATGAATATATAATGTTATTATATAACCAATAGAGTCAACGCAAGTATTGAGAAAGAGTATTAGATTGAAGTACGCCACTGAGCTCTTCTTTTAAGCGTTATTGGGATAGTTTATGACTCCGGCTCAGACGAAATTAGTTTACACCACAAAAAATAACGAACATGGTTCCTTCACAAAATTCTCTGAAATAATAGTTAAAGTGTGACATTTTGACTATTAAAGTTGATATATGCATATTGGGAGATGTGCTTATCACTTAAGATTTGAAAAAAGTGACTAATAAATTATTGAAACCACACAAGTAGATGGGGGGGAGTCAGGGGGAGGGGGTTGGAAGGACAGTCGGGGTAGAGGGGTGTTAGAGGACAGTCAGGGAAGGAACCTAGGGCCGCGCAGACGGAAAAAAATCATCGAGTTTTGATAAACGGCAGAGTAATAATTTGGTGCGCGTAAACCGGGAATAATTCATAAAATTAAAGGAAAATAGTTCACGCGATTGAGGGGAGTCAAGATTTGGTCGTTGGGAAGCAAGGTTTAAATTAAGGGATCGAGGTTCGATAGTCGCGAGGAGACTAGTTTGGTGCGTCTAAACCGGGGATATTTCATTTTAATTAAACAAAGGAAATTCCGTTTTATTAAACAAAAAGGGTCCACGCGAATAGGGAAGTCAGAGATTGAGGCTTGCGAGTTCATATCGGTGAAGTTAAATAATATAATTTGTAAATTGAGGCGGTCGGGACGTACTTTCGGGGCGCCTATCAGGGTCAGGGTGAAATTTAAAAAAGAAATCTACGCGAGAATTGTGTTTGACGGCTGCATCTTGGAATAAATAACTGCATGACGGGTTGTGGTTTATAAGTGCTTGTTTGAACTAAATATTATTGTAGTGAATTGATTTGTGAAATTATTTTGTGCAACAAGGCGAATTTGGTAAGTTTGTATAAAATTATTAACATATTTAGTACGGACCTTGCAGGGAAGAGTCAATTAGGGTGTATATACTACAAGCCTTAGGAATCTAGGACCCCTTTTTTTTTGTCGAGCGATGGGGAGCGAGGGGCTTTGCACGTTTCCGGGTTGACCGGCTAGCAATTACCTTTGTTGGGTGAAGTTATTCTTGAGACAATAACGTTGTAAAATAATAATTTTGGGATACAATTAACTAACTAGCATTTGAAGCACAAAGTGCGCTTTCGGGCAATAAATCTTAGACGAGAGACTTCATTTAAAAAGACGGGATTTTGAAATCACAAAACAAAAATAGAATCCTTCAAAAGTGCTTTGTTGGTGATCTAGAAAACTAGGTTATTGGGTATTCTCCAATACATAACGGGTAACAAAATACAGAGGTATAGAATATAGGTATAAATTAATGTGTAAAGCGCCTTTGAGGTGATAATTACTATTTACGAGTTTCGTAATAATATTTTTAAACGTAGTTAGGGGATTATATTCAGGAAGGGTTTTTTGAAAAGGCATTGGGTAATATAACGGTTTATGAAGGGTGCGTAGCATGGGCATTTTTGATTACTAACAAAATCTGACATAATTGAATTCCCATTCCAAAAATTTCCCATATCTTATTCCAAATTTTAGGTATCACAACAAGTCTATTACATAGGACTTTGCATAAACTTGGTTCGATATCTAATCATATAATCACCTTTGGTTCACGTTTAGGTATATTTCTTTCGACTTAGCAAAAAACTTTCATATTGTCGGTTGAATGCAGCCGTCGGTAGGTATTCACATTTTAGCGTGATGCGCTATATCCACCTACTTAATTAACAAACTCCTTTTCTTCAAACTTAATTGAGCGGGTTACGACTCGAGAATGGACGGCGGTTGTCGAATGAATTAACGAGTCCGGCTTTCCTATTTCACCATGAGGAAGTATCTCACGCGACTTTATCGGGGGCGATGTGATCGAAATGCAGGTGGGCTACACTATTTTTCTAATGTGGAGGCGAAGTAAGCGATGGTCGTGTCTGGTCCGAGCAAATTGGAATCCCTTGTGATCACATCTCGGTAACGTGGATCTCGTACCCGCTCTAGACTGGATTGGAAGCGTGGCCGGAGCCATTCCATGATGTCGACGTATGTACGTCACTAAGGCATTGGGGGACTTCAGGAGAACAAAGGACGTGCACCCATTTCGCCCTCCTTCTACCGCCGCTCCGAGGTACCAGCGGATAAAAGTTGTCGTCGCGGGAGACCAGTTTGATGCAGGACGAAGATTACGATCTGGCCGGACTACCTTCGTCATGGGGGAAACGAAGTGACGAAATTTGCGTGGGCTTCACTACCTTTTAGGTTACGCTCGTGTGGGGTCTGCCTTGTCGTCGGAACGAAGGGAACATGACATATGGAATCGTTTGGCAACCGATCGGCGGTTCTTTGTTGGAATCCGGATAAGTTTTCTTAACTACTTTTGGTTTACGCTTAGGTAGGTATATTTCCTTCGATATTCGATTTAGCCAAAAACTTTCACATTGTCGGTTGAATGAAGCCGTCAGTAGGTATTCATATTTTAAGCGTAATGCGTTATATCCACCTACATAAGTAGCAAAAGTTCTCTTAACTCTCTCACAATAGGAATAGGGATCATCCAGCATCAGGGTGGGAATGTACTCTGGACGAAAGGGCAGCCGGGAAAATAGAAGGGAGGGAAGCCAGATTCACGACCTGGTGCCTTTCATTCTTGGACCCAGCACCCTGGAAGCCGAGCTTGACATTTCTTTCTTTGAGCTGATATTTGAGTTTGAGGTTGGGGTACGCTTATCGTAGAGCATATGCCCGTGACATTTCGGGGAAGGTCCCACGTTACGCCTGTGTATGTTATGCGAGGGGACGTATTTTTCATTCAAATCAAATACCGATGACCATCGCGATTGCAGGCTGGCGCACGTTTCTGTAGCGTGCCTAGGAAAAACGTAATCATTATTTCTACTGGTTCGAGGCGGCGTGCTGGACGGAGAACGGGACTATTGAGGACATGAGTGACTGCCAAGGCGAGGATCGGTGACATCAAAATCTTCTTTAATTCAATTCATACATCGCCAGATCAGAGGAGAGAGCGGCCCCACCGATCTCCTGACATTGCCGATTGTCTAATCAACTTCGGTTTAATGTTTATGCCGGTACTTTAGGAGTAAATGGAACTCAAGTCATCGGCATGCTGAAGAACTTCAAAATCATCATCATCATCATCAATCCAGAGTAGGATGTCACGATCTAAAACCTCGTGCCACCCACGCATTTCCTGAACAGTTCCTGACATCGGCTATCACGCCATTAATCGGAGCAGACCCTCATATCAAACGGTATGAGATGACCTTTCGTCATCATCATCAACACATTTATAATTTGGCGGCGTAGTGGTCGATATTATTCCCATTACCACTCTATGAACCAGACCCTCATATCAAACGGTATGAGATGACCTTCCATCATCATCATCAACACATTTATAATTTGGCGGCGTAGTGGTCGATATTATTCCCATTACCACTCTATGATCCAGAAACACACATCAAACCCTTTCCCGACAGAAGGCAAAACATGTCGATTTTCATTCGTCGCTTGCGACCTTAACATTCTCCGGAGGCGTTGGAATTGGAAGCTGATTCGGCGGTCTATGACCATCACCTTATCAGTTGGGCTATGGAGGAGTCCAATTATTTAAACAGCACATGTTCTGTCTCATGTTAATCCAAAATACCTACCCGTAGAGTCAAATTAACAAAATAAAACAAGCTAGCTAACTAACAAACTGCATCTAGCACTGTAAGTGTAGAATTAGTGCACTCCGTACTGCTTTGAGTGTAAATCTTTTGTTAGAATATACATAAATGTCAAATTATTTTCATGATAGCATTTTATAGAGCTGCAGAGAGTACGTGACATCGCATCGAAAGGTAGGATCTTCTCAGTTCGCCGTTTGAATGTAAATTTATATATTAGATGCTAGGAGGGAAAATGCAGATTACTTCAATAAAAATAGTCGTCGATGAGCGTAGGTGTATAACAGGTGCTAGGGGAGGAAGCTGAACGAATATAGATAGATAATTAGTTAATTTTCAAGCTAGTCAGACTCAGTCATTGTTATTCGAAGCCTTGCAAATTGTAACACGCCATATCTAAAAGAACAAGGGTTTACCACAAATAAATTATTAATTAAATTGGATTAACTATACCAAACCACTCAAACAAAAAAGTACACAACGTTGTGGGGTTAATTACAATTGATTAATTAAGAGCATCTCGTCACGTTTGCATAAAAGTATTACGTGATGGGGTTGAGAAGGCGCTTCAAAAGAAATGCAGGGGAGAGACGCGAGAACGGGCGAGCTACGAGCTTTTTAAAGGCCGAGCGGGGTAGCTGTAGCACTGTAGCAGCATTTGGAAACCAAGTGAAGGTTTTACCCCCCCCCCCCCTTCTAAGTAATCCCTACCTTTTGAATCCAAATGCTTCTACAGTGCTACAGCTACAGGCGCAACCCCGGTCGGCCTTTAAAAGCTCGTAGCTCGCCCGTTCTCGCGTCTCTCCCCTGCATTTCTTTTGAAGCGCCTTCTCAACCCCATCACGTAATACTTTTATGCAAACGTGACGAGATGCTCTTAATTAATCAATTGTAATTAACCCCACAACGTTGTGTACTTTTTTGTTTGAGTGGTTTGGTATAGTTAATCCAATTTAATTAATAATTTATTTGTGGTAAACCCTTGTTCTTTTAGATATGGCGTGTTACAATTTGCAAGGCTTCGAATAACAATGACTGAGTCTGACTAGCCTGAAAATTAACTAATTATCTATCTATATTCGTTCAGCTTCCTCCCCTAGCACCTGTTATACACCTACGCTCATCGACGACTAATTTTATTGAAGTAATCTGCATTTTCCCTCCTAGCATCTAGTATATAAATTTACATTCAAACGGCGAATTGAGAAGATCCTACCTTTCGATGCGATGTCACGTACTCTCTGCAGCTCTATAAAATGCTATCATGAAAATAATTTGACATTTATGTACATTCTAACAAAAGAATTACACTCAGGCAGTACGGAGTGCAATAATTCTACACTTACAGTGCTAGGTGCAGTTTGTTAGTTAGCTAGATTGTTTTATTTTGTTAATTTGACTCTACGGGTAGGTATTTTGGATTAACATGAGACAGAACATGTGCTGTTTAAATAATTGGACTCCTCCATAGCCCAACTGATAAGGTGATGGTCATAGACCGCCGAATCAGCTTCCAATTCCAACGCCTCCGGAGAATGTTAAGGTCGCAAGCGACGAATGAAAATCGACATGTTTTGCCTTCTGTCGGGAAAGGGTTTGATGTGTGTTTCTGGATCATAGAGTGGTAATGGGAATAATATCGACCACTACGCCGCCAAATTATAAATGTGTTGATGATGATGATGGAAGGTCATCTCATACCGTTTGATATGAGGGTCTGGTTCATAGAGTGGTAATGGGAATAATATCGACCACTACGCCGCCAAATTATAAATGTGTTGATGATGATGACGAAAGGTCATCTCATACCGTTTGATATGAGGGTCTGCTCCGATTAATGGCGTGATAGCCGATGTCAGGAACTGTTCAGGAAATGCGTGGGTGGCACGAGGTTTTAGATCGTGACATCCTACTCTGGATTGATGATGATGATGATGATTTTGAAGTTCTTCAGCATGCCGATGACTTGAGTTCCATTTACTCCTAAAGTACCGGCATAAACATTAAACCGAAGTTGATTAGACAATCGGCAATGTCAGGAGATCGGTGGGGCCGCTCTCTCCTCTGATCTGGCGATGTATGAATTGAATTAAAGAAGATTTTGATGTCACCGATCCTCGCCTTGGCAGTCACTCATGTCCTCAATAGTCCCGTTCTCCGTCCAGCACGCCGCCTCGAACCAGTAGAAATAATGATTACGTTTTTCCTAGGCACGCTACAGAAACGTGCGCCAGCCTGCAATCGCGATGGTCATCGGTATTTGATTTGAATGAAAAATACGTCCCCTCGCATAACATACACAGGCGTAACGTGGGACCTTCCCCGAAATGTCACGGGCATATGCTCTACGATAGGCGTACCCCAACCTCAAACTCAAATATCAGCTCAAAGAAAGAAATGTCAAGCTCGGCTTCCAGGGTGCTGGGTCCAAGAATGAAAGGCACCAGGTCGTGAATCTGGCTTCCCTCCCTTCTATTTTCCCGGCTGCCCTTTCGTCCAGAGTACATTCCCACCCTGATGCTGGATGATCCCTATTCCTATTGTGAGAGAGTTAAGAGAACTTTTGCTACTTATGTAGGTGGATATAACGCATTACGCTTAAAATATGAATACCTACTGACGGCTTCATTCAACCGACAATGTGAAAGTTTTTGGCTAAATCGAATATCGAAGGAAATATACCTACCTAAGCGTAAACCAAAAGTAGTTAAGAAAACTTATCCGGATTCCAACAAAGAACCGCCGATCGGTTGCCAAACGATTCCATATGTCATGTTCCCTTCGTTCCGACGACAAGGCAGACCCCACACGAGCGTAACCTAAAAGGTAGTGAAGCCCACGCAAATTTCGTCACTTCGTTTCCCCCATGACGAAGGTAGTCCGGCCAGATCGTAATCTTCGTCCTGCATCAAACTGGTCTCCCGCGACGACAACTTTTATCCGCTGGTACCTCGGAGCGGCGGTAGAAGGAGGGCGAAATGGGTGCACGTCCTTTGTTCTCCTGAAGTCCCCCAATGCCTTAGTGACGTACATACGTCGACATCATGGAATGGCTCCGGCCACGCTTCCAATCCAGTCTAGAGCGGGTACGAGATCCACGTTACCGAGATGTGATCACAAGGGATTCCAATTTGCTCGGACCAGACACGACCATCGCTTACTTCGCCTCCACATTAGAAAAATAGTGTAGCCCACCTGCATTTCGATCACATCGCCCCCGATAAAGTCGCGTGAGATACTTCCTCATGGTGAAATAGGAAAGCCGGACTCGTTAATTCATTCGACAACCGCCGTCCATTCTCGAGTCGTAACCCGCTCAATTAAGTTTGAAGAAAAGGAGTTTGTTAATTAAGTAGGTGGATATAGCGCATCACGCTAAAATGTGAATACCTACCGACGGCTGCATTCAACCGACAATATGAAAGTTTTTTGCTAAGTCGAAAGAAATATACCTAAACGTGAACCAAAGGTGATTATATGATTAGATATCGAACCAAGTTTATGCAAAGTCCTATGTAATAGACTTGTTGTGATACCTAAAATTTGGAATAAGATATGGGAAATTTTTGGAATGGGAATTCAATTATGTCAGATTTTGTTAGTAATCAAAAATGCCCATGCTACGCACCCTTCATAAACCGTTATATTACCCAATGCCTTTTCAAAAAACCCTTCCTGAATATAATCCCCTAACTACGTTTAAAAATATTATTACGAAACTCGTAAATAGTAATTATCACCTCAAAGGCGCTTTACACATTAATTTATACCTATATTCTATACCTCTGTATTTTGTTACCCGTTATGTATTGGAGAATACCCAATAACCTAGTTTTCTAGATCACCAACAAAGCACTTTTGAAGGATTCTATTTTTGTTTTGTGATTTCAAAATCCCGTCTTTTTAAATGAAGTCTCTCGTCTAAGATTTATTGCCCGAAAGCGCACTTTGTGCTTCAAATGCTAGTTAGTTAATTGTATCCCAAAATTATTATTTTACAACGTTATTGTCTCAAGAATAACTTCACCCAACAAAGGTAATTGCTAGCCGGTCAACCCGGAAACGTGCAAAGCCCCTCGCTCCCCATCGCTCGACAAAAAAAAAGGGGTCCTAGATTCCTAAGGCTTGTAGTATATACACCCTAATTGACTCTTCCCTGCAAGGTCCGTACTAAATATGTTAATAATTTTATACAAACTTACCAAATTCGCCTTGTTGCACAAAATAATTTCACAAATCAATTCACTACAATAATATTTAGTTCAAACAAGCACTTATAAACCACAACCCGTCATGCAGTTATTTATTCCAAGATGCAGCCGTCAAACACAATTCTCGCGTAGATTTCTTTTTTAAATTTCACCCTGACCCTGATAGGCGCCCCGAAAGTACGTCCCGACCGCCTCAATTTACAAATTATATTATTTAACTTCACCGATATGAACTCGCAAGCCTCAATCTCTGACTTCCCTATTCGCGTGGACCCTTTTTGTTTAATAAAACGGAATTTCCTTTGTTTAATTAAAATGAAATATCCCCGGTTTAGACGCACCAAACTGGTCTCCTCGCGACTATCGAACCTCGATCCCTTAATTTAAACCTTGCTTCCCAACGACCAAATCTTGACTCCCCTCAATCGCGTGAACTATTTTCCTTTAATTTTATGAATTATTCCCGGTTTACGCGCACCAAATTATTACTCTGCCGTTTATCAAAACTCGATGATTTTTTCCCGTCTGCGCGGCCCTAGGTTCCTTCCCTGACTGCCCTCTAACACTCCTCTACCCCGACTGTCCTTCCAACCCCCTCCCCCTGACTCCCCCCCATCTACTTGTGTGGTTTCAATAATTTATTAGTCACTTTTTTCAAATCTTAAGTGATAAGCACATCTCCCAATATGCATATATCAACTTTAATAGTCAAAATGTCACACTTTAACTATTATTTCAGAGAATTTTGTGAAGGAACCATGTTCGTTATTTTTTGTGGTGTAAACTAATTTCGTCTGAGCCGGAGTCATAAACTATCCCAATAACGCTTAAAAGAAGAGCTCAGTGGCGTACTTCAATCTAATACTCTTTCTCAATACTTGCGTTGACTCTATTGGTTATATAATAACATTATATATTCATTGTCCGAACACGCTTTTGTCCTTTCTACGTGCGTCACTATTTAACGAATTCTGCAATCCTATTTCGACAAATATGTCAAATATTTCAACCCGTAATCGGCGCGTCGCGCTAGTATATTTAAATGCACCAACGAGCAATCCTTATTGACTAATTTTCAATTTTCCTACTGCCATAGAAAATTCACCAGATAATTGTTTCGTAAATCCAATCTGCCCGCGTTAAGATCAACCACCCCACGGGCAAATATCCATCGGCCGCCCCTGACTTGATAATGAACCTGAAATATCCATTAGAATTCCTCCTCCAACCAAAGTATTTTGGCACACGTGTTTTTCCTAGTAATGACCCGGTTTCATAAATCACCCTTAAGAGTTGGAACAGAAAATTGTATGCCATTCCATGTTACAAAATTAAATATATTTCTAAATCGATCTCTCAATTTTAAAAGAATTATTTCGTAGGCCCAAAGGCGAGATCATCACAAAAGGAAGCCTCAAACTTTAGAACTTTTCGTAGGAAACGAGCTTTATATGTAAAAAAATATTTTTTGATTTGAATACGAACATACTCACCAATATTATTTTAGTCAACTTAAACAAAAATGTCTGTTTTGAGCGTATTTTTTTATATTTTTCCTACTAGATGCATGAAAAAATTTGCTGACATCTAAATAAAGATTCATAAACAGATAAATAAAGTGATTGCTTTCTACCAAAATAAAAAAAAAATGTAAGAGTTAGGTGGGCTGTCGGAGGTTAAAACATTGCTTTCATGGGGTAAAACAATTGGTAATGCAATATGAATCCTTAGAAATCACCCGCCTAAACTTGTAATGAATAAACAATTAGAATCATTTGCTAAATCTCCGCTTCTATATCCACTGTAATTTTCATCATATGTTCTAATTACATATCTAATATGTATTTGGTTTATATTATAATGGCCATTATAAAATTATTCCAACAATGTAAAACATGGGTCCCTTCAAAATTCAATAAAATAAAATCAATATCATCATAAATATAATAACTATTTGATAACAAAAAAATATATAAAAAATAATGCATATTACTTGTAAGGTTTTTCCAAAACAATATTGAAGTAAGGCTACTGGAAAAATAACAAAATAATTAGAAATAAGACAGCCAAAGAACACTTAGTAACAATTGTAAGAAAACCCATGTATTCGAATAAAATCCTTGTAGACCACCCCTCTCCCCCTTCCCCATATTTGTGTATACATATAAACCATGAGATATGAATAATTTGTACCAGTCTGAAGATGGTCTTGACAAGTTGAAAATTAAGTGGAAAAGAGTTTTATATTAGTTTTATTATAATATATTAAATAATAAAATAAAAATGTTTAGAGATCAAAGAAATGTACGAGTATTTGGGAAATAATACATTCCATTATATCCGATGTCCGAATTCATTAAAAAATATTCTTGAAGGACATCATGCTTGCATCCCTTCAAAATATCAGTAGAAAAATATAATATAAATAATAATGAACATTTTTAAACGAATGTCAGATTTGTCACACTTTAAATTTTAACGAGTGAATATCCTAATTATACTCATCGCAACGCCACACCAGAAATAAGAAACATGAAGGCAGCTAATTTACTTCCCAAAAATTCCTTTCAATCAGCCGAACAGATGCGCTGCGAACAAACTGAATAGAGATGAAATTGATAAGCCGCGATGATTAATGATTCGCCAACATGTGAGTATTTATGAATCTTTAACTTTATCAATTATTATTCATTATTCAGGAACACCGCTGATTCAGAACGGAGATATGCAGGAACGTCCCTCGTCACACGTGGGGGACCCCGGGCCTGCAACACCTGGAGAAGAGGAGGGGAAGGACACTTAACGATGTTTTAATTGTCCTTAATAAAACGGCTGTTAACTTATTATGACCTGAAGAGCGATTCTATGTCTTTTGTGGGATTGTTATGTGATTACGGACGTGATCTCCTGTCAGATTTGTGTAATTTTCTAAGGCTGTTATTTGCTTTTTCTAAGGGCCGATGTCAGTTTTCAGCTGTAAGTTGTCACATATTTTAGTTTAGATCATTTTAAACACGATTTTCTGCAAGTATGCATGATTTTTTATTCACTTAATGTAGATTTTAAGTTGTGTACTATGGTACTAGATGATAGCCAAACGTCAATGTGAAAATCGGACATTCGACATCTTCACCTGTTGCTCTTTTATTTAATTACTTTGCCGTGCATATTACCACGGTATACAACTTAAAACATGAATTAAATGAATAAATAATCATGCACAAATCATGGAAATTGTGTTTAAAACGATTTAAACTAAAATATGTGAAAGCGCACATCTGACATCGGCCCATAGAAAAAGCAAATAACAGCCATAGAAAATCACACAAATCTGACAGGAGATCACTTCCGTTATCTCATAACGATCCTACAAAAGGTATACATAGAATCGCTCTTCTGGTGGACATACCCTACAAACAGGCAAACTAAATACCTGTGAAACGTTTAAACTATATCCTGTCTCACTTAGAATACACTGCACCAAAAGAGATAAAACATTTTATGATGTCTTCTCTTACAGGTAAGTTGTTTTTTTAATTGTGGCTTTACAGGTCTTCCTGGTAATGAGTATTATCCACGGACTAAAAAATAGCACATTATAGTTTTATATCGCTTAACAACCGGCAGTGGATAATTAGAACATTTTATTGTATGTGAAATCAGTTTCGATTACATTTTGTACTTCTTATTGTCTTACAAGGGAGTTTGTTAAGTTAATGCATGTAAATTTATTCCCGTTGAAATTATGTAGGTATGTGTTTTGCTGATAGTCTCCGTATATGAGAATGAATAAACTGTAAAAGACGTTTGGTAAAATATGACGGCACTCCGAATAGATTCTTTACGTAGAGATAAATAAGGTTGTTAATGTAATAGGCTTAGTGCAGTAAATAATATTTAATTACACATTCACGGTGTGTTGAAACGGATATTCTTTTATGAGAGCGCATTACCAATGTTCTACTATTCCTTTGGGGAAACACCAATAAAATGTATTAAAATTCTGTTTTGTAACGTGCCTTAACCGTTAAGTACATTTTTCGGTTTTCGGAACAACTCATACAGGTCTCACAGAAATCGTTGTATCTCCCTTACTATCATGGTTACAAATATGATCTAAACGGTGTTAGAAAGAGAAAATACCACGCTTTATATTCAAAAATAAAAGTTAACAACAAAAGGATTATAATGTAGGTACACCATTATACATTCATTACAAATGTACATTGTTATTAACCAATTCATCAAGAAATGTACCCCTTAATTTTAGTTAGAAAAAACATAAGGCGAGTAGTTTTGAAAACTTTTTCATGTTTGCATTTAAAAAAATTATATGTTTGTTTCGAATTATAAAATTTAAAAGCGAATTTCACCACCTGTCAAAAACAAATGTTTGTTTTTGGGTGCGTTCAAAATATTCAATTTAATTAAATTTTATTGCAAGGTAGAAATATTTTGACCTTCCGGAAAGTAGGCCCGAGGCCTAAGGGATTAAAATTAAAATTATTTCTAGCACTGAAACGAAATAATTTAACGCACAGATTATTACAAAAATCCTGACGTAACTAGCACTTTTCGATAAGAAGAATACTTACATTTATATAATTTTAGCAACAATATTTAAGTAACGTTAAAGAAACACTTTATTATTTAAGAGAAAGTTATAAGATTTAAAAAAATTTTAAGTTGCGTAAGGTTATTTGTAAACTTCCTCTTAAAAGCCAAAAGTTATAAATCAACGTCAGTTTTTCAAACCGAATTTTAATTTAAAGCGTTGTACTGACAACGAAATAATAAGATTTGCGCTAAACGACATGTAAATGCGACGGCGGAAATGATAATAAAAAACCCGTCCCTCTGGGGTGTATTTATATAAATAAATTTACTACTCAATTTGCCCCCCTACGCGACCTGTATCTTCCCTCAATCTTGCGATGTGATATCAGATGTTCTTCCCTTGTAAGACGTCTGTTTCCACTGGTGTCCGGACACCCGTAATGTTGGATAAATTGTTATAAATTATCGGGGGTTTGTTCCCTTGGACCGCTAATTATTGGGAAGTTGGTAGGAGCCTCCCCTGTCGCGGCCGTTCCGTAGCGCGATAACTGGGGTGTATTATCGTAAACGACATATCGTGTTCCTCTTTCAGACTAATACATGTGATGACTGTTTTTAGTGTTTTATACACCCCTTAGAGCTGCCATCTGCGGTTCCTATGGAGAGTGTAGAGCAAAAACCGCCAATGGAATTAATGAGCACCTAGAGTCTACAGTCCTACATAACAATGCACATGCATATTACATACGGTGTATACATAAGTAATGATATGACATGTTGTAATATAAAACCATTAAACGATATTGTTTACACTTCCAATATAAATAAAAATTAAAGTATGTGTATATCCAGAGTATGGCCTTGGTGTAAGACCACCTTTCAGAATTGAAACGTTGCTTCAAATGGCTTTAGCCATGTTTGGTGACCAGATCTGAATAGCCAGATACTTCACCACCTTCATCTTTTCCATCTCCTTCCCCTTCCCATTTCCTTCAGCCTCACAAAATACATTGGGAATGCCAGAGTCTCACTGGCTCCAGATGGGAGCAGTTGGGGACTCTTGTGCGGTTTTTATATAAAAAAAGGCCGTTCAGCAAAACGCAAAAGAAATCATGATTTTCTAAAAATATGATTGCATGAGTATGAAATATCTTAATACAAATATAAAATATAAACACATATTCTTCTTCCTTGCGCTGTACCAACACATTGCCTAGGTAGGCTGTTGGGGTAGGCTATTCTAATTCTCAGGTTGTAGTTTCTTCGGTTCTGAGTATCGCCTTCATCCAGAGTATCCAGACCGTTTCTCTGGAGTATTTTGGAGCATTGAGTCATCCAAAAGTTCTTTGGTCTTCCTCTGGATGACTGTCGACGATGCATATAGACATTGCCTGCTTCACTGTGTGGTCTGATGGTCTCCGTCTTACGTGCCCATACCATCTCAACTGTTGTTACTCCAGCTTACTGTTTATGTCCGTGACACCCAGGCTACCATGAACGCGTGAACAACAAATCAAATATAAACACATTTATCTAACACACTATATAAAGAGGAAAGATTTGTTTGTTTGTTTGTTTGTGTGTTTGTTTGCATCGAATAGGCTCCGAAACTACTGAACCGATTTGAAAAATTCTTTCACTGTTAGAAAGCTACACTATCCCCGGGTAACATAGGCTATATTATAATTCCAAAAAAAATAGGGATCCTTACTAAAACTTCAATAATGTAACCCAGGGTGTAAAAAAATTACCTAAAATATTCTTTAAATCGCGTGCGCTGCGAAAACTATTGATGATAGAATAAAATAATTTACTACGACTTTATATAACACATCATTATTTACAAAAAAGATCACGACAGCATATGTCTAACTATTATGGTTATGCCACAATAAGTATTCTTTTATTTTAAAAATTGAATTTAAATGTCGCCGCTTGAAAAGGCTCTTTATTTGTATCTTGGTTTTAATCCTTATCAAAATAAATTACTTCATATTCAAGACAGCTTCAATACCTTTATTTAACTTTTTGAATTTTTCAATTCGGATATTTAATTAGAAAGATATCACGAGTTTAAAATTGTTAGTATTAGAAAAAAGTTTCGGCTACGGGCCGGGCGGGAGAGGAGTCAAGAAATGCAGTGCCAGGGGGTTGGCGGGACGGGAGAGCGGGAGAGCGGTGGTGGGGAAGGTGGAAGTGGAACGCTGGAGGGGAAAGCACGGGAAAGGACATGTGAGGAGTAACATTTATTTATTTGAATATGGCATATATTATAAAAGAAAGTCCAAAAAAACGTGCAGCTCGCAAAAACTCAGAAACGAGTCCCGGTACGATCAAGAGAGTTATATGGTGTGGTAGATCTCTATCCCCCCTAGGGAATAAGGGTATGCGTTTTTACCTAAAGGGCGTGCTTTTAAAGATATAAGGGCTGAAAGTTTCACCCTCTTGAAATTTCTAGAACAGTCTTCCGGAAAGTTCTAGAAGGTTCCATAGAGCTGTAGAAAGTTGTGGAAGGAGTGGCGGAGTATGTCGTGGAATGATCAGGAATAGGGAATCGGGAACATCATTGTGCAACATTCCAGAACACTATCTTATTGTCCTGAGCGAAGCCGGGTAACCCAGCTAGTTAATCTATAAATTTATTTTATTTCCAAAATAATTAGTAGTAGGCATCTTAAAAAATGATCAGTTTTCAAAATGGAAAACACGTAAAATATTAAGAATTTACAGCACTATCCATACGTCTGGTTTCCGTTATCTACGTCCGAAATTTTAAATAACTGTTTTAACAATAATATAAGTTTGGTTTTTTTTCTACCCCCAAATTCGATTTAGGGGTAAAATTAAGAATAATGGTAGTTTGATTCTCTACATTTCACACGGAGAGAATTAAACACGTGCAAAAAAGTGTTAAATGTTACGAGATCTATTAATGATTCCTCGCAAGAAAAATGTTGGCCCAACCCGCTAGTTTGTTTAATAAAAAAATTTATGATCTGTTTAAAAAAAATTCAGACGTGGGATCAAAAATGGCAAAAGGACAATGATGTTAAAATTCTTTCGGTGGTAGCGGTCCTCTGTCTATAATTAGCCTCACAAAGGTGTCCCTTGGTTCCATTGAGGACAGAGATAATTAGCGGTGTGGGGAAGCGACCAGTTTTGCGGACAAAAGCCCCATTCAAGGCTTTTTTACAAGAGGCCAACCTTTATTATAGGCCTTACGATGGACTCCGTTTCCTCCGGGGGCACACGACCACTATCTTCAATCTTGAGTGAGACTGGAAGAAATAAAAAATGAAGAAAAAGGATATTATATTGAAGACCTAATAGTTGAATAACCTTACTATTGGATATAAGGAATACAGCATACTAATAAGAGAAAGGAAATCACTTCACAAGAAATTATACAAACTATTTGAATTTCGTCAGTTATTTCAAGAACAAACCAAACATTTGAGTGTTCGTTACTACAGAGTGGTACACAAAGCCCGCGCCCCTACACAAATTCATAACAAACATACCACAGTGAAGAGTTTTTTTTATTCCAAAACGGATTTTTATATAACTTGTGTGTAAACTTTATTAACGGGATCTGTGGTCGTGGGGTAAGGCTCTTAATTCGCAATCCGAAGGTCGCGGGATCGAATCTCGGCTTGCGCAAACACTTTTTTTATGAATTTGTGTTATTCGCAATTAATTAATAAAAAATAATATATAGCATATTTACGGCACGTTCCAGAGTGGAAGGTACTCTCAGAATCGCCCTGGTGTAAAACCACCGTTCAGAATTGAATCGTTGTTTGAAATGACTTTAGCCGTATTTGGTGACCAGATCTGAATAGCCAGGTACTTCCCCACCTTTCTCATTCCCATCGTCTTCCCTTCCCTGTTACCTTCAGCCTCACAACATACCCCAATTTGGGGATAGAATAGTCGAGCCATTGCTCCAGACCGGAGTAGTTGGGACTCTTGTGCGGTATTCACACTTTTTTTTAAACCTATCAAACGCCAGTTTACCCGAATTTCTTTCGATTTCGATTTTAAGTCCTTTAATTAAATGTTATTTTTTAATGTAATATCTATGTATACATTTATAGGGCCAAAACGGAAATTTTATGAAATTCCTTTGATAGAAAAGTGTGTAAAATTAATAAAAACACCTTTTTTTCTATTATTTAACAGTGTTTCTTTAAATGCTATTTAAGACAATTATCGATAATTTTTTTGCTCTATCTTGAAGAGTAGTACAGAAAAGTAACCCTGAGATGATTTTCAAAAAAAAGGTGTTAAGTATATAAATAATCCATTAATTAATTTTTATTTTTTATTATAGATTCATTTAAAAAAAATATTATTACTACTATATCACATAATAACAAGATAAAACATTAAGTAAAAATACAATTTGTGCGTTCTAAATAGTTTTACAGAAGGAGGCATAAATGGTGCTTTTTAATATGAGCAATTTAAGGAAAGTCCTTGACAGACATTAAATTTTAGTTCTCCGATGACTTTTTGAGAATTTTTTTTAATAATTTTTTTTTTCTTCAAAACCCAACTTTATTTTTTCACATGTCATCACTGGTGTGCCGCCCAACCAATCACCCTTACTCTAACTGTCCAAATCCTACTGATTTTTAATGTCTTAAGATGGAGAAAAAAAAATCTACGAAGACCAAAATTTCATTTACATTTCTTACTCCAAATAAGGTCAGTAATCACTGGTAAGTAAGTCAAGTATATCCCTTAACACACCGTATAAGTACCTATACCTATATGTTAAGATTTGATAAACAGGTACTTAGAAACGCGCACATATTGTTATAATTTATAATGCTGCAGTATAAATAGGTAGGTATTTACTTTCGTTTGAAGTGTGAGGAAAATAATACTTTCATTTTCAGCGTAATCGTCAAAAGCTGATTGCCGCAATTATTATAATCATGCCGCAAATGGATTCCATTTTTATGAAAAGTAAACAATTATGCCATTATGTTTATTCCGCGCGATTAACGCTTGTCATTTTATCGTCTCTGTTGCAACGTATCCGCGTTGCGTAAATACTCTGATTTGTCTTGCATGCGAGGAGAATTCAGAAGAAAAGACGTCATACGTGTGAAAGGAAAATTATGGAAAACAATACCAGCTGACCACATATGGCGGGCGGTCCTTTTCATGTATCCATCCATTGTAGGCTCGTTCATTCATAACGCTCTCGAATATCTAATGCCCCACAATAACAGGAAAGAAAAACCGAGAGAAGTGGGTTTTGGGCGTGTCATGTATATCCGAAGCAAGCACTAATTTTCCCTACTTCAGGTGATATTGGTCATCTCTTTTCTTTCCATTGTTCTGACGATTACATGCATGCGCCCTACATGAGGCGCTGTACCAAACTCTAAAAGCCAATTTCCACCAATAGGCTGATTTGTAGAATTATCTGGGTTGGAGTTCAACAAAGGGCGATTGAATTTGGAATAAATTATATTTTTACTGATTCAATCTTAGAGTTCAATAGAGGATAGCACCATAAGTCGTAGAGAGGAACAACGTATTTTAATTATACTTAAATTACATATACCTACCTAAAGCATAATTTTAAATAATTTATTTATTTATTTACGCCCTACTGGGCTTTTACAAGATATATACATAAGTAATACAGTTGTGTTAGCAAATACATAGTAATAAGGTTAATGTATCTTCAGCTTAGTAGTGAAGTCACGACGAACCGTTTGACCCTATAGTTTTATTAGGGTCGGGGATCCATCACTTCAGATTTAAGATAATCCTCTCTTGCATAGTCTCTGGATTTGCTTAACCCAAATTTTCATTATCTTAGCCAACTCAAGCGTTGCTTTTTGATGACAAGACCTTGGATCATGGAGCCTCTCTTTCTACTCCGTCCCATTTTGTAACCCCACCCGCTCCTGTCAAAATCACATTTCAGTATCATGGACCCTGTAGTCCCTGTAATGTACTCTCTCATTAATTACCCAGATTCGTAGAGTATGGTTGAGTGATATACTGATTGTGTACACAGATAACAATGAAATTTTTTAAATACTTTCACTGACCTGTCTGGAGCCTAGGAATTAAAAGTTTTTTCGTAATTTGGCGAAATCTATTTTCTTTCAAATCGAAATAGATCACACTTCTAGAAATTTTTTGTTCAGCGTTCACAATCCACATTATTCCAGTTCTAGCAGAACAGCTCATTGTGAGCCGCCGGGCCCAAGCCGTGGCAAACTAATTAACCACTACTGCTGAAACGGAAATCATAAACTGTGACGGGTAGCAACAGAATTGTGGACACCGCTCCGTGCATTGGAAGAATATATTAGTATAGATTTGTGTCTTCAGGTGTACGATAAACTTTTCTATTTAATCAATCAATTGATTTATCCACATGTGGAAGGCACCTAGAGTCTAAAGAATGATTCATTCATTAAAAGCATAGGGCAATCGTATTAGACATTTTCAGCCTTACTCATAATGAAACCCTACCACGACTCTACCGAGTCGCGGTAACTACACAGGAGGGTACACTACACCTCTCAGAGTAAAAATCTTTACTCATCTTCATAATGTTACTCGACAGCTGTTATGATTTTTTGCGGTAGCAACACTATGTTCCAAAGCTGAAAAACGCGGTAAATTTGGCATTTCGCGGCGTGTTGCCAACTTCACGTTTATTCATACGTCAACAGAACAGAACAGCGTCAAGCGTCAACATATTCGATTTCCTTATTTTAATATGTGTGCAGTCGATGGCACCTATTATTCCGGGAAAACGTTTTATTGCTTGGAAATTTGCAACTGTTGCTTGTTGTTCTTCAATACTTTGTGGCATTTTAATGTACTGTGGAGCAAGGCGGGCAAATGCAGTTGCAACCCTTTTAGCTATACGGGACATTGTTTGTTGGCTAAATCCGTGTATGTCGGCATAATCATTCTGTATCTGCAAAAAAAAAATGCTATAAAAAAATAATAACAATAAAGCCTGTTTGGTTAACGATTTCGTTGATTTGTTTCACAAGAACGTAGGTAATTATAAACACCGTCTCACCTCGTTTCTACCCCAGTATCGTATGGCACAAAGAACTTGGAGATCGGTAGATATTTTGCCACCCCGTTTATTGTTCACATCCAAATACGGCCGCACCAAATCAATCAAACGTCTCATATTAATCTATATTTAGACCTAAAATCTCCTTCCGTAAGTGCCACAAATGGATCGTACCTTTTTTGTACCTTTTCGGTAGCCGTGGTATACGAATGCCGCGAATACGGTCAATATTTGCCAATGCTCCATTCAAAACGTCAAGATTCTCGTAAAAGTTCGCCATTTCGAAAGTTACAACGCCGTGGTACTGAGTTAACCCTGGTGACCGGTCGGTTTAAATTCTGACAGCTACTACAACTCCCCGTACAGCGAGGCGGGTAAGAAAACACGGATGCGCGCCATGTTGAGTAACAATATCACCTACCCCGGCCTTGCTCTCGTGGTTGTATCTTATTTTGTGATTATGAGTAACACTGTTGGTATACTGATACTTCTCCTTTGTCGTTAAATATCACCATCGTCCTAGAGATCCTCAGTAAAGATTTTCTCAAGTATTTAACGTTCTTAGATGCAGGTATTTTCTTTTAACTTATTAAGTTGCACGGGGAGCATCTACTTGGGATTTGTGGTGGAATGAGATTAGTTCCGTCTTCTTGGAGTTATCATATCATGTTGTGGTCATTTCCGTATTCTTCACAAATTTTTATTAATATTCTAAACCCTAGGAAAATAGAGTCGTTCATTCGCGTACCTTATGTACTGACCGGTCAGTGGTTGAGTGGGCATAGCGCTTGGGTCCCACCCGAGCGTCGCGTGTTCGATTCTTCGGCTGGCTAAGTCCTCCATCACAACACAAGCAACATTTTCAGCTTTCTGTGGTGGTAGTAGGAGATTTTCAAACATTTTTGGGTTATTCGTAACCCGGGAATGTTTGTCTTTCTTTTTAAAGAGAAAAAAGAAAAAAATGTGAATTAAGCATAAATTATTAATAAGACAGCCCGCTTTGGTGTCCAGGCGATGTATGTGGACATTGAATAAGAACAGGGTGGAGGATATACACCTACCTTGCCTTACTCTCTAATTTTGCATGTGCATATTATTTTGGGTAACATTACATTTAAAAATCGAAATGGTCCTAGGAATGCCTTCAGTTATAGTCTGGAAGTGCTGAAAGGAATATGAATCCGAAGAGTTCAGAGCGTCCCAACTACACACCACCATATTTCTATATAACCAACACCTTTGCCATAGTTAAAACCACACCAAGTGATTCGCTACTGTCGGTTACTTAGCAGGGGTGCCTGGGTTCATGGGGTGAGGTATGTCTAGGTCTTGATGTAAGTCAATCCTGAATATCTATCCACCTCCCATACTTTTTTCTTTCCCGGAACTTCCTCTAACTGCTTCACTTAAAAAGACCCTCCACACATATTAGCCAAGACGACGTAGTCCTTGATGTAAGTTGTTTTTCTCTGGGTATCCTGTGTGGAGTTAATATAAAAAAAATTATAACAAAATTAATCAAAATATAAAATAATGTTTATCATGTTTTACTTCGAAGTTTTTTCAAATCTTTGTCATTTTTTTGATATAAAATAATTATTACCAAATTTAAGTCTCCTAACAATGTCATACAATCTTAATCAGCCAAATGACATGTCATTAAAACAATTTTGTATGCAAGAACCTAAAATTTCCCGGGCCAAAGATTTGGGACTCGTTCGCTAGGCAGTTTTGACTGTTTTAAAGACAGACTTCATTCGAATGACACAATGGCTATAACTATGGCAGAAATACTGAATAACACGGTGCACTTAATGTAATCACTAGCATACGCCGGAAGTGGAAAAACCACCGCTTACTTAAACGATTTCACCATTTGTGACGAGCTTTTTTGATCATTATTATTGTAATGCAAACATACTAGCACGATATTAAAACAGTTCGTTTTTTTTCTTTTTTTCACCATTCGAGGGTGTTCGAGGCCATTGTTTCAATTTATAGATAATTTATGGAGAAAGGGAAGGTGAATTTAGTTATAAAATTTTTGTTTAATTTGCAAATTTCATAATTACATTGAAGATTTAAGACGTAGAAGAGATGAGATGTTGAATAGAGTGGAGGCAATTTTAGATAAGGCTAGATAGAAGAGAGGATATTTTGTTTAGAGAAGGACAACTAAAAAGTACCTATATGATCTACAGTTTCCACTTCTAGACCATAGAAAGTACAATCTGGGGAGTCAAGTGCGTGAATTTTAAAAAATAAGAGTGAACGGAGTAATGACCAATTCTCATTGGAATAAGTGAGGAAATTTCTTTTTGATAAAATTGGGGAAATTATTGGAACCACGGTTTGATGAGATAGCTCTTTGTATCGAGGCATAGCAGGCTCCCTTAGATTGGCTGGCAATGTGCCAATACTCTTCCCAAACCTTGCGCTGTCTTTGAGGATGGAAAAAATGTCAGATATGGGAATGTTGGATATGATGTTTAAAATAGGATTGGATGATCCTTGTTTAGCCGAGAAATCCGTAATATCTTGAAAATTTATTTATAACCTGACTATGGAGTGGTTGAGATTCTTTTTAGGTATTTCCCGAGTCTAACCAAGATATATTGGTAGGTACAGAAGAATTCTTACTAATAATGATTGATCTAGGAAATCGTGCCCTTTGAACAACAAGGTTTCATGCAATTTGGCAATTTAAAGGAACAAAATTTTGAGGTCATTCGTCAGCTTTCTGGCGTTTATCTTTGAGCATATTCTCACATCAAACGTTTAATTATTATGCAGACACAAATATCAAAAAATTAACTAGAGTCATAAACGATGTTTTGCTACATGAGGATTTAAAACAATGACATCCATTAGCAAAATAAACTGTTGAGAATATGTAAGACCAATTAATTAAAATAATAAATAACATCTTCAATTAAATAATTCGAAAGAATTACCCACCTGGTCCTTGAAGCAGTGAAAATAGTGTTGCAGAGATCTTATCAATAAGGAGGGCCAAAGCTATTTGATTATACAGTTAGGAGTACTAGCGCAAATCCGTGAAATTGTAGGATTTATGAAGCTGAAAGTATTTACAAAACGTTTGCCTCAGGATCTTTGCCAATCAAAAAAATAATTAGACACGATCAAAAATGTATCTTTCGAATGCACACTTTTAGTAAACATTAAAAATCATATTTCAGATTAGATCGTCAAAGATGCAAACAAAAGAAGTACACATTTCAAATAATTTGAAATGCCTATTTCTTTTACAATTTAGGATTATTATTAAAATAAAATATTATATACTATTAAAATAAAATAATGTTGGTACCTACCTAATTTATCGCTTGTCAGTTATAATTTAATAATCAGTTCCAATTTTGAAAATTAAAAGTTGATTTTACATATTATATCACGCATGCATGCATCGAGAATCGAAATTAGGAAGTTAAATAATGAAAACCCAGTGTCAAGAGTGATGAGTGTCGAAAGCAGAGAAGAGTACAATACCTACGCCTGCAGCCGTGTCATTCTATCCTTTCTGATTACCACTAGAAATGGTGTGGTAACTAATTACTTATTTAATTAACAGTATACTAATTTAATAGATTGAAGGCAACACTATTCATTACCTGCAATACTAGAATGTCTTTTGTGTTTTAGCGATATCAGATTGATTGGACATTTTTTCATTTCCTCTTGTACCAGAAATAATAATAGGGGTTCGGTACATCTAAATCGTTTTAGTAATAAGCGTTAGGAGATAATTCATTTCCATTAGAGTAAAAACATGCTCAAACTGAGTAGCCCGCGTGGCGTGATGGCAGACCATTGCGTGTTGTCACGAGGAACTGAGCAAGGGAATATGAACATTCTGTTTAGATTCATGAACTCACCATGCACTACCTAAATCAGATCGTGCACATGTTTTCATATAATCAGTTTGCCCACCCAAACGCAATTGTGGTATCTAACTTCGTGGAATTACATAAATCGTACATATACATAACACGGGTGACCCCGCTCTTGATCCCTGAAACTTCGCCTTCAGACACTCAGATACAAAGCAATATTTCTGCTGTACATCCTCATTGGTAAAGTAAGAATGCAGAGAGGATATATTTGGATATAGGAATATTTGGATGATTTATACAGCGTTTTTTGTGAAAAATCACCTCAAGTCAACCCCAGTAATCAATTTATGATATATTTCTACAATGCTCTATCTGACTACAGATACTAACTACAAATTAGATAACAACTTATGATTAACAGATTACATCCACCTGTTCATCGATCACCAACACAAAACTACATGTACAATGCATTTGATCAATGAGCGTGATACTGCGTTGCAGAAACTATACATACCTACACGACCACACTTACCTGGGAGGTCACTTGAGATTAACACTGTTTATTGTTTAGGTATTAGAGAAATTTAGATACAGTTTGCACGCACATGACATAATCGGGACCACATGTTATTGAGAATGTTATTAGTTAATCCTGGTATATATTTCAAGAAAAATATACGTTATGTAATTCACATGTTTGGGAAATGTTATGTTATGATAAGCGGTACAATAATAGCACACGGATTTGATTAGAATATTTATCTTCCCAAATCTGTAAGAGACAAATTGAGGTGTAAGTTTTCGAATAATGTTAATTCAAAAAGTTGATATACTTATATTTGCAGGAGCCTTGAGGGGAAATCCGCTATACAGACTAATATTTTGCTGGCAATAATGCTGTGTCATATTTGAACCATGCTCGACTTTTGGGCACACGTTTAGCGTGTCTCTAATTAATTTGAATCCACAAACGCTTTTGGCGTAGTTCAGTCCTAAACACAAATGCATTATCGCATTAATAATTTAATACCTACTATATTAAATTATCATCGCTTTATGATGGTTTTACTGGTATCATCAATAATGATATGCTGCGGAACGTTTACCGCGCTAGGTTGATGGTGGTGCCGTAGCCAGTTATTTGTGTAGTCATGTTTGTCTTTGAAGCTATGTGGTTTAATTATCAGTCTGGCTGGTGATATTATCTCTGTAAAAGCGATATTGTGCGCGGAATATGTGCCGTATTATTATATTGCATGGAGCGAGGTGACTGTCACACACCAAGACTTAAAATGAATTTGCAATGTTCTTTCTATTATATTGGGTTTACCAGTTTTAAAAACTTTTTTAGTCCATTCTTAAATCGTCCCTTTGTAGTTGTAAGGGATTGAAACATCGAACCCCGGTTCCATTACTAGATATCGATCGCCATAAAATATAGCGATCGACAAGATGTCAGCAGGATGGCGGCTTTACAAGATAATCTATGACTTAAAGCACGGGAAGGTTGGAGGACGATTTTACCAAAAATCGAATCAACATGTCGTCACCGCTGAAGTATGCATCGAAATGTTTTTACTTAGTTTTACCACAATAATAAAATTTATTATTCACTTATTTACTTGTTATATTTATTGTGTTAAAATGATTTAAGATAATATTGGTAGCTCTTAGTCGAAGCATGATGCAGGGGATAGATTCGAATAAGTGCAGTGGTAGAGCAGAGATGGGACCGAATTTTTTCCCCGATTTTTCTGTTTCAAATATTTATTTGAGAGTCGTTAATATTGTCTTTAATGATTAAATATTACAATTTCAGGTTTTACTTATTAAGTTACTCCATAAATTAATAAATGATCAATAATTACTTAATATTTAATACACCGTCGAGATATTTACGTAGATTATTTACCTGACAAAAATCTCTTGAGTTTTGTCCACTTCCTGAATGAAAAGAATAAATATTTAAGGGACACTAATTTTTAGACAAAAACTTACGGTGCTCCAGATTTTATGTCCGGGTTGAATCTTTCCCAAATGAAAGACTAAACCCTTCCACACACTTTTCCACAAATGAATATCTAGTAAATTAACGCAATGTAAGTGCACTATATAAGAATAAAACAATACAAGAACAATACGTCAATCCACCAGAAACATAATGGGAAAATATTTCACCGACTCCAGATATTTTCATATCAGAGGGTTCGGCTCTGATGAAATCCTAACTGGTCCGATAAATCCTACTGATCCCTCAATATAAATATTTAAAAAATCTTTCGTAATCCTACATGTATTTAAAATGACCGACTTTTGCATTTTTATGTACAAATTTTTTGACAAATCTAATACGCCTAAATTTTGAATGATTATTATTATTAGTTCCTACATTCCAGTAACCAAGCAACTATCGTTACCTAGTAATATCATTTGTTAATTGTCAATTGTCAACAAATAATTTTCAAAATGCCCAAATTAAATATTTTAATTTAAACCTTTTACCTTTCAATGTTACAAATCTATAATATATTATATTTTAGAATACTGCTATCAAAATAAAATATATGTAATTAAATTTACCTTTAAAATATATTACAAATTAATCTCAAATATTATTGTTTACCTTGGTTACTGGAGCCTTCACAAAAGAGATTTTTTATATCCTATTTATTTATCTAAATAACCTATGGTTTACTGACAGTTTATTTATCACGTAATCTAATATACTTATTTTCAAATATTTATATTTTTTGGGATCAAAACTAATTATTTTCTATCTGATATAATGAAAAATCAGAGAGCTAATGAAATGCGAATGTCTCTATAGCGTTGCTAAGCACCGATTTTTATTATTATTATTATTTATTTAACATATTCTGTAATTTCAATAGACTATCATTTAGTACCCGTTGGATTGTTATTCAAGATACATTATTTTAGCTACATTTTAAAAACTACATTATTATTCGATGATTCTTCAGTTTCACTCCTCTATAAAACATGTAGCATTAGTTCCAAATGAATTTAGCTATCCCCACGTGTTGAAATCTAGATTCTGGATTCTAGCATATCGAATGTCTACAAATACATCTTTCGATATACTTTAAGAAATAATTACTAGGTACCTTATATGGTGACTAGTGACCCCTGACGAAGGTCTGATTATCTTGCTGCGATTAATGCCTTGCTTCGTGACATTATTTTAAAAACAAAACCCACGAAGCGCTTTTTTATGTGAACACCTCACAAGAGTCCCAGTTGCTTCCGTCTGGAGCCAGTGAGATTATGGCATTCCCAATTGGGGTATGTTGCGAGGTTGAAGATAGTGGGGAACAAGTTTAAATTCTGAATAGTGGTCTTACATCAGGGCGACACTGACAGTATCTTCAACTCTGGAACGTGCCGCAAATATTTTATGTATTATTTTTTAAATGAAATATTTGTGAAAAAATACAAATTAATCATTAATCAAATGAAATTTATTTTTCCACGCCGCGCCGGGATTCGATCCCTTAACCTTAGGATTGCGAGTCAAGAGTTTTACCCCTCGAACAAGGCGGCCGTCTAGCAGGCTAGATTGCCTAGTAAAAACAGATGAAGATTTTTTCAACTTAAAATTACAAGAAAACATATATGTTTATTGTTTGTAAAAAACCGACATGTTTCGTGAGCAATTGTTAAGTAAACCCTGAAGAAGTGAGCATTGCTCTCGAAACATGTCGGTTTTTTCATAAACAATAAACGTGGTTAAAACTATTTAATCTATTAATTTTTAATTAAAATGGTGCCACAAAATAAATTTACTGAGTTTGAAGAAGAAAACATATATATTTATGGTCTCGGCACACAAATGTCACTCCGCAATAGTGTGCATCGTGCACAATTAATATACATTCATAAGCAAAACTGCCGCTGGCGAACAGGTAGAAATTACGCCGTGGGATGTGCCTGCAGTTTATATTGTAGGAAATAGGAAGGCTACGCAACTAACTGCATCTAGCAAACTACCTTCGACCAAACACCATAAGTGCCTAAATACTCACGTGATGTTTTTCCATTTTCATAAATAAATAAAAAGATTCCACTCACGTACTTGAGCAGAATTGTATAGGAGTGGCAATGGCAAACATAGTAATTTTTCGTAGTGGGTATAAGTTGTGATTGCGCGAGTAATTAGTGTTGTTAGCTTCAATATAAAAAGGGAAGTGCGCCTGGTACGCCTCATTGGGATGTTTAAACTGATGACGGATGGCAATTCAGGACCATCTATTTTATTATTTAGCTGGTTAATAGAAACAACAGATCTGACAATGTGCATCTTTTTTGTAAAGTTAACATATTATTTGTAGTTTTGTTGTATTTCTTGAGTAAATTTTTCCTAAATTTATTCTGTATACTTTCTACTAAATCTATGTATACCTTATATTGCTTATTTCGATGATTCCGTATGGTTGACGCATACTCCAGTGGACTTCTGACCAATGAACAAAACAACATTTTTAGGGTTTTAGCACTTTTGAAAACTTTACATATTCTTAATAGGAAACCTAGCATCTTGTAAGATTTTGATATAATTTGTTCGATATGCTTATCAAAAAATTATTTGCTGTCTAAGTAAACACCTAGATCTACTTACTAATGACTAGTGACATGTGGAAAACCCCTATACCCTGTACCCTATACTCGGTACCCTATACCCTATACTAGACCAACACCATAAAATATATTAATAAAATAATATAATGTTTTTACTTTAAAGATTTTTTGAAGTGAAACTTCTTTAGCACCGTTGGTGATTTGAAATTTGGATGAAACTAAAATGCCTCACCAACATTTATTATGTGACGGGTCGTCGGTTCTAATATAATGCGGTAAATTCACACCTCCACGCGAGCGTTCGGTAGCGCAGCGGTATAGAGCGTCGCAATTCTCAGCGGCCAGAGAAATCCAGCGAACGGAGGTTCAAATCCTACGAAATCCTAATTTTTAAAAATCAATATCCAATCCTCAAACTACGAGTACTTTAAAATAAATAGAATAAAAATAAAAAAATAAAAGATAGCGACATATAGCGACTTTCTAGTTTCATTTCTACTGCGTGCAAATTACACACTCAGATTTTTTTTAGTTACGTAAGTTTTGTAGTCTCGTGCGCACCTTGATGGAAATAATTTAAAAAATAATGTAAACATTAAAACGTCGCGCCTCGGTACTATTATGTATTTAATATTGTTATTTATCGTATGTAATGTAATGCCATGTCTAAACACCATAAAAAATAATAGTTTAATTATATGTCATCTTGAATACTATTTCACGCCTAACGATCGACTAAATGGCATATGTATGTAATCTCAAATGAACATGCAATTTAGTGTTAGGTTTGTTAACTTTAATCTAACCTTTATTAAAAATTACATTTATTACGTTAATACATGAAGCACTAATTATTAGTACATATAAAATATGTATCTGTGCTAATGATCGATTGTATATATTTAAAGGGTTGCTCTATTCTAATTTATCTTTAATTTTACAATTTCTGAAATTATTTATTTGATTAATAATTTAAAGATTTTAAAGCCGAATTTGCATAACTAGTTGCGCACAAGTTGTTTCATGACATTAGTAACAATGCTATTTTCATGTTAAAACATATATTACATACCAGCGCCCTTGAGGTGATTTTTCACGAAAACGGCGCTTTATAAATCAGCCAAATATTATTAAATAATTCTATTATATTTGTTCATATGAAGCAGATACTTTGTGATATACACATAAAAAGTAAATGTATTTTATAGTTTCCTGATGCATCCATTAGTTCTATGCCACACAATTAGAATCGTGCCAATAGTGGTATGCGACTAATGGCGTAATATAAAAACATGATGCAACTAGTATTGTGAAACCATTTCAGTGTGTGTTCCTTTTAACTATGTGAGAGTTGTGTACAACAACATTGTACTTTGCAAAAATGATTTGATTTTGATGGGGCCATGGTTGCGTCATACTGAAGATTGCATGGCACTAAATTTGGGCAAATTTATGCCAACTTTTTGGTGTCGCGTAATTATTTCGAACATGCATGCAACTAGTTGCGTAATATAAATTCAGCATAAGTTATTATATCCCGAAAATTTATTTAAAATATTATCTAAACATAGTTTTATTCCGGTTACTTACAAAATAATAATGCGAGTCACATTTTTTTCTTTTAAGATGAAGCCATACTAAATAATGCAAAATCATACAAAATCGTATGTTTTTGTTTTGAAAATTTGACCGCTTAGAAGTATTATAGATGCTTAAATTAAATACTGCGTGTAGAACATACCTTGGCCCTTAAAAATATCGGTCATTTTTTTAAAAGGTCTTTTAATAAGCGTAGAAAAAAATAAAGTATTAGGTCTATAAAAAACATTTTTAAGTGCAAACTCTCCTACTTATAAACACTTTTTCGGACATGGTTTTATTGCATAATGTGGCAAATTCAGTTTCTTATATACTCACAAAATAAAATATAATATGCATTTTCGCGTTGGTATTTTTGACATCACGGCAACAATACGGCAGTCGACGAATTTGTTATATCAAAGTGAACCTTATACCGTCCACCGAAGAACGACTGGCAGCCGCCCCATTCTTCCGTCAGTACTCCTCCGGACTGAGCGGAGAAACAATGTGTTAGGGTCCGCGCTGTTTGTTTTCGTGAAATCAATTTAAAAATTCCGTTTTATTACAATAAACAATGCATAAAAAAGGAATTATTGTTTTTTACAGGCTTTTACGAAATCAACATGTAAAAAAAAATTCTCAAATATCTTTTTCAACCTTTCCAAAAGCTTTTTCTCAAATATTTTTAAACTCCTCCCATAAAAGGGCATGCAACTAGTTGCGTATTATAAATTCAGCATAAGTTATTATATCCCGAAAATGTATTGAATATATTACCTAAACATAGTTTTATTCCGGTTACTTACTAAATAATGCGAGAATCTAACTATCATAAGATTATTCCTATTCCGATGTAAAACAAGTGTCCCTTAAAAAATCAATACATCAATCAAAAATTCCGTGTCATGATAAATATATAACGATTTGACAACAATTAAATTAGTTCATCAATAAATCATATTACTTGTAAGGTATTCCCGAACATCATTGAGGTAAGTTACAAAACCCAAAGTAATTAAGCCTACTTGGAATAACCAAAATAATTAAAAATTCGACAGTCAAAGACGACATAGTAACAAATGTAATTAAACAAACATTATTGAATAAAATCCTTGTAAAAGATTCCTCTACCCCTCCCCCATGTCTTATGTATATAAACCGTAGGTTAAGAATAATCTGTACCAGTCTGAAGATAGCTTTAACAAGCTGAAACCGGTTACGGCGGTTACTGTCAAATAAATTAAAGTGCAAATAAGTTTCATATTACTTTTTTAAATATAATGTATTATCTTTTAAAGTTTAGCGAAATCAGATTTTTTATTGTCCGGAACTGTAAAATTCACCCTCGATGGAAAACATTCATTTTTCAAAGACCAGACACCTGGTATATATCTAACTAAAAATGCACCATTTGCGTTCTTTATTTAAATCAATACCTTTCATAGATTACTGAGGGTGTAATATGCTTGCTATAGGCCAGAACTCGACTCCGCCATTAGGTACATACACGCTACGTTATTTTGCGCATCGCAAAGTAAACTTCTCATGTCCGACCGTAATTAGCAGGGACGTTGGTCGTATTCAATTATCTAAATAACAGGTAAGCGCAAAGGATAGGACGTACTGAGGAGCACCCACGAGGCGACATGACTGACCAACAATACATGCATTACCACCGCCAGCGCCGTCGTACGATGATTGTGCATTATTTGTATTGTAAATGCATGTGCACTGCACTTTTTTATGTACTTACGTTGTAACTACACGAGGAGGAATATGATAGTTATGAAATTATGTGAGTTATAAATTATCGTGTTGTTTAGTAAAATAGATGTTCCTGTATCAATGATTCATAGATTGCTGCATTCAAAGCACTCTTAAGTCAAGGCGTTTGAATGATACATTATAGAGTTTAAATTGCCTAGGATTGCATCAGTATATTATTTTAATTTTAAATAGGCATAACTTGTTTTCCACAGTTATTTCTTCCACCGCAATTTCAGTTCTTACGTTTATCGTGGTCGGGTTTTTTTTTGTTTAATCGATGATTATAGATAATAATAAAAACGTAACATTTGTATAGCGCAGTTATATGATATTTCTTAATAAACTTAATATATTTAAGTTACAATAAATTATTCAAATAGTATTCCTTACGAGTCCTTACAAAATATTGATCAATTAATATGAAACATAGAACATGCAGTACACCCAAAGCTATGCCAATAATAGTAATAATAAATATAGTAATTTGACCGGTCAGTGGTTGAGTGGGCATAGCGCTTGGGTCCCACCTGGGCGTCGCGTGTTCGATTCCTCGGCTGGCTAAGTCCTCACAAGCAACATTTTCGGCTTTCTGTGGTGGTAGAAGGTGATTTTTGGGTTATTCGTAACCCGGGAATGTTTGTCTTTCTTAAAAAAAAAATAGACAATAACGCTGCCATTAAATAAAGAATCATTAGGACTAAAACAAATATAAAACAGGAGGCCGTTTACGTTTAGAAATTAAGAACATTATGAGTACACATTTAACAAAAAAGTACAGTAAAACCGAAACCAAACAATTATCGGATACGTGAGAAACATGGCTTATTAGAGTATATTGAAAAGTAGTTGAGATTCGTGAAAGCTATGATTTTTTTAACTAAGTTTGTTTTTAAAGCCTATTTAAATTCAGCCAAGTTCTGGATATTAATAAGAGCTGAGCGATGTTTAATTCAAATGAGCGGGCCAGTTACACGAAAAGATATACCTAACTAGTACATACTCTTCCGGAGAGGGTTTTTCACAAAGAGTTCAGCATCCATCCGTGGGCTTTTGGGACACAAAAGAATCGATCGTATAAAAAAAAAACTGTTTTTTTTATTGATTATATATACATATGAGTTGGTTATTTTCATTTTATTGTAAACTATTTTAATTTGAGCGACATTATCTTGACTTTTGATAACCTAATCTATAAAACAATCTTCTCTATTTCACAAAAACAAGTTGTGTTTGATTTAAATTAACCAAAATCTATTAAAAACGTTTATCCTTTCATCACGGGTAATAAAACTCGCCTAACAAATAATGCACTCATGAAAACACCTGAAAAATGATAAATAAAGTAAAAAGACAACTATCTAACGACCAAGCCATCTATAAACAATCGGAAGCTAAACCAACCCCTTTTAAAGGTTGTATCTATCTAACTTAATATGCTAATAGATATCCTCTACCCGAGATTAGCTAAATTGAGTCTATTGAATAAATCAATAGGACATCAATAAGTGGTTGCCGAAGGTTTTTCTCCTTATTTCAATATTCAAATTTATTCTCCAACATCACCTGTCGATACGTCAGTCAACAGTCAACTTGAAAATGTTTTCAATGTGAAATATGACGAAAATATTTAGCAGTATTTTTGATTCGAAGTGACAGCTATTCCATGGCTTTCTCCTTTAAATTAAAAATGTGTAACGTTTTCCATCATTCCTAAAATAAATAAAACAAAAAGCATTGATTTTACTGAATTTTGTGAAAGAGCATTGAACTAGACTCCTTTGTAATAGTATTTTTAGCCTAAATGACAAAATGCAAAAAACTCAATGCTAACTCAATTGCACGATTATCAACCTACTACCTTAAAATATAGATTATAGAATATAATTTATTATTAGTATTTATATATTAGTTTTTCGTGGATTATGTCTTAATGTTGTAAAGTTCAAACTTTAGTCAGTAGGTAGTAAATAATATTGTAGTAGTCATAGAAAAGAAAACATTAGATATAAGATGTCAAATTTTATATCTAAATAAAATACACAATAAAAAAAAAAATATAGTTGAAACAAGTCTACCTAATACACTTTGATTGTTTGATTGATCGTGAATGCATAAGAAGGGAAGCGATAAATACACTTAAATCAATTTTTGCTTGCTTGCATGTATGTATGTATGTTTGTTCCTTATGCGTTGCTAAACCATTCATCCGACTGCGATGAAACTTTGAGGATTTAATATGCGCATACTCGCGATGATTTCTATATATAATAGTAAGCCCTGGCGTCATGAAATTATTTTCTATACCATTCATCCGATTGCGATGACAAACTTATTAGTAAGTTGTTGTGAGCACGTCCGCGAAGGTTTCTATATATATATATTGGTGAGCACTGGCATTATGAAATTCCTAAATAAAAAATTGCAATAGGTGGCACGCGAGCTGTTTGAAAACTAAATGTACAGGAATTAAACGTATGGAACGCGGGAGGGGGGAGGGGAACGCGGTAGGAGGGAAGGCGGAGAAGGCGGAGTGGGAACGTGTGATGGGAAGGATAGGCAGGTAAAAATAATTTCTTTATTAAGTGCCATTGCAAGGTATGCAGGGAACTCGCTAGTTTTAAATAAATTTAAATATTTGTGAGAAACTTAATATTACGACGATGATTGACAGAAAAATAAAGCCACCAATAAAGTAAGGCGAGCTTGTTCACAGACACGTTGGTATAATTATCATCTACTAGGATTCAGTTACAATACACAAAGTATTTTATTAAGACCGTCTGATACCTATACGACAAACTATTTCAGGATGAAGTATCACAGAACACCATGTGAAAAAAAACGAAGTTGAAATGATATCTATGTGTAGGCAATGGACAATTATTTGAAATTCAAAGGCATCGATTTCACCTGCCTAACCCGATCGCACCCGCCTAAGAATGTTCCACGTCCAAATTCCGCCGACCGGATATCGGAAACGCATGGAAAAAGCTGACGGATGCGGTTTGGTATTTATCGCCAGGGTTTTAAAATTCTTATCAAACGTTGACATCGAAATCGTTGGACTTTTTAGTAGGTGAACAATTCGATTGATTGTAATGTGATTTGCTTTTTGCAGAATGAAAGGAAAGCAATGTCATATTAATTAATTAATTAATTTGTGTTGTTTCACAATTAATTAATTAAAAATACTATTTATTTATTTATTTCAAGAATTTTTTTTTACAATACAAATGATTACATGTGCAAGGTTATACAATAATTCATTTTATATTACTATCTACTACTCCATAAATTGAGCTCAAGAGCTCGTGTTTATGGGAGGAGTATTAACATGCAAAAAAAAATTAATAGTGTTTTAATGAGATGTTTAAACAATGGTCAAAGAACTTATGAAATAAATACATATATTACTTGACAAAGGTACACAATTTAGAAAAAATGTTTTTAAAAGGACAATAACAGTATATATATATACATATACTTTTATTATTCAATATTACGGTTTAAGTAAGGGTAAATTAAATTAAGGGTACAATATATCATTATCCAATTTCAGGGACTTAATTTGCTTTTTAAATTGTTCATATTTCAATGTTCCCGTTATATTAATTTTGTTTTTGGACAATAATATATTGTACCATCTTACACCTAAATACAAAAAGTGATGCTGAGCCGTGGTTGTTCTAAGCACAGGGAGGGCTATTAAGTCATTAGTTTTAAATCTATCTGAGGAGTGAATTTTTTTAATAAAATATTCTTTATAAATTTGATATAAGGCGTTTCTCTTATACGATTCTATGATTGATGGTACATTAAATTCCCGAAATAATTCTAGAGTAGGGAAATCGTATGGTTTCCTAAGGATGATTTTTATAATTATTCGTCGAATTATAAATATGTACTGTAAGGAAGATTTAAAGGCACTATCCACTCAATAATGCCGTACTGTAATAAGGACTGAATTAATGCATAATAGACAATTTTTATAGTTTTTTTGTTCAAAATATTTCGTATGTTATAGAATATATAGATAAGTTTTCTTATTCTTTCCACAGTGAGATTGATGTGATCTTTCCACTTAACATTTTTATCTATTAGGATTCCAAGATATTTTACATTAAATTTATGATTTAGTTTAGCGCAGTCCGTATTACATGTATCATCATTTGCACAATTTTTCGAATGAATTGTTATGTTAATTAAATTATTTGGTACATCTTCTTGTAGAGAGAATGGAATATAATAAGTTTTTTCTGTGTTAAGTGGTAATAAATTGTTTTCGAACCATTTTTTTATAACCTTCATGTCTTGATTAGCTGCAATGGTAATATCGTTCCACGTCTTTTATCAATAATTATTGCAGTGTCGTCAGCAAAAGATATAAGTTTGTTAACGCATATTATAAATAAAATTGGTCCAATAACAGTCCCTTGGGGAATTCCAAATTCTAAAGTTTCATCCACAATTAGTCAGTTATTTAATTTTACTTTTTTGACTTCTTTGAGTTAGAGAGCTTTTTTAGCTACTATCATTCTATAAAGTGAATTTGCGGTACGTTTCAGAGTGAAAGATACTCTCAGTTTCGCCCTGGTGTAAGACCACCATTCAGAATTGAAACGTTGCTTGAAATCGCTTTAGCCGTGTTTGGTGACCAGATCCGAATAACCACTTCCCCACCTTATTTTTCCCCATCTCCTCCCGTCTCACAAAATACCCCAATTTGTGATGTCATAGTCTCACTGCCTCCAGAGGGGAGCAATTGGGAAAAAAATGAACTACTATAAATAAAGCAAATATTTCGTCATCTCCTTGGTGCAGTTGGCATATTTTTAGCTCTAATGATCATGGGGATTGATTTAAATTGCTTAGATTTTTTTGCACGCATAATTTAAAGGTTACATGCCAACTCAGAATCAAGTCAACTCAGCACCTCTTTTAAAAGTCATTAAACTTAGTTATAGTTTAGTCATCGTTCGACAATTTCGTTTAACACTCCATTTTAAAACAACGGCAGATTTTAGTGTTTTAAACGTATCGCGAGATGCCAATATTATTAACCGTAAGCAACCTGAGAATCCTAAAAAGTTAATTATAATATCGAAACTTTGAGCAAAAACTGAGAGTATCGAAATATTTCAATCAATCAAGATGACTCGGAAATCAGTCATGGAACGAGATAAGGAGTTCTGGCGTTGGATTGTCGTTAGTTGATTTGATACATCAGAAAAATCAGAATTCTCTTTTCTCGCGATAATTCATGATTCGTGCATTATTTTTGTTATCAGAAAATAAAATTATTTTGCTCTTTTGACGACGTCGGTATACGTGAAACTCAAGAGCGAGAATGATTCGTCTGACCTTTTTTAATGATTCAATCATAGAGTACTTTGGATGTTAAGAGGAATAGCACGATGTTTTTTATAGAAAATTTAAAATTGTATTTGAAGCCAAAATAATTAACAAAGCTGAATTTTTTTTTCAAATGGTGCAGCAAATATCTGGTACAGATACATGCTTATTTATTTGTGTTTTAAATTTTAAAATATGGCCCATAAATGGGCATCTTTGACATTTTTTGTGAGGTAATCGTAATCATTAAAAAAAATCTTGGCCAACATACTATGGATAAATAATCAAATATATAATAAAGAATAAAAAAATGCAAAAAAAGCTTTTTTTGGAACGAAATTTTAAATTTATTTGCGATAAATTTGTGTTCCAAAACGTAAATCGCCTACAATTTTAAATTTTAGCCCATCAAAATGCTTATCTTAACAATTGTTTTTTTTTTAAATTTATTTTGCATTTCATTATACTAATAATAGTATTTAGGGCAAAATCATTATTTTTCAATAATTACAATTAACTCACAAATAATAAGCAAAGTGGCCTCTAACATCATGAAAAATAGAATCCTTTAATGGCCTGTATATTATAATTAATTTCATAAATAAATAAAGTAGGACATGTGCGTACTACATATTTGATATACCATTTGATTAAAAAGATAACTATTCAGTTTGGTTAAGTATTTTCCTCAAATCCAAATTTAAGAAAAAGGTCGCCCAGATGTTCCTCTTAAGGTTCCAAAAACACATCATCTATGGGAGTCATCATCACTTCATTTTTTTATTAATATCATTATTTGGTTCATGTGCAAATTACAGTTTTTCCTTTAGACTTTATTTTACCAATTATAAAATAGAACGAAACCCATTTTTGAAAGATACGACTGTAAACGATTTAACACCTCTTCTGTTATAAAAAAACCCTTTTAATACTTCACAAAATTAGGGATTCCTATCGCATTATTTTTTTATCGTAACCAAATTAATAAATTATGGCTTTTGCCTCTTTTAACGCAAGTTAAACGTTTTTGACACCAATTTCACCCATTTCGTTCACACTCCTTAAATGTCGCCTTTTCTAAAAAATAGTCTTTGTGGTTCGCATCCATGATTGCTGTCGCGTTCAGAATGCAATGTTCAAACAAAGCGGTGACAATTGTCTAGCCGGGCCGGCCTAACACGCGAGCTTTCCTGAGATTTCTATATAAATTGCAGCAACACGTTTTTGATGGCTTTTGTATGGTGGCACTGTCCGACAGGCCTTTGTGGAACCAGCCCCGAGCCAACAAACGCCAGAATATTTCTTACAATGGAACTCTTCCAAACCGCAACCACCTTCAAAACATTTCAAAACGTTTTGATTTATTGTGGCAGCTATTAAGTTTACTTTGAAAGGGGCAATGATAGGGATCAACTCTCATGAAGTGACTGAAAAAAGAAACAGAAAAAAATTAGGTGCTTAGATATTTATAGATATTTAATAATGTTTAAACGGTGAATCCGATGGTACTATTAATTTGGGTGTGTGGACAATGTCAGGGGTTCCGCGAAAGTTTAATATAATACTCATAGTATAATATTTGTGATATATTTTCATTTTTTTTGTTTTTTTCTTTAAAACGAAAAACAAACATTCCCGTGCTACGAATAATCTGACAATATTTTAATATCTCCTACTAGCACCACAGTAAGCGGAAAATGTTGCTTGTGTCATGATGGAGGACTTAGCCAGCCGAGGAATCGAATACGGGACGCCCGGGTGGGACCCAAACGCTAAAACGTGCCCACCTCAGTGCCAACTTACCCACTGACCGGTCATTATTATTGTTATTTATTTTCGTTATTATTATTTATTTTTTTTAGCTCCACACTTTACAATTTGGGAGGCGGGTATGGGTACCGCCGCCCTGGCAACCATTTATAACCATCCATTGGATAACCAACACATCTTCCATAGGCCACCCCAAGCGGTTCGCTACGTTTGGTGACTTAACAGGGGTTCATGGGGTCAGGATTGTCTGGTTCTTGGCGGCAGAAGTGTCTGCCCAGCAACTGCATGGCAGGCCGGATCGGGAGAGACTGGTTGTCAGCAGGATTTGGACTGCAGTGGAAGGGATGAATTCGTTCGTCCGTCACTTCTGAATAGACCGACCCCAGGTTCCTACCCACCCCTCGTACCTTTTTCCTTCCCAGAACTCTCTCCAAAAAGACCCTCCACACGGCATCCCTAAAGATTATATAGGCCATGAGGGGAAATCGGTTTCTAACCGGTTTCCAAACCGGTTACGGTCAAATAATTAAATTAAGTAGAAAAAAGTTTTATATTCGTTTTAATATAATATACCATTCAAGATATTAAAATGAAATTTGTAAATGTGCCTTTTGTAGTTGCGTATAGTTATTTCACTTGATAGTTCTTTCTCTATAGAATTGGGAATATTTTAATTTCCCAGTTAGTGTATTCTTACTCCAATAAGTTCTTTTAATGCTTCCTTACGTCGTTTTTTCTTATACGCATTTATATCGAGCCCATTTCCTTATTTCTTGTGCTTTTCGCGTTGCCATTTATTTTTAATGTTGAATATATTATAATATAAGTAGTGCTAGAACAAAAAAAAACAAATACGTCTACACACAATTTATACCGGCATGGGTACCATTTATTGGATAACCAACACCTCTGCCATAGGTCACCCCAAGTGGTTCTGTACGTTTGGTTACTTAGCAGGGGTGCCCGGGTTCATGGAGTGAGGTTTGTACACATCTTGGCAGTGGATGCATCTGCCCACCTGCTGCATGGCGGGCCGGATCGAGAGAGACTGGTTGAGCTTTTGACCTTTGCATCTCTCAACCCATCGCCTAAAAAAAAAACATTCGAAATATTAAGAATCAAAAGATTTTTTCAGGTGAGAAAAGTTTTCTGAGGAAGTTATATTATTTATAATTGCACATTCCTTCACAATGCACGACGATAAGGTTATTTTTAGGGATCTAAAGGCCTCGTCAAACAGAACGCGTGATTCACGCGGCGTTAGGCGTGAATAACGCCGCGTTAATAACGCTGCGTTGTGTTGTACTGAACATTACTAGACCAGTCAAACAGAGCGAGGGCGTTAGCATCACGCGATACTCTAACGCGGCGATAGGACGTCGCGTTGTATTTTTTTACAAAATTTTGTTTAACGCCGGACGTTATTGCTTGACAGTGGTAAAAACGAACATTGAAAAGTTGATGGAATTTTTTTTTCTATTCTTGAACATATACATTAAAGATTATTACAAAGATGATTAGTTTAGTAATAAGAAGAGATTGTGGGAGGACATTGGAAGTGAAATAAATCAATCGGGTCGACGCTCTGCCTAACGCCGAAGCCGTTCAAACAGAAAGTACGCGTATAATAACGTCGTGGCGTTTATAACGCGTTCTATTTGACGAGGCCTTTAGAGTAATTTATTTATTGCTTCAAGCGACAGCCCTTTTTCCTTTTAGAACTCGAGAGATTAATAATTTTGCGGTTATTTTTTCTTGTTAAATAGTACAAACTTTTGGATTCACCCATCACAAGACTCAAGTCATTGATTGACGTGTGCGGGTTAAAGAATACAATTGAAGAATTGATAATTGCAAACATATTAACTCATCATCTAGGTTTGCCTTAACGGAAGAATGAAAATACAATTGTTGATTTCTTTGAGAGATTTTTTCTTCGGCTTTTGTCAAAATAAAAAGTTGCTTTCATTTCAAAATAATGGTATAATTGTTGACCCTATGTTGCATCATAAATCATAATAATTTACAGCATGTTCATGGATGTAGGTACTTGACTTACTTTAACCAGTGATTCTTGACAATATTTGGTGTAAAATGAAATTTTATTCTCCGAAAAAAAAATCTTCAAATACAAACAAAAAAAAATTCTTTTACATGTCACCACTGATCACTCAGTCGAGTAACCGCCCAACGAATCACCCGTACCTTAACTATCTAACATGTTCTAATTATTTATTTATGATTTAATTTGAAAAAAAATTAAAAAATCACTGGAGACAAAATTTTATTATATTAACTTCAAAAAATAATACCAGAAATTATTGGTTAAAAGAACTTCCATTAACACTATGTATGTGTAATATTATTCCGCGACATAAAAACTGTTTTCACCTATGCATTGTGATAACCCCCCCCCCCCCCCTAACGACGAAGTAAGTCCTACCACTTGATTTCCAAATGCTTCTACTGTGCTACAGCTACAGGCGCAACCCCGGCCGGCCTTTAAAACTCGTAGCTCGCCCGTTCTCGCGTCTCTCCCCTGCATTTCTTTTGAAGCGCCTTCTCAACCCCATCACGTAATACTTTTATGCAAACGTGACGAGATGCTCTCAATTAATCAATTGTAATTAACCCCACAACGTTGTGTACTTTTTTGTTTGAGTGGTTTGGTATAGTTAATCCAATTTAATTAATAATTTATTTGTGGTAAACCCTTGTTCTTTTAGATATGGCGTGTTACAATTTGCAAGGCTTCGAATAACAATGACTGAGTCTGACTAGCTTGAAAATTAACTAATTATCTATCTATATTCGTTCAGCTTCCTCCCCTAGCACCTGTTATACACCTACGCTCATCGACGACTATTTTTATTGAAGTAATCTGCATTTTCCCTCCTAGCATCTAATATATAAATTTACATTCAAACGGCGAATTGAGAAGATCCTACCTTTCGATGCGATGTCACGTACTCTCTGCAGCTCTATAAAATGCTATCATGAAGATAATTTGACATTTATGTACATTCTAACAAAAGATTTACACTCAAGCAGTACGGATTGCAATGATTCTACACTCACAGTTCTAGATGCAGTTTGTTAGTTAGCTAGCTTGTTTTATCTTGTTAATTTGATTCTACGGGTAGGTATTTTGGATTAACATGAGACAGAACATGTGCTGTTTAAATAATTGGACTCCTCCATAGCCCAACTGATAAGGTGATGGTCATAGACCGCCGAATCAGCTTCCAATTCCAACGCCTCCGGAGAATGTTAAGGTCGCAAGCGACGAATGAAAATCGACATGTTTTGCCTTCTGTCGGGAAAGGGTTTGATGTGTGTTTCTGGATCATAGAGTGGTAATGGGAATAATATCGACCACTACGCCGCCAAATTATAAATATGTTGATGATGATGATGAGAGGTCATCTCATACCGTTTGATATGAGGGTCTGCTCCGATTAATGGTGTGATAGCCGATGTCAGGAACTGTTCAGGAAATGTGTGGGTGGCACGAGGTTTTGGAACTTGACATCCTACTCTGGATTGATGATGATGTTGAAGTTCTTCAGCATGCCGATGACTTGAGTTCCATTAACTCCTAAAGCATCGGCATAAACATTAAACCGAAGTTGATTAGACAATCGGCAATGTCAGGAGATCGGTGGGGCCGCTCTCTCCTCTGATCTGGCGATGTATGAATTTAATTAAGGAAGATTTTGATGTCACCGATCCTCGCCTTGGCAGTCACTCATGTCCTCAATAGTCCCGTTCTCCGTCCAGCACGCCGCCTCGAACCAGTAGAAATAATGATTACGTTTTTCCTAGGCACGCTACAAAACATGCGCCAGCCTGCAATCGCGATGGTCATCGGTATTTGATTTGAATGAAAAATACGTCCTCTCGCATAACATACACAAGCGTAACTTGGGACCTTCCCCTATATGTGTTACGGGCATATGCTCTACGATAGGCGTACCCCAACCTCAAGCTCAAAAATCAGCTCAAAGAAGGAAGGTCAAGCTCGGCGTCCAGGGTGCTGGGTCCAAGAATGAAAGGCACCAGGTCGTGAATCTGGCTTCCCTCCCTTCTATTTCCCCCGCTGCACTTTCGTCCAGAGTACTTTCCCACCCTGATGCTGGATGATCCCTATTCCTAGTGTGAGGGAGTTAAGAGAACTTTTGCTACTTATGTAGGTGGATATAACGCATTACGCTTAAAATATGAATACCTACCGACGACTTCATTCAACCGACAATGTGAAAGTTTTTGATAAATCGAATATCGAATGAAATATACCTACCTAAGCGTAAACCAAAAGGTAGTTAAGAAAACTTTTGCTACTTATGTAGGTGGATATAACGCATTACGCTTAAAATATGAATACCTACTGACGGCTTCATTCAACCGACAATGTGAAAGTTTTTGGCTAAATCGAATATCGAAGGAAATATACCTACCTAAGCGTAAACCAAAAGTAGTTAAGAAAACTTATCCGGATTCCAACAAAGAACCGCCGATCGGTTGCCAAACGATTCCATATGTCATGTTCCCTTCGTTCCGCCGACAAGGCAGACCCCACACGAGCGTAACCTAAAAGGTAGTGAAGCCCACGCTAATTTCGTCACTTCGTTTCCCCCATGACGAAGGTAGTCCGGCCAGATCGTAATCTTCGTCCTGCATCAAACTGGCCTCCCGCGACGACAACTTTTATCCGCTGGTACCTCGGAGCGGCGGTAGAGGGAGGGCGAAATGGGTGCACGTCCTTTGTTCTCCTGAAGTCCCCCAATGCCTTAGTGACGTACATACGTCGACATCATGGAATGGCTCCGGCCACGCTTCCAATCCAGTCTAGAGCGGGTACGAGATCCACGTTACCGAGATGTGATCACAAGGGATTCCAATTTGCTCGGACCAGACACGACCATCGCTTACTTCGCCTCCACATTAGGAAAATAGTGTAAGCCCACCTGCATTTCGATCACATCGCCCCCGATAAAGTCGCGTGAGATACTTCCTCATGGTGAAATAGGAAAGCCGGACCCGTTAATTCATTCGACAACCGCCGTCCATTCTCGAGTCGTAACCCGCTCAATTAAGTTTGAAGAAAAAGAGTTTGTTAATTAAGTAGGTGGATATAGCGCATCACGCTAAAATGTGAATACCTACCGACGGCTGCATTCAACCGACAATATGAAAGTTTTTTGCTAAGTCGAAAGAAATATACCTAAACGTGAACCAAAGGTGATTATATGATAAATTATCGAACCAAGTTTATGCAAAGTCCTATGTAGTAGACTTGTTGTGATACCTAAAATTTGGAATAAGGTGTGGGAAACTTTTGGAATGGGAATTTAATTATGTCAGATTTTGTTAGTAAGCAAAGATGCCCATGCTACGCACCATTCTATAACCTGTTAAATTACCCAATGCCTTTTCAAAAACCCTTTCCTAAATATAGTCCCCTAGCTACGTTTAAAAATATTATTACGAAACTCGTAAATAATAATTAACACCTCCAAGGCGCTTTACAAATTAATTTATACCTACATTCTATACCTATGTATTTTGGTACCCGTTATGTATTGGAGAATACCCAGTAACCTAATTTTCTAGATCACCAACAAAGCACTTTTAAAGGGTTTTATTATTGTTTTGTGGTTTCAAAATCCCGTCTTTTAAATGAAGTCTCTCGTCTAAGATTTATTGCCCGAAAGCGCACTTTGTGCTTCAAATGCTATTTTAGTCCATTGAACCCCAAATTATTATTTTTACAACGGTCTCGTCTCAAGAATAACTTCACCCAACAAAGGTACTTGCTAGCCGGTCAACCCGGAAACGTGCAAAGCTCCGCTCGACTTAAAAAAAAAAAGTCCTAGATTCCTAAGGCTTGTATATAAACCCTAATTGACTCTTTCCTGCAAGGCCCGTACTAAATATGTTAATAATTTTATACAAACTTACCAAATTCGCCTTGTTGCACAAAATAATTTCACTAATCAATTCACTACAATAATATTTAATTCAAACAAGCACTTATAAACCACAACCCGTCATGCAGTTATTTATTCCAAGATGCAGCCGTCAAACACAATTCTCGCGTAGATTTCTTTTTTTAAATTTCACCCTGACCCTGATAGACGCCCCGAAAGTACGTCCCGACCGCCTCAATTTACAAATTATATTATTTAACTTCACCGATATGAACTCGCAAGCCTCGATCTCTGACTTCCCTATTCGCGTGGACTCTTTTTGTTTAATAAAACGGAATTTCCTTTGTTTAATTAAAATGATTTAGAAGCACCGAGCTGGTCTCCTCGCGACTCTCAGAACTTGACGATCTTAATTCTCAACAGGATCTCTCCCTGACTGTCCTCTAACACTTCCCTGCCCCGACTTCCTTTATTATTATATATAACTATCTGAATTATTCCCGGTTTACGCGCACCAAATTATTATTCTGCCGTTTATCAAAACTCGATGATTTTTATCCCGTCTGCGCGGCCCTAGGTTCCTTCCCTGACTGTCCTCTAACACTTCCCTGCCCCGACTTCCTTTATTATTATATATAACTATCTGAATTATTCCCGGTTTACGCGCACCAAATTATTATTCTGCCGTTTATCAAAACTCGATGATTTTTATCCCGTCTGCGCGGCCCTAGGTTCCTTCCCTGACTGTCCACCAACACTTCTCTACCCCGACTCCCTTGTTCCAACCCCCTGCCTTCTGACTCCCACCCATCTACTTGTGTGGTTTCAATAATTTATTAGTCACTTTTTTCAAATCTTAAGTGATAAGCACATCTCCCAATATGCATATATCAACTTTAATAGTCAAAATGTCACACTTTAACTATTATTTCAGAGAATTTTGTGAAGGAACCATGTTCGCTTTTTTTCCGGTGTAAATTAATTTTGTCTGCGCCGGAGTCATAAAGTATCCCAATAACGCTTAAAAGAAGAGCTCAGTGGCGCACTTCAATTCACTACTCTTTCTCAATACTTGCGTTGACTATTGGTTATATAATAACATTATATATTCATTGTCCGAACACGCTTTTGTCCTTTCTACGTGCGTCACTATTTAACGAATTCTGCAATCCTATTTCGACAAATATGTCAAATATTTCAACCCGTAATCGGCGCGTCGCGCTAGTATATTTAAATGCACCAAGATTAATCTTTATTGCCTAGTTTTCAATTTCCTACAGCCATAGAAAATGCACCATATAATTGTTTCGTAAATCCAATCTGCTCGCGTTAAGGTCAATCACCACTCGGGCAAATATCCATCGGCCGCCCCTGACTTGATAATGAACCTGAAAAAAATCCCTCTAAATGTTATTCTGGGTCCTTTCTTAGTTTTGTGAGGAATGGCCTTTGCCGGGGCTCGCATGCACTAGAGCTACGCAAACACATGTGGTTATTTAGTGGTAAGGACCCATAAATCACCCCCATGAATTGAAACAGAGGGTCGTATGCTGACACCATTCCCTGTTACAAAATCGAATATAATTCCAAATTGATCTCTCAATTTTAAAAGAATCATTTCGTAGGCCCAAAGGCGAGATCATCACAGCATTAACATATTTCTTTTTTTTTCATTTTGGTTCTTAATTTTTTAAATTAAATTAGTTAATTTTATTTAATTTTGTTATGTTCTTAATTTTAATTTTCATTAATTTTACAATGGTATCTCCATAAATGACACGGTTCTTAAGGGAAATCATTTCCTTCGGGGCCTTCTGTGCCGAGTTAAGAGTTAATATGAGGGAATCAATAAAAATACCTCCTATCGGATTAGATTAACAATACGCCATTGACAATGTGCTTTAATGGTAGGTACTTGGTACCTGTCTAATAAAAATATATTATTTGAAACTGATTAAAAAATTATAGATGAAGGACCTTCCCACTAATGTAAACATAACAATTCGTCCGATTTAATTTGATTCCATTTCGTATCAATCGTAACTGGAAGCTGCTGAACATAATTCAGATGAGGCTGAGATAACCGGGACATTAATGTCATTCCCGAACTGTTGGGGCATATGTTACCGGGACAAAAAAAGGATATCGAACTAACGTAACGCAAGGGAATATGTGCCTTAGAGTACGAATGTTTTAATTCGACTTTTGCTCTGTGGTTTAACTGACAAATAAAGTGTAACGCCAATTAGGCAGAGGTTCGACGCCGATACGGTAACCGCGTGCAGCAGAGGTTGAAAATATGCACTTCTTATGAGAAACGCAGATAAGGATTTAAAGGGAAAGAAATCAGGAGGTAATGACGTTTAAATGCACGTTGCGCACACTTGGATAACATTTTAATAAACATTGATTTTTATTTCAAAAATATATTTTACTTATATAAACAGAAAAAAGGTGTCTATAGCGATGATATGGGCAGGTCATTAGCGGTTCGTGCTGTGAGGCAGAGGAGGCTGTGCCTCCCTAAAATATAAAGAAGAAAAGGGGGGTTATAATATATATATATCCATACATTCAAAATTTATTAACACTTCAACTTAAATATAAAATTATTTCAATTCAACTATTATTAATGAATATTTTCACTAGGACTGTTTGTCTTTACATTATATAACTGCGGACAAGCGGATTTCCGCTCGTCGCGCCGAGCTACTACACAACGCGGTACAATAAATACGCAAGGGAGGCAGAGATAGGGTCCGCCTCCGCAAGACATTGATTTTATGCGGGCGGAGGGGAGTGGGGAAGTCAAATTGAATCGAAATGAACGGTAACCGTTGCACGGTCGCGTTTTGTTCAGTTTGAGACACGCCTCAAAGATGAACACTTACGAAGTAGAACCGATCATTTACAATTAGCTCTAGCACACTAGTGGTCGAGTTTTATGATTCTTTTTCATAGTAAGCAGCAGTGGGTACCTACGGAGCAAGGCTATTTGAAATAATTTAGCTGGGCGAATTTGCAGTTGAAGGTCGACGAAAGGTTTGACGAAAGTATTAATTCCTTTGTTTTATTCTAGGATAGGAATAATAAGAAGGTGTAGGTATACAATGTATACATATTACCTACTTACTTCTAAAAAATGTTTGTACCTGCCCACTTTTCAACCCTTCAAACCGCCACTGACGCAGGGATGTAGAACTATGCATGTTACTAGGGTAGAAGAAGAAGAAAATTTCTAATAAATTATACGTATACATATAAATATAACTTTTTTATTATTTTGAGTGATATAACATACCTTTCATTTCGCTTTGCGGTTAGACATTATTATAATTTGAACATTCGTTTTCAATTTTTTAACACCGCTTTATTAAATCAATAAACCAACCTGTTACGGTTTAGTCTGAACCTTCGTCAAGGTAAATCATTAAGAAATATTTTTTAATGATTGCTATATTTCTGTTTTTAATTTAGTTTTGTTTTTTTACAACCCTAATCCTGGATCAAGATGAACCGAAACCAGTAAGTTTTTTAACCAGGCAGTTCTATCATCAGCTTTTTAAACTAGGTTTAGAAAAGTTATATCATAATAAGTTATGTCAAACAAGGCTTATGTTAAACAAGGTTTAACAAACCTTCAGAAAAATAAGTAGACAATAGTGGGGAGGCTACGAAACACCGCCAAAATGGGGACCGATAGGCTACGAAGCACCGCACAAAGAGGAGACCGATTCATCTATCTCATTCTCTGGCAGGTTAAATCCTATAGATCTGTGTGTTATTTTATCGTTTCATCGAGTTTCAAATCACAACGGTTCTAAAGAAGTTTTCACTTAAAAAATGGCAAAATATCTAGTTCAGTGTACGGAGTTGCTTTTTGGGTAGGCACATATTTGTGATAATTGTACATATATTTTCGTATCAGTGATCAATGAACCGGTGAATGCAATTTTTAACCATAAGCTGAATTTGATTGTTTGTCTAGTTTGCAGTTTTTCTAGATTTTAGAAATATATTATAAGTTTGTACAGCGCCCTTGAAGTGATTTTTCACGAAAAACAGCGCTATATAAATCATCCAAATATTATCATTTTTTAAATATTTCATTATGTCATTTACCGGGTAGCCATGTTACTCCGGGTAATTTGTCACCCTACCAACTCAGACCAGGTAAGCAGGCGCTAACCAGACTGGGACGCTGTAAGATAAGCAAGAAGAGTGTGACTAAGATAATGTCTTGGGCAGGTACCTACCTACTTTAATGATCACAGTGTTCTGATGGTAGTCCCAATCATTAATCGATGATGTCACTAGGTAGGTATTGCGATCATGATTCAAGCTAAAAGTAGTTCCATGTTGAAATATAACCATTTCGACGGTCCCTCCGTAAACTACGATACATACGCATAGGTATAATACCTATCTTCAAAAAAACGTTTTTTTTATTGGTGCCCTTTTTTACTCATTTAAAGTACGCTCTAGCGTGTTTAAATCGCACTTTATGGAACGCGCGTTTTTTAAGTTACCATGGCAACATCAACAAATCAACAAAATGTGAAGTCTAAATGTCAACTTTTTAACATCCATGTTATGAACCTTTCATATTCTTTTTTTATAAACGTCTTAGGATTTTTCAGGTATTAACCGCGATTCTGCTTTGGTATTTAAATTATCAATGTTAGAACTCATTTTACAACACACAATAACTAGTAAAAACTGTGATGTCAACTATGAATCTTATGTGACAGATTGCAAATTAATGTTTGTGTTTTTCATTTCCATGACAACAAGATATTGTGATGTCACATCACGAATTCATTAATAGTTCTTATTTCCAAATTTTTAATAATAATATCAATATTTATGTTTTCAAAGTGTACCAATAAAAAAAAATAGCGTAAAGTATTCGTGGATAACTGGTCTTTAAAACACTTGCTTTATTTCGAAAAATCGCGCGTGTTTTAAAGACCTGTTTATCCACTTATATTTTAATATACTATTATTGAGTACTGTTTGAAGAATAATTCTAATAACTTTCTTATTCTTATTATTAGTAATCTAAAATATACTTTACCATAAAGTTGTGTAAAAATATAATTTAATATTATAATGATGATTATTTTTTTCATAATATTCCGGATTCTTTAGGTAAACTTTTATATTATATTACCCATTATTGGCTAAACGTAGCACAGTCCTGTTTTAATTCGAACTATTCGAGCGTTTTTCATATTGTGGATTACGGTCCGGATCCAATTAAAGGTGGTGGCCATTTTAACCTGCCAAGTGCCGCAGCAGCCGACAGACATAATAAAAAAAAATTCTTGGAATATATAGGTAATTAGCTATTCTGGAGAAAATACTTATGGTAGATTAGAATATAATTTTGCAAAAAAACATGTAAGTTACTGCGAATTTATATGCATAGGCACACTGTGGGTTAATTGTTTAGTAAGTTTCTAAACATAAATCATTAAAAATCTAAAGAAACATGAAAGTGAACAAGACACATAAAACAAAAAGGTAACGGTCACAAATAGGAATCCAACGTAAGATCTCTTTAGTGTTATCTATTTCTCCATTGATTAGTATTAGATTGGTGGGTATCTTTAAAAGTTATTCCAATTAAATTGAATACCTAAAACATAATTTATCAAAAGTATCGTTGTATTTATTAATTTAAGTAGGTTAGTAATGTTGCGGGAGGCCAAAGCTCGATATGGATCGTAACCCCATCGGCGAGAGAGATAGAGGTAAGTACATACTATTATTACCTACAACTAACATAAACTTAGAAACATACTCTCTAGAGCGCCTGGAATGTGTCGACAGTATTCCCAGAACTACTACCAATAACGCTATTGTAACGATCGTTAATGTAACTAAATTAAGATATAATTTCTTCTTATTGACCCATATTTCATATTTTTATGAATTAAATTTACCTATTAATTGGCTCGCTAACAGAATATATAAAATTATATTTATTACATGAATTTATATTTTCGATATGGTTATATCGATGATTCAAAATAAAGGTGAGCATACCAATCATCTCAACATTCTAAGTATGACTATAAGTTGTAATACATAATAATAATTTAATAATTTAAACAAGGATAATCAAAATCAAATCTTACTATATATGTACATGCATCAAAATCAAATTTTAGTAAATGCATACATACCTACGCATGTACGTAGGTATATATGTACAGTACACACATATAGATATATGTATACTTATGCATATGTTTCCAAATCTACACACAGGTACATATGCATACATGCACATACACACAGGCACATACATATACATTTATACACATATTATAGAGCAAATGCGTAAATAGGTAAATGATTCAATAATTACAAAGCGGATCAAGTGAGGAGATCGTCAGGTATGCAAGTTTAAGTTCTTTCTGAAGTAGTGATTGAATTCGAACATACTCTTATATCCAGGTCTTCATGTTCGCAGTATGTATTGTGTAAATCGAGTATTTCTTGACATTTGTTTGAACTTTTAAAACGTGGTAAGTTTGAATACACGGTATGTATGTACCAATATAACCAATATTGCATAAAGCACATATTTATAAGGACGCAACTAACGTTTGTCAGGTTATGCGGCCGACTGGCGGACGTTCGATTGATTGATTATTTATTACTGATTCATTGTCCATAATGTCCATTTTAATGTCAATTTAAAAATAAATAATTGTATTGTATTTCATAAGTGTATTTTATATATACTTGTAAAAAAGTAAGAAATGCAAGTTTTGTAAATATACGAGTTTTCCTTGGAACCGTTGATTTATACGCCATCTCATCCTTCCACTACAATGACTTATTTGCGTTTTGGGCGAAGTTGAACGAAGCCACCTAGCTACTTAAGACCTCAATAATTTACCGGGCGACTGAACCAGAGACGAACCCTTTCAAATTATTTGTGTACATTGGCCTGTTTAGAATCGTATAATTAATTCGATTTTCATCAAATAATACAGTTTGGATAATTACAGTGTGCCAGTACAGTGTACGGTGTTCACTGTTCTCTGTACAATCTGAAAGTTTTGGTTCGACCGCGTGCGTTGACCGGAACTAATGGATCCCATACGAATAATATGATACATATGAGATTTTTCAAAGGAAATACCGTTTAGATTGTCTTGGAAATTCATATTCGTGGGAGTTCATCAGATTGAGAAGACATTATTTGAAGTTTACCAAGTGGAAATTTTCTCCGCTGGAAAGTAGGTTTCGAGTACACCATTTTCATTCTTCGTTGTATATGTGTTGCTTTGACTTTGTATGAAGAAAATCAAAAATATTTATGCTTTGTAGTGTCATTTTCTACCAGCATTGGATATATATTCTGGAATCTCCAATAAAGCTCGATATTCTGGTACTAGTGCGCTGGAACTAATTGCATATGATCGGTTCTACTTCGGAAGTGTTTTCTTTGAGCAGCGCCTCAAACAGGCTACCATTCATTTTGATTCCATTTGACTTTCCCACTCCCCACCGCCCACATGAAATCAACGTCTCTCGGAGGCGGGCCCTATCTCAGCCTCCCTTGCACATTTATTGTACTTCGTTTTGTAGTAGCTCGATAACTGGACCAAACGAACGTATTTTTTTATACTATAAGTAATTTTTACGTCAGTAAACTCGACACTGAAGGTGCCCAGCTGTCGATCATATAACCTCAGCTGTTTCCGTAAGCGTACGTGTATTAGACACGAACGACGACTATATGTAGCCACTCTACTAATGTACCTTCTACTTAACCGACAATTGTTGAGACACCACAAAACTACACCTAAATACCTATACATCTGTTGAAGGATATTGAAACAACACACATAACCTTTTACACCACAGTACCCACCTGTAGGTACAAGTAAGCAGGTAGGTATTTCTATATAAAATTCTAAGATAGATAAATTAGATTTTATTTAGTTGATAGTCCGGTATTGTTGAATCGATAAGCTTCCAGATTCAACTACGTTAAATGTCAGGATTTATGTAATTGCAGAAATTCTTTGACTAACTACCATATGTATTCCTCTCTGCCCAAAATAAAAATGGAAGGAAATAATTATATCATGTCAGTGGACGCATCTTCAATTTATATTTAAACAAATATAATGTAAAATACTAGCTGGTACCCGGCATGCGTTGCTATGCCATTTAATAAAGAAATTGTTTCTCCCTGCGCGTCCTTTCCCATTCGTCCCGTTCACCTTCCTCCTCCCCTTCCTCCTCCGTGTTCCCTTCCCCTCTCGCGTTGCCACTCCCCCTCCTCCACTTTCCCTCTCCTCACTCTACACCCCCCTTCCCCTGCCAGGCGAACTCCCCTCCCGAGTTTCCCTTCCCCTCTCGTATTCAACTACCTCTCCCGCGGATTCCCCTTCTAAGTTTCCCTTCCCCCTACATGTTCCCCTCCACCCTCCTGGGTTCTCCTCCCCCTCCTGCATTCCATACATTCACTCCCAATACATTCATTTTTAAAACAGCTCCCCCCATTTCCCCCGTCCCGCGAACCCCCCTCCTGAGTTCCCCTCCCCCCTCCCGTATTTACCTTCCCTTCTTAAGTTCCCCTCCACCTTCCATCACCCCCTCCGACCCCCCTTCCCCTCCCTCCCACCCTCCACCCCCCTCCCCCAACCCCACCCCTTCCCTTGCACCCTCCCCCCTCCCCCACCACCTCTCACATTCCACACATTCATTCCTGGCACATTCAGTTTTCAAACTGCTCGCATGCCACCTATTACATTTTTTTATACAAATTTCATAATGCCAGAGCTCAACATTAGTTTTATACAAAATTACGAACAAAAAAAAACAATTATCCAATTTGGTGCTGTCGTTCGGAAGTTAAGCGCATACATACGTTTCAGCGAATCATTTTTAAAGATAGATTAACAACGATGCCAACAAAGCATTCTTTTTAGGGTGAATTACCTAATTTAAAAAATAAAAAAAAGGTTCCAAGGACACAATTTGTTTGCTTTTCTTCTGACGTTTGAAATAACTCGATTTTGTTATTCTGAACAGTTTATATTGGAAAATGAAATCTTTGTTTTTATTATCTTCCTCGCAATTTTTTCAAATGTTTCCACCTTTTAAACCTTCCCTGGACTACGACAAACATTTCAAAACCAAAATCTGCTAAATCGGCCCAGCCGTTTTCGAGTTTTAGCGAGACAAACGAACACCAATTGATTTTTATATATATAGATTGTTACTGAGTACTATAAATACTGTATATTTCATACTATTCATATGTAAAAGCCCAGAAAAGGGCATTAATAAATAAGTAAATAAATAAATTTTAAAAACCAACTTTTATAAAAAAAATATCTACATTACTTACCTACTAAAATTTTTTCATTTTTTCTAAATTTGCATCTTTCTAGAATACACGGCGACTGAAAAATAGAAAATAGTTTTATTTTACATTAGTTAAAAAAAATTGTACAATTTAAAAATTCAGCTTTGATTGTTAAATTTTAACTTTCGAGTTATAAAAATAAACAGAGCAGTTTCCGATTCAGAATTACGCATTACAAGGTCTAAAGAATATAAAAGATCATGAAATTTCAGATATTTTAATAGCTTCTCTCAAGAATTTAATTGGTACAAAATATAACATACTTACCTACGATATACTTATCCTGGTAGGTACTTACTTCCATCGGATTATTACAAAACACCAAACGTAAAACAAAAAAAATCTTTGCTTGACGAAAAAAATCTCGCTTCATTTCAAAACGTATCGTGCGTGCGATCAGTTTTCGTGTTCAATATTTTAGTCGAAAAATTTGCCATCATAATCGTGCGTTAGATTGGGCCATTCCAAAACTTTATTAGAAACATGATATAATGTGGAGGTAGGTGGTATTAATGCGGCATAATAGCCAACACATTACAGAAATTATTTCTACAAATTTACATTTAAAGCATCGTTTAACAAGCAAATTGCCATGGCCGGTATCACAAGGCGAGCTTATTTGATTCCTACGAAAGCTTCGGTTTATTACCGCCAGGGTTTGTGGGAAAACTAATTTACTGCTTTAAAATATTGCCGCTTATTTCATAGGCAAGCAAAATATTTTTCTGTATAATTTGGATTTATTATTATTTATAGCTTGACTCAATATAAAAAATATTTTTTGAATTTTTTTGGTAAATTATGGCGTGGAATTTTATGCAAGGAAAATTTTATAGTGGAACGTGCAATGTGTTATTTTCCACCGGTGATTTATTGTTTACGTCATTATAAAAGTTTATTAGGTATTGTTTGCAGCAATTAACCTTATTTAAGAATTTTGATTGATATATAATTAAGGTTCTTACTCGTATACCTGTAACAATGAAGAAATTCAAGTACCTATACAGACTTTCCTAGAGGTCTGTCATGGTCGATCGATAAAACCCTATGTCAATACAATATTGACTAAATCGTCATCTATAGTCAGTTGGCGTTATTTGCGAGCACGATCAACAAATGTTTTCGATATTCGGTTGACAAAAACCGCCAATTTTAGAGTAGCCCCTAAGTGTCAGATAAACTGTCAATATACACAACTTTTCTTAATAATGTCGTTCGTAATGCAAAATAACAGGCTTATTAATGAATGGAGGTGAACTAACGAAACTCTTAGAAATGATAAAAATCCTCTACGAGATCCACAGACTTCAGTAATTAACTAATCAATTTATTTCGTTCGATGTTGGAGAAAAGAAAGTGGTTCAAATATGACTAAAGACGTCATTAACTAATTATCTCCCACTTAGTGTCAAAAATTTTATGCGAAGTGACAATACTGATATTAGTATTTCAATTAAAATTATTAGTATTATTACTTTTTAATTAAATTATTAAAACACTTTGTTTTTACCACAATAATCTTTATTTAAAAAGTCGACATGTTTCGAGAACGATGTTCTCTTCATCAGGACATTATATGTACTAAAACTAAATTATCAAGCATAGAAAGACAGGCGTGGGTGGAAATGGAATTAGTTGGAGGGGGGGGGGAGAGGGGCGGAAAGAGGAGGAGCTTAGAAGATAGACAGGGGGGAGGGGGTTGCTTAGAAGATCATAGACAAAATTACAATGGAAATATGTTTAAAATAGGGTTATTCACTAAATTAATTTGGTTATTAATAATATTTAAATTTCTATTGACATTTTTCCTAATTTCTAATATTTCTAAAAGATCTAATTGAAAACCACTAACGTTAGTATGTAAAATTTTAAAACCCGTATTTATATGAAATGTATAATGTTGTATAATTGTAATTTTGTCTATGATCTTCTAAGCAACCCCCTCCCCCCTGTCTATCTTCTAAGCTCCTCCTCTTTCCGCCCCTCTCCCCCCCCCCCCTCCAACTAATTCCATTTCCACCCACGCCTGTCTTTCTATGCTTGATAATTTAGTTTTAGTACATATAATGTCCTGATGAAGAGAACAAGATTATTGTAGTAAAAACGAAGTGTTTTAATAATTTAATTAATAAAATGGTGCCACAAAGTGAATTTGCAAAAAAAAAAAATTTGAAGAAGTTATTACTTTTTCTTTGCGGTTTGATATTTAGGGATGTAAATCCATAGGCAGATTCACCAATGTTGCCCACCGTATATAGATGTCTTATATATTCCCTGTCAATATCGGTTCGGCGTCAACAGTGCAGCCGTTCTCGGGATATCGGTAGGAAGTTACGCTTATCGATCGAATATTATAAAGCTACCGATTTCACTACATTAGACCCCTGATCGTACCTATGTATGTAGTATTATATATTCCCTATCACAATAGTTATTTAACTTAATTTTCCATTTATTGGTATTCTGGTACTGATTTTCGAATGTCGTTCTAAATACCCTCGAAGATTAATAAATATTTTTCTAGAACTAACGACAAATTATCGGATTATCATTTTAAATTCTTTATTTTCTTTGAAATATGCCCGCTTCTACTCCCGATCTATTCTTTGATTTATTTTATAAACTCTGAAACACATCAGTGAGAACAGACTTTCCTGTGAAATAGAAACCCAAAGTTTGATGGATTTCTACTTTCATTCAATATACATAGATCACATTAGATCGTGCCATTATGGAAAGAGGAAAAAGTAGTTTCTGAAAATCCAATTTGAAAAATAGGTAAGTCACATTGTAGGTTTGAAAATTTTTCCCATAGAATTTACTAATAATAATGTGTTTGTGACTCTTTGCAATATTATCTGTAATGTTGAATAACATGTAAGTTTTTGAACACATTTTTAGGTACAACCAATCTACAATTTGGTGCTCTATATTTGATCTCTTTAATGTCTGGTTAAATGCGTTTAAATTTATTGATAAGTGGATATAAGATTTGTTTGGTATCCCTATTTATTTAATCCATTAGATGAAATTTCTGTAAATCTTAAATGAAGTTTTCAAAAGCATTACAATTAAATATTTATTTCTTGAGACATTAGCGTACTTACCAGTTACTTGCCAGTTGCTATTATTCGCTGGTCTATAACTGCTGGTAGGTAACTGGCCACTAGTAGTTGGTAGCTAGCTGCTAGTTGGTGGTCACTAGCCTAACAGTGGCTGGCCGATAGTTAGTAGGCAGATAAGGCCACGAGGGGTAGTGGCGGCTGCCTGCGGTCGCAATAACCGAATTTGCATAATAATATAAATCGGGGTTAATGTTGTATGCGCGTGGTCATGACAGGGTTAAGGCCTCAGTGGATGATCATCACAACTTGAGAAAGGCGATTTGTTTTAGAGGTTGATTATTACAGTTTTAGAGATTGATGAGAGCACCATTACCAATATCGGGGCTCCTTAAAAGCCTGAGCCAATCCAAGAAACTGGGAGTCTTATAGATGGCTTGCAGATTCTTCAATAGTGACCAGATGCTAGCGAATTAGTTGGCTGGGCTGAAGCATCGAAATACTTGATAAACCTACTTGATTCTGTGCAAAGCAGGGGGGTCCATTTGACTGACAATCCGTTATCAACAGACCGATTGCCATATCTAATGTACAACTCTAATACCTAAAACGCAATGCAGGCATGCTGAGTCTGTTCTAAAGGTATATTTTAAGGAGCTTGCTCTAAGGAGCCAGCGAAACTCGACGGATACGAGCGGAACATCCGCTTACAGTTGATTTTGGCTTCATGAGAACTGTTCGTTTCTTGGACTCGTTTTTGTGTAAGTCTGCTCGTATTTGGAACGAGCTACCAGCATCTGTTTTTGGGTCTTCATACAAGACGGGCCTCTCATTGATTAATCCTTTCCTAAAACCCCTACCAAACCCCAATGAGGAAGCTTGGGTTCTTATTGCCTCGTTAACTCTGGTCCGCCATCACAGCATAGATGGGACCTTAAACTGTCTGCGATGTGTGAATGCCGTGCGGTGCAAACCACCCAACATGTGGTCAACGAATGCCCGCTTCATTAATTCCTCGGCGGGATTGATGAGGTTCATAGGGCGACTGACTCATAGACCTAGATGTCATCCTCTGAACCCCAACCACACGAAAGAAGAAGAAGAAGAACAGCCCCTACCTTAACATGCCTCACAGCGCTGCTCAACCGGGTTGCGTCATAGTTCCTCTGTCTTTTCACATAATATAATAAGGGGACGCTCTTATGAGATATCACAAAAAATGAATACCTACGTAGTGCATGCTATTTTTTCTCCTGAAAATTACAAAACAATATTAGAATTTGTGTAGGTTTCCCGTGAACTCCTCGGGTTTCCACATTAGCATATCCAAGTGATATGGCGGGGAAATTGCTTTGGTTCATGTTGCCTGGCACCAGCGGAAGGTAAAGGCACTCCCCTCCCCAATCCCCCCCCTCCCAAACTACAAGCCCACCCACTTCCCACCGTATTACGTTTCCTTCCCTGTGTAGGTATCCGCTAGTTTCATTATTTTAATCCTGTTTCCAACGTAGAATACCCTGCCCAGCAACAAAAATTGGAATCAACTGATTTAAATAACTATTCGTCATGAAAAAGCAGTAAAAACACTAACATGAGGGTTAGGTGTATTTCATACTCTACTCGTAGAGACTTATGCATATATATTCTCGAATTGAATTTCAGTTTTGAAACAAACCATCTGGAGATTTAATTTTGAAAAATACACTAAAACATTCACATTTCATATCTTGCTTGATACGAGGCATCTTTATTTTCCGATCGCCTTTGCGAGTTTTTTTTAAATCATTATTTTAAATATATACAGGCAGTATATACATTGAGGTTATCTTCAAACCCACACAAATAGTTTTTTAAATCCGTTATTTGCTCATTTATATGTTTGGAACAGTGTTTTTTTGTTAAATTCAACACGCTATACATGGAAACTATCTACAATAAACGGAACATAAAATCACCTTGTTAAGCTGTGATCTGAGAAGGAATTAATTATACCTAATAATTTTGATAAAAAATACTTTATTTGCTAACCGCTTTACTGAAGAGGTTTATAAACAAAATAAATATAAATTTGTTTTCGATTCAGTGCGAGAACCTTCCTCAGAGCTGTTTAGTGTTAGGAAATCTACGGTTTAAAAAAATTATGTTATATTTATTATGTATTATTATTTTATTAATAATACTTTAAATCTATGCCCAAAGCAATGCTTTTCACACAAACTGTTTTGTATATAAATTATAATTTTGTCTTTCCACCTATGAAAGTTTAAAGGGATTTATAAATAATACTTCCTCTGTGTGTCACATAAAATCTCTCATTGCGATATCTATCAATTTTGGAGGCGGTATGAGTACCGCCTCCCCGGGAACCATTTATTGGATTACCAACACCTCTGTCATATGTCACCCCATGTGGCCGGGGTCATAGGTTGAGGTTTGTCCAGATTTTGGCAGCAGATAAATCTGATCGGATCATCGCCTTGTATCACAGTGGAAGGGATGTATTCATACGTCCGTCACTCCTAATAGACACACTGTTCCCCAGATTCCTACTCACCGCTGATATCATTTTGCTTCCCACAACTTCCCCTCTTCCTTTTCTAAAAAAACCCTCCACATAACATCATCACAGACGACATAGTTTTGTCAATAAAACATCTCAAATCTTTCAAGAAAGGCTAACAAATACAATATTGCATTGGTGATTCAATCCAATATTGAATTTGTTAACCTTTCTCGAAAGATTTCAGTTTTTTTCAAACTATTTATTCATATTCATATTCCGTATGTACGGGCGCAAACCAGTAATTCACCATAATATTTTAAAGCATAATTTGTAAAAAGCGTTTTTCCGTAAAATAATTATACGCGCGCCATCGATGAAAGAGTAGAATATGAATTCTTTTGATAATTCTTTTCCTCTGACAATTCTGTGTGGAACTAACGTAAAAAATTATTTTTTAAAAATGTAAAAGTAGGTGCGCACACTTATTTAGGAATTGGTTGGTTCCTTTTATTACGTAAAGATAATCTCAAACACACCTAAGCCTCATCTTATCAGTAAATCTCAAGTGAACGAGAAAAAAAAAAACAATTTCGTGTATTTTTTAATGAAAGCAATTAAAGTCATTTCGGTAGATAAATAATATAGGCACACCCAATCTTGATAGCCGCCCCGTTATTCGCCATCGTGGAACAATGGGGTAATGGAGTATTGGCCATTCCCCAAAATACCATTACCAAACTTCAAGCAATGATCAAACGTATTCCGTGAACTTGCGGCCACATGAATATTCATAGATCCAGGTAAATTGCTTTCACGTTATGCTTTTCACTTTATATGTGTATCTACTTACACAGTTAGGTGCCCAGTATAGTTATACTATGTATAATTATTTATGAAGGTATTATTTTTTACGTGTTTGGTGAGCCGGCGTCGTTTAGGTATAATAGTTAAAGTTATCGAGTTTTGTACCCATAGAACGGAAAACGATTGCGTTCATAAACGACATTGAGTATGTGAAGCACAAAGTAATAAGGTAAGTACGATGGTCGTCTCGCCGTAAAAATACATTTTTTTAAATTAGCTCCACACCAGGGGCGTGCACAGAGTTTTTGATCATGGTAGGCAGTATTAAAATACAACAAGTTTCACAGGTTAAAATTTCCATATTCTATCAGATAATTTCAGAATTAAAGTACGACAAACGTTTTTGAACCGACAATTAGCATTTATGAAATACAACTATTTGATAGAAGTACATAACAACAGATGTTTCTGTCGTCACGGATTGCTATTTGCTAATTTTGATCTAGAAAGCACTACTTAATACTAACAAAAAAAACACATATAAGCAAATTCAAAACGACAGTTCTACTCTATACTTTGTGCATTTCGTAAAAATTGAATTGTCTTGTTTGAAGTTAGCTCTAGTCAGAAATAATTCCTGCTTAGACAGCATTTTAGTGAAGCAGTCGGGGGGCACGCGTGTAGTTTTTAGTTACAGTTTATGCCGTGTAGTTTCGGTTGCTCAGCTTTTTTTAAAAGTGTGTATTTATTTTTAGCAATAATTTAATAAATTATAAAATTATTTACTTGCTAATGTTTTACAAAAACGGCAGGGTAGGCAGTGCTTATGTGCCTATATGGAATGCACGCCCCTGCTCCACACAGGAGGGCCGGAGGAAAAAAATTCTCTCAATAATAATAATATTTGGCTGATTTATAAAGCGCCGTTTTCGTGAAAAATCACCTCAAGGGCGCTGTACATATAAAATTAATACGATAGGCTTACAACTAAGATTCAAAATTATGAAAATATAAGTCACATTTAAGACTTATATGTAGCTGTTATCAGGGATTCTGTGTGGAGAGTCTTTTTAGAGAAACAAAAGAGAGGAGGTTCTGAAAAGAAAAAACGTGTGGGGGTGGGTAGGAACCTGGTGCCTACGTGTAGAGGAATGGACGAATGAATCCATACCTCCCACTGCGGTGCAAAGCCACTGGTCGAGAGAGTCCGGCTGGAGAGGTCTAGGTTAGGTCTCCCTCAATAATTCTCACCCGATCTGGCCCGCCACGCAGCCAAGACCTAGACAAACCTCACCCTTTGAACCTGGGCACCTCTGCTCCAAAATTACTAAACGTAGAGAACTACTTGGGATGACCTATGGCAGAGGTATTGGTTATCCAATAAATGGTTCCCGGGGCGGCGGTACCCATAGCCTCCTAAATACAAAGTAAGAACTTGAACCACAGTTGGAGGGATAGATTCATATGTCTATCACTCCTGGACACAATGACCACCAGATTCAAACCCCCATACCTTTTTCCTTCCCAGAAATTCTTGGATTGGGGATGCTGTGTAAAAGAAAGGAGAAGATATCCTTTATATTACATACTCTTCTCATTCATTCATTAGTTAAGTCTTAAGAACTGTTCAAATCCCGGGCGAATTATCTAATGATATTCTACGGACTTACGTAAGAGGTACTTACTTAATTTTATTTAATATTCCTTATAACTTGTAAACTTACGTACTGTGTATCTTAATAAACAAATGGCATAGGCCCTGAGGTGAATTATTTTTCTCAGGGTCTCCTGTGTGGAGCTAATGTAAAAAAAAAACCTATCGGAGACATTGAAAGTTTCAAATATCAGATGTCAATGAAAAACTAATGCGATTTTATTAGCCAGCAAGACCTTATTATTACCTTCTTACAAAGTCGCAAGTGTTCGTAATCAGAGGCGTTAGTTGTCAGACGTTTCTACCGCAAAACAACCGCCGAGAAACCGGACTTAGCCTTTCTCGTTTATCATCGATACGTCTGTCTGATCAAAGGTGCGTATTTGATTATTAGAACAGCAAAAACCATCTCGACAGAATTGGCAGTGCTATCAAATCGCTATTTTTGAAATATTTTACTCAATTTTCACCACTGAAGATATCGAATATAATATCACATAACTAAAGATATCTACTAATTGCTGTTGTCGGTGCATCGGTGCATGCGAGAAGTTGAGTGAAAAGCTCCTGCGTAATGCGTAAAATTAAACACATTTCATAAATACAGGATTTGAGATTTTCACGGGCAAAAGGATTATCGTTAGAATTTTTGGGTTACTATGCCGTGTTGCGCTATCTCCTTTTTTAGCCATTTAGACTAAAGAGAGAAAAAATTATTTTATTTTAATAATCATTCTATATTTGAAAGGGTTTTTTTTTACGAAAGAATTATCGTGATTTATTTTTGAGGGTAAAAAAGTAGGATGCAATTTTTAATTTTTAATAATTCTATTTTAATTCTATTTTAAAGGTATTTGAAATGTGTATTTTATTTTGATTTGTTTAATTTTTTTACAGTTTTGGCTATTTTTAACAAATATAATAAAGGTGTTCATTCGGAAGGTAAAATACTGACGTGTCTGAAATTTGTCAACAAAAAAATATAATTATTTTATGGAAAAAAAATAAAATCACACATTTGATTTTGAGAGGTAATGATTAATATATAAAACAAAGTCGGGTTAGTTACACCATTTATAACTCAAGAACAGCTTGACCGATTTACATGATCGTTGATTTTTTGGATTTGTCTTTGCCTCGAATAGCAGAATAGCTATTAAAATATCGGAAAAATTATTTTCTTATTTTATTTGAAAATAATGGAACGAATTATTATCTTTTGAAAGAGCTGCAGGAATATTGTGATAAGTATAATATTAAGTAGTGATTGAATTCCAAAAATTCAAAAACGTCAAATGTCAATGCGCTGATTTTTTGCTTTTGTTCTTAAACATATAATGCTGTCCATCTTTCTTACACAAAAGTCGAAAATGGGAAAAACGGTGAACTTATGTCTGCACCCCTCCACATGAAAAATACAATTTTTATAATAAATCTCCCTCACACATATAAAGAAAATGAAACACAATTCCCGTAAGTAAGTGGAAAAGTAAGAAAATCACAAAAAATATAAATCCATACACAATGTCATCTCTAATACTGACAAAAACAAAACACGGACAGTTGCGCATCGATAATTGCTTCATTGTGTAATTTTTAACTTAGTAAAAAAAAATAATTCAGCTAATAAGTTAATACAATAGTTATTGATTCTGAGGCGGTACGAAGTTCGCCAGGTCAGCTAGTATTTTATAAAAATACTTTCAGCTTCACAAATCCCAAAATTATAATAACCCAGATTTTTCAAGGGTCTGCGCTAGAGCATAATAATATTAAGAACGTGTAAATACGAAATTATTTAAAAAAATTATCGTTCTAAACGTAGGTATTGGTGACTTCAATATAACAGCCATAGACCGGAATAGTCAAAAGCGAGGTCATCAAAATATGATAGCAGGTTCTCAGCCTAGCTTGGAGTGGGTACTGGGAGTAGGTAGGAAGTTAGGTAGGTAATGCTAACCGGTCAGTGGCTTGAGTTACCGGACCACCGCTCGTAATTACACCTTTGAATGGAAAATGGATTTTAGAAGTACATATACACGAGCTCCCATTCCGAAATGCTAACTTTTATAGACTCTGTTTAATGCGTTTGTTGGAATCTGTAAATATTTAAAAATTTATTAATTTAAATTATTTGTAAATTGGTAATGTCAGACTGTTATATTGGATGACCGGTTGCGGTTAGAGTTAATATGTAACTGGAGTCCTTGGGAGATATATAGAAAAGCAGAGAAGATTGTTTATGGACGCGTTGGCCACAGCTACATGAGCATTTTTTTTTTTTAATGCTGGTTACCCGGGCGTTTATTAACATCAATAGTATATACAAATCATGTGCGCTACCCGACTCACTAGACAATATCTGTTCTGAGCTGGGTAGCAGTATCTATCATTACATAAAATTTAAATAACAATAAAAGTAACTAAAAATACAAAAGATAATAAATAAAGATATAGAATTCAATAAAAATAAATAATAAAACTTAAGTAGAAATACAAAAGATTATCTAGGTACATAAAATAATTTAAATATTACATGTATATAAAAATGTTTTTTTTTTTAGTGTGAATGAAAAAATCAAATATTTTTTTTAGTGTGAATGTTTTTTTTTTCTTTTCATATATATTTAAATATCAATATACAGCGCATATAAAAAAAAAATTAACACGAACGGTTTGCAAGTAAGTTGTTAACGAAATTTCTTTTTTTGTTAATTAACCACGTATTAAAGTTTTTATATGTACGTTTTCTGTTGGTTTGCGTTATATGTTGCGTTTCTTTAAGGAAGTGTTGAATATGTAAGGTGCGTGTTAAGATTCATGTTTTTTGGCAAGAGTGGATTTAATTTTTGGCACTTGTAAATGATTGTTAGATTTAGCTCTAGTGTTCTGGGAGTGAGATATGTGTGAAGGTGACGATTTTATGCAATTTATATGGATAATTTTTTTTATGAATAGTTTCCTGATATCATGTATTTTATTTTTAATTTAAATATTTTCAGTGGGATAAAGATATGTTTTTTTGAACGTAGTTCTAATAAGTGATTTATGAGCTCAAAGGGAAAGTATACATCTTTTAGTAGTTTAAGTGACATAATGTTTCTAATCATTTTAAATATATATATATATATATATTTGTTTCCGGATTCTCATTACAAATGAATTTATGTGAAGTTCCCATTTTAGTTTGCAATCCACTGTTAAACCAAGATACTTATCTAATATTATTAGAATGCTCAATTTTTTCGCAGTCGCAGTTTGTGGTTTGTGATGTAGTACATGGATTCAGATGTAAAAGCGGGACGGTTTTTAGTTGCCCAATATTGGTTTTACTGAATGTTAAAAATTTGGTTTTCGAGGTGTTTAGGGTAAGAAGATTTTTATCAAGCCATTTGTCTCGTATAATCTCTAAGACAAGTTTTATGTTTGTTAATTTAAATTAAATTTAATTATGTTAATCAAGTTTTGCAAGTATTTTGTTTTTTTGTAGCTGTTTCGGCTTACTAGACCATTTTCAAATGTCGCCTTGTAAGCCGAAACAGTTGTAACAAAAGTACTTGCAGAACTTGATTAACTTAATTTTTTTTTTATTAAATGGATTTCTACGAATTAAACACAATAACATTTAATAGTTTTTTTAAAGTTATCTCCACACAGACTTCCCCGAGGAAAATAATTTCCCTCACGACCTACGTCATCTATGGGAACAGCTGTGTGGATGGTTTTTTTTATATATATCTACAACACTTTCAGATATTAATATCTAACTCAGTGGTTCTTAACCTGGGTTCGATCGAGCCCCAGAAGTTTGGTGAGTCAGTCTCGCGGGTTCGGTGGAGTTAAAAACACACCCCCGACTTATATGATTCGGTTGGATTTCCAATTAGAAGAGTTCGGTGAATGCGCACATGAAACTGGTGGGGGTCAGTACCTCTAACAAAATTAAGAACCACTGCTCTAACTGAATACACTACCGACTACCCTGCTGAATACAGTACTACTCTACACTACTGACTACCTACGCCACGTACGCAATAAATACTCTGACTCAATCAACTGCACTCTTTCACCCATCGACTCTCTACTGTTTCCCTGGGGTATAAGGAAGAAACAACCGCTAATAAAATTTGTTTGTCAAAAGACACACTTCCATTTATTAATTTTCCACCTCTATTGTACAAATTTTAAAAACAAAATATAAAAAAACGTAACTATTTGATTGAACGTAGTCTATTACCGTAATGGCTGGGGATGTGAAAAGGTAAAGTTTTGGAAGCAAGTCCGTGGGAGCTAAACAATGTGAACAATAACAGTATTAATTCTACACAGACACACACACAAATTCACAGGCCCCACCTCTCTCTCTCTCTCACACACACACGCACACATACTCTAATACACATAGAATGCTTATCCACTCATACTAGTATTATTTTTTATGTTAGTTCCACACAGGAGACCCCGAGGAAAAAGAATTCCTTTAGAGCCTTTGTTATCTTTAGGGTAGGTGGAGGGTATTTTTAGGGAAAGGAACGAGAATAAGTTCTGGGAAGAAATAAGGTAAGAGGGATGTGTAAGAATTTGACAGTCAGTGTGTCAAAGAGTGACGGACGTGTGAATCCATCCCTACACTGCGCTGCAAGGCAAGGCCTAGGTTAGGTCTCCCTCAGCCATTTTCTCTCGATCCGGCCCGCCATGCAGTAAGTGTGCAAACGCACTCGCCGCAAGACCAAGACAAACCTCACTCCGTTAACACGGGTACCCCTGTTAAGTCACCAAACCGAGCCACTTGGGGTGACTAATGTCAGTAGTGTTGGTTATCCAATAAATGATTACCACTTATTGAAAATTTACCATTTACTGCTTTGGGGCAAGAGAACTTTTCATTGATATAGATATCTTTATAATTAGAGGGTAATTATATTTATAATCAAATATAAGAACTATTTTCGGATGTGGGTCTAACTGTAGTTGATTATATATCTTGTTCAATGAACTTGGACTTATTTTGAATTTAAGAGTCATTTTCAAATTGGAACTGATTGTATCAAGAAATCAGACTAGCGATAAATTACCTGCCTATAATATAATATTTTAACAAAAAAATATTTTACACGTAATTTTCAAAATTGAAATGTCATTGTCAAAATTGATGTGTCAATAATTCAGACGAGCGATAAAGTGGATTGATTCGTGTGCGCTTTTTCTATTTTCAAGCAAGCGTTATTTTTCTATTTTACCAGAATTAGGTACTCACGTTATAATCCCTATTTTATTATTATTATAATTATGTAATGAGCCGGCAGTATACTGCTGATGCGCTCATATCTAATTGAACCATAGTATGAAAGTAAATTTGTCACAAAAATAACTCCCAAAACTTACATATTACAATTTTTCCGGAATTTCTCCTAGATGCAATAAACAATGATCGTCTATTTCTATATGCGCGTACAGGTAAATCAACCTGTCGGTCGAGCGAGTGCTGTGTCTGCGGTGATACGGTTTTGTTTTTTGAAGATACTCGAGGAGAAACCTGGATCAAATGCCTCATGAGTGGACTCTGGACACATAATATATATATTAATGACCTGTGTCACCTCCAAATAGACGGGGAAATTATAAGTTTCGCTGATGATACTGTGTTACTCTTTAAGGCAAATGACTGGAAAACACTTATCGCAAAAGCAGAACTTGGTTTAAATATTACTAAAAAATGGCTCGACTCTAACATATTAACTTTAAATATAGATAAAACGAAATTCATAACTTTTAGCATAAACTCAAGAGGCCAACCATCCAATAACATCCATCTTAAAATACATTCTTGTCAATCAACACATACCATATGCGATTGTCCCCCAATTACACAAACGGAAAATATTAAATATCTGGGCATATACTTCGACCGTTATATAAAATGGGATAGACATATAGATTCAGTAATAGGAAAAATAAACAAGTTGATTTACTTCTTTAAAAACGTGAGAAATATTCTAAACACATATGATATAAAAAATATATACCTCGCACTAGCACAATCCTTAATGGAATACGGCATTATTGCCTGGGGCTGTGCCAGTAAAAAATACATTAATACACTGTTTAAAGCTCAGAAAACCCTAATAAAAGTAATACTTAAATTACCAATACTAACACCCACTTCAATCATATTCGAAAAATTCCCAGTGCTGAAAATTCAAAATTATATTCCAAACAAATACTAACTTTCCTTTACAAGAACTTAAACACATTCAATACTTCACAAAATTCTCGCAATACTAGAACAAGACATGCACACCAACTACAAATACCAAAAACAAACACATCCTTTGGACAAAAACACTACAGATACCAGGCTATTAAACTATACAATTCTCTTCCAACACAATATAAAACAACTAATATTATTGAATTTAAAAAAAACATATGGAACTGGCTATACAATCCTTTTAACTTTTAATTTACAATTCTGTCGTATAAAAGTCGATTTCATATTTTAATTTTATTGTTTCTGTACAATTTGATTTTGTTATTGTTTCTTCTTTATATTAACTAAGACTACTGTTTGTTTTTGTTTTACTACTTACATTTTATAATTGATAATTTACAGCTATAAAATGTCCTTTACTACCTACATTTAATAATTTACTGAATATAATAATTTGTTAGTATTAATATTAATAATAATATGATATAATTTATAGAATAATTTACTGTAATTTACTATGTACTCACATTTTATAATTTACAATTGAAAAATGTCCTCTACAATACAGGTGAACTCCTAGTGGGGAGGACAATATACTATACCTTTGTAATGTAAATATACTAAGAATAAATAAATTTAAAAAAAGTAATGATTGCCCTGGTACAGAGTTTGACACCTGGATTTGTGATTATTGCAAATAGTTGGTCAACTTTGGTTAAATATAAAAAAAGAACTTAAAGTAGTTTAAGTTTTTTTTTTTATATTTGACCAAAGTTCCTAAAGTATCTCATAGAAGTGAATGTTGATTTTTGATAGTTTATATGTAGTATTCCAAAATTTGGGGTACCCATTCCATAATTAGATACATTTATGTTGATTTTGTTTTTGAGAAAATATATTAATTTTAATTAATAAATGTAATACAAGACTGCTACTATAAGTAAAGCGCAAATATATGATTGATTGTAATTACGATTAAGGGTTTTTTTTCCAACGTTTGTTTTTTATGTATAAAAAAAACAAAACTGTCTTCCATATTTGGTTACTTTTTTTAGTAACGTGGCAGATCAATCTCTCTTGGGAAGGTTCTAATTCGTTGGAAATTTGAATCACTCTGTAGACGGCCACCATTATAAGTTTCTTAACTGTTTAATATTCAAATCATTATTCAAAAACTCATTGTTGTGTTCTACGAGACCTCAGTAACTAAGGAGAACTACACACACACACCGACGCAAACCAACATACACGTTTTTATACAAAACATAAGAAGGCTTTATATTATACACGCCCATTTTATCTAATCTCTTATTCCCATTACTCAAGAGTATGACTTCGCGGTGGCTTAATTCCGAAATAACACCTTATTTTGAAATTCACGGATGACGATAACAAAGGCTATTAATAAATCATAAATGATGGAAAAACGGTAAAGTCGTGTTTTGGAAGTAGGTCTGATACAAATTCTCATGTATGGTAGTTAGGCATGGAATTGGCATTCAGAGGATTAAAGTAGGTATGCAAACATAAATTTACATCATAGTTTTATAGTCGGTACTATAAAATAGGATGATTTTGATCAATTTTAAACATTTAAACTAAATAAATTTTATATTTTAAGTTATGTGAATACCGCACAAAAATCCCAACTGCTGCTGTCTGGATCCTCAATTGAAATCCTCAATTGGGGTGAGGCTGAAGGTAGTGGGAGGTGTGGCACCAAATTAGAATATTTAATGCACTCATTAGCTTAGCACAGACCTCACATAGATAAATCAGCAAAAGCAAGGCTTAACTCGATGGTAATACGACTTGAAGAACATAAATTAAATGTAACGAAGTATTTAATGTTTGTGTTGATGTCGTAGGATTTAAGTTTGGGGGGATGTAAGGAACGTGAGTGTAAATGTATGACAAAAAAAATGGTGTGAGAATAAGATGGCAATCTTCCTAGATAGTAATTTGTTTCACAGTGTTACTCGGTACTAGACCTACATGTACCATGTACATCAGAAGTTTACAACAGTTCCAAGACACAATATTCCTAATATTTAGCAAAAAATCAAGGAGCCTAAAAATGCTTGTTAATACCTTTACTGAATTCTTCTTCTTCTTATTTTCAACGATAGCATGTTCAGAGGGAGACCTTCTATGTGTGCGGCAATGCTTTTAATTTATGCAAATCTGGGTACATGCCCATAGCCTTACGAACAAAGGAAATTTTAACTGAACCACCCTCATAATACAGCGGTCTCTTTTAGACGCTCCTTCGTTCCACCTCTTACCTCCCATGCCCTATCTAGGTACAGAACGTAGGTAGCTACGAGTAAATGGCCTACGGTTAAGCTAGGCCCGCCATGAATTTATTCCACATGAATATTTATTAAGGAACGGGGGGTTGCCCTTTGTAATCGAAAGAGCAGGGAATTAAGCAAATCGCGGGTCGCTCGTAACTCGCAGCGGAGCCCAGCGTAGGCAGCAGGAAACCGTAGAGCCGTAGAGCCCAGCGCTTGGAGCTCGAGCAATGGCGAGTGGAGCGGCCCTGCCACCGGATGCTACGGACATAGCCGAAGTGGATTCGGACACGCCCGACCGCCGCAAGCATAGCAATGCATTAAAGATGAGCAGTGGAGGCTCGTGAAGATATTAAATGGAGGAAGTGCTTTTTGCTGATGAACGAACAATGAAGACAAGACTTTCAAATCAAATGGCATTTCCTTGTTTGCTTGCAACCTGCAAGCTGTAAGGTTCCGGATAGTAATTATTCCTGATTGCTTGATTCGATAAAGTCAATCAATGTTTTCACGATCAACATCTTTGCAAAGCCGTAGTAGTGCAACTAATCTAAGATAAGAAGTCGGTGTTTGATTTGGTTATTTACAATACTTTTGAGACAGCCTTCATGTAAAAAAATGTTTATGACCTGCTACCGTAACTATATAAATGAAATTCAAAACTCCATAATAAATAATGTTAGTTATTTTGGAAATACTCGAAATCTCTTAAAGAAGATGATTCTGATTTCCCGAGTATTTTGCACCTAAATGGCAGCCATAGCAATAATACTGATGGTATTGTTAACTTGTTTGAAATTTTTTTTAAAGTTTTATTCAACAGACTCAGACAATGCTCCTGTTCCAACAACAACTCTAGATGAAATTCTTGATATTTCACAGTTTACCATAAGTCTCTCTGATGTAATTACTAAAGTTAAACAATTTAAAAAAAGGGCGATGAAAGTGATATTTCTAATTACAGACCAATATGAATTCAATCCACCATACTGAAACTCTTTGAAAGCCTAATACTTGACAAACTTTTTACACAAAAAAAACCTGTGATATCACCTTACCAGTTTGGATTTATGCCAGGTAAAGGTACTCTTTCCAACTTAATTATTTAAAAAAAAATTGTAACCAATGCTTTTAAAGAAAAAAACAAGTAGACTCTATCTATACTGTTTTTTATTAAAGCATTTGATTCAGTTTCCATTAAAATTCTCATTTGGTAATTAGAAAAACTTGGTATACATGGTAATATATTAATCTGGTTTGAAAGCTATCTTTCTGGAAGACAACAAATTGTTAGAATAAAATCCACTCTATCGGAAAAAAATTATGCAACTAGTGGAGTTCCACGGGGTTCACACCTTGGCCCAATCTTATTTATCTTGTTTATAAATGATCTAACAAAAATATTTCACGACGTATTTTTCTTACTTTTTGCCGATGACCTCAAAATGTTTAGAATTATTCAAAATATTTACCATTGCAACATTCTTCAAGATAATATCTTCAAATTGTTAATTTGGTGTAAAGAAAATAGACTTTACTTAAATATCTGAAAATGCCAAGTAGTTAGATTTTCTCGAATAAAAAATCCAGTGATCTTTAATTACAACATTGATACCAATAGGTACTTTAGAGACATTAACACAAATTAAAGATTTAGGGATCACTTTTCAATCGAATCTTTCATTTGTTAACCAAATAACAGAAATCTCTAATAAGGGCTTAAAAATTTTGGGATTTATAAATAGGCTAACTAAAATTTTTAACAATATAAAGTGTTTTCAACTGTTATATTTTACATATGTTAGAAGTCAACTTGAGTACATTTCTCCCGTCTACAATCCATATTATTATATACATGTACAAGCTGATGAAAGAATGCAAAACAGATTCTTACGTTTTATAAATTTTATTATAATATTGAACTACAGCACTATTTTAAATGTTATGAATTTGCTCAGATTGTCAGACAGAAGAATTTTCACTGACTTGGTATTTCTGTATAAAATTTTAAATGATTTAGTTGATAGTCTGGTATTGCTTGAATTGATAAGCTTCCGGATTTCACTGCGTAATACTAGAAGTCAGGATTTATTTCAGTGCAGAAATTCTGTAACTAACTACCATAATATGTATTCCTCTTTACCCAGAATATTAATGGAGTGAAATAAATTATAGGTAATAGTTCATTTTTACATCAAACAATATACTGGTAGGTAGCAGATTTAAAAAATATATATAAGTAGTATCTGGGAAGGTGCAATTTTTCAGGCCACTTAATATTTTAATTTGAAAAATATTAGATTTTTGTCTTGTAAATTCAAAGTCGCAAAGTTAATTCTGGAACCAACGAATTATTTGGATATTATCCCAATCATGGTTCAAAAGTATATTTAACTATGTTTTTTATGGTTTAGGTATAGGAGGTACCTACGGTAATAGTTCCTATGGTTAATAGGTTGAATCTTAATTAAAGTTAAGAATTTTTAAATTTTATTCACATTTTCCACGAGAAATCGAAGCAGTGTAAATGTTAGATACATTTCAATGAAATAAAAATTATTTTGATGAAATATAGGTATTTACCTAATTGTTATTATACATTTTATAGATAAATAAAAAAATATCTAAACATAAACGAAAATATGAAATAAAACAAGTCACAGAAAAATAAAAAGGTAACGATCACAAATGGGACACGAACCCAGGATAATTTTTCTTATTGGGACAAATGCCTTAACTAACTCGGTCATTGGGACCTCTTATTCTTAAATAGTTTTTGTCAAATTCAGAATTAATAATAGGTACCTATCTACCTATTATTTTGGACAAATTTTTCACATATTTTTGGCTGCTACCTTTTTAAATGATTACAAAGTTCTAAGTAATTGGTTTGAACCTCAGATAAAGATTTCCGATTTTTAAGTGAAAACTTCTTTAAGAACGTTGTGATTCGAAACTCGATGAAACTAAAAAGCGACAATAAAAGATATAGGATAGGATTTAGCCTGCGAGAGAATGTGATATCGTCTCCTATTTGTGTAGTGCTTCGTAGCCTCCTCCCTCTTGTTTCTTTTAGTTGTCTGAAGGTTTTACTTCTACCGTGTGTGAACGGCACAATTGTATTTTTTTATTTATATGGGACACTTATTGACCTGTTTTATTATTGATTATTTTTCTTTTGTTTTTTTCCATTTTTCGCTTAGATTTATAATTATTATCTTTTTCTTCTAATTATGTTATACATTGATGGGAATTACCTTCTAAAGTTATTATAACAAGAGGTACCTATTTAAAAAAATCATTTAATTATTGAAATACAAATAATTAAGATCCTAATGAAATAAAAAAGTTTTTTTTTGTAATCGCTTTACTCATTGTTTTGGGTAGGAACTAAATAACTCAAATCAGCCACAAAAAGCGCTCCGGCAGTAATTTGGAAACATTGAAGGTTCCTACATAAGGCCCACCTCAGGTGAACTTTTCCACTTCCATTGTCTTAGAATGGGTGACATTTGAATAATCGATTTTCCGCGCCGCTACAGACCTCCCCCACCCCTGGATACCCCCTAAGCCAATCAGAACCGCCCATGGCTAAGCCGCACCCACTTGACCCCGCCCTCGATCTTGCGTCCAATCAGGCACGCCCCTCGGACAAAACTTTTCAGTAGCTACCTCACTCAAGGCGAGACGCCACTGAACTTTTGTCAAAGATGTCAGCAATTTAGTGGCACTTTATCAAAACGTCGAAAACAAACTATGCAAACGAATTTCTCTTTTTTACAATGTAAAGATTGTTTTACCCAGTGGTACCTAAATTATATTATTTACTTGTAAATTTGGATCTTTTATAATGTTTTAACAACATTAGGTTGCGCAAAGGACTCAGTTGTTTGAGATGGGCCGTTGGTTGTATATTTATGAATGGACTTTACATATGGAAATATTATTATTGTTGCCTATTGGTGTTTTAGCTACTTGGGTGGTCCGGCGGATGAGCCTTATTGTCTGACCAGTCTTTGTTTGTTGAATTGAATCTGAAGCAGGTTTAGGTTGGGTTTTTCTATGACTTTCGTGATGAAAGCAATGGCCATAGAAAATTATTCTAGAACCTACTTGGTGATACCTACCTAAAAATTTCTGTAAGTCTATGAATATATGACAGAAGGAGGCTGGTTGAAGCAGGAACGTTAATTAATTACAGTTGGTATTTTTGATGAATAAATTATTTGAATATTTATACACAAATTAATTTTGGAATGAGGTAATTATTAATTACAAAAGCAGTTACATTACCACCTCACGATAATGTTTCAATTTTAAAGATCTATGGATAGATACTATACATTCTACGATTTTTTTAAGAATAAAAATATCACCCGACAGCATTTTGTCGCAGAAAAGACCAAAGATTGTGAAAATATAGATATTTGTGAACCAACTTATTTGATAACCAACACCCTTGTCATAGGTCTCCTCAAGCTCAGATTCATGTGGTGAGGGTTTTCTAGGACTTGGCGGCGAATGCGTTTGCCTGCCGTTTGACCGCGTGGCGAGCGGAATCGGGAGGGACTGGTTGAGGAAGACCTAACCTAAACCTCTTCAACCACTCTCTCGACCTCATAAGTACGTCACTCCTGACATATTAACTCTCAAATTTCTACCCACCCTTCCCAGAACTTCCTAACCCTAAAAATATCCTTCACACTAAATCCCCAAAGATGACATAGGCCCCGAAGAAAATTGTTTTCCCCAGAGCCTCCTTATGTGAAGCTAATTACATAATTTTTATGAAAAAACAAACATAAAAGTCATTGAGGTTTTTCAAATTATTGTTTCTGTCATCTGAGCATACATGGGTATAGGTAAGCCATAATAAAAATGTTTTTTTTTTCTCCCCATCTAAAGCGAATAAAAATTGTCGATTTTTATTTTCAATTGCTAGTATCTAGATATACCAATGTTTATACCAGTAACTGGCTTTGCACGATATTTTTTTTATTTAGCTATTAGTTTATAATTCTGAAATGTTATTTTCATGCTCAATCTCGACCAATGATTTTTTTTCAATTGTGTAATTTTATGTTTTTTTTTAAATTGAATAAAACGTTACATTTTAGATTTAGAAACACGCTTTCAAAAACCAAATTTTCCTTCAAATGTATTAGCATTATCTTATAAATTACTGAAAAAAAAATAATAAAAAAAACAGATATTTTCGACTATTAAGGCAATAGTAAAGGAAAAAATCTAAAAAGGCCTGTAAAAAACATTGATTCCTTTTTTACGCATTGTTTATTGTAATAAAACGGAATTTTAAAACCGATTTCAATAAAACAAGCGAGGCGGAGCCTAACACGTCTATTCTCCCCTCCGTCCGGAGGAGTAGTGACAGAAAAAAGGGGTGGCTGCCAGTCGTCCTTCGGTGGACGGTATAAGGTTCACTTTGATATTCCAAATTCGTCGACTGCCGTATTGTCGCCGTGATGTCAAAAATAACAACGCGAAAAGGCATATTATTTTATTTGTGAGGTTTGGGCGTAAATTTATTTTATTTTTTGCAATTATCATAAAAGAAACTAAATTTGCCATATTAAACAATAAAACCATATCCGAAAAGAGATATATAAATAGGATAGTTTGGACTTCAAAGTGTTTTAAATAGACCTTTTAATTATTTTTTTCTAGGCTTATTAAAAAACTTGAACGAAACTTTTAAGGGCCAAGATATGTTCTACACGCAGTATTTAATTGAAGCATCTCTAATACTTCTAAGCGATCAAATTTTCAAAACAAAAACGTATAATTTTGTATGATTTTGCATTATTTAGTATGGCTTCATCTTGCATCTAATATGTTCTACAAATGCCAGTTTTATTTCAGGTCTGAAAGGATTAAGTGTTCAAAACTTTTTTTTTTTAAGTGAATACAGCACAAGAATCTCAACTGCTCCCGTCTGGAGCCAGTGAGACTATGGCATCCCCAATTGGGGTATGTTGTGAGGCTGAAGGTATTGGGGAGGGGAAGGAGGTGGGGAAGAGGTAGGTTGGGAAGTACCTGGCTATTCAGATCTGGTCACCAAACACGGCTAAAGCCATTTTAAAGCAACGTTTCAGTTTTGAATGGTGGTCTTACACCAGGGCGATACTGATAGTATCTTCCACTCTGGAACGTGCCGCAAATATACTATATGTGATTTTAAATGAATTATTGGTGAAATAACTCAAATTAATTTCTAGGTTTTTATGTGCGTGGATGATAGTCCTTTTTATGTTGTTTTGACGAGCATCAGGTGCATGGAAGTTTTTGTGGAGCTGATCGCTGGAATGCCTATAGGGTTTACGCAAAATTACTGTAATTATGGATTTCTGGGCCTTCACAAGCGGATTTAAGGTTGTTCTACCCCACGCTCCCCGACCAGTGCGGGCGTACGTTGGGATGGGGCTGCACAGTCCGGGATATGTTTTATGTTCCGTAATGCAAAGAATATGTTAATCAATTTTCTTACCCTTGTTGAGGGGTTTTCTGTGTGGTGTTCCATTTGAGATGGTTGTCTATAGTATATAACATCTAGATATTTGATGTTTTCTACACATTCCAAAGCTTCACAGTTGCAGCTTTAGAATGTGTAGAAAAGTGCATATTACGTCTCTATTTTTTATTTTTTATATAACTCTATTTTTTCCACGCTTACGAAGCTTCTTTCGGATTTAGTTTTATTGTAGTGGCTGATTAGTTCTTTAGAGTACGATTGAAATATTTTAAACATTTTTGAAAACCTTTTATGCTAACGATTCTGATATTTTTTGTATGCCTCTACTGAAGTATAAAGCTGTACTAATTAAACAATTTAGCTGTACATATTTTAATAAGGTCACTGTATAACAGGTGTTTTCTGTTTGTTTCTTCTTCAATGCTTTCACTAACTTTGTACTAATATGTATTATTCTTTTGGTTTATTTACAAGTAATCTTTTGGTTTATTTATGTATTATATATGTACTATTTTTCTTTGGTTTATTTGGAAGTAATCTTAAAATTTTACATTTCTTTCTTCTTTCTATATTGAAAAAAAACTTGTACGAAAAGGACACTGTGTCGTTAATTATAAATTATTAAATATTTTTGCTTCAGTAAGAAAGATAAAGTTATTTGGCGATGATTTTTTGATTTGTGTCCCAATATAAAACAATCATCTGTAAATTAAATTTACGCCTATCAAAATGTTTCTGTCAATTTGACTGTCCTAGAACGGGAGTATCCTAGTTGGACAGTCAACGCTTCTTTGTACTGATGTATTATTTGTAACAAAAACAAATAAATAAATAAAAATAAAAAATCAAATAAAAATTATTTGCGCACGCCGGGTTTGAACCCGCGACCTCCGGATTGTAAGTCAAGAGTCTTAGACACTGGACTACGGAGGACTACTCATACCTAGATGTTATAATTTTTTAAGCTCGGTTCAGGATTATCTTTTTTTTACATTAGCCCCACTTACATAATTACCCTCAAGCCCTATGTCATCTTTGGGGATGCTGTGTGGGGGTCTTTCTAGGATAGGAAGGATAGAAAGTTCCGGGAACGAAAGGGGTATCAGGGGTGGGTAGGAATCTAGGGGTTGGTGTGTTCAGGAGTGACGGACGTATGAATCCATCCCTCCCACTGCAGCGCAAGGCGATGTTCCGAGAGAGTATCTACAGTTGGAGAAGTCAAAGGGACTCCCTCAACCACTTTCTCCTTGTCCGGCCTGCCATGCAGCTGGTGGGCAGATGCATCCACCGCCAAAACCTAGACAAATCTTATCCCGGGCACCCATTCTAAATCACCAAACGTAGCGAAACCACTTGGGGTGGCTTATGACAAAGGTATAAATGTTTCCCGGGGTGGCGGTACCCATACCCGCCTCCCAAATTGTAGGAATTGTTAATTACATCTCAAATATTTTCTTTCTTATATATGTACTTATTTTCTGGTTCTACTACAAATTATTATTTAATTTTTTTTTTTAATGTTAAAAATAAATACCTAAAATAATTTAATTGATCCCTAATCGTCCTATGATTTTGTATAGGAAGATTACTATGAATAATTATTATAAAATTATTGAAATAATCTACGGAGTTTAATGTTACGAGAGGTATTTTAAATTTAATCTTATTTCTATGGAACTATGCCTATCCAGAATAATTTATTCAATCGTCAAACCATCAATGGCGCTAACATTCTTATTCATGTGCCTAGGAACCTACAAAACCAGAATATTATAAATTAGGTGGCTAAAAGCAACCCACACTATTTCTAAACACGGTGAAAGAAACGTACCTGTCCAATAGTAAATAGTTTTAATGCTTTAGGTGCTCTAATGCTGCTTTAATTTAAAGATGAAGTATTGCGAAATAATGCAAAATCATACACAAACATGAGTTTTTGTTTGGAAAATTTGATCGCTTAGAAGTATTATAGATGCTTCAATTAAATATCTACTGCAAGTAGAACAAATCTTTTTTATAAGACTTTTTATAAGCCTAGAAAAAAAGTGTTAGGGCCTAAAAAAAACACAAGTGCAAATTCCCATACTCATAAAGCCCTTTTTGGATATGGTTTTATTGTATAATGTGGCAAATTCAGTTTTTTTTTATAATAATCGCAAAAAAATATACATTTATGCCGGAACTTCACAGAATAAAATTAAATATGTTTTTTCGCGTTATTATTTTTGACATCAATCAAGACGGCCGGCACCCGACGAATTTGGATTTTTATAGTGAACCTTATGCCATCTACGTAAGAACTATGCACTTGTCACACCCATTTTGTATCAGTTCCGAATAGACGTCCCTGGACTCTGCGTCGCTTGGTTCCGTGAAATAAATTTTAATTTTCTTTGTCATTACAATAAGCAATGCGTAAGAAAGAAGTTAATGTTTTTTACAGGCCTTAACAAAATCAACTCTCAAAAACCTTTTCCAACCTCTCCAAAAGCTTTTTCAAGTCATTTTAAATCCCTCCTGAACTATTGGATCGCCTTAAGAGAAAGTCAGAAGCCAGAATTCATTAGTGTATTCTTAGTGTGCCCTATATCGCCACGAATGTACGTATCTAATAAGAATAAAAATCGCTTGGCAAACTAGAGGTCACGGTTTCAAGAAAAATAGTGTTTTTTTTTTATTTATTTTGTGAACAATTATATAAGAAAGAAAACAAGTTGATCAATGGAAACTGTCATAAAAAATTTTAGCCATAAAATTATAGGGGAGAGTATGGTATTTCGTACCACTTTACACTTAACTCTCAATACAGTATGATGGAAACGGACTAGAGAAATGGAGTTAGATTCAAATAAATGTATGTTTTATTGGGAACAAGTGTATTTAATTCATATTTTACATGGAAGGTTTTCAGATTAAACGTTGTATAAAAATGGTTTTCGGTACGATTTAGCGAATCGGTATGGTACCTACACAAAGAACTTTAAAGAAGTTTCGAAAATTGTGTAATGTGTGAAGCTACTTTACTTATTTGTGTTTTAAATTATAAAATATTGGCCATAAATAATTCAATACTCCATGATTTTAGAGGCAGCTTTGGCCATGTTCAATTATTTAAATTATGATAATTTTTTTTTAATATTTCTATTTTCTACGCCAATGTTATGCAAAAATCAAATAAAAAATAAACAAAAATTTTAACAAAACAAAAAACGACTTGCACTAAAAGTAAAAAAATAATTTCGTACGATTGTTATTTTTGGAGTCGGTGTCAGCCAAGATCTCCACATCTCACTTATAACTACCTATGTATGTATTTACCTTGGCTGACACCGACTCCAAAAATAACAACTGTACGAAATTATTTTTTACTTTTTAATGCATTTTTAAGACGTTTTTTGTTTTGTTAAAATTTTTGTTTATTTTTTGAATTTTAGTGATGAGCGTGCGTAAAGAAGTTTTGCTTCAAAAAAAGAATCATCGAAATCTGTTGGCGTAATATTGAGTTAGTCCATTTGTCGCGCATACTTATTGCAAATTTAAGACATATATGGGTTTTCTCATGGATCCCATTGTCAGAACTGGACCAAATTAAAATGGGACCACACGGGAAGCACCAGCTTTCTAATAAAAAATATCGGTTACAATTATCAATATCGGTTCACCCAATCGAAAGTTCTGAGGTAACAGACATAAAAATAAAAATAAACCGTCGAATTGATAACCTCCTTTTCGAAGTCGTTTAATAAAAAGCATTATCATTGACGTAAATTTAAACAAAAAAAACGATTTACACTGAACAAACAAATTTGTCGTATATAAATTGAAATTTCTTTTTTTATGGTTTAATTTTATATTTCGTAATATTTATAAAGCGGGCAGAGCAAAATTATTGTTTTAAATAATCATTAAATCACAATAATTGCCAAAGTTGCATATAAATCATGATTTAATGGCCCTATATTATACAATTTGAAATACAAATAAATAAAGTAGCACATATTTGCTATAACTTTTGATTGAAAGCATATTTTTTTATGAAAGAGTATTTTAACCACAAATCAAAATTTAAGTTTTATGTGATAAGGCCGCGCAGCCGTTACTCGTTTTGAAATTCCTACTTTGTTAAAGTTACCATTAGACAAGATTGAATTTGGTATTTGGAATGCCTAAATTAGTTTATGATGACCAGGTGAGATACTCGCAGGTAAATAGGTACCTAGCCTCTTCTGGTACCTAGTAAATACTAAATCGGTACGTACCCAGCACGGAGGAAGGAATATTCCTTCCTCCGTGGTACCCAGCGTTAATGTCCATATGAACCTATCTTGTGTGTAATTTAATATGCTAATTGTTTTTTGAAAGTACCCACCCAGGCCAGACAGCCAGACTAGGTTGACTTCTCTTTTATTTTAGTCGTGGTGAAAGTGGCCACCTGATATTAGCTTACAGATTAGTTTATTGTGAATTGCTTAAAATTCGTCACACGTTTCAACTTTAAAATCAGTGGCCTTGGGTTATCCTTTAAAATAATTCCTCTTCATGTCTGAGAGATTCTTAGCTCATTATGTTGTGGCTCCTCATGTGAGTACCTACCTAACGAGACCATTCATGAGAATACCGCATAAGAGTCCAAATTTCTCCTAATTGTCTGTAGTCAGTGAGACTATGATATCCGCAATTCTGGATATTTTGTGAGTCTGAATTTAGTTAGAAGAGGAAAGAGATATGTGAGATAAGGGTTGGAAAGTGCAGGGCTCTTCAGATCCGGTCACCAAACACGGCTAAAACCATTTTAAGCAATGTTTCAATTGTAAATGGTGGTCTTACACCAGGGCGATACTGTGAGTATCTTCCACTCCGGAAAGCGCCGCAAATCAACTAAGTGTACATTATTTTTAATTATTTAATTGGGAAGTAGATAACATAAATTATTCAAATAAAATTATTAGTACATATTTGATAAAATTTCACAAATGGTAAATATAGAACATATTTATATATATGTAACTAACTATCTACCTGTCAGCATCGTGGGGGTGTTGCAAGAAATTATGATTTTTTTCTGTGTGAACCCGAGTTTGTAGGTATCACAGAGAGAACAGACCGCCAAACAACTCGGTCTTGGCACAGACTCCTTGCCTCGTTCACATTCATACATCGTCTCAAACATGCTCTTCTATTATTCTGACACTTGACATGGCAAGAGTTTGTGAGTTTAAGAGTTTGCAGGTACCTGCACCTACATATGAGTCACCTGTATGCGGGCGTAAAAAATACTCGTAGTAAAATAAAATAAAATAAATAATAATTCGAACAAAAACAAAAATATTTTCTTTTTAAAAAAATAAATGCCATCTCGAGTTCTAAAAGGTAAACAGAAATAAAGAATTGATGGAATTTTTTTAAACTGGTAATAATTGTTGAACAATAAGTAGGTAGGTAAATGTAAATTAAATAAAACAATGAATCAATTTTATTGATTTATTTAACTATTTTTATGGAGATTGACAAAAGCGAAACCGGTGAATGATATTCATATTAAAAATAAAATTTCCGGTTACTACATATATTTGAGTGTACCTAAATCAGACGTTAGTGTTGGGTTTAATTTATATGTAGTTGATACCCGATTAAGTGACGGGCAAAAACAGGTTGTATGTATTTGGGCTTTTATTACATTAATATTATAAATCTGTTTAACATGTAAAAAAATATGTAATTATTGTAAAAACATACAAATATCTATTAAATAAAAAAAAATAAAAAAAGTATTCTGACTAAATAAAGTAAATTAATAAATTTGCAAGATAAAAACATGTAGCAGCGAAAATTCTAATTAAAATAGTGGGAAACGGCAAAAACACAATACATACACTTTGGCAAAAATGTCCAATTATATAATATACTAGCGAGTTCCGGGCATGTGTTGAATGCCACTTAACAAAGAAATAGTTTCTCCATGCGTGTCCTTTCCCATTCATCCAGTTCCCCTTATGCCTCTTCTTCCCTTCCCATATCCCCTTCCCCTCCCGCGTTCCCCTCCCCTCTCCCGCGTTACATATATTCAGTCCCGGTACATTCTGTTTTTCAAACAGCTCGCGTAGCTATCATCTATTGCAATTTTTTTTTACATATTTTCATTTTTTTATATATCTACCTATTACAAACTAATGTTTTTGTATATTATAAGAACCAATAAATAAATTTCGTACCTAACATAGGTACGTATTTAAAATACTAGATTAGATTCAAATTATTCGATTTTGGTAAGTTTCTAGGTACCATAGGAGAGTACTTCGATTAAATTCATTTATTTGTTTATTCGGAAATTGAATTTTGAGTGAAAAATCGATGGTTTGCAAAATGTCATTCCAAACTGTGACATTTTTAACGGTTTTGTGAGAGTTTTTGTACTGATTTAACTTTGTAGATGTATTGTCATGTGGTTGTAATAATCCATAAACCTAGGCGAGGTTGGAAAAACCGTATTTTGAAAGTTTCAAACTTTTCCTATGCTTAATATAGCAACACACAAACAACGTACATATATGCAAGCAAGCAAACATAACTACATTCATTTGTGTATTGGTATATATATAGATATTTTGACAAACATAATATCTACTTGAATATACTTTTTTGACTTGGGTATGACGCTGGTCGATGTCAATATGAACGCTTTAAATCACCACTTCGCCCTTTAAAATAAGTAGCAGCCCACAGTAATAATTCATTGTAGCAGTTGGGTGTGCGGAGTATGGAGCTAAGGGAACTCAAACAACGTCTTACTATCTGCTGCTGCCACGGGATGATAAATGCTAAAACGCTACCAGACTCTTAGGGACTCGCAAAGGGCATAAAACAACCTCCTCCATCTACTGCACTCCTGTTATCCTTCTCCACTTCTTGTGGTAGGTTATACTCATACTACTTAGTTACTTGGTAGATAGCAGTGGCGTACGGTGACATATTATATCCTTTCATAATTCGGGCGTATTTTTTCAGTATTTTTTAATTAAACCCAAATATATGGAATATTTGTAACCTAAAAAATGTTTTCAAAATGGCATGATATACGCTTTCAAATTTCATTATTAAAAAAAAAAATAATTTTATAAATATAGGTATTTTTTTTTATGCAAACTTTAAAAAAATTTAAAATGTCTCACCCTACATTCTCGCTAAACTAAAATTAATGAAAGAGAAAAAAATAATATCACACACATATTTTTTGAGACAAGTGTATTATAAGCGTTAATATTGTCACCTCACTTTTTTGTCATTTCATGTAAAAAAAAATCTCAAATTTTCATGTAGTTTTTAAAAATTGCTATTGGAAGCTTTGGTTTCATAAAGATACACAATTTAATTATTTTGTGGCTAACTTTTCGATTTGATTATTAAGCCTGTTGTTTTCTCTTTCCAATTTCGTTTAGATTTAGATCATACTTCTAACTGTGATATTAAGAGAGACACAACGATTTCTATGAGATCTAAGTGAGATGGGACAAATATGGTATCTGCGATTAAACGGTATATAGATTAAAAAAATGAACCAACCAGAAAATGCGTCAACCAGTGAAAATGTATATATTTTTGGTTAGGCCTGTAATGTGTTTATTACTTTTTTTCTTTAATTTGCCGAATGTCACAAAAACATAATTTGTGTTCAAATATTTTATTTTTTAAAACTTTTATATGTAATTCTTTATTTATTTCACTGTTACACTTTTACTGAAAAACATGATTTTTATGGAAAAAGAAAAGCGCAAGAATGAGTTTATAAATTTATTTTTATCTGTCACTCATAAACGAATAGACACATAAATGATAACAAAAAAAAATCTAATCTAAAAAATGTAAAATTATGTAGGTACCAACCTATTTACGGATTAAAAAATACTTTTAAAAATAAAACTTACCTTTTTATGTTAATATTTTTGTCTGGATGGCATATAAGACAGGAAAATTATTATACCATGCAGAAAATAGATATCATTAAAACATATTTTAAAATTTTCTTTATTTTTTAAAATGATACGAATAGAACACTCACTGGTACACGCGAAACAATGTAACACTTCTATATATTATTATAGCGGGCCTCACGGAATACCTGCCCTGGTATTGCAGAGGTGCGCTGTAGAAATAGCTCCAATTTTGACGAAGCTTTTCAAGATGTCCCTGAAGTCTGGCTCTGTGCCCTCTGGTTGGAAAAAAGCGATCATTCACCCCATTCCAAAGAAGGGTGACCGTTCCAACCCAGCCAACTACCGCCGCATAGCGATCCCATCTGTTCTGTCAAAAGTGATGGAACGTGTAATCAATGACAAACTGCTCACATCCTCGAGAAGAACAAAATTATCAACGACCGTCAATACGGATTCCGGCGAAACCGCTCGTGCGGCGTCTCGCTTATGTGACGCATGTTTGGGGACGGTGCCTGGAACGTTTTGGTGAGACCCAAACGGTTTCACTGGACATTTCCGAGGCCTTTGACCGGGTTTGGCATCGAGCGCTTGTCAACAAACTGCGTTCTTACGAACTTCCCGCATCCTTGTGTGCGTGGATTGCCGACTTTTTGAGGGGGAGGTCGATTCAGACGGTTGCTGACAGTTTCACCTATTCCTCGCATTCGATAAATGCTTGCGTCCCACAGGGATCGGTTCTGTCTCCGACTTTGTTTCTGTTGCACATCAACGACCTCTTGTCATGTGCACCGATTCATTGTTACGCGGATGACAGTACAGTCCATGATAGCTTTTTGTTTGACAAGCCTCAAAGAGCACACAAACCCCAATAGCTCGGAGGGCTTTGAAGTAGAGAATGGACGGTTACCTCGAGAGTGTTTTCTCTTGGGGTAAGAATAACCTCGTCGAATTTAATGTTTCAAAGACCCAATCATGTTTGATAACGTCTAAAAGGGATCGAAATGATAATCTAGTCTCCTTCAACGGAAGCATTCTTCCAAACAGGACCTCCATTGATATGCTTGGTATAACTCTAAGTGACCAGCTCAGGTATGGGGGCTCCATCGAAACCAGAGTTAAGTTAGCCTCTCAGAAACTGGGCGTACTGTACAGGGCCCGCAGATACTTTAATAGTACACAACTGCTAACCCTGTACAAATCGCAAGTGCGTCCCACGGTTGAATTTGGCAGCCACCTCTGGTCTGGAGCTAAAAAATACCTTAAAAACCCTTAACTGTGCAGAAACGGGCGGTCCGTTTGATAGATTCTCCCATCTAAACAGACGGATTGCAATCTTTAGAGCACAGGCGTCGGGTGGGAATGCGGTCCTTGTTCTACCGGTATTACAATGGAAGATGCTCCAAGGAACTAGCGTCATTGACCCCCTCGGCACAGGTGCAAAGTCGGGAAACACGCCAAAACACGCGCCCAACATTTGTACACGGTTGACATTAGTCACATTAGAACGGGTTGTTTTTACGACTCGTTCTTGAGTTCAACAGCTCAGCTGTGGAACGATTTACCGGCCTCTGTGTTTCCTCCCTCCTACAACATGGGTCTCTTCAAGACCCATGTGCACTCCTTCCTTTCCTCAGAAATACCCTCCACACAGCATTCTCAAAGATGACATAGGCCATGTGGGAAATAATTTTCCTCAGGGCCTCCTGTGTGGAGTTAATGTAAAAAAAAATATATATATATATATATATAATGCAATAAAGTTTTAACGAACAAGAACTTAAGATGAAGCCATACTAAATTATGCAAAATCATACAAAATCGTATGTTTTTGTTTTGAAAATTTGACCGCTTAGAAGTATTATAGATGCTTCAATTAAATACTGCGTGTAGAACATACCTTTGCCCAAAAATATCGGTAATTTTTTTAATAAGTCTTTTAATAAGCTTAGAAAAAAATAAAGTATTAGGTCTATAAAAAAAAAATTTAAGTGCAAACTCTCCTACTTATAAACACTTTTTCGGATATGGTTTTATTGCATAATGTGGCAAATTCAGTTTCTTATATAATTATCGCAAAAAAATTTGAAATTTACGTCCGAACCTCACAAAATAAAATATAATATGCGTTCGTATTTTTGACATCACGGTGACAATACGGCAGTCGACGAATTTGTTATATCAAAGTGAACCTTATACCGTCCACCGAAGAACGACTGGCAGCCGACCCATTCTTCCGTCATTACTCCTCCGGACGGAGCGGAGAAACAACGTGTTAGGGTCCGCGCTGCTTGTTTTCGTGAAATCAATTTAAAAATTCCGTTTTATTACAATAAACAATGCATAAAAAAGGATCGCCTTAAAAGAGATTTGCTTAGTCCTGAAGTAATAATCTCCGGACCCAATATAGAAATAAAAAAAATACACAATTATTTAAAAAATAAAAATCCAAACTAGATGTTATCAAGATAAATGCGAAAATACATCTATACACGCCACTGGTTAGTAGGTGGTCTCCTCATAAGCAAGGATTTATGATTTGCAAATAGGTGGCTCGTGATATTGACGACACTTCCATAGATATCTTTCCCTATAATAATGTAATAAATCACGGGTTATGCAGCGCATCTCTATCTACAAACTTGTTTGGGAAATTATCGTTGTTTTAGGTCTTGTCAGAATTTGAATAACATAGAAACATTTTTTTGGAATTATGTTAGATTGAAACTAAAAAATAAAAATAAAAATCATTCCATTGAGGCATGTAGGTAAGTTTTTAATTTAAATTTTTTGTATGATAATAAATTATTGAAGTATGCTTGTCGACCAATTAGCAATTTATTAATAATTTATAAAATAAATGAAACATAAATAGAGGCCATGGTTCAAACAATTTCGACGCTCTATCAGAGTCTATAAATATCCTCCACCGTCGGCTACCTCCCCTCCGAGGTTTCCACACTCTGAATTGTTTACTGTGTTGTGCGTAGCCTTATCAACGCCAACATCGAGAGCCTCCTAGAGCCTCCATCCTCTGTGTGCGATGTGTGCACTGTCTACTGTATCTGAACAGCCACCTCAGCCCCCTCCCCCTAACCCTTCCCACCCACCCTCTGCCGAGGTATTCACACCTCACCATCGCTAATGAGCGTCTACCATTACGCCCTTTATTTTAATTCCAACCGCTCTCAGCAGACAGGGATAAAGATATGTTTACGAGCTCTGTCTGCGAAACAAAAGATCACCTGTGCTCACTACCGAAACCGAGAACCACCTGTCCTTTTCCCTTGCGCGATGCTCGCCGGTGAGCGAACGAGAGCGCTCGCGAATCGGCGTAGAGTATAACCACCAGCGCTACCTCGTCCAGCTCTCTCCCACACTCGGGCGGGGAGGAAGGAGAGAGAAGGCAGGCGACGTGAAACCTGATCGAATTAAGCCGGTAGGAGTGAGAGCGCCGATCGAGTTACGGCAGTATAGAATTTAGCCGCTTCTGTGCAAACGAAAGGTGAGCTTCTGGCGACGCCTTCCCTGTCTGGCGGCGGGTCCGGAGTGGTGCAGAGGGAGACGCAAGAGCCGCTGATTGATGAGCGGCGCACGCGGGCGCGGAGGCTGTGAGTGGTTTGCGGCTGTGGCGATGCGAGGCAGCCAGGCCGGACAGGTTGGTTAGAGGCAGATCGCTCGCCCAGTAAGGTTGACCAGGAAGTGGCCGAGAAACAATGATCGATTAATTCTCAAATTCGGAATCGCGTTTCGGGTTTCAAAAAACGCGCTCATTGTGGACGAGCTAATCGCGCGCGAATGTCGTCGGTCGATACGCCTCGAATATTGTGAACATGTTTTATAAACTTTTTAACTTTTGTGAACATTTTTTAATATCCAGTGATTTCCCAAATAGAAAGGAAGTGATAACAACAAACTGTATTTGCGTGTTGGAGTGTTAACAGCTGCGAGATTACGCGCCGGCACTTCTTAACAAATACCAAACTTTCAGTGTTGTGAATGAAATATCCGGACGGAACTCATCATTAAGAAACAACTGAACAAACTGAGGACTTGAATGATCGCGAATTTCATTGACGCTTTTCTTTGTGAAGCCTCGCTTCGTTAAAATCAATTTTCCTTTTGAAGATACTCTAACAGACAGTGTCAACAAACCTGATGACTGAACAGTCTGTACTCAATTAGTGCTTTAGACAAACAACCGTACGTCCTGGTTTTGTGTTACAATTTGCCGTCGATCTCCTTTCAAATAAACAATATTTTTAATCAAAGACAATAAACAAAGTGGATAAGTTTAAAGAAACTTTTCATCAAAAAACTCTTCATCGAAATGACTCAAATGTCAGTGCGGATACCAGGAACGCATAATATCTAGAATTTCACAGATTTTCGTCAGTTTTCGTACTCTTCACATCAGCACACCCCCGGCAGCCAGGAGCGAGGAGCCAGGAGTAGAGAAGGTGAAGGAGTGTGGCTGGTCGCTGTAACATGTTAATATCATCGCAGGCAGGGGCAGTGAGCGAGTTCTCCCCCGCGTCGTGCTGCGCCCCCTGGAAGATGGAGCCCTCGGGCCCTCCTGCGCCCCAATCTCACCCCTCCGGCATGTCATTATCGCCTACAAGTAAGTCATCACACCTTTTCATGGAAAACCAGAACTAAAGCTTTGTATATATATCGTTGTATCTTGGTATATTTATTATAACATCCGAAACTTAGTTAGGCATATAGAAAACTACTAAAATAAAATTCTACGTATGCTTAGTGACAAGGATCACCATGACAATAGAATATTCACGGAAGGTAGGTACAAGAAGGCTATGCTATCATATATTTTCCATCAATACTAAATTTACCTAAGTCTACATGCACTTAAATATCTTACTTTTATATTTTTCTAGAGCTTCTATTTCATACTTTCTGACGTCATTTTACGATCAATTGTCACCTTAATTATTATTTATTTTAGCAATTTGCATTATTTTTTGCTTGTATTATCTGTGACAAGCAATATTTTTTTTGTGGTGTATTTATAACATTGATATTAATAAAATAAATTTAAACTAAATATATTTTCAGAGAATGAGCTTGTCTTTAAAATTGCATTCAGAATTTATTTCAGATAATTCAAATACCTACAATTGAAAATTAGAATACCTAACCCGATAAAACCTACTTTATTGTGTAACAGACTTATTTGCCTATAAAGAAAGAGGACTAGTACATACACATACCATTGCCCGTTTTCATTGGAAACATAAATCTCTACCTTGACGACAGAACACACAGGGTGTTAAAACTCGTAATTGACTTACTTTAACTACCGACTTGGCGTAATAAATGTAAAAAAAAAATTGGTCTCTGATGACCTAATAATGTTTTTTTTCAACTGACACAATATCAATAGCTATTGAATAGTTAGAGTCGAGATGAGGATTGAGCGGTTACTCGGCTGAGTGACCAGTGATAACACGTAGAAAATTTTGTTTTGTTTGGTTTTGAAGAAAAAAAAATCATTTATAATTACTACCTATTGTTTTCTCCAAATAATGTCGCGAATTGCTAGTTACTTACTTTAAGTCTAGTATGCCCCAAAGTCATGTAGAGAAAAAATATTAATGAACAATACAAAAACAAATTATTCAAAGAGATGTGACAGTGTTGTTTCGAACGCGTAAAGATAAATTAGATTATTGAAGTTAAAACTCCTTATGCACCGTTGTGATTTGAAACTCGATGAAACTAAAAAGATACAAATACACAGGTACATCTATAGGATTTAGCCTGCGAGAGAATGAGATAGTATAATTGGTCTCCTTTTTGTGCGGTGCTTGCCTGCCCACTTTTGTCTACTTTAGTTTTCTGATGGTTTCACTTCTACCGTGTGTGAATTGCACACTCTGATTTTTTGTTAAATAGATGAGGTAGGTACCTACATATATACCTGCTCGGTTAATTTTTTTAAGAAAATTTCTTTGTTTGTTACTATTTTATGTTCCTGATATTTTCTTATCTACATACATAGATACGCAAATATATAATGGGAATAAATTTATTTATGCTATCTTTTCTCCTAATGGAGTAAATAAATACACTTAGTTGTTTTTATTAAACCGTGATATCTACGGTCCCATCAAAATATTTACGGTATCGATTTATTTATTTATTTTCAATTTTCAGTGATGTGTTTTTAAAATCATATTAAAGATACTCCTACTTGAGTAGTGATGTACTGAATTCATGAAAAATAATTAAATTTAATAATAAATCGTTTTTTATGAGGAAGCTGAAGACTGAAACAACAAAAAAAACACGAAAGGAACGTTGTCGAAATGAATCGCAAGTTTAAATTTAAATGGAATTGTGCACACAGTATCTTTGAACATTTGTGTGGTAAGAAAAGGCTTCGAAGATAATACTGAAAAATCTAAACGAAAAAGTGAAAAATAACAAGATTCAGAAAAATAAAAAGGTAACGGTCGCAACTGGAACTCGAACCCAGGATCTGTTGTCTTACCGGGACCAACGCCATTGGGAACTCTGATCTCTGATCATGAAAAAAAAAATTCCAATGTTTTTAGCTGCCACTTTTTTTAAATGATCACATAAGGTTTTTCAAGTGTCTCGGATAAATATATCGTTTTTTTTATTATTTAAATAAGTTTAGATCATATAAAAACGTGGAGAATTTATTATTAACAGTGTAGTTAGTCCGTCAAAAAATATTTAACCGGTGTAGCAATAAAACCTTACTTTATCCAAGAATTTATTAGACGCCACTGCTATATCTATATTTTCTCAATATGTTTGCATCTGCACAATAATTTATTTCGATTATCTAAAAAAAACGTATTGAGTACTTTGAAGATACCATAAAGTTGTATTATACAACATTTTTATGTGAGGAATATTATTCGTATTACAAACTATTTACTTTGCATTAAATTTATTGTCTCCTTCAAAGACCAGTTTCGCGTAATAAAATCACGAAACAAGTTTCTTAATAAAATAACGAAATTTACATAAAAGACTTAAATCCGATACGCACCAAATAATAAAAATATTTCACATTTAACATCACTCCTGCGATACCTGTTTAATCTATTTTAAAGTGGATGTCATCTTACTGTGTTATTCTGACGTTCACAGCGGGGTTTTAATATAAAACACTTATGTTTTCTAACAACTGCAAAATCGTATGTAAATACGACCCCAAGCTATTTAACCACAAATATTTATTTAAATGAATACCTGTATGTACATACCTTCTTTACAAGGGATGATTTTATTCATATGATTTAAATTAAGGTAAAGTCGAGTAATTACATCTTTCTGTGTATTTACCTATTTTAAATGTTTAATAATTCTAGGTCGGTCGGTATGCGTAAATGCGTCTAGTCCAGTTAGAGTAATATGTCATTTTAGCGCCACATGAGTTTGACACGATCATTATTTCTTTGATATTTCACTACATTACCGTGTTTTTATAATAATATCGCTTTTTATTACAATATGAACGATTTACAGGGCAGTACATAAATGTAACATTTATTTCAAGGGGAATTTACGCTACTCAGAAAATATTTTTTTTTTACATACAGGAGAACCTGAAGAAAAAAAATTCTCCCTCAGGTTTTATATCATCTATGGCCAATGTCTTGGCTGGAAAAGTTAAAAGATCTTTTTCAACCAATCTCTCCCGATTCGGCCCGCCACACAGTAGGGTAAAACCTATACAAACCTCACCTCATAATTTGTTATTATTAAATGTTAACCCTTTGGCCACGAATTATTGTTTCTATTTAAAGTGCTTGATAACCCATCAAAAAAGTACTTTAAAATTTCCCTTAAGAATTTATTTTAAATTTTTCTTCATAGATTTTTAAATTATTTTTTTTTATTCATTATTTTAAATTTCTTAATATAATTTAATAATGTTGGCCTAAATGGGTGGCTTCCCCGACTAAAGGCCCCCATTTTTGATACAAAATATTTAATAAGATGAATTAAATAAATTTAACAGCATTTTCGATTTTTATTATTTTTAGGTCTCAAATGGCCATTTTTTAATAAGTAGGGAAAAATCAAACAAACAACAAAATTACTATTTTATTTTAAAAAATATATTTTCAATTTTGCAAGGAAAAGTATATTTGATTTCCAATTTAATGCATTCAGAAACATAGGAGTTATAATCAATTTAATTTATTGAAATTTAAAGGAAATTTGTAGCTTCACCTTTTAAAGAAAAATTATTAGTTTTTTTTCTCACACATAAAGTTTTAAGATACAACTGAATTTGATGAACGAATAATTTTTCTAAAAATATGTAGCATATGAGATTGGAAACAAAAACGCCTTACAAATAAAATTAAATTAAACGGATTTCGGAGTTAGCCGACCATTTACTATAAAGTAGCTATACAATAAATTATGTTATATAAATACTTTTTTCTTTTTCTTTATTCATTGCATATTATGGTTACATTATTTGTGGATTTTTCGACCTCCATGCTAGGCTGATGCCCGTATTATGGCGGTCGAAATTGGTAATGTTAAACATAAATTTAGGTTCATTATGAATATGGTATCAACCATATTAATAATTTGGGACCTTCTTCATTATTTTCCTTCTCCGTACCTTTTTTTACCAGAGGCGTGTGGGCGGTAACCATGTAACATTGGCGTACCCCTGTATTGGAAGAAAGTATTTTTAGCTATTTAATACTACATTAACCACTCTCAAATGAAAAAAAAATACAAATGACAGAAAAAGGTTCCATGGCATCAAGAAATTTAACCCAGGACTTCTGCCTTGCCGGTGCATTGCTTTGATCACTGAGCTAATTCATAATTTTTAAGTGTGTCTTACTTCCACTAAGAATTAAGTTAAATATAATTTTAGACATGCTAGCTTTGTTTAAATTTTTTAAAGTTTAATAGAGTGTATTCTTATCCGCCATTATTTACCAATGCTTGAAGCCAACTGTTTAATTAATTATCGAAAAAAATATTTTTTGAAAAATATTATGATGTGCTGGACGAATTCCACCTAAAACTAAAACTTGCCTACTATCAAGTCGCGGCATTCTGAATTTCTATCGTTTTATACATATTTCCCTTGAACGCTTTAATTTTTTAAGTTTCTAAAAAAATTTATGATATTTTTGAAGATAATATCTATATATTTACCATGTAGAAGCGGTAGGTAATTACATGAAATTCGCTCGATAAAAAAAAACGCAAATACGCTCCAAAAATTTTTATAACCACTTTTTTCAGTTATTTTTTAGGTTACATGAATGAAAAAATTCAAAATGTTTCATTAAATGCTATTTAAGACATTTCTCACGAGATTTTTGTCTATTTTAAAGGAATCGTGTTTTATTAAACATTTTCACAAATTTTGCTTAATATTATCATTTTTAAAATTAGGGCGTTCCCTTTAACATTCGTATTTACATATTTCTCCTTCTTTCTTTTGGAATGCTTACTACCCCGGGACTCAATAATAAGATCTCACAAAAGTAAAAAGATAAATCTTTTAATAAATAAATGTGTTCCCTTTTATTAAGCCTGGGTGTTGTTGTTTGTTCCCCAATTACTTCAACGCACGGTTAGACAAGCTTTGCAAGTAAATGTAAAGTAAGACATTTATCATATTTTCTAATAATGCATCTGCCAATATTACATCAATCGTTATTTTTTTTCAAACCTTCGACATTTTTCTAAGCTTTTCGATAACTCTACCGTTACTAGGCGCATTTTAGTAAATCGCAATTTCTCTTTGGAATCTCAAAGGCGAATCTGCTAAATCACAATAAAATCAACATTTACTACGAATCGGTTTACATAACAAATACAAAATATATTTTTTAGATAATTTGAACCTTTTTCTACCATTTTCATTGAAATTTATTTATTTTTTTTTTTTTTAAAGAAAGACAAACATTCCCGGGTTACGAATAACCCAAAAATGTTTGGAAATCTCCTACTACCACAACAGAAAGCCGAAAATGTTGCTTGTGTTGTGATGGAGGATTTAGCCAGCCGAGGAATCGAACACGCGACGCCCGGATGGGACCCAAGCGCTATGTCCACTCAACCACTGACCGGTCGATATCGGATACCGGATGATATTATTATTTATTTTATAAAATATAGAAGCGGAAACTACTAAAAAAAAATTCTTTAGAAATTTTCATATGGTCGCATATAAGAAACACCTTGTTAAAAAAAACAATTTTGTGGCTAAAAATATTTGTGACAGTTTCCAATGATTAAAGTTTTTCTTTCTTATAAAATTATTAACAAAATAAATAATTAAAAAAAAATACCTTTGCACTTGAAATCGTGTTCTCTAGACCCCGTTATGCAGGCGATTTTTATGCATGGTACCTATGTACATATATTCGTGGCGTTATAAGGCACACTATGAGTACTGAGTATGCATTTTTGACCTGTGGGTTTTCAAGACCTTTTTTAAAGCTCCTGATACCTGTCTTGAATTTTATTCAAAACAGTGGCTTTTCACATGTTGTATTTTAATGTAATTTTGAGATCATGTTCGTCGATAAATCCATAGAATGAAAGTTTTTTTTCTGAAGCCATTAATTTCTCTACCTGGATGTGAACAATAGGTAGGCACCTACCTATATAAAGTTCTCGTTTAAATCAATGAAAATGTTTGATATCATATACCCGATGTGCAAATCTGAAACTTTGGTGAGCCGTAATTTATTTATTTCTAAGATCATACACAGAGTTTACAAGTATCATAAGTATTGTTCAGGACAAGTTATTATCGACAAGTTTAAGAAATGCACCAAATTTCATCCTGAGGTCTGTCAGTAAAATAAGGTCTCCAAGGTGCTGCGGTCGCGAAGAACAATTTTACGCGAGATCCGGGAAGACTGGCATGTATCCTGGTTTTCCTACGCCACATCCCCACAAAAGCTGCACTCTATGCGACACTTAGTATCACCGTGGCAGCCGTTCGCGATGAAGCTTCCGCTCGCCGCACCCGCCAGTATAATTAAATTTTTTGTGCGAAGAACAATTCATTCTCAGCTATTTGAAGTGCAGATAATTTAAAAGCGTGCCAGACAGCCATCGGTTTCAGATTAAAAAATTGCCAAAGTGGAAAAAATCATGATTGCAAATCGACGGGTGACGTATCGAGAGCTCTATGATATAATCCCTAATGTCAGTAAGACCACTATTGACAAGATTTTGACAAAAAATTTGGGAGACCATAAAGTCTGCCCAAGGTGGGTCCCAAAATGCTCACCGAAGATCACAAGGAACAACGGGTTAAAGCAGCCCGCAGATTCCTTGAGTGCTACGACATCGATGGCGAAGAATTCTTGGACTCAATTGTGACTGGGGACGAGACCCGGATACGTTACACGACCCCAGAGACAGAGGAACAATCCCAGTGGCATTCAGATTTTCCGAAGCAAAGTTTAAAAACGAATTGCAGAGCGTAACTCACACTAGGCGGGTGCGGCGAGTGGAAGCTCCATCGCGAATAGTTGTCACGCCGAGACTAAGCATCAGAGAGGGTTCAATGTAGTGGGGATTTGACAAGAGGAAACCAAACTACACGCCAGTGTTGCAGGATTGCGCGTAAAATCATTCCTCGCGACCGCAGCGCCTTGGAGACCTCATTTTACGGACAGCCTAAAACATGATAGGTAGTGCATATAATTAGTATTTGTGTGTAAATGTTTGCAACTTAAATGATTGTGTTTTGAGAAGGAGAACCTATGCTAAGGTGTTCGAATATTTAAAAAATAAATCATTGCATGATCCGTTTATTGAAAATTTACAGGTACAGGAAAATATGGAAAAAACACAAGTGTTGTTTTAAAAGTTTAATTTTCAATTGGCTCATATTTAATACAGCAATATCATAATCGACAAATTATTATCAAACAATAAATCGGTTTCGCCATCATCGTGATTTACTTTTGAGGTATTAAGCCATTTGGCGCTTCCAATTTCTTAAGCCAACGATTCGGATAGCGTTTCAGTGTCCATCAACAAGGCAGATAAATCGTGATGATGTCGCGAAAATCTCAAATCACAGCAGGTCTTGCCATCATTTAATTTGTTGTATTTGCTCAAATATTTGCTATATCTAATTCAACTACAACTATTAGTATGGTGTTCTATCATCTCTGCAACCGTCCTCGTAAAACACTGTTTGTCAGTTTTCAGGTATGTGGGAATGCCAGTTCTCATGTACTTGGATAATTTTAAGTGTAATGCATTGCAGACATGTTCTGTTTTGAAGTGTTTTTATTGCGAACGCATTAAATGCGTATATGTATTCCGGGGCATAAATTTCAATGTACAGACATGATCTGCAATTACAGTCGCCATTATCGGCATCGGAATCACATCATTTCATATATTGCCTTCTGGGGCACTTGAAGCTGTTTCACCTTAGTCACCATTACCATCGGGTCCACTCGGAGGTACGAGGCCCAACATGAGTTCATGTCTGACGTCTTTCTAACGACAATTCAAAGTTTATGAACATCATTTCTCTTTGTAATACTGACTGCTTCGACTTTTGTGAAACTCTTAATTTAAATTTATTAGTATACACCATATTAAGAAAAAGGGTATAGTTTTTCGAAAGAGAAACGAGCTGGCATAAATATCATCAACCGTTCAACTTGTTAGCGCGGATCATCATGTTAGCGCGCATGCATCGTCATCTGCTTGAAGGCATGTTAACACATTAATTTCCGATGTTTAAATACAAGAGTTAAATAATTTTATTCTTATTTTCCACCTACCTGCAATCAAAAATTCTAACAATTTTGTCATCAAACAAACATACAAAGATTCTGCTTAGGATAAAACACGCTTAATTAAATTAATAATGTAGTTATTCGTCGGCCATCTAAAATAGAGTCTTACTGAAGATAGTCATAATAACTTCGGTGATGAAATAGACGTTAGATGCCGCAAATACCTACCTACATTTAGCGATTGGCTAATTTATCGTGCTTCATATAATAAAATTTACTACACATTTATTTGTACAGCGCCCTTGAGGTTATTTTTTACACGAGTAAAATATTATCATTATTAAATGCTACCAGAAAAAAATTTCTTACAATCTTGTTTTTTTCGTATTCAGTGATCAAATGTAATTACATATTTTGTAACTACACACAAAAAAAAATTATTAATTCACAAACTTTCTTTATTTTTTTCTATACTGTTTGAGAGAAAAAGGTTTACGTCAACATTGAGGAGTTTAATTTGATTAAATAAATACATACAACATTAATTTATTACAATAGTGAATATTATTGATACTTACTTTGTCATGAAATATTTGGGCGTAAAATGTTTTTCTTTTAGGGTGTTCTGTTCAATGGAAATATGTTTGCGCTTATCATAAAACCGAAAATGAAATTTTAATATCGACTTCTCGTCTAAAGGAATGTGCTCATTGTTTCTATAGACTAATTCATGGATGGTTCGAAAACTCGACTATGATGGAGAGCATTAGTTTCTATGTTCCCGATGGTTATATCTGTCACCGACAGCGCAGACTGGTTTATCTCCCGGCTTGCAGAACTAACTTGCCAATGGTCATGCCAGTCGGGAGAGCTGTCTTTTTGTTAAATAGAATCACTTCGAATATCGACATGTTTAACATCAATGAAGCACAATTTAGACAGCAAGCTGTGTTGCTGTTAGTTTAATTGTGCTATATTGATATTTAAATTGTTTAAATCTGCTTATCTAATATTAATATTTTCTCTTTTTAAAAACGCTTTCAAATTTTAATTTTGTAATGTTTTTAAAGGGAATAAATTGAATTGAGTTTTTTTTATTTTTTTTTTAAACTTTATTTATTCTCATTTCTTTGTACATATAATGTATAATAGCATATTATAACATAAAACATAATAACATATAGTATAAACAAGAAATGAAAACCCACTAAGGCACTGCCTGAGTGTGGGTAATATTAAAACAAAATACTATATTTCTAAGTACACAAAGTATAAAATATAATTTAGTTGAAAGTCTTCTTCATCTTCAAGTCAAACTGACAGTCAGACTCAACCTTTCGTGAGGTGGTTCACAACTGCTCCGCAGTATAGTCACATAGAGGCGCAAGAAATGATAACACAAGAATGTCCAATTGTGCAGCCGTCCCGTGGTCGTTGGGGAAAAAGCGCGCAATTCCTCTCAGCGCGCACTGATATTAATTTAGAACACGCAGTTCGCGCGCATGTGCAATCTTTGTTTCTGTTCAGGGACACTGATACGATGTCGGGGGTACCTACCCACATATGTGCTCTGCACCCAACAGCGTTATTAATTATTATTAATGACCGTGAATGAAATACGACGACAAGCTGGAAGAAATAAACAAGCGATTCTGGTTCATTAATGATGAATTTCAATATTTATCTTTGGTGTTGAAAGTTTTGTTTTTAACTTAATATAAATATGTTTGAAAATATATATAAATATGTATGAATGTATGTGAAAATGAAATGGACATTATTAACTTGTTGTAACATAGAAGTTCAGCGAACCTATCTGATTCTTATGAACCCTGTTTTCGTAAAAAGCTATCTTGCTCCACCCAGGAGGCTACCACAGAGGAAAACAAAATTCCCCTCAGGGTCGATATTATCTTTGGGGATACTGTGGGGAGGGTCTTTTTAAGGAAAGGAAGGAGAGGTGAAGTTCTGGAAAGGAACAAGGTATGAGGAGCGGGTAGGAATCTGGATTTAAACATGTCCGGAATGACGGATGCATGAATCCATCCCACTGCGGTACAAGTCGAGAGAGTTCGGCTGGAGAGGTCAAAAGGTCTCCCTCAACTAGTCTCTCCCGATCGGCTCCACCACGCATCAGAAGGTGTGCAAATACATCATCCGTCGCCAAGACATGGACAAATCTTACACCATGAACCCGGGCACCTAATAAGTCACCAAACGCAGCGAACCACTTGAAGGTGTTGGGGTAAATATTCGGAACAAACGTCAACGGTTAATACGCACTTTTTTTTTATAAAACCTTTAGATTCTTCTTAATTACCATAAAAGACAACTATTTGCATTAGGGGAGGTTGAAAATGTTACATTTTTAATTTTAGTTACGTAAATTGAAAATTTGCTCTCGTATTTAAACACAACGCTTCACCATATGCAATTTGTAATGATTATTGTCATTTTATTATGTTGGTATTACTGATACTATATGGAAGGCTACATCATACCGTAACTGACTTCATGGCAATATATTCAAAGGCGCGTAACCGAAAAAATCTATACGATAGGTTTGTGTAACATGATTTGTGATTCAAAAGAAAGTGCCCCTTTATAACGCCTACTCACGTCAAGGCAAGAAAAACATCCCAGTTTTCAAGTAGTTTAGCGGCTACGCTAGGTTTGTGCAACATGGATTGTAAAATATCAGTAATACCAACATATTAAAATAACAATAATATTGCAAACAGAGTGATATGACAGTGTTAAAGCAAATTTTCAATTTACGTAACTAAAATTAAAAATGTAACATTTTCAACCTCCCCCAATGCAAATAGTTGTCTTTTATGGTAATTAAGAAGAATCTAAAAGGTTTACTAAAAAAAAGTGCGTATTAACCGTTGACGTTTGTTCCGAAGAATTACCGGTGTTGGTTATCCAATAAATGGTTCCCGGAACGGTGATACCCGTACCGCCTCCCAAATTATTATAATCTAAAAATTATTTATTATAATCTAAAAGACGCTTAAATTTTATTCAAATAAACCAAATGTAGGTAGGTAGGTATCTGTTAATTATAACGTTAGTCTATTTATTTTCTCACTCATAAAAATAAAATAAAACATTTCTTTGGAGAATAGATACTTAATGTGTTACTACAACCAGCGAATACATTAAAAAGGCAATCTATTGTTTGTTTTTGTATTATGCTTTAACGATTCCATGCCAACTCAGAAACAAGTTAACTCAAAACCTCTTTGAAAAGTTATTAAAAGAATGCCATACGAAAGAATAAAAAAAAATAGTTTAAAATACCCCATAACCTAACCTAACGTAACCTTTTTAACCAGGTTTTTTTTCATCACTTTTAATAACTTTTCAAATGAGGTTCTGAGTTGATTTCATTGTTAGTTATCCGGTCACCGCTTTAACAGCGCCTTGTTAATGAGCAAAACATTTAAAAAGCGCAACTGAAGACGTTCTATTTAAATAAAATGTCTGTTAAAGCATTACTTCTGACATCCTTGTTCCATAACTTCAAAAAAATCATTCGATGCAGGACGCGAACATTAAGTTTTTGCCCTCAAGCTAAGCGTTCAAAGGGCCCAGTAGCCCCGAGGTTGCCTGTGCTGACGTTGTGACGATGTTGAGATGCTGCGCCCATGACAACCCCATCACTTCGCTGACATCAGAAAAACCAGATTCCATCAATTCCAGTCCGAGGTGCATGTGGTAATGCGACATGGGTAAGCAGTGATGCTGGGACGATTCTTTTGCCATATATCTACAAACAAGTTCAGCGAAAACACGACTATTGACGACACAGAAATATGTTTATTGGTCAGAGGTTATCATATTATCTTGTTGGTCACATTAACAATCATTAATCTAACTGAGAGTTTGAGAAATTTTCTTCTACATTATAAATGTGTCTATCCAAATATTGTCGCATTGTTATTAACGTTACATTTGAGGAAAGTTACATTTGAGGAAAGCGCTGGGTAATGTGCGTTTTCATCCCGCGACAAAATATACCCTACAAAATATCCTACGGACAAAACATCCTCCAACAAAATATTTACTAAAACCTATTGTAACCTAATCTAACATAACTTTACAGGATGTCTGTATTATTTTTGTCCATTTTACTATGTTTGAACGATAATTCTTAACAGGATTTCTACATTGTTTTTGTCCCATTTTACTATTTTTAACGATAATTTATTGTCTGTATAGGATGTCTGTATTATTTTTGTCCAATTTTTTTGTTGGGTTAGATTTTAGTAAATATTTTGCGTGGGATGTTTAGTCCGTAGGATATTTGGTCGGGGATATTTTGTCGCGAGATGAAAAGTCGCGGAACCAAAACTAAACGGTTTTACAATTTCCGCAAGGGGACCCTTAGAAATATTTAAGTGATTTCATAAGAATTGCAGCTTTAAAAAATAAATAAAAACCAATTGTGATTTTAGAATGTATCAGCCAATTCTGAAAATATTGCCCAACCAACTTTGGTTATAATTTTTACATTCCGCCAATTAAAAATACAACTAATAAAAGATGTTTTACATAAACCAACTTACTCTTGTATCCAGTCAGTTATTTGTTTCGATACAAGCAGACACCTTCTTCAGGGTTATATTAAATATAAATATGTAATTAGTTGATATATAGCTAAAATAAGTTAGTTAGTTAGTTGGCTAAAATGACATTTCAAAATGCTTGTATTGTGATTGAAATCGTCACAAAACCTAAAACTGTTTATGGGAAGGCAAACAATGCAAAATTTTAATTTGTTTTAATAAACTTCAAATCAACACTCAATGACTACACCTGACGACAATTCATAACAATTATTATACCCAATAAGTATGACTTCTCATTTATACGCCTCAGAATGCACAAGGACCAGGGGTACATAACTATGCGGCGGCTCGTAGAACCACAGTCAACAACAACCTGCACAGTCCGCAGTTCCCAGTCCCAAGTCCCCAGTCAGCATCATTGTCTGGGGACTAATAACATTAACTTCCAGCAATTGAATAGCTCTGATGAATTATTGATGGCGCGCAGCAACCGCCGGTGACTCGGCCGTGGAGTAAAAACATTGCATTTTAGACAAATCGACTTGTACACTTTGGATGCGTTTCACCTCCGTGCGAGGTTTTTGTCGCCTCTGTGACATGACGGCCTTTGACGAGTGGCGCATTGTCAAGACTTGTCGACAACATCAGACAAAATATTTCGGACAGCAATAATAATAAGTGTTGTTGTTTTTTTTGTATTATTATTTCGATGAATGAACTTTCTACAGGAAATGGGAAATTATATCTTATTAGCTTGGAGTGATTTCATAAAAGACTTGTAAAATGGTAAAAAATGGTTTAGTGATCTTGTGCGGATCTCATTGTATCTTCTTTGATCAGAAACACCAAAGAAATTTAAGTAGTTTATTTACTGGAGCTTTTTTTCCATAATATAGCACTATTTGAAATCCCTTGGATTGCTCTGCTGCCAGTTTTAGACAAATTTTGCCAAGATGCATTTGTACTTAATTATAATTATTACGTTAAGGTATGATTTTTTTTTAATGTGGGCGGAACACATTCAAAATGATCACCAATAAATAACGAGCAATCGGAGGAAAAAGTTTTAAATTGGTCTGTCGCTCGAATGGATAAGAAAGTCATGTTTTTATAGTTTTCCTATGAAACCTTGAAAAATCCTTTGAAAAAAATACTATCAGGTAAATATTCGTAAATACAACTCAGTATAACTTCCTATGTGATGCTTATTTTATGGGTTTATCAAAAAGTCAATCCACATATTTTTGACAATTTGAAAAGTGGGAATTTCATAATTTATTGATTTAAATGCCCAAAGAGGGCTTTCACGTTAGGTAGCAGATCTTATTGAGAAATTACAATGAGAAATAAAAATGGGCAGGAGAAAATATTCTTCTTCATCGGTTCCTCTTTGTTGAGGATCGTGACCCCTACTCCAGCTTTCATGGTGGACAAGGCTCCTCCATCCTTTGGGGTTAAGAGGAGCCAAGAACACTGAATTATCGAATTCGTTTTAATTTGCTCAATACGTATGAAACGAAATTTTCAGCAACAAAAATGTTTTTAAGTGTACAAACATAATTTATTGTTTTCTTAAGAATATAAAAAAAATGTTCATATATTTAAAAAAATATATAACAATATTCGTATCTGTGAATAACTACCACCGTGCGTTGCCTCTGCCGATTTGAAGTTGTTATTTTTTCATTTAGAAAGAACCTAGTTTTATCCCACCAAATTGATGCATTTCTTTTATATCTGATTTATCTATTACACCGCCCGCGTCACGCATCTGACATGGCGGGATATAGGGTGACCGCGACATCTTTCACCTGCCGCTAAACAAACATCTCCGCCGTATCGAGTCCCATCACAACCTGTCGGACCGAAACGTCAAAGATTTATTATTAATAAGCGCGGCGATCATAATATTCATATACAAAGGGAAGAGCCCTATAAAAAGTCGTCATATGCTCCCGATTTTATTTCGGATAACGGTCACCTTTTTATTTCTACCACCCACATTACAATGTGGTTAAATATGTTTTCTTAGGTAACTCCCAACACCTATATTTTCTTTGAATTCTAATGGAACCAACTTTTTGTTGAATCACATTTAGTCAGCTGAGCTAAATTTAAATTAGGCACATGCAGGTTTAAACCTTGAATATGAAATACGTATCTAATTTTAAAATATTTTTTCAATAGCTTCAAGGGCGTAGCTATAGCATTCACATCGGGGGGGGGGGGGTTCGAATCTAAGCAAGGGGGGACAAGGCAGGAAGGGGAGAGGGTGTCTACTTACAACAATTTATTATTTACATCATGTTGATAAAAGAGATGCTGCAAATAATATTGTTGTATTTTATATAAATGTAATCTATGAGAACTCTTCTTTTTTTTCCTGTTGGAGCATAAGGGCGGAGCTATAGCATTCACATTCATTCAACTCCCAACCTTCATTATTCGTATATGCCATAATGGTCATGCCGGTCGGGAGAGTAATCTTGCTGTTGAAGTGAATTAATTCGAATATCGACATATTTAGCGTTAGTGAAGCTGTTTTTAAAAGGAAAACTTTATTAATGGCTGTATGGTTTGTAGCCTACCATTTATGTAATACTGTTACCATTTTATTTTAAAAACACATTAAAATGTTTAATTTTGTAATGTTTTTGAAAGAATAAAATAAATTTAATTGAATTGAATTAAATGCCCTTTAATAGGTTTAGACATATTTTCTCAGGGATAGGTTTGCACAGACTATAACACTGATCCTGCTACTAATCAATTCATTACGAACACAACAAAATAGATATAACATGATTATTTCGATATGTATTCAAACAAGTTCCATGGACTGGGATGAAGCACGATAAATAAAATTATACATTACGCAGATCTTAGCAAAAAAGGAAAGTATCCATCAACGCGGACTTCTTAAAAATTTGAAGAATATACGTCTAATACTAATGAAATAATCCCAAAATATCTGTCAGTTCACAAAACGAAATCGTTAGCATTAAATTCAGATACAAATAAAACATTACAAAATATGATGTGTTTCAATGTCAACGATCCCCACTCACCAAAACAGTGGGAAGCCTTTGTGTAATTCATAGGTGAGGTTTATATATTATTATTATTTCGAAGCGCGTACGAATCCGTCAGCCGATCCGACAGAGGACGTCCATGGACGGCGGTCGCGTCCGGAGAGATGGATGCGATTTTTTCGGACCGCCCGGTGATCGAAATCTCTTGCTAAACTGTCGCCCGTCGCTTAAATTACAAGAAGGACGACAGGTGGAGAAACTAATGAACGGTTTTATTCACAAGGGACTTCGAAAAGAAGCGAATGAAATGTTATTGTTTCTTCAATATATCTACGATTTATACCAATGTAACCATCGACCAAGTATTATTTTTATTTGGATGACAGTAACTCAATAAATAGTTCTGAAAGTTTAGTTAATAGTTTATTTTTTTTATTTAATATTTGTATATTTTTACAATAAGTATACATTTTTTACATGTTATACAATGTTGTAAAGGAATGTAAAAATAGCCTCACCTCACCATAAAGAGACTTGTGTTTGGTGGGGGAATTTATTGTGAAGTACCTAAGTACGTAAATACGAGTAATAAAGTATTACAAATATTAACAAAAATATAAGAAAGGAAAACTCAAAATATATCAATAAATAGATTTAAAGATTTAAAAGAAATAATAATAATAATTATGAACTCTTACAGTACTTTCAGGTATTTTTTCAATTTAAGTTGGAATTCGTTAGGGGTTGTTAAAATAAGTTATACCTAGATAATACAGATACGTATTTTGAATGTGCTTGATATTAAATTTTGGGATTTTAATATTATTTTGATATATTGAAATGTAAATTATTTTTCTGTATTTATTTGAAAGTTTGTATTATTAAATATTTTGTATATTGTAGGTACTTTGAATATTGAAAACATTTTTTCAATAGCAAATGTAGATGGTTTAGATTTTAGATACCTTAATTATCAGTCTTTGAACTATTTTGAGAGGATTAAAAATAACATCATGTGTTCCTCCCCAGCCTTTAATTGTAATATAGATTAACAATTGCTTATTACACTCTTAAATTTAAATAGTTAAATTACTAAGTTCGGCTATGTGTCTGTCCTGCATAACTCAGATTCAATGAACTAAAATTTTCTTTGAATTTAGGTGTCATTTTCAAAATTGTAATTCCTTCTGTGACGAATTCAGACAAGCATTAAAATAAAAATATTTTTAATATAATATTTTAAATAGAAAATTATTTTTGTCATTTTCAAAACAGCAACTGATTTGTCAAGAAATTAAACAATCTCGTGTTTTTTACGGGTCTATGCTAATAGGTACTATTTTATTTTTTAAATGTATTTATATCTCGCTAAAAACATCAAGAGGTCGAACTAAATCATAACTTGAACGTTGTCAAGAAAATGGAAGTTTGCAATAAAACGTACAAACATAGAATGAATAAGAATACCAGAAGAGTCTTCCATACAAACTTGAATGGAAACTTTTCCATTTAGCCCAATGGCCCAGCGCCCTGTCTCACTTACACTCGCCAGACATCGTAGATCTTCACCCCCCCATTTGAATTTCGTAAACACAGTTTTCTACTGGAAATTAAAATCACGATTGACCAAATATTTGTATCACGAAATTTCGTGAAAGATTATGTTTTTTCCATACATTTTCTTTCCATATATTTTTTTTTAATAATTCGAGCTTTGCCGGGGCATTTGAAAGTTAAATAGAGTTTGAAGCTAAAAAATAGTCTGCCGTAAAAAACGCGGTCTTTCATTATAAAGTGTCAATTTTATTACTACTCTACACACCTCCATCTCCTCTATCCACTCTCTACTACATACTAAGTTTGACCAAACCACACTACAATGTTGTATAACTTTGGGTATAATTCGTCGCTTCTTCATAGTCACTCTCCATGCTTTAAAAATTGGCTTCTCAGTCACCTGTTCAGCGTATCGAATGGGGATGAAAAAAATATTATTACCCCTCTTATGCCTTTTCACGCTCCTTCGTTCAACCCCTCCGCCTTCCTTCCACCACCCCTTGCTTCTCCCACACCCCATACTCCATACAGGGCAATTCACATCTCTATAGCTTCCCTTTCGATACACTCCTAACCTAATCGACCACAAAATTACACAATACAGGACATTTTAGCTCGCGCTGGCTTTTAAGAATACTGAAGCACGTCGCTACGGTCGTTTTTTTTTCCTTAACTTTATGTCATTTTATATACCTACGTAATAATCTTAACAAAACAGTTTCTGACAACACTCAAATTCTCAAAACAGGAATTGTACAATTGTCAGAAGGATTTGCACTTTTGATATCCGGTACCGGGTGGAGAAGAGGCTTGCGGCACTCAAGTTCGTTTTTTTTGAAAATTTCGGCAGTTCGGTTTTTGTAAAATTGTTCACCATGGATTACTTGGTTTGGCAATGCGCTTTATGTATAAAACATAACATTTTTTTATTTTTAGAAAAAAGTAAATATTCACAATTATAATATCATTTCATTACATGTTATTAATGAGTTTTTTGGTTACCCAATTAGAAGATAAATATTCTCGGGTCTAACTGGGGAGCTAGTCTATTTACTTATGTTATATATTTTTGAGTTAAAAAGTTCCCTGGTTGGAAAAATTCTTGGTTTTTTAATAATAACTTTGACGATCATTTTTTGAGTTGTTACCACGGACGTACTATCGGATAAAGATTATTCTTATAGATGCTTCCCCATGCGATTATGCCGTACTGCAACACTGACTATACAAGAGCAAAGTAAGTTGCGCGTTTTTCAAAAAAATAATGTTCTTATTTGTTTACTTTTATTAAAATAACATTCATTTTTATATAACTTTCAGTTTTCATTTAATGGATTTTTTTAAATTGTACGGTTATGGTGCATCCTTTATAACAAAACTTTGGTCGAGGTTCGTTGTGATTACAAGTTGATGAATATTAAAATGGACTAGACGTCTAAGATGAATAAGTATTTCTGAAGCTCTGAGTCATCAGACTGATGTTGCCAGCTTGACTACCCGATACCTTCGGCTATCATCGGAACCGTTCGTTCAATAAACATGAACGACGATGGATCACACTGTTCTGACATAATACTTAATTAAAATCTGTTGGGATATCGCAAAACTTCGGATGATTATCTATACTAACACCATCCATTGAAAGACGTTGAAACCAAGATATTGAGTCATCTATACACTACAAGTAGTTTATGCGCTACACACAATTATACCGCCGCCCCGGGAACCATTTATTGGATAACCAACACCTCTGACATAGGTCACCCCAAATGGTTCACTACGTTTGGTGACTTAGCAGGGGTGCCCGGGTTAATTTTTTTATTTTTTTTTATTATTTATTGAGTTAGTTTATACTACATGAATATAAACTAATAAGCACAATGTAACATTTCATTTGATAAATTTAAATATTTTTACAGTAAGCATAACATTTCTTTTTAAATAAATTCATTCTTTCTTCATTCTTCATACTTTTAGGCATTTCATCATACATCTTTAGTCCTCTAAACATTAGGCAGTTCTGTGATTTTGATTTCTTCATTTGTGGCAATCGAACTCTGTTTATATTTCTTGTTTCATAATTATGTACGTCTCTATTAAAAACAATTTCATCCTTAAAGTATTTTGGCATTTGGTTTTTCATAATTTTATGCACAAAAATTAACACATTAAATAGTAGTATTTTTTTTATTGGAATCCAATTTAGCTCCTCTCTCATTTGATTAATCCTTGCGTATTTGCCTTTTCCCAGTATACATCTCATAGCTCTGTTCTGTGTAACTTCTAGTTTGTTTAAATTTCCTTCATTGGCCTAATATTAATACGGGTGAAGTTTGTCCGGGTCTTGCGGTTGCGTCTGCCCACCAGCTGCATGGCAGGCCGGATCGGGAGAGATTGGTTGACGGAGTCCCTTTGACTTCTACTACGGTACCTACTTTCTTGGAACATCGCCCTGCACCGCAGTGAGAAGGATGGATTCATACATTCGTCACTCTTGGACCAGATTCCTAACCAACCCTCATACCCTTTTCCTTCCCAGAACTTCCTCTCCTTTCCTAAAAAGGCCGTCCACACAAAGATGATATCGGCTCTGAGGGAAATTATTTTCATCAAGGTCTCCTGTGTGGAGCTAAAGTAAAAAAATAAGAAAAAAATCTAAATACTGAATCACAAATCTAAACCAAAATGTAGACACGAATTTCAGAGATTATTGCCCACTTTTTTATTTGCTTTTTCTTCATCTGTTGCTTTGTCAACTAATAAAATATATCTGAAATTTTCAAACTATTAGAAATCCATATGACCTTCTCAAAATGGGTTAAGCTTTTAGTGCGTTTCATATTTTGTTATGATTGTATGTACAATGTACATAGCTCGGCATACGATCAGCAACATCACCAGCTGTAGGCAGACTAATGGAACCTAAACGCAAGCCAAATACTAAATTTGGAGATCGCGCTTTCGGAATGTCTGGGCCTAAGGCTTGGAATAAACTCCTTCCGGAACTAAGATGCATAACAAGACCAACAAAATTTAGGTCCAAATGAAAAACCCACCTTTTTAGGCTCTCATACCCTTAAACAAAAATACCTATCTGAGAGTATCATAAAATTTTGCTTTTGTTTTCAAAATACGCTCATTACAAAACATATTATATATTATAGTTTCCAATTATGTCCCCTGCGAGAAAACTGTGCCTTAATTTCTCTAAATAAACAATAACAGTGTTAACCTCTAGTGACCTTCCAGGTAAGTATGGTCCTATATATATTTTCTGCCTGTTCAGTACATTTTTACAGCAGCATCGCGTTCATTGGTCAAATCATTGCACATATATTTTCGTATCGCTGATCGATGAACCGGTGGATGCAATTTTTAGCCATAAGTTGTTGTAGTGGTTTGTCTAGTTTATAGTTAGAAGTAAGGTTGTATAAACGTATTATAAATTTGTACAGCGCCCTTGAGGTGATTTTTCACAAAAACGGCGCTATACAAGTCATCCATTATTATTATTATTAGCTTAGAGATTTCCTAGTACCTAAATATTTAAGAATCGCTTGTTCAGAAACTCAATTGAATCGCTTCATTTGGAAATGTTAATCGACTTTTGAGTTTTGTAACTTTGCAAATGATTTTACTGCCTGCGATTTTACGGTTCTGTTATTACCCGGTTGTCGAGCAGTATTCATCTCCTAATGACTCGCCAATGGCTCTTTATGGAATGTTTTAAAGCTCAATCACGATTTTAATAGATCCACCGCTCTTGAGGGCATGTTCTTCAATAAATATAAACCATCTCAAGGCGATTAAGAATGCTTTTTAATGACTTCTTCCAGATATCATAAAATGGTTACTCGCACACTTATGTATGCTTCCACTATTTTTCAAATAACGACGCTATCAAATTATCCAATTATTAAGGTTATTTTACTATGGCTTTCAATTAATGAAAAAGCCGTCCAGTAATTGAAAGCTATAAAATAATATCTAATTGGGTAAAAAGTTGATAGGAAGTGCAATCTGAAATCGGTAGAGTAATGTGTTAAAATAAAGTGTTTTAAAACAAATTTAAGTACGCTCTCTGGACTCTTTTGTGATTATGACCTTCTCAAAAATCATTTCTTCTTAAAAAAAATTTCCATAACAAAGTATATATATTTATATATATATAGAACAATTTTCTCGGTTTACCCGTGTAACGTAGTCCTCAAAAGGACTTTTTAACTCCTGAAGTTTCGGACAGAACTCACTGTCCATCTTCAGAGGCCTTATGTCTTGAGTTCTGTCTCAAACTGATAGCAATTATATATATGTACGTCAAGTGGTAGAAACGACCTTTTCTCATGTGACAAAAATACTGTACATTTATGTTGAGCGCGTGTTTGGCTAAATGTAATCAGTTTACTAAAAAAGTAATGAAAACAACGTTTTTTAAATAAATTATTACATAAACTGCTTGGAACTAATTTCCGTAAAAGTTTTTGGAAACCTTAAAAATGGTGTCATTTAAAAAAAGCTAATTTTTGGTTGTAAACACAGTTCTCTGTGACTGTAAATTGCGAAAAAGTGCGCACAAGAATCATACAAAACAAATTTTATTCTATAGATACTGTTAGTTTAAAAATTCTTTCACTACATTTCACCCACCAATTAGCTGCCTCTAAAAGCACACAGGTGCCTATAAATGAGTATATTTATACCAACACGTCGAACAAGAATAATCAATCGTTGCCACGAACCCTGGAAAAAATGCGCCGCGAGGGTGAGCCGTTAAAACAATCGATAATGAAGGCCAGACATAACGGCGAGTAGTTTTTAGAGTGACGTTACATTTGCATTTGGCAAGGTGCGTCGCGGGTTCAGTTCCATGCTTCACAATAGCACGCAGAACTAAAACAAACACATATCACAGAGAACTACAGAATACAACACACTGGCATTACAGTTCACATTATACAGCACACATCCCTATTATACAGTACCTACACAACTCACAGTTCAGGGCTCCAGGGTTTCAAGGCTTCAGGGTCGGTCCTTCCTAGTCGCTCGCTGCCAAAGAGCTGACAGCTGCTCTGTCTGCCTTCATTTGCTGGACTGGCTACTGTTGAGGCATTTCTACCTTTGGAACTGGAATCCATTTCAATTCATTATGCCTTTTATTGACTCTGTATTAGGAGTGTTGAATTTTTATCGTTGTTTTCAAAAACGGTTTCGTGCATTCCGATTAAAATTCTGTAAATTTGAATATTTATAAATATTTATTAAGTTTCTTTTGGTCACTGGCCATTATTCATCAACTGCTCGATGACAGTCTCTAAAAGAATATTCCTTTCGTGAACTGAACTATTCCTTTTTCGTGAACTATGCACTACTCTGGTTCTGATAATTTCTACTCGTAATATCACTTCCATTCATTTAGATGTCTTGTAGGTAACTTAGATGCACAATATTTTCATTTTCGGAGCGATTCAGTTAAAATTGGGTTTCCAATTACATATTATGTAATATTTATTAAACGTGATTTGGTCAAAATTGTTGTAAATATAAACCAATATTTATTAATTCGGGGATAGTTTGAATTCTCGATAAAGGTTAAAATTTTGAAAAATTTCATTTTAAATGTTTTTCTTTTTAAAATATAAGATACCTAATGGCAAGGTTGTTTAATAATGTATAATATATTTATCACTTGTCAGAATTATTTACACAATCAGATTCAATTTTGAAAATCAATGCAAATTTGACGTCATTGAACTAGATTTAATGCAGGACAACGCACAGAAGAGACAACAGAGATTAGTGTATTTGATGATTTACCCAATATATGTAATTTTCAATTTAGGAGGGGGGTATGACACCACCATTTTTAACCATTAACCGTTAACCATTTTTTGGAAAACTAGCACCCCTGCTAAAGGTCAAACCAAGTCGTTCGCTACGTTTGGTGACTTAGCAGGATAGACTAGCTGTTCATGGAGGTGAGGTTTTGTCTAGGTCTTGGCGGCATATGCGTTTGCCAACCTACTGGGAGAGACAGGTTGAGGAAGACCTTTTTACCTCTCCATCCGAACTCTCTCGATCCATGAATCACAGTGGGAGGGATATATTTCATACTTCCGTCACTCCTGGATTCATTGACCCCCATTTTCCTACTTACCTCTCTTACCTTTCTCCTTCCTAGAACTTCTTTCCTTCCTTCTCCTAAAATGATCCTCCACACAGCATCCTTAAAGATGACATTTCCTCACGGTCTCCTGCGTGAAACTAATTAAAAAAAAATTAGCAAACTTAAGAAAATATATAACATTTTATTTTTAAAATACCCTTAATTGAAACCTTATTATAGTATCAGTTACGCACGAGTATTCCCCCTTAACAACATTTTAAAAATCATTTCAAGTCATAACTCTTACAACCACATTAAATTGTTTTTTTAGTGTTGGTTTAATCGTGTAATGATCGCGTATCTAATAGCTGCTAATTGTTGCCCCCCACAAACTCTCCCCCAGGTGTATATGCCGCAATTAGCCGTCTTGACCGAGCACAAATTATAAAGTTGTAAGTTGTGGCATTAAACGATAAACACCCTATCAAAAAATGTTAATATGTTTGGCGGAAGCTCCCTTAATGTTCACCGATTAACATCTTAGTGAGCAGTGAGCGCCGCACTCCACACTTCATCAATTACGTTTATTACCAAGTGTTTAAGGTAAAGACGCTTCCTATGTGAAAAAGTTTTCCATACTTTTAATAGGTACTGGGTCCCGTTGAATTTTGAAAAAAAAATAAATTTCGGAGGAACTTGCAAAAACAAGCTGCACTCGAAGCATTGATTTCTTGCGTTGTCGTAAAACTGCAATAATTAAGATTTGTAATTGTTAAGTACTCGGGTAGGTGCTTTCGGTATATTGTTTTCTTATTTTTTTTAATATTTCTTTTCATTAGTCACATTCTGATGTACGAGACCTTTTATGTTAATAAACTTGTTATATTAAAAAGTACAAGCAGACCCGGCCACACATTGCTGTCGCTAACCAAACACAACGTCATTACCCAGCCTTTATAAAATTCACACCACCGCTTGCCAGCTGCCCGCTGCCCGCTGCCCGCTGCCCGCTGCCTCAATTAAACATTTAAATTTCTCGGCTTAATGCATATAAATCTTCCTCTTGAATCACTCTATCTATTGGTGAAAACGCAAGAAAATCCGTTGCGTAGTTTAAAAGATCTAAGCGCACAAAAATTATGAGCGACTTCATTTTATACTATGTAATGATATCAAAATGTGACCAATGTATTGTTTTGATGAAGCTAAGGTGGTAGCAAACTCTGGTCGGCAATCGGTATACATTTATATAGGAGATGTACCCAAAGTTATTGTTTTAATTTAAATTATAATGTCACATCTCAAAGTATCTGCTTCTGGTGAAAAATTTAAAAAATAATTAAAGAGATTTTGTATTCCAATTTTTTCAATTTTGTATTAGATGAAAATATTCTATGTTTTTTAGGTTTTGCTTTTTTAAAAAATACATTGTTTAATTGGTGGCGTTCAAACCAGGCAATTTTAACGATTTCTAGAAGGTCCTAACTCCTATAAGCAGTAACTTACAAAAATATCAAAACGGCACGCTAACGGTCGATATCAGATATCAATATTATATTAAAAAATATTTTCTCCAGTATCAAAATCCATGAAGGAAATTGGGGAAAACGTCTGTATGGACAAAACGGCGCCCGGTTTCTTTGGTGTACAAGGGCACAAAAGCTCAAATTTACAGATCAGTGCAAAACTCTTATAAAATATATCTGAAATGGTAACACAAGTTGTAGATATATTTTTGTAATTATAATGTAGAAATTGTAGATCATCTATGAAAAATACCAGAATTGATATAAAAATGCATCATTTAACACACAGTTACTACATCAGTGAGTAATAATTGCCGGACCCTATATTTATAATAAAGTAAACTGTGTTAATTTGTTTACCTGTGTGTTTTTATCACTGCCCAGTGAACCCTCCTTGAAGTTCCTCCCGTAATACCCGCCTGATATCTTCCGCGATCATTTGATCCAAGCTCATGGTGTGAAGGCGTAACGCTGGTTAATTTACCGTCTTATAAGTGCCCATAACCACGGGGAAATTGAACCAACGTGTAATTTTTTTCCTTAATCGCGGTGGCTAATTGTATATTTTGATGCGCAATGAGCCATTCCAGGCTCGAACACCGGGGATTAAAAATGAGTGATTATTTTTTTCAATTTCGTCGTCGGAATCAATAATTCAATAATGGTTGGTTCGTAGGTAACCACATACACGTAATTGCATCTTATGGTAATCTTGTTTGAATATGGAATTATCGCTTGCAGTAATTGTTATTTATTCCTTGGCATAGTTGATATTTAAAATTGTTCATTTAGTTATTTTCCTCTTCGAAAATAATGTAATTTGTTTGCAATACTATTTTAATCATGCCATTTATATTTTTAATTCTGTTGTTTTTCTCTGTAACATGATGAGATTGATAAAATTATCATATCTAGGATTTGTAAAAACGATGATATCTTATAAGTGTGCAACACGAAATAATTGTAGATATTTTATTTTTATGCGATGCCGATTGAGTCCTGAAAAAGGATCCAGTTGATTTCCGATTTAACCTCCTAATTCATGTTGTCTTTTAATGAAGAAAAAATGGAAGAAGAGGTGAAGCAGTATATAACTCTGTCGATTTAGTTACTTTTAAAAAATTTAATTCATGTCATCTTTGGGGATGCAGTACAGAGGGTTTTCTTTAGGAAAGGAAAGAGTGAACATTCAAAACCAACCTCAACAAATGTTGGGCGAGCGTTTTTCGTGTTTCCTGATCAATCAATTTTGTTTATCAATCAATAAATCTGTGAATCCTTCAAACGAAATTCTTTTCATTTCCCGTTTCTGCACAGAGTCGAGGAATTTTTTTTTGCTGTTTTGGGGCTCCAGATCAAAGGGGGCTGCCAAATTCAACCGTCGCACTTTTGTACAAGGTTAGCATATGCGCCCTGCTTCTTGGTTTCGATGGAACCCCCGTAGGTACCTGAGCTGGTCACTTGGAGCTACAAAATAGCTAAGGATAGATAGAGTCATATCAAACATTGCCAAGTTTAGATTATGAATGGTGGTCTATTACAGGACAATACAGAAAATATTTCACACCCTGAAAAATATTATGCACGCTAACAAACCCAAATTTAATCAAAGGGATGTCCTGAGTTGATTTCAAACCGTCTGATGCAAGAGCTTCGCGCTTTTTAATGGAAGTTATCAATAGAGTTAAACCCGTAGTTTGTATGCAATTTTTTTTATACTTATTTCGATTTATAAAATTTTTAAACTTATTTTATCACCTTTCAAAAACAGTTTTTAATTTTCAGATATGTTCAGAAGTATTCCATTTATTCGGATTTTACCCCTAAGGGGAAATATTTTGCCCCTCTAACAAAATCTGGTCGAGGCCTGAGGAGTTAACCAAATTAAATAGTGCGATATCGGAGCAAGCAACTTACGAATTCCCAAACACATTTGATTGTTTTAGAGATCAGAGTTCAAAGTGTACAGCAATAATCAATATTGAAAGTCAACCTGGAAGCATTTATACGGTTTCTGGTGTAACCTTCGTTAAAATTAGTGAATGTAGGGTGCTTCGCAAATTTAAACTCCATTGTGATAGTTTATATTTGATCAATCAAAAATTGAAGGAAAATCTAAAAAGGTAATTTCAAGAAATGTAATGCAGTGGTGAGTAGCAAAAAAATCTGTTGGCAACGTTGGAGAAAAAGTGGTTTGTATTTTCACTTAAAGCCAGTCCAACTGTCACCATAATCAGTAATGACTAGAACAGAAGACATGAAAGGATTGCAAAAAGCTAGAATCAGTGTAATCAGGCAGTTGGGCAACTACAAGGCATCAGCGCAGTAATAAGAACCTCGAGTCACTGAATGTATTCTTATGGCAGTTACTGGGTAGTCTGGTGGCTGGTGCCTACTGGCTTCTGACGTGGCTTGGCTGATAGATGTAACTATGGCCCCGCGTATATCATTATGTGAATTATGTCGAGTCGCGGGCCTTCAATTAAGCTATTTAGAATATGGGGCTGCATTCTGAATGCGCTCTTGATTCATTATTCTTTTAATGCAGCGGATTGCGACGAAGCGCATGCTGCTTACGAGACTTTAATGACAGATCAGCAGGCAGCAAGCAGTAGAGGACGGTTGTGACCGTGTGTCGATGTCAATGCTACTGAGAGAAGTGCGCAATATTCTAGAGGTATTAATTGTAAAAAATATGTGATAGTAATAGCCTTACATTGAAAATACTTTTGTTTTCGAATAACTTAATTAGTATCTAAAACCTCAATTTTTTTCAGACAAAAACCTGAACTTTTTTATTAGTAATAATAATAACTTTCTCGCAAATAATGGCGATAGGTGAATTAAAATCAGGTCTATTTTAAAATAACTATATCATCAAAAACAGTGATTTCGGTTGTGTGTTTGTGTAATCCTTGTTCAATGAACTCAGATTTGCTAAGAATTTAAGTATTTTTCAACATTGAGACTTTAAGAATTTTGACAAACGATAAATTACCTACCTTTAAATTAGTACACTTTCGTAAATGTGTTTCTAGATCATTCTGCAGTTATTAATGTCCTTCAATTAACGTTCAAATGTGTACTTTACGTAAACTTTAAGCTTCACTAATCACGCAATCATAATTGTCAAAAATAAAGATTGTACAGAATACATCAGCTTTCTAAAAAAATACCCCTTATTTAAGTGAAAAAAAACGTGAACCAACCAAAAAATTTGGGCCTTTAATCATTTTTTTAATCATCAGTAATGTTTAAAACATATTATTTTTCACTTAACATAATTAAAAATTCTAATTTCGGGTCCGTCCGTGATTGTAACTCTGTTTCAATTAACTTGTACCTATTTTTTTAAATTTAAGAGTCATTTTAAAATAAATAATTGATTGTGTCAAGAATTCAGACAAGCGATAAAGCAGAAACCTATTATGACAGTATTATTACCCTAGCGACTGTATGGTTGAAATTTAAGAAATCAACTTGAGTACAACTCTGACGCCACGCTATATGGAAACCATCGTGAAATGTGAAATTTCTGCCTAAGCTACTATCGTAATAGAACAAAATTTAAGCAAGTACGTAGTTGACAATGCCAAAAGATGACGTCACTCACGTTAACAGCTCGTATGAGGAACCTCGGCTGACAGGCATAAGTACTCTTGGATTTGTATTTTCATGAATCTCTCCAATCTGTATATGGATGATATCGAATGTGATTGGTTTATTTATGTTTTGTATATGAAGTTTGTGACGCTACTGACGTGTCACCCGCCGCTAGTAACGTAGTATTTTAACAACCCGTGCTGGTTTATCAATACAAAGTAAGCGAGTGTATAAAATATGTGAGGATGTCATCGCCGGTCACAAGAAAACAGGCTACCTACTCATAGGTTAAAACGCGACTAACGTATTTCTGATGCATATTTGAATACAAGTTACCAGCGCTGTAATTTCACAAATCAAGCACGGGAACTAAAAATCACATTGACTAAAGATTTACCGTGAAATGCATCAGAACGTAATCATAACGAATATACTCCTACTAAACTACTTAGCAAACTTAACGTGTATAAATATACAAACTTAAATATTTTTGAATGTGCTTTCCATGAGAATGATGGTCAATACATACGAGTACATAGTAAGTAGTTGTAAGATTCATAAAAAAACTGAAATAAATCAAATAGGTAAAACTATCTAATTTTTTCTTTAATTATTTTTGGGGGTGTTATGCCGTGTTGCGCAACCTTTTTCTTTAGCCAACATTTCAGACAGCGTCACAGTGTGCATCATCAGGGCAGATGTGTGATGATGGACACTGTAACGCTGTCCGAAACGTTGGATAAAGAAAGAGGTAGCGCAACACGGCATAACACCCCAAAATAAATAAAGAAAATGTAAATTTGATTGTGAAAATCTAAAATCATACCTAACTATCTAACCATCACGCCATTTCCCCGCAGACAGAGAGGACGAACCGCCAAACAACTCGGTCTTGGTTTACACTCCTTGCCCCACTCACATTCATACATCGTCTAATACATACCCGTCTATTATTCTGACATGGCCCGACTCAAATATCTGATTCACGCTGTGATCGTGCTATGTCTTCCTTGGGCGTCCATAGCTTCATCTACCATTCAAAAATGCGTCAAATATTCTCCTTACACTCCTTACATCATTAATTCACTTAACATGCCCAAACTATCTGAGCGTCCCTTTCTTAATCTCACTCATTACGCTCATATCTCACATGCATGGTTTTACCACAGACACGCCTCATGGATCTAATTTCTACGGCATTCATTCTACTTTCATTCTTTTTCTGCCACTTCCAAGCCTCACTGCCATACATCAGGGTAGGTACCAGCACTCAATTGTGGATCGTTAGCTTCGTTTCTTTGGACAGGTTTTCGTTAGCACCAACCGCGTTCAGTCCTCCATTAATGGAGTGAATAATGTTATGTATTTCTCCTTAGATACATCCCCTACTCTTCGTTTTTTTTTTTTTTTACAGTGAATACCGCACAAGAATCTTAACTGCTCCCGTCTGGAGCCAGTGAGACTATGGCATCCCCAATTGGGGTATGTTGTGAGGCTGAAGGTAGTGGGGAGGGGAAGGAGGTGAAGGTTGGGAAGTACCTGGCTATTCAGATCTGGTCACCAAACACGGCTAAAGCCATTTTTAAGCAACGTTTCAATTCTGAATGGTGATCTTACACCAGGGCGATACTGATAGTATCTTCCACTCTGGAACGTGCCGCAAATATACTATATATTATTTTAAATGAATTAATTGTGAAATAACACAAATTAATCAAATAAAATTTATTTGCGCACGCCGGGTTCGAACCTGCGACCTCCGGATTGTGAGTCAAGAGTCTTAGCCACTGGACTACGGAGGTCGTGTGACCCCAATTAACCCGTCCGATTCGTAATCTTTATTACCATCGAACAGATTCTGAAAATTCATAAAACTATGGTCCATGATGATGTCGGCAAATTATATAAGGCCTCTCGACCCTAGTTATCCGACAGAACGTAGTAATTGATTTTATGTATAAATTTGTATCTAAGTACCTACCTAAGAATTTAGATACATATATAATTTGTATACATTCTTTCGTTTACGTAACGTCTCACAAGAGCGCCCCTGTTTGCATATTATAAAATCAGGGAAACAAAATCGCCACCCCAGTTGGGCTGCGGTGTAAGGCCGGTTAAGATAGGGGCAGCGGGAAGGAATTTATTAATGCGGGTCTTGAAGAGAAGGGAGTACCACATGCAAATCGACCACGCAAAAACTACCATTCTCATGAAGCCAGCATCAACATTAACAGGGGATCAATGCTGCTAGCTCCTTCGAGCAGGCTCCGTTGAAACACCTGTAGAACAGATTCAGTGCATTAAAAATGGCAATCAGTCTGTTAATAACGGATTGTCAATCAGGAGAACACAGAATCGAGTAGGTTTATCAAGTATTTTGACCTCCAGCCAAGAAGTGGCTCGCATTTTCAGTTTTTTGGAAGTACTTGAGATTTGTACAGGGTTAACAGTTGGTCCCTGTTGAAGAATAGGCTACCCTATATAATCAAGACACCCAGCTTGGAAGCTAAAATTTTATGAAAATATTTGATAAATTTTACCCAAAGTAAGGGAAATTTGAGCTTACTTCGGCCACGCAAACAGGTCCACAACTCACTTATATCCAAAGATCTCTTCAATGGTTACTAGTTACTACTTACTACCCATTAATTATTTTATAATTTCAAATAGGTATATGTAGTCATTTCAAACATTGATTGATTTTTTTTTTTACATTTTCAGTCTCAGTGTCTTCGTCGGGTGGCGGAGCGCCAGGGCTGTACTCGGGCGGGGGCCACCTGGGGGGCCTGCCCCCTCTGGCAGCCAACCTCATCTCCCACCATCGCCTGCTGGAGCTCTCTAGATTAGGGCTCCGCCATTACGACCTGGCGCAACATATGCTCACACAACAGGGGGCTGTCACCAAACTATTGGGTAAGGTCTTTGAGTTCTTGATTAGGTATTATAATTTTTAATTTATTTATTTCACGCCCATAGGGCTTTTACATGATTGGTAGTAGGTACAATTAATTTTTGACAGATTATTTTGAAACACACAGAGAAATAATAAAAATAAAATACGCACACAAGTCATAAAAATACAGCGATTTGATAGGTTTACAAAAATACAATATCTTGGAATAAATATTTTACAAGGTCCACAAAACTCGCTAAATTGATATTAAATATGTCAGCATCACCTAAGTACTGGTTTTATTTTACTAAAGTGGGCAATGTAGTTCCGCTTATGAATGCTGCAGTAGAATAGTGTATTTTGTCGTGTTGTTACTGTGAATCTTCGTAAAATTTTTTTTTTTTTTTTCCATAGGAAGCAATTACTTTGTGGTTAGACATTATATTATAAAAATAAGTTATTATTATATCCTGAAGAAGCTTGGTCGAAGTGAAACCGGTCTATATATGCAATAATAAATTCGTGGTTAAATACAAAGTGTTTGTGTTTTATTTTTATAATTCGTAAATTTATGTGTTGCAGGAGTTCATAACAGTCAAACTTTATTAATTAGATTTAGCTTTCTCAATTAGGCAGGTTTAGGTACCAACGCCCCGGGAACCATTTTTGGATAACTAACACTTCTGCCATAGGTCACCCCAACTGGTTCGCTAATAGTTTGGTGACTTAGCAAGGATGCCCGGGTTCATGGGGTGAGGTTTGTCCGGTTCTTGGTGGCGGATCGCGAGAGAATGGTTGAGGGAGTCCCTTTGACTTCTCTAGCCATACCTCAGTACATTGCCTTGCACCGCAGTAGGAGGGATGGATTCATACGTCCGTCACGCCTGGATTCACTGACCCTAAGATTCCTAACCACCCCACATAGGCTTTTCCTTACCAGAAATCCCAATCCTTCCTTTTCTATAAAGACCTCCACACATCTTCCCTAAAGATGACATATTATGCCCTGTGGGGAATAATTTTACTCAGGGCCTCCTATTTGGAGCTAATGTTGAAAAAGAAGGTGCGTTTTTTTCATAAATGAAGTGTGTAACAGAATGAAAAGTTATAATGGAGCTTTCGGTGGCAGGTCTATAATAATTATTGCCTTGTGTATAATATGATATCTCTACTTCTTTATGTTTTTTTTGTTTAGTTATGCAAAAAAAAATTACATTGTTCTCATAATTTATTTATAGTATATATAATTTAAAACAAATATTATAATCAATAATTATCAGTCTGAAACACTCATCTACGTTGAAAAAATCTTCCGAGAAAAGATACTGGCCGCCAACGGGAATTGAACCCGTGTCCCTCTGATTGCCGGTCAGGAGCTCTGACCATTGAGCTATGGCGGCTTATCTAATACCCACCAAATAATTTAATATATACTAGTGTTTCATTCGACAATTACTTATTATTACATTTTTCCAACTGAAAACAACCAAATTTATTTTTGTGAGAGAGGTATTGTTAAGTACTAAATCTCCCGCTAGGTGGCGTCGAGACTAATTATGTCTGCGTTTATTGCTGAAATACTTTAACTTGTCAAATATTAATTATTATTTTTAATTGATAAACCAACGTTTAAACAAGATTTTTATGCATAGCACAAAGGATAGATAACAAATATTATAATCAATAATTATCAGCCTGAAACACTCATCTACGTTGAAAAAATCTGAGCTCTGAAAAGAAGGAGCTCTGACCACTAGCGGGAGATTTAGTACTTAACAATACCTCTCTCACAAAAATAAAGTTGGTTGTTTTCAGTTGGAAAAATGTAATAATAAGTAATTGTCGAATGAAACACTAGTATATATTGAATTATTTGGCGGGTATTAGATAAGCCGCCATAGCTCAGTGGTCAGAGCTCCTGACCGGCAATCAGAGGGACACGGGTTCAATTCCCGTTGGCGGCCAGTATCTTTTCTCGGAAGATTTTTTCAACGTAGATGAGTGTTTCAGGCTGATAATTATTGATTATAATATTTGTTATCTATCCTTTGTGCTATGCATAAAAATCTTGTTTAAACGTTGGTTTATCAATTAAAAAGTATAATATATTATTTAATTTGTGGTAGTTGTTATTTGAGTTAAAAATAATACTGAAATTTAAAAATAATAATAACATAAAATCTTTCCCTACTGCAGGTTCTATGACTGTTTAAAAAATATTAAATAAACACATGTTCGTAAATGGCACTTTGTGTCGTAAATTTAAATAAATAAAATTAAGAATAATTGAATTTGCATTTGACAATAATTTGTAACTTCCTAGCATTCCAAGAAAATTTGTTTATTATGAATAATATGACTTATTTTAGATCTGATATACCTTCCACCACAAACGTAATTATAAATAACTTAGGTTCAGACTAGTTTATAAAAACAGACAGAAAAATGCCATTTGCAACTGGGTAATAAAATAAGCTTTCATTCATAAAAAATCATATTAAAAAAATGCTCATGTAACTACCAACACCAAAGTACCTCTGAATAAATCTGATGCAATTTGGAAATATGGTATTAATAATGTTAATTTCGTATCTTTCTTCCGAAAATTATGTGTTTTTTCGCAGAGAATAATTTTTAACATAAAAAATCAAATGCTTTCTTCTCAAACAATTTTAAATAATTTCAGATAAGTCATACAACACTTAAACCCACAAAGAAATTCGTTGGTATTACGAATGTTGTTAAAGTACAATTTATTTAGCATAAAAATTATACAAAAAGTTGTAAAAATCGCTATTAGTTCCATGCACCCGCTTAATTTGAAAAAAAAATGATAAAATTTAGCGCCACGACCTAAACTTCAGCAGATATTACGAGTTTTTTAAATTTTAACGTTTCTGCCTTTGTGTAAGAAAAAAATTCACAAAAAAGTAAAAAGATTAATGATAGGTACGTGTTATTCAAATTGGTAAGTCGGTACTTACCTACAGTCTTTTGAACGAATTTTAAATTGTCTTCCTTTCAACATTTTCAAAGTTGCGGAAAAATAAAACAAAAATAACCGCATAGTATAACGAAATAGTCGGCAGTCTTAACAAAAATCAGTCTTAAAATAGTGAATAATGACACAATGAAATAGTCCGCAGTCTTCCGAATTAAATTATATGCCTCACGAGGTTCGAATCCAATAAAAGCTTGAATTAAAAAGTAGTTGAAATACGGTCAAGTCCTCTCCCGGCCGCGGTTCGCCCCTCCCACCGGTAAGTATCGAGTGTCCTTAGGACATTTGAATTTATAATTCTCCATAGCAAACGAGGCGACGACTCTTAAGATACTTATCGACCATTCGGCTACTTGAAAATAATATTAATTACCACCTTGGCTATGTCTGTTCGGCGTTCCCATGCAACGAATCCATATTCCGCCGCGAGACAAGTCTCACGAGGCCGATCACCGGTGATTTATGCCCCGAATTTCATTATTTCGGACATATATTATTATTCAGAGTCCCAGATGGTTTATTAGATAGGAAAATGGAATTATGGCACTATAATTATTATTGCCGTACATTTTTTCTCCTTTCATAATTACAGCGTGATTTTTCCCAATTTATAATAAGGCCCAATGAGTTTTGTGCTACCAGGAGAGCAGAGATCTGGCGGGTGATCGCTGGATGCTTGTTTGGAACGCTACGGGCTATGCTTTAATTCGATTACATATGATCAGATTAATTTGAATAAACACTGTCTAAGTCGTATCGTTTGCCTTCTGGTTATATGTTATTTCTTTCCCATGAGATATTTTTTTAGAATATTTTAATATTTGAACACTATCGATTTATTTACATTATCTTCAGTCAGATCGAATCATTTTATTGATTTGAATTTTTGCAACTGATTTCTCAATGGAAGCATTATGAAAATGGGAACATGGCTTCCATACTATATATAACATGCTAAGTTTTCTATTATTCAAATTGAAGTTCTTTGAATATTTTGCAAAACATGCTGGTTTAGACTTTGTTACCTATTACATATTTTGTCTTAAAATCTCTGAAGATCAAACACTTGTTGCTTTAACATACACAACCAAAAGAAGTTTCTGGGAATATTTATATTTGGTTTCATTAATCAGTCTTTCTGTTCGGTAGGCTCTGTATTAATGGCCTCACCGATAGAAAGAAAACTGCTTTGCTGATAACAGCACATAACGGCCATATCTGTATTCCTGATATAATACAAATATTTGAGTTTTATGTTTCCGACAATTTCACAAGAGCGCGCAGGCATAAGACTTTTGATGTTCCGAGATGCAGAAGTAATGCCGCTTGGAAAAATGATTCTTCTATTAAATAGCACGTCCTCTGACATAGATATGTGTAATGTGTGTTTATGATCAACTATAATTTTTTTTTCATTAGCTCCAGACAGAAGTCCTAGAAGAGAACAATTTCTTTGGGGCTTATTTCATCTTTGAAAATATTGTGTGGACGGTTTTTTAGAGAAAGGAAGGAAAAAGGTATAACGGGTAGGTAGAAATCTAGGAGTAACGGACGCATTAATCCACTCCTCCCATTGCGATACGACGCAATGAATCGAGAGAGTCTGGCTGGAGACGTCAATAGGTCTCCCTCAACCAGTCTCTCCCGATCCGGCCGGCCATGCAGTAGGTGAAACTGGGCAAACCTCACGCCATGATCCCCGGGCAACCCTTCAAAGTCACCAAACGTAGCGAATCACTTTGGGTAACCTTTGGCAGGGGTTATCCAATAAATGATTCCCGGGTAGTGGTACATAGGTACACTCGCCTCCCAAATTAAAACTACTACTATAAATGTACACATAAAATAAATTACTAGTAGAAGAAGATTAGTCCTCTTTGTCTTTGAACAAGTTTTGTGAATGTATTTCGATGAAAATAATTTAATAAATTTAGTATAAAGCCAATCTCCTTTGGCGGATATTACAGGAAGTACAAGTGGAGTGGATGCTAATTATTCCTTGGCCCGTATTATGGCAAACACGTCTTTCCGCGCCGTTAACTTCCATTAAATTATTTCCATTCCTTCCGTCTGTCCATCTCCCAGGTGAATTAACTGCTCTATTGTTCTGCTGGAAATGTCGAAAAAGATCACCCCGTAAGAGGAGAGCAGAGCCGCATTCAGCGAACCTTTTAGATTCTCGACAAAAAATAACAATGGCAGGAAACTTCGCAAAAATAATAACGTTTTTTTAAATCAATAAATCCGTTTTCAATCTAGATTTGATTGCTCAATCTTTTGCAGATCTGAAGTATACATAATATACATCGATGCATCTCAATTCTTAAACCACTACAACAACATTAAAAGTTGTTTTTTTTTAAATTATATGTTGGGTAACTTGTCGCTCTAGTGCTTAATGTTCTAAAAGACCATTCCATTTTTGTTAAACCTCCATTTTAATTTTTTTTTTAAAGTATCAAAAACGGTATTTAATCATAAAGTTAAAACAAATAACTATGTAAAATCCCATATATAATCAAAATTATCAAAATGTTTTGAAAACTATGTTTTCTTCATCGGGATGAGATTAATATTAATATTAATTAAGACCCAGTGCAAATAAATAATAATAATAAGTACACAGGGCCAAGTAAATATTAATATTAGTATAATTAATCTTATCCTGATGAAGAAAATATAGTTTTCAAAACATGTTGATAATATTAATTATATAGGGGTTTTTACAAAGTTATTTGTTTTATATTTGAAGAGATAATTATTAATCACTTTACTAAGAATTATTCAAGCTTACTTTTACCTTTACGGAAATAGATTCATCTTAAACACCTATCATCATGATTCGTTGAATGGATGGATAAACCTTCTCCTGTAAAATATGTCAATGGTCAATTGGACAATTAAGACCTAAGGCGACATACTGTCATGTTGAAGACAGTCGTGTCACTATTTCAAAATGATTCAAATTTGTTGGGTCTAAAATACTGACAAATATAAATAAAACACTAATACAGGCCTAAAAATAAATATCGGAAACACTTATTTAACACAACGCTTCGTATTACAAAATTATAAAGAGCTTATTTTGCTTTGATTCAAGCTTCATCAGGGAAAAAAATAGTGACACAATAAATTATCGTGCTTTATTTATTCCTGACTAACGCAGATCCGCTAAAACTCACGAACTATTATAATTTATTATAATTATTTTAGGTTTGATATTTGTATATTAGTGAAAAAAGCGGACTCATGAAATCTGACTTAACTTGTCAAGATTTAGCCGAAGAAATTTAACAAAAAAAAATTCTTCAAACACAGCAAACTTATTTTGTAGCACCATTTTAATTCAAAATTAATAGATTCCTTTGTTTTAACCAACTGTTTTAAGAAAAAAATTGTATTTCTTGGGCATTAACTGTGTAACAATTTAAGGCATTTTGTTTTGAAGAGTTAAAATTTCAATGTACATTGGTTACTTAAATTTTAAATTTTCTGCGACCGGTTTTGACACATCCGTGTCATTCACAAGCAGACTTAAAACTAACTTAAAAATTCTATACAAGTACAAAAATGAATTAGTTGGGGGTAGTGGGAGGGGAGATTTTGGAGGAGTGGGAGAATGGTGGGAGGAGTCAACGTTACTAGGAAACATCGTAAGTAAAGGTGATTTACAAGGGGCTATTATTTTATTCACTAAATTAATTTTAGATTTAATTTTTTCTTTTTTAAAGCTAAACCTGACTCTATTAGATGGTTAGCAAACTCGGAGTAGTTATTATTTCGTAAACAAAGTTCGTGTTCCCTGATTCTAGTTTTAAAATTTCTAGTTGTTGTCATCCCTACATACATCTCTACATACGTTAGAATGTAACGATTGTGACGTACAGTATGTAGGGATGACGATGTTTCCAAGTAACGTTGACTCCTCCCACCTTTCTCCCACTCCTCCAAAATCTCCCCTCCCACTACCCTCACCTAATTAATTTTTGTAATTGTATAGAATTTTTAAGTTAGTTTTAAGTTTGCTCGTGAATGACACGGATGTGTCGAAATCGAAAAAAAATTAAAATTTAAGTAACAAATTTAATGTACATTGAAAATTAAAACTCTTCAAAACAAAATGTTTTAAGAAAACCCCGAGGAGGTGAGCATCATGTCAGTTTTTTTTTATAAACAATAAACGTGGTTAAAACAAAGAAATCTATTAATTTTGAAAATAAAAAAAATAAACATTTCAGTTATTGAATTAAAATTATTTTCTGGTAAAACAGTATTGTGTTATATTTATGTAGATTCTTTATCGCTTCTCCTAATAAATTCTTGATAATGAGTTGCAATTTTGAAAATGAAACTTGCATTCATAACCAATCCGAGTTCATTGAACCAGTGTTACAATCACAAACATACCCACAACCGAAATTCGTATTTTAATAAAAATTATTTGCTATTCACTTACTAAAATAAATATAGTTGGTTTTTTTCGAGAAATCGAAATCAAATCGAGAATCCTTGCAGCGGCTCTGCACTTCGGCGCGGCGGTCACGTCATGATTGAGACGTTTGTTTCGCTATCTGCTAAAAATGGTTGGGAAGGATTGATTTATCTTCAGCGAGAGCAATCTTGCCTCATTTTTCATCCGATATTTGAGAAACATTATTATTGACCAACATAACCACACATTGTGTGCGCTTCCTGCATTATTCTTTTATCATTAATCAAAGATCCAATCCACATAGAACCACAGATTTGTATTTTTTAAATAAAAATCGTAAAACGTGTATCAATGATGATAAATCATAATACCGCAATATTACATTAGCGTTGGTTAGTATTTAGTATAGATCAGATCAAAGGTGTCACAACCCAACATTCTTCTACATTTTCTTCTCTTCCACTTTTTAAACAGCCTCACAATTTAACCGTTCTCCGCTGGGTAATTGCAGGGCGGTATCTCATAAAATACACTGCAACAGTAACTATTACTTGCATTATCATAACATAAGTTTGTATTACTTATATCTATTCAATATTAAATACGTACTTATTATTAATTGTACAAATTAGAACAAACAAGATTAATGTTCAAGTTATCACAATATATCAATCAATACGTCTAAAGATGTTATCGGTGGCTTCCTGTTTTATACAAATTCCCAAATATTAATATGAAATCAAGATCAATTTCGAAATGTTCGTATTTTGTTACGGGCAGCGCATTGATCTATATACGATTAAAAATGAATGTAACAATTAAATATTTAATAACGCGTTCCGAACAATTGAAATTGAAACCTCGCCACTGACTGTGTACTTACGCCCTGATAAGATCTGAAATATTCAATGGAATAATTAAACGTTTTGCATTTCCATATCTCTCTCTTGGACAAAACCGTGCCACCTCTACATATGTATGCCATTTACCCTCTACTCGACTAATACTAATTCTTCTCACGGTCCAAAAAAGTCCACTCTCCAAACAGACGTATGATGAAATGAGCGATTTCCGAATTCGTAACGGTATCCAATATCCCATACATTGTTTCTCTGCAGCCCCGATTATCCGATCCCTGATACGGCGAATTAAACGATAGCCTCCATTGTTTCAGTACCGACTCGCTTTGTATCCGGCATCCATATCCCGCTTAATTAATACGTTCAACGGTGGTATTTGCATTTCTCCGGTACTTATCATATTATGTTTCTATTTGGATTGAGCTCACCTGTACAAGCGGTTGGGAGAGACAAGGCTTTTAGAGATAGCGATGTTAATAGGATATTTCCAGGAGGAAATATTGCTTTTTATCAACTTTTTAACAACTCAAAGTCAGGCTATTTCAGGTAAACGTGGAAAGATCTAGTGAACCAAACACCGGAGTCGGGTCATTTCAGGTTTCAGATAAGAATAAAAATTATTGTGGATGAAGCAAATGTTTGCTGAACAGATAATATCCCATAATAACGTAATATTTGTATAGCGCAGTTTTGTTTTATTTCACTTCAAGTGCCCTTAACGATAATAAAAGTAATCGTATAGTGTTGCTTACGAGTCCTTACAAATATTGAAAAAATAATATGAAACAAAGAATGTACAAAGCAAAGCCAAGAGTACAAAATGAACAATAACAACTCTGTTTTGGCACGTACAATAGATAATGATGAACAATAACGGTGCCATTAAAATAAGAATCATTAAAACTAAAATATGATATATAACAGGAGGCAGTTTACGTTTAGAAATAAGAAAAATTCTGAGTGCACATTAAACATAAAAATACAGTAATAAGGAAACCGAAACCAAACAAATACCGGAAACTTGAGAAACACGGCTTATTGGAGTAAATTGAAAATGAGTTAAGATTCATGAATGGTATGATTTTATAAATGAGTTATTTTTTAAAGGCCGTTTAAACTCGGCCATGAGCTGAGGGAAGTTTATTCCAAATGTGTGGGCCGGTACACGAAAAGATCGACCATGGTAAACGGTTTGATTTGACCAAAAAATTTCGATTAAACGAATTGTAAAATCTAGATCTGCTGACCTTAGAGTAAGCCGACTATCGCGTAAGTTTTATCGGACACACAGTTTCGATGTATAAGCTGGCGCCGCAGATCTTGAACTCTATTCTTTCAGGCCATCGAAGCCAATGAAGGCGATCCCTTAGAAGCGGGGTTTTACGATAATACTTAGATTCACCAAAAATATCTAGGTATATTAGGTACTTCCCTACTTCTTAAACCATTATAATGCTGTGAGTGGGTAATTCTTTAATTATTAATTTTATTTCCCATTGGACTGACAAAGTTTCAGAGTGATATTCAAATAATTCTTTGCTATCCAAACTACCCACATATTCAAAAGGGTATTTACATCCATTATATCTTTTTGTTATATGACTGACGTTAGCTATTCCATGGGGCAATTGTTTTAAGATGCATGCTTTAAAAGTTACCACATTCTGCAGAATAAACAATTGGATAATTTAAATTTTGCCGATTTTGTGAAAATTCACCCCAGGGGCTCGTTGATGTCCGTAATTAGTTTATTTATCCACAGCGATCTAAGCCCACGAAGCAACTGTCAGCCCCTATTATCTCTAGTACCTACCAGCTACTGACTTAGCAAAACAGATGACGCTTACCACAAATTGGTCTAATTTCAAACGGTGTTCCCCGTCACACACTCTTTCTATGGTCTTAAGGAAAATAAATACTGTAAGTTCGAATGGACTGTCTCCAATTTTACTTTGTTGCAAACCTTCTGCGCTGCTTTGGAATCCAGACGGCTATAGGTGTTCGACGCAGGAAATATTTTTAAAATAACTATATAATCGTAATAAGATTAACAAATTTTAATAGATAAAGGTGAGTTTTAGAAAATGATAGATCAACAAATCAAAAGATCAACCAGAAACGTCTGAAATGAGAAAATAATATACTGAATCGAGCAGTAGGTACCACGTAGATTATTTCGTGTAATGCTTCGAGGGTATGAAGTTTCTCACGATTGTGTCTCTAAGTGTTACACGTGAAGACCAAACCTAACTTATACTTCTTGTGTTTTCAATATCCAATTATTGTAAATAGATGGATTTTTATCAACCAGAGGCGTGATGAGAGAGTCGAACACAGAAATCAATTTGCCGATTTCTCGGAACCATCTAGGAACTGTGGGGTCTCGATGATTCTTCTCACAAACTCACAACAGCCCGGGTACTGATGCTTTGCTGCACGTTTTAGAGAAAAAGTTTAGTGGCATTATTTGGTCCGGTTTATCTTGATGGACTATCAACACCAATCACTCTCGGTTGAGCTTTGGATACAAACAAGTAGATACTTACATATTTTTCGGTTGAACCTTTTGAGAGATTACTCGGTACTGGTAGCGCAAGTTTTTTTAATTTATATTGTGATAGAACATTGCAAGAAATGACTATTGCAATAATAAAATGCGCCCAAAGCTAAAAAAAAGTTGATCATAGGTTACACCTAACCGTTTACAGTCTTCCGGGGATCTACATATTGGATAAACCAACCTTTTTGCCATATATGTCAACCCAAATGGTTCGCTACGTTTGGTGATTAAGAGATATCGGGATCATGGGATGAGGTTTGTCCGTATCCTGGTGGCTGATTCTACCCACCAGCTGCGTGACGGGTAGGATCGGGAGATAGGCCGGTTGACCTCTCGCTACCCATCACCTGTACAGCAGTGGGATCACTGCATCACTACTCGACACACTGACTCCCAGATTCTTACCCATTCCTCAAACCTGATTCCTTCCCAGAACATATATATATATATATATATATATATATATATATATATATATGTATATATATATATATTTTAAGATGGGTTGTAACAAGCAATTTAATGTTCCCATTAGATATCTATTCACTTTTTTATATGAATACCATAAGAGTCCCAGCTGCTTCCGTGTGGAACCACATGGGATATGTTGCGATGATCAAGGTAGTGGGGAGGGGAAGGAGACGGGGAAAAGGAAGGTGGAGAAATACCTGGCTATTCAGATCTGGTCATCAAACACGGCTAAAGCCAATTCAAGCAAAGTTTCAATTCTGAATGGCGGTCTCTTACACCAGGAAAGTACTGAGAGTACCTATCTTCTACTCTGGAACATGCCACAAAAATACTATATATTATTTTAAAGATGAAACCGTACTAAATAATGCAAAACCATACAAAACCATATTTCTTTGTTTCGAAAATTTGGTCGCTTAGAAGTATTATAGATGCTTCAATTAAATACTGCATGTAGAACATATCTTGGCCCTTAAAAATATCGGTATTTTTTTATCAGTCTTTCAATAAGCGTAGAAAAAAATAAAGTATTAGGTCTATAAAAAATTCACTTTCAAGTGCAAACTCTCCTGCTAATAATATGCTTTTCGGATTTGGTTTTATTGTTTAATGTAGCAAATTCAGTTTCTTTCAAAGATAATAATCGTAAAAAAAAATGATTGCTCACCGGGATTCGATCCCGCGACCTTCGAACTGTGAGTCAAGAGCCTTACCCCACGACCACGGAGGCCGTATTTTTTTCGATTAAGATTATCACATTTTTCTTAAGATAAGCATTCAAGAGTCACACTGGGATGGAAATTAGGTAGTCATATGTTTTATAAATCGGTATTCAGAATAGATAAAAAAAAATATTTCGTTTTAATTTTGCACTACTTTTTCAGTACCATCATCCAACATATTCAGTTTTTGTTGCAGTTACAAAATTTTAAAGAGTATTTCTTTTATTTTTATGTCGGCTTAAATATTATTCTTTCACAACTTTTCTTGCACAGTTATAAGTAACCTAGAATTAATTTCTATTAATATTAGCAACCGTTCTGCAGAGCGCAAATTATAGTTAAGCAAAATGCCGCTTATCGCAGCCTTAAGAAACTTGCTGCAATTATTGTTGAGTGCCTAATCGGTGGTCGCCAAGTCTAAAGGCTGGCCAGGCCACGATTACCAGAACATTTAGCTGCATGACACCCTCATTACTGGCTGTTTAAACCGCTACCTTCGCTCCTACCCACCCAACCTTCCTCTTACCTCCTCCCTCCTCCCTGTTACCTGCTGACTACCTGGTCTTAGTTCGATTATGATCAGCCGTGGAGCTAATTATTAACCTCATCATTAAAACCTGCTCTTTAATAACCTGCAATATCCTACTTATATCATTGATAGAGCGCTAAATACGCTAGAGTGGGGTGATTTGCGTCTTATATCTATTAAAAATTTCATAATAAGTGTTGTTTAACATCTTAATGAAGCTCAATCAAAACAATTATTGTAACAATTTTAACTATATGGATCGATTTCTAGAAGCAAATGTAAACAGATACAGAGATGTTTTGTCAAATAATGTTTAAAAACATAGACTTTATATTGCGATGACTTTATGAAGTCAGAAAAATAGTGTGAAACTGTTTTTAAATTACTAAAAAAACATTGGAATATTATATATCATATTTATTATAAGAAAAGCTGGAACATTGCAACATTAACGAGATGGAGAGATTATGGCTGGACTGGCGTAGATAGGTAGGCATAACATGAAGAGTTTTTGTGGAATAAAATGTCACAGAATATTAGAATAAACGAAAATGTCCGGTACATATTACATATATATAGAAAAGACATGTTGAAAATTAATTTACCTGTCTTATTTTCAGAAAGTTCTATTAACAATCAATACGAATTAACCACAAATCTACCTATCTTTGTTATCCATGTCCATTATAAATGAGTAAAAATTTCATACCTTTAAAAGGAACATAAGAAATCACATAAATCTATCTTTCTATCTATATTTATAAAAATTTAAAAAATGTCTGTATGTATGTATGTATGTCCGCTATGCGTTGCTATATTAAGAATATGACATTATTGAAACTTTCAAAATACCTTCTTAAAGCCACCGCGAAGGTTTCTGGATTATTACAAACACATGACAATACACCTGAAAAGTTTTTCAATCATTTGAAAAACCCTTGCAAAACTCTCAAAAATGTCAAAACTTGAGAATGACATTTTGAAATACAATGATTGTTAAATCAAAATTCTATTTTCGAACATCTTTAAATTAACGGATTTATTTGAAGTACTCGCCTAATAAACTAACTAACTCTTTTTCTGTATCACTCAACCGTTCAAGTCTACAAAGAGGATATCCTAAACAAAACCATACCTTTCAAAAACACAGCAAATCTCAGGCAAAAATACATGTTACCAATTCCCATTTGTAAAAAAACTTTAGGCCAACAAAACTACAAATACTTGCGAACAAATTTCTTTAATAAATTACCAGAAAATATAAGATCCCTTTGTGACAGTTGCAAAAATTTCAAAACACAATTTAAAAAATATACTGAAAACCTTAACTAAAAAATAAATAAATAATAATAATAAAAATTATATATATGCATATATTTATATAAACATACATTTATCTTATTATTTACATAAACTAAATTTCAAAGTACTAAATATAAATAAAAACAGCAATAAAAATAAATCAAAATAACCAAACAAATAATACTTCCTCCCGTACACACAAGCATTTGCTTATTATGGGAGAATAATTTAAAAATATATATTTATATATATATATATAATTGTAATAATTACAATTGTATTAAGCTTTTATATACTTTCATTATATTTATGTATCTATTGTATGTATTGTACCAAGGGAAAATTTTTTCAATAAAAAAAAAAAAAAAATTTGAATCGAATCAAGAATTATAGATATTTATAATAGGTACATATGTTAGGTAGTTACCAAAATTGATTGAATGTTGAATATTTGTAATATATGAAAAATTAAAATATGAATAAAAAAATTGTAATAGGTGGCAGGCGGGCTGTTGGAAAACTGGCTATTGAATGTCCTGGGACTGAATGTGTGGATCGCGGGAAGGGGGTTGGCGAGACGGGGGAGTGAGAGAGGGTAGAGTAAAGACGGGGAAGACGGAAGAGAAACGCGGGAGTGTAATGTGCTTTTAGAAGTAAGTAGTACTAAGTACGTATCCAATTCCAAATATGTATATTAGCTGTGATCGACGAAAGAACCTCAGGCAGTTGCTATAGTGGAAATAATCACAAGGAACGACCGGTGGACTTGACTAGACACCTCACAGAAATACCAATAATTGCTGTTGAAGTTGTAACTGCACGTGTATTTTGTGCGTGTTTTATTACGAACATAGTAGTTTTGCTCAATAGGCGCATGCACTGTTCGCCATTTTATTATGACCATTTCCAAGGCACGATTCCTCCATTGAACATTGAAACACAAAATGCCCTCCTCTGATAAATAATGCCCGCAGAATTATTATGTGTACACAGACTATTGCAGCCAACACGCGCAGTTACCTTGCAATTAACCACAGTACCCATTAGAACTCAAACAAACCGTTCATATGGTAAACATCGGACTTAATATATGCTCCCATGAAGCGCACATTGATAATATTGTATTGTAGAACAAGTGCACATGATCATCCTATTTTAGTACGGACAATGCTCTCCTCCAATGCAACTGAGCAAACAATAGTTGGTAAATGCATCTCTTCACAATATGGACATCCATTCTTGGTGCAAGATAATATCACTGTCAATTCAGCTGTGAACGTGACAAACACGTGATACTTATGCAAGAGAAGAATTGAATCAAGCCTTGATCTTGAAGACCGTGTTCATTCCCAAGAAAACATTATTTTCCCTAAAACGTCTGTTATGAATTAAGTCAATACATGAAAACCTTTTTCCGTAATCTACCATACCATTGAAGAACACAATAAAAGAGATATTTTTTCATTCAATGCTGTTTGACTATTTTCACGTTAGTTTTTTCCTCGTTTACACAACTTTATAAATACGTATATTTAGATGAGTCCAGGCCTGTCCTTGTGAACTGTCTGAGTGAACGGGTAATTGGACGAAGACATGCAATAATTTAATGTTGAACTCGAGTAATTATTATTGTGAGATGATTGCGTTCGGCAATTTAGCTATCAATCAAAATAGTGCTCAAACAAGAAAATCGATTGATGTATTATATTACTGCATCATGGTTTGCGAGCGAAAAACAAAAACCCTTTACGTCACCTCGCCAACACGAATGGCGGCTTCAACATCCTATTTTTTATTAATTAAAGTTTTATCATTAAAAAATACGTAAGTATTACGTAAATATTATGGGAAGTAGAAAATATGGATTACTGTAAAGTATGGGATAATCTGTAGGTTTTGAACATAAACCACAAAACAATTAAACATTCATTAGAATATTCATTCCGATGAAAATAAGTACCTACAACCACAAACTAATAATTTCGTATTATTTAGCTTAAAAACTACTGGGAAATTGGTTAAGTAGTTTATTTTTTAAGTAATTTTTTTCTTGATAAATTATCTATACAAATGATTTTTCAATGACTGTATCTGTGTCGAGACAAGCGTAGACGGTACATATGTACATAATAGGCTTAGGTACTAAAATAAAGAATAAAGTTAAATACGTTAATGTGTAACTACATCAATACCTTGAGTTTATAGAAGATTTTTTAAAGAAAAAGGACGTAATAAAATAGATATAAAAAGTACCTATGCCAATATTCCTTAATTTTTGTACTGCAATAAGAGAGTTTGCGAATTATCGCGTGTGTATATTTGCCAATCGTGATATTAAAGGATTTGATAGGTACGTAATGATTTTTTCTTACGTGAGTAAAAACTAATTTTGGCAATTATTTTTTTTTATTGCGATGATAGCTACCACTTCATGTTGACCCTTACGATTTTAACACCGCGTTCATGCTCAACTTCGATTTAAATTATTCTTCAGAGTCCTTTCATTTGCATTGATGAAATCCGAAGAGATTGCAAATTCAATGATACGCCCTTTGGGCTCCTGAAATCATCGTTATTATCGTTTCATCGCCCGCGAACTTGTTAATAGATGGGTCCTTTCCACGCCTCGCACAAGGCTCCGGTTCGATTCCCGGTGAAGGCTGTGCCCGGTACTCAGTTATTCAGCCCTCACCGCGAGATGGGGGCAGTGATAACAATTAATTTTAAGGCCCACAAATAATATCTGGGACCCATTATCACCCGCATGCCCGAAGCACTTTGTGTAACCCTTACAAGTTATTCGGACACAAAAATAATTTTATATTGTTTGATACAAATTGGATGACATTTTAATGATATGTGCTGCACCCTTTAAGGAAACGTTCTCCTGTGAATGGCGTAATATTGTATAGCTTGTAATTATTATTTTACCCACTGGTATGAGCTTGCACGCATAGCACAAACATCTGCCAGTGCAAACGTGAAAATTGGTAACGTTTGTCATAAATATTTTTAACACATGATAGTACCACGAATGTTTAGCACTGAATAGACAATCTCAAGAAAAGTCATAACTGATAACGAACCCATTATTCCCATCCTTTGTTAAGGCAATGAAAGTGATTTTCTGCTAAAGAAAGAATATCTGTATTTTAAAATGCTCACAAGAAGTAAGGAAATATTGACAATGTACGTACCGTATAATGGGGTGACTTTTATAAATTTTTAAATTGTGATATTATATTACAAAATAATATGTACATATATTATTCCAATGAGTTTAATAAAACTCATTTCGGGGAAGAAAATATTAGGTAAGAAAATAATTTTTACATAAAAAATACGAATTTAAAAGGGAGTTCAATGAAGAGTGAACATAGACTTCAAAATAGACTAGACAGACATATTTAATCGTTTTTTTTTAATAAATTCTTAAAGAAAAATATATGAAAGATAGAGAATCCAAATAACTTTTTATGAAAAAAAACATTTGTGCCGAAAATTTGTATTGCACATCTAAAATATCGTTATATTATGTAAAAAAAAAAAATAATTTGTGTTTGCGGAGTAATAAAACTACAGTGATCAAAGTCATCTTTTGAAGTGGGGCGACTTGTCTGCGATATACCATGATTAATGTACTAAGATTATTACAATAATATGCCAATCCCCCAAAAAATTTATAAAAATGTTCGAAAAAAATTATTTAAAAGACGAGCAGCGTGAATTATGCATTATTTACGACAATCAAAGTCGCCCCGAATCAAAAATCACCCCATGTTACGGTATCTTGGTTTTTCTCTTGAGTGGTGTTAGGACTGGGCATAAATGAAACGTACAAAAAAAGGAAAGAAATGAAAAGAAGTATTTTCACAAACTATGAAAATCGTTAAAAATGTGTAGAGGATTTAAAGTTTATTTTTCTGATTCTTACCATTGTAATAAAAATATGTAAAAGTAAATATTTTTTCTTCAAACATTGCAAAATAACTTTGTGGCATTATTTATTATTTAATTAATAACAGATCACTTTGTATAAACCACTTTATTCGGCCCGATTCCAATAAGAGACCAAAGTTTACATTTTTTGCTTTACGCGATCGTTATTTTCACCTCTATTTTCAAATCTACGATTTCAATTGTCATCACTGCAAACAACACATGAACCATACTGTTTGTTGTGATGCCAACTGAAATCGTAGGTATGAAAATAGAGATGAAAATAGCGATCGCGTAAAGCGAAAAATATTGACTTTTGTCTCTAATTGGAATCGGGCTGAAAAAATATGTCGTGTATTATGGGCTTTAATGAAGGTTCTACGGACCACGGACCCATCCCGAGTCCCTTTGCCGCGAGGTTAGGGGTGTGTCGTGCGGCGAGTGTAAGCGATAAGCTGACGATAAATCAACAAGCCGAAGTGATGTTCGGAAGCCTTCGGCAGCTTCCGTCCCGCGAACCCTGTCGGTAAGGGCGTGCACCAAACAACTCATAATTTCCAGCTCTGGGGCAGAAAACCTCTCCATAAATCTTGTACCTACAGATCGTGTTTTAAAGAATTATAGTGCCTAATTAGAGGGTAGGCTGTTTGTCACGCCCGGTCGTGGCGGGGATCAATATATATTCATAAAAAAAAATGTATTTCTAAAATCAAGGATACTACGTACTGACTGGTTGTGATATTATTTAGGACTGTTTTTAAGGAACAAACTAGGGTGAAACCTACAATATCTAAAATAAACTCCATGTTTTCTGCCTTTTCATGAAGAACGAATCAAAGACACACCCGGTTTGCATTAAAATATTTATATTGTGAAGTAAAAAAAGTTACAACTTGACACCCTTAGAGCGTGTGTCCACCGCCGCCGTCACCGAGAAATGAGATTATTTCGGACCGAGTTTGGAACGACGCGACGGCAATCGTGTTTCCACCAGGACGGATCTCAGTGGCTTTGACGTATACTGGTAATTTCAACGCATAACCAACACAAAATTTAAAAAAACCGTGCGCCGGCGCCGACAATCTCTTATGTAGTGGACAAGCTCAGTAGTATACATTGCCAGTATTTCGACCGGTCACGATCTCGGGTCGAGTTCTCGCGGTAGCGCCAAACTAATCACATTCTTGGCTGCCAAGATGACGGGTTTCGGATGACAGACGTGCAATAGACACCCGGCTATAGTATGTATCGCTACTTCGGCAGCGTCATCTCGTTTTCGGTGACGGTGACGGCGACGGTGGACAAATGCCGTTAGGTTACTATCATTTGAAATAGCTTTTTTTGTATCCACAAAATCTACACAAGTGACGTCAACGACTGAAAGTTAAACATGTATTTAAAGCTGAACTAGGTATATTTAATGGACAAAAAAATGTTTGCCTTTGTAAGTCAGAGGTAATTGGTCACATTTAATTACAAGCATTTATTTATATTTATTTCTTTTCTCTTGCATACATTTTACAAATGATTATAGTTTATACGCAGATATTAAGTTCCAGTTTAGTTCCAGTAAACGCAAAAAACGGTAATAACCAGTAATTGTAAGTAAATAGGTTACTAGTGTTTAGTGAACACCTTACTAGTAGAACCTGTGTTATTCTGCCATTATAATCATGGCGGCTGTATTGTTTTAGTAGTTAAAGTATTTACGTCACAATTATTGCATACGTATGTACAATGTAGTCAGAAGAAATGAAAAAGATACTATATGAAGTGAATTTAATGAAGCAGTTAAGACGAAAAGAGAATTAACATAAATAAATAATTAATTATTAATTGTTTTTGTGTTTAATTCGTAGAACTCCATTTCAATTTTTTAGAAATTTAATTAAATAAATTTGATATGTAATTATCGAGTTCTGCAAGTATTTATGAATGTATTTTAGTTACAGCGGTTTCGACTAGTAAGGTCATTTTCAAACTGTGGTGAAGCCACGTACGGACGACTTATTTATAACAATTTAAATGTCAATTTATGAAGGTGTCCAAATTGATTTATTACCGGTAAATCCAATTTGCAGAGACACTAATTGAGAAAAAAAATAAAAAATAAATAAATAAGATAAAAAAATATGAAAATTAGTGTCAGTGTTTTAAAATGTGTATTACCAAATAATTCTACAATAATAATCTCTTTTTTAAATAGATCTAAATGTAAAACATAAATACTAATTAAATTGTGAGATGTTTGGCTTGGGGTTAATTTGTTTTAATTTATTTTATTTATTAGCGTTATAAACTAGTCTTCATAAATTCATATATGACAATGATAAGGATAATTATGTCATTGACCAATAAAATAACGGCAAATTGAAATATAGTATCTACCATAATACAAAAATACACCAACTACCTATATAAAGTGCATCTTCTTACTTTTTTTACATTAGCTCCACACAGGAGGCCCTGAGGAAAATAATTCCCCTCAGGGCCTATGTCATCTTTTGGGATGCCGTGTGGAGGGTCTTGGGATTCAGTGGGGTTCAGTGCACCCAGGAGTTACAGACGTATGAATCCATCAATCCAACCGCGGTGCAAGGCGATGGGTTGAGAGGTGGAAAGGTAAAAGCTCTACCAGTCTCTCTCGATCCGGCCCGCCATGCAGCAGGTGGGCAGACGCATCCGCCGCCAAGACCTGGACAAACCTCACCCCATAAGTCAGCAAACGTAGTGAACCATTTGGGGTGACCTATGGCAGAGGTGTTAGTTATCCAATAAATGGTTCCCAGGGCGGCGGTACCCATATCCGCTTCCCAATTTTTTTAATAACTTAAATCTGAAAAGGTTTTATAAGTTTTACATTTAAATTTAAACGGATATCAATAATATCTTTCAGGAAGTGATTTTATTCAAATTCGAACTGCTAAAAGTAAAATGGGAAATGTAATGAGCTAAAAAAATAAAAATAAAGAAATCAATGAAATATTGAGTTTTTGACGAACTGTGCACCTTTGTACTGTAGCATTGCTCAAAAGTTTTGCATTAGGATTATAATTAAATAGTTTTAAATCTTTTTATTTATTTATTTATATACATATATATTAAATACATTACAAAGTGATACTTTGTCTGTCCAACTGGGAAGGATACCCGTTTTAGGACAGCCAAATTGTATATTTATCTATTGTTTTATTTAACGTATAAAATTTAATCGAAGCAATGTATGTAAAGTATTAATTTGGCAGCCCGTATTACAGTCGGCTGCCTCACCCGCCCTGCCTCTTGTTTGGTATCCGTCTGCGGTCGCTTCAGCGCTTCTGGTCATGCTCAGTCGTCTGGGCGGGGACTTGTCCGATTTATTTCGTTGTTATTACAAAACGACGATTGTTTTATTTATTTTCAAAATGAATATTAATATAATCGCCCGCACTGCAATTATCACTTGGAGAATAACATTGGTTGATATTGTTTTTTTTATCGACAGAGGTTCTCAGACGGTGATTTTGGGTAGTGACTTTGCCTTGTAGGAGAGGATCCCCTCAAGGCAAAAGTAAAAAGTACATTCTAGTATTACACATTTTTTTAGTTTCTCACAAAAAGTTTCAAATGATTTTTGTCTTAGTGGTTATTATAATAATTACAAACGTTGTGGTTTGACATCTTTCATATTTCCACATGGGTCTAGAGTAGCAGCTCTTTTGATCCAAATGTTTAAAATTTATAATTTTAATTGGAGAAGAAGATAACAATATGCTATGCATAAAAATCTTGTCTTAAACATTAGTTTACCAATTAAAAATAATAATAATCTAAACGAAAATATGAAAGAGAACGAGATACAGAAAAATAGAAAAAGATAATGGTCGCAACTGTGACTCGAACCCAGAACCTCTCGTCTAACTGGGACGTGCGCGTTTACTAATTCCGCCATTACCACCTTCTGTCAAACCGTCATATTAGTCAATCTGATATTTGAAATTTTCGAATTAACAATATTATTTTCAACTAATTTACTATTATTTAGACTTCTTGTTTTTACATGAATACCGCACAAGAGTCCCAACTGCTCCCGTCTGGAGCCAGTGGGACTATGACATCCCCAATTGGGGTGTGTTGTGAGGCTGAAGGTAGTGGGGACGGGAAGGAGATAGGGAAGAGGAAGGTGGGGAAGTACCTGGCTATTCAGATCTGGTCACCAAACACGGCTAAAACCATATCAAGCAACGTTTCAGTTCTGAATGTCTTACACCAGGGCGGTACTGAGAATATCTTCCACTCTCGGACTACTTTCATCTTTTTCACAGTTTCATTGACCGATATCTGCTTATCGTAGAGGAGCGCCATTGTTTACTAAAAATATATAAATAAATGAAAATGTGGAAATTTTTTTAATTTCCTTTTTGTGATTAACATTTACCCATATCTATCGATGATACTCACATCAAACTGTTTTTGTATTCAAATGTTGAAATATCTCTATTGTTTCCTCGACATAAAATACATTATTAGGTTGGTATTTAAATATCTCGCAAGCATACATAAATTATGCTTTCAAAACTCTAAAATTAAAGGACAGACGTAAAATAAATGTTTTGACATTCTTATTTAAAATACTAGCCAAATTAGACCGTTCGAAAACTATAATAACTTAAGAACCTACACATACCCACAAGAAAAACACGACACAGTACCTACTCTATTCTACTGCAGTATACCTACGCGCAATTACATTGCTTACTCTCCGATACAGCAGTTTAACAATATGGGACCATTATTTAGGTGATATTGACATGCTTAATGTTAATTTGGTGAATTTTGTAGATCATATTAAAAACCTATTCCAATCATTTTCGTAAACCTTTGGTAGTCTCTTTGGTCTTGAATTTTTATTTCACGTTTTTTATTTTTTATCCATTTTTTTTTTTTTTTAAAGAAATACAAACATTCCCGGGTTACAAATAACCCAACAATGTTTGAAAATCTCCTACTACCACCACAGAAAGCCGAAAATGTTGCTTGTGTTGTGATGGAGGACTTAGCCAGCCGAAGAATCGAACACGCGACGCTCGGGTGGGACCCAAGCACTATGCCCACTCAACCACTGACCATTGTAATTTTATTTTTATTATTTCTTTATCATGATTAAAATTAATTCTCAAGTTACATTTATGCTACCTACACGTATATAAAAGCCCTCTGAGCATAAAAAAAAAAAACATAAAAGTTTATGTGAAATTCTATTGGTAGATATTGGTAGATATTAATGAATAATAAAAAATGTAAAAGAATTTACAAAGAATATTTGAGACTCTGTAAAGGGCTACCACCGTAATGCAATCAATACTTTGCCCATAAATGTCAGAATAAACCAAAGTGCGGTGTTGAAATTTTTCTTTTGATAAGGAGTACCAATATGAGTGATATAAAATCAACAGTTTAACAATCAAGCTCTATCCACGTCATGTTAAAAACTGAATTTAATAAACTTTTTTGCTTTTTAATTTTATTTCTTTTATATAAAAATATGATTTTTTATTTATCATTTCAATTTGTTTTGGAAGAAGATTAAATGTACGAAGACCAATAAAATGTCTATGTATTTGTATTAATTTGGTATTGGTTTGGGGGCGTCAAATGCATTACTAGTCCTTTTGCTAAATATAATTTAATTTTTTTCGAAAATATTTTAATTTTAAATACCTACATTATCCATAGTTTTCAGTATGAATAATTTACGGATATTTAATATTTTAGTTTCTTTGTGTAATAACTTGGTCGATAATGTTTAATTTCTATTATACATAACTTTAATAATGTGCTTTTGAGTTATCTGGTTTAGTAAATGCATCAAACGCACTATCCCATCCTATAATGCCGTAAATGATTGAAGATTGTATGACATATATACATTACAAGTCCGGTATCTTGCCACCACAATGGATATATATTTATATATATTCTATACCTACTTTATACATATTCAAAGTTTTTTTTACTGTTTATTTTAGGCAGAATAAACATTTTTTTTACATGAGTATAAAAATATAAAAATTATAGGATGAAAACAAAACAAAAGCAAGTAATGGGAACCCACTAAGGCGCCGCTGTGTGTCGTGGGTAATATAAAGTTTACACATTCAAACAAGCTGTTGGGGGAAGGTTAAGTTGGTTCTTTGGAAAGGAATAAGGAAAGTTTCGGGGTTTCTTAGTAGGTATACATAGTGATTGATATTGATTTTGATTGCAGTCAAGAGGGAAGATTCTACACGGTTATTTAAAACTTTGAAAAAAAATATGTTTGTAATTTTTTTGACGAGCCTCATTCCAAAGTAAAATCGTAATGAATAATAAAAATTTATTAGTGTTGCTGTATTGTTAAACGATAAATTGAATATAGTGTTACTACTTTTCAGGCACTCTGCGCCCCCCCGGTCTGATAGGCGGCAGCAAACCAAAGGTGGCCACCCCCGCCGTCGTCTCCAAGATCGAGCAGTACAAGAGGGAGAACCCCACCATCTTCGCCTGGGAGATCAGGGAGAGGCTGATATCGGAAGGTAAGCCAACATTCATATACTTGTGTAGGAGTCAAATGATTCTGAGGCTTAACGAAGTGACAACATGTCGATTACGTAGAGCGTGTTTATGGACATAATAATATCAACAGCAACTACTTGACTACTAAATTACGTTAAATATAACCCCCAAACTACTGCTACCGTTAGTGCTTGATGATGTCTCACAATTCATAGAAATCAAAAATTTATGACAAGTTTTTAAATGTCGGAAAAGTACCATAACCTATACACCTACTGTAGGTATTATTTTCGTTCAAAAAATGTATTGAAAAAAATTCCCAGTTCTGATCAGAAATTTCTTGTTTCGATTTCCACCGCGGTTTGATTTTTATTATAGTCGCATTTTATTAATTGTGTAATTTTATTATTTATTTACAGTTATTATACTTTTAATTAATAGCATAACATTAATAGCATTTACACAATGAAACAGAAAAAAAAAACAGAAAAGAAGAAAAAAAAATTGCTTCGTCGCTGCGCACCCCAATAGAATTTTTGCTCTGACCCCCATTACTAGATTGAAAACATCCCATAGATTATTTCGCTTCATATGTGCGCTCCGAGATCCGCACATATAAAGCCGCGCGCCGTGTTCCTATTAGTAGACTTTTTTTAATACTGTGACTTTGCGCACTGTTTATTTGTATGGGCGAATACTGTGGAGCAGTAGTAAAATTAACATGAGTCTTGTTCGCCGTAGTTTTTCTTTGGGAGTGCTTCAAAAATGTTATAATTAGACACTGAATAGAATGTGTTATTAGATGATCGTTACAACATGTTACGCGTATTGACCATCCAATATAACCCATAGTAAACACGTTTCTAAACACTCACGTAACTAATATAGTTCACTATCTATGGTAGAAGTTGCTCGTTAGGTAAACCAGTGCCAGTAGAGTGAACCTACACAAGTACCTCATATTATCATGACACATGATCCTCACTACTGTGCTTAGAGCTCACCGCCTATTATTCTACGTAACGTATCACGTACGCTGGAAGTTTGTTGGTTTTAAGTAAGGCGATTTAGGCTTCACGAAAGCCAAAAAATGTCCAATGAACATTAGGAATAAAATACCCTCGGAGTTAAGTAGGTCATTGAGCACCTTCACGTGTAAAAAAGTAATGAGATTAGGTTTATTTTTTTAGGAATACGCCACGTTTGGAATATTTAAGCCGCTCCCTCTATTTGGAAATTAGGTCTAAAAATATACCCCAGCTCGTGTCGCTACTTTTTACTTATGTAAACGGATCGGACACTTGAAATGTGCTGAGAAGACTCGGGTTTCAGGTTCCATAATTTAATATTTTTAAATATTTACGTCTATTTAAATTCTGATTTTGTTTTCTTAATTTAAAGATTAAATTAATCAAATGAATTCTTGTACAAGCAGAAATTAATTAATTTCCCGTCATTTGATTGTAGATTCGTGCAATGGAATCAGAATACCAAAAAAGGACAAAGCCAATACGCAAAAAAATATTATTTTAGAAAGGGATGAAATATTATAATGCGTTTCTGGAAACCATAAAAACTACACCAATTAATACATTCAAAATAGATTGTAAGATACGCATTAAGAAAGATAAAATGTAAGAGTGTGTGTGTGTTGCATTTAGTAATTTGTGAGTGAAATTTAAAAACAACTAAAATAATAAAAATAGCAAAAAGGCTTTTTTCAAAGTTTCACCATTGAAGACAATACTTACCGGCAACAGATAAAGATTCGGTCGCATCAAGGAATTGAACCCATCAGGACCTTAGCCTTACCGGGGCTCTGTTCTAAACCGAATTTACAATTTCAATATTAAAAAATTTCATAGTGCTTTCGTGGAAAACCATGCATAGATATATATACCTTTGACAATCATTGCGTACTAAGATTTCATCTATTTGCCTACACTATACAAACGAACCCATTATCTAGCCCAGTGGTGGGCAAACTTTTTTCATGGGGGGCCAGAAAGCTTTAAGAAATTTCAGACGAGGGCCAGGAGTATAGCCAAAATGCATTTTGTTCTAAAATCTATATTTTAATTACACACACACACAAACGCTAATATAAGTGACGGATTACAATTATTTAACTTTTATTCGAAGGCCCTGCTATGGTAGGTATATGAGACATGAAATTGTTTTTGATTGGCCATAATGTCTTTAAATGCAGGTTTGAGCTGCGACGAAGTAACCTTCAGCAGCGAGAAAAGGTGCTCGCCAGTAATCGATATCTGACTGAGTTTTTCCGCAATTTCATGGTCGAAAAAGTCTGTTCGCAGACAGACGACGACCCAAACATCGCTTTTATTTTTTGGGTTTGATCAATTATCTTTGGATATTCAGTTTTCGGCAGTGTTCTATAAAAATCAAATTTTTCGGATTTTAAGAACAATTGTTTTTATAAATGGAGGCTGCACTGCATTTCAACAATTTCTAACTGCAATTCTGCAGAGACATTCTCCTGGTCCACATTAAATGTCATTGAAAAAACATCAAGCGATGACTGAATATTCTTAAAATCTTGAAACCTAGTTTCAAATTCTGGGTGAAGTTTCTTCAACGCCTGACTGAATTCTTTCAGTTTGTTCTTACTCACTGGTGCCACGGATTCTAAGAGCGGAAAGTGAGTTAAATCATTCTTCTCAATGCAGTTTTCAACCATATTTGGGGCTCCATCTGTAGTTATATTGCATAATTTTGAAATAGATTTTGAAGACCTCCGGAAATTTCGTTATAAATTATTTGGCCCATCGTTTTTCATTTCAGCGATTGCAAGCAAGCTAACTCTTCAGTAATATTGAATTCGTCGTCAACTTCCCTAATGAAGATCAATAATTGAGCAGTGTCACTTCTATCCGTACTTTCATCCATAGTCACAGAAAAATATTTAAACTTTTCTATACGTTGCCTAAGTTGAGTCGACAAGTTTGAGCAATAGCATTAATTCGCGTTGTTATTATTTTTCGCGATAAGCTGACAGACTCAAATTCTTTAGTTTTTTCTGGGCATAAAATGTTACTTATACTCACCATGCAATCTTTTAAAAACTATCCTTCCGTGTATGATTTGTTGTTTTTAGCTATTTTATAAGCCACAACATATCCCGCCAATGTAGAAGTCTTCTGTGCAGTATTTTGCTTTATGGACGTATTCCGATGCTCAGACAGTATTTTCTTTGGGTTTTTCGCATTCACCTTTCTTTCTGCATCACTCATAGAAGCATATTTGGTTTTAGCATGTTTGGTGTTAAAATGGCGAGAGAGGTTAAAATCTTTAAATACCGCCACTCCTTCATTACACAAAAGACATATTAGCTTACCGTTATATTCTGTAAAAAAGTATTTCCAAGCTCATTCTTCTTTAATTAGTCGACACTCAGAATCGACTTTTTTTAGTGCGTTACACTTGCAAGCAAGCAAGAACACAAACAACTTCAAAACAAAGTTACCTTACTATTACTACAGCTTTGCTTGCAAGCAAAACTGTACCACACGTTGGGCTCGATCGGTGACAGCTAACTACGTGGCTAGTCTAGAAATGGCTTGTTTTTCAAATTCAAACAATTTACTTTATACAGTTGGCTATAATAGCCCGCGATATTTATATTTTGACGCCGATGAACCTTCGAAATTAATAGTATATAATAGGCCTAATAATTTCGAAAGATCGTCGGCGGGCCGGATTAAATCCTTTTGCGGGCCGGAGCTGGCCCGCGGGCCGTACTTTGCCCATCACTGATCTAGCCCTATACGTAAAAAGAATTTACTCAATTAACACACATTATAAAATAGGAAGCCAAATAAAAACCTAAATGTTGACCACTTAGTCATGAATAGGAACGTAAGTCATGAATTCACCAATATGGATGTAAATCTAACAATGAATCGTTGGATGAATGAAACCGATAAAAAAATAAATTTCCCCATTTAAACATTCCCCGTCCTAACACTTTTCAGCAAAAACTCCTGATTTAGAATAACATCGGATTTCAATATTGCAAATGGAGCAATACTTAAATTAATTTCACTCTACATACATTTTGTTAGGAAGGTATTAATTTATATGCTTAAATAGATAGCTTGATTGTTTTGCAATCCAATTAATGGTAGGTATTTACCCAACGGATAATTGAATGAAGTTACGTAGAAAGCAACCAGTTCACACTTTAGGCAAAAAAAAAGATATTGTTGTCATACGACGGAGAAAGATCAATTCCGTGTTCTACTAAACCAGTCAGTCCCCTTTAATATGAAAATTCATACTAATTACCTTTCGAAATATTTTCCGCTTATCCTTTTTAATGTGGCTATTTCTCAAAATATATAAACAAGAAAATGGTCAGTCAACTTTTCTGGTCGATTTGAGCAAAACACTTAAATTTAAACAGTGACATTTAACTAATCAGCAGAAAATGTTCACGGCGCTTGTCTGTTTTCTACACTACTGCGTTTATATTCAAACTTTTAAGTATCGATCTATAGAAAATCATCTCTTCGTTCATATTATACAAAGTATAACGTAATGAATTTTACAAAATATATATATATATACTTATAGCGATTACAAAAAAAATCCCTTGGGAACAATTAAATTATTAATTTTATCCAGTAATACATGATGTATTCTGTGAAAAACAGTCAGACCAGAAAAAAACGCAAATATCTCTAAATATCTAAATTTAGATACACTTTAAATATAGAAGAAAATGGCTAATCAATATAAAAACTCTAGATATGGCAAGTCTTATAAATTCGTTCGAATATTTCGACCCGCCAACGAGAAACATCAAATCTCTTCATTTACATAATTCCAACAACCTTGCTTCGAAAGCGTAATAATATCTTGAGAGACAAATTTTCTCCTTGCAGACCAAGATATAATGCGTCTTGCGATCTATGACTGCGAGGTAATGGACTGTCTTTTTGATAAAAATGTTTTCGTAACCCAATTATTAGAACGAATGATTGGTATGGGTGTCATTTTTAACATTTACACTCCTTGTCTAGATTTTGTAACTTTTTTGGTCGATGAATGGTATCTATATATTATTATTTGTATTTTTTTAAAGTAAAGCATAATCTGTGTTCCAAGGGCTATCCCATCAAAACCGTGGTTTCAACAATTCCTCATTTTTCAAATAAAGAAATTTCCGCACTTATTCGAATGAGAATCGGACATTGTTCCGTTTCTTCTCACCTTTTTAAAATTCCCCAGATTGTACATTCTGTGGTCCAGATGTGGGAACTTTAGATCACATATTTTTTGGTTGTCCCTCTCTAAATAAATATCCTCTCTTTTATCAATGATTATCTAAAATTGCCTTACCTCCATTCAACATCTCATCTCTTCTAAGTCTGAACTCGATCAAATCTTCTATATAATTCTGAAATTTGCACATAAAATTAATACATACATTCATCTTTCATTTTTCTGTAATTTTAAATGATGGCCTAGAATGCCCTTGAAGGGTAAAAGCCAGAAATAATTGAAAAAAAAAACATTTTGTGTTTTATATCTACATTTGTTTATTGAATCTTTAGACAAAACTGCTTTTTATCTCAATTTGAGTTTTTATGTCTGGCTGCTTTCTGCACAACTACTTTCAATTGTTGGTTTGAATACGAATCAATAATTATTGTTTCGCTGGCTCCGTTTTAGTTTAGTGCTCTGTAGCTGTAGCCATGTGATGTTGATGCAACATGACGTGCGTGCGTGTGTAATGCGACTGCCATTATATAAAAGTGCATGTGAAGTCGCCGTGGCGGTGAGAGTAGGGAGCATGAAATAATGCAGTAAGGCTGACCACGGTGGGTTTGGTGGGCAATAACTATGGATTGGGTAAACATCCGTGCCCGTACTCACAAAAATCCTGAGAATTTTACAAATTTCGTCTTCATGTGATTTCCTAATAATCCACAAGCCCTATTGTTTATTTTGGTTCAACGACAATTCAACAAAGTGGCACTTCAACACCGCTTTGAAAGTCGTTAAAAGTGATGAAAAAATAGCCCATAACCTAACCTAACTTAACTATTTAACGAAGTTTTTATCGCTTGACTTTTCAAAGGAGTGATAAAGTTACATTATTTTGAGTTATCCGATCAACGTTTATTTTAATAGAACTTTAAAGTAACTTGCAAATTTTTCTGAAGTTTTGATAAGCCAAATATTATTGGATAATATGGTTGTATTTTCCTGGCGGATACCAATAAAAGGCTACGAAATAATTGTAAGTATATTTTTTTTCTGAATTTTATTATATTTTTTAAATTTTTTTAGTTAAAGTCATAGAATGAAGAAGTAGGTAATACAAATTTGAATAAAAAAAATTGTTGCCACAAACTAAGCACCTTTTGTTTCTGGACCATTTAGCACGCGCTCTGTCTCTCTTATACTTATCTGAAATCGTAAGTCTACATCCCATTCGAATTTCATAATCATGGTAAAACACAGTTTTGCATTGGAAATTTATGGCCTTTCCATAAATTAATGAAATTTATGGAAACTTGTGTTTTCCTTTTTCAATGGTTTAAGTACTATATAATAACACTTGGATAATTAATACGGCCTCATTTTTGTGAATTATCACTCCAAGGGCGCTTAAAACGACCAGAAAATAACGAAAAAGTATATGGGAACATAGCTTTAAAATAAAGGTAAAATTTATTAAAAAATCACTGATTAATTTAATAAAATAAAAAAATAAAAAAATAAATTAAAAGGTTTAGCACAATTATACGATTCACATCAAATAAATCAATAGATTCGTTCATGAATCTAATGGAAATCATTTGAATTTTTGATCAATGAATTAAATCTAACTCGCCTTTTTCGCTTAACCGTAACTCCTGGATTTGGATTCCTCGACAAATTGGCATCGTGGGTAACGATATTGCGTATTCTCTGGCAAAACAAGAAGCATCCGACCCTATTAATACTCGTATTTTATTCTCGTATCGTAGTCATTTTTCCAAAAAATAAATTTGCTTATTTATTCGAATGAGAATAGGACACAGTTCCGTTCCTTCTCACCTTTTTAAAATTCACATCCTTGACTCCCCGGATTGTACATTTTATGGTCTAGACGTGGGAACTTTAGATCACATATTTCTTGGTTGTCCCTCTCTAAACAAATATTCTATCTTCTATTAAGCCTCTCCACTCTCGACTCCAATCATCCATATATTTTTTAAATTTGCCCATTTAAATAAAATAATTATATAAATTCACCTTTCCTCTAACCATAATTTGAAATGATGACCTTGAAAACCCCTGAAGGGTGAAAACCAGAAACATTTAAAAAAAATTGATTTGTGGAAATCGAGCTATGTACATAGATAACATAATAAACATTCTAAGTAAACAATCAGAGTATATTGACTCCTATTGCAGCATCGTCTAAGGCTGTCATGATATTCCATGTTCATATTAGTATTCTACTTCTTCGTGTGCCCCATCAGGTACCCTTGAAGTTGGCGATCACTCTGGTAATTTTATCTCTATCTTTCACTGCCCGGAATAGCTCCTCCACACTTCTAATACCGGTCCACTCTCGTACATTTCGCAAGAAATTTGCCTCCTTCAAGGCCCCCGGCAACCCTCTATCTTTCCTTTTAATATTAATTGGAACAAGTGATATTTCTCCCCTCGAAGTACGTGACCCAGATATGAAACTTTCCTGACATTTTTTATTTTTATTAAATTAGTATAACATTATCTATTGAACAATTTACCGTTAACAGTTTGTGCAGCCCTGCAGTAGAGTAGATTTGGATGTTACGTGTACCTGTTCAGATTACGATAAAGGAGGTGGCGATAATAGCGTATGAACTGCGCATTATTATTAGCGTTTTAATAATTTAGCTTCGAAGAAAGCTGTTGTAAGCGTTGTGGGTGAGTAATTATTCTCAGCCGACAGTAATCATGCGTGATGCATGCGAGCTGCTACTGCAGTCGGCTTGGGCAAGGAACACTTCATTTATCATTGCAATATTGTGAATGCGAACAAGCAATTGCAACTCGAGTTCCTATTATAACTTATCGATTACTAGGAATCAATCGTAATATTTATTGGTAAGTGTTGATTATTGAGTACGATAATTGGCGTTAAATTTCGCAAGTGATTGCGTTCGGTAGGCGGAAAAGGAAGGATGGTTCTATTCTTAATATCAATTACATATCTTTGGATTTTATAAAATTGGATACAATATTCGAGGAATATGAGGAATATATATGCTATGCCCACTCAACCACTGACCGGTCAGTGGTATAGTCAGTGGTCATATCGCTTGGGTCCCACCCGGGCGTCGCATGTTCGATTCCTCTGCTGGCTAAGTCCTCCATCACAAAACAAGCATAATTTTCGGCTTTATATGGTGGTAGTAGGAGATTTTCAAACATTGTTGGGTTATTCGTAACCCGGGAATGTTTGTTTTTCTTTAAAAAAAAAAAAAAAAAAAAAATATATATTATATATATATATATATATATAAATATGCAGGTTCCATACCTGAAAATATGAAAACACTGTAGAATCAGTTGAGAAAATATACTTAGAATGTTATCTTTCAAATGTGAACTACATGACCATCTCAGATCATTTAATATACCTACGACTTGAATACGTTATATGATCCAACTTAAAATTAACGGCAATTGACTGATGTATCCACTGGATCACCTTTTGCAACAATATGGCACCATTTAAAATACCCCGGTTTGCTTTGCTGCAAATTTTGGCAAAATTTTCCCTTATTGTAAGTAATTAAGTAGAATTTTACGATTATGTATTATATATTTTTTAAATCCTACGAATATGGATGTGATAATCGACAAAAGATAGGTGAATTTAATGGCTATATAGAAATATAATTATTTGTATGTCTCCATATTAAAGTTCGAAGGTACCTACGATTATTTCAATGTGGGCGGTAAATCTCGAGCAATCGGAGAAAAAAGTTTTAAATTGCGCTTTCGCTCCGGTGGATAATATGTTTACATTAAAAAATAGTTTACGTCCATTTTGATATATCATATTTAAGATTTTTATTTTAATGGTTGATTTGATTAGCGATATGATTAATTATCATCGTTTAAGACGCCATGACATGTTTCACCTGAATAAATTTTAAAATTATATCGTCTATTTTTACCCTCTGACCCAAATGTATCGAATATATAATAAAATAGAGTGTGCTGAAGTAAATTTTTTCGTCAATAATTTAAACGTATTCAGAAAAATTATTCTGCTGTTTCTAAAAGATATATTAAGCTAATTATTATTAATTATCACTTGCGTCTTTATTTGTGTCTCTCGTGTGCCTTGCCTTTTTTGTATTATTTATCATGTAAGTGAACTTTTCAAATAATTTTGACTGTTTATATGTTTTTGAATCATTATTTAAATGCACGCAAATGTATCCTTCATTTGATTAGATTTTTGTAATTGTATGTACCTATTTGTGTATCAACTGAGTTTTTATATTTCATTGATCTGTACGTACAATCCTAAAAAGTTATTCCTATAAATTAAATATATCATGGATTTCACCCAAAATTTTAATTAAGAGAAGTGAGTTTCAGTCAATTTCGTTATAGTCCTAAAATTATCGATGAGTCAATATTACATGAACTATTCCTGTTTATTAGTACCTCCTCCTCCACCTACTCGAGGGGTTAAACTCTTGTTCTAGGAGGAAGACTCTTGACTCGCAATCCGAAGGTCGCGGGATGGAATCCCGGCGTATGCGCAAATAAATTTTATTTGATTGATCGTGTTATTTCACAGCATATTTGTGGCACGCTCCAGAGTGAAAGATACTCTTAGTATCTGTAGGCCCTGGTGTAAGATCATCATTCAGAATTGAAACGTTGCTTTAAATGGCTTTAGCCTCGTTTGGTGACCAGATCTAAAAAGCCTAACCTTCCTCTCCACAATCTCCTTTCCCTCCCCACAAACTTCACAACATACCTACCCCAACTGGGGATGCCATAGTATCACTGACTCCAGACGGGAACAGCTGGAAGTATTGTGAGATATTCACATAAAATAGAGAGATCGTAGGATTGCCTGTGATGAAATCAGGAACTATATTCTATTCCAGCGAGAGTTCGTACGTGCCTCATCAACGATCGTACTCGTTCTTCTCACACGTGTTGTCTAAAAACGAAAAAGGCAGAAGATACTAGAAGGATGCCTAGTATACTGGAGGCGTCTACTAATATCTACAGGAATTCCAAAAACTGAACAAATCGGACTAATATCTATGAGAACCAAAGTGTGGACGAATATCTACAGCTCAAACTGCTGACTAATATCTATGAGAAACAAAGTGAGGACGAATATCTACAGCTCAAACTGCTGACTAATATCTATGAGAACCAAAGTGAGGACGAATATCTACAGCACTGGCAGAGGTTTGATTTGCATATGTGTAGCATATTAGAGTAACGTAATATTGCGTATGCAGTTTGAAAAACTTAATTTATGTATGTATGCATGTAAAAATCCCTAATATCGGACTTTTGGACACATTTAGCTGATTATTAAGCTGCCCTCTGCAGATATTAGTCCCACCTACGCTCCATAGATATTAGTTACCACTGGGACCGTCATAGATATTAGTCCTCACTAAGAAGTTCATAGATATTTGTCCAACATATGAGCTGTAGATATTCGTCCGACATACAGGCTCTAGATATTAGTACCTGGAGTCTAGTATACCTACAGTCCCGATTCAACGCCGGCATCTCTTATTGGTGGCACTATAAACACGATAATAGCATAAAGTAGACCAATCAATGCAATTATAATCATCCGAGTATACTCGTAGGTATTAGTAGGTACTTTGTATAAATGGCGAGGAGGTTCAGTGATGTAAAGCGTTATTATCGATCGGCGTCATGAGGTGGAATTACAACCAGCCTAATTTAGTCTTTCTCGGCACGTATTTCGCCCGTATGTTAACCACTTACGTTCTGCTCGCCTATCTCCTAATACGAGAAGCAGATTTATCTCTCGTTAGAGGGGATCATACGCGAGCTGGAAACTTCGAGGAGCCAGTTTTTTGTTATAATACGTACCCGCCTACCGACTTACAGGCAGTCAACAAGAGATACAAGTATAAAAACATGTACTTTTGAAGTGAAACTTTTATAGCCCCGCTGTGATTTGGATTTCGGATGAAACGGAAATGACGATTACTGCACCTGCGACGCATTAACTGCGCTCATTGGCCGCTTTAATTATTATGTCACTTTTAAAAGCTCCTATTGGTTGAGATATGAAACTGAAATTTAGCTAGGTCTGCGCTCATTGGTCGCTTTGATTATGACCTCACTTTTCAAGTATTGGTTGACATTATTTTGGTAAAATTTCGCTTCTACCGCGTGTAAACTGCACTCGATTTCTCTTATTTTGAAGGTAAGGTGAACAAATTTTTATTAATCTCGGAATAAAACTATACATTTTTTTACTAAACAAACCCACATTCGAGGGGTAAAACTCTCGATTTGCAATCCGAAGGTCGCGGGTTCGAACCCAATCAATTAATTAAAAATAATATATAGTACATTTGCGGCACGTTCCAGAGTGGAAAGATACTCTCAGTATAGCCCTGGTGTAAAACCACCATTCAGAATTGAAGCGCTGCTTGAAATGGCTTCAGCCGTGTTTGGTGACCAGATCTGAATAGCCGGGTACATTTCCACCTCCCTCCTCCCCATCTCTTCTCCTCACCACTAACTTCAGCCTCACAACGTACCTCAATTGGGGATGCCATAATCTTACTGGCTCCACACGGGATTTTAGTTGGAACTCAGTGAGGTATTCACATATAAAAATAAAAATAAACTTTTCTTACACATATTATAATATTTACATAGACGGATAATTTTTTATTGCCTAATACTAATAAAGAATAGGCACGGAATATAGAAGTCAAAAATAGCAATTATTTTTTACAATAAAATAAAACTTTTTTTTATATTCTACATCTTTTCGGTGTGTACATTAGGTACCTCCATTCGATATTACACCTTAAAATTTCACCCACCTATGAAAATAAATTGATCACCTCCAATGAGAAATTTGGTATGCGGAGTTTGTGAGAAACATCCCGCGAAGTAAATAATGCGTCGCTTCAGGCATTAGGTAGGTACCAGGGTAACACATCACGCAGGAGTAATCTGTCAATTTCTTTCCTGCATATTTAGGCAAAATATTCCCCACATTATTGGATAAAGCGACACGTGGAATAACTTAACAAACTTTATTAAAATCGATAAAGTAAATATGACAACCGGTTCAACCATTAGATATAATCACTACAACAAAGTATTGGGGAAGTACTTTTTTATTTGCAATGTTTCTTGGCCCTACTGTCGAAGAGCCAGTATTGTGAAGTAAAGAGTAAATGTTTGTAATCAAACAAAATTTAAACCTAGCAAATGCAAACATTTATTAAATTATTAATCGAAAATATATAATATTTTTGGCGCCGTGCACTCTTCATTTCGCTTTAAATATTTTATTTATTTAAAATGTATATTTTATTCTTTGAACTTTTTCATATATTACAATTTATTAGAGTTTTCTCGACCACTATGATACTAGGATTACGTCCGTATGATGGTTTTCGTAAATAAATTATATAATGCAATAACCAAACGTAATATAAATACTATTTAGAAACAAAAATTCAAAAAGATTATTTATGGGAAATAGATTAAAAATAAACAAAATTTTTAACAAAACAAAAAACGACTTAACAAAATGCACTAAAAAGTAAAAAAATAATTTCGTACGATTGTTATTTTTTGAGTCGGTGTCAGCCAAGGTAACTACATACATAACAATCGCACGAAATTATTTTTTTAAATTTTAGAGCATCTTTTGTCGCAATGTTTCGATAGCTCTTGGAAACCTATGGTTTTTTGGGAAGCGCGAATTTTGAGCTGAAGGAAATAGGGAACGAAATGAAACTGGGAAAGGATGCCACCAGAATATTGAATATCCTACCTTAGTATCGTGTGGAATCCTCTCTTGTTCCCTCTGGTAGTTGCACAAAACTCACGGCGAATTATTACTGACCATGAAAAAACACTTGCCAGTTGCATATGGCAATGCGGTTCTCAGCGAGGTAGAAATTGTACTGATTTTTGAAACATCCATGAATCCAAACAAAAAAAAATGCAAATTAGAATTATTAACCTAAAGACTATCTAAAAACGATACATTAGGACAAAATAAAAAAATCATACAATAAAAGAATGAGATCACATATTCCTGCCTAACCTATTTTAGAAAACAAGAGGTGTGATAAAACAAAGGCGGCAGCCTCCACTTTTTTCATTTTGAGTAATATGAAAAAATGTGTTTTTTAAGTATTTTTACGTGTACAACTACAAAGTACAGTTTTTGTTAATAAATATTTCATTGCAATTAATTGGTAAAGAATTGAGTTATTTTCAATTAATATACGGATATTGCCGCTTTTGTTGTGCAAGTTTGGAAACCACCGGTTATGTTGAAAACACATGCAGATTTTGCCAGTTTTGTTAGGAACTGAAAACGCCTTTTTGTTCAGTTTAAGCTTTGTATCCTGAATATTATATTTCTGGCTCTTTGATTGGCCCAAAAATACTGGCGGTTTTTGATCTGTAACTTATCACTGGAGCGATTTCGGTAGAAAAATGGACCACTTTTATTTTTCTGCGATTGATTTCAATCCAAAAATGGACCACATTTTCCTACCGTTCGTAAAACATTTATTGTAATTATTTAAAACATTTCCTTGGTCGGCCGTTTATTTTAACACGAAGCTATTGAAATGCTTTATCTATTATGACCATAGATGACGCAAATCTGAACTTCGTAGACTATTTTAGAACAACGTTAAAAATAAATTTAAAAAATATTTTTTTCCCGCCGAATTTTTGAACAGCTGTTTATGGATAAAATTAAGTCCTTTTTTCCATAGATATGCACCTTTCTTTATTAAGTACACCACAGTCAACATACAGAAACCAAAAATATTCTATGTTGACCTGAATAAGTATCCCTCGTCCTTTTCGAAGTCCTTTAAAAATAAATAGATAATACTTAAAAAATAAGATTAAAATTCATGCAATAGGGGTGGGCAGAGAGGACGGACGACCAAAATTCTCGGTCTTAGCACACACTCCTTGCCTCATCCTGCACATTCATCGTCTCAAACACAATCCTCTATTATTCTGACTCTTGACATGGCCAGACTCAAGTTTTTATAGAGTTTAGAGATTCAAGAAGTAACTGATTAACTTGATCGGGCCGTATCCTCCTCGGGCGTCTCCAACTTCTTCTATAATACCTAAATGCAACATAATACTATAAATAGAAAAAGATAAACACTATCAATTGTAAAATAATAAGGCTGGTTAATCGTGGTATATATCTAGAAGAGCACATGTTTATGGTCACATTGTCACATTTATATTATTAATGATATTAAATAAATTTGAAAAAATATAAATATAATGGTATCTAGTGAATATTTTATTTTATCTTAAATAATGTTAGGAACTCACACAATCTTTAAAAGGCTCGTCCCCTTTCAAATATCTAATGTTGAACACGCATACTAAAAGGAATACACTTTTATTAGACAATATTACAGTGCTCAATGCATTGTACGAGTATATTTGTCGTTGATCGATTGTGATTGTAGTTTTAGGGAATTTGATTTTATGTAACTAGATCTATATAACCAGATTTCTTTTACAAATCTTCATAAATTTCTTCTACACCCATCTCCATTTTCCATAATTTCACAGAATCCATTCACCGGATTCGATGATTAAGGCATTTTTATTTTATTTTTATGTTGACGAATAAATTTTGTACAATGAGTCAAAGTTTCCCATTTTTGAATTACCGCTAAAACGATATTTTGGGGGGGGGGCTTCGTGTGACGTCATGAGCGTGGACGCTCACTGACAGTGTTTATTTATGCTGGCATTGCTGGCCCAGCTGAGCGACGCTTGCGACGTCAAAATCCGATTTGCCAACCACGGGCCGTTTTGATTTTGTCAGTTTTAGATCGTTTTTAAAATCAATAATATTGAATGAAAAACATTGTCCTAATATATAATACGTCAATGTTGAAAAAATAAAAAAATTAAAAATTTTGTAGGATGATTAAAATCAGAAAAATGATCTTTAAATATTCCATACATTTTCAACAGATTCCCTCGTTTGTGGAAATACCCCATTGCTGTCGTCACTAATTACAATTAAATATTCTAAAACACGTCCTCTGCTTATATCGCTAATAGTAGGCATATTAGATATATTGCATATTGTCATATTTATAATATGCACACATTCGCTACGGGTGTAAAATGGAAAATTTATATTGTATTTAGGGATCAACATCTGATAAACGCCGCAATGCCCAAGGGTTAATTCTTCGTAAGAAGTTTACCTTGCCGAAGAAGGGCAATTCTTCGATAATAACTTCAGTCGGCGAATAATTTAAAATGAACGTGATTTATGTGGGAATAAACCATCCATACATCAAATCAAATTCCTACAGCTACATAAAAAACAAAATAGAATATGTTTAAAGTAGATTTTAATATCTCTAAAAAATGGCACGAATTCAATCTTTAAGATTTCTTAATAAAACGATTCACTGATGATTTCGTAAGATGGTAGCGAGGTTACGCGTATTTATTTTAGTAGATTAATGGGCTAATGGGATGTTTTTAAAATGATTTGATGTTTATTGAAAAAAATCTGAAAATTAGATTCATTGATTAGACAAATAAACCTACTCAACATTTTTTGCTGATCTAAATATTACACGAAATCAAATATATGTTTTGTTATTGCTAAATACATTTTTAGACATACATTCGTGAGGCTACCTATAACACACACTTTCATATGAAATATTTACAATTGCCTGCATTAGACTGAACTGAACAGTGTGAATAAATAATTATTACTGTTCTTTTCGAATCAAATGTGTACCCATATGTCGGCTATCCGTTAAGAAAAAAAAAATAAATGTAAGTATCCTCGGTATAGTCCGTGAGAATATTAGAGATCTGAAGAAATGTATTGCAGAGAGGCATTGAATTCCAATTCTTGTAATTAATAGGTATATATTATAAAATATAGTCCAAAAAAAACGTGCGTCCTGCAAAAACTCAGTAACGAGTCCCGGTACGATCAAGGGAGTTATATTGTGTGGCACATCTCTATGCCCCCTCCAGGATGACGGTTCCCGTTTTTACCTAAAGGGCGTGCTTTTGAAGATAGCCTGCTTTCTTCCGGAAAGTTCTAGAAGGTTCGATAGAGCTATAGAAAGTTCTGGAAGGAGTGGCGTGGAATGTTCGGGAATAGAGAATCAGGAACATCATTGTGGAACATTCCAGAACACTCTCGAATGTTGTCCCGAGTGAAGCCGGGTATCCAAGCTATTCTAAAATAATATGAAATTGGGTGTTTCGCATTTCTCGGAAGAAAAAATCATTTTCGTAAGGTTTTCTCAAGGTACCTCTACATTATTAACAAATTATAACATAAATATTCAAATTTCTTTCAAATATTTCAATTTCCGTGAATGGCGTTAAGGAGGTGTAGCTGTTGCATAATTCATAAAATAGCCATGTCTATTTTTATATTTATCATAAAATCGAATTCCTTGATGCCTTTTAATCGAAACACGAAAAGTGCAAGCAGCCAATCACATATTCACTTTTAAGTCTGATTTTTAAAGAGTAATAAATTCGTGTTTCACGTTTAAGTGCAATTAAATATATGAATATAGGGAGGCATTTAAATCGTTTGCATAGGTTATAAAAAATGAAAGTTGTTCAATGCTGAATGGATTCAGCCAATCACAGAACCTCGCCAGACTGAAATCTGCATGATTACTGGTTTATGATGTCCTGCGCGTCATTTTTATACAAGCAAAATCAATACGCACGCTAGCTCACTCATTAATTCTTAACAATAAAATTTATTTTTTCTTTTACCGGACACTTTTACGCCGGCAAAATATAATGTTTCAATTGATCAAATTGAGCAATTCAATTCGATCCGTGGGGAAAATAATAAACTTATTCTTAACTTATTGTAAATCGTAGCGTCTTCAATAATTAAATGAAACCATCATATTTGCTGCAGATATTACGCCTATGTAGTATTTTGATAAGGAATTTTTTGGTTCTAACTCATAGATATTTAAAAAAAACAGTTGTGAAAGAAAAAATATTTTTTTTTAATAATTGCATATTCGCTTTGTGACATCATTTTAAAATAAATGAAAAAGTAAACGTGATTTTTAAACAACTTTAATCAAATAAAAATAATCAATACGTTTCAAAACCCGAGGGGTTCTTTGCCAGGATACGTATTGTTAACGTTGTATATTATTTAAAGTTAATTTAAATATTATTATTTTCATTACAATTTTTAATACAACCAAATATATGTTAGTTTTAAATCCGCACTATATACCTACCACTAAGAGCTTTCCATTTTTAACATTATGTTAATATATATTATGGACGTCCCGAGAGAGTTCGCACGTGATGTCTTCTTTCTAATTATCTTTTTCGTTTTCATACAATACGTGTGAGGAGAAAGATTTTTATGTTAGCATTTTAGGACGATCTCTGGGATTGCTAAAAGTAGGTAGCCATCTACCTATGTTAGTAGGTACCTATGTTAGTGACATCACATTAATATTTCAACAATAATACCACATCAAGTATGTGTTTTGTTATTTTTATGCAGTACGACCTTTTTCACTCCCCCCTAAAAGTTTTGTATTCGGTCATTTACCTCCGAAGTATTGTGCCTCCCTCGACATGCATATTGTGTCGAAGTGTATGTATTAGGGTGGCGATGTGAGGGGTTTGTTTGGGAACAAATTATTTAGTTTAGAAAGTGGATAGGGAATAGTCCCAGCGGATGTGGTTCCGCGGCCTGGTGCCCCTTGCTCATTGCGCAATGGTTCGAGTCGCCGCTTCTATTTCTTCTCGGGCTTCAACCAATAATACCTGGCTCTTCCCACAGCTCCTCCTCTCTCGGCACCACAATACCCTGTACTCTACACCTTCTACACTGTTCTACCTGCTTGCAATTACCGTCGCTCTCACCTCTTACCAAAAATGATAGTTTATTTTTGTTCTATTGTTGGGTAAATACCGTGGGTATACGGTGTACATACGTGTTGAACTAGACAAGTAGATAGATACTTTGTTTGGGGCCTCTAAAAAATTGAGTGCGTGTATTGCATATCAGAAATATTTATAATGGCCACGTAAGTGGTAATTCGACTACCTTTTGCACTAATGTTTCAACACCTTTTTCAAGGAACTTTTTTCATTTATTTTTTTAGTACGTAAATAGGTTGCTACATTATCTACATGTATGTTGGTGTTGAGATGATTTTTCACAAAAACGGCGCTATGTAAATCATCATAATATTATTATTATTATTGTATTGTACTCCATCTGCAAATCGGTAACCAAATAAAACCCAATATCGATGTAGTTTTTCTGTTGAAAACTATCGTAGTGTATATTTTTAAAACATAATCAATAATTTATAAAAAGAATTCCATCTAAAAAAGCATATATTTTTATCAAGTTTAATTTGTAGAACTTAATTTTAATTTTCTAAATATTCGATGATATTATTAATTAAATTATAAAAAACATTTATTTTATAAACCAGCTGTTTTGCCTTCTGAAGGCATTACCATAGTAGGGTTAGGCGTAATATTTATATTATTTCTATACAGGTAATTATAATGAAAAAATTATTGCTTTTTTTATTAATAGTAATAATAATAATTGGATAATTTTTATAGCGCTGTTTTTGTGAAAAATTACCTCAAGGACGCTGTACAATTTATTAAGAATTCTTAGTTTCTATCTAATTTTACTATTTACAAATAGATACAGAAACATACTTACCTGGCGGGTCACTTATGATAAACAAACTTTAATTAGAATGTTTATGTTTGGAGAAGATACGACTTTGCACGCGGAGGACATTATAGTTAGACACTGGACATTGCACGATTTTACATTTGCTACCCCCATCATTATAGTATTACATTTATTAAAAGATTAATGACAAAAGTAGGATATTTATTTTGAAAGACTAGTGATTACCTATGCCCTTATTTATTAACGAATGAAATTTGGGAAATTATTAATGGTTATCACTCTTTAAAGTTTCATAAATTACATAAAAAATTTAGGGAACATATAAAAGTACGAAAAAAAAATTTAAGGTTAATAATGTTATATAGGGAATTTTGAGATTACCAATTCTCGATTAAGTACCTATACCTATACAATTATTGAGCTAGTTTTGATTATATATATGACTACAAGGAATCATAGTTTTTTTCCATTATTTCAAATGCCCCAATGATTTTTAAGATAGATTGAATTGCTTGAGCATTTACTACCGAATTAAGGCTTACATTCTACTTTAAATATCAAACGTGGCAAAAAGCATCTTTTACAATTTTCAAAAGGATATACCATCCCATTGTAAGCTAAATGAAATAAAATATCTCAACCCCAACACAGGTGCACAATTTTAAAAAACTGTATAAAGAAACTCGAGGATTGAAAAAATACAAGAGATATGAACCTATTTAAAACATTCGAATGATTAAATACAAAGAAAAGAACCTGTTGAAGGATCAGGTTTTATCCCTTCTGGTCCTAAATTCGTTGCATAATATAACACAAAAGAAATGGAATTCCCGAGCACAGGTCGATTGTCAACCGACATGTGTTTGAGATGTTGGATTTGATGTTGATAGATGTCGGTAGCGGCTAGCGACTTGTAAGCAGTAGAGTATCGTGTAGAAACGATTAACATCACGGTGGCCATGACAGGCGGACAGATAGGAGATGTGTCAAAAAATATAAAATTACACCCGCTAACCTACAACCAGCCACCAGTAACAAGATAGTTTGGGAAGATATCTACAGGTCGGTCGGCATTAGATCTGGGCGTTGACATCAAAAAAGGCAGCTTCTGAAAAAAAGGAAATTGGTGTTAATTTCTTGGGAGTATTTGTGGTTAACTTTGAAAATAAATTGATTGATTGCATTTTCGTGAGTTTTGCTTTATAATATAATATACCCATATTATTATTTGGATGATTTTTAAGGAGACTTTTATATACAAACATGTGAATTATAATGCAATACAACCAAGATTTGTGACTAGTAACTTACAATTAAGACTTACAGCTAGCAATAGCAACTGAGGGGGTATTTCAACATACTCCCGATAGCTTATCAGATAACGAATATTAATAAATAAATAAATAAATACTCTCAACAGGTAAAAAAAAACCGGCTAAATAATCTAAGATTTACTTATAACTAGTGACTTACAATAATAGGACGTATACCTTACTAGTGACTTATAACCAATGAACACAACTTTTAATTGAACAATTTTGCATTGAATAACAACCATGGCTTAATAACAATATATATGAATATATGTATGCAGTGCATTTATATTGCTACTATTATAATAGTTCGGACGTGTAGAGCGGATGGAACAGTGTTCAGTACCTACCTACACTTGACGCGAAAGCGAATGGTAGAAGAAGTCAAGGACGCCCAATACATGACAAAATCAATGTCAAATACTTGAGTTGGGTTATATAAAGAGACAAAATAACACAAGAGAAGAGTAAGAGTAGGTACCTACTTACTTTTTGAGGAAAATATGTCGTCTTTGGAAATGCTGTGTGGAGGGTCTTTTTAGGGAAAGGAAGGATAGAGAGTTCTGGAAAGGAAAAATGTTTGAGAGGTGGTAGGAATCTGGAGGGTCAACGGAGTGACATACGTATGAATCCATCCCTCACCACTGCCGTGCAAGGCGATGGGTCGGGAGAGGTGTAAGGTCTTCCTCAACCAGTCTCTTCCGATCCGGCCCGCCAACCAGTAGTTATGACAAACCACACCCCATGAAACCGGGCAGCGCTACTAAATCACCAAATGTGTTGACCTATGGCAGGGGTGTTGATTATCCAATAAAAGGTTCCGGGGAGGCGGTACCCATAACATCCTCCTAAATTGTTTTATTGTCATGGTGACGTCTTGGCTCAATTTTTTCATTTCTATCTACTTATATCAACACCTATAAATACACAAAATAAATGGTTTATAAAACATTCTGTGGAATTAATAGAGACAGTCGAAACGATGAAAGACCTTTAAAATGAACTGCTTCTCCGTCTGAAAAGTTTTAATTTTTTGTCGTAAGTGGATACTGCTCTTAATTTGAAATATTAAAAAAAATCACAAAAGTTTATTGACAGCTGCGATGACTTTTGATTGATCGTCCATTTTCTATAATAGGATCCCGCGCAGTCTTTTATAAATATACTATTATTAAGGCTGGCAATGATAGGCTTCAAGTGGAAATTTGTGAATCATTATTAAATTTGTAATTTTTTCGATAAATGGGTACGTTATTGTACATTATTGTTAATATGGAGCTGAAAACTTTGAGTATTTTTTATAAAATTCTTGTTAATTTTTGTGAAATTAGCCATATTTTCGTTATTTTTCGAAATTCACATTATTTTTTGTGTAATTTAAGGGATTAGCGGTGATAAAGCCGTCTTTTTCCCAATTTATGGCTGCTAAAGATGGTCGAAAATATATTTCTAATTTATAACTTTCCTTTTTTTAACTTAATTTATTTATTACTTTTTTTTTTTTTTTTTATTATTTATTTAATACAAGAAAATACATTTTTAAAATACAAGTTTTATGCAGTCCCACAAAGCTGTCACACATGACGGCTTGTCTGTAGGTTCTACAAAATAATATATATATATATGTTTAATTTTTAATACATGTATAACACAATATTATACAATAAACAATATCACAAAATAATATATCTCATTGTACCTACCTATATACAAATTATTTAGGCAGGTACGTTGAGATGTTCAGGGATACATCAATAATTATAATGTTCAGAGATACATTGATTCGTCGCTTATTAGCCAAAGCTTAGTGTTTTTGGGGCAGGGTCTCTCATTATTCTGAGGTTTAAAAAAATTATTGAGTTTATTGAAAATCTCTGGTATTAAGTATTTAAGCGTTCGGCTTCCATACTTATTTGTTACTCTTGGAGTAATGAGGCCCTTATTTTCAGTAAACCTTGTTGTGTGATTATGCACCGGTTGCTTTTTGTATTTGCTATCTCCCTCATTATCCATTATAATAATGTACCAAAGAAGACCCTTTATTGGAAGTAGACTCTCAGAACCATACAGTAGTTTTAGATTACTTCTTTGTCTGTAAATATTCGGTGGTACAATTTTTTTTATTATGGCAATTTGTAAATTTTGTATATATTTAATATAAATATTGCTTGTGTGCCCCCAAGTTCGTATGCCATATCTAAGGATGGATTCGACCATAGAAAAATAAATAATTTTAAGAGTACAATGGGGCAAAATAAATTTCAATTTATAAAAATTACATGCAAAAGATCGGAGCTGGTTACAAATTTAATTTAATTTACTTTTATTGCTTTTCTTTTATTACTTTACTTTTATTAATACCAGAAGATCGTGCAAACATTTTGAATTTCGCGTCATTCTCTTGAACATGGCAAAATACGCGTTATTCTCTAGAAAATGTCCAAATTCGCTATGTCCGCGGAAAATTGAAAAAATCGCCTCAATACGAAGCGAATTTTTAGGTCTCAACTTATTTATCACTCGGTTAATATGTTATTTTGACAAAGTAAAAAAAATGCGTTGCCAAATTAGTTACCACCTTATAAAATGTCTTTGCAGCTGGTCGGCATTAAACGGGCGATATAAAAATCAGTTACAGCAAACATTTTGTTAATGTTAGCTGATTCAGACTGGGAGGACTAACTAACAAACTAACCATCACGCCGTTTCCCCGCAGGGGTAGGTAGAGAGGACGGACCGCCACACAACTCGATCTTGGCACACACTTTTTACCTCGTTCACATTCATACATCGTCTCATACATGCTCTTCTATTATTCCGACTCTTCACATGGCCCGACTCAAGTATCTGATTCACTTGGTCGTGCCATGTCTTCCTCGGGCGTCCCCGACTTCTTCTACCATTGACTGGGAGGAAACCTGCGTAATATGAGCGAACCGAGATTCTCGACGGTTTTTTGGCGGCAAACGCTCGTTTTCAGAACAATACGGAGCTCTGTACACCTCTGCAACCGAGTGTTTTAAACCGAGCGGGAAACGCGCGTGCGCCAAGTCTGAAATAGCGTTAAAAAAACAGGAACATTTTTCTTTGTGTTTGACGTTTTTTAAAACGTACGTACAATTCGATGGTAATAATAATCCGGCTACAAAGCTTTTTCTGCCACACGTCTGCGAATTATTTAGACCTCCAACTGTGCTCTTAAATCTGTTCCATCACTTGGTTATGTATACCTACTACTGTGATTTTTTTTCCATTATTACAAATACATAATTTGGGCAATTCTTTTTCATACATTTTCATCATAAAAATGAGAATTTAATAGAATATTGGTCTGCATAAATAAATTCGCCATTTAATATATTATTTTACAAGAAAAATCAAATCATATTTTTTACTTGTTCAACTAGAATTTTATTCCATGCAAAACTAAATACATAAGCATGCTTTTTCTAATGGATTTTTTTAATAAACAACTACCGCTTGAGTAGGTACATCATATACATAATATATTTATGTACGTTTGTGACTTGAATGCTTTCATTTGTATTAAATATTAAATCCAAAATAGAATCTCAAACCAATTCACCTTCTTCCATTTTATATCCCCGTAGCCTGAAAACGGGGAATTAAAAAAAACTGTTCAATCTAAAAATAAGTTAACAAAATTATAATGTAAGTACATAAAAAAAATTAAGATTTTATTATGAAAGTACCTAACATAACCGTGAGAAAAAAATAATATTTCATATGTTTATGATAATAGCGTGGAATTAGTACATATTATTAATAAGTGAAATATGTGTATTTCTTTAACTATAGCTGACCCGGTTACGCGTTGCTGTGGCTAACGAAACACAACGCCATCTACTGGATTCTTACCCAACCTCTATAACCAAGTGTTTTTTCGATAAATTAACACACACTGCCATCTGTTAATTTGAATACAACTCAAATCAACACCGCCCGCTTGCCAGCCCGCTCGTCCACCACATACATACATTCTCCTTTATATATTATATATTTCCACCAATTTACACAAAAACTTGATAAATTATATACCTAAACCTTCATGAATCACTATATCTATCTATTGATGAAAACCGCTTGAAAATCCGTTAAGTAGTTTTTGAATTTATCGCAAACAGACAGACGCGGCGGAGAACTTTAATTTAAAATAAATTTAATTTAAATTTGTAGAGAAATTAATAATAATTGAAATTAATTTGACCACAAACAACGCTCACACGCCACGACACTATGGTAGTCTATTGTTTAATATAATATATATTATTTTTTAATTGAATCCGTAATTTCTATAGTTTAATAGACTGATGACAATCGATAACCTAAGCAAACTAATCAGAATAGTTTCAATTTAAAGACTTTTCTCAAAACATCGAAACATAAACAATCACAAAAGGTTCTGTGATGAGATGTATCGGGTAGCACGTTTGTATTCGGATCCATTATCTATTCCATTACAAATTCTGTGTGTACAATAATGCGTGTAACGATTCTAGTTACTTCCAGTTTTATGGTTGGTCCGAAGGTGTAATTTGGTCTGCGAGCTATGCGCTTCTTCTAATAGGTTAATAAGGATTGGGCGAGCCCCCCGGGGTGGGAATATGGCACTAAGAGGTGTCGGCTCCACGGGGGCCGAGGATAATAAGCCTGCCGGATTCATTCTTCTAAAGGATATTGATACCAAATTACAGGTTCGAAATGAAACGCTGCAAAGGTATTATCATTTTATCTCATTGGCTATGAGATTATTGTTATATTATGAGGTGAGATCAATATGATGAGAAACTCATTATAAAGAGGGGGTTATGTTATTGAGACAAGTAAAACTGACTTCTGTAAACAATTTTTTGAAGTGAAAAAAACTTCATTAGCTCTGTTGTGATTTGAAACTAGATGAAACGTAAACGAGCGACACTGAAAACAGACAAACACATACATCTGCAGGATTTAGCCTGCGAGCGAATGAGACAGCAATAAAATATTTATTTAATTCACGGGTTGTCGGTTCCAATATATTACGATAAATCCACGGTCCCACGCAAGTCTCCTTTAGTATAGTGGCATAAAGAGCCTGACGAACCTTAGCGACCAGACATTCAGTTGACCAAAGGTCGAATCCTACGAATGCAAATAAAATAAATTATTTTTGTAAAATTAATATCCAATTTTCAAACCACTCCAAAGTAAACAGGCAAAGAAAACATAGGCCCTGAGGGAAATTATTTTTCTCAGGGCCTCCTTTGTGGAGTTAATGTAAAAAAAAAGCTTCATCTAGCGACTCCGAAGAAGAAAACACAAATACTAATAAGATGACCAAAAGTACCTAAAGGAAAAGGTGCACTGGAATTCGACGACAAAAATATGGAAAAATCATCCTTTACATTGATAAAAAAAAGTGCTTCGATCTTCCCACTCTTGACTATTTTAGTTTTCTGAAGGTTTCGCTTCTACCGCGTGTGAATCGCACACTTGTAATTTTGTCATTGTTTTCCTAGCATTCTATCGAGACTAATATCTACTCACTCGATTGCCGGACAACGTAGAAAGCTAGCTCCTAAAAACAATTATTTGGTGTTAAAAAAAAAATTGTTAGTAGATTTAGGTTTTTTTTTAAATTGTTCAATTATCAAAAAGATTTTAATGTTGGAAGCATTTAATTTCATCGTTGTATTAGAAAATCTATCGAATAAAAAAATTTCGATTCAATAATAATTATTATTCATTTGTATATTTTCTTAAAGCAGATTAAAATAAACCAATGACATCATCGCCATAAATTTGTCAACTGTTACTTGTAAAAATAAAAGTAAACTATTCTCCTAATCTACAGCGTTTCGGAAACGGTTCGATTAGAAACCAATTAACGCGTTCGGTAAGCTTATTTTAATTCCCTGACAAATAAAGTAAACATACCTTTATTATCATCAGATTAACAGATTTTTATAAAATACTCTATTGATTTGAAAAAAGGGAAAACAAATTTGAACGATCTACTAGTGTCGTTAAAAGATACGTCAGATACGTGTCCAGCATGACAGATTTTGTGTTTTCTCCCTCGAGTAATATCCCAGTTTGAGCAAGATCAACGTTTATATGTTCATTAAAAGAAAAGGTGTTTGTTTCGATGACCCATAAATTGTCGTCCTTGTATTATGCCTAATTAACAATTTCGAAGTATACGTCATTGAATAACTCCTGGGCTAGTCCTAACAATAACTAATAATTTCCCAGTCACAGGCGACGGAGTTTTGGTTCATTGCTAATGCCAAACAATAGGCGTCATATGTCAACGCTATACGTTTCATTTGAAGCATTAAAATTATTCAACCCGGGGGAAAAGTGGATACGTTTGTCACGAATGAAATTTTGTACAACGTCGATCGATATTCAGTAGATGTGAAACGCACAAACAAGTGCTAATTTATACCCATTCAGTAACTTAAAACATTCACAAAAAAATTATTGTTCTTGAATAAATGTATTTGACTTACTTACTAATCACAATATTTTATATAACAAATTATCAAACCCTTCGAGTAAAGCCTTCCCTGTTATATCTAATTCAATTTTCTCGGTTACTTACGCACAATAAATGTTAATTTGAAACGATTGTTTTATCGTTTCCTGCACTATATTGTAATGAAAACGGTTTACTTAATTTCTTCGATTAAGACAGGTTCCAAGGGCTATAGGCTGTCAAGTGTTGGTTTATTTGTGTTCAGACATTAAGTAGTTACCGAAGGGCTTCCTCTTGCCGTCATTGTAATAGGGCACAATTTAATTTAAGTACCTTCCATGCTTGTGGTTTCGTAGGTACCTCCTGACGGATATCCAAATAATTTCAATCTGGCATTTCTAATTGCCGTTAAGGTCTTAATAGACCTAGACAGTAGATGCTAATAGGACGTCTTAATTACTTTTTGGTGCGACATCAACGAACGAGTGTAATACACACATATAAGATAATAACGGTGTGATGGTACTGATAGTCTGAAAAAATATTTTATTTTGCAACATGTGTGTTAATTAGTACTTTTTACGTGGTACTTCAAACGAGAACTATAAGTCAGAGCCACTGGGACCATGGCAACCCATTTATAGAAAGTTTCGAGCCGATAAAAAGTTATGTCAGGATACTAAGCAATTTAAATTAACAATTAATTGTAACTGATTGCAATGCAACAATTCAATGGACCAGAGTGGTCCCTTATTGGCGGAATCATCCACTATGGAATGCAGAATAAAAAAATGGGTTGTTAAATGCCTTTCCATAAGTGATTTTTATTACCTTTCTCAATTTAGTATGGATCCCACAATAATTGTACCCAGAACCTAAGAACTTACAGATTCACAAATTAAACCATGCCCACATCTTTGGTAATCTTACCTTGCTTTAATCTACTTCGTTAAACGCTATTAATAATGATAAAGGAACGATTAACGAGATAAAAAGGCAGAGCACAGCATTTACAGGAATATAATAGCAAACAACGCGTGAATAAAATTATTGTATCCTATTCAGTTTTTCATTTCAACTGGATGATCCATTTTACCTCGATTATTGTTTTCTTAATCTCCGTGGCTTTTTGGATACGGAGCCTTACAGTTATGGGATAAGCTAGTATTGGTGGAACCTCAAACTGAAGGCTGTATATCTCTAGCAGGCTATGTGGTGTACAGTATATGTATATGATGGGAGACCGGAGCCCGGAGCACAGAAGCTGCGAGGGGTTTGGTGCGGTGCGCCGTCTAACTGACTATTCCACTCGAGCGGACTGCGGTCGAAGCCGGCTCCCGAGTTCAGCGGGACAGACTTGCCCCAGGGGCGCTGAAACAGCTCAAGAATTACTAAGTTAAATAATTACTTGTTACCTTTGGATGTAACAGATGGCTTCTTTGAAAATAAAACATTTTTGAGAGATGTTTGCAAGCGTGCCCGAGGGGCGACCGTCTCCCAATCAATACTCTTAAATAATTCTGTTTATCGTCGTCACGAGAAATTAATACTTCTTTTAAAATAAAACAATAACTTCACTTTTATTTTGTATACTTCCGTTTACCTTCTTCAGTGTAGTACGGTACTCTACGGTACTCTACGGTACTCTACGGTACGGTACTCTACTAGATCTCGTAGAAGAAGAAACTACGATAGTAGTGAAACCGGGCCTGCAATGATATAAAAATTAAAGCAATATATAAAAAGTTATCGTTTAAGGTCGTACCGCAATTCGTATCTGCTTCATATGAAAATATAATCATTTTTTTACATTTAAACATATTGCTTAATTATATAATTGAGTAATCTGGAAGTATGTTGCCTATTGTATGCTGATGATGCGGTGCTAATTTCTAACAGTATGGAAGATCTACAGTCTCTCGTGTCTAGGATGAACGAAGTATGTATGAAGAATGAGTTAATGATGAATGTAAGTAAGTCTAAAGTCATGGTGTTTGAAAGAGAGAGTACGAAAACAGTATGCAATATAGTTGTGAATGATGAATACTTGGAGCAGGTGGATGAGTTTGTGTATCTGGGTAGTATGTTTACGAAAGATGGGAAGTCTGATAGAGATATTGAAAGAAGGGTGAATGCCGGTAACTCCATTAATGGAGGACTGAATGCCGTTGGCGGTAATAAAAAACTGCCCAAAACGCGAAACTATCCGTCCATAATGGAGTGCTGGTACCTACCCTGATGTATGGCAGTGAGGCATGGAACTGGCAGAGGAAGGATGAAAGTAGACTGAATGCTGTAGAAATGAGATCCCTGAGGCGAATGTGTGGTAAAACCATGTACGTTCGTGAGAGAAACGTGGAGTCGGGCCATGTGAAGAGTCGGAATAATAGAAGAGCATGTATGAAACGATGTATGAATGTGAACGAGGCAAAGAGTGTGTGCCAAGATCGAGTTGTGTGGCGGTCCGTCCTCTCTGCCTACCCCTGCGGGGAAACGGCGTGATGGTTAGTTAGTTAGTTAGTTAGTTACAGGCGTGTGTGCCACTTAAACACAAATTTAAATAACAATAAAAAATAAAATAAAAATTAACAGATTTATTCGTATCCGTAAATAATTAAGAGTCGTTATAATACATGGATAATATAACAAAAAAATAATGTAAGATGGTACAATGAGTAAAATAATTCAATTAAGAAAGGGTATGAAAAGGACCCTCAGTATGTCCCCATGATAATATTAATATAATATATTATGTATTAAAGATATTTTTAATAACTGTATCGAAGTTCGCATATTTTGTTTGGTTTGTGGAAACACTAACAATTAATGTTATTAAACAAGAATTTAAAAAAATATGTATTCAAACAATAGCATGTTTACGTTTCAACCTGTAAAAATTGCGTTGCTTAGTTCCTATACCCCTGCTATAATATTACCTTTCATTTTCGGCTGGGTCCTTTTATTCAATAAATTTCTGGGAGTTAATCGAAAAGAAATACTTTTTTCTATCCAGTTCATAACGAGACAATGCGGACGAACGAGGGTGCGAGGGAAAAAAGGATGCGAGGGGATCCGAAGGATGTGAGATGAAGGCATTGTCTCGGTAGAACACTGAGGGAGTCTCGTCTGACGCCTGACTGCCCGCGTCGGCTGCAATTAATCTTCGTGACTATTAACAAATCCGATGGCCCCAAATACCAGTTGTGTCAGACAATTTGTCGTCAGATGATAAATTATGTCTCACTCCAATGAAAATGTACTAAAACAAAGTGATAGAGATGTGACGCAATCGAACCGAAATAAATCTACGAATTCCAATAAAAATACACATGCATTCTTGAGAAATACATTATTAAAGTGCTAATAAATATGTTCCGACCATTTGACACTCTAAAAAATTTGTATACAATCTAGCAACAATAAAATAATTGTCTGCATAATAATGACGACATGTTTATAATATGTGTTTTGTGTTTATCGTATTCATCTTATAAAGTATTAAGTTCGTTGGTTCCGGGGTTTGATAAAGACATTAAGATGTCACTTTGTATTGTCTCGCACATTCTACAACATGTTATATTTATTATTATGCCTATTTGAAACAGATTTAAATAGGATATCTATGTTTATAAATTAGCATAAAACAATCTCAACATTTTCGTTAAATGCATCACTTCTATATTTGACATTTATTTAATAAATAAAGTAAATTTGGCTTCTCGTAATAGAATTGGCAAACATGGCATTTATTGTAGAAATTAAGTGGGTGTTGGAAAATGAGGTCGTTAAACAAACATAATTGAAAGTTTATCTACTAATACCGAATACATCGAGCATCATTTCGTGCACTGTTAGTATGCAATATCAATGTAGGTATGCAGTTTGATATTTAAAATATCTTGATTGATGTAAAGGTGAAGAGAGATTACCCCTAATCTTCAGCGGTCAAATAAAATACTATGGTCAGTCACTTCTCAGCCGCATCAATCACATCTGACACTTCCTTAAACTACTGAACTGCTGCAACAACCCTCTCATTATTAATTCAACGTGAATCGGCGCCGTATTCAGTGAGTCTATTAAATAGAAGTACTTAACACCTTCAATGTGTCAGACAGATTGGTCAGGTACCACGAATCGTGTTCACGTATACTAAACATTATCCCAAGAATAGAGACCAGTTTGAAAAGTGAGAAATAGAATTCCTCTCATGGCGTATTCAGTCTTGTCGCATGGGATGTAGTAGTCTTTAGTGTGTAGTCACGACTTTTCTCATTCAATTTCGAATGCTTTTACTAGGAACACAGAAGGCGCCAGCTTTAAGTTTGGTTCCGTCAGAAGCTTTGAGCTTTGACTTCGGCAGAAGCTGCCAGGAAAAGCTCTCGAGCGCTCAGTCCTGACTGACAAGTTCCACAATACTTTGTGTCTGGCGCGGCGGGTCAATGAATATTAACGTTTATCTGACATTCAATCGTGTGATGATTTGTTGGAATGCTTTTTAACAAATGAGAAAATTTCATAATCTTAGAAACAATTTTAAAAACAAACTATAAAGAAATATTTCTAAAAATAACTTAGGAATGTGTGAGAATCTTAAATACAATATTTTCTAAGGTTAGCTGAACCCTTTGTGCATTTGACCCATCAGTGACTCAGTTGACATCGTTTCTGGGTCTCACTTATTCGTCGGTCGTGAGTTCGATTACTCAACTGGTTCTCTATCAAGACACGAGAAACATTTCCGCTCACTGTATTTTTTTTTTTTTTTTTTATATGAATACCGCACAAGACTCCCAACTGCTCCCGTCAAAAGTCAGTGAGACTATGGCATCCTCAATTGGGGTATGTTGTTAGGCTCAAGGTAGTGGGGAGGGGAAGGAGATAGCGAAGAGGAAGGTGGGGAAGCACCTGGCTATTCAGATCTGGTCACCAAACACGGCTAATGCCATTTCAAGCAACGTTTCAATTCTGAATGGTGGTCTTACACTAGAACGATACTGAGAGTATCTTCCACTCTGGACCGTGCCGCAAATATACTATAGATTATTTGAAATGAATAAATTGTGAAATAACACAAATTATTCAAATAAAATTTATTTGCCACGCCGGGATTCGATCCGCGACCTTCGGATTGCGAGTCAAGAGCCTTACCCCTCGACCACGCTGGCCGTCAATACTGTGATGGTAGTAACAGGTTTTTTCAAATATTGTTAGGTTATTCGTAACCCGGAAAGCTTTACAAATAAAAAAAATAAAAAAAAATTTTTATGCCAATTTTGAACAGCGATTTCGTTTCTATGGAGAATTTTATTTGTAAAATATTAAACGAACCTTTAAAACGGCCTTCTAATGACTAAATAAAATTAATGAAATGTACTGCCACTGATAGCTATGTTATATCCTATATTTTTATTACATTCGTCCTAACAGTGCTATGAAAATAATTGAGATGTCCAACTTCTAATCTAACCTTAAATTTTCTAGAGTTAGAGGACAAAATGTTTTATTCCTTGTCTTTAATAAGGTGTTTTTATCTTTTAGGTGTTTGTACCAATGCCACAGCACCCAGCGTCTCCTCCATAAACCGCATCCTGCGCAATAGAGCGGCGGAGCGGGCGGCAGCGGAGTTCGCTAGGGCGGCGGGGTACGCGCTGTACGCGCCACCGCCCCCGCCCTACGCGCCCTTCGGCTGGGCGGGGCCCGCGCCTGGCCTGGGCGGGCCTTGGCCGGCGGGTCTGCGCGCCCCTGGCCGCCCTGGCTCACCGGACATGGCGGCCGCGCTTAGGGCGGAGGCCGCAAGAGGACTAATCGGTAAGTGTCAACAAACATTTTAAGTACTTTACTCTCTACACTCTATGCCACTTAGGAATGCATTAGTTATCATTAGTTCAAATCATGATTTAATTTTATATTGTATCGTTGGTAGGTATTATTATCAAACATCCTACGGAGTTTAAAATTACATTAGGTAGGTACATTCATTAAATTTATAACTGCACGCAAACCATCAATCAATATTTATATACTTAGATAATAAAAAAATTACCTGGCAATGTATATATTCCCCGTAATCATATCATTAATATCCATCTATAAATTTTGTAGCTTGTGCTATGGAGGGTTTATCTTGCGGTGAAATAAAAAAGAGCCGCAAGGATGTGAATCCAACGCTTTGAACCACTCGGCCATGAACTGCTTTGCGTACTTGTGTATTTCAAATATACCATAACGAAAAGGTAGCATATAAAGGTAGAATATATAATACCGATCCACCGAAATCTGTTGACATCTTGTTGTAGAAATTTCAGTAATGTTCATAAATGCATACTTAGTGATTAACTGAATAATGATTATTCTTTTTATTTATTTATTTATTTATTTTATTTTATTTAGTAAAAGATTATACATTTATATACATTATTTAAGAAATTTTTTGACTGCCCAACTAGGAGGATTCCCGTTTTAGGACAGTCAAATTAGGATGCGTATTAACATACGGAACATGGTCTGTAAATAATATAAAAGAACAAAACAAAAATAAAAGATTAAAACAAAGTGACTGTTCTTTGTTTAGCAAAGTTTAAAAAAAAAATAATATTAATTACGTAGGTAATTAATATTATTTTTTAGTGGGTAGTTACTTAATTACAGAGGATTAAAACATATAGATATAGAACAAACGTGTAAGCATTGCATATCATAGTCCTACACAGATGGGTTGTATAAAATAAAATAAAAAAGAGAAGAGAAAGAATTAAAAAAAAAAAAAAAAATAATAATAGTAATAATAATAATGGTAATAATCAATCGATACAGAAAAGATAACCGTGCTTTGCTTATCATAGTTATTTAAATTATCATAAAAGTAATATATACATACTTAAAAGTAAATTATTAAAACATTACGGTATCTTGTGTTTGCATTTCAAATAATACCTAGTCCTACATACACATTTTATACAAATGAGAACTAGAAAGAGAACAGAAACAATAAAATGAATCAAACATTTAATAGATGGTTATTACTGTTGTTTGATTTGTAAGAAATAAACAGCTATTACATAATACAAATACATGACTGAACTGGAGTCAAGCCACAGAAGTTTCTTATGCTAAAGTACATCGGAATGAAGTTTTATTATATTATAATTAATTTTGGATTATAGGAAGGGGAGAAGAAGAGGAATATAGGAAAATGATAGGAGATGCTCACGATATATTCTATATTCTCATTTTAATAATCGATCGTACGCGTTACTTCATATCGATATTTCTTTAGATTGTTACTAAAAATATCAATGCTGTTAAGTTTTGTATTATATTGTGCACATACACGAGGAATTGGGGAGTTTTTTCTAATGTTTGTTCTACAAGAGGGTAAATAAAATATATCGATTGCCGGGTTGATCTTGACGGAATATGAAAATGTATTAAATTGGTAAGTTCTAGTAATTGGTAAGAGTCCAGGCCATTATTTAGAATTTCAAACAATAGGATTTGATCAAAAATTAACGTCGTGTTTGGAGGGATTTGAAGTTGTGAAATTTAATGGATTCGGTATAATTTGAGAAATGTAATTCTTCTTCACAAAGAATAATATTTAATTTTATTTGAATTTATGCCCAGCTGGACTTTTGCATAGATTAAAAGAACAAACAATACCTAACAGACAATAGCTACCAAAAATTTGTAGCATGATTAAATACATATTAAAAAATATTATTAAAATATTTATGTAACAGTAAGATTAACCATAATAGAAACCAAATCCATAGAATTATAAAGAATGTTAAATTTTCTCTTGTGTTCCTCGTAGGTTCATGAAATTAGTAGGCTTGGTTTAGTCATCACTTACTCGGACCCATCACGATAATATAACATTACCAGACGCATGTATGACGTATGAGGCGTACCTTATTTATTAATGACAATGAAAAACAACCAGGTCTGAAATAATTCTCCCATCAGACAGCGTAATTATTTGCAATTATTTATTCATCAATCATCACAATTGATTTTTGAGCTCAAAGTTAATTTTTCTAAGAAATTTGTGATGAACTCGTTCTATGTTGATATAATTTAGGTATAAATAGTAAGATGTACATGTGTACGTGTATTAATCCCCTGTCTTCCCTATACTATCTATAGCTCCTGCCCACCATTTGTTTAACGGTGAAAACAGACTATTCATGGAAGCCTTCCTTCCAGATGTGGACGGGGACGACACTGGTTCGCTGGACGGAGAACAGCCCAAGTTCCGGCGGAACCGCACTACCTTCAGTCCTGACCAGCTCGAGGAGTTGGAGAAGGAATTCGAAAAGAGCCACTATCCTTGCGTCTCCACCAGAGAGAGATTAGCCTCCAAGACATCGCTCTCAGAAGCCAGAGTTCAGGTGATTACAACTATTATTTTATAAATATCTACTCAAAAAATACAATAATTTAAATTCTGCCACATCGAAATTAAATTTTCTGGAAATCAATTATTCAAGGTTTCCTCATTTAATCGAATGAGAATAATTGGACATTGTTCCGTTCCTTCTCACCCTTTTAAAAGTTTTCAAATTTCACGTGCTTGTCTCCCCAGATTATATTTTCTGTGTTCTAGGGAACTTTAGATCTCATATTTTTTTATTGTCCGTTTCTAAATCAATATCCTCTCTTTTATCAAGCCTTATCTTAAAATGTCTCTTCTCCATTCAACATCTTATCTCTTCAAAGTCTGAACTCGACTCCAATCTTCAATATAATTATGAAATTAGCCAATAATTAAATAAAAATAAAAAATCACTTTCCCTCTATCCATAATTTGAAATGATGGCCTAGAACACCCTTATAGGGTGAAAGCCGGAAACGTTTGAAAACCATTTTTTTCAATGTTGTTATTTTTCAATTATCTATATAACAGTTCGTTGTAACCAATTGCAACTTCATTGTTTGTAACACACTTTTTATTATAAAAATTGTTTCGATAGTTGTAGCGTGACTAGTAAGATTTGTGAAGCTGAAAGTATTTACAAAATATTTGCCTCAGAATCATTACCTATCAAAAAATAATTCGAAATATAAATTATAGTTAGTAAATATTGTGTAAACATAACAAAATATTTCCAATATAAAATTAATGTTGATAACGTAAAAATTACGGTACCAGCTTAAAGCTTGGTTTCAATAAATTGGGTCCAGTTTCGAAATATAAAAGTTCATTGAACGTGAATAATTTTACGCATTACGTAAGGAATATTTAACATCACGCACATTAGTGCAGAAAACCGAAATTAGTATTTTTGATGATTACAAATATGTTTCCGATCAACCAATTAATAAAAAAAAAATGCTTTTTTTTAACGAATTTTTTATTATTTTAATTTTTTTTTTTATTCTTGAACATACAATTAACAAATTATTACGTTGCTTTACATAGATAATAAGTTAATCAATAAGAAAAAAATGTTAATGTTCCGTAACTGTGTGTAAATTCAGAAAATAGTTCACTTTTTTCATCTTAAAATTAATGATTTCTTGAGTTTTAGAGTAAGATTGAACATTTATAACACTGCTTATTAAATAATTTGTACTCAATTTGTCCTGTGTTTAATACCATCTATTAAAAAAGAATTTAAAACCCTACTAACATTATCTTAACCAAATGTAAATAATAGTTTTCATTGAAATTAAGGTACATTGGTACACTCAAAACGTCCATTCATCTTTTCATCCTATTTTGAAATGAAGTGAAATTAACGATCTCTTTATAAAAGTGTCCCTGAAGTGTGTAGTTTTGTGTACCAAATGACAACCAAACTAATACTCGTATTGACTGACAGGTTTGGTTTTCCAACAGACGAGCCAAGTGGCGGCGTCATCAGCGGATGAGCCTTCTCAAGCGCGGGGGCTCCTCCCCACAGCCCCCGCCCAGGCCTTCCGCCCCTGGCTCGCCGCCCCCCGCCCTAACTCACTCCGCCGCCCCGCCACACTCCGCCGCTCACCCACGGATGGGCGGAGAGAATAGCGCCTTCAGGGCGCTGGTCCCCTCTCATCTCAGAGACCTCCAAGACCTGCAGGATCTACACTCCTCGGATGAAGAGATCAACGTCAATGATGAGTCAGACTGTGAGATGGAAGAAGAAAGACTTCTCCTTGAGCGAAGAGCTCACAGGATGAGGTATCAGGACCATTCCAGGACCCCTAGTCCTCTGGAAACCAGGAATAGTGATCACCTGTTGCCTCCGGTATTGCCCGGGGAACATTGTCAACCTTTGCAACTAACTAAACACGATCGATAGGTAATATGCTACCATATTAAAAAGCAAATAAATATTAATAATATTAGTAAATTTACCATCCGAACCACCAATTTTATACTTGTGATTGTTTTGAACAAAGAAAAAAAGACTTTCAGAGGGTTTTCGGCAACGATTCATAATAATGTGAGAGATTAAGTTATATTAAGACAACTCAGACATTGAACGTGATGTGGGGTATCCCAATATTCCAGTGTTTAAATAATTTGATCAAAATAAGCTTTGTTTGTGATACACACAGAAAAGTTTAACGATAAGATCTCTGTAAAAATATGTAACATTAAGATATTTTGTGATTGTTTGTATTACCTATATAAGTCCATGCAACAGTGTTGAAGATTTAAGTAAAGTGTAAAGTAAATGATAAATTCTTATTGATAACTTTGCTGAAATTAAATAAAAGTTTTTGTTGTTGTTTAAATTCCACAAATTCAATTGTTCCTTTAATGTCATAATTCCAAACATGTTTGATAACAATTTTATAAAAATAGGTAGGACTCTAATGTTCAGGCCAACAACAATAATAGTTGGATTTACTTTAAAAAAGTTTATTCATTCAGTTTTGCTTTCACGTATGATGGTTTAAATGATTTATATTGGATGATGTTCCAAGGTGTTTTGAGAGTAAGTTCGGCCAGCATCAGACCAGAACTGTGTTTAAGTAGGCAATAACAGGGAATCATCATCGTTCAGACACAAGTCCAGTTCGGCAAGTAAAGGTTAAGTAAATTATTCTAATAATATATTAAAACAAATATAAAACTTTTTTCCACTTAATCTACTTGTGACCGTAACCTGTTTCAGCCTGGTATGGCCATCTTCAGACTGGTTCAATCGTTTCTTTATCTACGGTTTACATACATAACATATAAGGAAGTGAGAAAGGGGGTCTACAAGGATTTTATTCAATTATATGGGTTTTCCCATATTTGTTGCTATGTCGTCTTTGACTATTGAATTTCTAATCATTTGGATATTACCAGAAGGTATAATTACCTCGGGTTTATAAATTACTTTGATATTGTTTATAGAATACCTTACTTATAAGAATATGAATTATTAATAACACATTTTATTGTTAACTTTGTCTATTGAAATCGTTAATATATTTATGCTAACATTGAATTTTTGAAGGGACAGATGTTTTACATTAACTTTAACAGGCATAAATCCTTTACGGTCGCAAATAAATTAAGGGAAGAAGTTTTACATTTGTTTTAATACATAATTATAATGGAATTAGATACATCAAGAATTTTCAGTATCAAAAAAAGATATTTATGTAAACTAAATGACGAATTTAAATGTTCATTTATTTTGCTGCTACTCAATAAGAATGCAGATGTTCTACCTTAGAACAACAAATCATTTATCGATTTGTTTTCAAATTTAAAAAAAAAATAACTTTATATTAGTTTTTACAGTGTTTTTCAATTTTTTTAACTTATCAATTTAAGATATATAACGTTTGCAAATCAAATACAACGTCTAAGTTTGTCCAAAAAAATTGTTTCACCTGAAAATTGTACACTCAAAATACGTTTTCAATCCTCTTATTGTAGTTATGTAAAAAGGATGGATATTAAGGTATTATAATATGTAAAATAAAATAAAAAAAACAGTTAAGCGTATTTCATTTAAACATGTTGTATAAATTAGACACAATTATTAACTGATGCATTAATACGTTGAAATGCTGTGAACAAGAAAGGTGAATGTAATTTATTTGCTAGCTAGCACTGTACATATTATATATTAATATTATTATTAACTCATGTATTCCAAATAAACTTTATCTAGTTTGAAAATAAATAAACGAAACAGTTATAACTACGATTTTTTATTTATCATTGTTCCTTCAAATAGCTCTAAACCAATATCGTTAAGTTCTTCAAATTTAGCAATCAACATCTACTGGGAGTGCCCATAATATGTAAGAAAGAGATCATAAAAAACAACACCCGACTCAAGGAGAAAAGCTGAGATCGCTTCATTGCATTATGCTTATGAAACCTATAATGAGCAAAGCCAGTTTAATGTATTTATATTACAAAAGTATGATATGCTAATGATAACATGCCGCCATTTGCTACGCTACCTTCGGTAGCAAGGTTTGATGAGCAGGGCTATTGATGAGTTTAATGTTAAAACACCGCTTGTTAAGTGGGTGTAAGATTATAGGTAGGTACATATATTAATGTGTATAATGGCCATCACTGTGGTCAGCTTTGTCTCCTTAGGAGACTCGGACGCCAAACATTCGCCTGGACCGGAAAATGTATGCTGACTCAGCGGGAAGGCATGGGTTCTCATCATCAGGGATGGGCATGAGGTGCTTATTCACAAGTAATCACAATCAATCACAGATAATATAAACAAAGGGAGATATGCTATGGGCAGTTTAAACCTTGTGGAACTGTATTTCCTCGTGTCGCCGATATTATTAACCAATACTATTACACACCTTCGCTTACGCTAAAGTATACGCCCCTATTCGAACTCACACTTAAAACTTGTCATTTTCGTTGGCACTAATTAATACTTAGAACAGATTTCTATGCGTACACGTTTCGAACGCATTCGCAATTAGTAATACATAGAAATGATGACGAATAAGGCTTAAAAGAATACAAATCGACAGAGATCGACATTTTAGTTAAAAAATGGTTCCAGTTAAAATTTTGATGAAAAATTCTTATTCTCAGAACCGATAAATCGAAACAAGTGTGATCTGGACTCTGGGCACGTTTAACGTGTCCCATTTGTAACAAATACAAATCAATTATTTCTAATCTATAATTAGATAACTGAATTTTAACAGTTTTTGGTTTTGTTCAATAACGTTAATTTATTTATTTTTTTTTTATTTTTTTGTTTTTGTTACAAAGAATACATCAGATTGTATTCTTGTAACAATTTTGTTACAAGAATACAAAGAAGCGTTGACTGTCCAACTAGGATTCTCCTGTTCTAGGACAGTCACACGATCACAATAACACTCACAGTGTGTTTTTGTTGTTGTAAAAATCCATAAAAAGAAACTCTCATTTTTTACTCATGTTAATTTATTTTGTATTTGAGTACTTCACAAGAGTCCCATCTGCTCCCAACCATCTGGAACCAGTGAGACTAGAGCATCCGCAATTGGGGTATTTTATGAGGTTTCAGATGGTGAGGAGTGGAAGAAGTCGAGGAAAATGAAGGTGGGGAAGTACCCGGTTATTCAGATCTGGTCGCTAAACACGGCTAATAAATTTAAAGCAACCTTTCTGTTCTGAATGGTGGTCTTTAACCAGGGTTATACTGAAAGTATTTACAATTCTGTTTCACAATTAATAATTTTACAATAATAATGACAAGTATTTTGGGCAACGTTGGGTGCTCTACCCGTGTTAGGGCCTTTATTTTGCGATTTCATTTTTTGTTTCATAATCTATTTATTACCCGTGTTTTACAGGCAGTTTTTTTAAATAATATGTAAACAGTTATTTTCCTCCCCTTTTGAATGTCAAATGTGCTAGTTTTCATCAATCTCGAACATATGTAAATAAAAAAAATTAAATAAAAAACCCACCTTGGTATAATTAACAAAAATATATAGAAATATGTATATACACGAGGTATTTCATTTAGCAAACAAACATTTAAAAAATATATATTATTGACCGGTAAAGTGGAGATATTTGTTTAATACTTGTCGCTTCGATAATTTTGGTGTTACGTTTTTAACTAAGTAATGTAAACGGATATCAAGGTATTTTTCCAAAACGGCTTTAGTGAGTTGAACTGAATGATTATTCATTGGTGATTAGTCATATTGATGAAAATAAATATTTTCAAATACTTTGATTCCAACGAAATGTCGTAAGGCTTTGGTTACTAGTTCCTGTTTAATATTATTTTTTGATTTAATTTTCAGTTTATTTTTATCAACAATAGCGTTCTTTATTATCACTTCCATTGTTTTGCAAATGTTTATAACATCAATTGAAGGGAAAAAAAGGCCAGGTTGCTGGTTAAAAATCGTTTTGGCCAAAGTGAGACGAGCAAATGATGCTATGGCGAGTCGGAAACCAGTTTCCCTTTCTCCCCGTTGCGTCAATCCATTTTTCTTTAATTGTTCCGTCCTTCGGAAATCTGAAATAATTAAAATACTATAGGTTACTGATGGGCACACTTGATGTTATCATTTCCCGGGTTGGGTTTCCCCCGAATAGCGTAAATGTTTCTGACATTGGACTGTCGGATCATCGTCTCGTCACATCCGAGTTTGCCTTCGATCCTCCAAAATTAGTGTTCAAATCCGTTGTTTCCAGAAATTGGAGAGAATTCGACTTCGAGGCATTTTGCAGTGAATTGAAAGCATCGCCTCTCTGTGATAAGGAAAAGTATAGCGAGAGCCAAGTAGAAGAGTTAGTAACTCTATATAATTCAACGCTACGGGCATTACTCGATAAAAATGCTCCTTTCACAGAGAAGGTCTGCCGCATTAGGAATTGCAGCAAATGGTTCGATGCTGAATGTCTTCAAAAGAAGAGGGAAATGCGAAAATTTGAGAGGATTTACAGACAAAACCCGACTTTCAGCAATCGGCAGCTTTGGATTACCAAGCAAAAAGTCTATAAGGAAGAAGTCACACAGAAGAAATCGAACTTTTGGTGTGAGCAAATTGACACAGAAAAGGACCCTCGAAAACTTTGGCAAAACATAAGGACTCTCTCTGGAGAAAGCAACAACAAGGTTGATTCCTTTCTGGAAGCAAACAGCCTCGCAACACACTTCAGAAGTAAGGTTGAAAAAATTCGGGCCCTCAGTGTGGTAGGATCGTCTTCTGTCGCAGCATCAAGTCCGTTTTCGGTTGACTTCACTACTTTTGCAGCAGTAACGGAAGAAGATGTCACGCGTGCTATAAAGTCTTGTCCTAACAAGCAATGCGCTCAAGACCCCATACCTACCTGGCCCTTGAAACAATGTCTTCCGGATATAGCGCCTGTAATTACCGCAATTATCCAGAAGTCACTAGTAAATTCACTTGTACCGGGAACACTTAAAAAATCAATCATAACTCCGATTCTAAAAAAACAAAATATTGATACTGACAATACGGATAATTACAGGCCAATATCCAATCTACCATTCCTTTCAAAACTGCTTGAGAAAATCGTTGCCAAACAATTGGTGGGGTACTTGAACTCCGCCGGTCTATTTGCCAAAAATCAATCCGCTTATCGACAGTTTCATTCAACGGAAACTGTTCTTCTGCGATTAATTTCAGACTTGATCATCGGGATGGAAGCAGGTAAGTTGGGTTTAGTATCTGTTCTTGACATGAGTGCGGCATTTGACACGGTGGATCATAGTATTTTATTAAATGTGCTTGAAACCGAATTTGGCGTTCGAGGTGATGTACTCCAATGGATGACATCATACCTGTCTGGACGAGTAGCCTCAGTAATTTTCAATAATTGTACTTCACCTGAAACTCCCATAGAATGTGGAGTTCCCCAGGGTTCCGTCTTGGGTCCAATTCTCTTCATTCTCTATACCAATCGCCTTGAGAAACTCATTAAATCAGCTGGCTTTGAGTCACAAGGCTATGCAGACGATCGTTTCATTTTCAAGTTTTGTTCTCCGGATGAAAAAGACGTCCTTAAAAACGAGGTGGTTAGTTTCATTAACACAGTCTCAAGTTGGATGTCTGTCAATAAACTCAAACTTAATCCGACAAAGACGGAATTTATTTGGATAGCTTCTCCTGGAAGGCAAGCCCTCATCGACTCTAATCCAATTCATATTCAGGGTACAGATATAATTCCTTCTACAGAAATAAAATTTCTAGGTTTCACTTTAGACAATAGTCTTTCTCTTGAGTCACAAATTTCAAAATCTGTAAGTTCAGGCTATACGTTACCTAAGATAAATAAATTATCACGTTTTTTTGTTATGCTTCTCCCCATCCCGCGAACCCCCCCCCCCCCTCTCATCACTCCCTCACCCCCGCCAACCCCCTCCTTCGTTTCCCTCCCCCACCCACATAATCCTCCCCCTATCAGATCCCTCGTCCCGGATTCTCTTCCCCTTCTCCTTCCCTTCCTGAGGCTAAACTATATGAAACACGCACATTTCTCAAACTGATCATGCGCCAAAAAATTTACGAATTTTATAACGCCAAAGCTTACCGTTATATATATATTGAAACCTTCACGGGCGTGCCCACACGAAAACACCAAAGTTTCATCCCAGTCGGATGAATGGTATAGGAAATAATTTTATAATGCTAGAGCCCACCATTACACTCGTATATAGAAACCTCCATGGGCTCCGGCACTAATAATCACCAAAGTTCCATTGAAAATCGAATAAATGGTACACGAACGCGTGCGGAACAAAGAAAGATTAATTTTTATAAATATCGATTTTAAAAGAAAAGCATTGTATTTGTTTCTACCACCAATCAGCATCTACAACAATAATTATCTACAAAAATAATATGTTTATACATATTTATATTTTTTTTATAAAGCCCTACTAATATTACGAAATATCGATGGTCGGTATTTAAAAGAATTCGCGTCCCCATCACTAGCATCGTAATGGCGGCGATGTTTGTTTTAACGGGGCCTTATGTCAATAAAAACTACGAATAATCATTAAAAATTGATAACGTACTCTAATTTTGTACTTACCGGTGAAATGAAACTCCATTTATCTTGAAGTTCACATTTCTTGAATTATTTTTGCATAGTTGCACTGAACAAGACGGCATTTTGAATAAAACGGGCACAAACTGTACGCGGTTACGACACAAAACCAATTGAATGAACGATTTCTTTCCGTATTCACACTCCGCTCCGTAGGCCGTAGTCCGTCCACGGTCTGGCGGCCAACATAGCATATCTCGGGTTTCTAATATCTTTGCAATCAATGAAAGGAAAGATCTTCTGATAACACAATTAAAATCTATTTCATTATAGGTAAGTTATTAACAAAACAGGTGAAAACTTACCCCCATCATTGACCGTATAACTAAACCTAATCTACTATGTTTCTACCGATGGATGGGGACGCCTTCCTCCAGGGTTCCGCGACTGCTTCAGAGCGGCATCCAGCCTGCCAGCTCGTCTCTCGTACAGTATACAGGCCAGAAATATACCGGGACCTCGTGGATTACCTCCGGTATCCTTCCATCCGTGTGTTAGCGTGACTTCCACGGCGTGCGCGGCAAAGTGGGTAAAATGCGATCTCGCCCCCAAATACGGATCTCATCCGATATAAAAGTAATTAATACTCGATCCCGACAGTCAACAGGCTCAAAGCGAGCGAGGATTACCATCCGACACATCGATTCTACAAACGGAATCTCGATTCTCCGGAATACGCCGACACGCGATTTACTTTCGCGGATCCGGTCTTGTTTCACGCACCATGCGTATTTAATCGCGATTCGCACACGAACTTATTATTCATAATCATCCAGGATTGGATGCCTTGATTAATTTAAAAGAGCATTTGCTCCGCTCGACTTTTAAAATTCACATATATTTAAACTTGGCACTGTGACGTTCCCACAGGGTCCGTGCCCAATCAGGCCCCGCGGGGAATTGTTGAGCCAGGCCAGAATAAAACACTTCCTGCCTATTTGCACCAGTATATGGCTGTCAAAAAAATCATAGACAATATTAATATTAGTTATCAGTACCTGATTACAATTGCTATGAAATGTTCAACATTTTCATAACAAGTAGTAAGATTATTAGTTCCATAGTTTCATCAAATCATTTTTGAATACCGCACAAGAATCCCAATTGCTCCCAACCGATGGAGCCAGTGAGACTATGGCATCCCTAATTGGGGTATCTTATGAGTTTTAATTTAAATGTAAATACCTCACAAGAGTCCCAACGGACTACGAAATCCCCTATGAAAAATTGGAACTATGGAAAATTAATATATGTTGTGAGTTGTGAGGCTGAAGGAGATGGGGAGGAGGAAGGTAAGGAAGTACCTGGCCATTCAGATCTGGTCACCGAACACGGCTAAAGCCATTTCAAGCAACGTTTCAATTCTGAATGGTGGTCTTACACCGGGGCGATACTGGTAAGGAAGAGGAAGAATAGAAGTACCTGGCTATTCAAATCTAGTCACCAAACACGGCTACAGTAATTTCAAACAATTGTTCAATTCTGATTGGTGGTCTTACACCATGGCGATACTAAGAGTATCTTCCATTGTGAAACGTGCTGCAAATATGCCTTATATTATTTTCAATGATTAAATTGTGAAAACAAAAATCAATCAAATTTACTTGCTTACTTAAATCTACATTTTAGCTACTGTAAATCTAAGAGTTTATGGTTTAAATTATAAAAAAAAATTTATGTTTTCCTCTTTAGTAGTGATCAGTGATCATTTATTAAAAACTAATCCCACAAAATACAAATCAATAATTAAGGTAGAAAAGAGAGATACCAGCTGAAAAGGTCAGAGGTCTCCCCAAATCGGCCTCTCCCGATTCGACTCCCACTCAGCCGGTGGGCGGGCGCATTTACCGCAAAGACCTGAACACACCTCACCAGATGAACTCGGGCCCCCCTGCTATTTTACCAAACGCAGCGAATCTCTTAGGGTGACCAATGGCAGATGTGTTGGTTCACCAATAAATCCAGCGGTATCCATCCCCGCCCCCCAAATCGGTATAGGTCACCAAATAAGGCGAAGGTCGACCGGTCAACCCGGAAAAAAACATTTACGGTAATTTCTTTCTAATAAATAATAGGTAAAAGCTTGTAATGACGTGCTTAATTTTACAAGTGGTCAAAATAAAAGAAAAGCACGAAAAACTTTTTCATGTTCAGTACATAAAATTAAAAATTAAAATAAGATTTAATTTTCATATTCGAGAAAATGTCTGACATTATAAAATTTTATCAAAAGTCATTATGTAGATTATTAGGTCCCAGCGTAGATCTGTGAAAAATCACGGGATGTTATAATTGTAGGATTTGAGAAGCTGAAAGTATTTAAATAATATCTTAACTAACTAACTAACCATCACGCCGTTTCCCCGCAGGGGTAGACAGAGAGGACGGACCGCCAAACAACTCGGTCTTGGCACACACTCTTTGCCTCACTCACATTCATACATCGTCTCATAATATCTTTGTCTATCAAAAAAAAATTGAGATGATAAGAAACATTCAATTTAACTGAATACAGTTAGTTAACTTTAAAAATCATTATTCTTTTTCAGATCTGTAAAAATGAAAACAAAAAAAGGCATATTTCAAATGTAGAATTATTAGTCCGGTCAGTGGCTGAGTGGCATCGCGTGTTCGATTCCTCGGCTGGCTAATTCCTCCACACAAGCAACATTTTTTGTTTAATGTATTGGTAGTAGGAGATTTTCAAACATTGTTGGGTTATTCATTACTCCGGAATGTTTATCTTTGAAAAAAATATTATTTAGGTATTAATTAATTAATTATTTAATTAATTAATTATTTAATTAATTATTAATTTATTAATTATTAATTTATTAATTATTAATTTATTAATAATTAATTCAATAATTATTACAATCATTTTGGTACCTGCTTTATCGCTTGTCTTATATTATTTAATACTACTTATAAAAGTTAAACGAACTGGATTAATTTTACGCATTACGCAAAAATACAGATATTTTCATCACCCTTGCTCCGACTACTGATGTTAGTAGGTATGTTTAATAGTCTCAGTTCATAGAACGCATGCATTTGGTAATTTTGAACTGTATAAATGGTAACAGAGAATGAAATATTGTCTTATACTCAGAAAAAGAACTATATACTAAAAATAAGTAGATATAGAAAATTAGTAAAAGATTGACAAAACTTGAAAACACAGTATAATTATGGTACCCATATAAAACAGCTTACATGGATACCGACGTACTTTAAGACACTGGATACGTTGCTCACCAAACTGAGAACTCCAAGAAACTCATAGTCACTACAAAGTGTTTGGCAGAAGAACAGAGGAAGATCTCCAATGTGCTGAAGTGACCAAGAATCACTGGCGTCCGGTTCGTCGGTGTCCGCAGCTCTCCACGCAGCGCAGTACCGTGAGGAGTGGGAGAGCCATGTCCACCATGCTAACTGAGTAAGGATCACGATCCCGGGCAGGAACCGACAAAGATACCGAAGTTTTCATCATAATTATTGTTTTTTCTTTGTTTTTTTTTTTATTTTTTATTATTTACATAGATGCGTTTACGCTAGATTTTTTCATACACTAGTAGGAAAACATACAAAAAACACAAAATTAAATTTAAAAATACAGCTAAGGAAATTATACAGGTACAGCAGTAATTAAAGTAATTTTGCTAAAAAATCTTAATTTTTTTGACACAATACTCTAAAACTTATTTAAACCACATTCATATTTACGATGCACAACGGTGGACTTAAAACAGGACTCTATGGAACGCCTTTACTAGTAAGATATGGTTCAGGTGTTATACCACCATATTTTGTTAGATATTCAACAAACTGCTTAGTTTTCTTTAACGTTTATTCCAATATTTTTAAATTTTTTATTAATCTTTCACCGTTGATTGCCCATTGAAATGCCCGTTTGAAGTCTAAAAATGCTGTGACAATTTATTATGTTTTTCTCTAAAAAATTTAAAGTAATGTATTACATAGTTAATAGCGGCTTCAAAATAAAATTTAATTCTTAAACCAGGCCATTGTCGAACTAATCTCTGCTTGGCTTTGAGTAAATGACATATTTTTACACAGTACGGAAACAATAAACTTAAGCAGAAACATTTGATTCAAAGCTCAATTAAATTCTTGCACGTTTCATTTGCACAAACGTTTAAATTGAAGCATTCTAAATAACGAAAGCCGAGACGCAATCTCCTCCAGCTCGCAGTCAGCTCCGGATGTGGGGCATTACTAGCAATTATTTTTGGCACGGGTTTTTCGGCGGTATGTTACAATGTAATGATCGCCTTCCTCGCTTTATCCTTGATATCCTTTACCGATAGCCCTTCTGAATATCAATTATTTAGACTACAAAAAGGCTCCGTGAAACAATTTAACAAAGCGAGCCATTTCTTATGTCTGATGATAAGTATCAATCGGAGAGATTCCGATACATTTTGATTCAATTTATAATTATGATACCAGCTGACACTTCTTTGATTTGCGGCATGTTTTTACAAGAGGGTTATGTATTGTTCACCTGTCTGTTTTCTGCACTCCTGGTGATGATGACACCTGGAGGAAATAATTGACTATGTATTTTATAAGGTGAAAGTGTTTAAGATATCATATACGAAATTGATATTTTATCGGGAAATAAAATTAAACAATTGTTTAAGTAAAAAATTAATAAGAAATTGAGGGATTAATATTCCTATATACAAGCCTGAAAAGGGGACGGGTCCTTTGCAATGGTTTTAACAGATGTACATCTATTAGGTATTGCTTTCGAATGATACCGTGAACATAATTTATTATTTAACGTAGCTTTTTTCGCGATATTTCAATAAAGCTTGATAGCGTAGGTATACATTCCCAAAATGACTTAAATAGGGAGAATGTTATTTATGTCTTGCATTATTTGACAGGTGTAAGGAGCGTGAATTGCAAAAAAATAAACACCTTATGTCATAAAATGCACTGATAAGAATTTTACTAAAACCACAGACTTTCAGGTAGTAAATATATATTTTTCACATTAGCTCCACACGGGAGGCCCTGAGTAAAAAAGTCCCTAAGGGCTTATGTGTGGAGGGGAATGATGGGAATGATGTGAAGAGTGAATGGAAATTATGTGTGGAGGGTATTTTTAATGAAAAGATGGAGAGGAGGTTCTGGGAAGGAAAAAGGCATGTGGAGTGTGTAGGAATCCAGGGGTGAGTGTGTAGGAGTGACGGACGTATGATTCCACCCTCACTGTGCGGCGCAAGGCTAAGGGTCGAGACAGTCCGGCAGGAGTGGTCAAAAAGTCTTCCTGAATCAGTCTCTACTGATCCCGCCCGCCACACAGTCGATGGGTAAATGAATCCAGACAAACCTAGACATTCTAGACAAACTTCACCCTATGCACCCGGCAGTCCTGCTAAGTTACTAAATGAAGCGAATCACTTTGGGTGACTTATTAATGGTTCCAGGGGCGGCGGTACTGGCGGTATTGATTAATTAGAATTTGACGTTTGTTTTTAATGGCTCTCTTTATTTCTACAGTTTCACCTTTACAAACCTACCTTACACCCAACATAATAAAATTGAATAATATATTATGTAAAAATATTTTCAAATTATATCTATTATGAAAAAATATTAATAATTAGCTAATTACTGTAATATATAGAAATAAATAAATAAATTTCGAGGACTTCCAAATTTATTTAATCTATTGTCGTTACCATTTTTATGAAATGAAAATATTAATAAATAAATGTGTTGAACATAAAGATATCAAAATACTCGGTTGAGCATAAAAAAATAATCCCGTTATATTTCATGAGAAGAAAAAAATCTGGAAATATCGACATCAGAAAACTCCTTTGTTTTAAAGTTGTCGGAGGGTGCCATGTATCGTATAATTAAGCTATTATTTCTTGTTACAGTAAATTATTTTCCGAAGGAAGTCCGCCGACAACATATATTTTTTTGTATTTGTAACCTCACCGGGATTTCGAAAATATTCATTCATCGTACTAAAGTTTTATGATCTGGCGCACACTTATTTTTATTTCTTGATATTCCTATTATAAAACGCATATTTTTCTTGTTTTGCTGCAGTATCTAAGTTTTTTTTTTTACATGAGCTCCACACCGGAGGCCCTGAGGAAAATAATTTTCCTTTAGGGCCTATGTCATCTTTGGGGATGCTGTGTGGAGTTTTTTTTAAAGGAAATGAAGGAGAGGAGAGTTCTGTGAAGGAAAAGGGTTTACGGGATGGGTAGGAATCTGGGGTTTAGTGTGTCACGGTTGTCCGCCACCAAGACCTAGACAAACCTCACCCCATGAACCCGGGCATCCCTGCTAAATAACCAAACGTAGCGAACCACTTGGGGTGACCTATGGCAGAGATGTTGGTTATTCAATAAAGGTTCCCGGGGCGGCGGTACTCATTCCCGCCTCCCAAATTGTGAAGTTGAATTATGTAAGTATTTTTTGTAAGTAAACTAACTACAATCTGTATTTACTTTGTAAAAACAAAACTGAATCAATAACCATAAGAGTTATTGTACAGACCTCTTCAATAAGCATCTTCTTTGAGAATCTCACTCTACCCCTACGACTGCTGGTCAAGCGCCCCTCCACAGGACATTGACTTCTTTAATAATCCTAATATATAAAAATGAATGTTTCTTTGTTTGTCCCATATGCGGTCCCTGAACCATCCGAAAGTTTGGGGATTTGTTGTGAGCACGCCCGCGATGGTTCCTACATAAAATGGTGAGCTCTGGCATTATGAAATTATTTCCAATAGCATTCATCCGATTGCGATGAAACGTTGGTGATTTGTAGTGCGCACGCCTGCGAAGGTTTCTATATATTTATATATTTAATGGTGAGCTCTGGCGTTATGAAATTTCCATCAAAATTAGGTGGCGCGTGAGTTAGAAAAATGTGTATATTTCATATATTTTAGGGGCAGGGAAGAGAGGAGTTCACCGGAGGGATTATAAGGGAGGGGGGAAGACGAGAAATGTGGAAGGGGAAGGTGGAAGGGGAACTCGGGGGGAAAGGTTATGCGGGAGGAGAATGGGGACGGGACCGCACGGGAAAGGAGATGCAGGGAGAAGCAACGCGTGCCGTATACTCGCTAGTTACCCAATAAATGTAAATAGCCAGGTCTACGTACTCTTTTAAACTACCAAAAACAGTATAGTAACCAAAAAAAATTTTAAAAAACCCTTCCGAAATTTCTTCTGGCCAAAGAAATTATTTTTATCATGCAGGCTCTAATTATTAAGCTTGCAGCCTTCCAGAACACACAAAGTCTGCATTCCTTCTCTAATTTAAAAGAAAATTGTTAAAATCATTTGTGTTAGACAAGAAATGCCAACATTTAAAAAAATTCTTTGTCATTTTTAAATTATCAGCATCTTCGCCCTTTTTATAATTAATTAGGCAGCATCGGGAGAGAATGGTTGAGAAAGTCTTTTTTAATCTCCAGCCGTACTCTCTCGGAACATTGCCTCGGGAGGGATAGATTCATGCATCCGTCTCTCCTGATACAATTTTTCTTCCTAATACCTTTTTCCTTCCCAGAACTTCATCTCCTTCCTTTCCTAAAAATACCTTCCAGACAGCATCCCCAAAGATGACACGGGCCCTGAGAGAAATTATTCAAGTGAAACTTCTTTAGATTTGAAATTCGCATGTCACAAATTTATTATTTGGCGGTCGTCGGTTCTATAAATTCGCACCTCGGCGCGTGCCTCTCATAGCGCAGTGGGCAGGGCCCTTACAAGTCTCAGCGGCCAGAGAGACAGGCATCAAACGAACAGAGGTTCGAATCCTACGAAATCCAAAAACAATAAACATTTTTATTTTTGTGAAATCAATATTCAATCTTCAAACCACTTTAAATAAACAGGCAAAAGAAAGGAAAGCGACATCTACCGACTTTATAGTTTTACTTCTACCGTGTGTGAATTACACACTCAGATTTTTTTTTCCTCGGATCCTCCTGTGTGGAGCTACTGTTAAAAAAAAACTCAACACAGTCTATTGAGATTAAAAATTGTAATGTAAATAATAATATCACGTGAAGAAATAATAAACAATTCTTCAAATTAACGTTTATGAGAATGAGAATTCTTAAAGGAGTTGACTTTTAATTAATTTCTTTCAACAAAGAAGTCATGTTACAATTTGTAGGGAGTCAGTTATCTAATTTTTATGCTAATTCTTTCTGTACACTCAAAGCGGAAACAAAGCAAACACCGCGTCACTTCCGTTAATCCGCGGAACGGAAACTCTTGTTAGTTGAGAGTCGTTTGTTTCATGACGACACACTTCCGTTCGCTACCTTCTACTAAGGAATCCGCTTCATAATGAAAGTAATTGATGACGATGATTCTTATAAACTTAAAACCACAATCTTGACAATCTGGTGACAGTTGAAAATTAATACAGGATGCATTCTTGTAATACAGGGGGGTTGACTTAAACAGTAAGGTGGTTGGAAGAAGAATGTATAAATTGAAAGCAAAAGAAATAATCGTAAAACAAGTGTTTACAGCATTAAGAAAATCTACCAAGAAAGCATATTATAAAACTATATTGGCTTATGAAATATCTAAAATTCAAAAATATTCATTTCCAACTGAAGGTTATTTTATTTTATTTATTTGTATGCTCGTTCATACAGTTTACATGTAAACAAGTGATTTGTGCAAAGAATTCGATGTTCCTAATGTAAACCATGGTAGTAGAGCTTAAAATAATCAGTAATTGCAAGTAAATGGATAATTAGTATTATTTTGTGAACACCTCACTAGAGTCACTAGAAGAACCTGTGATAAGGTGTTCACATTTTTTTTGCATTAGCCCTACACAGGAGGCCCCGAGAAAAATAATTTCCCTCGGGGCCTGTATCATCTTTGGGGATGCTGTGTAGACGGTCTTTTTAGGGATGAGAAGACGTTCTGGGAAGGAAAAGGGTATAATGGGTGGGTAAGAATCTAGGGGTCAGTGTGTCCAGGAGTGACGGACTTACAATCCATCCCTCCCACTGCGGTGCAAGGCGATGTTCAGAGAGATTAGGGCTGGAGAAGTTAAAGGGACTCCCTTAACCCTTCTCTCTCGATTCAGCCTGCCATTCAGCTTGGTGGGCAAACGCATGCACCGCCAAGACCCAGACCAACCTCACCCCATGAACCCGAGCAACCTTGTCACGAAACGTAGCGAATGATGGAGTGACTCCGCCTCCCAAATTGAAAATGAAAAATCGCATGTTTTAAATTTATTTCTTTATTTATTTGTAAGAGACAAACAGCTTACATACAAAAAATATAGAGATACATATATACAAAGTTAAATTAAGTTTAGTCAAAAAGGTCTCCTATGTTAAACTTACTTGGATATGAAGTTTTATTATATCTTAATATAATTTATTTTTTTGGTGAGGAGGAAAGGAAGAGGAAAATGAGTAAGGATAGGAGATTCTCCCGATGCATTCCACACTCTTGTTTAATAAATAAAGTGTTGCTCTATATTAGGTTAGTATCAGTTAAAGCAACAATGTAGTGAAATAGAAAAAAATTAAATTAAAAGAAATATTTCTGACAACAACTAGGACGAAGAGCGAATAAAATAAAAAAACATAATAATTATTAAAAACAATATTAATAAATCTTACCAATATTTACACACAATATTAATCCTTTTAAAAGTAGATATAGTTATTCAATTTAATTACTATTTGCAAAGGGTAAGTTTTGATTCAGGTTACATAGGTTTAAAATTACTATGATCAATAGATTTTCAGTAAGAACACTTCGAAGTCAACCCCTACTTAAGTTATTTTGCTAATTGCTACTCGCTATCATCAAAGATTTCCGCCTCCAGAAGGGATGAAGTTTGACTCTACACTTATTTATTTACTGAATAAAAGATTAAGATCCTTCAGGGATGTCGAAGGCTACGCCGGCTTTTGCCTCTGTGTGAATGGAGCCGTCACAGGATGTTAAGTGTGTAGGCTGTAGACCTATAGGAAGTCCTTTATCACAGGTTGTTACTAAGTCAGCTTGTTATCTGCCATCTACTGGTGCATTCCCGATCTAAACAGACACAATTAACAGAGGATCTTTAAAATAGGTCGAACTTTTTTATAGAGTGGGTCGATTGACAAATTTCTTCAGTCACAGAGTTGTGGATAGGTTGATGGGAGATAATGAGAACTAAGCTTTTGGTCAAGATACCTATAAATGCTGAGCTACTTTATTAAGCAATTTATTAATATACACAAAACGAGGTAAATTTTATTGCTATCGGTCAGTATACCTCTCAAATAACTGACATTCCAAAACATAACTTCACGATGAAGTTCAAAAAACACCGAAATAAATTCAGTAGTGCCTATATTTTTTACGAATGTTTTTTTTATTTGTTTTATGTGAATGACTCACAAGAGTCCCAAATGTTCCCGCCTGGAGCCAGTGTGCCTATGGTACCCCCAATTAAGGTTAGGTATGTTGTCAGGCTGAAGGTTTGTTTAGAGGAGGAGAAGGAGATGGGGAAGAGGATGGTGGGGAAGTACCTGGCTATTCAGATCTAGCCACCAAAAACGACTAAAGGCATTTCAAGCAAGTTTCAATTCTGAATGATGGTCTTACACCAGGCCGATACTGACAGTATCTTCTAAGTTGGGACGTGCCGCAAACATATCTAATATGATTTTAAATAATTAAATTGTGAAATAACAAATTAATCTCATAAAAAAATTCTGCGCACACCGGGATTTGACATCGGGATTGATCGAGATCGCTGGTCGAGATCCTTGCCCCTCGACCACCGAAATACAACAATCGTAATAACGAGTTTGTTGATACCCTTGAAGGGCGAATAAAAATGCATAATTTGTTATTTAAAAAATAACGATAAATAATTATTCGTCTTTAACAATAATTATAAATTCATTTTATGAGATAATTTTAATTAAAATAATATAATAAACTTTGTTTAAACTACTATTTTAATAAAAAAATGGTCTACATGTTTCAAAACCATAGGTTCCTTCATCAAGATTCGAGTACTGAAAATTAAGAAACATAAATAATGATAAATAGGTATAAACAAATAAGTACAGACAGTAAGTAAAACCGGTGGGGGCAGTTAGTTATTATTGTAAAAATAATTATTATGATATAAATAAAATTATTATACTTAAAATAATTATTTTATTTTTCTAGCTAAAACTTTTATAAAATCAAACGACGGATTCAAAGAATTCCCTTATCTAGGTGCACGGAATAGCAAACCAATATTAACGAGATGTTTATCATTAAATTAAAGGTATGAATAAAATTTTTTAATCAAAATAACATTTTTGAAAATCATTGTTTCACAGTCTTTAATATCTCAACGTTAGGAGTACCTTTGTACCTACGAGTGTTGGATTTTTTTCAGAATTATTTGTATCCTTTCCTACAAAGCACGTAATTGTTATAAGAAAATCTTACAGTATATCTTGGTTTACTACTCAATTGCGCATTATCTCCCCATATAGATTGGTCGAGCCACTATATAGAGGTAGGCGGGTATCATTAACAAATTGCTAGACCCAATAAAACATTGTCCCTTTCACACCCTTGCGCCTTGAGGCAAATAGTCGTACGCTTAACACCAATAAAACTATACAGTATCACACTGTTAGACAAAACAAAACACTCATAAAAAAAACTTATAATTTCTGTAATTTAAATTACGAAATAAATTACACAGTCATCCCTTTTTGTGGAATGCATTAATTTTATACTCAACCGATAACCCTACTGTCGCTTTTGAACTTATTCGATCTCATTTATGTAGAATGTGACAAATAATATTATAAGGACCATAGAGAGCAAGTGTAGTTGTATGTCAAAATGTTTAAATTTGAAAAATGTTTTTAAATGCGCATTTAGGGTTTGATACGACCTTTCGATGAAGTTGTATGGTACTGCTGTGAATCTTAGGATGTTGTGGGATATTTTTATATCTCCAAGTTCCATGTTCCGTCCTTCTTACACCCTTGTTCCGTCTGGGCAGATAAAGTTGTCTCCCGGACTTCATGATGCAATAACAATAAATTACACTTTAAGTCCGATGGGTTCCCGATATGTCTCGAGACTCGCAGCTGATTCTGCTCTGCCTACGCTCATCTCCTGGTCTCTGCTCTCCTGGGATTGTACCGGCATGGGTACATTTAATAGACGGAAAGTCGATCATGTTCACGGAGTCCGATTTATGGGCCAAAGCCATAAACATGCTGATGGGTTTATTATGAACAACACGATTTTTTAAAACCGGATTAAAACAAAAATAACTAACTACCTACCTGAGAAGATTGTTAAAGCTACATACCTACTCTTACAATGTTGAACATGAGGACTTCTTATCTAATTTATATTATAATAAAACAAATGTAAAACTTATTTCCACTTTAATTTATTTAACCGGTTTCAGCTTGTTAAAGCCACTTTCAGAATTTCAGAATGGCAAAAAAATATTCTTAGCCTACGGTTTATATACAAAATATATGGGGGAGGAGGAGAGGGTTGGACTACAAGGATTTTAATCAATTTTATTAATTACCTTTGTTACTAAGTCGCCTTTGACTGCCGAATTTCTAATTATTTTGATTATTTTTAGAAGGCTTAATTACCTCATATTTGTAGCTTACTTCAATATTGTTCGAGGAAAACCTTACAAATAATATGAATTATTAAACACCCAATTTTATTTTTGTCAAATCGTAATTATATTTATGATGATGATATGGGACTTTTGATTGATTTTTGAAGGGACTCATGTTTTCACATATTGACATCTAATTCTTGATAGTTATGGAGGTTGACATCCTTGCAATTTATAATTTGATTTAATATACGAGTATATTGGCGAATTTGATTAGAAAATAGAAAAATATAATACAAATTCAAATTTTGAGTTTAACGTACGTATAAAATAAAATTATAATAATATAGTAGGTTTAAAATCGCCGTAATATTAATTTAATTGACAATAACCCGGGCGTCAACTGCGATAAAATTTTATAAGAATGCTAGTAAGTTACCCGCCTTACTAGAATATGTCTGTTTTGAGATGGGAAATAATATGAAGAAAAAAAATTAATAAAAAGAAGAACTTAAAACTTACATACAATGAACTAGAAAATTCAAAAGTATGTGAATCAAGCGTAAAAAAGTGACAAAAGTATATAAAATATCTCCATAACATTTTAAAAACAAATATTAGAATCATAGTGAATACATAATTTCATTAAAACCTAATTTCATTATATCAGAAACACATAGCAATGCGTTCCTGCACGGCACCATGTCCCGCAGCCACGCCGTGCTTATCATCCAACTCCTTGTTGATATCATGGAGGTTTGTTTTTCTCCTCACTTAGACCTAACATCTAACTTTTAAAATACGAACTAAATAATCTTAATAGACATACTGATCGCTGAAACTATTGATATAATCCATTGTGCACCCAATACTTGTACCATTTAGCATTATTTTTCACAAGAAAACGGGTCGTTTCTACGACTCGTTCTTGAGTTTATTATAAACCATTTCGCGCCCAACATTTGTACTCAGTTGGCATGGATGGCATGAACGGGGTAACAATATGAACTATGAACAAATTCGTATTCCAGGAAATATAAATCGTCAATAATAAAGGTGACAATCTCTTCTAGTAGGTGTTAGTACTGGCAAATGCATTTAATACAAACACCAACAACACTAAAATGGTTATTGAATACTAAAAATCCCACATATTGGTTCCATCCTGATTCTAGAAGTAAGGTTCACTACATAAATAACACAATTTAGATAACACCGCTTTTATGGTGATACTTTATTCAATTTGTCTCGGCCCCTCACACAATGGTGAGGGTAGCCTTCCATGGCTAGAATAGCACCTACAGTCTATTATAGCGTTCTGCGTGTTTTCATCCCGCGACAAAATATCCTCGACCAAATATACTAGACAAAATGTTCCCGACAAAATACCCCCGACAAAATATCATTTTATTTTAAATTTCACTTTTTTTTTACATTAACAGGAGGAGGCCCTGCCGATGAAAATAATTTCCCTCAGGGCCTATGTCATCTGAGATGCTGTATGGAGGGTCTTTTTGAGGAGAGGAAAGAATGAACGTTGGTCTTGAAGAGACCCATGTTGTAGGAAGGAGGATACACAGAGGCCGGCAAATCGTTCCACAGACGAGCTGTTGAACACAAGAACGAGTCGAAGAAGCGAACCGTTCTCATGTGACAAATGTCAACCGTGTATATATTTTGGGCACGCGTTTGACGTGTTTCCCGACTATGCACCAACATTTTTGAACAATGATTTATTTTCTTTACAGGATGTCTGTATTATTTTTGTCTCATTTTACCATTTTTGAAATATAATTTATTGTTTTAGGATGTGTGTATTATTTTTGTCCCATTTTTTGATAGGTTGGGTTAGGTTAGGTTTTAGTAGATATGTTGTTAGGGAATGATTTGTCCGTTGGATATTTTGTCGTGGATATTTGGTTGTGGATATTTTGTCGGGGATATTTTGTCGCGGGTTGAAAAGTCACGAAACCCTATTAAAGTCCTACACTATGATGAGTATCGGTGTATTCGACTTATCAGGGCATGGCGAGATCAAGCCGTGGTAAGTGTCCATTTATATTGAATGGTGGTCTGTCACCACGCGCCGTCTAATTTGGTAACATTGCGCAGTGCGCCGAGTTATCCACTGGGCACTCGGCACCGGGCAGCAACTAACAGGGTATCAGCATCAGCCAACAGGGAACAGAGAACCAGGAACAAGGCTTGCTGGTTAGTCGCTGCTGATGGGCCCATTTATCTCCCACACCATCTTAACACCGGGTTCTGAGCCGGCCCTGGCTCCTACTTTGAGGGCAGTTTTAACAACCGAAGTTTACCATATTAATTATATATTTTTGTTTAATTCGTAGAAAACCATCTTATTTTTTTTATTTTTTTGAAGTATATCAATTTTAATAATGTTATTGTGACAGCGTTCGATGTTCAAGGCTAATGAAGTCGATTCCGCTTAATTTGGAAAAAATCGGGACCTTAACATTTTGTTCCAAATAAGCGACTCTCCTAAACGAGCGAAGTTTTATGAGTGTTTTTTATTTTTTATTTCTGCAACTGTATAAAATAATCCCATAAGTAGGTATACAAATTATAATGGTTATGTAAGGTAAAGATATTGTATTTTTAACAGCACGGTTTTGTTAATCTTTGTTCTCTTGTCATTGTTTTGTAAATACTGTATATTCTTTATTTCATAGGTATTATTTTACCAATATTTTGTAATGAACTCGTAAGGAACAATTTAGGATTATTCTTAAATTTATTATAGTTAAGAGCACTTGAAGTGAAATTACACAAAACTGCGCAATACAAATATTACGTTATTATTATTATGTATGTCTTAGTCCTCCTCACTAGGGGTTCCTTTGCTGAGGCGGACTAAAATTATTTAATTATAGTTTATTTGTCTTCTATGTCGTTTTTATTTGTTTTCTATGTAGTAATTTTTTTTTATTTTATGACATTTTTGTTATATGTACATATGTGAACACATTACATTTGAGTTCTCTCGAATATGCTTATAAACTTATTGGAGGAAAAATAATTATGTGCTATAAATATCGTCACTAGGTGTGAATCGTTGTTAACAAGGCTGTGAGAACCCATAGGGGTCGTGTAAGTGATGGGCATTTCTTACGTCTGCCGATTGCCATTCAAGTTTCCACCTGATTTATGAAATGAGAGCTCTCCGAAGGAGCCTCTCTCTTTTCATTTAGAACATAGATTCTCAACCTTTTTTTGCCCACCGCCCACTTTGAGAATATAAATTTTTCTAGCGCCCCCCAACTCGTGAATCTGAAACAGCAATTGTCGTCACGATTATATTTACCACAACGTTGGTGGAGGGAGGGGAGGGGTAGGGGGTGGGGGGGGGTATATACATAAAATAAATTTCAAGATATATGACAATTTCAAAAAAATTCATTTCTGGAGTCATCCGTTTTTATCGCTTTTTGCTGTTCGCTGACGATCTAAAATTATTTATTCTAATAATGGGATGGGGCGAAATGGGATATAGTAATAATATATTTTTATTAATTTCTTACACCATTACAAATTTGACTTTATTATATATAAGAAATATGGCAATTTCAAAAAAAAATTCAGGCTGTGGTGAAGATTTCTTCAATGTGGAGAGACTCTTTCAAGAATCAAAAGAATTTTCCTTTTGAATCTCTCCTCACTGACGCCAAATATATCAATCTCGGAGGAGATTTGGTTCAGAAGCAATATACTTCTCCCTACCGGGAGAACCATTGGCAAGTTAGTCCTATAGGCAGGAAGATAGAATAATTTATGATGACGCTGTCTAAGTTAGTCATCTGGAACATAGAGACACACGCGCTCCAAAATGGCTGAGTACTCAATATAGCCTCGCAGCAGTCTGAATAAGTGGGTGGGGTGCACACCCCTCTCTTCTGAGCTGCAGGGAGTGAAGTCCCATCATGCCCAGAAGAAAGTTCGGCAGGTAGAGCCATAGATAGTGGTCGTACTCCCTCATGTGGAGAAATCTTAGAAACTTTTTTGGAACCCTTTCAAACATAAGGGATCATCCCACCTTATGAGGATTCTAAATAAGCGAACCACTCTCCAGCCTATTGCGGACCAGGGAGAAGTATAAAATCTTCAGAGCACGGGTATCGCGAAAAACTCTGACGGTTATATGAGGACGAAATGTCAGCTTACTTTCATACATAATCCCAAGATCCTTTATATTTGAAACTCGTTTGAGATTATGACCGAGCATAGTGTACCTGTGGTAGGTGAGACTGGAATGCTCCGCTAAAAGTCAGAACTATGTATTTCAAGACATTTAAATGAAGCTGGTTTCGTTGACTCCATTCTGAAATGTTATCAGCATCAGCTTGAAGACGCTGCAGTCCTCAATATTTCTTATTAGAAGAAATAATTTTAGATCGTCAGCGAACAGCAAAAAGCGAGAAAAACGGAGGACTCCAGCAATGTCATTAATGAAAATAGAAAAGAGTAGAGGCCCTAGGATCGATCTTTAGGGAACCCCAGAAAAAACGAGAAATTCAGCAGATTGGAAGATTCCGTGTGTGACAAATTGCTTTCTGTTCTTGAGGTAACTTTTAAAAAATTTAACTGGGCAAGTTTTATGAGTAAGATATCATGATTCATAGTATCAAAGTCTTTGGAGAAGTCGTTATACTTGGTATCCACTATCTAGGGACCTAGCAACATAGTCGGTGAAAACCATCAGATTGGTTTCAGTGGATCTTCCTTTCCTGAAACTATGCTGTTCGGGGATAATGTATGCGTCTATCTGTGGCATAAGGAGTTTATAAATTAATTGTTCAAATAGTTTAGCTGTTAGCAGGAGCTGAGAGTATGGCAACTGGTCTATAATTTTCGATTCACTTTTTCGAACCTTTCTTAAAAATAGGATATATTTTTGGAAGCTTTCCATACTTCAGAAAAAATAGAAGTACTAATAGCGAAGTTAATGATAAGACATATAATGGTGTTTTTAGGAACTCGATGCACCTTTTAATAAAAAATACGGGAACGAAGTCTGGTCCGATAGAGGGTGAGTTCTTCATGAGACTTATGGCACTCATAAGGTCAGATTCCGTAAATATATCGAAATCAAAGTTTGAAGCTCCTCTGGTAGTAAAAGTGGCCGTATTATTAATGTCTAGAAGTGGAGGGTCTTTATTGTAGACCGATTGAAAATGATCAGCAAATGCGTTAGCCATATTCAAGCCACGAAATTCTTGATTACCTTTTATCATGGTGTGTTCAAGACTACCATCCTTCAGAAGGGATTTTATATAGTGCCAAAACATCTTGGGATCATACGTGATGTTTTCCTCGATTTCAGACACGTAGGCTCGATAGACCACTCGAAACTCGCGCCTAACTAACGCTCGGTAAGAACTAAACAGATCATATTCACTCTGAAGGCCTCCAGTTTTCCAACGCTTATGAAGGGCGTGTTTGATCTCTATATTCGAGATGACTTCTCTGGAAAACCACTTCTCAGATACTTGCGACCACCACCGCTTGTCGTTAGCAAACGAAGCGCACTAGTTTCCTTGTTAATATCAATTAGGATAAACTTGTAAATCATTTTAATATTCTTAAAATTACGGCGCACAGCAAAAAAGACGTACGTCCTGCCGGCGAAATATCTGGAGCACTGAAGGTGTAAGATGGGTTTCTCTGTGTCTTCTACCGCCCCCCTGAAAGTCTGAAACGCCCCCCAATTTGCTCTTGGTCTTCCATCGCCCCCCTGAAGGTCCTAAACGCCCCCAAGGGGGCGTTATCGCCCACGTTGAGAACCTATGATTTAGAAGAATATCTTACTATAATAATTACCCAGAATGTTCCATTATAATAATAATAATAATAATAATGTTTGGATGATTTCTATAGCGCCATTTTCGTGAGAAAATCACCCCAAGACGCTTTATAAATTCATTTAAACATTCAACCTATATCTTTATATTATTATTATTATTATACATAGTATAAAATGAAGTCGCTCCCGCTGTATGTGTGCTTAGATCTATTAAACTACGAATCGGATTTTCATGCGGTTTTCACCAATAGATAGAGTGATTCATGAAAAAGGTTTTTGGGTTTATAATTTGTCAAAGTTTTGTGTAAATGCGTTGAAATATATAAATACAGGGAGCGAGCTGGCAAGCGGGTGGTGTGAATTTGATTTAACAGATGGCGTTGGTTATAAATATTGGATAATGGCGTGGCGTTGTGTTTCGTTAGCCACAGCAACGTGTGGCCGGGTCTGCTAGTATATTGTAAGTGGCTTATAACTATGATTTAAAATATTTACTTACAACTAAGACTTTATGACTTACGACTGTCTTAAAATTTACATTTACAAACACATATTGTTGTGATTTCTGTCCGTGATGTCAGTAGTGTAATGTTATAAAAATTAATTTTAAAAAAAGTTTACGCATAATAAATTGTTAAATAAATATAAAAATTGCAAATAATAACATAAGTCAACAGGAGTCAAGGACAAAGATACACCAATCCGAAAAAGTACCGAAATACTACTGAATAAATGCGGTTATTATTATGGATATGATAATTTGAAAAGGTGGGTTTTTAATTTTGCTCTAAACTCAGGTGAACTATCGATCTTTCGCAAATGTGAAGGGAGTTTGTTCCAAGCTGTTGGGCCTGCCACTGCAAAAGCACGGTCTCCGAAATTGGTATTGGGATTGCGCATAGGTACCTACTGAGAGTCTACCTATGGCTGCTAAAGATGCTGATCGAAGGGTTGCTTGCCTAGTATTGACATCGTTTGGAATGCACGGTTCCGACAGGTAGGGCAGCACCATATTACACCAGATCGGTACTTTCAATGGATAGAGGCGTGTCACTTTTGTGTACAATTTGGTGTCAAAATTTGAAATATAGAATTTTAGTCTGAATCTTGTAATGTTCCTGCAATTTTCTTACTATGGTACGTATAATGGTTACAATTGCCTCGAGCCAATATAAATATTACATTTAGGGAAGATGGTTATATCCATTAATTAATAAAATTCAGAACATTAACAATTTAATAAATATATTCTCTACTGCCTATTGATAAATAGTCCCTCCAAGCGATGCAGAGCCGCTGCGGTAATTAGGCAAATCGTCCAATTGAAGACGTCCGATTCTCGCCTCTGCTGATAGAGAGCTATCGCGAAGGTAATATATATGCTGTGTCTCCGATTAGTTGGAAGTAGTCTGTGGATGTGTGGGTATCATGTGGGTAAGTGTGTATGTGAATGATGTTAGTTTGAAATGTGGGCTATATTGGGAAAACATCTTCTAGATTTACTTACATAGTCATTAAATGATCATTTTGCTAATCTATGAAAGCCTTTTAAAATGATGATTTAAAACATAGTGGCTCACTCATTGGCTGAGTGAAATCGCGTTTAAAAATTAATTATTATTTTTTTAAATTGGTAAACTAATGTTTTCAAGACAAGATTTGTTATGCATAGCACAAAGGGTAACAATTATTATAAGCAATAATTAATAAATTTGGTTGTTTCCAGGTGGAAAAATGTAGTAAGCAGTAATTGTTGAATGAAACACTAGTATATATTGAATATTTGGCGGGTAGGAGATAAGCCGACGTAGCTCAGTGGATAAAGAGCAGTTGACCGGATATCAGAAGGACGCGGGTTCAAGTCCCGTCGGCGGCATATATGTTTTCTTGGGAGATTTTTTCAATGTACAGTGTTTCAGGCTAATAATTATTGCTTATAATAATTGTTAAAAATATCACGTGTGGCCGGGGTTCATGGGGGGTGTGATTTATCTATGTTTTGACGGCGAATGTTTTTGCCTATCTACTGCGTGACGGGCCGGATCGGAAGAGAATTATTGAGGGCGACTTTTGGACCTCTCCAATCGGACTCTCTCGACGCATCGTCTTGCACCGCAGTGGGAGGGATGGATTCATCCGATAGCTGAAATATCATCCCATAGAAAAAACAATTGCAAGCCATAGACAATCACACAAATTTAAGAGCCGATTACATATGGAATCAATTCCGTATCCGCAAAAGATACAGAATCGCACTTCTGGTCGATTTTTTCCTCTGGGCCTCCCAACGTGCATTTTTTTGGAACCACATCAAATTGTTTTCTATATTTTAAACTTAGAACAAAACTAATTTATTAGAACTTTAAAACGCATTTGTTAAGACATGAATGCAATAATGATTTTAAATTTTTGGGTCCCACCCGGGCGTCGCGTGTTCGATTATCCGATGGCTAAGTCCTCCATCACGTTGCAAGGAACATTTTCCGCTTAGTGCGGTGGTAGTACGCGATTTTCGAACATTGTTGGGTTATTCGTAACCCGGAATTGTTTGTTTTTCTTTCTAAAAAAAGAATAAAAATAATAGGCAACATTTTTTTTAATAAATGAATGGTAATGTTGGTATGTAATAAGTATTTTTATTTGTTTTGTGTTACTCTCTTTATTGCCCTTTTCATTTTCTGAAGTAAAACATTAGTATAAGGCATTGCTAAGTAGGAGGTATTACAAAAAGCATCTTTATACCATTCTTAAATTTCCTTTCTCGTACTACTGTGACTATCCGTGTTTTCGCATCTGAAGTTCAGGCTTTAAAAAAATTACAATAATTTATCGTTAATCCGCATAATTTGGAATACAGAGTTTACTCATAAAATTGCAAATATTTCGAGAGATTTGCGAGATTTTATTGTAACTTCCCAGCGCCCACGGCCTTGGTATTGCTGAAGCGGGCACTTAAAGGAAAAATTCTTATGTGGATATGGAATAATCGTCACCAAATCATACAATCGATCGGGTCCATTGAACTTGAATGAATAAAGTGGACCCTTGTTGTGCAAAATATAACACTCTGTGACCAGCCTGTAACCATTTCACATATTCTCTTATTACTGGTGTCTTCCACTCTTAAAGCTTATACGTAATTTTTCAATTTTATGAACTATGGCTCCCATCTGCGACTGATAAGGAGGCAAACATTAATTACGTGAGCAGTTTTTCTTCCAATCTAGACCCCCCCCCTTGGTGAGATAATTTTGGGCTACTTCGTATATTCTTTTCAAGTAACGTGAAATTTTTCTTAACCCACTCCCCCCCCCTCCATTTTGAGCTCACGAAATTAATTGTATGCCCCCTTGAATACAGCTTCTCCCCCGAAAGACACTGCCTACTTCTAGTAGCTATATGCAAATCTATTATTGAGTATGGTATCTTACCATGGGGAGGTGGCACTGCATTAGACCCAGGTACAGAAAAATATTTTAAAATTAAATCTTAGGCTATCTCAGAGACTCTAACTCAAACTTTATTATTATTAATATGTTAGATATTAGAGTTTTATTTCCTAAACTTAAAATCTTTGAATACTCAATTAAGACAAACGTATTTTTACTCTATAGTTGAACACCCCATTTCGTTTTTCTTTTCAGAACAAATGGAAATAGATTATAGGTACAACCCAACCCAAATATACGCGATGAGAGACAGATCGGGTGCTAAATGGGCTAAAATATTAATTCAGTGGTGATCATGTTTTCATTCAAATCTACATGGCATAAGGATTATCTAATGAATTTCATTTCAACGGTTTAATATGACAATTCGGAATACCCACGCGAGCTTTTACTGGCATCTTTTGCGGATTCGGTATTAAAATATGAATATCTTTATTACGGCGGGCAGGCCTGATTGGTAGTAGGTAGCCATTCTGCGGACTGTATCGGCGTTAGTTATCGCTTGCATTGACTGTACCCTCAATCCACATCCACATCCACTCATCCACATGAGCGCGAGATAAAAAGTCAGATGAAGAAAACAAATAATTAACCGAAACCTCTTTATTTGGTGAAGTGGTACATCCAGATATCACTACTGGCTCGCTACATCGAGAGAGAGGATAATATTACTAAAAACTAAATTAAAAATATTAAATATTATTTTGAACGTAGATAGGTATATTTATTTGGTTTATTTATTTATTTGCAAAACAGCATAAAACCAATACATTGCAAAAGCGATAAGAAAAGATACACAATAAAAATAAACACATTTACAGTTATAGTAATACATTTAGTTAAAACATAAGTGCTATTTCACGCTTAAAATCGTCATGGAAAATTTCCACATTTCCTGCCAGGCAGTTAATTAACCTAGTGAGGCGTCCCAGGAACATCACCTTTGGTAAGTTAGTTCTGCATCTAGGAAGAATCAAAAACCTGTGTTGGCGGCCTCGCGTGAAATTATCCGGGAAATAGAATCCTATTTCAACAGTATTAATGCGATATCTCTTCTGGAACCAAGGCTGCAGATACCCAGCATTCCGGAGATAAATGCTGTTGGAAACAGCCATGGGTAAAAACCTCTCATATAGAGATATCATAAAAATTTCTTTTGTATTTTCTCGACGATATAGACGATGTCCTCTGGCCCCCATATCTGAGATCCACTCTCGAGAATGCTACGCACCAAGTTAAAGTAAATTAATATATCATATCACGTGTGGCCGAGGTTCATGGGGGTGTGATTTGTCTAGGTTTTGACGGCGGATATTTTTGCCTATCTACTGCGTGACGGGCCGGATCGGAAGAGAATTGTTGAGATCGGACTCTCTCGACGCATCGTCTTGCACCGCAGTGGGATGGATGGATTCATCCGAGAACTGAAATATCATCCCATAGAAAATGCAATTGCAGGCCATAGACAATCACATAAATTTGAGAGCCGATTACATATGGAATCAATTCCGTATCCGCAAAAGATACAGAATCGCACTTCTGGTCGATTTTTTCTTCAGGGCCTCCCAACGTGCATTTTTTTTTGGAACCACATCAAATTATTTTCGATTTTTTAAACCTAGAACAAAACTAATGTATTAGAACTTTAAAACGCATATTAATGATTTTAAATATTTTCAGTCACATTTTTGGAATCATCACAATAATATATATAATTTTTTTTTTTTTTTCATGCAAGTTTCTTTTTGATATCGTTAAAATTGTGGTCACACCTTGAACATAACCATAAATATGTTACATTAAACCACCTACCACTTGCCTTTGCCGTTACCGTCAACAAATCATTAAAAATATATGTAAAATTCAGAACACCGACCAGTAATAGACGTTTAAAATCAGTAATAAACACATGATATGGTATTTTATCACCAATATTTGAATTGATATATCCAAAACTTCCAAATTATTTAGATCCGTAAAACAACTACATTCAAAAGATATTCGCCATCTTAAACCGTAAAGATCGGTATCAAAATACAACAAGTCCTTTTTTTCATCCCACACCCAGACGACCCATTTGAAAACTGAACAAAAAAATTCCATCAAACAGTATTAATAGCCTAGTGACTGCACGGTTGAAATTTTAGAAATTGTTTAAAATACAACTCTGACGCTGAGCCTTATGAAAAATCATTTTCGTACGTACTTTTGTAATAGAATGGAATTAAAGCAATGCCAAGAGATGGCCCCACTTACTTTAACAGCTAGAATGAGGAGCATTGCCTGGCAGTCGTAAATACCATTGGATTTTCTAATTTCGTGAATCAGTCCGCTTTTGTTACTCAAGGAAGCAACAGTTCAAAAATCGAGCTCCGAATAGTGCATCGCGTTCCGAACACTTTATTTTCTAATCATTGTTCGCGTCATCTGGTTCTTTTGTTTCCTTCCATTCTCATAGTTATTTCGTTCTATAAGTTTCCAAACAAAAACAAATTTTCATGGTTACAAAATATTGAGCTGTCAGCTTTCAAAGCAGTGTTGTGTTTTTCATTTTTAACCAAATCCAAGCCTGCAGACCCCCGCTTACACATTGACCTTTCACAGTTTACCTTCCTCACTATTAACCTACGCACAAGATCCTGGATTCGATGTCTACTCTCCGCCAACAACTTGCCGCTGTGGGTGCGACAGAAGCACAACTAGAAGAATTTTTAGCAAAAAAATCAGAAGTAACGAGGTCCAGACGCTCAACTGCTCTATATTTAAAGCATTTCGGAAGTGAAGAAGATGTCTCCGACTACTCCTCAAAACCTACAACAACTCCCACCCTCACTACATCTCTGACCTCCGTCTCTACTTCCACCTCGACCTCTGCTACTTTTTCAACAGCTCCCACCACTTCGACAACCGCCTCCAGCTCAACATCAACCGCTCCATCCTCTTCCGTAAACTCATTCCCCCCGCTATTCCCTCTTTCACCTAATGATAAGAGTGGAGTATCTAAATAAGAAGACAGCCCCCTCTCAGTGTCACCGTTGCCAGAATTTTGGACACTCATCAATGATGTGCCACCTGCCCGCCCGCTGCGTGAAGTGCGCGGGTGATCATTTTACGCAGGAATGCAAGAAGCAGAGAGAAGATGGACCCGCCACCTGCGCAAACTGTTCTGGAGCCCATCCGGCAAATTACAAGGAATATCCGAAACGACCATCTCCACAACCCATCTTACAAACAGTACGTAATGTCACTTTCACCTCACATACTACAAATCCCTCTTTATCATACGCGCGGGCCACTGCCCAAACCCCACTAACGTCCACACTCCCCTCCTCAACTCCCTCAACCTCAACCTCCCATACACCTCCTTTCACCCCCTTCAATATTTTTGAATTTTTCAAAAATTTCAATTTCTCCAAGGTTGGCGATCTCCTCTCCGACCTCATCCCCAAATTTCAGTCTGCCACCTCACCGGCAGACTACATATCGATCATTTTCTCCGCTGCCCCTCAGATTTTTTCACTTTTTTCAGTGTAAATGGCTATCTCTACTACCATGCCCTCCGCGCTACGCATGGCATTTTGGAATGCTAATGGTCTCTTAAAAAAATTACATGAATTACGTATTTTTGCAAATACACACGCTCTCGACGTTTTACTCATCAATGAAACTCACCTCAACCCATCACAAACGCCAAAACTTTCGAACTATACATTATATAGAAATGACCGACAACGCACTAGAGGCGGTGGCACTGCCATTTTCGTTAAATCGAAAATCGCCCACAAATACAATATTACACCTGCATTGTCGTCAATCGAGTCAACCTCAATCACAATTTATACAAAACATTCAGGCCCATTGAGAATAAACTCTATCTACCACCGTCCGCAAGATAAGCTTGATTCAAATGACCTTGATACTCTCCTCGATAGCCACACTCCTACTATCCTTGCTGGGGACTTTAACTCAAAGCTACCCAATTGGAATAGTAGGATTACTAACACAAATGGACGTATCTTACGCAGGTACGCTAGCACTCATCCTGAACTCTCCATCGCGGGCCCAATTGAACCCACACATTTCCCAAACAGCGGGGCTAGACCCGATGTTCTGGACATTGCACTTCTCCACAAATTACCCTGGGTCTACGATATCGAAACCATAAATGACCTAAGTTCAGATCATAATCCTGTTTTGCTTACTCTTAATCAACTTTCCACTCCAATGGCACCCCGCAAATCTATAAAAACTGATTGGACGTATTTCACTCACAGAGTTGGGGAAAAAACAATCATCCCTCAAAATATTTCCGACGGCCCTGAATTAGACAAGGAAGTTGACAACTTTACCGAGATAATTATATCTTCCATCACCGATGCCTCTAAAACTCTTCCTGAACATTCCCCCCTTAATCTCAAAAGAGACCTCCCAACCGACATCCAGGATTTGATCTCTACAAAAAACAATCTTCGCCGACACTGGCATAGAAACCGAAATCCCTCGGTTAAAAAAACAATCAATAGAATTCAAGCACTTATTAGAAAAAAAACTCTCCGAGTTTTCACATTCCACCTGGAACAAAAAAATTCAAGATATAAATCCACAGGACGGCTCCCTATGGAAGTTATGCAAATCTCTCCAAGCTACCCCATCCCCAAGCCATCCCATTCATACCGAAAATGGCCTCATATTTGACGATCAAGATAAATCGGAGGCGTTTGCCGATAATCTTGAATTTCAATTTAGCCCCAGCTCTAAGCACGCCGACCCAATCCATATAGCAAATGTCAACAACCAAATAGACATAATTTTCGACTCCCTTCCCGGAACAAATATACATTTCACCACCCCATCAGAAGTCCGAAGGGCCATTAAACACCGCAGCAACAAAAAAGCTCCCGGTCCAGATGGCATTACAAACTTTGCCCTTAAAGCCCTCCCCCCTAAATGCATTCTCACCATTATGAGCCTCATATATTCCGCTCTCAGACTGCGTTATTTCCCCAAAAGTTGGAAACACGCGCACGTCATTCTCATCCCAAAACCTGGGAAGGACCCAAAATTCTGTGAGAACCATCGTCCAATCAGCCTTCTCTCAAATGTTGGTAAAATATTCGAACAAATTCTCCTCACCCGGCTCTTAAAGCACATTCACGAGATGAAAACCCTTCCTGATGAACAACATGGCTTCAGATCTCAACACTCAACCCTTCATCAACTGCTCAGAGTTTCCGAACTAATCCTCGGCGGCTTCAACTCCCAACGGTCCACTGGCGCCATTTTCCTGGACATAGCCAAAGCCTTCGACAAAGTATGGTCAAACGGCTTGCTCCTCAAATTGCACAACACGGACATCGATCCCCAACTCCTCGGTATCTTAAAATCATTTCTTCAGCACCGGAATTTTCAAGTAAAGATCCGAGGTGCACTCTCAACGCCCAGATTCATGACAGCAGGCGTCCCGCAAGGATCCCTGCTTTCCCCTACCCTCTTCAATATCTACTTACACGATATTCCACTCACGGAGAACCAACATTCGTATAAAGCCTTGTACGCTGACGACACCGCCATTATGGTTCGATACAGTTCTCCCAGGATGATCACACTTCGCTTACAACATAACATAAACATACTCCAAGACTTTTATAACAAATGGCGTATAGATGTGAACCCTTCCAAGAGCGCTGCTATTTTCTTCTCACGAAGAAAGGTTCGCAGCACTCCTAAGGGTCAAGTTTATATGTACGGCCAAGCAATACCCTGGCAAAACAATGTTAAATATCTTGGAGTCACACTCGACAAAAAACTCACATGGCACACACACATCAAACATACAATTAAAAAAACCAAAAACGCTGCTTCATCCCTTTACCCGCTTTTACATTATAACAGTCAAACGTCGCTTCAAAACAAACTTCTCATTTACAAATCAAAATTACGACCCGTCATGACTTACGCCGCTCCAATTTGGGCCACAAGCAATACTAAGAGTCTAGAAACCTTCCAAAATGTCTTGCTTAGAAGATTCACCAAAAGCCCTTGGTTCGTCGGAAATAGCATTATTAATTCAGGCACGAAAATCCCTCCACTTGAAAAACACATAATAGACCTGGCTAAAGCATTTTTCTCAAAACTTGCTTCAAATCCGAACCCAAGCATCTCATGTCTCGGGCATTCAAGTCCCGATGACAATCCCCTCCACCGCCTGCCCATATCCATCCTTCATCCACCTTGATGCGCGGGCTATAACAAAATTGACCTCTATATTCTTATATAAAAAAATTAAATACTTGTATATATTTATTATGGTATACATATTTGTGGTATATGAATACATACATGCATGGGTGTATGTAAAAATGTCTGTATGTGTGCATATATCTATACAAAATATATGCCACTCGCAGATTTAAAACAAGCAATAAAAAAATATGAATGCCCTTCATCTTGCCCAAGGCAGCCCGAACATCGGGTTAAAAAAAAAATCCATCAGGTGACATTACTACAGTTTGCAAGACAAAGGGGTTAATTTCTCCCTGTAACTTGCTAAGAACCAATATATAATAAAATTTCGTGAATCTCTCCTGATACGGAGATATTGACGATGATATGATTATTATTGTAACAGGCAGTAGTGAATAATAATATCACGCATCTATATATTATTATGTATGACGTATATTATATTATATATTATGCCTGTCGCGGTTACTTTGCCCCGGTGACTAGCTAGGTGACTATCCCAGTGGATCAGAGAAACTGGCTATTTTTGGAACCAGTTCCTATCGGATTTATAAAATGATCACATACAGTTTTTTGTCCATTAGTTTTTATTCCAGTAAAAAAGAAAATAATACATTATATTACATAGTTTTTACATTAGGTACATTACATTACATAGTTTTTAATTTTCATAACCTTAAATTACATTAGATTGCAATACTAACATTTACATAACATTATATTACCATACGATATTATTCACTTTCACTACTTTGTTTTTTGTGAATAAACATGAATTTTTTTTTTAATTTGCACACATTTTTTTCGTTTTTGATATCATCTGGAAGGCAATTACATAAATTGCCCCCCTCGTAACTAATTGATTGCTTACCGTAGTTAGTTAAACTAAGCGAAGGCGAACCAAAAGCCACCCACAGGGCCTTGCAGCAAAAACATACGGTTTTTAACTGCTAGTTTGAATCTAATAAGTTAAAGACATTATATTTATATAATTATTCCTCTGTTTGTTGTACGCGATTCCGCTTCCAAGTTAAGTGGACAGTGTCTCCCCGTGTGATGTGATTAGGACCAGTTTAGTCCCAATAAGTCCCAATAATGAAACACTCGTGGTCACACCTCGGTCTTTTATCGCCACTGAAGAGCGCCCGGCAGAGGCTCAGGTCCAAGTACAGGCGCAGGCAGTGCCGTGCAAAGCTTTTATTGGGGTGCTGCACTTTGCCAAAACCAACAAAATGGGACAACGTTTAAAGACGCAGAATATAAATATCCACAATATAACTAGCTGGAGTATCTTGCTTAGCTCAGGGAGTTGATATGAGATTGAACCGACGTTCGAACCCACGACGGATCTTGCTTTATATACCCTACCAATGGGTAGCCCCACCAATACAAAAAGGCTTCGAATGGTCCACAATGTTCCAGAACATTCCACAAATTTCTAGAGTGTTCTGGAATGTTCCCTATTCCGGAATATTTCACAACATTCCAGAATGTTGCGGGATGTTCTGGAATGTAGTGGAATACTCTCGAATGTTCTGGACTGTTTTAGAAAATTCGAGAGGGCGAAACTTTCAGCCCTTACACCTTCAAAAGCACGCTCTTCAGGTAAAAACAGGAAATTTTTTCATAGATTGTGGATAGAGACTCGTTTGGACATTTATTTAAATTGATTTAAGTACCTCCATTATATCAGATACCTTAAACATACATAGGTACCAATTTAAAAAAATAAGTGCGTACCTATATTTTTCAAAAATAATAAGATAGCTAGGCAGTCTAAGCACCTACCTAAAAAAGAACATTCCACAAATTTCGAGAGTGTTCTGGAATGTTCCCTATTCCGGAATATTTCACAACATTCCAGAATGTTGCGGGATGTTCTGGAATGTAGTGGAATACTCTCGAATGTTCTGGACTGTTTTAGAAAATTCGAGAGGGCGAAACTTCCAGCCCTTACACCTTCAAAAGCACGCTCTTCAGGTAAAAACAGGAAATTTTTTCATAGATTGTGGATAGAGACTCGTTTGGACATTTATTTAAATTAATTTAAGTACCTCCATTATATCAGATACCTTAAACATACATAGGTACCAATTAAAAAAAATAAGTGCGTACCTATATTTTTCAAAAATAATAAGATAGCTAGGCAGTCTAAGCACCTACCTAAAAAAGTAAATAATTAACGTAAAACGCAGTTGAGAAATCCCCGCCAAATGTCTACCAAACCCACGTGACTTGTTGGTTCGAGTGCAGTTCCGCTGAATTAGAAGAATTGATTGCGAAGATTATAGATTTGGTATACGATATCTGGCCACTGAATACAAAAATATAAACCGTAATACAATAAAAGAATTAGGAACGTTCTGATAAATTTAGACTCATAGCAAATTAAATGCATTAAAATAAAAGTTTTTGTTATATTGAATTAGATTTTCGCATAGAAAATGAACCTTCTTGTGGTAGACGATTTATTTGATTTTACGGTTCAAAAAACAGTTTTGAACATCCATTTTTGACAATTTCTATTGTAAGAATCAGGGCTGAATAATATTGTACGTGGTCCATTGTGTCATCGGAAGTCTACGGGAGACAGAAGTGAGAAGGTTGGGTGGAACGAACGAGTTTAAAGGCGCCCACTTAAGGCGCGAAATGTTTTGTTTTAAAAAATATAATCACCGAGCAATACTCTTCACTGTGCTGGGACCCTGGGAAAGTAAGCGCATTCCACTGGGAAATAATGTCATTGAATTAAAAATACTATTTTTTTTTACTTTAAATCCACACAGGAGGATGAATAATCTAAGCAATAGCATCCCTCGCCCCTAACTAGTAAGATACGAAGCGATACAGGAATGGGAAAGTATTCGAGATCAAATAACTGATCAATATAGGCTTAGAAATTAGTAGACTTGTTACTCCTTTTTATTTTGATTAAGGAAGGGGTAAGATTTAAAAAAAAAAAACTGAATGTAAAATATGTCGAGAGTATTGTGTCAAAATTTCAAGTAAATCGGAGCAAAATAACGAAGATACAGCGTTTCAAGCGACTGGCCCTCATGTTCGATTCGAGTATATTTCGAGTATAAAATACTTTTAAATCGATTTTATCGCAAACATTTTTGAAGTTCGTGAATATCATAACTCAAAATCTACATGACAAATCCTTTCAAAATGTTGTACACTATTTCTACACATAAATTGACAGGTAATCATAGGGAGTTTTTTTTTAAAATTTTTTTCCATTTTGTAATAACCAATTCACCGAAATCTTTTAGTGAAAATCGCGTTTTTCATTTGAAAATGCTGTCAAACATAAAAAAGAATCGAAATAAAACACCCTCTGACTACCTAGAAAAACATGTCGCCCTTTAAACCGATTTAGACTTTTTTGTGTCAGATGTTCCGGTAACGAGTTATGATGTTCACCGCATGACAACTTTTTTTCGAGGCGTCTCAGGAGATTCGCTCTCACAGACTTATTTATTGACATTTTTAATTGAATTTTTTTTCAAAGATACTTCAGATGTTATACTATATCAAAAATATCTAAAAAAACATGAAAATATGCCTTTTTCCCCAAAAACTTACCCGCCCTTAAGAAAGTGGTATTTTTGATGATGGCTGTTTCCAGAGATTTGATCCTTTACATAACGAAAATAAGTAATAACGAAATGTTATTGATTTAAAAAGGTGTGTGAGAGATTTTAGATTTGTTTTTGGGAAAATGTTTCTCACTAGATAACTCTCTAAGAGGGGCAGCCAAATATTTACATTATCGATTTTAATGTGGTTAGGGCTAAATCGAAGAAACATCGTTGTTTATCAAATAGTCATTGGCGAAAAAATATTTTAAATATTTAGAACTGTCTTGTAAATAATAATAATAATAATAATGTTTATTTTATTGCACCCACCGAACAGAGCGGTGGGTGCAATACTCTGTCAGCCATAAAAAAGTATACATTAAATAAAACGGATTTACCAGATAAAAAATCAAATAACATAAAAAAGATTAAAAAAAAAATATATACATCTACATATTTAGTACGTAATCGTATATCTACTACGGGGGCTTCAGATGTATTCTCCATGTTTGGTGAAGAGGCGCGCCCTGCCACTGGGCCACGGCCTGGACGAGAGTGTTCTGTTAATACTAAACAGTATAATTTGTAAAATCATCCAAAATGCGTGTAGATATTCCCTTTCATGATGTCATACTATTTTCTAGAAGGTGACTCAAAATAACAGGTGGATAGTTCACTACTCTTCGTGAACCTTATAGGAGCTCTTTATCTATTTCCTCGCCACTCAATTTGGTAGTAAACTCCGTGTAAGTCGTTTTCAATGATCCCGGAACCTCCCAACATTCACATAAAATAATAATTGCGCGTATGAAACAACGGTGACATCAGAAACATTAGTTTGCAATAAACGCGTCTAATAAAATGCATCGTTCCGCATCGCGTTATTATATATTATCTTCTCTCACTTCGAAGAGGAATAATCATTTTACTGTAGAGCAAGTACCTACCTAATAACAATAATTGAGATTTGATCCCAGCCACAGCTTTATACTGCCCGATTCTCCGACACCTGTAGCTAAGGATAACAGTTATTGGGACAGCTTAGGTCGCCACCAAATAACGACGGCCGTAATAAAATACTCATTTTATTTTTAACGATTGTTCAAAACGAGAGCCCACGATCATAACAGTTATCGACAGTAAAACTCACGCATTACCAAGTCGCCACAAATTGTTGTGTTATTATCTGCTCGCCACAAATTATTTTACGGATACAGTCTAAAGGCGCAGGAATCGAAATCCCCGCGCCCGCATTTGCACAAATATTCAGTAAAGCCTTCGTTTCTCACCGAGGAGGCTGGGAGTAAACCCACCCGAGCCGTGAAATCGTATAATTTCCGTGCAAATTAGATCACTTTATTTTGATCACAGGAAAAGTTATGCTGTCAGGAAATGAGCTTATTTACTTGTGTGATTTTATTTCCTTGGTTCAAACATTTCATATCAACCACGAGTATGAAGCAAATCACTCCTCAAATTTATAAATGCAAATTAGTTTCTAAAAAAATTTCGATTTCAGAACTTATTCGACTCTCCCGGTCCGCACTAAGGTGGAAGAATGAATGATATGGGAAAATATTTCATATCAATAACATAAATAATATTAAAAATTCTTTGTTTTTTTTGTCTCCTATATAATATTTGATTATCGATTTTTTTTTTATTAAAATAGAGGCGTGTATGTGGTCGAACAAACACAATGATAATTCTAATTTGGTATGGGTACCGCCACCCGGGAACCATTAACTGAATAACCAAAACCCCTGCCATATGATTAGGTTAGTCTAGGTCTTGGCGGCGAATGCGTTTGCCTACCTACAGTGTGACGGACCGGATCGGGAGAGACTGGTTAAGGCAGTCCTAACCTAATCCTCTCCAGCCGTTATTGATCCATCGCCTTGCACCGGAGTGGGAGGGATTAATTTGTATGTCCGTCATCCCTGGATACATTGTCCCCCAGATTCCTACCCACCCCTCATACCTTCCCAAAACTTCCTCTCCTTCCTTTGCCTAAAAAGAACTTCCACACAGCGACCCTAAATATGACATAGTCCCTGAGGACTATTAGGACTATTTTTTCCTTAGGGCCTCTTTGAAATAATGGCATACAGAGCTCCGGACCAAAAAGGCCCCTTTCGTTTTCATCATGAATTTATAATGTTTGGTGTTTGAAAAAATAGTACACCCTATGGTCTGAACCTATACGGGTGAATGTCGGGAAATTGTAAAAGAAATTTATAAAATGTACATATTGTTACGTATAAATCTTTTGCAAGCCCTGGAAACGTAATAGCTCTTAAGCAGAAGAAAAAGCACTCACACCAGAATACAAATCCTATTAAAGAAACTTTGCTTTTTATGACTTAATTACTTGATAACACGACCCGTAATAAAGTTTTGATGCGCCGTAAACAACGAGCATTTGACACCGTGGAATCGTTTTATTTTTAATTTAGAGGCTTGGAACAGACCAGCCGTCCACTTTATACTATTTCTTCTCTCTAATGAGCGAGACAGGCTTCCGTCTATGACCGTAATCAATTCAAATTAACTCTATTTAAATTCAGTTTAGCCATTAACGTAGGTTTCGAATATAACATTATTTTACGCTGATTCAAATTGATGAAGAATTTTGATCCGCGATGTAATCTGGACTCGATTAGCGCTTCTGAATAAGACTGTTATTTTTTTTCCCAACATTGATAGAGGCTTAACATATCGGAACAATGAATGGTTAATGTCAACAATTCAAATATTATACTGAAAACAAGGAACAAAATTAAAGGATTTTAGTTAAAGAATTAAAGGAGAATTTAGTGCATCTTCCTACCAAAATCTATTTTAATTTTTTTCATTTTCCAATGAAAAATTGAAGACATCAAAGTATAATGCGAAACAACATATATCGGAAACTACCTGCATTAGAATACCACATAGGCACATGTATGTAGGTAAAAGTATAAAATTGTATAAACCAAACAAAAGTTTGCATTAATTGTTTTTGTATAATTTAATGTAAATCAAATTTAATATTGTTATTAAATTCTGCAAGTATTTTAGTTTTTATTATTGTGACAGCTGTTTCGGCATAAATCATTTTCAAACAAATAAATAATTTTCAAACTGCCTGTAGTTTGTAGTTTGGCTTCGGCTTTACTTTGTTTAACGACATAATTAAATCGCACATAAAACATTGTACCCATAGTAGTGGGTGCCTACTTTATAGTAGTAAACCAGAGAAAGGTCGTACGTGGTTTCATTGCTCTAGAATCTTCTGTCTTTTTCATTTTAGTACAAGACATATGAGAAGGACGATTTCCATCGATGACCGTACGACCTCTCTCTTTGACTATTATAATCAAATTCAGTAGGTTATTCTAAATGCATTAATCAATTCGTTGAACGAATTATATTTTTTATAAGTAGCCATGATGTGTATAATTATTAAGGACAGGATGTTCCACAGAATTTGAACAACTCATCAAATGGCACATTTAAAATTCAAGTTCTTTGAAAGTTCACAGTACTTGGAAAGTAACAGAACTTGAATAGGACTTTCACAGAGCTTGAATATTAACTTAGAAATTTGATGAATTATTCAAATTCTGTGAAACAACCTGTCTTCATTGTTTTAGTATGAGGATATTTACCGCAAATTCTTTCGCTTTCTGTCAACCGTACCTATAATAATAAATAATAATATTTGGACGATTTATGTAGCGCCGTTTTTGTGAAAAATCACCTCAAGGGCGCTGTTTATGTATTGATAAGAAGCAGCTTCTCAGGAAACCCTTTTTGAATATAACCGGTAGGTACTTAAGTACCCCAGATAAAGAACAACAGGAAAAAATATTATATATATACTACTACATATCTGTGGTAACTAAACGTTTTATATATGGACACTGTTAGATGGGAGACTGCCTAAATGATTTTTAGGTTATTTGATGAACTTAAATAGACCGTTATCTGGAGTAAAATCAATACAAAGGGCAAGAAAATGAGGTCCTTATCGATTTTTTCGTATTTTGTTAATGTATTCACCTACAAATTACTTTACTAAACGGATTTAAACCAACCCGATGAATTAAATAAAATATATTAATTACATCCCAGGTAAGTTAAAATAAAATTTATTCAGGCTGTTTCCACACGTTTTACCGAAGAAAGACTTGATTTGTAGATCACATAAATTCTTCCAATTTTGAGCTAAAACCAAAACATGTTGATAGATTTATAATGCAGGGACAGTCAAATTTAATTAGAGGTTGTCCAACAAAATGAGCAGCCCTCATTTAATTGATTGATTCAGTAAAACCAGCCCGGGTTAACGAGTTTGTGTCAAACAGTCGTACAGGTAACGCAGCGAGAGGAAGCAGTAAAAAAGCGTTCATTGAATATATTTGTGTATCGGTTTACGCTTCCAATGCACCAGCGGGGAACAGTCCTTTAATAATAATAAAAATAATAATATAGTGCGCCGTTTTACTGAATCACCACGAGTGATTTGTCTACGAGTCTACGCATATAACTTATTGTCACTAGCGAAAGAAGGACAAAAACTTACAGCGTGTCCTATTCATATCGATTCCAACTCGATTGGTGCAAGAAATCACGATTGTAATGATATCAGTTTTCTATTTTTAAGTTTATATCATTATTTAAGGGTTTATTTAGAATTTGGGTGACCGTCCCGGGAACAATTGTTTCGCTGCACCAAGTAGTTTGCTACACATGGTGTTTTAGCAGGGGAGACCGGGTTCATGGGGCGAGGTTTGTCCGGGTCTTGGTGGTAGATACATTTGCCTACCAGCTGCGTTTCTGTTTGAGGGAGACCTTCAGATCTCTCCAGCAAGACTCTTTTGGAACATCGCCTTGGAAGGGATTGGATTGAATTCGTACGTCTGTCACGCCTGGAGACACTGACCCCCAGATTCCTACCCACCTCTCATATCCTTTTCATTCACAGAACTTCATCTCCTTCCTTTCTTCAAAAGAAATAATTTGACATAAGCCACGAGGGGAATTATTTTCAGTAGGATCTCCTGCGTGGAGATAATTTAAAAAAAAAATGTTAGTTTTCACGCCACAACTTGTTGGTTTTACTTTCCATATAATTTATTCATTGGATTAAGTATACTTCGAATAAATATAGGATATCAACATGCTGATAATATATGCACATTGCATATATCTACCCAATACATATAATTCAGTCCTAAGGATTATCACTTTCCAAAAATCCAAATTTCCTTGAATTAACCTTTAACTCTGAATTGTGAAGAAATCATTAATTTCTTTAATTTTTTTTAATAAAGTCTAAACGAAACACGCTGTATGTAAGTTATACATCTGTGTGAGTTCTGTGATGACGTCAACTAAGGATGATAGACCTAACCTTGCCTGGACAACCTGGAAACGTTCTGGCAGAAGAGCGCCTCTTCATTACGACCTCCTCCGAACCAAAAACTTTCCTCCGGTTTCTATTTTCTATACAGGTTCTTCGTTCTAAATTGGAGTATTTCAATGCTTGGGTCGACTAATAAACGAACCTAATATCCTAGCATTAACCCCTTAGTTTCCATTATTTTAGAAAATGATAATATAATAAATATAATATATTTTTATATATCCAGCACATACTATGTACAAAGGTAGTTGTTTAACATTAGGCAGATTTGGCGACATCCATGACAAGGGCGGTAAGAGTCTAGTATGATAACCTATGAAGAAGAAAATCAAAATGCGGGAATGTGCTAACGAGAAAAATATATACTAATTCCCACCCCTTGTACCTTTTTCCTTCCCAGAACTTCCTTCCTTCTGTCCAAAGACACACCACACAGCATCCCCAAAGATGAAATAAGCCAACGTAAAGAAGATATCTAATAATGTATTCATTTGTTATTAATAATAATTATTAATTTCTATGAATGTATTCATAGTAATTACAATGACACAGAATAAAATAAGCATTATAAAAAATAAACTTAACTTCACGAAGTGTTAAGGACGGTGAAAGGGTTTAACTAAACATTTTATTTTAGGAGGTGTTGTACTGTTGACGCCTTTTTATCCCTGACCAAGGGTAATATATTATATTCTGAACAATTATACGAGGACACGGATATAAATAATCCGACCATTTAATTAAAATATATATTAAAAGTTAAATCACTTAGCTCTTTCCCTGCTTTATGCTAATCGGCCGTTCTAATTTAAACCGATTGAGCCCAAACAAAAAATAATTATTTATTTAAAAGATTTAACAGTTTTTCTTACCATTTCTTCATGCTAGTTTATTAAATTCATGCTGCTTTTAGAAGTCTTTCTTTGATTCTAATATTTATGTAAGAATGTGTTTAATATAGGTATATAAATTATGTATAATATCGTCACTCGCATTATAACACCACGTATCTCATTTTACACAGGTTTTCAGAGGGAACCAAAAAACGTTCAGTTTAAATAAAATAGTACATCTTTGAGTTAATTTATTAGTCTTTTAGAGAAGTTTTTTTTTCATTACAAACATATTGTTAGGTATTTTAAATGACGTACACGGTGTAACGCACAAGAAAGGCTGGGAAAAATTGAAAGCGCGTAGTTTTTATGCAATATATTATACAATATTTTTTAAAATCTCTTCAAACGATAAAAAAATAAAATAAGATAATAATTTTTTTTTTTTTTTAAAGAAAGACAAACATTCCCGGGTTACGAATAACCCAACAATGTTTGAAAATCTCTTACTACCACCACAGAAAGAACTACAATTCTAGAAAAGTAAATAAAGATTGAGAATTCGTTACGTTACAGCAGGCAAGATGTTAGATTAGGTAAATATTTGAATCACTGGTGGTGATCGAAGACTTTATTACATTTTTATGTTTGCTGTAAGATGAATATATATTTTTATATTTAATTTCTGTAGTCTTATAGAGTAAATTATACATTTTTGGTGTAAATAAGCAATCCTTTGCGCATGCCTACTTTGGAGCAAGCATACTTGCCTACTTGCACAAAGGTATACACTTCAAATATAATATTTACCCTACTATTAAGTCGATTTACTTTTTTTTAAAAAGATTATTTCGAGTAAATATATATTTAAGACATTCCATGCAATATTTTTTTCTTATATTTAACAATTCAGCTTCTTGAAATAATTGCAGGGTGAGGCAGGTAATATTTTTGGGCAAAATTATTTTTATTATTAATTTTTGGGCTGTTTCTGGTGGCTTAAAGCAATATTACGAGAGGAAATAACGTAGCATGAGTACTTGGGTTCATGGAGTGAGGTTTTTTCGAAATTTGGCGAATGTGTCTGCCTAATGAGACTGGTTGAGGGAGATCTTTTTACCTCTCCGTAGGACACTTTCGGAACATTGCCTTACACCGCAGTGGGGAGGGATCGTTTCATACGTCTGTCTTTCCACAAAATATTGTCTCCCAAATTCCTACCCATCCCTCATACCCTTTTCCTTTGCAGAGATTCATCTCCTTCCTTTCCTAAAAAGATCCACCACATAGCATCCCTAATCTGAGGGGAATTATTTTTCTCAGGGACTCCAGTGTGGAGTAAATAAAATTAAATAATGCTAGCATACGAGCTTATTTTCGCACGAACATGTAAAACATGTTAAGATTATCTTTATAATAAATTTATATAAGACATCTTTGAGCGGTGAAATGTAAAAAAATTATAATCTGAGCCAACGAAATAAATTTCTAATAGTTTTGAACCGTTTTAATGAACCCCCGATAAACCCGATTGGCATCAATTAAATCCTTTGATTTCGGCTCGATACTAATGATGGTAGCCGTGGCTTCGTTTCCACCGCTCTATTCTCGATCAGTCGCGTATCAGAGAAATGAATAATGAGGTGTGGATCTCCTATCACGGAGTTGATTACAAGAAGCAAACGATTACACAGAGGTGTTAACTGTAAGGAAAAATAAAACCATTTTGATATCACTTTGGTAGGCAAATAGTCGTTGTAATACCTATTTGATTTAATTGGACAATTGATCTTAAAAACATTCGTGCTATTTAGTTCACAATTGCCTCCAAGGTTTACTAAACCCGAATGTTTACTAAAGACGTAAATGAAATCTATTATTATTAATTTTTCGTCAAACTAAAGAGCTTGTAGTGGAGGATAATCTAATTTTGATGGAATCTATGCGTAATTTATTTCTGGAAACATATCATTTCAGTAATTTGAGAAACTTTGAAACTGTTGGTACATGTTGATTTATTTTAGTGTGAAACTAGCCGATATTGTCCTTGATTAAGACAAATATATTACAACACAATTGAAAAACATGCCTGAATTTTAATTATTCCTCAGATGTGCTCTTCGTAGTAGCAATAAATTAGATTCAAGTCGGTGTTTTCAATGTTTCTGCATCTCTGTCTGTCTTTGAAGGGTTTTAATTTTTATTTACATTACACTGAAGCCTGTTTTCTTGGCTTGAAAAGGTTTTCTCATACTGAATTATCGTCTCGTGTCTTTTGATGTCCTAAATTTTTACTTTTTGCATCCGCGTTTCTTCCGTTTGTCGTGGTTCTTGCAACTCCGATCTCCTCCTGAGTGAAATGATTTAATTTATTATGTAAGTGTATTTACGATTTATTCACATTATTATCAAGAATGAGTTATTAGGTATTAAACGTTGATCATACTCCATTATCTGAGCAGCTAATTAACGGTTGTTCTCTTATATTTTTATGTCTGAACAAAAGACACCAGAAACTTGGATATCAATAATATTAAAATGATTAATTTTACATACAAATATAAAATTATAAAAAATAAAATTTCCTTTGAATAATAGGTACGTAAAATAGTTTTGGTTGTGCGTGTGTCCCATTTCTGGTTCAATGAACTCTAGAACTATAAAAGATTTGTTTTGAATTTTCGAGTAACCTTCAAAATTAGCACTGATTATGTGAAGGATTCAGAGGAGCGTTCACAGAAAATTATTTTCATTTTCAAAATTGGAACTGATTTGTCAGAAAATCAGAATATTCAGTGATTCTTCATGGTTTTGCGCTAGTATGAAATATATTGTCGGATATACATAATATGTAACTTTCTAACACTCAAAAAACGTCATTTTTATTTTCTTGATACTTTCAGTTCCTACAGTTAATGAATTTTTGCCGCCGTTCTTTAAATAATCGGTTGTGTAATGTTCAGCAAAGTTGTCTTTCAAGCAATTGATCGGGGTTCAATTCTCAGCCATGGCAATTTAAAAAAATGAATTTGCCCGTACAATTTTTTTTTATAAATAGATATCTAAATTTTTTTAATTTTACAAGGAATTATCACGGGTCTGCGCTACCTTTGAAATAATAAAAAAAAATAATAAATGAAGATGAGAATGTAATACATTCTCATCTTCATTTAAAATAAAACAATTCTTTAACAGTGTTTCTTTGACCAAAAGAGAGAATTTTTGAATGAGAATTAAGAAAAATGTTGAATGGTATTAGAACAGTAAGCGTTAATTGCCATTGACCATTCGTGTTCGTAAAGGTGACATTTTATAGGCACAGTTCTGAATAAATTAAATTTAACGCTCAGATTTATTTGATGCATATTAAAATAGGAAATCAAGATTGTATTTTAGATAAAGTCTTCGCTCCTGATTTCATTCTATTGAAATAGAATATTACGTTTCCATAAAAACGAAAAATCAAAAGAACATTGATCGTTTCGAAAAATATTATTTAAGGCCGTAATGGTTTCGTATTATAATATCCAATATACATACATTAGTTAAATAATTTATTGGTGAGATCAGATGTACAAATGAAATTAATTAATATACAAGAATTATAGTTATGCGGCATACCAATATTTTAGTAATTGCCTATGAGGAATAAGTTTTTAAAAAATTAACAAATTAAAAGTCTTTTTATTGAACGCGGTGAATATTTTATACAATTGATAAACAACCGCGTAAATAAAAAAGGTAACATAGAAACTATTACAGAATACTTCATCGTGACATTGTTTATAGAGCCTACACATTGTTAGTCAACGAAGGTTGTTTATAAAAAGACATTTCAAATAAATAAAAAAATCAATTTTAGAAGATAAATTCAATCATGGAATTTAAAATATGATAAAAAAAAATATATATAATAATAGTTTAAAATACAATAAAATAATAGATAAATGAATGGAAGCATGGGCGCTTACTGAAGCACAAATTAGGCGACTTGAGGCATTCGAGATGTGAATCTACAGAAGAATTCTTAAAATAAGCTGTATGGACAGGGTTACGAATGAAGATGTTATGGTTCGGATGAATAAAGAAAATGAAGTTATTAAAACTATAAAATCCGAAAACTTCAATATCTTGGACATGTGATGAGACATCCAGAGAAGTATGAGATCTTGCATCTCATAATGCAGGGAAATATTGCCGGAAGACGGGGCCCTAGAAGAAGGAGAACCACATGGCTGGAAAACCTGAGACAGTGGTTTGGCCAGTCTACCGTAGAGCTGTTCCGGACTGCGGTAAACAAAGTTCGCATGGCCAATATAACAGCAAACGTCCGTTGAACGGCCAGGCTATCATATTGGCCGGAAGAAATAAAATCACCTTTTAGATTCTTTACAGGGGCAGGTACGGGGCACTGAAGGCTTTTATGTATAGCTTCGATCGATCCTCTTTCCTAATGTTGGAAGCTTTGGCTAGTTTCCTTGTCTTCTTATCAATTTTGTGGTGGTATTGTTCATAATCATCTTATACATAGGTGTTAGTGTCGCACAAGAGGTCTTCCATCATTTTAATGTAATTTTTCATATTAATCACGACAGTGGCATTTTTTTGTCGTATATTTCCTCATTCCGCAATTTTTTAAGGAGACACAAACTCTCCATTCGTGATGTTGGGGCGAGATATTTCGTCTCTTTTCAAAATATCAAATATCTAGTATCTTGCCATTGATTTCTAGGATTTACATTTACCAACATATGCATGCATATGAAATTTATGTTATTACAAAACATCACATTCATAGAATTCTTATTAAATTCACGCGGTAACAGTCAATTACAAAGAAATTATATTTTTTATTCCACACGGTAATTTAATGTGTCAGTCTACTAAATGTGACGTTGCCAGCACTTTTGGAACCCAGTTAAAGACATTTTTCTTTAGTATCAAAAAAAATACGAGCTTGTACATTATTTTTTAAATTTTTAACTAAAATACCGCTTAACCGTCGGGAAGTTCTTTTTATTATTAAGACCGTCTGTCGGTGTATAAAATGCCAGGTTTGACAATAACCATGCGTTGATGTCATATTTTGTCGTGAATGTCTTTATAAACTAATGATCATTTAAAAGTAATCATGCTTTTTTTAAATGAAAAAATATTAATTTCCTACAGAATTAAACACTTTTGATTCAAAAAATCCAATTATGGACATTTTTGTGTTCGGGTAAGGTATGTTACAACTTACAATCCATTCAGTTCCCGCAGAGAAAATGAATAAAAATCAAGTGTTTATCAATGCGATAACCATTTCGGTATCTTCAAACCTGACAATTAAATTCATTAAACGAATGTGAAAACACATAACTTCATATGATTGGATTTTCAGTACCTACCTTTCCTATCTACAATTAATCGTAATCGATTCTTGAGAAACGACATTTCTTTAACTGTCGCAGATATCTATATAATTCCCAAACGCTGTGGACTATTCTCTATCAATATTCAGTCGTAGAGTGGAGAAGCGGTCGGGAAGAATTAATGTCAAGAGTCCATAGTGATAATAAAAATCTGAATACCGATCAAATACAAATACCTATCAAATGGCTCCATCTTAACGCTAATAAAGAACACATCAAAAGCGATTAACATTTCACGTATAGTAAACAACTCACATTAAATAGTCATTAGAATACCACAAGTAGAAACTAATCAGTGAGGGGACGAGGCTTCGTTTAATGAAGGCAGATTAACAATCAACATCGATTATTATTGACTTACCTGAGCTATTTGGGTCTAGCGTCCCTAGAGTGCTGACCCAGAAGGAATTTAAACAACATTTTACCGTTTTATACAAGAATTTAAAATTAACTTATTCTTGCAAGGATAATTAAACTAGGACGAAATCAAGAAGATTATGAAAAGAGGTTCAAAATCGAGAGCTTAACATGAAAATAAATAAGCTTTTGAATAATATTGGAATTCGTGTTTAAAAAACTTTTAACCGGGGTCGTAGATGGAATAACTGGACTTAGCACCACTAAAATATAATGATCTCCAAAAAACATATTTTTAATACGTCATGTCATACTTATTCTACCATAGTACAAGCTTTGAACTTTGAAAAGGTCGAAGCTGCATAAAGCTGCCAGTTTAATGCCCGATGGCAAGCTTAAGCAGACTGTAAATTCATTTAAAATAAAATTATATTTATTGCGTTTTTTTTATCACAGGGAAAAGTGAGAGAAGGAAAAAAACCCTACTTTCAAATATGACAATCTGCTCCTCCGTCCACGGTCACTTGATACAATTACACCACAAAAAGTATCATAAAACTTAAGTGCATGCGATTTTGCGAGAGATTCAATAATTGCTATGATCACAAGCGAGAAAATATATCGACTGATAATTTGGGTATTTCAAAATGATTGCATAAATAATATTTTGAACTGGCATCGGTAGGTAGGATTTTAATCATATTCTTCTTTCTTCTAATTCTCAAGCAGGGCTTTTTAAGGAAGGAAAGAAACAATGGGAGATGACAATATATTGAACCTTGGGAAATAAATCAGTCCCAAAACTGTTTCAATACTAAACTCTGCCATTCCCGGACAGAAGATTTGTCAATCTTCGTCCACTTACATATACGGTGGAACTTAACCCACCGATTAGCGACATCAGGGAGGCGTTAAATGGTGCAATAAGGTCTGTGCAGATTCTATATATATATATAATTTTGTATTAGGCAGGGGACTCGTGGCGAATTTAAGTGTGCATATGTTTACAACGATGTGGATATATATTTATTTATTTATTTATTTGGAATTTCACGCCCGGCTGGGCTTTTACATACATTATTTTTAAAACAAAGAACATCTAAATCTAAATGTGCATAACAAAATAAAAAACAAAATCATAAACAAAACAAAATCAAAATCAAAATCAAAATCAAAATCGAAATCGAAATCGAAATCGAAATCGAAATCGAAATCGAAATCAAAATATAAATCAAAAACGAAATCGAAATCAAAATCAAAATCAAAATCAAAATCAAAATAAAAATCAGAATCAAAATCAAAATCAAAATAAAAATCAGAATCAATATCAAAATCAAAATCATAACCAAATCTAAAACAAAAATAGAGTAAAAAAACAAATTGAAATAAAAACAAAATACTCCACCATGCAAGATGGAAAAACTGCAATACATGTGAAATAATTCGAAGCAGAGTGTTTGTTTAGTGAGTGTTTGTTTAGTAAAAACCACACAACTAAATCGAATTATGCATTGTTTTATACCGTTATTTTCAAACGAAGCGCACGACGAACGGTTTTGCGGCTTCGGTAGCATGAAAGCTGCTGCTAATCTGAACTTCCAAACTTATCTTAATTTAAATTTATATTCAACGAAAACAACTAATTGTTCTTAAACAAGCATCCAATCGCCAAAACATATATCAATTACCTGCATAATATTTTTTTTGGTCTGCATAGACCTTGTAGTGTTTCTACACGAAATCAATGTTGAAACAAAAATCCACTATGAAATATAAGAAATCAGGCCGTTTCTGCCCCGTTGCGTTCACCGCGCCAACTATGAGGAAAGGTCAAAAAGGTCTGGCCAGACCTTATCGCTCATCAAAGGGTTAAAGATAAAGTAAATGAAAATCTAAAGAGGGGCATAAAGAGCGATTTGTTCTGCGTACTTAACATACTGATGTACGATGGAACTACATATGACAAAAAAATTCCACAATTTAGCGAAACTACCATAAAAATACAGCACTCCAAAGCGATATCGGCAGACAGCGGTAGAACGAACATAATACGGAAACCAACCTAATCATGAAATCGAATGAGAATCGACAGTGTTATTATTTGTTATTGGCATTATATCTATACGTGCACAGAATAATCTGCACTGTGAAAAAGTTCGATATCATACTAAAATACGATACGGTATAAGTGCTATTTTAATTCTGTGAGAATAAAGGATCGGAGGCAGTGCCCCGTAAAATAATTAGCACCCCATGGTAATCGGCGATCATTTGTTAGGACGGTAGGGCCGGTCGATTGGACGTTGGCTGATATTTATTTATTGCCATTATTATGCGCATATCCACCACCGGTTATGCTAATCCTGGGTGATAACTTTTTATTAGCCGAACGTGAATAAGACGCCCAACCGAATGAGTCCGAGGAATGCCGAAGGGCGGCGATTGATGGTACTGGGCTCTGCATACAATATCATAAAGAATAAAACTAAAGCAAAAAAGGATCATTTTATTTTTGGAGTACGGTAATGAGTAAAACCTCAAATTTTAATATTTAATAATTGAAGACAATATTAGCGACTCTCAAACGAAAATTTAAAATGAAAAGATCAGAAAATCGTCGCATCCAGGAATTGAACCCAGGACCTTAGCTTTGCCGGGCTCTGCTCTAAATATTAGTTAATACGACTCCATTATTTTGGATCACATTTAACTGTAACTATCATACTTCGATTAAGAACAACTAACATAATCTTCATTTATTGGCTGCTATCATCTATATGTATGATTGCAAAATTGTACTCGAATTTAATCCAAATCCATTTCATAGTGTCTTGGACATAGACATACAAATAACTAGACGAGAACTTACAGATGAGGGGTAAAAACCAACTATGGCGGGGCGAAGAGAGGAAAGAGACTTGTGATTCGCCAATAAATCAATCTAACAGTATATAGGCACCTCGCACTATAATATCACTATTTAGTTCTTGATAGTAAAATCTGCTTTTGAATGAATAGACCTTTTTATATGGGAGCGCGAATTGCATGCCACGGTATGAACAGATGTGTAAAATCCAAATTCGCAAAGTAAGGGTCAAAGTATTTTCATAGTGGAATATTTTGTTGCCGTAGACACTTTTACAAATGTTTCATGATTTACTTAACCCAGTAAACAGCGGCTTTGTGTTTCGCGTCGCTATGTATCTCGATGTCTAAGTATGTGTTTCATAGACATACAGCGTCCGTGCGTAAAATGTACGATGAGAGCACGACACTGGTCTGGACACGCCCAGCCGGTTCCGAAAAATGGTTCCAATGGGAGGGGGAAATAACACGTTTTTTAACACGTAAGGGCATGTCCATATATTTTGTACGTCCGTGGTCTTGGATAAAAATATTCATTTTTATTTTTATGTTCGACACATGTTGACTTTTTTAGAAGTCTAAGACGAAATTTTTTATTTATTATTGGAAAAACTTAATGACTAAAACTTCAAATTGTAATACATAATCAATGAAGGTAATATTAGCGACTCTAAAACGATTTTAAAAAATTATAACGCATGTTTTTATTATTTTTATTAGCACGGCCTAAGGTCCTGGTTTCTATTTCGATGCGACCGAAACTTTTACTGATTTTTCCATTTCTAATTTCCGTTTGAGAGTCGCTAATATTGTCCTCATTCATTCATTAAACAAATGGTATTGGTTTAATTTTTTTTTAAATCACTTTATTTTAAGACTTCGAAGGCCTAAATCAAAATTTATTTAGTAGGGGAATATTAAATTAAATATATATTTAATTAAACATATTGTGAAATTAGATATGAGCTTATCAGTAAAATGCTATGTGCTCGTTAAATAGTAATAATATTAAAAATTAAAAATGTAATCGAAAACTTCAAACAATTTTAAAAGTATCCACGTATGATGAAATTGAACAAACTTTAAACATTTCTTCTTTAGAAAAACGTAGAAAGGACTCTGATCTAATATGCATTTTCAAAATTATCAACAGTATTACTGACACACCTGCTTTTTTACAACTCATCCAGTTCAACATCCCTTCCCGTAGACTCCGAAATAATGAATTGCTGTTCCTCAATCAACATTCTACTAATTATGGATATCATTCTCCTTTATCCAGAATGTCGAGACTTGTCAACGCAAATCAATGCACTGAATTTTTTGGTGTAAGCCTAAATGACTTTCGGCAGTCGATACGCAATGTGATTTTTTAAAGTCTTTTAAATCCATCTTCAAACTACTTATGTTCTTTTATATTATATGAATTTATATTTACTATCTTCTATATTCACTTTTATATTATATGTATTTTGTCAATGCTCTTCATATATATGTACTCTTCTTCCATTGTCATCTCTCTATTTTTTATTCGTGTTATTGTTATATTGTTAATGGACTATTCGTCCGTAAATAAATAAAAAATAAATAAGTATAATCGAATAACAATATACATTCTCCAAGGCTCGATAATGTTTATAACAACTGCATAATATTAATAACATCATTCTAATCGAATCATTTAGTATTTTATTGATTAAAAATGTATAATAACTCATTAGAATTTATGAGTTAAATGTATTAAATCAATAAAGCAAAGATTGCGCGTTGGTAGCGCTGTTAAACAACACGTCCCGCCCGTAACGCTGATTAAAACGTCGCGCGTCCACTACACTCGTTCAAGGAGCAGGAATCGGTTGGCAAAATTCATTTAGCGGCCACACTAGTAAATAATGGTGGAGAGAGTTATGGTCCGGGGCGAGCTGGTCTCTTTTAAGAGGAGTGGGCACGTCGTGCTCTCAAAGAGCTGACATTCGATATATTTTTTTATGAGAATACCATACAATAGTCCGAATTCGTCTGAAGCCAGCACGATGGTATCACCGTTTGGAGTATATTACGAGGTTGAAGGTAGTGGGGAGAGAAAAGCGATGGAAAAGAGGAAGATGGCTATTCAGATCTGGTCACAAAACACGGCTAAAGCCGTTACGAGCAACGGTCTTACATCAGGGCGATACAAAAATTATCTCTCTCTGAAATGTGCCGCAATTATACTCTATATATTTATTATTTAATTAATTGTGAAATAACAGAAATTAATGTAATAAAATTTATTTGAGCACGCCGGGATTCAATCCCTTGACCTTCGGATTGTGAGTCAAGAACCTTCCCCCTCGACCACGGAGGCCGTCAAAGGTCAGAGGCACTCATTAGAGCATTAGGTTCCCATTAGGTCATTAGGTACTCCATTAGGTCTACACAGGAGAGAAAAAATCCCTCAGAGCCTATGTCATCTTTGGGGATGCTGTGTGTAGTGTCTTTTGTAGAGAATGGAAAGATAGGAAGTCGGAAGGAAAAGCTATTAGGGGTGGGTAGGAATCTGGCGGGGTCAATGTGTAGAGTAGTGACGGATGTATGTATCTTTCTTTTCCAATGCGATGCAAGGCGATGGGTAGAGAAAGTATAGCTGGAGAGGTCAAAACCTTTACAACAGTCTCTCCCGATCCAGTACGCCACGCAGTAGGTGTGCAAATGCTTCCGCCTCCGAGACCTAAATGAACCTTACCCCACAAAACCCGGGCACCCCTCCTAAGTCACCAAACGTAGCAAACCACTCGGGATGAACTACGGTCGGGGTGTTGGTTATCCAATAAATGTATCCAGGGCCGTTGGAACTTGGAACCCATACCCGCCTCCCAAATTGTTCGTACCTATGCCTATTGGGACATTTATTACGAATTTTTTTAATTCCTGAAATTTTGATATTCCTGAGGGGATATTTCGCCATCCCCTTGACAGCTTATCCATAGGACAATATATATTTTCGATTTACTTATATATAAGTCGCAGTTTACTATTCGGTACTCAAACTTATGAATAGTTATTCAAGTTTTCTACTTAACGTAAGTAATTATTTTATTTATTTTTTATTACTTACTAATTAGAATTACTATGCACAAAGGGCGCAAAAAATGTATGATCAACAACAGGGAACAACTCCTATTGGGGGATGTTTTCATATTTCATTCACATAGGTATATTATCAACATTATGTAAGACTTTAAATAAAATAAAAAGTTTTTTTCGAACTTTTCAAAATGCTGTCCCTCAAAAGCTTATATTTACGGGTACGCCAAAACGTATACATTGCAATAAATTCGCATTTTCGTTGCAGATTGACCACTTCATCACTTTAATTTGGGAGGCGGGTATGGGGAACCAGGAACCACATAATGAATAAACCAACACCTCTGCCATAGGTCACCCCAAGTGTTTCGATACGTTTGATGTCTTAGCAGGGGTGCCTGGGTTCATAGGGAGAGATTTATCCAGATCTTGGATGTGGGACGTATTGGAAGACTGGTGGAGGGAGATCTTTTGATCTCTCCAGCAGAACTTTCTCGGCTCATTGTCTTTCACCACAGTGGCATGGATTCATGCGTCAGTCATTCCTGGACACGCTGAACCCTAGATTCCTTCCCGCCCCTGACACCTTATTCCTTCCCAGAACTTCTCCTCTCCTTATTTTCCATAAAAATACCCTCTTTATAGCATCCTCAAACATGACACAGGCCCTGAGGAATTTTGTTTTCCTTAAGGCCTGTGTGGAGCTATTGTAAAAAAACTTCCAAAATTTAAACCGTTCATTTATGGAGAAAAGTTAGTTTATTATAATACTTGAATGCGTTTGTCAAAAATTTAATATGCATATCGTTTTTAATCATAATAATACAACAGTTAAAACCCGAGCAAATCCCCAATCAACGGTTATTTAACGGATTCAAGAATATTATTTCATCAATTTTAAGTGGTCATTTGGGCTAATACATTTTTTATTTCTTCTGAAATAATCTTCGTGAAATCAAATCATCTCTTAGAATAAAACTATCGTAAACCGAGCTTATAGACTGTCAATACAAATTAAGTTATAAACATGTCCCAATTGAGTTATTCAGTTATTCCTGATGATCGCTTTCTCTCACGCCGCAGCCGAGGGCCTGGGGCCCTACCAATACCAGATACCCGAGTGGTCAGTTGCCCAGTTGCTCTGGCTGGCCCCTCTCCATCATATCTGGACCCTCTCCGCTACTGCAGAGGTAAATCTGTCACCCGGGCTGGGCACATTCCGGCTGCTCCAAGCCTCACGCGGCTAGGACGGCTTAATTAAGCAGGCCAAGATTGAGTCCAGCTCATTTTTAACGTTTCGCATTTAAATATTGAATGGGTTATGTAAATTCAAATACATAAGACATGCGTACCGACACATATTGTGCCGAAACACAATTGTCTTGCTCTGTGCACAGTTCAGACCGCAAAAAATATCCTGATGGATTTCTGGAACAAAACGTAACTCACACAATGGATTGAATTTATCACAAAACCATTTTTTAATATTTAAAATTGATTTGTGCGAAACCCATTCAACTATTTTATAATTATTTTTATTCACGTGAGGTATTTTTTTATTTTATTTTTTTATTTATTCTATGAATATCTCACAAGAGTCCCAGCTGCTTTCGTCTGGAGCCAGTGAGACTATGGCACCCATGGGAAGAGGAAGGTGGGGAAGTACCTGGCTATTTAGATCTGGTCACCAAACACGGCTAACGCCATTTTGAACAACGTGTCATTTCTGAATGGTGGTCTTACACCAGGGCGATATTAAGAGTGTCTTCCACTTTGGAAACAACACATATTATAAAATTTATTTGCCCACACCAGGAGAAGATCCCGCGACCTTTGGATTGCGAGTCAATAGCCTTACCCCTAGACCACATCAGCCGTCGAAGGTATGGTGGTTTTAAGCTAGGAGTTAAGCTGTATCTGAGCTTTGTCATCGAGTTTGTCGTAGATGTATTTCACATACCTGTGAGATCAGAAATATAATAAAATGATGTAAATATTTTAGGTGCTTAAAAGTGTAATGAATGTATTTTTTTATTGAATAAGATTTGAACGCTTTCAAAACCATATAAATGAGAAAACAAATAAGCGTATTCCGTTAACAATCAAACATTAGATGGGTTACAAGAAGATGAATCGACATTTGTTGATTTAATGTTTTTAGTGAGTTGCATCCTCAACTGACGTTTCTCCTCCAATTTTCTTTTCAGTAGCGATATTTCATCGTTCAGTTCATTTAGCGAACAGTTTTGTTTTTTGTTCCTCGAAGGAAGTTTTTTTTTCTCTGTCAACTTTTTATCTTCTAAATACTCATGAATAATATTCTGTGCCCTGTGTTCTCTCTCCTTAGCTTTGTCCCTTAGTTCGATAACAAATTTCTTTCTAATGTCAAGATCTTCCTTCATTTTAATCTTCAAGATGGAAAGTCGTTCTCGGAGCTCAGCCAAGGACATTTCACACATCAGCCCTAGCCCAACTGTTTCAGTAGAGTCGAACGTTTTTTCTTTCTTTGTTGCCTTGGCTAGGGCCTGCAGTATTTTAATCTCTTTGATCATACTACAACGCTTTTCTAATTCTTCTTGTTTCTTTTTCAAGACAGATATTTTTAACGTTTCACTTTTGTCTCGAACATCTTTAGCAATATCCTTATTAGTGTTTAAAACTTCTTCTTTAGCTTCTTTCACAGCTTTTTCAAATGCACGGGAGTTCTCAATTATAGTTTTGATTCTTTCCTGCTCCTTCTTTTTCCATTCCTCTAACTTATTTTGCCATGAAAGCCTCTCTTCTAAAAAGCTTTCATAATTTTCTTTGTTCTTTTTTATCAATTTTTCTTTGGCAAGTATGGCGTCTTCATACGAAAGCAAACCCTTTAGGTGTTTCTTCTCAATAAGATTGAGTGTATCTTTTTCATTTTGTATCCGTTTCTCCTTCTCAAGTGCATCTAAAACAGACGAGTCAAATGTCCCAGAACAAAGAGTTTCCATCCATTTAATTTCAGTTTCTTGTTCCTTTATTATATTAGAACTAAAACGCAAAAGAGAAGACACCGTTGTTCTGATTGGATTAAGCGTTTGAGAATATTTTGGCATCTTAAGAGGAACAAGCGGTGGACTCTTCCTTTCCAATTTAATTTTCTCAGTTATTTCAACATATTTAGTCGATTTTGATGTTTGAGCATATTTTCCGGCTAGACTTAGAGCTTCCAATAAATGACCTTCAGCTTTATTTTTATTATTTTTCGATAATATCTTCAAATTTCTTTCGTGAACCTCAGCTGAAGTTCCCACCTCAACTTTTGTTTCCTCTTTGACTGGTTCCAGTTGCGTGCATGCATCCTTTTTTGGTCGAGGTATGTGAGATAAAACTCGCATATTCATAGGAACTGTGAGAGGTTTGATATTTTTCATAGCTTCTTGTTTTTGAAAACTTCGGTAATCATTTAAAGCTTCTTGGATATATGGGAGCCATTTAACAAGCGGAGCTATGATGTGTTCAGTAACGTATGAAATATCATAAACGTATTGTGCGATGTTCTTAGTTACCATTACAAAGTCAACCTTTGTTAAAAAATCCATCAAACACTTCATCAGCTTACTCCCGATCAGAAACTCAAGGTTGAATAAATACTTGCGAAAGTAGTATTCCTCAAATCTAAAGAAGATTCCGTACAGTATAATCTTAGTATATATTTTCTCCGTTCCCTTGATCTTGCTGCAGATGGCTGTAGACATGGCGGTGAGAAAGAGATCGTGCTTGTAGAGTTCCAGAAACATCTCTAAGTACTGCGCCGTGTTCTCATCCCCTTCATTGTGCTGGATGAGGCGCTTCGCAAATTCGTGTGGTGATTGATCTTTCGTCTTCTCAAATTTAGTGCAGAGATTAGCCAAGTATTTAATAGCGTCGAGATTAAATAAAACTGACATCTTCAATTGATTTTCACAAATGCACATTCACATATAATCAATTTGTTTTATTTTGACAGATCTGCTCCTGTCAAATGTTTGTTAAGCTTTTTGAAAATCGTTCCAAAATGTTTTTTGAGATCCGAAATTAAAAAAAAATAGTGCCTACTTAGCTTTAGCCTAAAGAGTGTGAAAAAAAAATTGTGATGTTAATTTCGACACTTAATTAAAATATGTATTTGTACGATCCAAATACATAAATTTATCTCTAGAAGTGGCTAAAAGATGAACTGAAATTTGCCCAGTAAACCAGATTATTTACAGTAGCGACGTCCCCGATTGCACAGAAAAAATAACATCCTAACTTCGCAAATGATATAAGCGTGGATTTGCAAATTTTAAAATGTACCTACTTACCTTTTAAAACCACCTAAACTATTATATTCCATCCTACAAGCAACTTTTTTTATGAGAGCACGTAAACACTTTATACTCGCACATTATAAAAATAAATATTAACGAGAGGAAATATTACATTTATTATGTGTTGTATCTAGTTAACCGATAAATAAACATACGAAAACAATTAATCGGTATTTTATTCATGTGATAGGAAATTAGGTGTGAACGATTAATTCCACATTGTCAGTCGCTCCGTCCACAAGGTCCCATCAGCGTCAGTCCCCAACTGTTAAATGGCTAAATATCTGTGGACTCATCCTAATTAAGACATTTGCCTCGGATCGATTTCTGTATCAGTGGGCCGATAATTGTTTTTGTAACAAACTAACAAGAAATCCATCGAATCCACCTCGTAGCTATTATATTTATCTCTTCATCTCATTTGCCGGAATACTAATGAACGAACACGTCCCCTGAACTTGTACTGTTCTTTGGCACGAGAACATCTCGAATCCGGTGCTATGGTCATCCGAACCAACGTTCACACAGACACCGAGACAAAAGGGTAAACTGTTTCACTAAGCATTTATATTTTTTAACGAAATGGTTAATTGGTTGACATCGTGCCTCGTTCGGTGGAATTTGAACGAGACTTTTGATCCGATAATAAAATCGCGTGATGATTCTGAATCCAGGGTCAAACAATTTTTTTCACCCTTCTTGTTAATCGGTTTGCCAGTGGTGGTCCGTGAGTTTTCAGTGAGCTAGAGCTCTAATATTGAAAAAATATGACGTTATTGACGTTGTTGTAGCTGAAAATGAGTTTTATATATATTTTTTAATTTCAACTTTTTGTATGAAGATCTTCAGGATTATTTCAGGCAGGGGGTGCGCCGCATCCACATACTGAAAGATCTTCATAAAAAAAGTTGAAATTTTGAAAAAAATAAATAATTTTCAGCTACAACAACATAATTAATGTCGTATTTTTAAATCTTAGCTCTCTAGCTCACTAAAAACTCACGGACCGCCACTGCGGTTTGCCCACTGAAAATACGGCTCGTTTATTTTTATACCAGAATCGGTTCAAGTACTCTGAAAAAGACAAACATGCGAATAGTACGTTTTTAGATTTTCACTTTCGGATCTGCCGGATCTGCCCTGATGATGGATACTGCAACGTTGTCCGAAACGTTGGCTAAAGAAGGAGGTAGCGCAATACGGCATAAGACCCCAAAAACAAATAATGAAAATACGAATAGATCACTCCATGAAGGTAATATTATAATTATTTGACAATATCTTAAAATATTTTTTAATTATAAGGATGTTTACTAACTTTAACTTCTTTCTTACTTGGCTAAAAGTATTTTTGTTATTTATTTTTGGGGTGTTATGCCGTGTTGCGCTACCTCCTCCTTTAGCCAACGTTTTGGACAGCGTTACAGTGTCCATTTTCAGGGCAGATGTGTGATCTTTCTTACTCATTATTTCTGAGCTCAGATCATAGAATGAATCGTGAAAGATCGTAAAGAAAGGCCGAATGATAAGTGCAAAATTATGATTAAAAAACTAACTTTATTGATGAATAGATCGGAAGGTTCTTAACAAATATTGCCAATTCACAAAAACCAATAAATCTTTTGAAAGTTCCACAATAAATTATTGTTTCTTTTAAGTGTTTTAAACGTTTTTTGTAAAGAAAACAAAGCTGCGAAGCTCGCGAAGGTAAAATTTAATTTGCGACCCGCTCGAATGTAGCGCCGGGTAAAAACTGCTCTTTGTTTCCTCAACACATTTTGACTCTATTGTGGACTTAATTATAGAATCACCTTTATATTATCATTAGTAAAAAAATTCTTTCAAAAATGGCGCTTTGTTTGTTACCATCCGACAGTGATTAAATCCATATTGGTAAAGGGATTTCGTTTTAAATCTGTAGGTACGTTTTATCTTTGTATTGTCTTAACTTAAATTGTAAATTTTGTTGGCTGAACAATAAATTATAAGAAACTACCTGACCCGGCCATGTGTTGCTGTGGCTAACGAAACACAACGCCATCTACTGGATGATTACTCAGACTTTCAACTCACACCGCCATCTGTTAATTTGCATACCATCTGTTAATTTGCATCAAATCCACACCGCTCGCTTCCCAGCCCGCTCGTCCACCACCTACAGACATTCTCCTTTCATTATTATATTTCAACCAATTAAGACAAAACCTTGACAAATTAAATACCTAAACCTTCCTAATGAATCACTCTTTCTAGTGGTGAAAACCACATGAAAATCAGTTCAGTAGTTTTTGAGTTTATCGCGAACAGGCAGACAGACACGGCGGAGGACTTTAATTTATGAAACGTAGAGATTACACAAACCCTTGACTAATTACCTAAACCTTCTTCATGAATCACTCTATATATCGGTGAAAACCGCATGAAAATCCCTTTATTAGATTTTGAGTTTATCGCGAACAGACAGAGAGACGCGGCGGAGGAATTTAATTTATAATATGTAGAGATTACACAAAACCTTGACAATTTATATACCTAAACTTTCTTCATGAATCACTCTATCTATTTGTGAAAACCGCATGAATATCCGTTCAGTAGATTTTGAGTTTATTGCGAACAGACATACAGACGTGGCGGAGGACTTTAATTTATAATATGTAGAGATGATTTCTTGTATTTTGAAGTCCTTTATTACTCCAAATGCGTATATGCGAATTTACTATGATTGATTGGATCAATTTCCATCATGATACTCGAACTTATTGCTGTAGTCACCTTCCTGGTGAATGTATGGATTTGAATCAATGTAATTAACGTAAAACATGTTAGACAGAATAATGCCCGACCAACTTGTCTAGCCTGGCAAGGAATATTATTAATACCCGTATTACAATTAATAGTAAAACTCATTTTGCTCAAACACAACTGCCCCGCTGTCGGTTCCGATCGCTAAACACCTCATTGAAGCGCCTAGACAGGCGATTGGCGCAAATAATATCACAGTCATTAATCAATCATTTAATCACCTCGGTTTTATTTAACGCCTCCGTCAGAATAGTGCCGAGTCACACTAAACCTGTTAAAGAATAATCGAGTTAATCGAAATCATAAGGGCTATTCGCTCGGAATGTTAAACGCTATTCCGAACCGTGTGTTGTGTGATGTAGGTATGGTGCGGGATACAATGAACAGCGGACCGATACAATACAACGAAAAAGGCACAAATTAATATTTTACGAGTAGGCAGGCCTGGAACATTCATTCAATGGAAAAATTATTTTCTTTGCCCAGAGCTTTTGAAACAGGAAAGCTTATGAAATCACACAATAATGGATTGTCAATCAAATGTGCAAAAAAATGTTCGCATGTTCAAATTAATTCAATAAGGTGTAAATTATAATACACTGGCTGACCCGACGAACTTCGTACCGCCTCAGAATCAATAACTGTTGAATTAAATTCAGTTTTTTTATTAAGTTAAAAATTATATAATGAAGCAATTATCGATGCGCAACTGTCCGTGTTTTGTTTTTGTCAGTATCAGAGATGGCAGTGTGTACGGATTTATATTTTGTGTGATTTTATTACTTTTCCACTTAGTTACGGGAATTTGGGAGGCGGCAATGGGAGCCGCCACCCCGGGAAGCATTTATCGGATAACCAACACCTCTGCCATAGGTCAACCCAAGTGGATCGCTACGTTTGGTAACTTACAGGGGTGCCCGGTTTCATGGGGTGAGATTGATCCGGATCTTTGCGATGGATACGTCTACGCCGGCTGCGTTACTGGCCGGATCAGGAGAGACTAATTGAGGGAGACCTTTTGAGCTCTCTATTAGAACTCTCTCGGAACATTGCCTTGCACTACGGTTGGAGGGGTGGGTTCATACGTCCGTCACTCCTGGATACACTGAACCCCGGATTCCTATCCAAAACCATATATTTTTTTCTTCCTAGAACTTTATCTACTACCTTTCCTAAAAAATACCGTTCACACAGCATCCCAAAAGATGACATAGGCCCTGAGGGGAATTATTTTCACCAGGGCCTTCTGTGTGGAACTAATATAAAATAATAAAAATAAAACAAACTGTGCAATTCACACGCGATAGAAGTGAAAGCTTCAGAAAACTAAAACAGACAAGAGTGGGGAGGCTACAAAGCACTGCACAAAGAGGAGACCGATAGGCTAAGAAGCACCCCATAAAGAAGAGACCGATCATACTATCTCTTTCTCTCGCAGGCTAAATCCTATAGATATATGTGTTTGTATAAAGAGACAAAAAACTTGTGTCACTAAAAGTAGTGACGCAATTTTACGTTTCATCGAGTTTCAAACCACAACGGTGCTAAAGAAATGTTCACTTAAAAAAGTTACATCACATACGTACCTAAATCTTTGAGTCTGCTAATAAAACACACCGATAAACATCTCAAAAACGAATGCATAATGTTGATGACGCCATCCGTTGGTTAACCAATAAATCCGGATTGGGAGAAATCCGTCTTTGACAGCGCGATATGCATAACAATCAATAAGAACAAGTTCAATAAAGCGTAGGTATTTGATTGAAAAGATTTGTCCAATTTTGCTGAAAGTGAATAATTCCGAACAATATAATAAAGAAACAGGTGTAGTTTAACGACTATGAGCGGATAATTTTATTCAGAGATTGATATTTAGGAGGCACAAATGATATACTGTGAAAGGAAACAATAAATTACAGAATCACGCGGATGAAGATATTAACAAGTGTGGCAGAGGCCCCTGGAAGGCGGTGTTAGGACTAGTGTCAATATTGACAGTTTGAAACAAAAGTATCGGCCGTTTATTCCGATAGTTAATGTGTAATTTAGTGCTGACCCGAGCTGTCCCCGCGCCAGGGTCTGGGGACTTGGGACTGGGAATCGGACTTAAGTGGCCTACCTACTACCAACTACCTGATCAGTGTTCGGTTGTTCCGTGTCCAGAACCAGGCGCATAGGAGAATCGCATAACTCGGTTTCAATTATTTCTAACGAATCTTTTTGAAGTAAAAATTTATTTGAAGTTCGATGAAACAAAAAAAAGACAAATACATGTATCTATAGAATTTAGCCTGCGAGAGAATAAGATAAAATAATCGGTATCCTCTTTGTAGGGTTCTTCGCGTCCTCCCCACTCTTGTCTACTCTATTTTCTGAAGGTTTTACTTCTACCGCGTGTACAAAAATCTGTAGGATTTAGTCTGCTTGAGAATGAGATAGAACGAAACCTTACAACATCGGCCTCTTTGATTATGAGCTCACTTTTGAAGGCTCCTATTGGTTGAGATTATGTCAACGAAGGGTTCACTTCTACCGCCTGTGAACTGCACTCGATTTTTTTGTTGTTGTGAGAATAGAACACACTCATACTCAATTTGGGAGGCAGGTATGATTTTTTTTTGTATAACCAACACCTCTACCATAGGTCACCCCAAGTGGTTCACTACGTTTGGTGACTTAGCAGGAGTGCCCGGATTCTTGGGGTGATGTTTGTATAGGTCTTGGTAGCGGATGCTTTTACCCACCTCCTGTGCGTGGCGGACCGGATCGAGAGAGGCTCGTTTAGGGATGCATTTTGACCTCTTCAGACGGATTTTCTCGATCCAACGCCTCGCACTGCGTTAGGAGTGGAGGTTTCATTTAACCTTTATTCCTGGACACACTGACCCCCATATTCCTACCCACCCCTTATATCTGTTTCTTTCCCAGAACTTCCTCTCCTTCCCCTTTCTTAAAAAGTTCCCCCACAACGCATCCCCTAAGATGACCTACCTAGGCCCTGATTTTTAATTATTTTTCTTAGGGTCTTCCTAGCTAATGTAAAAAAGAGACACAACAATATTATTACAATAAAAACATCCACATAGAAGGAAAATATTAGACTGAAAAAATGAAAAAAATCATAACACAAAATTATTTACTACGTAGGTACTTGGATTATTTTAATCAGTTTGACCACGGACGTACAAAATATATGGACATGCCCTTACGTGAGAAAAGGCGTGTTATTTCCCCCTCCTATTGGAACCGTTTTTCGGAACCGGCTGGGCTTGCGAGAGATTCGCGTTAATCTAAAAAATGTGACGTCATCATTCCTGTCCGGACCAGTGTCGATCTCTTATGGTACATTTTACGCACGGACGTTGTATGTCTATGGAACACATACTATGACATCGAGATACATGGCGATGCGAAACACAAAGCCGCTGTTTACTGGGGTAAGTAAATCATGAAACATTTGTAAAAGTGTCTACGAAAACAAAATATTCGGCTATGAAAATACTCAGAACCTTACTTTGCGAATTTGGACTTGACACATCTGTTCATAACGTGGCATGCAATTTGCGCTCCCATATAAAAAGGTCTATTTATTCAAAAGCAGATTTTACTTTCATGAACTGAATGGTGATATTATAGTGCGAGGTGCCTATATACTGTTAGATTGATTTATTGGCGAATCACAAGTCTCTTTCCTCTCTTCGTCCCGCCATAGTTGGTTTTTACCCCTCATCTGTAAGTTCTCGTCCAGCTATTTGTATGTCTATGAGTTTGACTTATTTTAACTAGTTATACCTACCAGACATTATTTAAAGTAAAAAATTTAATCGTAATTTTGATCTCCGTTGACTTTTTAGACGACTTTTTTCATTAAAATTAAACAAAAAAAAATTCTTCCGGATGTCGTCATTGGTCATTCAGCCGAGTAACTGCCCAACTTCTTACCCCGCCCCAACTGTCCAACACCTACTATTCTTTAAGGTTTTTGTAGAAAAAAAAAACATAAAAAATATCACTGGAGACCAAAATTTCATTTACATTTTTTATTCCATAAATATAATGTCAGGTATCACGGTTAAAGCAAGTCAAGTAAACACCCTGTATAAAGGCATTCAAATGCTATTAAAATTAAAAATATACGAAAAAAGGCAATATTTAAATTAGATCACATGAAGTAGAACTATTTTAAGTTTAATAAATAAATAATACTAAAATATTCTGACAGGATTATATACCTGCTATTCTGGTGTAAAAGAAAATAGACACCATAAGAAAGAATAAAAGATTTCCGATAAAACTTGTTCACTAAAAATAGATTAACAAACCATCTGCCTTAACTTTGTCGATAGATTTTTTTTTAATTAAGACATTATTTTGTTGTTGTAATAATTAATATGTGTTTATTTTCGAGTTACCGGCGTATTCCTCTGAATGCAGTGTGTATTTTATTGGGCACTTAAGCCCACGGATGTTAAATCAGTTAGGTTAACTTCTTAATCGAAAGGCGAGTTTGTTACCTATCCCTCGATTTGTGGTGTTTTAAAAGAAAACCGTAATAAAACCGGGAGAATGCGACCAATAAAGTAAATCAAAGCCGTGATACATAAAGGGGCTTAAATGTGGGGTTTCATCGCCTTTTGATACTAACGATAGCGATAATTTGCATTTACTCGGTATTGGTTTGAAAATTGACTAAAAACACAAAGCAGATACCTAGCTAGATATCTTTAGTTATATTTATTAGTTTTTTTTTTTTTAAATACCTCTATTAGAATTTCATTTCTGGTTTCTTGATTGAATGGATGTATGAATCTTGAAATAGGAAATTAACCGACTTTCTGACATCATATCGAGCTGAAATTTGGCAGATAGTCTCGTTGTCGATGACAGAGCACTAACAATGGCAATCAAACACCCTCGCGCACACACACACGCAATTTTCTGAATTTGGAGAAATAAAAGCACTTAAAATTGTCAGTCTTATCGACTCGCGATTTGTTGGTAGCGCGGTTGATTGCGATCACTGGATAGGAAGGTTCAAAACTCAGTCAAACAAAAAAATAAGTAAAAGACATTTGAAAACAGATGAATGATTAAAAAAAAACTTCTATTTTTACGGGTTGATTTTTTTTGGTATTATTGGTATTTATTTCATTCTCGGACAACTTTTTTTTTGATAGGTTGGTTTTCCGAAGAATTTAATGGCAAAGTAAATCGACAGTTGATAATTTTGAACCGAATCATTAAGATAAAATAAACTTCAAGTACGTAGTTGAAGCCAATAATTTTACTTCGAAACTCGTAGGAATGACCATGCGTTCATATCGTCTTTATTGCAACTTTATTTCAAGAATTCTTTGAATTCATATCATTGATTTTATGAACTCTTTGTTTTTTTTTAAATGTGAATTCTGCTCAAAATTCCAAACTGCTCCCAACCGCTAGGAGCCAGTTAGACTATGGCATCCCCAATTGGGGAAAGTTTTGAAGCTGGGAGAGGGGAAGGAGATAGGGAATAGGAAGGTGGGGAAGTTCCTGGATATTCTCGAGGATGGTTACCAAACACGGCTAGAACTATTTTCACCCGGGCTATACCGAGTTTAATGTAAAAAGATTTGAAATAGCATAAATTAATCAAATAAAATTAACATGCGCATGCCGACATTGTTAGTAGAGAGCCTTATCCCTCGACAACGGAGGTCTTGTATCTATGATTAACTCAACTCTTTGCGTTAATATAGATTGTTGATCTTCCAAGACTAAATCAAATTATTCTTAAAAACACCTCACATTTTATCACGACTTACAATAAATAATAATACTAATAGATTGTTTAATTCTATAGCTCCATTTTTGTGCAAAAATCAACATTAGTTATAAAATCAAATAACTTATCACATAGACTTACCATATACAAAAAAAACTTACAGCTAAGATTTGTTACTGACGGTTTTCAACTTAGATCTATAGCTGGCATACAACTAAATCATATATTGCTAGTAAGTAACTTACTACTGACACTTACAGTTAATTGCTTCCACCTAAGACTTATAAATAGTTAATGACTTACAACTAAGACCTATAACTAGTGACTTAACACTAACGACATTCGTACATATTTATTGCTCAGTTTTTGTAGTAAAGTGACAAAATTCAACATGCTAGTTACTGAGTTATAATAAAGTACGATATACAATTGTTTACCGACTATAAACAATTGCTCTAGCTATCCTATTAATATTTTTCCACCTTTCCATGCAATGATGAAGATATTTACACGAAGATGGTTATTCCCACATATATGATGCAAAATATTAATTATTATACTGATATATATTTAAACATTAGTGACAAAATATATTTGTGCATCTTGTGACTATTTCTGTCGAACCACGGACGTACAAATGTATGTCTATGATGTCGAACATTATTTGCTTACGTACATAGGTACTGGGCGATCTATTTTCAATCAGTCATAATATCTTGTACCAATAAGAGCACGGCATGCAAGTTCTCAGAAACTATCAGATCGATAAATCTTTGATCTAATAAATTTGGAATCAGTAGTCTTCCTCCTTCGAAGCCTTCTGCCCCCGAACCTTCCTCTAACCCCTCTCCTAACAGCCAACAGCTAACATCGGGTAATGGTAACAACAACTAACAACAAAAGAACAATAAGCAGAAGGATGACTGGCGCTAGGTGCTTTTTTTCATTTATCATTCATCAGGGGCGCAGAGTGGTTGAATTATTTGTTACAAATAAAAGATTAAAATACTTAATCGTAAGTCGTCGAAGTTGAAGTTGAGGCATACAATAACAGACACACTTTGCTTATGCAAATTGTTAAATAATATAAATTATCTGAACTAATTTCTAAAATATATTTATTTTAACCCCATCATAAAAAAATATGAACCATTTATAATAGAAATATTTAAAAAAAAAACAGCGATATATTTCTAGTATTTTCAACGCTCTGACGAAAATTAAATTGATAATGTTCCCTAACTCAGATAAAACATGTTATTATTTTTATATGAAACAAATAACGAAAAGAAACAAGTAAACTCACCAGAAAACTTTAGTTTTAAACAAAAAGTTTTGATTTAATTATTACAAAAAAACTGTATGGGTACATATTATTAAAGTTGCTAAATACCAAACTGTTTACAGATTTTATCTACCTAACCAACAATAATGAAATTACGAAAGCAAATAATATTGTGTATAGTTATTAATGTACACAAAAAACAAAGAGAAACTTAAGTCTCTCTTCATTTTCCTGCTTAAAAATAAGTGTTTTAGCTCTCGACGATATTTAGTAATTAGAGCATGTTGAGGAAAAAACTTTTAATTTTTTGGAAAAAAATATCGAATAATATCGAATATATAACCCATCAAAATGTTGATGTTTGCGGCAGGCCGAAAAGTGTGTGACAATCTGCAGCACGAATTCGAATGATGAATTCTACTGAATGTCACGAGACATAATTGCATGCGATTACAAAAGTTCTCTTTGAAAGTTCTAACATTTTTTGAGATACCGAAAAATTATCCATTTTAAATTTATTTTAAAAATAATTTATAGGCACGCCTCTGCTTCCCAATATCTGTCGGAGAACATTAATCATTGTGCCTAAGTCGTAGAGACTACCCGAAACACAATCGGTTTCGTATTAATCACAAGTATAACAAGACAGGTGAGTGTGCTTGTGGGCCCGTGAGTGGTGAGCGGTGGTGAGCGCTGATGTGATGTGATGAAGTGACGTGTCGGGCCCATTGCCAATGGGACGCGGGCGTGGTGAGTCGATGAGTCGGTGACTTGGTGAGTTTCGAGGAGCATCACACCTAACGAGATGAGCTTCCATATCGCCAACAATAGTCCCCCATTGTTGGGGATAGCCTGCCGTGACAGGCCTAACATTACGTGATATATATTTAATGGGAAACTAGCACTGTGTTTCTAATACGAATTCCAATCGATGATTCTTGTTATGAATTCTTTTTTTAGGAAGGGAGCACAGTAATAGACCTGCAAAGACAGCACTGACTTGGCTGTTTTTTTGTTTGTTTGCAGGAGCATTTCCTTACATTTTTTATGCGCCCTTAGAAGGCACATTATTATTTTGTTTATTTATTTCGCAGGACTGGACCCTGTAAAGCGATCAGCAATAATAAAATATCGATATATTTTTGAAAAATTATGCATTTAAAAAAAATATGTATATTTTATTTTTAATTTTTTTTTTATTTATTTAATATTTGTTTGTTTTTACATTAATTTTACATTTTTTTTACATATTAAACTAATTTGTAATATTAATGTAATAAAAGCCTTTCCTCACCGTAAAGAGACAAGGCTCTTGTGTTTGGTGAGTGAATTCATACTCAATTATGTTATCATTTGAGTAGGTGAATAATAATATTGCAACTATTAACAATAGATATAGTAAGAGAAACTTGAGATGTGTCGATTAATAGATTTAAATGAAGTGAAATAGTAATGTAACCCTTACAGTTGTTTCAGATACTTTTTTAATTTAGTTTGGAATTTACTTTTATTTTCAATAATTTTTACTTTTAATGTTATTTTTACTTTTATCTGTGAATTTTTTAAAATATGAATACCTCACAAGAGTTCCGCTGCTCACGTCTGGAGCCAGTGAGACTGTTGCATACCTAATTGGGGTATTTTGTGAGGCTAAAGATAGAGCGGAGGGGAAGGAGATGAGGAGGAGGAAGGTGGGGAGTTGATGTGTAAGAAGGTGGGGAATTTGCTGAGAGTCATACATTACACAAGTTTCTAAACATTTGAGTAGTGGTTTTAGTAATCTTCCATTATTTAAAAAAAAAAAATTAAGAAAGACAAACTTTCCCGGTTACGAATGACCTTACAACATTTGAAAATCTCCCGCTACCACCGCATTAAGCGAAAAATGTTGCTTGTGTCGTGATGGAGGACTTATTCAGTCGAGGAACTTAACATATTATGACGCCTGGCTGGGACCCAAACGCGATGCAGCCACTGACTGGTCAGTCGACGACACAAAAGAATCATGCATTTTATTATTTACGAATTAATTTTTTTGATATTTTCTATTGTTTATTTCATGAATATAAATTCCAAACTGAAAAATTTTATGAAAAATAAGAATAAAAGCGTTTAATATTTTTAAAATTATTTTTCCTGCTCTTTGAGTTTACATTATATATGGAAATAAAAAACAAATATTTTTCCAAACTAAAAATTAATGCATAAGGGTTAAAAATACCATTGATTATAACATCAAAATTTGCCATGAAGAAAACTTCTCGAAACGCATAAATTTCTTTCTAGAAATTAATTTTTTTTTCAATTTTCTGATGAAGTAATAGTACACGTGAGGAAAAGATTTGTACTGTAAAAAGTAACATACGTCAATAAAATAACATTTACTACTTCGTTGGAAGGTAAAAAAAAATAACTTTACAGCACGTAACGAAATTCGAAGCGTATTAATAACATCAGATAAAAGCACCTCATTAATATTACCTTTAACTTTGGAAGCTACATATAATATAAGTTATATGTAATATAAAACAAAAACCAACTATAATATTAGTATGGATACTCAAACGTCGAAAATAAATTAGCACTAGCTTCTCAGTTCGGAGATTTGCATTATGAGGTGTGATTAAAGATAGATGACAAACCTCATCAACAATCGATATATACGAGGGTTGTCCAAGAATTAACTTTTATTCTTTTTCGGCGACGTGTACATTATTTCTTAAAATATGATGCGGTGGTCCGGCTTGGTAGCTGCTTCAGTCCAATCTTTGTTGGACGCTCCACTGGCGAATCCTGTCGCCTGCGAGGTGTGCTCAATTATTCGCTTTCACAACTATGGGGGAGTCCGTCCTGTTGAAGTCCGTGAGTACGCAATTTTTATCCCAGACGTCAGAAGACCACCTAACAAACCATGAAGCATTTTATGTTGAAGTTATAAATCATAATTATAATTTATAGAGCGGCGTTTCGAAAAACGCCAATTACAATAGTGAATGTTGTTGTTAAAAAAAGCACATATAGATATCTATAATTTATTAATGTAAAACCGAGAATATATTTAACCATATATAAAACCAATCTATGTTACCATAACACGCACATGCAAATCACTCATCAAGATATAACTTATCGATACTTTCTTACCAAATAGTACTTTCTTTGATTTTATATCATATTTCTATTTTTTTACAATTATACTTGTACTTAATGTACTTGTATTTTTATTATATTTTAATTGTATTTTAATTACACAAATGTACTTGTATTTTTTTTTTTGATACATTCTCCTTGTATTATTTTTAATTCAATAATACGTATCTTCTTTCATATACTTTTCATATTATTTTAATTTTTCTGTTTTCCATACTTATTTTTATATTCATATATCTTAAACGTATGTAGATATTTTGTATTATTTTTAATTCCTTTATACTTCATACTTGTTTTAGATGTATAAATTATTTTATTTTATTTTTATATTATTTTGTTTTTCATTCAACTTATTTTATACCTTATATAAAATTGGCCACTACAACACGGGCATGTGCCTAGTGTGATGGCCAAAAAAAATTACCCATTTTCTGTAATATATAAACTTTACTGAATAAATAACATTAAAAAAAAAAAATCCGCACATCTCACGCCGCTAAGAGGCGCTAGGGTAGCATGCTGCCACCAAGTTGCAGAAGTTGGATATATTATAAGGGTATTACAAAAAATTTAACAAAATAACAACGATAGGCGATAAATAGATGCGAGGGGATCAATTGATTTATGATAAATGAATTATTTATTGTTCCTGAAGAGGGAAACTTGTAAGCTACGAAAAGATTTTTAGTATCAAAACTCGATAAAAATAATATCAATAAATCCTTTTCCCGTTTGAACAACTGCCGTATAATGTATCAGGATAAAAAATAATTAATTAGATGCTATCTTCCCTGAACGCGAAGCTGCCCCAAATGAGCCGGGCCTGATGGAATCGAACACGTCAAACAATGGAGGCTACTAGGCATCAGGCACCAGGCAATAGGTACCAGCAGAGGCGTGCATTTCATATAGCCACATAAGCAATGCTATCAACCCAACCTTACTAATATAAGTATATAAATAATATCTAAATTAACATGTATTATTATTTCAAGAAATCGATCCACACTCTGTATAAGCGCGTAGTCGAATCGCAGCGCCCGGCGCCCGTGCTCGACCTGTCGGCTGCCCTACTGTAACCTACTAGCAGGAACTAAGTTTGCCAAATGACGCACATCATAATCAAAGGTTGACTGCTCCTATAGAAAAACCCCATGTGTGCGTAACATTAGTTTTTTATTAAATTTTATGTTACTAGTGTTACTACCTTACAAGAGTCCCGTCTGGGGCCAGTGAGACTATGACATCCCCCTTTGAGGTATATTGTGAGGCGGGGAAAAGGTAGTGGGGAAGGAAAGGAGATGGGAAAGATGACGGTGAGGATGTACCTGGCTATAATACGGAGAAAGCCATATCAAGCAACGTTTTAATTCTGAATGATCGTGTTATACAAGGGTGACACTGCGAATATCTTCCACTCTGGAACTGGCCACAAATATATTTATTATTATTTTAATGTGAAATATCACAAATTAATAAAAAAAAATTTTTTGCGCACGCCGGGACTCGATCCCATGACCTTCGGATTGCGAGTCAAGAGCCTTATCAGGTAAAATCAGCAGCTTAGCTATTCTTGGCGAAAACTTACTTCCTCGTTTTTTTTTTTTTTAAATTTCAATTAGTTTGCTGTTTTTTCTGCTACCCACCCTTATTAAAAACTGCATGCCACTGGGTATCAGGTAGGTATCATCTGTGAGCACCAGAGCTCCCGTGAACTCAGTCAGAGCTAACTGCGGTATAATCTGGAGGCTGACTTAGCGGGGACTTAACACAATGGCCGGCGGGGCTAATCAGCGGGTTACTAATGGGCAACTCCTGACTTGCACTACTGTACCCTGGCTGCCACTATTTGACTACATCTGCTCACTGCCAGTGATAATAGCTTAGTAACCAAAGCCCAATGGAGCACATAGAGAGGGGGGGGGGGGGGGGTTGGGAGTTCGACGTATTCCTGGGTTATATTACTGGAAAATACAACAGTATTATTTGCACCACCTCTTTTACCAATCTAATATGAATAATGGTCCCAAAAAACTTATTTATTAAGCTTTCTATTAAATTTATCCCCCCCCCCTCATTTGAATGCTATAGCTACGCTCTTGCCAATGCCCATTCTTAGGTCGTCCGAATGAATAAACACACTTTTCGAAGTGTATATCCCAGGTATATCTTGGCAAATCATTTGTTTTTTGGAGCAGTAGATATGGTTATTGGGGCTTGCTTATTTAGGGATTATTGATTGATATACTAGAATAGGTACCTACCTACTTACAGCAAACATATTTAGTAGTGACGAGCATTCCATAAAAGGTGAATAACTGTGTCTATGAGCTTCAAATCTGCACTCAGTCCATCTATGCCCAGGACTGTCAAAATACATGCTTTGCTGTAATAAAAATAAAATTACAAAATACTTTTTCAAATGAATTTAAAATATGAAAAAAAAAATCAAGTCGTGTATTGGAATACAAAATACAGTGGTATTTTAAGGATTTTTTAAAATTTCAAATACTAAATACAAAATATATTTGGTTTTGGTAGAACCTTTGGTTGCAATAAATTGTCGTAAGGGCCCTTATTTAAGGGTGCGTTTCCATAAAAGCAAAGCTGAGCAGAGTGAAACAGAGACGTGCGAAAATTGACCAATCATATTGCTTAGAAGACAAATCTCATTTCCGCTCCACTTGTATAGTTTAGTGGTGTAAGACCCAGTTGTTGGATAATAAAAATTCTTTTTAAAATAACATGACATTTGTATAGCGCAGTTTTGTCTCATTTCACTTTAAGTGCGCTCTACTGTAATTAACTTAAAAATTATGTAGTATTTAGTAAAATTATTCCTATAGTGCTTGATCTAATTATCTAATACTATGACACAAAAATGTACAATATAAAGCAATGACGGAATTTTATCATCCATTATCAATTATCAATTAACTCACGCCAAAATATAATGAATAAATACCGCGAAACGATGAAAACGACAATTGACAAAATACTTTCTTTGACGTACCAACAGTGTTGTCAACTCTAAATATTAACGTACGAGTATATTGCTCTAGATTCTAGCGTTTTTAGTCTATGTATTATCTATGTCAGTTTATTTTTCATTATCATTATTAAGATCGCTAAATGTATTTGGAAATGTATTTTGAATTCATAAGTATTTGAAACACAAATTACAAAAGACCTCAGCATCAGGTAATTGAAATACCAATTAGGTACAAAATACATTTTTAGGAAGTAATTGAAATACTGCCCAGCCCTGTGTATGCCAATAAAGCAATAAACGCCACTAACATGTAGGTACTTACCTAAATGTCATCTGTTGATAATTAAATATATATATATATATATAAGAAAACTACAAGTGCATTCCATACAAATTTGAATGGAATCAATATTACTGGGAAAATTTGAACGAAAGCACACTCACCTGACATCGTAGATCTCTTTTCCATTTTGAATTTGGCAAACGCAGCTTTGTATTGAAAATTTATTTTCCGATCGGCCAATAAAACGTCCACAAGGTATATTTTGTGTTTATTGTTTATTTTTTATGAATGCAATCCTTATTGAGTATATTTTAAAAAGAGACATTTGGTATTTAAACAATGTTTATTCGATGTTTTTTTTTAAATAAGGCTTCCTTCCATACAAATTGCTTCTGAATGAATAAAAAAATATAATTGAAAAAAGATACCTCGATTAACTTCGCAACGTTAAAACATCAACAACATAATAATTATTTCTCATTATATAATATTCTTCATTATGTAATAAAGCAACCTGTTTCGACCACGTGCAAACTAAGAAACTTCATTAATCATGTTTTTAATCGACAGTATAATGCAAGTTATCCCAATTTAGTTAACCTCTCAACAAGTGGACGTACATTTACTCCGCTTTTACTAACTCAAATCATAATTGACGATATAATAGTCTGTCAAACCTCACAAAATTTGACTGTTAATTGCGCACTAAAACCCAATAAGAAATAATCCTTAAAAATTCTAATCTTAATCTAATCGAATCTAATTAGAACCAAGTCATTTTAGATGTTTTTAAACTTAGGTTTTAGATTATGTTTAATAGAGTTGAAATGACTGTTTGATGATAAATGAAAGCTCTCAACAAGTTTTTTCGTTATTTGTTTTTGGGCTGTTATGCCGTGTTGCGCTACTACATTATTTAGCCAACGTTTCACACATCTGCCCTGACGATACAGCTAAGGAAAAGAAGAAGGTAGCGCAACACTTCATAACACCCCAAAAACAAATTGCTAAAATACTTTTGGCCGTGAAAATCTAAAAACATACCGTTCAAGTTTTATTTTTATTTTAACTCCCCACAGGAGGACCCGAGAAAAATGATTTCCCTGGCTTCTTATGTCATTATTGGGAATTCTGTATGGAGGGTCTTTTTGTGGAAAGGGAAGAAACAGAGGCCTGCAAATCGTTCCAGAGCCGAACTGTTGAAATCAGGGACGAGTGGTAGAAACGACCCGTTTTCGTGTGACAAATGCCAACTGAGTACAAATGTTGGGCGCACGTTTGGCGTGTTTCCCAACTGTGCAGCCGTGCCAAAGGAATCAATGGCACTAGTTCCTCGCAGCATCTTCCGTTGAGATAATGTTATACCAATGACAGCATTCCCACCCAACTTGACACCTGTGCTCTAATTATTGCAATCCGTTTGATGATATGATAATCTGTCAAACGGTCCGCCCATTTCTGCAGAGTTGTGGGTTTTTTCAGGCATTTTCAGGTTCCAGACCAGAGGTCACTGTTAAATTTAACCGTGGGGTGCACTTATGATTTGTACAGGAATAACAGTTGTATACTATTAAAGTATCTGCGAGCTTAACTCTTAACTTAACTCTTGCTTCCATTGAGCCCCCGTACCTGAACTGGTCCCCTAGAGTTATACTATATTAAACATGCTGAATGTTATTTTAGGCACTCTAGCGATAGAGATTTCCTAGTATTAAGATATTGATACAATTATCAGAACGGTCTTGGCCTATGGATGTGAGGCGGGAACACTGACAGCAAAGTCAGCAGAACAGCTGGACATCTTCGAAAGAAAGGTACTGCGAAGAATCTTAGGAGCGGTGCGAGAGGGAGAGGCATGGAGAATCCGCCACAACAATGAGCTCTATGAAATTTATCAAGCTCCCAGACTCTCCACCCATTTAAGGCTCCAAAGATTAAGATGGGCCGGACATGTGCACCGAATGCCAAGCACACGAGTACCGAAGAAGGTTCTGACAGGACACCCGGGAGGTAAACGAAAGGCGGGCAGACCTAGACTGAGATGGGAGGATGATGTCAGGAAGGATGCAAGAGGATTACTCTATGTTGCAGATTGGAAGACGACGGCCGAGGACAGAGGGCGGTGGAGGCTTATTTTGAAGGAGACCAAGGCTCGAAATGGGCTGTAGCGCCATTGAAGAAGAAGAAGATATTGATTCGATGAAAATCTTACCTCCAAAATATTAATACGAAAACATAATATATGAACTGTTTACTGCTCTTAACTAAAGTCAATGAATCTACCTAGGTTTCACTTTTTATCCCATATATTTAGGTTTATCAAAAAAAAAATGTTGACGTTTATAATTAATTACATTTAAAGTTTGTCTTATGGAACTAACCAACTAACTAATCATTTTTTAGGGGTAGGCAGAGAGGATAAACAGCCTAATAACTCGGTCTTGTCACAGTAAAATGTAAAAAAATTAAATAGTTTTGTTAAAATTTTATCAAAGCATAAATAACATCAAAAAGCTTATTAATTTCATCGCCATCAGGAATTTGTCTTGTGGAACTAACCAACTAACTAATCATTTTTTCGGGGTAGGCATAGAGGATAAACAGCCTAATAACTCGGTCTTGGCACAGTAAAAGGTAAAAAAAAAATTGTTTTGTTAAAATTTTAACAAAGCATTAATAACATCAAAAAGCTTCATCAGGAATAGATTTCACGTTGAAAATGCATTAATAACATCAAAAAGCTTATTAATTTCATCGCCATCAGGAATAGATTTCACGTTGAAAATGCGTACTGGATCACCCATCGAAGCAATCTATCCACTACACTATGTTTCTGGATAAAAATAGAGACGTCTTTTAAACGTCCTTGAGGATCAATCTGAGAAAGTTATTTTAGTCAGTCTATTGGATCACCCATCGAAGCAATCTATCCACTACACCATGTTTCTGGATAAAAATAGAGACGTCTTTTAAACGTCCTACAGGATCAATCTGAGAAAGTTATTTTAGTCAGTCTATTGGATCACCCATCGAAGCAATCTATTTACTATACCATGTTTCTGGATAAAAATAGAGACGTCTTTTAAACGTCCTACAGGATCAATCTGAGAAAGTTATTTTAGTCAGTCTATTGGATCACCCATCGAAGCAATCTATTTACTATACCATGTTTCTGGATAAAAATAGAGACGTCTTTTAAACGTCCTTCAGGATCAATCTGAGAAAGTTATTTTAGTCAGTCTATTGTGCTGAAATACATAGTCAAGGGGTAAAGCTCTCTACTAACAAACTGGAGGTCGCGGGTTCAAATCCGGCGTGTGCGAATAGTTTTTTTTTTAATTGCCTTATTTCACAATAAATTAAAAATAATATATAGTGTATTTGCGGCCCGTTCCAGAGTGGAAAATACTTTCAGTATCGCACTCGTGTAAGAACACCAATCAGAATTGAACCGTGTTTGGTGACCAGATCTCTAAAGCCAAGTACTTTCCTCCATCTAGTATCCTTCTCCTCCCTAAAATATCATAGAGGATTCCTTGAACTAACTGGTTCCAGTCTGTTGGGAGCAGCTGGGACTCGTGTAAGGGACCTATTCGAATAAAGAAACTGGTCTGAAAAATAAGGAATACTATTTTAACCATATTGGCGATGCTCGGATTTTTAAGGAGCTGTGATATAAGTACATATGTAACTACCCCATGGCATTTCCTGTAGTCATAACCGTTTGATTATTCTTTTTGCACTTCTTCAAAACCTTAAATACTCACGTGCCAAAAGTAATTTGACTTTTACCATGCGAGGACCGATCGCGTTGCTGAATTCGCGATCCAATAAATAATATTACAAGAACATCATTACCGCGTATCTCTCGGCGTGATGACTAATCATGGTATCAATAACCCCGGTTAATTATACGACAAGCAATCAATAGAGCTCGGTATTAATATGGTACAATGCCCATTCGAGCTACGAGCTGGATTGGTTTGGGCATTCCATGAGTTAATAACCATTCCATACGTATTGTGCCGCTCTATGGTGCTAGAGATGCGTAGAAGAGATAATTTCTTAAGTAGGTATCATTATATGGGGTTGAATCATTGAAGCAGAATCGGTATTAAGTATCAAGCGGGGCGAAAATTTCATATTAACACATTAACATAACATGTTACCATTACGTTTTGGTAATATTTCGCAGCTCTATTGGTTTATTTGGTGGTAGGCTCTGTAATGCACTGAAGGATGATTTCAAATAAATATTTTGATTAGACATTGGTTAAATGCAAACAAGGATAAACTAACCGTAGATTGATTTACTTTGAATGTAATCAATAATAAACCAGCCATAAATTGGGTTCGGCTTAGATTGAATGTAAAAATGGATTATGTAAACATTGATTACATCGAATTGGTTAGCCTTAGTTTGAATGTAGCCGTAGGTTAACTCACTATAACTTTGGTCAGCCATAGGTTAAATGAAGACATGGTTTGACTAACCATAGATTGGGTTAGCCTTGGGTTTAATGGATACACTGGTTAGCCTTAGGTTGATTTTAGTAAGATTCGAAGTGGTATCTATTTGGTGTAATGTTATATATTACGACTACTCTTTGTTATCTATGACCTAATTGACAAATACATTACCAATGATTTGCAAGAAAAAATATTTCAATAATTTCGGTTCGCGGAATGTCAATAACAAAGAATTTAGAAAAGTTGCGAGACATCTCTTGTTTAACTACTAAGTTAGAGTTGTGATTATCGGAGATCCTAACACGCAGGCACTATTAAAATTTAACCATAGAAAATTTTTAATATCTCTTCAATTTGGCCACATTTTAGACAGCGGGAACTCGCTGCCAATGTGTGGATACAAACGCTATAATGGTTCTTGGGAGATCGAAGAGGTAGTAATTAAATTAATGCGGTGAAAACATCTAGGTTTCAAATAATATAAATAATAAAACTTATAATTAAGATATTTCTAAGTCCTATTGGCTTTTCCGGTAACATCGGTGTAATTCTTTTCAAAATTGAAATGTGCAAGGCGGTTAAAGGGGGTTTAAAATATTTGCAAGTTTTGTGAATCAGTCAAACAAATAATAAGCGGTCAGCCTTGTAAACTCGTATGTACACCAAATCAACCAGTATTACCATTTAATTCACACAGATAAATTGATTGGACATGATTGCTAAACCCAAAACCGTTTAAAAGGACCAAACTGAATGCCAAATATGCATTGACTCATAAATCTGCAGATATCCTGAAATCTTTGGGAAGCATCTGAATTAATAAAACTTTAATTACTAGTGTTGATCTCTTGCGTTTATCATTCAGATTTCAACACTTCGCAATCGATTCTTTTTATCGCCATAAAACCCTTAGGCGATATTATCACCGGATTCAGGGATGCGTTTATCTCCCAAACTGCATTACAGATGCAATAGAGACCGACCGTTCTGAACGATGTGATGACGCTTTCCAACGGGAATTAATTAAATTCAATATTTTTAATTTTATTTTATTTAAACGCCCATAGGACTTTTACATATAATGCAGTACATCTTTTTTTTAAATTTCCAAATTTTAAGGAAAGTCACTTCCATATTCCACCTGGAGCGCTTCTGAAGGTCATTTTGTTCATGCTATACAAGTATGTGTGCATTACTTTTCAGCCTACTCTAGTACAATGGAAATAAAGAGTTGACAAAATACAGGTAACATAAAATATGGTTACATAAAATATAAGATTTGAAAAAAGAATATATGTGAAATAAAAATAGATAATCTACCAATGTCTCCGAATCAACAATAATTTTAATAAAAATGATTAAAATTGGTGTTCCAATAGTTTATCAAATACTAGAAATAATGCGCAAAGGCGGAGTTTGAAGTTATCAAAGTTCAAATTATTATCGTATACGTCTACCTACATCCATATGGTTTAGGTAATTATTTGTTACCAATACTATGTTATATTTAATGTGATCAAAAATTGTATATTTTGAATGTTTTTTTTTTTCAAAAGGTTAAAAGTTTTCAATTTTAAAATATAAGTATTTTTAATCGAAGTTCGGATCGATCATTTTAGAATTCTTAAAGGAGTTTGTATAAGACATTTTTTGAGATGCAAATTTATTTGGCACTTTCCGCAAACTAATTGCAGCGGTTAGCTAATCTACATTTAATTGAAGACGACCATCATTTACCATTTAGTGGCCACATTTATAATGCCTTTCAAGAATATATTAATTCGAATTGTGTTACGGAGCGTTTCGCAAATTGGTGAATATTTTGGTGGGAACAACTGTGACAGAAGAATAATTGAAAATGCAATTATTCATGAAGATAAGATCATAATTACCTAGCCGGATCTGAAAACTTTCATTTAAGAGCAGAAATGAATCATTTCAGTTATTACCTTTCTTCTGTTTAGTTTATTTATTTTTTGAAGACATAACTATTTTATTACTTTATTTTTTTTATTTTCGGTAAATCAACAGTTTACATTTTTCCAGTTTGTATAGCCAAAATAAAACCAATTATGGATTTCATCCTTGTGACTTTACCTCTGATTAAACAGCATAATAAAAATTACATTTATTAGTTACAGCAGTATTAAAATTGGTACTATATGAATATTACATACATTGCTTATTAGCTACAAATTTTTCGTTGACTGTTGTCTTAAAGCAAATTGCAATCTCTATATTTTTTGTCAAAATGCAGACTTCAATATTTTGAATTGACAATAATATACTCGTGTGAAAATAATAGTGTAGTGTCGTCAATCAAACTTTATGTTTTTTTTTTGGAAGTCGGGTATGGGTACCATTTATTGGATAACCAACACCTCTGCTATAGGTCACAGAGACCCCAAGTGGTTCGCTACGCTTGGTGACTCAGCAGGGGTGTTCGGGTTCATGGGGTGAGGTTTGTCAAGATATTGGCGGCCGATGTATCTGCCCACTTGCAGCTTGGCGGGCCGGATCGAGAGAGACTGGTTGAGGAGGTCTTTTGACCTCTCCAGCCAGAATCCCTCGACACGTCGCCTTGCACCGAGTTGACGGGATGGATTAATACGTCCGTCACTCCTAAATACACTGACTCCCAGATTCTTACCCATCCTTTATGTCTATTTCCTTTCCAGTACTTACTTTTCTTCGTTTCCTTAAAAAAGCACTACATACAGCTTTCCCTAAGGTGACATAGACCCTTGAAATAAATTATTTTCCTCAGGGCTTACTGCGTGTAGCTAATGTAAAAAAGTCGGAAATTAAGATATTAAAAACCGAATGTTTATATTTTAATGGCGAAAGATATTCGAGAATTCATAAATGCATTCGAATTATTTATATGGGAATGGGTATTCGTATATCTGCATACAATGCAACCGCGAATGAAATATAGTCCTTCAATATACTCGAGTAAATTGATTTATCATTCGATTATTTATTTATAGTCGTTATCAATTAAGAGGCTTTATGGAGGGAGCATTCGGCTGCAGCTCACATCCGGTAGATGCCGCCGAACATCCGCCGCGCCGCCAACTTCCGGCGGCACCCGAGTGACATCTCGCGGTCGTAAATAAAATTATAAGGGCCACCTGAGGGCGGGCAGGGATAGCGGATAATGGGCGGAACGGCCTATTGATATGTTTAAATGTTTACAGCGGATTGACTGGAGAACACGAGCAGTCCAGGTAATGGGATTATCATATCAATGTTTGTACGTCTCAATACGGAGACAGCCTGACCGCCGCCGTTCTGAGTCAAGTGCTGGGAATTATTTCAAAACGGCTTACTTAAACATATTTATTAATACAGCTTACATCAACACCGACCTCCGTAAGGTAGTGGTCTGACTTTGATGAGGTATTGTGCGGATTTGATTTCCACACTACGCAAAAATGGTTCCATGACAGCTCAATACAGAGACAAATCAACACATCTTTTAAACGTTTTCAAGCTATACACTTTTAAAGTCTAAAATGGATACTGCATATAACCATTCTTTAAAACTGAGTACGAAAATTGACCTATATTTTTACCTGTTTGAGAAACATTCTAAATAAAGAACTACTTCGCTTTCTGTCAATCCATAATCCAATATGGTATAATAGGATGGGGTGGCGCCTATAAAACTAACACACAATCTCTTTACATTGCGCAAAAACTAGTAATTAAAATAATATTAAAAAAATCATTATTATATCCATCTGAACTCATATTCAAAGAATTTAAAGTCAGAAAATTAAATACTCTTTTTCTGTATCACTCAACCTTACAAGTTTACAAAGAGGATAGGCTAAACAAAACCATACCTTTCAAAAACACAGCAAATCTCAGGCAAAAATACATGTTACCAATTCCCATTTGTAAAAAAACTTTGGGCCAACAAAACTACAAATACTTGGGAACAAATTGCTTTAATTAATTACCAGAAAATATTAGATCCCTTAGAGAAAGTTTCAAAAATTTCAAAACACAATTAAAAAAATATACTGAAAACCTTAACTAAAAAAATAAATAACTAATAATTAAAAAATATATATGTATCTACATATATGTATATAAACATACATTTATCTTATTCTTTATATGAACTAAATATCAGAAAGTACTAAATATAAATAAAAACAGCAATAAAAACCAAAACAAAAAATCAAAATAACCAAACAAATAATACTTCCTCCCGTACACACAAGCATTTGCTTATTACGGGAGAAAAATTAAATTTTTTTTTTTTTAATAATAGTAATTGTATTAAGCTTTATATACTATCATTATATTTATATATCTATTGTATGTATTGTACCAAAAAAAAATTGTCAATTAAAAAAAAAGTGGTTAAAAGCGATGAAAAAAAAACTAACCCATAAACGTATCCTAAAGTAACCCATTTTATCTGTACAACCTAGTTTTTTCCTATCACTTTTTATGACTTCACGCCAATTTTAAAAAGTGTGTTGATTTTTCACTGTGTTTAGTTGACCAGTCACCCATTTTTCGGCAGCTTTCCGATGAACAGTTTTAGTTGCTTGTAATATTTACATTAGGTCCATACAGGAGACCCCGAGGAAAATAATTCCCCTCAGGGCATATGTCATCTTTGGGGATGCTGTGTGGAGGGTCTTTTTAGGAAAGTAAGGAGATTAAGTTCTGGGAAAGAAAAGGGTATGAGGGGTGGATAGGAATCTGGGGGTCAATGTATCTAGGAGTAACGGACGTATGAATCCATCCCTCCCAGGTGCAAGGCGATATTCCGAGAGAGTACGGCTGGAGAAGTCAAACGGACTCCCTCAACCATTCGTCGCCTCAGATCTTAATTGTCCAAACGACCATTTTAGTTTTTGTTCAATCTCGACTTTAAAACTAAAAATAAAGCATAAAAAATGACAGTTTATCACTTAACTAAGAATTATTTAAACTAATGCGACCTTTACCTTTACGGAAATAACTTTATCTTAAACAATTATCATAATGTTTCATTGAAATAATGAAATGAAAACCTTCTCCTCCTACATAATTTTCAAACGGTCGTTTGGACAATTAAGAACTGAGGCGAAGCATTGTCTCTCGAACCGGCCTGCTATGCAGCTGGTGAGAGGACGCATCCGCCACCAAGACCCGAACAAACCTCATCCCGTGAACCTGGGCACCCCTGCTAAGGTATCAAACCAAAATATTTCAGTTAACATTTGAGGTAAATGGCTTTTATTCTGTAAAATTCAAGCTCATTCAAATCAAAAAGGTTAAAATGGTTACATTAACGTAAAAATTATGTATCTTTTTGCATCCATACCAAATTGAAGTCTTGTCAAAACGAAATATATTATGTATATTTCGTTTTGATATTTTTATTTTTTTGATATTTTTATATTTAGTATTTTTAGTAAGCACTTCGTCATAAATAATAACAAAGATAGTTATATAAAACAATATAATCACTCGTGTAAGGGGTAAATGACGATGAAAATACCGGTACTCTAATAAGCCCCGTGATTGATGCGCATCTCTTCCGACTAAATTGTCGTTTGATGATATCAATTGCTGCAGTTTTACGACAGAAAACGAGCCAACGACTGTTCCGTCCCATCAATAACCCACCGAGTTGAACCGGGCAGAGCCGGGCTGAGCGGCAAAGCACCCAACTCCCTCAGTCTCTCTACTCGGAGTCGGAGCTGATCAATTATGCAAAACAACGGCTTGTATGCATGCAGATTCAAGAACCGACTAATCAATTTGTTTGTATACGACTTGTATGAAAGGCTTTTTATGGTTTATTATGTATTATAATTTATTGTGAGAAATAACCTATCGAGAATATCCATCTGCAGTGCGTTTCTTTCATTTGAAAAGACTTCAACAGAACGCAGGTTCTAATTAGCAATTATTATATATATTTTTTTAACAATGTTATTCTCTTTTAGCATATTAGTTAAAAGTCCCTTTAAAACAGGATAAATAAGATCTCTACTCGCGAAAGACGGTTAGATTTAAGATGAAGCCATGAGAAATAATGCAAAATCATTAAAAATCATGTGATTTTGGTGTAAAAATTTGATCGGTTAGAAATATTATAGATGCTTCAATTAAATACTGAAAGTAGAACACATCTTGGCCTTAGAAATAATCGGGTATTTTTTTAATAAGTCCTTTTGTAAGTCTAGAAAAAATAAAGTATCAGGCCTATAAAATATACTCTCAAGTGCCATAATCTCCAACTAATGAATCGATATTCAGAAAAGGGTTTATCATATGATGTGGCAAATTAAGTTCTTTACCAAATAATCAGAACACAAAGCACTCTCTTATGGGTGAATTGCCTTATGCAACAAAAAAAATAATAATCAGAAAACATTTCGCTCTATTATTTTCGGCATGAATCAAAATAGTGGGCGTTCAACGAATTTGGATTTGAGAATTAATCCTTACGCCACACCGTCCGCATAAGAACTACATGTACATTTTGTAGCAGATACCGCCCCGACACCGGGGAGTGTGGACGTTTTTGAACACGTCACTTGGTTGCGTGCAATTTCCAATAATAAACCATGCGTTAAAAATTAGTTTTTTACAGACCTTTACGAAAATAACATATGGAAAAAAATAATTGTCAAATATCCTTTTCAAAAACTTCTTCTCAAGTATTTTTAAATCCCTCCCAAAGAGGCGTGGATTCCGATGTCGAATTTCTCCAGAACTAGTGGATCACATTAATAAAAAAAATCAAGCGTTTTTAGCAAAAGTTCTCAATAGTATGAAAAGCACATTTCTTACGAAAGTTATAAAGCAATGGCTATAAGCTAATATAACTAAATAAGTTGAATCAAAATCCCCATACGGCCTCAGTGGTAAGGCTCTCTACTAACAATCCGAGGTCGCGAGTTGTAAATGATTGATGGAAATATGTTACTTTACACGTTCCAGAGTGGAAGATACTCGTGTTTGATGTTTCCCCACCTTTCTCTTGTCTATCTCTTTCCCCTCTCCACTACTCTCAGCCTCGCAACATACCTATCCCAATCGGGGATGCCATAGTCTTACTGGCTCCAGATTCTTGGGAGCAGTCGGGATTCTTACGCGGTATTCACATGTAAAACAACAACATTATTAAGACAGGCATGATACAATGCTGGAGTAGGTAGTATTTCTACACTACCGTTATTTTTTTGCAAAAAAATGTCTTTCGTTCGTCACTGGATATAATTTATGGTGAAAATGAAAGTCACCTTTCCATGTATATTTTTATTTTGTTTTGGGGAATCTTACAAAGATAATAAATTAACTACAGGGGATTTAAATATAATTCAGATTATCTGAATCAGATAATTTTTATTACATACTGTAAACTTCACAACGGCACAATTCATCGCTCGACAACTTTTAGAACACCTCAAGATCTACACAACGCACGAATAACATATGTAAACCTTTCCGTAGCAAAGTTATGACTGATTCTTTGGTCCCACAGAGTGAATTTTGAGGCTATTATGCTGCGTATAAACACGTAGACAAATCCGCGAACCGAACCACGAATTAAACATAAGGAATTATACTACCGCAAGCGGCATTTCGCGCCATTTGCGATTGCTTCGTTCCTTTTCTATAATTTGTAGCATGTTCATGCATGTATACGCAGTACTACTTGCTCCTTTCGATGACGTACGCGCACTAAAAAGTAACGGAAAATGGTGTATTAGTTGAATAACGTCGCTTGGCTCCACAACCCTTGGGCCACGAGATATATTTAAATATTTTGCGACAACAAAAGCCTTTCATCGCTAACTGAGCCTTTTTTAAATCGTTTTAAGGCGATCCACTAGTACAGGAAAAAATCGAAATCGGAATTCACGCCCTTTTATGGGAGGAGTTTAAAAATACTTGAGAAAAAGCTTTTGGAAAGGTTGGAAAAGATATTTGAGATTTTTTTTTTACATGTTGATTTCGTAAAGGCTTGTAAAAAACATTAATTCCTTTTTTATGCATTGTTTATAGCAATAAAACGGAATTTTTAAATTGATTTCACGAAAATAAGCGGCGCGGAGCATAACACGACCGCTCTCCGCTCCGTTCGGAGGAGTAATGACGGAAGACAGGGGGGCGGCTGCCAGTCGTTCTTCGGTGGACGGTATAAGGTTCACTTTGATATAGCAAATTCGTCGACTGCCGTATTGTCGTCGTGATGTCAAAAATACCAACGCGAAAATGCATATTATATTTTATTTTGTGAGGTTCGGGCGTAAATATCATTTTTTTTTCGCGATAATTATATAAGAAACTGAATTTGCCACATGATGCAATAAAACCATATCCGAAAAAGTGTTTATAAGTAGGAGAGTTTTCAGTTAAAAATGTTTTTATAGACCTAATACTTTATTTTTTTCTAAGCTTATTAAAAGACTTATTAAAAAAAATGACCGATATTTTTAAGGGCCAAAGTATGTACTACACGCAGTATTTAATTGAAGCATCTATAATACTTCTAAGCGGTCAAATTTTCAAAACTAAAACATACGATTTTGTATGTTTTTGCATTATTTAGTATGGCTTCATCTTAAGTGTAAAATTGTTGCGCAGATCCGGAATATAACCAACATTTTCTCGGCTAAATATCGAATACGTTGAACACGAACCAATGGAAACCGTCATACCTATCCCTTTTATTTCTTAAATAATATTTTTAATTACGTGAGAAACAAGCTTTATGCATCAAGACTGATCAAGACCGATATACCGACTTAAACTTTTAATCTACCTACCTAAATGTTTATAGGTAATTTAAAAAAAATGCGATTTTTGAAGTATTTTCCTGTACGCCTGTCCCTTCCGTACGCCTGACATCATTGTAAAATAATGGTTCTATGGTTCAGACGACGGAAATTACTCTGCATGTAGATACATTTTTCGAGAATTACAATTACAACCGCATTACTGTTAAAAGTTGAAAAAAATGGCTTATAAAACGGCAGTTTCATTGAAGAACTACCGGTTCAAGAAAATTTACAACATCCTACAGGAAAGAAGTTAAATTGGTTCCATCGAGCACAGGACATCAAATATTTAATGTAGGTACGCTCAAATTAAAATTCGAAGCAGAATTTACTCGTAGCTGATTCTGAAGGAGAAAATGAAAATTTCGACCGACAAAATTAGATAAGTACGCATGAAAACTTGATAAAATGTCAATTATCAACACTTTAGATTTAAGTAATTATTTCGTTTTGTACCAAGAGGGCAAAAGGCTTTTTTACATTAGTTGCACACAGAAGACCCTGAGGAAAATAATTCTTCTCTCGGGTTTATGTTTTCTTTGGGGATACTCTGTGGGGGGTCTTTTTAGGGAAAGGAAGGAGAAAAAGTTCGTGGAAGGAAAAAGGTATGTAGGGTGGATAGGAATCTGGGGGTCAGTGTGTCCGGGAGTGACGGAAATACCTATCTATCCATATTACTGCGGTGCAAGGCAATATTCTGAGAGAGTCCTGCTGGTCCTGTCATACGATGCATAGTTACACTGGATCCAGACGGGAACCGTTGGGACTCTTGAGAGCTATTCACATAAAAAAATAAAAATTTAAATACTTCTTGGTAAAATGGTAGGATATCGAACCAGTCTAAAGATGGTATGTTTCACAAGTAAAAAAAACGTTGCCTTATTTATGCTGAATCCACAAAAAAGACTGATTTGTTATTCCAGCAATTCGGTATCATCCGTATATCGATTTTCGCCATGAATCCCACTGGTTCGGCATTGAGTATCGGCGCGGCATAGAAAAACTAAATTAAGACAGTTAGACATTGAAACATTCAACTTTTATGTTATATTCGACATTGTAGTTTATGAATTTGTAATAAATTAAGAAGTTACCTCTCTGGCGCAGCTTCGTATAAATGAATTTGTTAATTAAAGATAAAAAAGCTCCGGAAAAATGCTACCAACACAGAGTTGCGTAATTTATTGGACGTAGCCTTTAAGGCTCTGTTTTTTGTCTCGGGGTTATTATAAATCACATTTTGTGGCTTTAGTTACCTTTATGGATAAAGGTTTTATAGTATTTTACATATCGCTTAAATAACAACATTGAACACGAATTTTTAACGAAGCTGAGGTTTTCTAATGAATCTGTCTTTAACGATAGATTTTTAATTTTTTTTTATGAACGCGCATTTTGTACTTTACGACAATTGAAATTTAAATTAACAGCATGATCAAATACAAAAGTGTTTGGATATAATTCACCGCGGCAATTATAACCCTTCATATTCATGGCACAATCAAGTGAACCAATTACTTGAGTCGAGCCATGTCAAGAGTCAGTATAACAAAATGGTGGGTATGGAATGATGTATGAATGTGAATAAAGCAAGTTAGATGTACCAAGACCGAGTTTTTTGGTGGTCTATCCTCTCTGCCCATCCCTGCAAAAAAAGATGAGATTTTTAGTTAGATAGTTATTATGGGGAAATATCCGGAAGTTCAGGCATCGCTCTGCACCGAATTAAAAATATATTCGGAAGTGATGTTATTAAGTAGGTAATCTAATAATTTTATCAATTAATTTATAAATATTGAGATAATTATTTATGATAAAATTCTAAGGAATGGCAGAAAACAACTGCACTTGGTGTACGATCGAACATTGCCATTGAAGAATGAAACATGCAATTTTACTATTTATCATATTACCTACTCTATGGGGGTGAACCACCATCATCTCGATAACTATCCGTTAAAATAAATAAATAATTCAATATATCCTGCAGGTAGAAAACTCGGAAAACTTATTCGATATATATTATAGGTATATAGATAGGTTCGAGTACCAAATAGTAAACTCGGATTCAATAAATAAATAAAAAATTAATCAAAAATAGTAAATTAGTGTGTAATGAGAGGATGGTGAAACACACCCTATCTCTTTATTTTAAAAAAGCTTTGAAGTTATTCAGTTACCTAACTTAACCTAACTTGTATTGGTACACAATAATAACACTCATTGAGTACCAATACCCTCATTGATAACTCAAAAAAATTAACCTGTGCATGATAACTAATAACTTACTATTTATGTGAACATGGCCCCAGATTCCCAACTGCTCTCATCTGGAGCCTGTGAAACTATGACCTCACAACATACCCCGATTGGGGTATTTTGTGAGGCTGAAGGTAGTGGGGAGGGGAAGGATAAGGGGAAGAAGTTGGTGGGAAAGTACCTGGCTATTCAAACCTGGTCATCAAACACGGTTAAAGCCATTTCTACTCTGGAATGCGGCAAAAATATTGTGTATTATTTTTAATTAATTAATTGTGAAATAACGCAAAATTAATTAATTAAAATTTAGTTGCGCACACTGGGATACGAACTCAAGACATACTCACTCCTTGATCACGGAGGCCGTCAAATACGTTAGATATAATATGTGACTGATGCACTGCTAATTTAGATAATCGAAGCAATAAGCAATAACATCTTTCCAATTTCCTAAATGGACAGTCAAAGCTTCCTTAAACTGTAAATGTATTTTTATAACAAATAAACAAACAAACAAATAAATAAATAAATGAATAAATCAATGAATGAATATATGAATGAATAAATGAATGAATTAATTAATGAATGAATGAACAAATAAATAAATAAATAAATAAATAAGTAAAGAAGTAAATAAGTAAATAAATAAATATGTAAATAAGTAAATAAGTAAATAAATAAATAAATAAATAAATAAATAAATAAATAAATAAATAAATAAATAAGTAAATAAATAAATAAATAAAAATACAACTAAATAAATAAACAAACAAACACACAGGTAGAAAACTTGTAAATAAATAAATGAAGAAATAAGTAAATAAATAAATAAATGAATGAATGAATGAATAAATAAATGAATAAATACATGAATAAATAAATGAATAAATAAATGAATAAATAAATGAGTAAATGAGTAAATAAATAAATGAATAAATGAATAAATGAATAAATGAATAAATAAATAAATGAATAAATAAATAAATGAATAAATGAATAAATGAATAAATGAATAAATGAATAAATGAATAAATGAATAAATGAATAAATGAATAAATGAATAAATGAATAAATGAATAAATGAATAAATGAATAAATGAATAAATGAATAAATGAATAAATGAATAAATGAATAAATGAATAAATAAATAAATAAATAAATAAATACATAAATAAATAAATAAATTAATTAATTTATTAATAAATAAATTAATCAATAAATAAATAAACCAATAAATAAATGACTTAGTGAATAAAAGTGTCTCACAAACTTTACACTATATATTTTATTACACTATACACTTATTATTACACAGCACACGTACACTATTGTATAAACATTTTGTTCTAACTGTTTAGATACATTTTAATCATGTATTTGCCCTCTCTTGTTTCTTTCTAGGTCAGCAGAGAATGGACGGTTACCTCGAGAGTGTTTTCTCTTGGGGTAAGAATAACCTCGTCGAATTTAATGTTTCAAAGACCCAATCATGTTTGATAACGTCAAAAATGGATCGAAATGATAATCTAGTCTGCTTTAACGGAAGCATTCTTCCGAACAGGACCTCCATTGATATGCTTGGTGTAACTCTAAGTGACCAGCTCAGGTATGGGGGCTTCATCGAAACCAGAGTTAAGTAAGCATCTCAGAAACTGGGCGTACAGGGTACAGGGCCCGTAGGGTACAGGGCCCGCAGATACTTTAATAGTACACAACTGCTAACCCTGTACAAATCTCAAGTGCGCCCCACGGTTGAATTTGGCAGCCACCTCTGGTCTGGAGCTCCAAAATACCTTAAAAAACCCTCGACTCTGTGCACGGGCGGTCCGTTTGATAGATTCTCCCATCTTAACAGACATTGCAATCTTTAGAATACAGGCGTCAGGTGGGAATGTTGTCCTTGTTCTACCGGTATTACAATGGAAGATGCTCCGAGGAACTAGCGTCATTGATCCCCTCGGCACCGGTGCGTAGTCGGGAAACACGCCAATCACGCGCCCAACATTTGTACACGGTTGACATTAGTCACATGAGAACGGGTCGTTTTTACGACTCGTTCTTGAGTTAACAGCTCGGCTGAGGAACGATTTACCGGCCTCTGTGTTTCCTCCCTCCTACAACATGGGTCTCTTCAAGACCCATGTTCACTCCCTCCTTTCCTCAAAAAGACCCTCCACACAGCATCCTCAAAGATGACATATGCCCTGTGGGAAATTATTTTCCTCAGGGCCTCCTGTGTGGAGTTAATGTAAATAAAAAAAAAGGTAAAATAATAAAATATATTCAACTATATTGCCCACGCACAGGCTGCGCCTTAGTGGGTTCCCATTATTCTTATTATTTTCATAATATTGTACATAGGTATCATATGTAAAATTTGGGGAAAAAAAAGTCGCCCTTGATTTTTTTTCAAAGATACAATGCTTTAAATCTGGTAAAATATAGGAAAAAACTTATTTCTTAATTCATACCTACATTTCTAACTGAACTAATTAGGTGCAGGATAACGTTGATCTTACTTAGTTACGAATAAAGTAAAACATGTTTAAAAAGAAGCTATAAAGAAAATTCGAATGTTTTTAATTATGACGACATTACATACGTTTTTTTATTACATCTCCCATAAAGCAGCTTTGTATTAAGTCCTGTATCGGCCGTAAGTTGTCACTGAGCCCCGATGCAAATAATTTAATACTGCGGGCTTTAAAAGCTGCACAGTTATACGGCTTTATTAATGGTGAAGTTATCCCGAACGCTCCATCAGCAGATTTATGTCCGCAGCGTCCCTCCGCGGTCCAGGGCAAGTGCAGGACGAGTCCACGCTACCTGCTGCATTATGCATGTTGTGTTTTGTACCTTTATTGACGCTTGGGAATCAGTTTCAACGAGCAAAAAGCGTTATAACCACTGTTCGGATTGCCCGTTATATTATCGAGGAGCTTTCGATTGATATTATCGTCATTTATCTGAATTGCCATTGTTTTATGGAGGTGACTTTAAAATCATTGAATTTTATTGTATTCACATAAATTTGTTTTAAACCACTTTATTTTAAAACAAACATCTCTACCCGTTTCGGAACTTAGAAGCAAGTGAAATTAGAAAAATCTATAATTAATTAATCGTTCTTGTAAAAAAGTATTACAATAACGAAAGAGAATTTATTTTGTAGCGCTATTTCGAACATTTTTTTATATGAGAAGATTAATTCCACTCAAGAACTATGTCATCATTGATATGTTGAGTGGAGGATGTTTTTAGAAAAGGAAGGAGAGAATAATCTCTGAAGGAATAAAAAGTGGGTAGGAATTTGGGGGTCAGTGTGTCCAGGAGTGACTGACGTATGAATACATCCCTCCCACTACGGCGCAAGGTGATGAGGGAGAATCCTGGTGGAAAGGTCGAAAGATTTCCTCCAACCAGTCTCTCCCGAACCGGCCTGCCACGTAGTTGGTAGGCTGACACATCTGGCTCCAAGAACCGGGCAAACCTCACCCCATGAACCCGGGTATCTCTGCTAACTTACCAAACGCAGCGAAACACTTGGGGTGACCAATGACAGAGAGTGAGACAGAGGTGTTTGTTATCCAATAAATGATTAACGGGCGGCGGAACCCACATCCGCCTCCCAAGTTGAATATAAACATATTTCCAGTTTGCCACTCTGTTCCTCTCGTAAACCCCTTAATTACCCCTTTCCATTTAATCACCTCTATAACACCCAAATATTTATGTGGGTAGGTATATCTGTATAGTATTTTGTGTCTGATTCCTCAATTTTAATATTCTCCATATGAACGAAGGGCACTTCTGAAATCGGTGGAAATGTGTCAAAATAAAGTGGTTTTAAACCAATGTTTTTTATTCATGTTTTGTCATCGAAACAATTATTATTAGAACAGCAATAACATTTAAGATATACTTTGTAATATTTCGAACTTTCGAAGAATTATTAAAAAGAAAAGTATGAGAAGGTATCAATAAAATGATTCAATTTATATAGCTATATTGTAATACACTTTCACCGCAAGCTCACCGTACTCTCAAAGCACTAATAACAATAATAAATAAATAAAGTATAATGTAAATCTCTGTAGCGGCGCTCATCTTATAAAGCAACTAACTAGAATTTTAGCAGTTACGAGTAGCGACAAAAATCTTTGCAGGATGCCAGTCCTTTAACTTATTTTGCCACTTCCCGAGTCACGCGTCCAAGGTGCTTTGCCAGGATGCGCAGGACTCTTTTTATGAAAAGATAAGTGCTTCGGCTTTTGTGAAACGACCCCATAAGATCATGTTATTCAAGTACTTACAATGTGATTACCTTTTTGAAATATTTAACTGAAAAAACCAATTTTAACTACAACAATAATACAACAATTCATTAAATAAGAGATCTTCAGAGGTCATACCGATCAGCTGAATGCTTTGTTCGAGCAATAGGTTTAACTTCATCTTTATCGGGTATGATGACAATTTAGTTATAATTTAGAAAACGATTTCAGTAAATGGAACCTTTATATTTAATTGAATAAGTTTTTTTACTGTAAGCATACGATTTTACCAATATCCCTCCACTTAAGGCTCCACAATCGGCCTTGAAAATAAGAAGATGGAGAGATAGGAAATTACGAATGTTAGAGAAGCGCGCTAACATTTACAGCGACAAAATCGATGCGAAAATTGCGAAAATGTTTAATAAAACACGACTCGTTAAAAAAAGAGCAAAAATCTCGTGGGGAGCATCTTAAGTATCATTAAAAGAAACAGTGTGAATTTTTTCACAAATATAATTTATAAGATGATAGAAAGAGACTTGTTTTAAAAAAAAATTGTAGCATACTTTGCGTTTTTTTTCCATCGAGGGAATTTCATATAATGTGCGTTTCGGCATGGAGAGCATCTAGAAATTATCTTAAAAAATAACTTATATTTTTTTAAGAACTTAAAAACTTAAAATATTTAAGGGAGATATGTAAGAAATCGGTAGAAATTCGGGTTGCCGAGGCTTAAAGCACCCACCGTAGTATTGTTAAAAAATGCACTTATTTAATTTAGATCTCGATTTCTAAAGCATTGGCTCTTAAAAATGCACTTTGCTTTAGGTAGATATAAGAGTGTATATAAGGAGGGGGGGAAGGAATAATATAATATTCAACCCTCCCCCACCGGCCTCATTATTGCGTACTAAAAAAGAGAATGGCAGGTTACTTGTAGATTACATTCCTGGAAAATACGCCAATTTGATTTGCGTCATATCTTTTATCAATGTGATATAAATAATTAGTTGTATTAAAAATGTTGTTTTATTACCTTCGTGTAAAAACGTGATCCGACACATAAGTTTCCGCGTATTTTCCCCAATTATCCATCGTAATAGTCATGCAGTAATCTTGATGCAAAATATTGAAACCATTTATTATTAAATGCTTAGAATCTATGTACTTACTGATGTAGTGGGAATGCAAATATTAACTTCATAATCTCCGTATATTTTAATACACGGAGAATAATATTACAAAGTTAATCCTCGCATTGTTAAATCTTAATGTGCAAATGAAACATTGGCTCAACAAGGTATGGTTTGGCGACCTCCGTTGTGTAATGATCTTCAAATTTGATTCTAAGGATTATATGCAGTATGCACGTTTCCCATTATTGTACGAAATGTTAAATCAAGAATTTGTGTATTTAGTCAAAGCGTTGTGACGTTTATCGTTAGCATGACAAATTGGATAATCCATGCAAAATCAGCATGGATTACAAATTAAATTTTTTTTTTTTTTTTAAACATTGCTTCACTGTTTGCAGATGATTCACTGATTTATATTAAAACAGATAGAAATAATAAAAATAAACAATCAGCACCATAATTAGTGTTTTGAATACACTGTCTCAAAATAGCTCAAACTAAATAAATTTAAGTAAAATGTTATTAAGACAAAATACATGTTTTCTGAACTCTAAGAAATATACTTCCTCCTACAAAAATATAAACAGGATACTCTGCCACTTCTTGCTCTCTGCCACTTCTTGCTCTCTGCCACTTCTTGCTAGGAAACGGCATCATCATTTACGATGGCTGTTCTCAAACTAATATTGATCCTCTACAAAAACCCCCAAAATAGGCAAAATATACCCCTACATTGGTCTCATCAAGAATAATAATAATGATAATTGTATAATTTGTAGGGCGCCGTTTTTATGAAAAACATCAGGGTGAAATCATGTCTTAAATATACGTCTACTCCATCTTAGATTTATGCTAACTAACACGTTTTTATGAGGAACTTAATGAGGTATCAACAAGTACCTCTTGTAAAGATACAAGACGGATTCAGTAGCCAAAAGTAATCACATCTCCTCCATTCACACGAGTCATGTTTACAGGAATAATTTTATTAGATGACGCGCCGTGGAATCCATTATACACTCTAATGGAAAACTGAGGGTAAGATTTTAGTCGCCGTGGTAGGTAGTCCGTGGTCCATACCATTCAGTCACGGTCCCCAGACAAACATACTGTACCAGTTTCTTGTTAGTTACATGAAAATGATATTTTTCCTTTTGTATAGCCGAGTAGCCACTGCGTTTTAGCCGTACCGTGATTCCCATGCCCTATTGTGGGATGACGTAAATTAATTTCACAGACTTCAAAACAATTTGTGTCGGGAGTGTTTTAGAAATCGACTAATTCGATTGTATCGAGCTGACTTGCTTGAATAGGCAGTGTTGTTGGAAGTGATCAGATTGGCTCACCCTGACAATAGGCTCTTCTAATGAGAAACTAATTTATAAAAGATTAATTTATTAAAATGTAGCATTTAATAGATTTATTAATTGAATTCATCCTGGACAATATCGGAAAGGAACAATCACAAGTTTAAGTTTAAGTGTTACATAACTTTAGCGAACTATTATTTTGAAGCAAGTTTAATTTTCATATTTTATAAGTGCATTTCATTAATCCTACATCAATGTGATTTAGTGACATTTGTAGAAGGCTACGCGTTGATTTTCATTTTAATCTACAATTTTCGTTAAAACACTTTTTTGTTAGTAAATAGGTATTACCAATAATAATTTACTTTAAATAAGTTTAATGTTTAATTTCGACAGTAGTAGATTGGAAGATGTTTACACTGTCAAAAAGGGTATTGCTGAGAATATGGAATAAATATGGATTCTGGAATATGGAACAGCAGGATGGGACTCACTAGCATCAAATCACTTAAAACTGCTATATATAATTCATAAATACACCATAAAACTATTTTCTTGAACTTAGGAGGGGGGTATGGGTACCCCCACCCCGGGAACCATTTATTGGATAACTAACACCCTTGCCATAGGTCACCCCAAAGATATTACAAAAGAGATATGCTATGATGTCCGCGCGACTGTCGCCGAACTACGGTCTAATGCGCGTAGTTTGCATTCAAAAAGAATTTGTTCATTTTCTTGATTTTTTGAAGGTATGCATTATTATTCGTTAATATAGTTTGAATACGGAAAGAATTTGTTCATTTAGTTAAGCGTTCGTTTAGTTTATTCGTTAATTGGTAAACAACACCGGCGACACCCGGAAGCGCAGTTTCACCTAGTAAAAACGGCGGATAGCACATCTCCTTATATTTCAATATCTTTGGGTCACCCCAAGTGGTTCGCTAAGTTCGGTGACTTGAAACCACTCCGGCCGTCCGTCGCTCTTAGATACATTGACCTCTAGATTCCTTCTCAACCCTCATACCTTTTCTCTTACAGAACTTCCTCATCCTTTTCCTAAAAAGACCTTTCATACGGCATCCACAAAGATGACATGGGCCCTGAGGGATTAAAAAAAGGATAGGAAAGTATTAAGAAAAATCTACAGTTCCACGTTACAAGTACCAAAAAAACCTACGACAAATATTCTTGTTCGTATCTCAATAAGGACCAAAAGGCAAACACCTCACATAATTATAAAACCAGAACTAATCAACTACACAAGCTAAATATATATACCTACATACATTTCCCTAAGTGTAGCACTACCTTTGGACGAAGAATCTCTGCATTTTCAACTGCTAAATTATGTAGCAAACCCTAGTATCAAACCAATTTAATCAATATATTACGAATATAAATAATCAGAATAGGAAAAAGAAGAAAAAAAACAAAAAAACGTCCCTAGAAAGAAACAAAAAAAGAATAAATAAAAACAATAAACCCCAAAAAAATTTGAGAGGAAAAAGAACTGAAAAGATTATAAAATATAAAAATTAATCTTCCATCCACAAGCTAATGCTTTCAATGGAAGACCAGTAATATTATAATACGTAGCAATTTTAAGATAAACAAATAAAAATAAAAAATTTAAAAAAAAACATTGTTACAGAAGTTATTGAAAATACACCTTGAAGAAAATATGTTATCCAAAACCTATTTCACATCAGTCTCCTCATCCTAGTGAGGACTACTAAAATATTTCATTCCTATCTATATTATATCTTACATATATTCACGATGTCCAAAATATATAATAATTAGTAAAAAAATAATAAAATTAGAAAGTTTTATTTTCGATCATGTTCAACCCAAAAAAAATATACTGATTTACAAAATAAACAAAAACACGTATGAGTAGGATGAATAGTTTGGGCAGAGTTAAACAGATACATTATTTAGGTTCGGGGTAATACACGGAGATTCGTTCTGCACGTATGGAGTTCCATTTAATCCGTTAAATTACATTGTCTCATCTTTTATCTGTAAAGGACAGACTATGGGGTGAAATTTAAAAATAGGTATGTAGGAGATGAAGTCGATTGAAGGTGTAGAAATAGTTATGGAAGCTTTCATATCGGCTTTGAAGTTATATTTATTTTCTTGAATGGCTTGAAAAGTTATGCGATGTAGCTTCGTAGCATATTCAAGATACTATATAGATGTTGAGTTTAGAGCTGCAGTGTCACAGGGTTAGGTCCTTTGTGCACATGGATACTAAGTTTCCGATACTCATGTTGTGTACGTACGTCGCAAACAACGTGTTGTGCGCAGTCCGTATACTGTATACGTCGCTACTGAAAAAAAAATCAAATACATTCATATGACAGATTTACAGAAGAAAAATACATGGTTCTTAAAATAATTACAATAATGTAATTTTTTGTTAATGAAATTATCCAATTTAATAAAGAAACCCATTTCTCGCGTTTAAATTGGGGGGCCGTGCCATTACAATTAAAAGATAAAGAAAAAAGATAATTTTTTTATTGTTTGAAGTAAGAAATAAATAAAACTTGTAAGAATGATAAGAAAAATAGATAATAAAATTTACTAACATAGCAGTTACTAAATTAGATGTACAGAAGGTACATAGATAAATAAAAGTAAGAATATAGATGTAATAAAATAAAAAATATTATTACATTTCAAGTAATAGGTAGTTGGTAAGTGGTAAGTATATAAATATGATTCTAAGAGTTGTAATGGGAATAGCTGATAATATAGTCCTCTTCTAAGCACAAGCACCTGCTTTATTAGGAAAGTGATTGAAATATTTATATTATATTATGTTGTAAAATTGTAACACTAAACATGTTTCAAATATTTAAAAAAAAATAAAACAATAACTTTATAACCACGATTTATTTATTTAATTGGTTTAATACCGACGGGTTTCGCTTAACACAAGCATCTGATCCAAATCATTTTCGTTGTTTGTTTTTGGGGTGTTATGCCGCGTTGCGCTACCTTCTTCTTTAGCCGACGTTTCGGACAGCGTTGCAGTGTCCATCATCAGGGCAGATCTGGCAGATCCGATGATGTGTTAACGTCGGCTAAAGAAGGAGGTAGCGCAACACGGCATAACACCCCAAAAACAAATTACAAAAATGCTTTTGGCCGTGAAAATCTAAAAACTTATCTGATCCAAATCAGTTTAATTTTATACCCTGAAGAATACAAATACAAATATGAATACAAAATTAATTATTTAAAATAATATGTCAAACCACAAAGGGACTGCTTTCTGCCAAAATATAAAAAAATAAAAAAAAAATTTTGAAGAAAAAAATTTAGAAAAAAAAATCCCTAAAAAAGACACCGGACACTAAAATTTATTTTTTTATGTCTCACTAAAATCACGAGACCTGAGTCACCACCAATCATCGTTGAAATCTCAAAACCATATTGCCATAACCTCACTCTGAACGAACAGTTACTGTTGCTGTCATTTTTACATCGTATCATTCTTTGATGACGTTTTGTTTTCAGCATTGATCTAAAGCACACTCTTTGTTACAAAATGTCTGGTGCGAGGGACACCATGCTTAAAGACTCGACGACACGAGTTGCAATAAGTTCACCTGACTGGTTGCGGGAGACTGCAGTCGCCAACAAAATTACAAGACGTCGGCAACTCCGTGCAGATGCATGGCGGTAGTGATCCAAGACACTCGAATATTTCGAGTATCGGATACTTGCGCATCCTTGTCGATGAAGGGCCTTAGTCTTTTCCATGGTCATATTCTTAGAGATAAAGGCTAATAAACTTGTAAAAGATTTTCGTTTTATGAATGGATATGAAAAAATCATGTTATGTTATGACGACCGCATCCTTCGCAGTCACAGGTGAAAAAAAACAGGAAATCAAATGGGTAGAATAGAAATTTGAGCGAAGGGTTTGGCTATAATTACATGGGTGGGTATAAAGGCATTTATATGCGACCAAGTTAGAAAGTATCCTAGTTATTGAATGAAAATATGTAATCAGCACTAGTTTAGGAGACCACACATTGAATTATGATGTCAGAAACCACAAAATAAAGATATAAAACTCATTTACTAAACACGGCAATCCTAAATTCTCTGTAAAAATTTATTGAACTCGCGGAAAGTGATTTTTCGGTGTTCCCAATGTTACAAAAACAAGAAGGTAATTGGGTACTAGGCAAAAAATAATTATTAAACTATTTATACGGAGTCGTTCGTTCGTAGATCAGACAGAGTGAAAGAAATCCCGGAATCAATTGGGTAGTTCAATTAATACCCACGAACAATGTTTCAGCCTAATTAAATCAATTTTAGTTTTATATAAAAAAAGTTGCACAATCCGTTACCTAAAAAGTTTTCCATCATTTGTTCGACTTTTTCATTTTTTTAAGCTAAATCAAAAGCGTAGCACTGTTTCTGTCCAAAAAAGTAATTCTTCTTAAGTATGGAACGTGGAGCGCAGCTCAATTTTTGCTCATAAAATCATGTTCATTTATGTAAAACTAGCCAGTTCCCGGAATGCGTTGCAATGCGACCTAATAAAGAAGTTTCTCCTTGCGTGTCCTTTCCCATTCGTCCCGTTCCCCTCCCACCTCTCCTTCCTCTCCTTATCATGCGTTCCCACTCCGACTTCCCTCTCACCACTACCCTTTCCAGCTTCCACCATCTCCCGCGTTCCATACATTCAGTCCCGGTACATTCAGTTTTCCAACAGCTCGCGAGATTGCAATTTTTTATACAAATTTCATAATGCCAGAGCTCACCAGTGTACATAAAAATCGGATGATTAGTTTAGGAAATAATTTTATAACGCCAGAGCTCACCACCATATACAGAAACCATTGCAGGCGTGCGCACAACAACTCACCAAAGTTTGATGAATTAATGGTTTAGGAACGCATAAGGAAGAAACATACAAACAAAGCAAGCAAGCAAGCAAACATACATATATTGATTTTAATAATAATATTACTATTTAATAAATCACCTCACATATATATGAGAATCCCTTACGTGTTCGGAGATTTAAGATGAGTTTCATGAAAGAAATATGAATAAAGTGTGAATAAAACTTTGAAAAATCATCGAAATCCATGATTTTATTGGCAGGTGTTTTATTTTTATAGACATCAAGCATGTTCATTTATATTTGAATGCAACCCATTTAAATTTGTAGATGAGATAGAGTCAGCAACTCAAATAACTAAATTGAATGCTTCCAAAAAATATTCACGTTTTTTGTTCCGCTGGTCAACTGCGAGGCCATTAGTTTAACCCTTGCGTAATTTTGGAGACGAATAATCACTGTAATGATCTACGCTCGGGCGATTCCTAGTTCTGTTCCGGCAAGTAATTTAGTCAATGGTTTAATTTGGTCTATGGATCGAAGATTTCTTTTCGGTTATAATCACAGGTATTATTCGAATGGCAATATCATAAATAATATTTACAGACATAATGTCATCATTGCGATACCCACCAATCACATTTTTTTCAGTGGAATCGTTATTATTATTTTAATTCGTAAAACAACCCTTTTGTCGACCCCCATGGTAGAACATAAGGATTCATGGCTCTAAATTAGCGGTTTTAAAGCCAAGTTAAGGCTACAAAATATTTGTGTTACATTACATTACAATATTTGAATACATATATATGTATATAATATTAAAACTCCTTCTATAAGCTTTCTTTTTTTTAATACATTACTTCATCTACATTAGAGAGAAAAAAACCTTATTTCAAAACGCCTGGGATCTCAAAAGGTGCGTATGATCTGTAGCTATTCGAAAACGTAAAAATAAATTAAATTGGTGTTCACTATTTGCTCGCTAAAGCGGCCAGAAGTTTTGAGAAAAATATATTTCTTGTTTTGAGAAAAAAAATAAAAGAAAGGTTCCGTATTTTATATTTTGTAGAAAACTTAATTTTTATTCTATAACTGTAGTACAAAGAAAGCAAAAAAAATTAAATCATTTATGTGATGTGTTTTTTAAAAAATACAAAAGGGAAATAACACTTTTTCTGGATAAAATCAGTATTCTTGTAGACTTAATTTTTTTTTTGTCACCTATATGCAGTTTTTACTAACAAAATTAACTACCTTTATTTAAATATACACGGTTTAGGTCCATTTTCTGATTTTCAATGCATTTTAGCGAGCTAATAATCATTAAAAAAATAAACGGAGTTCTCGTTTTCTCTGTAAGACGCAACTTTTGAAATATCAGGCGTTTCCGAATTCAAAAGCTTAAATAATTGACACATCCTAATCTACTAGTACATGCTTACTTAGCTTTATATTGAAGTTGTTTTAAGATTCTTTACCTCCATGGTACTTACTTTCCAACCTTCTTCTTTCCCTTATCCTTACTCGTAACAATTTCTTCATTTGCGAATACTAAAGAGTTTCGGTAAACGATAATAGATCCAAAAAAAATAAGGTATGTTGAATTTGCCTGATATCTTCGTATACAAAAAATGTTGAATGTGAAGAGATGGTTATTTAATTTTTATTGGAACAACTCTCTTTTTATAGCTTTGGGTTCGAGTTCCAGTTGCGACCTTTATCTTTTTTTTCGGTGTCTTGTTCTCTTTCATATTCACGTTTATATTATTAGTGTCATATTCTTTTTCAATGATATATTACATCGTTGAGAATAACCTTCAAAAGTTATAAATAGAAAGTTGTCCTAAAAAAATTGAATATTCATTTAAAGTTTTACAAAATTGTCAGTAGTTGTTGTGTTTTGTCATCTTAGTAAATCTAAAATAAAGACGCCATGGATTGTGCACTTTTAACAAACTAAATTTATTTGGTAGAATCACATGTTACAATAAAATAGAAACTAATCCCGCCCGCAAGCACTTAAAAGAGGTCTCAACTTAGACCATTAATGTTTGTTTTTCAAGAGAGAAGAGAGTATTTTTAACTGGTTCACAGTATTTATAACCTAAAAAGAACTAACACAACCAAACGACATTTCACCATGACACACAGAAATAATAAATGCAAGCTAAAGTACACAGAAATCTGTTTCACCGACTGACAAAGCTTTGCGATTATATCACTTGGTACTGGTAAATAATTCCTGTAATAAGAAGCTTCAAAACATCCCGATAGATGTCGGTAGCGTTCCCTTTTGAACAGTAGGTTTTCAATACAAATAAAATCGGATATACCTATATTTATCCGAAATACGAGTACAATCTAGGTTAAATTCAAGTTCTTCGAACAATTTTTTCTAATGAAAAGGGTAGTTACGAACAAAATGCAGAAAAACATTAATCGAAGATAATATTATTTTATTTCTAAAATTTGAAATATGAGATTGATAAATATGATGTTTAAATAAGATGTGGCAATAGACAAATCGGTAAGGTGTTTATCTCGGTAAGACGAGAGGATCTAGGTTCGAGTCACAGGCGACCGTTATTTTTTTGTTTTTCTGTGTCTTGTTCTCTCATATTTTCGTTTAAATTTATTAGTGTTATCTTCTTCTTCAATGGTTATTTGGTTACACGTATACATTGTAATTTTGCGACATACTCTCTCATCTACAAGTAGGTACCCAAAACCAAGCCATTTGTTGACGTAGGAAGTTGGTTTATGGATTGGCTATGGCTATCCTACCCATGAAATAAGTATTCACCCTGTGAGTAGAACGAAACATGTTTTTTGACGAGCTAAGATTAAAAAAGAGCAATTGTAAGAATATTCATTAAGTGATGCTAATCTTATTCAAATTCATATCAAAATATTTTTATCGGATATAAGTGTCTGTGCCCTGCAAGAACGCAGTCTTAATTGAAAATTAATTCGTGTAATATTTACATACTCTATTTTTAATATAGTTAAGCGTTCCGGACAGATGTTTGCGTTAGTTGGGCTCATCGAGCGGGTTAAAAGGGTTCTATGTGGGAATTATCGTGTTCAACCCTTTCGGTGTCTTATAAACACAAGGAAGGGTGAATGTGGCGGGCCCTTAGCCCCTTATTTGATTAAGATTCACAAAAAAACAAAATGACTCTGATAATCTAGTCCTCGCCGATACGCTGTATGATTATTTATACGATTCCAAATTCCTATCAAAATAAAGTATTAGAGTTAATTGGTAGGTGGAACTATATATTTTTGATCAAGGATTTACCTAGGTTCTGTATATTGAACCACGTTAGGGAAGTAACAAAAATATTGTGAAAATGTTTTATTTTTATAAAGGTTCATAATTTAATTTCAAATTATCTATCCTGCATACTTTAATCTGTGTTTTTTTTTAAATTTCTTTTTTGTGTTTTTTTCTTCTTTTTCTACCACTTTAAGTTTTGATCTATGTTTTTCTATAAATTATATAATGAATTTTCGCGGAAACTTCACTGGTTCATGCAATCATTTTTTTTTTTATTTGAAATATACATATATATAACAGATTTACAGAAAGAAAATATTTGGTTCATAAAAAAACTAATTACATATAAAGTTATTTCTTGTTAATGAATCTACCCAATTTAAAAGAGAAAACATTTCTCGTGTTTGAATTGGGGAGTTGTGCTATTATATAAAAAGATAAAGAAAAAATAATATACAAATATATAATCTTTTTTTTTAAATTAAGAAAATAATCTTATGAATGATAACAAATATTGATTAATAAATTTACTGACATAGCAGTTACTAAAATAGATATACATGATACATGTAGTATAGATAATTAAAAGTAAAAATAATATTATTACATTTCTCGTAATAGGTAGGTGTTAGATGGTAAGTACATATAGTTTAGTTATCATGTAATATGTAATTACTTATTACCTCAATAAAATATGTATAAATATTTGTTTCCCTAATAATCAAAGATAAAAATAAAATAAAAAACAATAAGAAAAACAATGTTTTTATAACGCTCATGTATTTGAAATTTTTTTCTTGAATGAATGTAAATCTCGGAAGTTGAAATTAACCCACTTTCCGACATCCGATCAAGCTGAAACTTGGCGGATAGACTCGTCGTCGATTAAAATGCTATCTATTAAGCTATGGTGGCACTCACATACACGCACATATGAGATTTTCTCTGAAATTGGCTTGAAATTCGATTTAGGTGTTATAGCAAAAATATAATTTTTCTCGGGAAATTAAAAAATTACAAGTATTTTCCTTGTGAGCAAATTAGAGAATACCAAATTTTTATTGGGGATTGAATGGCATAGATCTGAAATTAGTTGTTTCGCGAATATAACGCGTACAAATACTCAATCAAAAAGGTAAAATGAAAGACGTATTTATCAATTTATCCAAACCCTGAGAATATTTATGTTATTTTTTCTAGCACCCTACGATTGACCTTTTGTGGAATAAAGTCCGGGCGCAACCCTTTATCAAATAAATCCATCGTATTCATCTGAAACAAAACACATAATCACAGCCACAGGGTCCATTGAGACCCGCTCATGAAATTATACAATTCCTTCTGGATTGATTAATTCGTCAGCCTGCACCCGGATGCTCCAGGGTTGGTGGGACGAAAACGTCCAGAAAAAAATAGTAGAAGTTAATATTTTAGGTTTATTAGTATATTTAATTTGCAAGAAGCTATATTTTTTAAGGTTATTGCAGATTTATATACTTTAATTTAAATTCATGTCATTTTATGCTAAAAATAGTGCTACCTCACCAAAAATAGTGTTTCCCTCCCCCATTGATTCCATTCATTCATTCCCGGTACATTCAGTTTTCAGACAGCTCGCGTGCCACCTTTTGCAATTTTTTTATACAAAATTCATAATGCCACAGCTCACCAGCATACATAATCGGTGTAACACGCTATCACAAAATATTATTAAATTGTACCTGTGATTCTAACTTGGACTGGAAAACATCTAAAGCCGGGCCGCCTATGCAACAGAAGTATCATTGATATACATTTAGATCTGCTGATGGACATTTTGTTTGTTTTTATCATGTGGTCTAAACCGCTACGTTAAAATTTAAAAAATTCAATAATTCTAAATATCGAATTGAAATAATAACTTTATTATACATATTAGGCACTTCGCGTGTACTTTTTGACACTAAATGGGTGTTAATTAGTTTATAGGGTCTTTAGTCATATTTCAACCACTTTCGTTTCTCCAAGATCGAACAGTATAAACCGATCGCGTCTTGGATGAATTATTTAAATCCACGGATTTATTTCAATTCTAAAAGCTTTGTTAGTTAACCTCCGGTTATTTTACATAACGAACGACGTTTTGTATATTGACAGCTTATCTGACACTCAATCGATATCCCGACCGACGATTTGTCAATCTTCGGTCTTATTGGCAGTGCTCGCAAATATTGATAACTGACCATAGATGACGGATTTAGTCAATATCGTAATAGGATTTTATCGATCGTGCGTGCTAGATCTCCTGGAAGTATGAGGAATAGCTAAGTTGTTAAAATTTGTTGGTGCACCGGCATCGGCAGGTGATATTTGTCCACTCTATCTCGTTGGAGCGAGCCAAATTACTTAGATGAGGATAATCGTTATTACATCTCTTCTAACATTCCTTTTTCCTTTTCATAATTTGTTTGGTTAGCATACCATTAAAGGGGTACCTATTATAATAAGACTAAATTTCTTTTATAATGCTCAACGAAGTGGCTATAAAAAGGTTCAACTTCTTTTATTTCAGCTTGGGATAAATACTAACTTGCAGCTTTTGTTTGATTGTAAACATACTAATGCACTCATAGTCTTACGATGATGTTTCAGAAAATAATAATTATTATAGATTATTTGTATAAATGGAATAAATGTATTGTGGATTTTTTTTATACGTACTATTAAGTTAAATATATATATATATATATATAAAATGTCTATGTCAATTTTAATTAAATTTTCAGTGCCGGCAACCCGGGCGTTTAGTTTATTTTCATTTGAATGTATTACTATATTAAGGATAGGAAATGTTTATTTGAAACTTTCAAAATACCTTTTTTCCACCCTCGCGAAGGTTTCTGAATTATTACAACTACATGACAATACATCTAAAAAGTTTTTTTAATCATTACAAAAACTCTTACAAAACGGTCGAAATTTTCATAATTTGAAAATGACATTTTGCAAAACAATTATTGTTAAATCACGTACTCATCTACTAACCCATGGTACTATCCAAAATCGAATACTTTGAATCTAATCAATAATTTGATTGATTGTTCTAATAATATATATTATTTTTATGTATCTTTGTGAAGCTGTTTGTTTTCCAATTATTATTATTATTATTATTATTATATAGAAAAAGGAACGTTTTAAATAGAAAGTTTGTTTAAAAATTTGCAATAGGTAGCACGCGAGCTGTTTAAAAATCTGAATGTGCCGGGACTGAATTTATTGAGCGCGGGAGAGGGTAGGGGATCGCGAGAGGGAAGGTGGAGGGGGAACGCGTGAGGGGAAAGGGACAAGGGAGGGTAAGGGGAGGCGGAAAGGGAACGGGACAAATTTCTTTATTAGTGGCATTGCAATGAATGCCGGGAACTAGCTAGTGATTTATAATAATAGGTAGATAGGTACCTAGTGATAAATCCATGGTAATTAAACTTCGAAAACTTAATGCAACACCTTGAAAGAAATATAAAAATACAAATCAAACAAAAATATTAAACGCCGGGAACCGTGACCGATTTATAAAGGTGCTGTCGAACCAGCCAAGGGAAGAGAATTCGATAAATCTATTTGACAGGACCTGTTATCGTACTTATATGTATGCAAACATAATACCAGACTAACGTTCTACGAGGCAAAAATTAAACATTTTCCTAAAAAGGGACAAATACATATTGTAGTGAAAGCGATTTTCACTATGACTTTTATTTACATTTGCTCCACACAGGGGACCATGAGGAAAATAATTCCCCTCAGGTTCTATTTCATCTTTCGGGATGCTGTGTGGAGGGTATTTTTAGAAAATTGAGGAGAGGAAGGAAAAGGGTATGAGGCGTGGGTAGAGGGTATAGGAACCTGGGGGTAAGGGTGTCCGGGAGTGACGAATGTATGAACCCGTCCCTCCTACTACGGTGCAAGGGGTGTTCCGAGAAGTACGGCTGGAGAAGTCAAAGGGACTCCCTCAACCACTTTCTCCCGATCCGACCTGCCATGTAGCTGGCGGGCAGATGCATCCGCCGCCAAGACCCAGACAAACCTCACCATATGAACCCGGGCACCCCTGCTGAGTAATCAAATGTAGCGAACCATTAGGTCAACGACAAATGGGTGCATGTTTGAAAAGCTACTTGGAAGATGAATAGCTATTTTGTTTTAAAACATCGCCTATCTGAGGTATGTAGATATGTACTTAATAAGCACATGTCCTCTGCATGAACTATACTATGTCCTCTAAATGAACTATACATAAATTTCAATAAATAAAAAATAAAAAAAAAACACTGTTAATCTAACTAAAGTGACCTCCAAGGCCCGAGGTAAATATGGTCCTGTATATTTTCTGCCCGTACAGAGTATAAATAAAACAATATAAGTACATTTTTACCCAGCATCGGGTTCATTGGTTAAAACAATATACATATAGTTTCGTATCAGTGATCGATGAACCGGTGGATGCAAATTTTAGCCATAAGTTGTTTAAATCCAATTCTTCGATTCCACTTTCTATCAAGTCACCTTTATTTACATATTTTTATTTGGTGTAAAAATAATATTCTTATATTAACGTATTAAAAAATTCTATTCCTTAATGTTTCACGTTATATTTTTTTTGGTTGTAACACGTATTTGTATCATTTACCTACTAGCTTTTATCATATATACATCATTTTGTTTTGTGTTAGGTCTTATATAAACTTAGTACATTATTTAAATATTGTTTAATTATGTTATTTTTTGTTATTATTACAATACTGATACCCAACTGTGTACCACTACAACGTGTATCACTTGAATTTAAAAGCCATTCTACGGCGTTTAAATAAAAAATAAATAAAATGGTTGTCTAGTTTGTAGTTGGAAGTAAGATTGTAGACACATTTTATAAGTTTGTACAGCGCCCCTGAGGTGATTTTTAACAAAAAAGGCGCTATACAAATCATCCAAATATTATTATTATTATTTAAAAATATACGAAAATACTTATTTTCCACTAGTTATCCCGTGAAAGAAAAATTTCGCAACACAAAACAAATGTGGTGTACAAAATACAAAAATGATGCTACGTAACACTTAGACATAAGATATTAGCTAAATTATGAAAATAATGCTAAATTTCACATGCAAGGTCCAAAGAACTTGAGACAGCGCAAGGCTCCATCAAAGCAAGGGTCGGGATCCTGACAAAAATAGGCGGTGGAAGGATCAGTACCAGAACAAAAATACAATATAAAAATGGATACTTTCCTGAAGAAAACTAAAACAAATATTTACGCTTTTCTTCAGCCACCAATTTGCTCTTGATTCCGTTTGGAATATTTGTCCCTGCAATATTGTGAAAGCGCCAATACTGAGAAACTGCTGAGCGTATCGCGCGGCTTACAACCATAAATCTGGATGAATCTCAGCTACCAGTGATCTCGCACAAAATACGCTATAATTTGCATCCGAGGTGATTTCGTACTTGTAACGCTCCTTGTTAAGCCAATAATAATTCTTTCATGCAGAGGAATCCTGTTAGCGTGTACAAGTGGAATTATTTGTCAAATTGTAAGCTGGAAAAATTGGTTGTAAAGAAGTGCGGAGGAGAATGGATAACGATGTTTTATGTTAAAATCACACATGAATTATTATTATAAGTTCCTGCTCATGCTAAACGTTTTAATCATTATTGGTAAGTAATATGTTCCACAGGATAATATGCATAAAGTTATTCGTAAAACACAGAACTAGTAATCTGTTACTTGTTACTTTGCGGAAGCAATTTACGGATTTTTCAGGTACTTGCATAAATATATCGTCATTTTTTAATTGTTCTAAATCAATTACAATTATATATGTATCATTGAAAGAGATAATACTAATAAATCTGAACGAAAGTATGAAATAGAACAAGACACAGAAAAATAAACAGGGTGTTGAGCCCAGGACCTCTTGGGAGGCTTCAATTTTGGAAGCGGGTATTGGTACCGCTGCCCCGGGAACCATTTATTGGATAACCAACACTTCTTCCATAGGTCACCTCTAGTGGTTCGCTACGTTTGGTGACTTAGCAAGGGTCCCGGGTTCTAGGGGTGAGTTTTATTCAGATCGTGGCGGCGGATGCGTCTGCCCCCCTGCTGCGTGGCGGGCCGGATCAAGAAAGACTGTTTGAAGGAGGCCTTTTGACCTTTCCAGCCGGACACTCGACCTATCGCCTTGGACCGTAGTCAGGGGGATGGATTTATACGTTAGTCACTCCTAAATACATTGAACCCCAGATTCCTACCCACCCCTCATACCTTTTTACTTTCCAGAACTTCCTATCCTTCCATTCCTTAAAAAGACCCTCTACAAAGCATCCCCTAACATGACATAGGCCCAGAGGGAAATTATTTTTCGCAGGGCCTCCTGTGTGGAGCTATGTAAAAAAAAACTCTTGACTTACAACTCGGTCATTGGTACCTCTTATCCGTAATTCATTTTTTCGATCTCATATTTAAAATTCACACTTCTTCCATGTTTTTGACTGCTGCCTTTTTAAATAATAACAAAGTTCTGAAGAATTGGTTTGCAACCTAGATAGTGTCTCGGATAAACAATAAACATATCGATTTTATTATATGGCACACCTATTGACCTTTTCTATGACTCTATTGCCTTAAACAAAAAAATAAGTATTCAATTTTCATTGTAATAACTATTGTTATAAAAACTTTTGTGGGTTACAACCGTCAATGAAGAAGATGATGATACCAATAAATCTAAACGAATATATGAAAAAAAAAAACGAGATATAGAAAATTAAAAAGGTAATGGTCGCAATTGGGACTAGAACCAAAGATCTCTTGTATTACCGGGTCATATGCCTTAATCAACTCGCCTTAACCATATAGGGACCTATTATTTTTAACTATTTTTTGTGGACCTCATATTTCAAATTCAAAATTAACAATATTATCTTCAACGAATCTTTTTCATATCATTGGCTGCTATCGTTTTAAATGATCACAAAGAATTGGTTTGTAATATGGATAGTGTCTCCAATAGAGTTATTCCAATAAAAATTGAATATTAATATTATTTTTTTATTTTTTATATTTAATTTTGTATAACTATTTTTATGATTTTTAAGCAATTAATTACCTATACTTTTTAATATTTCGTCTATGTTATAGTTTATTCTAATTTTTCTATACTTGTTTGTCATTTATATTTCTTTATATTAACATATCCTGAAGAATTGTTATATTGTTATTGAAACATGTCGATATTGTTTATTAAAAAAGTGGTTTATGCGAAGTTATCTCTTATTAATTAAATGAATATTAACAGTTTATTTAGAAAGCGTATTATTTTTTTTTTTATAAATGTTATCAATACTACAATAATTGTATCCAAAATTGTAAGTAATTAGACATTCTATAAAATGTTTAATTATGATGTTATTTTCACGATCGTTAGTGCTTGGTACAATGATGGACATTAGAAATAAAATTAAATGGGAACGATTATAACAGTCATAAATATATTCAACTGACAAAATATTTTTATTCTCTCTCATTCGGTATCTTTATCTATGCAAATGGCTTCCCATCTAAATAAATTATCCAAAATTCGAATGCAGCAGAGCAATAATTATAATCATTTCATATTCTATTTGGACTCCCAATTATACGGACATCAAAAGGGAGAATAAAGTAGAGCAACCTGCCGAGGAGCAGATAGGAATTGAAGGGTTATCTTAGGGAAGTGTGCCTAGGCTAGGCCCAGTGCCCGGTGTCCAGTGGGTAAGTACCACTGTCTGTGAGTGTGTTCAACCCTTCCGTCATTAAATTCTTATCCTTAAGGCCCAATTTGTTAGTTGATTAAATGCCACAAGACAAAAGGGTCAGTCTCATTAATTTATTATTTATTAAAATCATTAAAAACAAATTCGTTTTAATACGTGTAAAAATTTAATAGTAGTCAAATTGATTGTGCAATTTTGTATGAAAACATTGTTATTAGAATGATTTAGGTACGTTGGAAAATAGATGAATCAACGCATTACCAATGGTCGATATCTTTTTAGAAATAATTAACAATATTTTTTTTTATCATGGGCACGTGCCTACTTTATTACATTGCATGCTTTATTTTTATTCTTACATGCATATCTTATCTTCTTATGTACATAAAAATCAAAAAATATTTGTTTCAATGCGTTGCTATACCATAGGAAATGTTTTAAACTTTCAAAAAATCATTTTTTCCACCCTCGCGAAGGTTTCTGGATTATTACAACCACATGACAATACATCTGAAAAGTTTTTTTTAATCATTACAAAAACTCTTACAAAAATGTCATAATTTGAAAATGACATTTTTAAAACATCGATTGTTTAATCAAAATTCAATATTCGAATAAACTTTTAAATTAATGAATTTGGAATATGGTACTCGCTTATGGTACTAATCAAAATCGAATACTTTGAAGTTAATTAAAAATTATATTATTTAGGTACCTATGTTAGGTATTGTTTTTATAATATACAAAAATAAATGTTTGTAACGTGTAAAAAATAAAAGTAAAAAAAAAATTGCAATAGGTGGCACGCGAGCTGTTTGAAAATCTGAATGTACCGGGACTGAATATATTGAATGCGGGAGGGTGAACGTCTGAACGTTAGAGTGAGGGTGGAGGGGACATGGGAGGGGAAGGGAGACGGAAGGGGAACGGGATTAATGGGAAAAGACAGGCAGGGAGAAACAATTTCTTTATTAGTGGCATAGCAACGCATGCCGGGAACTCGTTAGTTATATATTTTTTTAATTCATGTCTTTTCTAGGTTCTGTGTATTTATATTTCAGGTCGCATCAGTAAAAAAACAAATTTCTATTAGGTAAGTATTATGAATTATTTTACAATAACACATTTGCCTACTGATTTGCACTTTGTATTCTGCCTAGTTAGACGCCCGCCCTCCTGATTTCTAAAAAAACTGCTTGTTCCGTTTGCGAGTTAGAAAAGAAGAGGATTCAAATAATCATATTTTAGTTATAAACAAACATAATTATAATTTCTTCAAATTTTGCAAATTCACTTTGTGGCACCATTTTATTAATTAAATATTTAAAAACACTTTGTTTTTACCACAATAATCTTTATTTAAAAAGTCGATATGTTTCGAGAACGATGTTCTCTTCATCAGGACATTATATGTACTAAAAACTAAATTATCAAGCATAGAAAGACAGGCGTGGGTGGAAATGAAAGTAGTTGGTGGGGGGGGGGAGAGGGGTGGAAAGAGGAGGAGCTTAGAAGATAGACAGGGGGAGGGGGTTGCTTAGAAGATCATAGACAAAATTACAATGGAAATATGTTTAAGATAGGGTTATTCACAAAATTAATTTGGTTATTAATAATATTTAAATTTCTATTCACATTTTTCCTAATTTCTAATATTTCTAAAAGATCTAATTGAAAACCACTAACGTTAGTGTGTAAAATTTTAAAACCAGTATTGGCAGATGGTTAGCAAATTCCGAATAATTATTGCTATTTAGACATCTCAAGTGTTCCTTAATCCTCGTTTCAAAATTTCTGCAAGTTTTACCTACGTAAATGATTGCAATCATTTTTTAATTATTTAATTAATAATTATAATTGTAATTTCATATAGATGTATGGTAATTTTTTTACATCTTTTTTTTAACACTTTTAAAAATCAATGAAAGACGCAGGTACTTTTTCTAAAGTGCCGATTGAATTAAATATCACCCGTTAGTGACCGTAACTGATACGCCTAGTATTTTGACTGTCCGTCATAGCTACTCTCCGATATAAAGTCTATCGCTAATTACCTCTGCTGCCTCTGCCTCCCGCGAACATCTGCCCAGAACAAACCACACTTAGCTCATTTCCTCCCTTTATCTTGCTCTATTATTTATTATTTAATGTAGTGTAATAGTTAAGAGGAACCTCACCTGCTCTATTATAATTATTATTGTCCAAGACGCTCGTGACGGTTAAAGACACGCTTTGTTTCTACACAAGTTTGATTGATGGATAACGTAATGCAGATTTAATGAATCGTGCATATCAAAAAGGCGCTAGTGTGGAATACATAGATAATAAAAAAGCATCATTCATTACAATATAAAAAAAAAATTAATTGTATGTTTTTGTTTATTTATTAATTTTCGGGAAATCGACGAATTTTCAATTTGTACAGGAGTAATATAGCCAAAATAAAACCAATTATGTATGTCTTCCTTATTACTTTACCCCTAATAAGACAGCATTATAAGGAAGAAGAAATAATTAAATTTATAGGAAAGAAATATGAAGCCAAAAATTATATAAAACAAAAATGTATCATTACATTGGTAACCATAAGAAGACAGGTTGTAAATACAAATCAAATCATAACAGAATTATAAATATAAACAATAGAAACATTATATTATACATTATTTACCTATCTTCATAGTTATCGAATACTTGACAAACACGATGACTGTTAAAACTAACTTATTTCCGAAACTGGAGGGCAAAAACCCGTGGAATATTAAAAAATTTTGTTCCAAATGTTTTCCAGAATAATTTAATCTTGTCTTAGAGATATGTATAGTTAATTAGTTAGTAAAAAATAATTATTTTGTACTCATTTTGAAACTGCAGAATTAGGAATCACAAATTATTGATAAGAGATGAGAATCAAAAATTAAACCATTGATTGGATAACCAACACCCCTGCCATAGCTCACCCCCATTAGTTCGCTACGTTTGGTGACTTAGCAAGGGTGCCCGGGTTCTTGGAGTTTGTTTAAGTCTTGGCGGCTGATGTGTCTGTCCACTTACTGCATGAATCGCGATGTACTGGTTGAGGGAGGATTATCTCCTGCAGGATTATCTCGACCAATCGCCTTGCACCTCAGTGGGAGGGAAGGATTCGTATGTCCGTCACTCTTAGACCCCCTGACCCCCAGATTCCTACCTACACCTTGTATAAAACATTAAAAATCTATTGATAATTAATTTTTCATATTATTATTTTTACATATTTTCCCAGTACTTCCTCTCCTTCCTTTACTATAATTACCCTCCATACAGCATTTCCAAAGATGACAAAGGCCCTGAAGGGAATAATTTCTGCAAGGCCTCCAGTGTGTAGATCTATTGTAAAAAAAATAACGTAACATAAAAAAGAAAATTCTTGATCTACGAATTTTTATTTCACACCCCTCTTCTTAAGAGTATAAATTTCAAATGAAAGTAATATATTCGCGAGCGCTTTATCATAATAAGTCAACCTTTCTCCTCCCAGTTTCCTGAGATAATACATCGCATTAGGATGATATATGACCCGGTATTTGTCTACCACATGAAGCAAGGACGTCCCTCATCTTGACTTATCTAGTACCAACTGCCTCACGTGATTTCATTCAGTATGAAGAATCTCACTCCCGTCATCCGTCAAACATACGGGAAGGGGACACTTTGTTAATTTACCCGTGACAGTTCAAAAGTAAAGGAATAAGTTCTTTCTGTTCACAGAAGTTATCAGTTCGATCACATTTTTGGAGAATTATTAGCGAAACAACAAATACGCCAGATTTTCATGGCAAAAATTATTAACCTATAATTTTTTGGAATATTAGTGGTGCGCGTCCTGCTTTCTTAGTCAATATTTCGGACAGGTTTACAGTGTCCTTTATCAGGGCAGATGTTTTCCAATATATTGGCATAAGAAGGAAGAATCGCAATACGACACAATATCCCAAGAAATAATCATGGTAACGAATACGGCATTTCAGATACAGGTAGATAAAAACATTGCTGATTTTGATCTGTGCCTGACGATTAGAAAGAAAAAGAATTTACATACAACCTTTCTTCTAAGCTCCAAGAAAGACAATGAAATTGGTTATTTGTTCAAGAACGAATTTTTTTTGATAATAATAATAAGAATAAAAACATTTATTTGTCAAAAATTTATCTACTGGAGCGATTATGGTCGAAAAATGTACCACTTTTATTTTTCTGCGATTGATAGCGGTCCAAAATTGAACCACATTTTCCTACATTCGTAAAACATTTATTGTAATTATTTAAAAAAAATTCATAGCCAGCCATTTATTTTAAAACGAAGCTATTGAAATGCTGTATCTTTTATGACCATAGATGTTCCGAATCCGAACTTCGTAGACTATTTTGGAACGATATTAAATTTTTTTTTTTGTGCCGAACTTTAGATCAGCTGTTTACCTTTCATTAACAAGTAGATATAACTCAAACAAAATTCAGAAATCTAAAATTTTCTATGTTGACACGGCAGTTTTAAAGTCAGTTTCACGCAGGATTCGCGCGGTTATAATAAGTTTTTACGTCTTCATATTAAAAGTAGAAGGTATGATTTTTTTATAGCTTTTAATTTTTTTAATGATCTTCTGCGAAATCTCGAGCAATCGAGGGAAATTTATTTATTTCGCGTGGTCGCTCCAGTCGACATCTTTTTTATTTTTATAACATTGATTCTATTGAAAAATGGTTCACTGCACAGCTATACATTCAGGATTTATCCCAGAATGTAGAAAGTGTATGGTTTTCAACAGTGCCTCTAATATATTATACGTATATAAGTAATTATAAGAATGAATTTTTCTTTATTGGTCTCTTATGTGTTCCTAAATCTTTCATCCGATAGCGAAGAAACTTCGGTAATTTGCGTGCGATTTCTATATATAATGGAGAGCTTTAGCGTTATGAAATTATTACCTATAACATTTATTCGATTTTAATGAGGGGAAGGGGATGCTGGAGGGAAACAGGGGTGGGAACGAGTAAGCATGGGAAAGGACATGTAGGGGAGGGGGACGGAGAGCTGGGGGACCAGGGAGGAGCAGAAGGAGAGATTGGAATGCAGAAAGAAGCGGTAGGCGGTAGCGGTGTATAAATTTCGAAAATTCATGCTTCTCAGACGGTCAGCTGTTAGTAGTGTGTATATTTTATATGGTTGGATGGCATGGGGGATGGATCGATGGGGAAGGAAAACCGAGAAGGGAGGGAGGTCGAAGGCGAACGCGAAAGGTGGAGGGGAACGGGGGATGGGAAGGTGGGAGGGGAAGGGAAAGTGGGAGGGGTACGAGGCCGGGAACGGAAAAGTATGGGAAATATGAGAAATGGGACTAGCAGGGGAGGAATTCCAATGAAGACGTAGTAGCGGTAGGGGATAGCAGATGGTAAATTTGGAAAAATCCGTGCTTCTCACACGGCCAGCTTTATGTTACCTAATTACGCTTCGGAAAACCATATTTATTTATTGGTGTTCGAAAAATTGTGGCTTTGTTTTTTTATATAAATTTACAGTTTTATTCCAAGATTGATGAAAATTTGCATACTTAATTTTGAAAATAAGAGAATGGTAAATGTTTAAACGAGACATTGAAAGCAGAATTTTGGTATCACTTGATGAAATTTTGCACAAATCACGTGATTTCGAAAAACTCTGGAAAAAAAAACCCGGGCAACTCCGGAGACTTCAGTTAGTATCACTGTAGAAAAACACAATTATTAAAAATAGTGAGTTTAATTTGATTTCGCATCCGTGACGTTCAAGCATGAAAGCAACGCTCGAATTCTAATCCACGGAGTCCAAATTCGATTCTTCAATTGATCATAAAATCATCCGTCAATGGACCATTCAACTCCACTGGGGGCAGCTACCGATTCTCCGATCATTGTGTGATCTGAAATTAAAATGTATTTAAATGCGAACGTCATCGATTCTCAATCGTCCCGAAAGGATATTCTTGAATTTCCTTCTTCCATGACAAATGCCGTGGGTTCCACAAATCGTTTGACCAATCGGTCCCCAATAACAGAGGTGTTCAAAGTGTTTTTAAAATACAATTTTTTTTCTAATTTATTCGTAAGAAGCTTCTAAATGGATCACTTTTATCTGTTTGTTTTTTTTTTTAAAAAAAACGTGTTTTTTTAATAAAACAATAAACAAATCATTTGTTTCGTCTTCCCAAGAAAGACATGTGAGGTGGGAGTTAAAATAGAGTCCAAAAAATATTAGCATTTGAATAAAAAATCTTTACTGAACCATTAAAACGGCCACCATTTTGAACCGGAACATACATGCATAATTACAGAGTACAGATAGACGAGATGCAAAACGGTCTAGTTAAAACTGAATTTCGCTGAGCCCAGTCCAAAAAGGGGGTCAACACAATAAATATGATAAACAAGAAACACGATATCGTTAAAGTCAGTAACATTTAATAGATTTTTCATTAGAGATCTAAAAAATTTTGGTGCTGGACCAAAAATCAATGAATTTACTGACATGAAGTTCTTTCTACCTTTCTACCGTCGTGGTTTTAGTATAAATAGAACTAATCAATAGGGACATGCTCCATAAGTAGGTACCTAATATCATAAGATACCTAATTTAAACTACTAATAATTAGGTAGGTACTAAGTAATTTGAATATCAGTGTCGAACCCACTTCCTCTTTGTTCACAGGAGATTTGTAGGGTCTAGGACGTTTCTACGCCGCCGGTTCTTCGCCGCCAGTTCATCGCCGCCGTTTCTACGCCGAGACGGTTCTACACCGGCCGTTTCTACACCGGCCGTTTCTACGCCAGCCGATTCTACGCCGCATTCAAATTAAATTAACAATTACAATTAAACTTTATTGTTTTAACACATACATACAGTCATAGAAAATAAAATAGAAAATACAAAAACTATCGAATCATTTAAAAAGTAGCATTAACATTTATTTTAAATTAAAAGAATAAATAGGAAAAATAAGATTATTGCGTCATTTGGTAATTGTGTGCTAGGACACGTAAATAATCACCTAACCTAACATAACCTAACCTAACCTAACCTAACCTAACCTAACCTAACCTAACCTAACCTAACCTAACCTAACCTGGCTGGCGTAGAAACGGCCGGTGTAGAAACGGCCGGTGTAGAACCGTCCCGGCGTAGAAACGGCGGCGATGAACTGGCGGCGAAGAACCGGCGGCGTAGAAACGTCCCATTCCCAGATTTGTATGCCCTTTATTTGCACACCCGTAAAATTTGTCCGGGCTTAACGCAGAGTTTTTAGAAATCAGTTGTAGTCAGTAAATGTCCTCTTACTTTAAAAGTCATTTTCCTCTTATTTTAAACGTCAAGTGTTTGTATATATCTATCGCCTGGTTCAACTAGTCACAACTGCGTGGTAAACCGGATCGGGAGAGACTGGTTGAGGGAGACATCTCTCCAGCACGACTCTCTCGGAACATAGCCTTACCAGGTGGGAGGGGTAGAGTCATATATCCATCACTCCTGGACATGCTGACCCCCAGATTCCTACCATGTCTACCTCATGTATTTTTCCTTCCCTGAACTTCTTCTCCTTCCTAAAAAGCATCCCCGAAGATGACAGGCCCTGGGTTTTTTTTTCTGTGTGGAGCTAATCTAAAAAAATCAAAATTCTACTATGTGTAGATGGAATGGAAATATAAGGGAGATGCCATGTAGGCAGTAAACTTGTTTTGATGGTCAAATGTGCAAAATTTCATTAATTCCGGAATAACTGTAGATTTTTGTTATTTGTTTTTGCCGTGTTGCGCTACCTCCTTCTTTAGCCGACGTTTCGGACAGCATTGCAGTGTCCATCATCAGGGCAGATCTGGCAGATCCGACAGATGTGATCTGACAGACGTCGGCTAAAGAAGGAGGTCGCGCAACACGGCATTTCACCCCAAAAACAAATAATAAAGAAAATACCTATGGCCGTGAAAATCTAAAAACGTAACTGTAGATTTGTGTAGAAAACAAACCTCCCTCTTCTTTACATACCTTACCTACATACGTGACCGGTCAGTGGTTGAGTGGGCATAGCGCTTGGGTCCCACCCGGGCGTCGCATGTTCAATTCCTCGGCTGGCTAAGTCCTCCATCACAACACAAGCAACATTTTCGGCTTTCTGTGGTGGTAGTAGGAGATTTTCAAACATTGTTGGGTTATTCGTAACCCGGGAATGATTGTCTTTCTTTTAAAAAAAAAAGTAAAAAAGTAAAAAAATATAAAATTTCTCCATGGCTCAATGCAATCATTAATTTATTGGTCTTTTTACCTTCCATTCAGCACATAATTTTACAAGATGATACAGATTTGATACTGATTTGAATTATCTCCTTACATGGCTCAAAAAATATTCTTTTTTTTAAAATAAAATGTGGTTTTACTTCCCTGGCAAACATAATCGCACTTTTCATAATGCAAGCTGGCTAAGGGCAGACAAGCCAGGGCCGGCAATAGATAACTCGGTACATTGTCCTCAGGCTTCAATCCCAGGGCATAGGGTCTGTAGATAAGTGCCGCGGGCCGAACGAATGTATTGATAGGCCAAGGACAGAAAGACCCAAACAGAGGACGGGCGCGCAGCGTGTGCCCAAACAAATCGGAATTGGCTAGATATCGATTCTGTTTACAGTATTTGTAAAAAAAAAATGTATAATTTGAAAGGAGTTGTCGGCGAATTAGTCATACTACCAAGTTGCGTTTTAGGGGTATTTGAAAAGTATCACCGGACATACTGTGTTAGTTATGCAATGCTGCAAAACTAAGCATAAAATGAGTCTTCTATTTTTTTTAATTAACTCCAAACAGGAGGCTTATTAGAGAAAAAAAATTTAATAAATATAATTATCACCGTAGGGCCCTGAAGATGCCTCTGTATAAAAGGTCTATAAAAGGGAGATAAAGTTTTGGGGAGGAAAAAAAATGATTGCTAGGAATCTGGGAATCAGTGTGTTCAGGAGTGACAGATGTACGAATCTATCTCTCTCACTGCGGTAGGAGGCGATTGTTTAAGAGAATCCGACCGGAGAAGTCAAAGCGTTTAATTTATCGTTTCAAATTTTATATACCGTTTTATAATTAGGTAAGTAGACATTTAAAAACCAATTTAGGAAATTTTTGTTTTGATTTTTTGAACAAGGGAAAATTATAACAAACTTTTTCGGATGCGATTTCTGCCTGTCACAGAAACTATATCATATAACTCCGTTCAGTCGGCTATCCGAGAGGGTCGGAAAATATTTCGAAATTCACGTGTGACTAAACCATTAAACATTAACCGTTTTATATCAAATCCTTGTACTACTGCACCGCCCACCATTAAATGATGCTTTTACTTTCCAAAATAGACTCATTAAAGAATATATTACATATTAATATTAAAATATTTTCAGGATTAAACAACATGTGTTCACAATTATGTCCTCTGCGTGCGAACTCTATCTAAATTTCTTTAAATAGACAATAAACAGTGTTAATTTCAAGCGACCTCCCAGGTAAGTATGGTCATGTATTAATTCATTTTTAGGCAGCATCGCGTTCATTGGTCAAAATATTGTACATATATTTTCGTATCGGTGATCAATGAACCGGTGTATGCAATTTTTAGCCATAAGTTGTTTTTAATTATTTGTCTAGCGTGTAGTCTTTCTAGATTTTAGGCACGTATGGTAAGTTTGTACAGCGCCCTTGAGGTGATTTTTCACAAAAACGGCGCTATATAAATCGTCCAAATATTTTTATTATTATTATTATTATATTATTTTACTATGATCATATACAGGTTAATGACATTGCATACATTAAAATAAAAATAAAATATACCTAAAAATTAGTTGTAACTTAGGAGTATGTCAGTTTTGTGGCTAGGAGAAAAAAAACTAAGAAAATTTTAAGAAAAATAATAACAATTAATAATGAAAATACCTGATGTAAAGCCGAAAGACATTTTTTTTTGTAAAGTTCAAGAACAATGAAATATATTATATAAGAATGCCCGTATTTTTTATGTATTCAAGTTATTTTATAAATAATTTCATTATTTTAAGGCACTATTAACACATTATTAAAGGTGCTAAAGTAGACAGCATCAATCCGTATATTTGCAATTTAATAGGAAAGAATTTACCTGAGACTAGTTGAAGCAATTTCGATATGAAACAATGACTTGTCTCTTGTTTTCTTACTTGGGACTCTAATATTGATTGATGACAAAATAAATGGACAAAATACTATCACTCAAGACTTGACTCTTATATCAGTTGATGATAAAAGAGCTGGACAGTCCTTATGATTACTTACTCAAGAAGTCATAATTTGACAGTTGAAAGACCGCTTCAGCTTTTGGGCTAATTGTGATCAGCAGAAGAGGAAAATTATCATGTCTTTTAGCTTATGAGTTTAATCAAATTTGATAGAAAGCTGAAACGCGCCTAGAATCGGCGTTTAACAAGGTCCTCTTCTTAAAAAGAAAAAAAATGGAGATTAATGGCCATTTGATGATAAAATTACCTTTGAACTTTAGCGAAACAACTAGGCCTTACAATAATTGTAGGTATTTCTTCTTCTTCTTCGTGTGCCCTGTCAGGTTCCCCGAAGTTGGCGATCACTCTGGTAAATGTATCTCTATCTTGCGCTGCCCGGAATAGATTTTTCACACTTCTAATACCGGTTCACTTTCGTAAATTTCATAGCAAAGATATTTGTCTCCTACCAGGCCCTCGGTGACCTCTATTTTGCCTTTCAGTTGGTATTTAACGAATATAAATTTAAACATAGAAATTGACATAACAACATTTAGGTTTAGCGAACTCTACTAGCGATTTATTGCTTAGATATTTGAATGGTGACTTCTGTGGTTACGTGGCTGCGATACTGGGTTACTTATTCGGAGGTCGCGGGTTCGAGTCTCGTCAAGTGCATGTAAATTGTCTTTCAATATTTTTTTTATTTCCATTGTATTTTCCAAAAGGTTAAAATCATGCCATATCGAATTCCAGAGGGGTAGATATTTTCTGTATCGATCTTGTGAAAGACCACCGTTCAAAATCAAAATATTGCTACTATTGGCTTAAGCAGTGTTCGATGACCAGATTTTAATAGCCAGGTACTTCCCCAACTTCCCCTAGCCCTATATATCCCCTCTTCACTACATTAAGCTGACAACATACCCTATTTTGGAATTCCATAGTCTTTCTGGTTCCAGATGGTTGTGAGGCAATTGTTGTGCGATATTCACATTAAAAATAATTTTAGATTTCATAATGCTGTTACTAACATTTGACCGTAATTGAAGAGGTCCGTTAACGCATTTTCCGTGGAATTTCGATCCTAATTTAGCCGAGTAATTCCCATGAAATAATCAGGTAGGTGTTGGGTATCGATGACGCCATTATTTCGATTAACACTCCGATGATCGTCGAAAAGTGATCATATTTTGTTTTCCCGTAGCCAAGGGCCTATTTGGGATCCACAATGGACTCCCCATTGTGGCCGGGCCAAGAAAGGCGTAGCGAACCAGCGCAGGTAGCTTTTGTGGAGCGTTCCTAAGCAACTAGTTCTTTTTGTGTGGAATTGATGACATTACACGCCAGCTTCTCCTATTAATGGTTAGCTGATATTTGGACAGTCATGCCCACAACTCACAGCCCACGGCCCACAAGAAACATTATATAATGAGCTGATGGATGAGATATCCGCCACCTTTATTTGACTTATTAAACTTGTAAGTGGATATTAAATTATTTCTTAACTGCTCCAAGGGATTCTTTACAGAGATCTTTTATTGATTTTAATTAAGGCTTTTGCAATAGGACGTGCAAAAACATGGTTAGTATAATAATTGATCAAAATGATATTATATTTCATTATTGAGGTAACGATGTGGTAAGTAGCGAAAGGTGACTTTTATAAAATAATTTCACATGCTTTCTTACGTTAACTCCACACAGGAGGGCCTGAAAAAAAATCATCATGGAGTATGTCATCTTTGTAGATGCTGTGTGGAGGGTATTTTTGCGAAGAGGAAGGAGTGAACATGGGTTTTGAAGAGACTGTCGAGCTGTTGAACTCAAGAACGAGTCGTAGAAGCGACCCGTACTCATATCATACTTTTATATGTGAGTATATTGGGCGTTTGGCACCGGCACAAAGGGAATCAATGACGTTAGTTCCTCGAAACGCCTTGCATTGAAATACCGGAGTAATAAGAACAGCATTCCCACCCGACGCCTGTACTCTAAAGATTGCAATCCGTTCGTTAAGATAGAAAAATCTATCAAATGGACCGCTCGTTTCTGCACAGAGTCGCGGGTTTTTCAGATAGTTTGGGGCTCCAAACCAGACGTGGCTGTCAAATTCAACCGTGGGGCGCAAGTTGTTATCTATTAAAGTTTCTCCGCCCTATTTATTTTACAGTAAGTATCCCAGATTAGCACATAAATCGGAACTCACACATGCAAACCATAGTAGGTTGAACAGTCACGCCACTCCCCCTTGATAGTAATGAAGCAATAGGAACACACGACTCGAGTGACTAGAATGTCCACAACCTCAGTATGTCCACGACTTGTGCCTGGAGAGGGAATTATACCTCTGGCAAGATAGCGGCTAACGGTTATATCATTAATCCACCATTCAATGTTTAATTCCGCACGCCATGGCTCATGGGATTTGAGACCCGATGGTATATAGGTTGACATAACTACTAACTACTGTTACCTGACACTCGTCACAAAGTCAGTATTAGTTGTATTGATCTCATATAGTAAGATACTATATACCTACCCTACCACACGAATAATTCATTTCTCTCTACGTACACCCCAAGAAGGGATGAAGTAGTAATTTTGAAGTGTCTGATTTCCATGCAATCTGAATCCTATAGTATTAATAATACTTCCAACTCCGACTTGTAAAATATTGGCAATATCAACTATGCTGGCCGTTGGAGGCACTAGTGTGGCGGCAAACAGAATTTATTTAGTAGGTACTTGGTGGCGTTGTTTTGTACTATTTATTATGTATTTTGATCAATATTTGATGGGGAATTAAAGAAATACCCGCAAAGTGGAAAGAATGGGGAAAATCAAGAAGGGCCGACTTACCCTGTTTTCTTTTCTAAATTTCGCTGGTTCATCACATTAACCACCAACTCGCCATCTTACGATGGTGTTTTATCTGTTTCGATACGGTCTAATGCAAAAACGTAAACACGGCTCCGTATCCAATACTCACAATATGTAGTGATAGGGCGATTATTATTTTTCAACTAAATACGATGATACATAATTGTACTTGGTCTGCATATGGTAGGAAGGTGGAAAAAAAGTTTTTGTGGGCAGGAATTACAATTTTGGAAAATCGTACAAAGATGAATGCTAGGTACCAACAAAATTGATAAAAATATATTTTTAAATGTCCCACAAAGTAGGCTCTGTATGTATCTGTACGATGGTAATAAATATGACTATAGATAATAGTTACAAATCGTTTTTGGGATGCCAAAAATGTTGATAAGTTAGTTGGTGAAAAGTTTAAGTTAAGTTAAGAAAATGAAGATAATGTTGGTAGATCTTAGTCGAAGTATGATACAGTTAAAAGTGACCGAATTAGATATAGGTACGATTGAGTTCGATTCAGTTCATTCGACTGAGTTTCGCTAATATTGTCTTCATTAATTTAATAAAATATGTTCGTTAAATCCAAGCAAATGAAATGATTTTGAAAACATGCAAAGTGTTTTATACCATGAAAAATATAATTATAAAACTTTTAAGGTTAATTCAGCAAAGCTGCGTCCCATGTAGTAATCTGTGTTCACGTTGATGTTATACACATGGTTGTTGATTTTCAAAATGCATTTTATGTAATTGTTTCAGCCAACCTGGATTTCAGGATGCAAAAGAAAGGATTTATAAATTAAGATGATCTAGTAAACGTGAAAAGCGCTAACACATAATATGCAATTGTTCTAACCATTTTGCAATTAAAAATTTTAGAATTTTAGAAATTAAAAATGGTTCAGTCAAGGGTAGGTTCACAGGAATATTATTTAAATACGTATTATATTAATTTTTCGAAGAAAACTTCTTCGGAAAGGTTTTAACTTTGTGATGGCATTATTTATTTTAATAATAGACAAATAACTTTGTTTACATCACTTTTATTGGTACACAATCAACATGTTTCGTAAACAATGTTTACTTCATCAGGATCAAACGTATATGGATAAACGTATACGTTTGATCCTGATGAAGTAAACATTGTTTACGAAACATGTTGATTGTGTACCAATAAAAGTGATGTAAATAAAGTTATTTGTCTTTTTATTTAAAAAAAAAAACGTATTACAAATATGTTGTATTAATCTGTAAGGAATTGAGTTTTTATACGAACATATCTTGTAAAAAAGTGTTTGTTTCTTAAATAATTAAGTTAGCGCCATCTATGAAGGAGATCATCCAAATGTATGTATGAGAAATCTCAAAAGTTGAAGGAATTATTAATATTATTATGTATTTGTGATAAACACTCAAAGTGCCTGGATAATAATACATTTTCCACGTCTCTTAATCAAAACAATAAATATAGGTTACATACTGTATCATGTATCATCAATCAATCAGAACAAATAAATAAAATTAAACATTTTTTCAAAAACAATTTACAGTAAAAAGTAAATAATTTTATACAAAACATATTATAACTTACAACCTAAGTAAGAATCGTGGCTCCCTTATCAGGCACAAGAGCTCCTCTTTTCTGATAAGGTATACATGACCAATAACGACCTTTATTATAACATTTTGTAAAATATATATTTGTATATGTAACTCATGTTTTATATTACAATAAAAAAAATAAAAAATATTTTAAATGTAGATACACGTATCTAGATGCATTTACTGGCATTTTATTTTGTAGGTAGGTATTTTATCGCTAGGTATCTTAACTCTAAAATATACCAGTTCCAATTTTGAAAATGATGATTGCATACAAAACAAATACGAGTTCATTGAGTCAGAGTTTCCGATGTATGAATGTGAATAAAGAAAGGAGTGTGTGCCAGGATCGAGTTTTTGTTCTGCCTATCCTTGCGGAGAAACGGCGTGATAGTTATAGTACTTATAGTTAGCTATGTTGAGAAGTAACAGCAATTATACAAATAGTATATTGGTAACCTATAGGTACTTGTTTTATTAACTGATGGGATACATGCCCCGTACAACCATGTTCTTTTGGATTTCTAACACCTTTAAGTAGATATATGTATGTAGGTACATAATAACAATGAGGGTATTAATTGTTATAAAGGTAGGTCTAACAAATTCCCTACTTTGTTGGTTTGTTTTTTTTTTTTCAAAATATTAAAGTAGGAACTTACACGAACGAAAAGCATATGAAAATAGAACATTCTAAATTAATTTATAACAAACGCATTCGAAAACAATCGATTCGTCAATTGAAATCTCTTGTTATTTTATAATACGACACACCAGTAACAGCGTGTCCAAAGTAGTAAATTAAGACCTAATATTTGTGCTGAATATTTTACAATTTATTCTTCGAGCATCAACAAAAGTGTAGCAGTGTTCAATTTTAAGATTTGTGGGGGAGAGATCTAAATTTTCCTACATCAAGATGCCGACTTGCTACGGGTGTGGTCCTTGCGGACCTTGTGGGCCTTGTGGACCTTGTGGGCCCTGCCCACCCTGCGGTCCTTGCGGCCCCTGTGGACCTTGCGGACCCTGTGGACCCTGTGGACCTTGCGGGCCTTGTGGCCCCTGTGGACCGTGCGGCCCCTGCAAATCTCCGCTCCTTGTGACCATCTACAGTTGCTACACGGACCTTCAGTGATCAAAATTAACGTGTTCTGAGATCAGTGCATTAAAAAAATTATAAAATTTACAGTTTAAAAAAAATGGATAACGTTTTTAGACAGAATCAAACCTTCCTTCAAGGAGGAAACCATTTGTATTCACAGGAAATATTTTTGAAATGAGAAATACATTTTTCTCATTTTCTTTAGATACTGAATTATTACACTGTTAAATTGTTTTTTTTTCTGTAGCCTGGTGATTACTTTTTGTTATGATTAAACAAACTAAATATCATATGAATTTTATTTGTAACCTATTGATTATATTATAGGTGCATTATTGTAAAACCAGATAATTGTCGTATGGAGCATTCGAAAGGAACACGCATGGCAATATAACATTCAATGACCATTATTTTGCAATTAACTGGATCTTAACAATGTTATATATTAATATCTTAGTATCAATAAGAGTATACATCATGATTCAAATGTACATACAGATGCATAAATTCGTGGAAACGAAATAAAAACCCGAGTTATAGAATTTTGTTTATTTATAAGCTCATATTTACTAAATATACGTCTGAAGAAATAATAATAATTTTTTATAAATATAAAATTTTATGAAAATAAAATTTAATATTAAATAACATTTTACAAAAATAAAACCAAAAAATCGTTAAATTACATTTTCGCAAAAAGAAAACAAGTGGTAGGCATAGGTACATATTTTTTAAAGTGTTCTAATAATTCCAATATTCAAAATTGGGTGCTCACCAAAGATAATAGCATAGGTACAGTCTGTCAAATAAGAGTAGAAAATAAATGAGGGCGCCACCGTTGCCCAAATGGCAATACAAAAAGTATAATCATGGTGTTAATCTAAAGCTGTGTAACCTACATTTTTATTAAAAATTAAAAAGGCATAAAAGTGAAAAAAAAAATTATTGCAATACAGATACCCACTGATCTCAAAATTAGAATTGTATATAGGTATACTATTATTATACTGCAATTTTGTGTTAACATAATGAAGAATAACGATATTAATATAACGATAAAGCACACTTTAGAAATTGCTCACATTTATTTAATATTAGCTTAAGTACCTAGATTAAACCCGCGTTGCCCGGGCTTTAGATCATGCCTCTAATTTTAGATCTGAATATATTTAACTCATTGAGATCTAAAAGTAGTGTAACTAAATTCACCATTAATGATTCTTCCGTTCCGCCTACTGTTAAATTCAAATCTATGTTAAATTAAATGAAAGCCAATCACTTTGTAAAACACAATTTAATCAAATTTATGTCATTTTGTAGGTACCTTCACAATAGTGCTTCTTCGATTTAATTTTTTTTTAAGAACAAAAAAATGTTTTTTTAAATGTGTGTACAGTGTTTTGAATTTTCAGTGTCATTTCACTTTTAAAGAATATTTGACAGATAAATTGGTGTTGCCAGCCTAAAAATTTCTTAGTTCAATTTTTTATATTTTCTACTCTTATTTGACAGACTCTAGTGTTCACCTTGCCATTTGATTATGTGATATTAAAATACAAATTTTAAAAAGAAGTCATCCCGGACAGAATATTTTATATATACATATAAGGATAATATAACTTTTTTACTTAATAAAGATTAAGTACGTAATTAATGAAAAATGCCTATCTCACCCTGGGCGAAATTTATAACTATAGTGTGCGTTTCATGAAATAAAGGTTTTTTTGGGCTTGTTTGCATAACTGTCAATATCACAATAATTCACATTCTAGTATTTTCTGTCTTTTTCGTTTTCGTACAAGACGTGTGAGAAGGAAGATTTTTTTTAACGGCTTTTACACGTGAGTTTACGCTCCGTGAGTCCCTAACCCTTAGGAGAATCGTCGATGACGTGCATACTAACGGACTTGAATAGTATCTTCCATTCATTTGACTTGTCATATATGTAGATATATTAGTATCTACCTATGCACAAATTGTATGCATAATAATTACCTACCGAAAAACAGTATGTTTGAGTACACTATTTTATCTAAGAATCTAATCGTATCTTATCGATATTAAGGAAAACACAACAAAAACACAAATGGGTAGGTATTTGGCCATAAATGTATGTTGACGGCCGCTGTTCCCAATTCTAATTAGCCGAAACTAAGGTTCAAAACTGCTCAATCTAGACTAAGTGATGATGAAGTGAGGCTTAGGCAGTTTTGAACTTTAGTTTGGGCTTAGTAGAATTATGAACAGCGGCCAAAAGATTCGTCTTATAATCTACAATGTTATGAAATATACAATATAATTAATTAACAACAACACATCGCCATTTTTATAAACGGTAAAATAATGGTAGTGACCGCACCCTTCAATCTTTATCATCAAAGACGTATTAGAACCCTTTAGAATACTTAACATTATCTACCACAAAATTAACACCATATAATAAATCATCAATTATCTACCATAAAATAAATAGAAATAATCTATACTGGACATGAAAATTTTCATAATACGCCATTGAGCGCTTTTAAAATTACGTCGTGACTATTCACGGTTATGGTATCGTGACGGTATAAAAAAGGAAATACACATACGTTCCTTATCACAATAATGCTGCAGCTCTTTCAAAAGATGAGATACACAATGTACGTAGGACTATTTCCTCTAAAGGAAAAAGTCATCATTTTCTCGCATCTCTCACACACGGCACTGTGAGGTCTCCGTAAACCCCTACAATGCTACTAGCCGTGACGATAATTTTGAGTGTATGGAATATAGTTACAAGGATAATATTAAAGTGTGAGTGAATTCCAAAAAATCAAAAACGTCAAATGTCAATGCGCCGATGGTTTTGCTTTGTACTTAAACATATAATGCTGCATCTTTTACTTACACACTAAATAACAATAGTCGAAAATAAGACAAAAGATGAACGTATGCCTAATTGCAATGAAAAAATTGCTAATTTACGCAAAATCTGTAGTTTTGAAACCCAATATCACGATCACCAAAAATAGACACCCTAAATATATATCTCTAGAAATTGTGGATTGAGAGAGGATGTACAAATGTGTAAGTATGTAGGTACCTATTTTATACATAAATATTTACTGTATTTATACACTGCACATAATAATTCTTTACATGATGTGTAGTGAACTGTTTGATCTTGTATATAGGTACGTATTAACTGCAGATAATATTACATTTAATAACGCTGCCTATGTTAGAGCAAGTTTCATATCACGAAGCCATGCAGCGGAGTGAGTTGAGCGGGTATTATAACAAGCATTACCTTCAGAACTGAAGAGTTGTGTCGGTGATGCTGCTAGTTGCTGTCAGGTAGTTGGTTGCAGGTTGCAGGTTGCAGGTATGGACAAGGAAGAAGGGGAAGGGGGTGGGCATTTGTGCGATTGACAGTTTAAACACCGTTGCGTGTCTGCGAACGTTCTGCCGCGAGGAAGAATATCGTATATTAACAAGATTTTATTATCCATAAGACATGAGATAGATACCAGCATTATTATTTTTACCAATGAGAAAAAAATTATTGGTTATAGATGTAGGCGTAAATTATTTAAAGATAAGGTAAAAACACGGCATTTCACCATCTTCTCGATAAAAAAAACTTCACATAAAGTACGAGTAACTTATTATTCCCAATTCTCCATCTACACCTAAGCCTTCTTTTTCCTTCACCGGATGAGTACAGCCCATTTTGTTCCATATATCATTTAACACCTGTTACTAAACTTTAGTAGAGTATTATACTGCCCTGAAGAAGCTACGTTTGTAGCGAAAACCGATCGGCATGTAGCATAAAAAATAAAAGTGGTGTTTACAAAGTATTTATTTTATTATAAAATATAATGTCATATCACAAAGCATCTGCTTCATATGAACAAATATTATTTTCGAATGACGATAATGATTTATTTACCTTATTTATTCAGTACCTACTCAGACCTATGAATAGTAGCTGTATTTCTGTGGAAAGTTCTTATATTAGCAAATTGTATACATGCCACTCTTTTGTTAACTTTGATTCGGCCGAATAATCTGTGCGAATTTTAAAACAACACTTTTTGTACTTCTACCCGCGCGCCGCTCCAGAGAGTTGACGAAATGACGTAAGAAGTACTGACAAAAAGGGGCGTGTGTAGGGTTGGGGGGGGGGGAGGCGGGGGGAGTTTAGGGGGTTCAAATTCAAATTCCACCGGCCTCAGTATTGCATAGGAAAAAAGAGATTATTAATATTACAACGCCCCCCCCCCCCCCCCCTTTCAACCTTCCCCCTCCCCCCAAAATTAAACCCCCCCGCTTATGGTAGAATCCCCCCTTGTGAATGCTGTGAAGACGAAGCTGCTAAAGAAGTAAAAAAATACGCTTCTTTTCGGATTACTTTCAAAACTATCAATTTCTCTACTTGTTGGAGTTACTTTGATCTGCCTCTCAGCATCCATCATACAGCATACTGGACCGGGTCCCGGGTTCGATGCCTCGCGAAGTGTAATTCCAAACGTGCCCTCTATCGACTATTCACTATCGACGGATTGAATAATATTTGCCATGGAACAGAGAGGCCTGGCTCAGGGCGGTTTCTTTGGAAACAACACGACTAACTGTTTATATTACACAGGAATCATTATTGTACAAAGTCGTGATCTATTCCTTCACATGTAGAATATGTCTACGAACTTATTACGGGTACCTAATTCCTAAGAAAGGTAGTTAGGTACCTAATACTTATCTGTAGAATAGAACCTAGGATCGTGTATAGGATCTATGCAGGTATCTACCTATATACACCTAGCGACGCGACGTGCAAAATCATTCACATGGTGGTTGATCAAATTATTTATTTTTAAAAATTTTATACAATCTGTATATGCATATATAAAAATAAGTCCCTGTTTACCTTGATCACGCCATAACTTTAGAACGACTTTACTTATTTCATTTATCTTTTTTTAAAGTTTTCTAATACTTTATAGAAGGTTCTTATGGAAAGAAAAATTTAGAAAATTTAATAATTTCAAAAAATTAACGACTATTTTAACTCAGCACGTTTGACAGTTCACGCGTTTGTTGAAATTGAATTTAGCAGGTAGCTGTTTTTTTTATCTATGGATTTTTTAAATTATTTTAGGTACCAAATTTGATTGTGACAGTTCACGCGTTTGTTGAAATTGAATTTAGCAGGCAGTTGTTTTTATTGTCTATGGATTTTTTAAATTATGTTAGGTACCAAATTTGGTTGATTGTTCTAATAATATACAAAAATGAATATTTGTAATATACGAAAAAGGAAATTTTAATTAAAAAAATGTATTAGGTGGCACGTGAGCTGTTTGAAAACTGAATGTACTGGGACTGAATATATGTAAAGCGGGAGGGAGGTTTGCGGGACGGGGGGAGCGGGAGAGAGGAGAGGATGGACGGGAAAGGCGGAAAGAGATAATAATAATATTTGGACGATTTATATAGCGCCGTTTTTGTGAAAAATCACCTCAAGGGCGCTGTGATATATGGCAACGCAACGCATGCCGGTAACCAGCAAGTAACATTTGATAATGTGGACCTCACTGGGTGCCTATCCACGCTGAGGCCCCCATTTGACAATATAAAATTTGATAAGATAATATGAAGTCATAATTTTTAAGAAAATACGTAAAGGAGGTAATGAAAAAAAAATCGGTAAATATTACGAGTTACGATTGTGTATGATGGTATTATGTATTACGTATACATTTTTTACTGTTTTATGTTATAAATTATTAAGTTCCATAAAACTTGGCACTTTTCTACATAAAAAAAAACTTGACACTTTTCTAACGATAAACTGTATTCCGAAACCGAAAACCTTAATAGCTGGAGCATCAGAAATATTTTTTAACATTTCCAAGCACCATAAGACATTTTTCAGTAGATACCAAATCAATGAATAAATTAATTTTAAATGTCAAGACCTGTGGAAAAAGACCCGTACAAAACTGTCATGATATAGAGGTCTTGATTTCAAAACCCTGTCACAAAAAGAGGATTGCTTCACATAGCTAGGGTAGGTATCTACAGAATACCTACCCATATTATGTTTTGCATTTCATTCGGGTGGAGGGTAACCACAACAAGCGAAAACTATTCTCAATGAATTTAGCTGTGTTTAGTAACCAGGATTACAAAACTAACTTTTGCGTACAAAATGGATCGGTTCCCATGATAAGTTTCATGAAACGTTGAACAAAATTTTTATTCAGTTGAAGAAATTTTTTAACCTGCTCCCATTGTAAAGGTAAAAAAATATGAATGTTTCAAGATACCCATGCTTATTTTAGAAATCGATATATCATTATATATCCGCCGGGAGATATTTCGGTACCCAACAATTTCGGTAACCCCTGTCGTCCGATAATATTACAATAAATTACCTGTATAGGTAGGTACCTACCTCTCTCCTTGTTATACATGACATCTCAAAATCAGTTTTTTTTAAATTAACCTCACACAGGAGGTCCCGAGTAAAATAATTTTCCTCAGAGCCTACGTCATATTTGGGAATGCTGCGTGGAGGGTCTTGTTAAAAGAAATTGGTTTCTCATCTATAACCATTAAATTAATAGAAGAGTATTTGAAAGACAGAAAACAGGTAACAAAAATAAATAATCAATTTTCAAATCCAATGGAAAATAAATTAGGAGTACCGCAGGGATCGGTCCTTGGACCCCTATTGTTCATACTCTATATTAATGACATGGTGAAAATATTTTCAAAATGCAAAGCACGATTATTTGCCGATGATACACTTATATACTTAATTGGAGATAACTATGAAGAACTAATAAATATTTTAAATAATGAACTAAATGATGTATCAAGATGGCTAAAAATAAATAAGCTTAAATTAAATACAAAAAAAAAACAAAATGTATGGTGATTGGATATAAGAAGACATCCAGTGAAAGCAAAATTAAAATTGATGGTGAAATTATTGAAAATGTAACTGAAATGAAATACTTAGGAGTTATATTAGATTCCAAACTAAACTTCAACAGACATGCCGAATATACCCAAAAGAAAATTGGCAAAAAGATATCTTTTTTGGGAAGAATTCGGCCTAAAATTTCCGGAAAAACTGCCATCACCATTTACAATTCAATTATTGCTCCACACTTCAACTACTGTTCGAGTATCCTTTTCCTGTGTAATGAAAGAGAACAGAATAAGTTTCAAATTCTCCAAAACAGAGCAACGAGAATAATTCTCCGAAGAAATAGATTTTCGAAAATAAATAAAATGTTAAAGGAACTCAATTGGTTAACAGTGAAACAAATGCTGACCTTGAACACGTTGATATTTATTCACAAAATATTAAACAACATGTTACCAAAATACTTCTCAAATAAAATCGTATACAATAAGGACATTCACAGACATTACACAAGGCCGTGCAAGGAAATAAGATTAAACAAAAAGGACAAAACGAATACGCAAAACAGTTTGCTATACAAAGGAATTAAGTTATATAACACACTACCAGAAACTCTAAGGTCCTCACCAATTGAAAAGTTCAAGATGTATTGTAGGAGCTACATAAAACAAGAAAAAAAGAAAGAAAAAATATAGTGAATTTGAAATATTATAATTAATTAGCTGAAATATAAAATATTATAATTAATTAGAAATTTGTAACCTTAAATGTACAAATTACTAAAATAAAATTCAAATAATAAAAAATAAAAAACGAGAGGAAGTTCTGGAAACAAAAAAGGTATGAGGGTTGGGTTCAAAGTTAGGGGTCAGTGTGTCCAGGAGTGACAGACTTATGAATCCATCCCTCCCGCTGCGGTACAAGACTCTTCTGTTGGTGTCTCCCGATGGGTCGCGAGAGACCAACTGACCAACTGAAGAAGTCAAAGGGTCTCCCTAACCGGCCTCTACCGATCTGGCCCGCCACGCAGCTGGTGGGCAGGCGTATGTGCCGCCGCCAATACCTGAACACGCACTTCACCTTATATGAACCCGGGCACCCCTGCTAAGGTTACAGGTAATAAATGTAAATCACATTAAAACACGAAAAATAGTGTAAAGTGAAGGTCAGCACAGGGCGTATGTAACGGCCAGGGATATGATGCCCAAAAAAATTGTTTCCCTAGATTTCGAGGTGAAATTTCCCTAGAATTTCCCTAGGGGGGGGGGGGGGGGGCGCATACCATGTATCCGTTTGAAGTTGCCTACCCTGCAGAACTAAATGACAGCAACCATAAATGCCCGCGAAATCAGTATACGACGTAAAATTTCACTTTCGCAATTGAAATTTTAATTGCGTTGTTTCCCATCGCCCCGAGTGCAAAAAGTTGCCTTTTATAGTCAAAGGCGAATTTGAAGGTTTTTTTCTAAAAAAATATATGTTTTTCATATTATCTAAAAAATATTTTCTTATTAAGTATTTAAAAAATGTTTTTTACATATTCTAAAAAATATTTTCTTATCATAAAAAAAATGTTTTTCATATTTTCTGAAAAAGATTCAAATTATTAAAAATATCGTAAATATTCATATATGGCCAGTTCGATCGAAAATTTACCATAATTTGAAAGCATGTACTTTACCACTGAATTATAAACTAAATTCCTAATAAAAATCACTTTGCAAAATAAAAATCAAACGCAATCACTGAAACTGAAGAAAATTTCTTGTAATAAACATAGATAAAAACGTAACTTGAAACCTAAATAATTTTTTTTTTTTAGAAGTCCCCATTTATCTTTTCAGGTACATAATATAATTTTTAGTTGTCATTATTTAAGTACATCAACAATATTTTTAAAAAATACGACTAGCAATACCAGTAATATTGTCATATGTAAAAAAAAATTGCCAGAGTTCGAAATTTCCCTAGATTTTGTGCTGATTTCCCTTTTCCCTAAAAAATATTTTTCTTCCCTAGATCTAGGGAAATTTCCCTATTTTTCAGTGGTAACGGCTGACTGCCCCCTCCCCCCCCCTAATTAATAAAGGTAATACTAACTAATATATAAAGCGCTTATGTGATGACTTTGTGAAGAAAACGGCACTACACAAATATAATCCAAATATTATATTAATAGGTGCCAGTCATAATAATAATAATTGGATAATTTATAGAGCGCCGTTTTTGTGAAAAATCACCTCAAGGGCGCTGTACAATTTATTCATAATTCTTAGGTTCTATCTAATTTTAATATTTACAAATGGATACAGAAACATACTTACCTGCAGGTCACTTCCGAAGTCAGTCATTGTGAAGTGTGTAACAATTTGTGCAATGTGAAATGTTATCATAATGTCTGTACTTTACGTTTATGTAGTAGACAAATACAATGTAAAAAAAACATACTTTTGTAAAATTTATAAAAAAAAATCCATTCATTGCTCTCGTCACCAGTTGGAGATGCCATAGTTCCATATTTATTGAGGAACTGGGACTGTGCGGTATTCGCAATTTTATAATAGATATTTTTTCATATCAGATCTCTGTAAGTTATTATCTATACATTAGAAAATATATATGGTAATAATTATAATAAAAAAATTTATCCGTCAAATATTTTTACAAATTTATATATATTTTTTTAATTTTTATAACATCCATTCTATTGACAAATAAAATAGTTAACTGCTCAGCTCAGTCGTCGCAATATTTCAAAATATTGCGACGTAGATCGAAAGAGAAAAAAGATGGAAAGAAATGAAATAGGTATGTATTCCGGGAGAAATCTTCAATGTAGTTTAAAAAAGGCAGGCAAGTTGAATTATTATGGAAGAAGGTATATTTTTCACCAGAGCCTTTTTTTATAAATATGTAGATTTTTGCAAGGTGAATTGTTATTTTTTTTCCCACACCGGGGATATATTTTTTAAAAATTTAAATGGACATTACTTTTTTTTATCTACGACATCTATGTATTTTTCTTAATACAACCTTTTCTTCATCGTTCTGCAACAACCTGCAGAGCTCTGCTACTGAGTTAAAATTACTGCGCCTAGGTTGCTAGCGAAGACCCGCACCATTATTTCATAGAAATGAATACTACCTGAATGCGTCATGTTATTATATTATGCACTTCTGTCGCTAGATGCCTCTGTATCCACAATCGAGATAATTATTACTAATTAGTAGGCACCTACCTAATTTAAAAAAAGTTTAAATAAAACGCGGGAACTCATTTACCAATTGAAATAATTTACAATGGAAAATGATGTTTAAAAATACACAAACAATCATGGGAATGGATAATTATTACACGATAAGGCCAATAATTTATATTTATTTAAAATACAAAAGAAAGTACAAATTACATATTAGGAAGCTTTTCCTGTCCAACTAGGAAAGTTTCCCGTTGGTAAAATAACTTTTATTCACAATCGAGAACAGGAAGCATAAATAATAAATGTTGAGATCTAAAAGTAAGGATATTTAGTTCCATTGAGATTGATTTTATTTTTCATTAATATTGATTTTATCTTACCTAAAACTAAAACAAAAGAAAAATATAACATTTGATGGAGAAGAAATTCTTACGTTTTTAACGAGGAATACTAAAATTATGTATATTTACAGAATGCGAGGGTACATCTAATAGTCGACGAATTAAATTATTATTTAAAATATGAAAATGATCAATTTGGTCAGATATGTGCTCAAGATGAGCAGTTTTAAGTTAATTATTGAATGGTCCGCTTCGCGCTTATTCAGTTTTTACAGTAGATAAAATCTAATTTTATTTTTTATAGTAGGTAATATCTAGTTTTGGAATTTTGGAAATTGGTGTAGTTATATAAATAATATTTTTATTTAATATATTTTTTTATATTAAAAAACACATACTTTTAACGATTAGTATCTACGATTATTTTTCCTGCTTATTGTTAAAAATTATAATTTTTAAAGCAGCTGGTAGGTATTTTATTTTCTCGTGTTCAAACTTATTATGCCTCATGTTAAGAGGGTATAACCACACACAACCAGAAATATACAATTTTTAAATCAAATTCTAGACCTATCTAGATGATTTTTTTCTACAAAAAAATATAAATTGATTTCGAAAGATGGTTATTTTATCTAGTAAAGCTATGTTTTAAATATTGAAAAAATACATTTATTTTTATTATAATAATGTTTTATCGTTGGTCGTTGGCAGATTTGTTTAATTTTTAAGCGGAATGTTGCATTATAAAACACAATTTTCAAATGCCTAATCATACAATTTTAAATAAATAAATTTTAGTTCAAATAAAATCATAAAAAAATCCTAATAGGTGTTTTGTGACATACATTAGTTTGTCTATTTATTTACGGTCTGACAAATATATAATTTCAGATTTTTTATACGCTTATATTGTTTAGATATTATTGAAAAACTATAAATACTTACGATCAAAAAATAATTACAAAATGGATATACATTTTTTTTTGCTTACTTAATTGTAGATATATTATATTAAAGCAAATGTTTAATGAAATAAAATTGATATTGAGTTATTATTTAGAAAATCTGCCACTCAGAATAATCAACATTTCTCATTGGAACCGCCCTGTACAGTACAGAATACGATCACAAATTTGAATTCTCGTCCGCTTATCTTAAGATGAAGCCATACTAAATAATTCAAAATCATACAAAATCATATGTTTTTGTTTTGAAAATTTGACCGCTTAGAAGTATTATAGATGCTTCAATTAAATACTGCTTGTACAACATACCTTGGCCCTTAAAAATATTGGTCATTTTTTTTTTAAGTCTTTTAATAAGCTTAGAAAAAAATTAAGTATTAGGTCATTAAAAATATTTTCAACTGAAAACTCTCCTACGTATAAACACTTTTTCGGATATGATTTTATTGCATAATGTGGCAAATTTAGTTTCTTATATAATTATCGCGAAAAAAAATGATATTTACGCCCGAACCTCACAAAATAAAATATAATATGCATTTTCGCGTTGGTATTTTTGACATCACGGCGACAATACGGCAGTCGACGAATTTGTTATATCAAAGTGAACCTTATACCGTCCACCGAAGAACGACTGGCAGCCGCCCCATTCTCCTGTCATTACTCCTCCGGCCGGAGCGGAGAAACAACCTGTTAGCGTCCGCGCTACTTGTTTTCGTGAAATCAATTTAAAAATTCCGTTTTATTACAATAAACAATGTATAAAAAAGAAATTAATGTTTTTTACAGGCCTTTACGAAATCAACATGTAAAAACAAATTCTCAAATATCTTTTCCAACCTTTCCAAAAGATTTTTCTCAAGTATTTTTAAACTCCTCCCATAAAAGGGCGTGAATTCCGATTTCGATTTTTTCCTGTACTAGTGTATCGCCTTAAAGATGTAGATACCACTGATACCAGGTAATTCATTCTGGGCGTTAGATATAAAAAAAACATAAAAGTATCTACTGAAGAATCATAGTTGTAATAATTTATTTATTATGATTTATTTATTATAATTTATTTTGTTTATAATTTATGATCAATGTTCATGTCATCAATAAGAATTTCTCTTTTGTGTGGGTCTATAAAAATGAATTATTTATATGAATTTATTTTACAATGATTATTGCATGGACTCTCGCCGTAAAAGGGACTGACAATGATAAAAGTGTGTATTTTCAATGTTTCTTATTATTATTAATGTTAGAATGGGAGAATACAAAAATTACGGGAAACACGAATACAAGAAATAAAATATTACATCTTCACCACTTACAAAAAGACTCGCCTTAACCCTAGAAAGATAATCTTATGCCTACCTTATAAATCAATTACCTACCTTAAAGATAATTATACGTCTTAGAGACGTACTAAAGTTTAAAAGTGAATATCTTAGTAATTGGTTTATGTTTATTTTTATGTTTTTTTTTAATTTTATTTTTTATTGTTTTTATTACTTGCTAGAGCAATCCCGATGAGTTGCAGAACTCATTTTAGGACAGGAGGAAAATTCATGGGTGTGGGGAAATAGTTACAGTTTTAAATGGAAAATGGATATTAAAAATATAAGTTTCACATACAACATAGACTAAAAATAAACAAACAAAAAACCGGTTGTGTGAGCAAACAATAATAGAAAATAATTAAAGGAACAAGGTTATACAAATGATTACAAATAAATGGAAATGAAAATAAGAGAAATGGACTAGAGAAAAGGTTATGTTTATGATTTATAGTAATTTTATAAACCATCACAACCTGTAATATTACCTATTTAATTATTTAAAAAAAACCTTTTTTTTCTTTTCATCATTGTTACCAACTTACACATAATGATACTATTTTACAAAAGTAGCTATTCTTATTATGTTGTTCACAGAATTTTATTGTTTCATTGGAAATAAGGTTTGTTTCCTGTGGTAATTTCTCATAATGAAATATATTTTACTTATTATTTACCTACCATTAAATATTTTCGAAGTGCCTCTATAAGTTTAGTTATTTTCATATATTAAATATTATATTATATATAGGTAAATATCTACGAGTAAATACATATTTTCATTATTGTAATATTTAAATATCGTAGCATTTATTTTCGATTTGTTATCTGCACAACTACGTATGTCTTTCTCAACTATTTCTTATTGTTTTACAAGCTCACTAGAGCTGTATTTTTCTTGTTGTTGTTATACACTGTGTTATATTATGTATAAGACAAAAGGCGTTTATATTATAAATAAATAAATACTACATGTGTGAAATACCTACATACTATTATGTGCCTGTTTTGCTAGGAAAACCTGTAATCACTTTGGTTGGATATGGTTATTACTTCACTGTACCCTATTCTGAGATATGAGGTGTCTAAGTTTGCAAATACCATTATTTCTCATGATCTATTTACCGATTTCTGATTTTGAGATAGAATCTTGCGTACAATATTTTAGTATAAGATAGTTTAAAGTAAAATACCTACTTAAATATGACGTATAATTACCATTAAGAACATGTCTAAACGTGCAGGTAGAACCACATGTAACGATGTAACCAGCTCAGGCATACTAATTCATTGCATAAGGTTCTAACTTCATTTCCCTGAAGCCATTCCAAGATGAAATATTTTCGTTTAAAATGTGTTAATCTAAAATACTAAAAAGTATGTTAAATTAAAATTAATATATGTTGAACTAGTACACAAGATTGAACCTCAAAATCAGAAATTGTTACATAGATTATGAGAATTCGCCTTTACAAACTTTGACACCACAGAATATGGTAAGGTGAAGTTAGAACTATCCAACTAAAATGACGAACTACACCGAGCCTTGTAAAACGATCAACTGACAAAAATGGCAATTGCAAAAGGTTCGAAGTGATGTTAGAACCCTGTAAAGGTCATTTTTGATTAAAAAAATGTCAGTTAGAACTTTGTTCAACAGAGGTGACGCGTATGTTGAGAGCAGGTGCAATTTAAAATGCACAATTACAGTCAAAATAAAAAGACAATCATTCATCATTATATCACAAGCAGGCATATTGTATCTATAGATTTAGTATTATTCAAATCTGATGGTAATGAACTTTCCAATAACCCTAATAGAAAGTATCTATATAATGATTAACAAGAAGGATCAATGTTTCCAACTAAACAGTCTTCGTCTGTTTTAAATAAGATAATAGTTTATTAAGGTAATCCACCCACCTGCTGAAGTAAAGATATTCTGTTATAAACGATATTTACAAATTGGTGGGTGGTTAGAATAACAATAAAGGTTAAAGATCAAGTAACTAAATTTTCCTTTACAGTTCTAAAAATAAGCTGTTATTGTCTAGACTCACTTGCAATGCATCATTTTCATTGTTTAGTACAAATAAACTTGGTAATGACACAGGTCGCACGAAATTTGTTTAGTTCACGTCTATCCTTTATAGTAGGTGTAATAATTATTAGTCGTAGAATATGTTGTGAATTCTTGATAATAAAACTCGTTCATCAGAACACAGTGTTTGGTCTGTTATTTAGATTAAAAACTCATATACTAATCAGGAATGAATGTGTAAGACGACCGGGAAGCCAACATCCTTCCGATTATGCTCCAAAATCTCTCCATGAAGTGATGACTCGTTATTCTACCGACGCAACGCCGACGTCTGTCGTGTAACTCTATAACCTCTTATGATGTATCTACACTATAGTCATTTATGTCTCGTAGCTCGAAGTAACACACAATATTTAGTAATTATAATAAGTTGATTTGTATTTTGGACATACCGGAAAAAACATACATGTTTTGTTATTTGGTGGTGGTCTGTTGTTCATCTATCGAAGACGTTGTGAGTTTCGGTTACTTTTTATTTATACACTGGTGTATTTTGAACGATACTTTTACGGACTTTACTGTATCTATCTAGGTTGATTTTATGGATCTGGGTTGATCATATGGATCTGACTAGGTTCATATATAAAAATAATAATATAAATCTCAAATCAGTATTATTTGCTCTCTTATCGATAAATTGTTGAATCGGCTACGACTCGTCTTGGGCGTGTGCTTGTCTATTTTAAGGAGTTCTTTTAACCTTTCTATACTGGCGGGTTGGTCTCTCAGACCAACAAATCAGTAATTGGTTGTTTTCTCAAAAATTAACATCACTTGGACTGGACTGAGGTTTTTAGTAGTTGTCGGGCGGACACTTTATTACTGTTATCGATTCGTGAGACCGGCGAGCATATGCGTTACTATTTTAGGTAAGTAATAATTACTACCCAAAAATCCCAGTAAGTATTAATTCTTATTTTTATACTTTTTTAGATTTCAAAGCTCTTTTAATTAACATGTGAAAAAGTTTATTTTTGTTAAGTTAGAGTACAAATAAAATTATGTTCTTTTTAAGAGGCTGAGTTAAAAGTCTATTTTTATCAATAAAGTAAAATTTATATATTTTTTTAAATTCAATTATTCCTCCTTCTATATAATAACTACCAATAATGCTTAAAAAGCATTTAATTAAAATAATACAGTCGAGATCAAATCTCGGTCTGAGACACCGTGCGCGAGCACCTATACGTGTGATGCCGTTGAGTGCGAATTTACGAAGGTTAAGAAACCGATGTTTTTTTAGCCTATGATCGGTGTTTTTAAATTGTTTGCATAGTTTTATAGATAAATGAAACAAAATAACAACTTCATCCTGATATTTAAAAAATGAACACAAGAAGGTGAAAATGAAGTTACTGAACAGGAATCATTAATGTCTTATCATTTAAGTTATGCATAGTATTACAACCAACCAACTCATAAAAATGTCTTATAAAAGTGGTGATATTTTCCATAAAGAATTTGGTACTTTTCCTTTTATCTCCAGTGTCATTATGCACGAGATGATCTGTGGCTTAAACGTAGAGATAAGATAAGATGATCATTACTGGCGCTGCTTCGCAGAGGGAAATTATTTATAATGTGCAGAGAGGTAACTCATTATAATAACAGACTTAAGAAAAGATTTCCCCCTCCCTCCTCCCACGCCAGACAGGTGGCTAGAATCCCGCGAGGCAAATTAATTCATAAATTCATATATTCAAATAATATCGCCTCTCGGAGGGCGCAAGAAGACGCTAATAAATTACGGTTCTTTTTCAATTTTCGCATTGTTTGCGCGAGGTATCCTTATTATGAGACAGTATTTTGTTATTAGCAACACAATGGATTATTGTGGCAACAATGAGGATACTTTTTTTACCTGAGGCCTTTCGCAGCTAATTTATTTACGCTCGGAAAATGGGAATTCCCGGTAAAGGGTGGCGAAGGAATCTCGCCACAAGCTCCGGCATTTCTCCACCAGTCCCTCCGAGGGGTGAAATCACAGCACCCTCAGCAACATTATATCACTTTGTAAATGATACACTCAATGGGCTATTTGACAAATTGGGTTTTATGGAGAAAATTTAAACAGTACCTACTTGTCTTGGTATTATTATTTTTTTTAAACTTCTGCATGCACTGCTTACACATAGGTATCAAAACATTTATTTCTGGGATAAATATTTACCAACACATGAATTTATGTTATAAAAAAACACAACTTTCAATAAACTATTTTAAAATTTATGCCTTAGAAATCAACTTCAATATTCTGTACCATTCATATAATCCTACGCTTTGAAATAAAATTAAAGTACAACATGCCATTATTGTATAATTATTTGGTTAAAACTAACGAAACGTAATACAAATAAGTAGAATATATTGAATTCTACGCATATAATAGTTAATTGATCATTTTATGAACAAAATCACCATTTATGTAGATGTTACAGACAGTAGTTGTCATCCAATACTAGATGCCAATTGCAAGGTTCCCAGTTTTAAAAAAGAGAGATAAAGACTTTTTTTTATTAGCATCAATTCGAATCTGAGCTCGTAGAGCTTTTATTCAATGTTTAACTAAAACATCGCTTAACCGTCGGGAAGTGTTTTTTTTTCTAGCAAGACTGACAATGTTTACAATTTTTACACAAGAAATATTAATAAATAGTTGTAGTATCCGCAAGCTTGCTTCAGCAGGGCAACATTTACGGAAATAGCCGAACGCTTCCGATGGCACCCGAAGTCGGTAGTCGGAGGTAGGCAGCGCGCGGTACATCGGCCGCTCTGCGCTCATTCTCTCGTAGACCTTAGCATAGGAGATACTATTACACTGTAAACTTTATAACGTCAATTAACTCGTCTATTACGATCCTATCTCTCATTACAAATTCATTTAGTTTTGTCTTGATTCAAGTCTATCAAGGACATTACAATAGTGGTTAGGAAAAAAATTCTTGAAATGATATTTGACTTTTTTTTAAGGTTTTTTTCGACTAATGTATTTTTTTCTGAGATTTTTTATCGTTTCTTGTATTTGAAGAAGGTTTAACTAGCAAGCTAATTATATATTTTAGATTGTTACAAATTACATAACACATCGGTATGGCGTTGCGCTAAGATGATTTTAAACATTTATGTAGACACAGTTAACTTCAAACTTTATTAATATGGTATATACATACATAAGGCTTTTCCAAAAGCACACCCCCAGCAATAAATAATTATTTGTGTTTTGGGTTACAGCGAGGCTGGCTCACTGGAATGTGTACCGAAATAGTTAGACGTGTCAAAACTTATTAAGGATTGTTAACGATCATTAAACAGACTTAGAAGTTAGTTTGATACTTAGGCGATATCAGCGCTGGGTATCTAAGTATTCCAGTGTAGTACTACCGTAGCTGTTATGCTGTTGACCATATTGTCTTGTCTGTGAGAGTGGCTTTAGGCGAAGGTCTCACCCCGAGGTCTCGTTCTCCTAATGAACCATATCTTCATATCTATATTAATGTTTAAAGTGTGAACTGTTCTCAGCGTTTGCGGTTTGGTTATGATTAAGTGGGTATAAATGGTGGACCCCGAATATTCTCCGAATTTCCAAACACAATACTCGGCGCTCAACTATCGATTATAGTTACCAACTAGTGGTTCTGGAAACTGGTAACCATTTCATTTTGTAACCATGAGATGGTTACTAACTGCTAAATAATGGCAGCTTCTCCCCATCTTACATAAGGGAAAACTGTTATTTAAATGGTTCATGTAATATAATACATGGAAATAACAAGTTCTGGTTACATATAATGTGCTTCGAAAACGGCGTGGGTAATATTATATTCGGTAGCTGTACGGATGAAAGATTTTATCTTGAATTTTATTAATTCAATGATACTGAAGTTAACGGAAAAGTTCAAAGTAATTAATATTGATCCAATCTTTTCCACTACGATGATCCACGATCCTTACAATTCGAAATCCTATTTTTTTTCATGTTAGAATCTATTAATAAATACAATAATTTTTCAGTTTATTTTTATCCGTACAATTTAATGAACACGTGTATGTCGTTACAGACGATAATATTTGTTATTATTATATTATTAACATCTTGGGCTGTATATGTGCATTGATAAGCACTTAAGATTTTAACAGCATATAAGAGATATTAAAGAAAAAATCACCTATTTAATTTGTGTATTTAGCCGGTTATCATATTAAGCAAAATTAAAACAAGGTTTTAATATAATCTCATGCAATCTGGGGAAAGGCATATGAAACGTACATAAATAAATGACAGCTAATACAGAACAAGCTAATCAAAAAGCTCTGTCACTCCAGATCCAGAACTCAGAACATTTACAAAAATAATACATATGGAAAAAAAACTGTTAATATTAAGAAAACTTTAAGAATGTAATACAGGTCTTCTTATAAACAAAATAAATAATAAACTCATACGTACAAAAACATTCATTAAAACGTGAATGTACAAAGTACAAGTACACTTACACTTTACACGACAACACCATAACGTACATTTAAACACCATGGAAAGCAATCCAAATTCAAAGCATTGGTTACGTGGGGGTCAGTTTATGTAATTGTCTTCCAGACAACATCAAAAATGAAAACAGTCTTGGTATTTAAAAAAATGTATTATTAATTTTAATGTTTAATCAACAAAATTACAGTGAATAATATTGTAATACAATGTAAGTATTTATTCGTAATGTAATGTAAAATATGCTTATTTTACTTGTTTTTAGTTAAATAAGTGAAAACAGATTTTTTTCTAGAATAAAAACGAAATTTTTCTATGCAAGTATATTTTCTATTACCGTTGTAAAAATAACCTTTTATTAATTCCTTGCCAAGATTTTCTTTCCTGAACGCGAAAGCACATGCTTCTGTTTCAACTCGGAGTGAGTGACGTATAAAAATTAATTTAAACTTAAATTGCTTCGGAAAACTTAAAGGCGGATTTAAGGATACTCGAATGTTAACACCGCGCAACTATTAACTAAGTTTAACAAACACGTGACAAATTAACATGCCTACTACGACCCTAACTATAAATCTCATTAAAATGTTTCGAAGCATTTAACAAACCGGAATGCACAGAGAAAAATGTTTTTGTTTTTGCTTGGCTTTGCACCGAGTCAAAAGTTTAATGATCCGAGTGCAACTTCGTACTTGATATTGGTATTATTTATATTTTTGTGGTTGAATTTGATTGCTCAGCAATCTAACTATTATTACACGTGTACCGTTTGAAGTTGTTTTATAGACGGTTTCCGAAAACTCGTAGTACCTACAAGTGGCAACATTTGGGGTCAATTTTGAGGCATATTTTGTTTATTATTTGTTTTGTTTTCGAATAAATCTAGTCTGAAGTTGGATTTATTTAAATCAAATATGAAACAAAATTTGTTGCTAGGAGCTGTTTAAGTCTGTCGTCCATAAATTACCCCGCCACTCGTTCTCTGTAAGATACTCTATACCGCAACGCACACTAATCAAGATTGTAACGGTATCGCCTCACCTTGGAATACGTTAGTAAAAGTTATGGAGTTCGTGGTCAACTCGCCGTCACCGCGCTTACGTCGCGCCGTCGGCTTCGCGTCACCGCGGAGTTGGCGCGCGGAACGTCAGCGGTCCTTGAGTTTCCCCGGTTTCTTCAGTTCAGTTCTGCTACGGTAGTATGATGATAGTAAATTGAAATGTAATTACAGGGCGCTCTGCTTCACGTCCAACTACAAACCAAATTTATTTGAAGTATGCTCGTTGACGGCAAGTCCAATGAGCTGTCGCCTAGACGTAACCGCGCCAATACCTCGGCGGTGATTAACCGCTCTAAAAAATACTCTATCCGATGCCGAGCTGGTTGTTATGCGTGCGATAACCAATATGTTGATGGACCACATCGTGTAAGATTAGGCCGTTAACAATAACACTCCTCATATAGATGGCGATAAGGTTTAATTTCCCGTATAATACCAGCCGCCTATTTTATTTTATTAACGAAAAAAACATTGACAAAAAGCGGGTTTTATTCATTTTACGAAGCTCAGGCTGTATAAATGTTTTAAGATCATTTTCAAAATAATTTAATTTTCCACATTATACGATAGAACCATAACAAAAAAGGGGTTCGTTTGTTGGAGATTTTTAACTTTAAAGCAGTTTATATAGTTATGTATTTTTAAACTTTATAAGTAAAACCTCAAATTGTAATATTTTTACTAAACGAAGATAATATTAGCGAAATTCAATCGAAAATCTGGAAACCTTAGCTCAGTGGGCAAAAGGAAAAAAGCCAGAAAGCGAAAGGTCCCAGAGGTGCCAATATATTTTTCTGATTTTTCTATCTCCAGATTTTCGATTGAGTTTTCGATAAACCGGATGCTTTATTTTTTTTTCTTGGCTTAAAAATACTCTTATCATTCCAAAGGCAAATATGTGTTCTGTGTGAAAATGTGTGCGCGCACTGCTCTCTCTTGCTCCTGCAGTGTGATACAGACAATAGGCCTGCACTGTGTCTTAAATATAAAAAACGTTACTGGCTATGAGAGAAAGGGAGAAAGAAAATGTGTGCTCGCACCTCTCTCTCTTGCCCCTACAGTAATATAAGAAACGTAACTCTCTCTCTTTCTATCTTCACTAACTTATATCTCCCTCTCAACTTCCGTTCGCCTCGCCCGATTACACTTTTCGTAAAGCTCTCGTCACGCATTCACCAGCTTACTCCCCATTTATTTCAAAAGTTTTTTGGGTTAACTATGTGATGTAGATTCACCAGTTTCCCGCTTGTATTACGCGTAGATAACTTTTCAACAGCAAAAAGATTGTTTTTGCATTTTTGTTTCTCAGAATTTAAATTACAAAAAAGTGGCTTGGCTAGAGCGCTATATAGATACTAAGGTATATATATTATTAATATAATATTTCAAAAATTTGTATAGCGCCGTTTTAGCGAAAATCACCTCAAGGACGCACATAATTAGCGTAATACCGTCAAATAAAAATCATTTTACATTGGCGTAACTACCCCCAGGAATATGGGCAGTTACAAGGGGCTGCAGGGCGCAGGGGGGCCTGCACCAGTGAATTTAATTATTTGTAGGATACTGTCTGACGTTAGCAGGACGTTGGAACCTACGCGTAATTAGGGAATGTCGTTCAGCCGAAGGCGGCGTGCGTTGGGAGGAAAACGAGACTTACTTGTAGCATAATATTCTCTAGTTTTTACCGGTGGCCTTCCACAGTTGTAATAAATAATTACGATTAATGTATTATTATAATTTTGTGTGTAAACATAACTTATATAATATCTACTGGAGTCGAAAATAAAATGTTTTATTATCCTAACAGTATATTTATTTTATTGAGCACAACATAGGCAGGTTTAGTATGGGGTAGGTAGGTATAGTATATAAATTATGTCTACAGTGTAAATTGTTTTTTCCAAGTATTTTCTATCATTTTGTAAATTGGTATTTTCAATATACATAATATTGGTTTTACCAATAATTTTTCACAAAAACATAAAAATACTCATGAAGGTACATTGATATTGAGTGGATATTTTCATGGAAAGGCCTCCATGGTCGAGGGGAAAGGCTCGACTAATAATCCGAAGGTCGCGGGTTCACCTTTGGGCGTGCGCAAGTAAATTTTATTTAATTGGTTTGTGTCACTTCACAACTTAATAATTAAAAAATAAAATAATGTTACGTTCCAGAGTGAAAAATATTCTCAGTGTCGCCTGGCGTAAGATCACAATCCACAAAATTTAATTTTTATTTTTTTATCTAAATTATATATTAATTTTTTATTATATATTACATATTTTTATTATTTATTTATTATATAGTATATTTACATTGGGTTTTTTTGATGCCTCTCTCACTAGGATATACCTGTGTTGAGACAATTGAAATTTGTTCCGATGTTGTACAGGGTCCGCAGATACCGCTAACCCTGTGGCATATAAATTGCAAGTGCGCCCCACAGTTGAATTTGGCAGACACCTCTGATTGGCGCCTCAAAATACCTGATAAAAACCCACGACCATGTGCAGAACGGGTGGTTCGTTTGACAGATTCTCCTATCTTAAATGGATTGCAATCTTTAAAGCACAGTCCTCGGGCGAGAATGTTGTCCTTGTTCTACCGATATTTCAATGGATGATGCCCCGGGGAACTTGCGTTCCTTAAAAAGATAAAAATGTTAATTAATGTTAAAATAAATCGTATATAATTAATGGTTCTGGTGGTTAAGTTTTTAGATTTTGGAAAGAAGTCTTATTCGAAAGAATTATTATCTTGGTCACGGAAATAGACTCTAGCGAAGGCTGCCGATTCTTAAAACTCATCTTCAGCAAAATCTTAATTATGTGAGCAAGAAAAATCTTCTTAAATAGCTACTCGTAACGACAAGGGGGCCTATTAACAAGTTTGCCCCAGGGACAGAGGACGCTACGTCAAAGTCAGAAATAACACTTTTGATTTGTTTCACTGACGAGGTCTAACTGAAGCAAGTGCCTACTGTAAATAAAATCTACATTAATTTCCCTTTGGCCATTAACAATTATTATCGACTCCAAAGCATAAAGTATACATAGTTACATGTATACGATACGTAACAGTGGTTTACAAGCCAAAAAAATAACATTCTACTTAATTATCAGTAAACTAATACTACGTAGAATATTCACAATAACGAAATAACAAACTTTAGTCCTCCTGTGAACAGGAATCCGTAATAAGGAGGACAGTGAATTAACTACTTTACTTAAAATTGCCTGCACGCATAACAGTGTGTTTTATAAAGCACAATACTTTATAACCACCTAACAAAAGTCTTAAAGGAATCACAGGTCTTTATACTTTTCTTAGGATACGTGCTGGGTATGTAGGTTTAAAAAAAAGTTTGATTTTCATACTAAGACACCAACCAAAGTTATTTTAGTTGCTTTCATGCCAATACTTTATTTAATAAACGACATTTTTTTCCACAAGATGTATGAAAAATCTTGCAAAGAAAAAGATTAAAAAATAAACACACCAAGACACTTAAAAAAATATTGATTCCTTACTTTAGGTAGCTTTCTAAAACGGACTATACTGGACGCTAGCGCTGCCAACATTCCGTCTGCGTATGTGCGATGTGAGATGCAGACTTCGGCGTGAGGCTAAAAAAAATCAACAAAATACAATGAAAAATCGAGTTTATATGTTTTTTAATTGTATTTTGTTGATTTTTTTTTTGTAATAATAATAAGTCTGTATCAATCTTAAATTGTTGTAAGTTTGATAGAAATTGGTTAGAGTTTTTAAAAAGTTTTTTGTAAAAAAAATATGATTAAAATTATTAAAAAAATTCCTTGTTGATTTTTAAACTTTTACATTGAAAATGAATATCTAATTTTTAATATTTATTTATATTTCAATGCAGTCATTACCACTTTAATATAATCAGTTAAAATAACATATTAAATGTAAGCTATAACAACAATTAAATCATATTAATTTTTGGGGTACTCAGCGACCCCGCGCGGCACCTCGCGTTAAAAGAAAGACGCGACGGGCGAAGGTTTTATTAAATTTTAAGTAACAAATGTACATGGGAAGTAAAACTCTTAAAAAAAATGTCTAGAAATTGTACATAGTTTATGCCCAAGAAATACAAAAAAGTTGTTAACAAAAAAGTAGATTTACAATGATTAGTAAATCTTTTATTCAATTCTGAAGTTGAAATCTTTTATTCATGCTGGAATACAATTGCAATGTGACTTTTTAAAGGATTTAAACTCTCTTCCACTTTCACTGTCTTGTTAAAATATAAAAAAGTCATATTAATTCGTTGATGATTTCTATTAATGATTGTTTTGTTAAAATATCAAAAAAATATTTTTCATCCTAAATATTTACGTGAAATTTTCGCACCTCCGCTTGGTATAAATCCTATAAAATGATAATCTTGTTACGGCTTCATCTCCTGTAAAAGAAATCAGATTATCTTCAGCGGGACTGCTTGTCGCTTGAATGCAAAATGCTTAAAGACCCATGGGGCAATGGGGGCTTAGTAATGAAAGTAGAGGTTTTATTTTTCCACAGAAATGCCCCTGAGACGGGAGTGGTGTGACCTCCTCACTCCTTCTCGACACTAAAATACAGACCAGGGGAGGATTCTACAAAGCAAAGGAGGTTGATTTTTGGAGACTTCAGTATATTTTTTATGTAGTAACCAAGCTTGGGTTCACTTGTGTCAGGCATTTTGTAACAATGCATATGGTTTAGATTTAGATCAACATTAGGAACAAAACAGTCTAAGAATGACAGTATATAAAATTGATAGCTGCAGCAATACTTTTTGGTTTGAGTGAGGTTATGAAAGCATTCTAATTTTGATGTTCTGAGAATTCAACAATTGGTCGCAACGCGAATCTAGCGACTTGTACGGACTGTGCTGGTTGACAACTGCGGTTGTGACAAGTTGATTGCGACGGGAGTACACAAGATGAGCTTTCGATACTTGCTTACCCCTGTTGAAAATAAGTCTTAATTGCGTCATGAAGAGCGGCCTTACATTTGCTTCATTTTCAACCGATCTTCCAATTATCAATTGGGCAATTTTACTGTATATTTAACATTTTTAAACGTTGGTGCATGTTTCATGTCAGCCTTTACCATCCTTTAACCTGTATTTTAACCTTTTACCGTTATTAATGCCCATTTTTGTCTTTAAATGACATATATAAAATAAGAACTGTTCAAATTAGAAATTGTTGATATTCTTGCCTTTTCTTGGGAACCGTTTTAGTAGGACCGAAAAATTTATATTAAAATAGAGAAGATCGAAATATTTTTGAGAAACCTGTTCGTCTTTTTCCTCTTGAACTTCTGGCTAGCCATACCCCACCACCCTTCCATGAAATCAATTAACCAGTTATAAAAAACATATTCCTTTTACTATCGTATACGTTAGTCACATAAAGAAATTTAAAATAGGCACATAAAATGTGATTTGTTAAGAATCACGGAACAATGATGGGATGCTGGAGTTTATAGCAGGCATTAATAGTGCACATAATCTAAAGTCTAGTCATATTATTACTTTAACATATTTGTGTTTTTTTTTATAGCTACTACTTAATTTACTCATAGCCGATCACCATCCTTGGTCATTTAAGAAGAAGTTTAATTTAATTAACCTGTTGGTAAAGGACATTTTGATTTTGCGCTTTTATTATCAAAATAATTCCGAGGTCTAAATTTCTGAATTAATCCAATATTCATGAATAAACAAATTGACTGTTAGTTGTTTTTGGGGTGTTATGTCGTGTTGTGAAGCGTAAAGATGTGGCCTGATGATGGACGCTGTAGTGCAACAGGCATAACTCCCAAAAACCAACTAACGAAAGTACACTCCTATTTAAATGATTCTAATGAAAAAATAAATATATGTATATCCAAATTTTCTGTTTTATCTTCTCCGAATTTAACTCCGTCTTCTTTAGGCTTGGGGCCAAGGAGCTTACCCTTCATTGTCTAATGACCGGGATTTCTTGGATCGCAGTGATACGTAGTACTTTTGAGTAAACTCCAAAATGAAAAGGATTGAAAAGATTGCGCAAAGTTCAACAGAAACGAAAAGAAATCTTCCACCCTGTCCCGCCACACCGTCCCGAGGGGGGGACCTACCCCCAAGTCCTAACTACACCCCCTGCGACCCCCGCCCCCGCCCCACCGGGCAATGAGGATGGATGAGCCGGCCCTGGTGATGTATCGTCGGATAATCCCACAAGAAACATCCCCGAAGAAAGATCCTGCGAGATATACCCCAGAACATATTATAGAGGGGTAGTTACTTGGTCGGAGATACCCCGTACCCAGTACCCAGTACCTACCCACCCCGACCGTAATATCACCGGGCTGTTTATTTTACACCTAGTCCCCTGGCTTGCTTATACTGGGTGACAGCTCGGTTCTTATTTATTAGGAACGAAGCGACGTAATGCGAATTAGGATTTATATCTCAATTTATTTATTTTTTTTATTTTAAAAATGATTTTTTTTTATCAAAACTTGCGCTCTTGAAAAAAGCGGTTTTCAAAGTAAACAAATTAAATATCTATTATAAAAAAATACCTGCGATATATGCTGTAACAGCGTCCATTCAGAAAAAGAAAGGAGCATTAAAGGAGCATAACATAATTGAGTATGAATTCACTCACCAAACACAAGAGCCTTGTCTCTTTATGGTGAGGAAAGGCTTTTATTATATTCATATTAAGGGGAACAACTGAGCGGCCTTTATTATAAGAAACTTAAATTTGGATTTGAGGCCAAAATACTCTAGCAAACAGAATAAATATATTTTTAATCAAAATTATAAAAAATATCTAGTACGGAGATATGCTTTTTAATTTATTTTAGTTTTAAATTATGATATATTGGGTACTAATTTTAGTGAGTTAATTGTACTTGTAATTATTAATAAAGTATTCTTACCCAATAAACTGAGACAATAGCAGATAAATAGGCATTTTTTGGGTACATATTTTATATTATATTCTACAAATATGTGTTAAGAACGTAAATCAGTTATTTGTCGTATGAATTTATTCACATTAAAGTACTATTCATTATCATTTTTATCTTCATATTTCCGCAAAATTGCCTATAAAATCATGAAAATGTTGATCATATAATTAGCTACCTATGTTTCATAATTTATATACAAATAAATATAGTTCCAAACATAGTCCAGTCAAAGAATGGTCCAAAAGGAGGTGTAGAGGGCGTGAGCAGGAACCTAAGCGATTTCTCCAGAAACTTGTTTAGGGTGCTTAGGGTGTGAACGTTCTAAAAGTCCTGACGTTTTAGGTCTTGATCTAGGGGGGGAGGAGGGGGGAGGTCCCAATTTTAGGATTTCCATTTATATCTCAAAAACTGTGCGTCGCAGAGGAAAACTTTTTTGATTTAGTAAAAGCTAATAAAATTATATACAACTTTTATTATATACGTAATTTTCGAAATCCCAGCCGTTTTTGATTTACACGCTCCACAAATGTAGATATTTTCGAAAAAAATCATTTTACCTCCCATTTTTGATCAAACATTCCTTCATATCGCCTAAAATATTCATCATAGAAATAAATTTACTCGGAAAAAGTTGTAAAGAATTTAATTTACTTTTACATATGCAAATTAATCTCCAACCAGTAGATATTTACAGCAATTTAAAGTTTGTTCGTAAAATGTCGTCATTTTCAGAAAAGCTGTTTTTTATCTTACGAGTATTACTGACACAGAACTTTTGTTTGTTTGCCTAAAAATATGTCTAACCACACTTTAAAGCCAAATCTTATCTTACTAATATTATAAATGCAAAAGTTTGTATGCATGGATTTGACTTACTCTTTCACGCAATTTTAAAATTCTTTCACTAATCGAAAGCTACATTATTTGCGAGTAACATAGGATATATATATTGGTAAGCTCTGGCGTTATGAATAAGCTGTGGCGTTATGAAATTATTTATTATACGTTTATTTTCAAAGCGTGTTGCTAAGTAAATGTTTGACGTGGGCTGTCATATTGTTATTGGTTTAGGTTACAATGGAGATTTCTTTGATATTTTTTTAGGTTACTCTAGATTCAAATATGAATAAAATACTAATTAATACTTGAGGCGAAATCATCAGAATAAATTAGGGGAGTATGTACTTCTGTACGGGAGTATGTATAAATTTCTATAATTTAAATATTTTCCAAAATAGAATTTTTATTTGCGAAATGTCATTCTCAAATTTTGAAATTTTCTATTAAATACTAATTATTTTCTATTAGACAAAAAAGACAAGAATAATAAAAATTATGCCAGTAATTTCCCACTAATACTATGCGAGCGAAGCCGCGGGTAAAAGCTAGTCTACTACACTATATAAAAGAGGTAAGATTTGTTTGTTTGTTTGTTTGCATCGAATATGCTCCGAAACCACTGAATCGATTTGAAAAATTCTTTCCCTTTTGGGAAGCTACACTATCCCTGGGTAACATAGGCTATATTATATTTTAAAAAAAAATTGGCATCCTTACTAAAACTTCAATAATGTAACCCAGGGTGTAAAAAAATTACCTAAAATATTCTTTACATCGCGTGCGCTGCGAAAACTATTGATGATAGAATAAAATAATGTATTACGATTTTGTAGAACACATCAATATTTACAAAAAAAGCTGCAACAGCATATGTCTTACTATTATGGTTATGCCACAATAAGTATTCTTTTATTTTAAAAATTTAATTAAAATGTCGCCGCTTGAAAAGGCTCTTTATTTGTATCTTGGTTTTAATACTTATCAAAATAAATTACTTCAAATTTAAGTCAGCTTCAATACCTTTATTTAACTTTTTGAATTTTTCAATTCGGATATTTAATTCGAAAGATATCACGAGTTTAAAAATGTTAGTATTGGAAAAAAGTTTCGGCTACGGGCCGGGCGGGAGAGGAGTCAAGAAATGAAGTGCCAGCAAGAAATGAAGTGCCAGGGGGGTTGACTGGACGGGGGAGCGGGAGAGCGGTGGCGGGGAAGGTGGAAGTGGAACGCTGGAGGGGAACGCACGGGAAAGGACATGCAAGGAGTAACATTTTATTTACTTGAATATGGGATTGCAACGCATGCCGGGAAACGGCTATATATTATAAAAGAAAGTCCAAAAAACATGCGGACCGCAAAAACTCAGAAACGAGTCCCGGTACGATCAAGGGAGTTATATGGTGAGGTAGATCTCTATCCCTATTAGGGAATAAGGGTTCCCGTTTTTACCTAAAGGGCGTTCTTTTGAAGATATAAGGGCTGGAAGTTTCGCCCTCTTGAAATTTCTAGAATAGTCTTCCGGAAAGTTCTAGAAGGTTCTATAGAGATCTAGAAAGTTCTGGAAGGAGTGGCGGAGTATGTCGTGGAATGTTCGGGAATAGGAAATCGGGATCATCATCACTCCCGAATGTTTCCTGAGCGAAGCCGGGTAACCCAGCTAGTATTAAGTAAAGTGGACAAAAATCATGTTACTTGAAAAATTCAAAATTGTATATTATAATGATAATGATGATTATCTCATGATAATTTAATTCAATTTCTTACATTAAGTACATACAATTATAAATCTCATTGTTATCACTGTTCTCAATAACACCATGTTACACTCTCAACTTTATATTGATTCACGTTTTCATCCTCTTTGGACGTGAGGGTCCTGGCAAGCATTTTTCATCCAAGGCATCGTCATTCTCAATAGTGAATGGTTCTTGCTGAATGTGCTCTACGTCGTCTTCATCGTCGTCTTCGGTAACAGTCACGCTATTGATTCATCTCCCTTGGCAGTGAAGTCACGCTGCAGAACAGGTCAGCATTGCTTTTCGGCATCCATATTTGCCAATTGCACAATCCTTGGTGCAGCGGCAAAATATCATTTTAAGAAGGACGATACCCATACCCGCCTCCCTAATTGTACTTCGGATATGGAAACTCAGATTTTATCGCTGTAGACCAAACTATTTTTTTATTGGTATCCATTATTATTTGACTTGCTTTCCGACCAGGTTTATTTGTGAGCCCCACCATTACGTGTTAATTCTGAGCAATCCGACTGTATGTATGTCCCATCTATTACGCGAGTATGTCCTGGGACATTTTAAAACATTGGCAGTTTTTGTTTTATGACTTCCTGTCGAAGCACTACAAAGGTTTTTTTTTGTTCTTTTGTTTCATGCAATAAAACCGCGCATTTAATTTATAGTTAATAATAATTCTCTTTTGTAAAACATTCAGATTGACATTAAAAAATTAAATACCTGAAGTGAATGCAATTCTGAAAATGAAACGAAAATAAGTGAAAATTGAAATTGTTACGTTAGTTTTACGAAAATATATAAAGTATATAGTATAATATATATATGTAATGAGGATAGGCTAGATATCGCGTTTTCACCAATAGATAGGGTCATTAAATTAATCGCCAGTATATACAAAAATAAACATGGCATCGTAATTTTTGAAGTGAAAATTTCTTTAGCACCGTTGTGATTTGAAACTAGATGGAACAATAAAATAGCGACACTAAAAAGAGACAAACCCATACATCTATAGGATTATGCATGCGAGAGAATGAGATAGTATAATCGGTCTCCTCTTTGTGCGGTGCTTCGTAGTGTATCGGTCTACTCTTTGTGCGGTACTTCGTTGCCTCCCTACTCTTGACTGCTTTAGTTTTCTGAAGGTTTCTCTTCTACCGCACATTCTGATTTTTAAATATGCCATTGCAGATTTTTCTTAATTTCTTCCCCTATTCAAACAAGCCTCCCAAATTTAAAATTTGGGAGGCGGGTTTGGGTACCCAGAAAATTTTATTATATAACCAACACCCCTGTCTTAGGTCACCTCAAGTGGCTTGCTACATTTGGTGACTTACCAGGGGTGCCCGGATTCATTATGTGGGCGGCAACCCAACCTAAAAACTCTCGCAGCCGTGGTGGGCTGGATTGCGAGACTTGTTCAGGTAGACCTAATCCAGATCTTTCCAGGACTCTCGAATTCATATGTCAGTCACTCCTGGACACATTGATCTTCAGATTTCTACCCACCCCCATACCTTCCAAACCTTTTTCCTTCCAAGAACTTCCTTTCCTTCCCTTATAAAAAAGACCCTCCATATAGCATTGCGAAGGATGACATTGGCCCTGATGGATTTTTTACTCTGAACCTCCTGTGCGGAGCTAAAGTTAAAAAAGAACTTCTTCCTTGGCCAAGCTTACGTTCCTGATAAACTTGTAGTGGTGTTCATTATCAGGGAAGATATGAAATGCAACGAGCAGTTCTAGACAAAGTTGAAAAAAATAGTTGTATGCTCACATTAAAAAATCCTGAATCTTATTGTGTTTTTTGCAGACACCGTATTTTTAATCAATATTGAAAATGTTCCTGTAAATTCTCGTAGCTCTATGCGATTTCACCATGGGCGTCCACCACTACCAATTAGTCCCGACGAGTTGTGGTTTCCGCAAGCATCGATAAAAGTGTGATAATAATGTTATGTGAAATCCAGTTATCCACCGGCCGTTCACCGGAGTCAAACTGTCACGCAAATTCTCCTGGGTTGAAAAAATATTCAGCGGCATATTTGCAGAACACACAAGAAGAGCCTAGTGCTGGTAAATTCTGTTCCATATTTTGTCCTTTCGTCAAAAACAGCTCCGACGAAATGTTTAGCAGACATGATTTGGTGTTATTTTTTTATGTCTTATTATTTTTCATCTTTTCATTTGGATTCATTAGTGTTTTCTTCTTCTTCAATGATTGCATTGATGGGAATAACCTAAGTTATTACAAAGTGAGTTATTATTATAAAAATTGAATATTCATTTAGAGTTCTAGAAAAAGGTCAAATGGGATCTCATATAAATAAAATCGAATAAGTTTTTCCGAGACACTATCTAGGTTACAAACCAGTTCTTTGAACATTGCGATCATTTAAAAAGGTATCTGCAATAAATATGGGAGAAAATTAGTCGAAGATAATTTTGTTAATTATGAATTAGAAATATGAGAAAAATTACTTAAAAATCAATCTGTCTCAATGGTCAAGTTGTAGGTACCAACATAGGTGCTGACTGCGTGGGTATTATTATTAATGTATGCCTGTCTAGGTATTATATGTAATAAAGAATAAATATTTAAGAATAAATATTAGGTATAACAGCTAGACATTTGTTGAATTTTTGAAGTTACATTCAAATTACATTCAACAGATACTACAATGAAACATATAATAGGTACAAACCATGAATTATATTTATTAATTGTCATATTTTTTTAAAGTACTGTTTGTTTCTGTTTATAAATAAAAAAATTTAAAAAAAAATTAAAAAAACAGTGACACAGATATTATAATTAACAATGAATTTATAAAAATAATGTTTTGACGTGTGGGTATTTTGAGGTGGTAGAGATTTGAATGAAAGTTAATTTCAATATAAACTGTGTGTTTATTATTATTGTAGAAAGCAATCACTTTGTGGTTTGACATATTATAATAAAATAAAATACTTTTTTGTTTAAAACCAAGAGTTTTATTAATTTTATGAACCGACCGGTATCGCTTTACTCAAGCATCATCAGGGTACAAATTAATACTGTATTAATTTGTACCCTGATGATGCTTGAGTAAAGCGAAACCGGTCATTTCAAAAAATTAATAAAACTCGTGGCTTTAAACAAAAAAGTATTTTATTTTATTGTGTATTTATTCACTAAGTTACAAATGTAAGAGAATGATATGTGGCAGATGCCGTTGATCGATGCTGGCGATATAAGATGATGATTGACTGAGAAAGAGTATGTTGGAACTTAGCAAAATTGTGATACATATAGAATTAACAAAGAATTTATGTAAATATTTTATACCAAACATATTATAGAACCTATGAAAAAATCGCGGCCCCCTTATCAGGCATAAGAGCTCCTCCTTTCTGATAAGGTATTCACGACAAATGATGACCTTAAATATAATATTTTGTAATCTATATATGCATAAATGTAACTCATATCCAAATTCATTGACAAATTTAAAAAAAATTCTAAATCTAAGTTGTTCAGTCATAATTTTATTTTTAATACTCACATATACGTGATATACTTAGTGTTTTGTGATATACATACAAACTTTGCTACATAATAACTTGTGTACGAGAAATTAAGAAATAAAATATGCAATTGAAATTAGATAAACCCATGCAGGTATTATGCTAACATGGATTATTTTTATGGAGGTGTGATATTATAGGTTGTTTATAACTATGTTCCATGTAGTTGAACACATCTAGTACTTCTGAGAAAGTGTTGCCAACTGCATGCAATCTAGGTATAAGCGGGTATTTAAATGACTCAATCCAGATATAGTTGTTGCAATTTTAAAAAAATTTGGAAAGTCCTGAATTTAGGTAATCAGGCTTAAAAAATCAGGGTTGTCTACAAAACCATTAACAATGATTAAAAACGTGTGGTCGGGTCTGCTAGTTTTAAATAAATAAAATATCTTACCTTAGGAATCTATGTTTATTTTTTTCAATGGAATCATAGTGGGTTTTAAAATTATGGGACCAAATAGGAGAGTTATATTCGACTTGACTTCTACTGAATGCAAGCGTAAAACAAGTTATTTTTGGAATAACATATTTTCTATAAACGGTTGACAGGGGGCGGAACGTATAAAACGTGGTTTGTTGAAAAACCAGAAAGACCATCTTGTATGTTTCAATATCAGGGTTCTGGGGTTAAAAAAACGCTTTTGCCAGTTTGACATTCGGAGCATGGCGCATGACTGTGACGAGGAGGAGGTTTGAGCAGGGGGAGGAGGGCGGGCAAACAAGGCAAGGGGGTTGCACTGGAATCTTTTATAAATAATGTTTGCCGCCAGAAACGCTCGAGGAATGTAAATTTATTTTGATTTCTAAATTATTCAAAACGCATTATTCATGGGACACGGCGTTACGTGTGTTTTCCTTTCTGCTTCTACGTACTTGTTGCGTGATTTCTGGTTTTGTTGCTTTCTGCGACTATTATTAAGTAAAGTGGCCTTGAATTTTATTTTGCGCTCTGAAACAATATTTTTCAGAAAATTTATTTTGAATATAATACTGATTAGCTTGTGAATGATTAACACATATCTCGGCTTATCTATAATAATTATTTATGTCTCTAGGGGTGTAATATACGAATACGTAGAAATTGAAGAAAGATAATAGCTTCATCCAGATAGGCCGCACAACGCATGTGAGCCGCTCCCAACTATTAAGTTAGTTAACAAATATTTGAACATCATTACATAGTATAAAGTGAAGTCGCTCAAAATGTATAATATTACTTCTTTTAAACTACGCAACGATTTTCATGCAATTTTCACCAATAGATAGGGTCATTCAAGAGGAAGGTTTATATGTATAAAACATGCATATTATAGTAGAGAAAAGCCGAGAAATTAAAAGAAAATATATTTCTGTGCGATCATCATCATTACATAGTAATGTTATTCATTAAGTCGCTCAAAATGTATGTGCGCTTAGATCTTTTAAACAACGCAACGGATTTTCATGCGGTTTTCACCAATAGATAGTGATTCAAGAGGAGGGTTTATATGTATAATACATGCTTATTATAATGGAGAAAAGCCGAGATATTTAAATATTCAAAACAAGCAGCGGGCAGCGGGCAGCTGACAAGCGGGTGGTGTGGATGTTATAAAGGTTGGATAATGGCGTTGTGTTTCGTTAGCTACTGCTAATTGGTTATAAATCAAAATACATTATTATGCTCACAATTGACTTCATAACATTATCATTTTCAATTTTCTAAATCTTTAATTTTCTAGTTAGGGACGGCTCATTTGTGTTGTGTGACCCGTCTGTACAAATCTAATTACAAATAGGAAGGATGTCATAATGTTTCTTTTTTTAGATTTGAGAAAAAAGTATATTTTTAAAACTAAAAAAAATCCCTCATGGCCTATGTCATCTTTGGGATGCTGTGTAATGGTATATTTAAGGAAATGAAGGAGAGGTATTTCTGCGAAGGAAAAGGGTATCAGGGGTCGAGTAGGCATCTGGTGGTCAACGCGTCCAGGAGTGACGGATGTATGAATCCATCCCTCCCATTGTGTTGCAAGGCGATAGGTCAAGAGAGTCAGGTCTTAACCAGTTATTCCTGATCCTGTCCGCCACGCAGTAGGTGGGCAAACTCATTCGCTGTCAAGACCAAGACAAAACTCACCCATGAACCCGGGCACCCCGGCCAAGTCACCAAGTAGCGGGTTGGTTGGTTATCCAAAAAATGGTTCCCGGGGCGGAGATACCGGAATACGGGTATATATTCTATTTTTTTATTAAAAACCAACTAATTGCTTTGCGTTGTATTTCCTGTCTGGTTAATTTATAGATTTGTTATGTTAGTTGATTTATTGTTTATTTACAGTTATTATTTATTTTTTAATACGCATAAAAATTAACAACAAATTAAATGATATGGCTCAAACAGCAGAAGCGAAGGGCAGAATGAAACAAATTTTCTTGTGTAGCTTTTGTTTCTGTATTCCAAATTTTAACAAAATTTTGAATTCCTGAAAGTTGCTTGAATTGGTGAATAAGTTGCTAGTAGGTAGCCAGTGGATACCTACCTACTAGCGGTTTCCAGTAGTTAGGTACAGTTTCATTTCATTTAAAAGAAACAAAAATATATATATGTTCATACAACTTATTTTATAAGACAGGTAAAATGTATAACGACACCAAAATACATAAATGGGAAATAACTGAAACACATTCGCATTGCAAATAATGAAATAGATAACATTTTATATTTTGAATTCAAGCAGGCAAGTAATAAAGTAGTACCGGAAAAATTTAAAGATTTTTAATATTACAGTTATTTGTATACATTTTTCAACGAAATGAAACCGTATTTCCATTGTGTTTAACATAAAAATGATAATAATAATGTAATAAAATGATAATGCAATATTCAGAAAACTCTTTCTGAAAAAATAAGAAGATATACAGATTAAGGAAATGAGATTAAAAGAATTTGGCATTCTCAGAATGTAAAAATATTACCATTTGTTATTTCGGCTACTGGCATTATACCTAGCGTAACCTAGCTCTCTCATTCAAAATTTAGGGGTATTAGATTTGTCAAAGAATTTATATAAAAAATGCAAAAGTCAGTAATATTAAATATATGTAGGATTACGAAAGATTTTTTAAATATTTATATTGAGGGATCAGTAGAATTTATCGGTCCAGTTAGGATTTCATCAGAGCCGAACCCTCTGATATGAAAATATCTGGAGTCGGTGAAATATTTTCCCATTATGTGGATTGACGTATTGTTCTTTTATTGTTTTGTATGTATTATACTTATATACTATATAGTGCACTTACATTGCGTCGATTTACTAGATAATCATTTGTGGAAAAGTGTGTGTAAGGGTTTAGTCTTTCATTTGGGAAAGATTTAACCCGGACATAAAATCTGGAGCACCGTATAAGCCTTTTTATTCTGAACTTCTGTTAGTTATACTAAACATGTTCTTGTTTGTTATAATAAATCCCAAAGCTCAGTTTGCCTCTTGGCATAGGCCTCCTCTAACATTTTCCACTGAGACCTGTCACGCGCAACTCTTCTCCATTGATTTCCAGCCGTGAGTTTTAGGTCGTCTTCCCATCTTATTTGTTGACGTCCTCTACTTCTCTTGCCATCTCTGGGATACCAGTCAGTGAAATTTTTACACAATTTCTCTTGTGGATCGCGGATCATGTGACATGTCCATCTCCAATTTTGCTGGTCTATTCTGGTAATTATATCAGTAACTTTAGTTTTCTCCCTTATAGTGCTAAATCTCACTCTGTCCTTTTTCCTTATTCCTGTCAAACTTCTCTCCATGGCTCTCTGGCAGCATTCCAACTTTTCTCTGTGGCGTTTGGTGAGTCCCCAAGTTTCACATCCGTAGGTGATGACTAGATGTATACATGTGTTGAAGACTTTCATTTTAATTTATATTGATTTCAAGACTTCTTTCAAAGACCAGTATTTATTCCATCCATTTGCTACTCTCTATTTGCTATGCTCGATTTCTTTAGTGGTTTTATCTTTGTGAGATATTATCTGTCCTAAATAGATGTAATCTGACACATATTCAAGTGGTTTGTTGTCAATTAATATAGTTACTGGTTCAGAGTTTGTAAGCAATTTTGTTTTGTCTTTGTTCATTCATAGGCCCACTTACGCCCTTTCGTCAGTTAGTGATTCTATCATCCTCTTTAGGTGCGATGGGTTTTCCTCAAATAGTACTATTGTACGCAAATCTTTAGTGGTTCAGTTTTACTCCTTGCACGTTGATACCATATTTTTCCCAATTTAGTTTGCGGAAGATATTTTCCAGAGCAGCCGAAAACAATTTTGGTGATAAGGGGTATCCCTATCTTACTCCTCTCTCAATCTTTCCATTGTGTTTAACACAAAAATGATAGGAAATGTTAAAAAATATATTTATCCATTAAAATAGTGAAATATTTGACTGATTCAGTATGCTGAATGTTCCTATTCTGTTCAGCCTAAAAAATTAAAAAAATATATTCAGCGGAACATAAAATATTTGTACGATGGGAAACTGGTAGATCTACTTCACATTTAGAGTAGATTTCGAAAAAAATACTTTTTATTTCGTTTTCGAGTAAATCATGTGCAAATATTTTTTTTTGAATTTGAAAAAAAACCTATTGCTATGGGATCACTGTAAGCTGTCTATTGTTTTAATATTTCGAAGCTTAGACCCGGCTTCGAAAGTTGTTGAACCCTTTTGTTGTTGAAAAAAAAAGTTTAAAACCGGATAAAACTGCAGACCGAACGAATTCTTATGGATAATAAATGATTCCAACAGATGCTATGCCCCAGATTCCCTTAAAAAGATTAAAATAGTCAAAATCTGTAATTTTTTTGGTTATATGTATATGTTCATAATTGTGATAGTGGAAGATACTCTCAGTATCGCCCTGGTGTAAGACCACCATTCAGAATTGAAACGTTGCTTGAAATGGCTTTAGCTATGTTTGGTGACCAGATCTGAATAGCCAAGTACCTCCCCATCTTCCTCTCTCCCATCTCCCTCCCCTTACCAGTTCCTTCGGCCTTACAACATACCCATTTAGGGAAGCCACAGTCTCACTGACTCCAGACGGGAGCACCTGGCACTCTTGTTAGGTATTCTCATAAAAAATATTCCTAAACACCACTTACAAAAATAATCAGCGAATTATCAAAAACATGAGTTTTTTTTTTACGTAAATTGATATTTTATTTTGAATTCCTTCTATTTTATATTTTACTAGCAATTTTCCGGCAAGCGTTGCAATGCCACTTGATAAAGAAATTGTTTCTCCCTGCGTGTCCCTTCCCATTCGTCCCGTTACCCTTTCGCCTCCCCTTCCTCTCCCGCATCCCCTTCCCTTCACACGATTCCGCTCCTCCTTCCCGTCTTCCCTCTCCCGCTTCCCCCGCCCCGTGACTCCCCTCCTGCGTTCCCCTCCTCTCTCCCTCGTTCCCCTTTCTACTCCTATCGCGGGAATGCGCAAATCGAATCCTCAAAGTTACATCGCAATCGGATGAATGCGATGAAACAGCTAAGCAACTCATCATTTTATGACACCAGAACTCACTTTTGTATTTACAAACCTTGTCCTGACAATAACGAACACAAAAAAAAGAATTATCCAATTTGGTGCAGTCGTTCGGAAGTTACGCGCGTACATACATTTCGGAAATTTATTTTTATTTTTATAGATTTTGATCCCTCGGCCTCACGACATACCCCATTTGGGGATGCCATAATCTCACTGAATCCAGACGGGAGTAGCGGGGATGAGAGATGTTCACATAAAATTATTCCTAAATATCACTTATAAAAATAATCGAACAGCATTTCAAAGAAGATTTTTTTTCACATAAAATTGATGTTTTCATCGTAGCACTGATTAACGGGGATATACAAAATCATCCAAATAATATCATTATTATCGAAACAATCATTTTCGCAGGTCTATAGAATATATTTTCAGTAGGTTAGTACGAAATACTAATTATTTTAGGTGTTAATAATGGCAGTGAATGTATTTAGTATTCAGTGTGGATGGTTTATCCCGGGTTTAGCAGCCTGCAAGGCAAATTCTCCGCATTGAAACGCTTTAATTACTCCTGTTATTCCCCTCCTCCGCTAAATCTCCGTTATTATTCCAACACGAATTTAAATCCCAATACAGCAGCTAAATGACGTCATACAGGGTCGGTGGGGGCTTTGGGCCACATTGTTGGATAAGTGCAAAACGCGAGCTCTAATTTTTAAAGCCGAGTTTCAAAACAATTAGGATACCTGTCCTCCACTTAAAGTCTTTCAACGTTTTCACACGGTATAAACGGAGACTATAGCATTAATTATCAGCAGAAATAGAATAGAACAATAGATATCTTCATAATTCTATTGTATCTAAGTGGTTTTTTAAACTGCTTTTGTCAGTTTTCTTTTAATTACTTACGGCCAAAAACAAATGTTTTGTACAATTGATAAACAATCATGCGTGTGAAAACCTTACTAACATAATGTTCACACATAATGATAAAATTTAATAATTTTTATTTTAAAGTTAATGAGAAAATAGAGAAAAATCAAAAAAAGCTACGGTCACGTCCGGGCTTGAACCCTTGGTTTTCAGATTTTCGATTGAGTTTCACTAATTTTGTCTTTATTTAATTAAATACTACAATTATAGATTGTACTCATTTAGTTAAAATGAAATAATAAATATTCATCCTAGATTTTCAAAAAAAAGCAATAGATGTCGCATATTAAAAATAAAAATTTATCCAAGATACTATCTAGATTGCATTTAGTTCGGGTTTGAATCTTGCAATCATATTTATATAAAGATAACAACAGCCAATAAAAATATACGTTAAGAAAATAATGTTGGTAGTTCTTAGTCGAAGTATGATAAAGTTAAATACGACCGAATCGGATAGGGACACATAAGCTCAGTTGGTAGAGGTGCGCCCCGGCAAGGCGAAGGTCCTGGGTTCGAGTTCCAGATTTTTCTGTTTTCAGATTTTTAGAGGGTTGTTTATATGTTGCATACTCGGAATTTGCAAGAAAATGGTTACTTCACTTTTACTTCATGAATAAACATTTTTTTCAAATTTTGAAGTTTGGTTTTAATTCCCAAAAAATTACAAAAAAACTGAAAGTTTGGGAGCATTACTTGCACCCCTTTAAACGTTAATTTCTTGGATGGATGTTTACCAACTAAAAATATCAATACTTTTATTATCAATTAACACTACATAATAAGAAAAACAACAGTAATAAAAAAATTCTTAGTAACAAAATAATTAACACTTTTTTCCCATACATAAAAGCGTAGCCATATTATGGGAATATATCATTAAATAAATAAAAATATATACAGATACAGAAAAACAGGAGGATGAAATGTTGATGACACGCAATCATTACTGCGTTATCAATTAGGTACGTGTATATTTTGTACAATTAAATTTCTTAAAAAATGTTTTAGAGGTTTATGTTTAAAAAAATATTGTTTTAATTATGACCATGAAATTCACTTTGAATATTGGTAAAACATATGACCCCATTTTCTGACATAAATTGGGTTTGATAGAAAAATTACTAGTCTCAAACTGAGGAACAAAAACACAAAAAATAGTAAAAATATTGAATTACATCTTTATCTACTAATAATAATTGGTCATTAGAATAGAAATTGTGAACAAATACATGATATGAATTACACATCAAATATCACAAATCAAAACAACAAAACAAATACTGTCGCGCATGACGCATTTGCGCATAATCTGCAATGAGATTTTTTGTAATTTAATTCGCTGATTTCCAATCCATTACTAGAGCATTGCGCCCATAGAAATAGATATTATGAATAGATTTATGAAAAAAGAAAAAAAGGAGGTGGGGAGTTCTGTGTTTTTTTTAAATTATCTCTTAATAATATGATGTCCTAAAATATCGGAGGAACTGCATCGACATAGGTTTCGAAACCATTTGAGGTGAGATTTATTTCTCTGCTTCTAGTCTTCCGTCAATATTTCACTGTATTGCGAGCTGTATGAGGTTGTCTTCTATATTTTTTTAAATTTTTTGAAAATATATTTAAAGAGTGAACGGCGATAAAATTAATTTTACGATATCTCCAAAAATGACGAAGTTATGGTCTTTCAAAGTGAACTTATATCAGGAATAATATATGCAATGATGTCCTGTGACCTCACACAAGCCATGTACCGCCGTGTGTATACTAAATGTTTTAAACAGCTAAATTAAAAAGTTAAATAGTTATCTGAATGTTGATATTTTCGGCCGGCCCAACATTCCGATAACTATTCGGTATTTTCCAAACTATCTAAAAGTTTAACATTTGTTTTTCTTCGTTAAAAAAAATAAATTTCATTGTAGGAGACGAACTCTTTTTTATAAATATGTTGTTCTTTATAAACTTTTTAAATTTATAAATCAGCTTAAAGTTATTAGCCTCCCCAATTCGGTTCTGGTCCCGAGCCTGCAGCATCAATCAAGGCTGGGTAGGGCCAAAAACTGAAACAATAGTCCCTGATTGCTGCATTCACCAGGAGCTGACGGTGCAACGCTATACTGTTCTGCACTGGCTACCCAGTACCCTCCCATCGGCGTGCAATGCATCACACCGTGCTGTGATTCCAGCCAAGTCCTGAAAACACTCATTACTGCATTGGAAATACATACTAAATGTCGACGTGCGTGCGTGGAATGTGCCGGGCTGCTATGTGTGTTCTTACCCAATACTTGCATCCGTCACGCAGTACAGGAATAATTAGACATATTCATTTTGGTTATCAGTGCTTGGGTAATAGAATATTCCTCTGCATTCCTGTGAATTGAACGTGAATGAGATTTATATTTTCATTTATTCAAACGTTTGACAGATGTGATACTAATATTTGAAGGTAAATTTCTTCTTCTGAAAGGCTATAATCTTGAGGCCAAAAAAATGAACTCGAATAATAGAGTAATTACAATATCTCAGGATTTTTCACAGGTCTGTGCCAGTTCAATAAAAATATATATATCCATGTGTTTTTTTAATTTATTAATTTATTATTATTTTTATATGAATACTTCACAAGAGTCCAAGCTGCTCCCGTCTGAAACCAGTAAGACTATGGCATCCCCAATCGGGGTACGTAGTGAGGCTGAAGGTAGTAGGGAGGGGAAGGAGACAGGAAAAAGGAAGATGGAAAAGTTCTTGGCAAGTTCTATTCAGATCTGGTAACCAAACACGGCTAATGCCATTTCAAGCAACTTTTCAATTCTGAAAGGTTGTCAGAGTATCAGGGCGATACAGAGAGTATCTTCTACTCTGGAACGTGCCGCAAATATACTATATATTATTCTTAATGAATTAATCGTGAAATAACACAAATTCCTCAAATAAAATTTATTTTCCCACGCCGGGATTCTATCCCCCAAACTTCGGATTGCGAGTCAAGAGCCTTACCCCTCTAATTCCTTTAAAAATTGTCATTTGAGTGACTTTTCGGATTAAATCTTAGATTAAATAGTATCACAATGTTATAAATAGTACGTCAAAAAACTTATGTATTTGAAAGCATCTTATTGCGGGAACAGATATGCGGCTTTTTCCATTCAAAACTTAAATATGGAATTGAGGTCAAAAGACTTGTGTAATTATTTTTTTCATTGAAAGGAATAGTAAATTTCTAATATGGTTATGTGCTACTTTATTTATTTGAGTTTTAAATTTTAAAAGATGGGCCGTTCAAAATTCAAAATTAATGGTTCAGACTTTAGGCGAAAATTTGGCAATTATTTGTGAGTTAGCATAATTATAAAAAAAAATATAATTTTATTAAATGTATTTTAATATAAATATGAATGCATATAAATTAATATTTAAACAAATAAAAATGATTGAAAAAGCATTTTCATGCACGTAAATTCACATTACAAACAACCGATTTACGCTAAATAGACTTTTTCACCATGATATTATAAAATTTTATTTTTATTATGTTGATACGGTAGAAAGGATAAAAATATGTTTTTAAATTATTACAATCAACTCACAAAATATGCCAAAATTTCCTCTATAATCAGATAAAATTGAATTCTTTAATGGTCTACACATCATAATTTAAATGAGAAATAAATCATATAGCATGTATCCGAAGTGCACATTTTTACCTACGGAATATTTTTTTTTCAGTTTGGTTCCAAATTTTGGCCTCAATTCCAAATTAAAGTTTTTTGTGAAAAAGGCCGCGCAGCCAAGCCAATGTTAATGGGTGATATTTAAAATTCTTGGGTTCGAGTATGTATTCAAATTTTGGATAACTGATGCAATCTGAATCTAAACTTGATTCGCGATTTGGCAAGTATTTTTTTGTTGTGTTTTAAAATTAGTTCATACATTTTATATGATTTTCTTTTACCTAGCCAAAGAAGTGAATTGATGGACTATCGAGATAATATTGGTATGTACCTAATAACCGCGATGGATCGGTAAATTTGAAATTGCTCAAGGCTCTCAGGTTAATTTGTTCGCTTTCGGGAACAGCGCACATAGGTCTCATACACATCATTGTATCTTCTTACTGTCATTGTGAAAAAAATGATCTAAATGATATCAAAAAGAAAAAACACCGCACTTTATATTCAAGTCCAGAAATTAACCACAGAAAAATTAAAACGTCCTCCTCTATGAAACCAAAGTTTCTGCTCGCAATCTGAGAAACATTTATAAACATTCGTGAATTTTTTATTAATTATTTTTTCGTGAAACGTCAAAAAGTGGGGTGACAATAACGTTTGTAATACATTTGTCTAATATAACATATTAACAACATTAACTGCAAATCATTAACAATGATGGGATTTATTCACAGAATATGTAAACCTTTCAAAGATCCTCGATCAATTTTAACTCTTTACAATGCCTTAATTAGAAGTAAACTTGAATATGGAAGCACTATTTGGAATCCACATTACTGCAAATATGAAAACATTGTAGAATCAGTTCAAAAAAAATTACTAAGAATGTTATCCTTCAAATGTGGACTACACGACCATCTCAGATCATACGATGTACGTCGTGATTACTTCAAGATTGATACACTTAAAACTAGAAGGCAATTGACTGATCTAATATGTTTACATAAAATTATTCACGGCCATCTTGATACTAAATTATGTCTTAACAGTATTAAAATTAATGTCCCCAATTCCCATTGTTTAAGACGCCATAACATTTTTCATATTAATATATTTAAAAATAATATCGCCTACTTCTGCCCTCTGACCCAGATGTGTCGACTGTATAACAAGATAGAGTGCGCTGATGTGGATATTTTCATTTATAATTTGTACAGTTTTAAAAAAAAGTTCTAGCGCTGTTAAAAAGTACTAACTAATTATATTGTGTGAATTGTCCCTCTATGCATGCTCGCGTATTTCATATGTCTTTTACCACTTATTGTAATGTGTTACTTGAGTGACCTTGTATATAATTCTGTATTTTAATATTTGTGATGTTTTTGTTTTTCTAATTGTATTTATTTGTATTTAATTGTACGTAATTGTAGATTTTTATAATTGTGTAATAACTGAGTTTTATAAGTGGATTGTTCTCATGTAAATGTAAACATCTGTAAAACCCAGTATAAATAAATAAATAAATAAATAATATTTATGTTTTTTCTCTTCATTTTCATTATCAGTAATTTCAGTTAGAAAAAACTTACTCTGAGAATTATTATTTTTTAAAATATTATTATTTCTTAAGCTCGATATATTTATTTCTAACTAGCAGACCCAGTCACACGTTGCTGTGGCTAACGAAACCTTTATAAACAACGCCATCTGTTAAATCAAATCCATATCACCCGTTTGTCAGCCCGATGCCCGCTGCCCGCTGCCTGAATTGAATCTTTGAATTTCTCGGCTTTTCTCTATTATAATATGCATGTTTTATACATATAAACCTTCCTTTTTAATCACTCTATCTTTGGTAAAAACCGCATGAAAATCCGATGCGTAGTTAGAGCTAAGCGCACATACAGCGGGAGCGACTTCATTTTATACTATGCAAAGATAGTACACAATTGCAAAGATAGTACAATAGCTGCATCTGCAGCTGGAATACAAATCAAACACGCTGATATAAGCAATATGACCAGAACTACAGACCGAAGACTTAATGCTCCGCCAAAAATCCTCGTAAAATTTACAGACATTAAACAAAAAGACATCCTTCTATCTAAAAAAAGAGAACTAGACTTTGATTTACTAAAGGATTTGACAAACGAAAAAGTATACATCGGTGAAGTTATTAGTCCCTACAGAAAAGAGTTGCTTTGGAAAGCAAAACAATTAGCAAAAGAAAAAAAAATGAATTTGTTTGGATTAAAAATAGGAAAATAATGGTTCGTAAAGGTCATGATCAAAAAATTTTGTACGTAAATCATCTGGACGGCCTCGATAAATTAATATAACAAATCACTTACTTAAATACACCAAACTGAAATACCTACTGAGAACATGGATAAGAAACAATAACTACAAACGAACCAGATGAACTGTCAACTCTTAAAAACAATTTTAATATATTAAATAAAAATATACGAAGTATCAACAAAAACTTCGATGAACTTCAAATACTAATTAAGAATCTAAAAATGAATCTAGATATAATCATCCTTACTGAATGCTGGATAAAGGATAAATATTCACCCTTGCATATTAATAACTACACCTCATATGCAACCAAATTGAATTACACAAAAAATGATGGTGTGATAGTGTACATTAAAGATGACATTAAAACTGAAGTCAATGAAATAAAATTTCCAAATGCAAACTGTTTGAAAATCAAAGTGAGTGACGAAACCACTATATTAGCACTGTATCGATCACCAGCTACAACTAATATTAATCAGTTTCTTGAAACGCTTTCTAATGAACTCAATCTTCTAAAAAACACAAAAAATGTCTTCCTCATCGGAGATATAAATATTGACATATTAGAAAACGGTCATCCAAATAGAACTGATTATCTGCAAACACTGGCCGCCCACGGACTTAAAAGTTTGATAAATAAACCTACGCGTGTAACCAATGACAGTAAATCTTGCATCGACCACATATTCAGTAAGACTATTAAATCAACCAACTCTATCATATTCACCTCTACTATAACCGACCACTATACAACAATATTATCTATTACAAAAAAGAAAATACAAAGATCGCAGCCCTACCCAATTATCGTGCAGAAGACAGAAACCAAATGGAATGAAGTAAAACAACAGTTACTCAATACAAACTGGATAAACCTACTGGAGAACCTTGACACAAATAATGCCTGGAGTAAATTCATTGAATATATAACTCAAACCATCATGTCAAATACCAAATCAATAGAAAAAAAGATTTCACACAAAAACCAACATCTTAAACCATGGATAACCCAAAGCGTTATAAATTGCATTAGAAAAAGAGATGAGCTACACAGGAAAGTTAAATTAAATCCTTGTGATATTTTTATACAACGATATTATAAAAGATACAGAAATATTTGCAAAAATGTTGTACGCAATGTCAAAGAAAATTATTATAAGAAAAAAATAGACGAATGTAACAATGACCCACGCAAATAATGGAAGATCATAAATGAAATTACAAGTGCAAAATCATCCCATAACAAGAGCATAGACGAAATAACAATTGAAAATACCCAAATCTCTTTTGCAAAGCATCCGGACAAAATTCTCGAATACGTAAACGAATGTTTTACTAATATAGGGTCACAATTAGCAAAGAAAATCAGACAACCAAAAACTAGCATTTTACCAGAAGAAAAGGAAAGTATGAACCAGATAGATAAATTAAAGTTAACTGATGTAACCAATACTGAAATCAGAAATGCAATTGTATCCCTTAATGTTAATAAATCATCCGGAAATGATATAATATCAAATAAAACAATAAAACAACTCCAAAATGAGCTGACCTTCCCATTGACATACTTGGTCAATCTGTCTATATCTACGAATGTATTCCCCTCATGCCTTAAAAAAGCTACAGTTATACCCATACATAAAAGTGGTAACAAAAAGGATATATATAATTACCGACCCATAAGTCTCTTAAGCTCCTTCTCAAAAATCTTGGAAACTGTATTGAAGAAGCAAATTGTTCAATTTCTTGAACAAAACAAATTATTATCACCATCCCAATATGGCTTTAGGGAAAATCTAAGCACCAATGATGCCATAGAAAAACTAACAAGCATAGCCATAAAAAACATAGATGATGGGAAAAAGTGTTTGGCTTTATTCATAGATCTTCAAAAAGCTTTTGACACAATAGACCATAAAATATTACTAACTAAGCTAAAAAAAATAGGAATGGCCGAAACAACAATGAACTTATTAGAGTCATATATAACAGGGCGAGAACAACAAGTACAAATAGGTAAACAAAAGAGCAAACTACTATCTTTAAACTATGGCGTTCCTCAAGGAAGTGTACTGGGACCGATTCTATTCATTATCTATATCAACGATTTACATAACCTTATCATTAAAGGAAACATAATCAGTTTTGCTGATGATACTGTTTTATTATTTCAAGAAGAAAATTGGACGGATACATTTAATGAGGCTGAACAAGGGCTTAGTGCACTTCAAAATTGGCTTAAAATCAACTCGCTTACCCTTAATATAAGCAAAACTAAATATATAACATTTTCAATAAACGCACGGAGCCAACCAATAAAATCACTAGAACTAAAACTACACGAATGCCATGGAAATAATATACAATGTAACTGCCCCGTCATAGAAAAAACGCAAAACATAAAATATCTCGGAGTAATAATTGACGAAAATCTTAGATGGGACCTACATATTAAAGGTATTACGGAAAAACTCACAAGCCTTATATATTTCTTTAAAAATCTAAGAAACGTGGTAAATAAAAATGATATGAAAAAGGTCTACTACGCGTTGTGTCATTCTCGAATTGAATATGGAATCATAGGATGGGGATCTGCTACACATACGTACCTCCACAACCTGAATACGATTCATAAAGGAATCATAAAGACCATATTGAAAGTACCAATTAGATTGCCTTCAATTGAAATTTTCAATAGCTTCGACGTACCAAATGTACAGCAAATATATGCCAAAAATATATTATTGAAGCTTTTCAAAAATAATGAATCCTCTACTAGACCATGTATGCATAATACAAGATCGAATAAAAACGATATAAAAAATATTCCAAGTTATAAAACCACTTTCGGACAAAGAAACTATACATACTTTGCAACAAAACTCCATAACATCCTTCCCCAAGACATAAAACTAATAAAAAATCCTAATGAATACAAATCAAGAATAAAAATATGGCTAAAAGAGGTCAATGAAAAAACCCTAATGAAGACATTAAAAACGACATAGAAGACAAATAAACCATATTTAAATAACTTTAGTCCGCCTCGGCACAGGACCCCCTAGTGAGGAGGACTAAGAAGTACAATAATTTATACTTAATTTCACCATTATATCTTGTATGTAACAATTATTTTATATAGTCGCTAAAATAAAAAAAATAAAAAAATTGAAAGCGTGATGAAATACGCTTACTAAATACCATTAAAAAATAAGAAAAATATTAACAATGAAAATGAAAGATTTTTTTTTAATATATGCACTCTTGGAGTTAATAACTTTTTCTATCATTAACTCCTGTAAACCACATTGTTATTGTAAAAATACTACATTATATCGACTTTAATATTTCTAAAAACTCTCCAACTTCTCCTACTATTTAAACCACTCTTTAAACCTCTAAACACTCCTGGCACTAATAAAAACAAACTTTGTATTAATAAGCGAAATGGAATCAGTAGATTTTGAGTCTGTAGGGCACGCGTATTGACTTTTTTATTATATTTCCATTATTAGAACATCTCTACACTCTAGCTAAATCTTTCTATTTTCCCTTTCATAGACTAGTTTGTAAAACAATCACACTAATCAATTCAAATATGGATAGTTTAGACTCAGACCAAGACCTGAACGAAGGTACTAGACTAGAGAGTGGAAGTGTAAGGAACGGAGTGCCCACTGGATTATTCATGGTCTCGCCATATAAAGTCCTGGTGTTCTGTTGAATATTTTTGAATAACTTTTTTAACCCCTCCGCCATTTTTTTACGGAACAGACCACGTCCTTCACGGCGGTATATTTCCATGTAGGTATTGAATATCGATCTCGAATATCCATAAATTCCAAAACCATTTGAACACAGCGAGAGCTTGGCTTAAACCATTTAAGACACTTGTGCGCAACCAGCGACCCGCGCGCGGTTATTATTATTGGTGAAATTCTCTAACTTTCTCGGGAATGCTGGGTATCTTCAGCCTTAGTTCTAGAAGAGGTGTCGCATTACTGCTGATGGCTTATAAGCTTCTACATAAATGGTTTGAAAAATAGGATTCTATGTCCCGGATAATTTCACGCGAGGTCGCCAACACAGGCTTTTAATTATTCCCAAGTGCAGAACTAACTTTAGGAAGAATAGCTATCTAGCCTCTAGGAAGAATCACTAAGTTAATTAATTGCCTCGTAGGAAATGTGGATATTTTCCACATGTCCTACAATGAATTTAAATGTGAAATATCACACATGTTTTAATTTGCATCTTAAATTAAATGTATTTATTATGTATATACCGCCTTTGCAATGTACCGGTTTTCACACTGTTTTTGCAAATAAATAAAATATATTTCTAATTAGATACCTACTACTTTTTAAAGATTATTATATGTGACATAAATATAACTGTTAATTAACCTTTGATATTTGGTTTCACAGATTACATATTGCAGAAACCCATGTCTTTATCTTTAAAAAATCTAACATCTAGATGTGGATCTAGATGGTAGAATTTTTTTCATCTGGCGGATCTGCCCTGATGATGGACACTGCAACGCTGATCGAAACGATGGCTAAAAGAGGTAGCGCAACACGACATAACACCCCAAAAACAAATATAATTGGCCGTGAAAATCGAAAAACGTATCATCTACCATATTCTTTTAACAACGAATAGCAATTAACAACGTATCGAGTTTCAAATAAGTGATTTAATTCATCATTCTAATACAATATAGTAGAATTAAAAAAAAAAACAGAAGTCGTTCGTATGCTGTTCGGGCTGATAATAAATGCCGGCTTCGTGTGAGAAGGCCCTTGAAGGAGAATATATTTTTTTTTGAAAAATTGTTCTCTTAAAGGTAGGTTTTTTTAAGGTAGGAATTAAAAAAAGTAGTGTAAACAAGGTAGTTTGTGGTAAAATAATCGGGAACTTCTAAAACAACAAAATGATCTTTTTTTAAAAGAAAAAACGAGAAATATTATATTATTTCTTTTGTAAAAAATTAAGAAATTCGATACTTAATAACATCCCACATTCAGCTCATTTTGAAAATTATGGAAATTATTGTGTTTTTACCTACGACGGCAGTATACATGCAATATAAAAACACCCAGGCGGTGAAGAACTAAATTCACTTTTAATAGTTAAAATCTTCACACGACTGCATTGTTGATAATCGGTTTTTATTATTTTTTTTATTGTATACCTGACAAGAGTCTCACCTGCTCCCGTCTGGAGCCAGTGAGACTATGGCATCCCCAATTGGGGTATGTTGTGAGGATGAAGGTGGTAGGGAGGGGAAGGAGATAGGTAAGAGGAGGCGGGGAAGTACCTGGCTATTCAGATCTGGTCACCAAACACGGCTGACGTCATTTCAAGCAACGTTTTAATTCTGAATGGTGGTCTTACACCAGGGCGATACTGATAGTATCTTCCATTCCAGAACGTGCCGCAAATATACTATACATTATTTTAAATGCAATAATTGTGAAATAACACAAAATACTCATTTATTTGCTCACGCTCAATTTATTTGCTCAAGCTGGGATTCGATCCTGCGACCTTTGGATTTAGAGTCAAAAGCCTTACAACTAGAACATGCCGGCCGTCAATTTGTAGAAAGCACTTTGTGATTTGACATATTTAATAAAAAAAAAACACTAATTTTGTGTAAAACCAGAAGTTTTAATTAATTTATTTACCTACTAGTTTCGCTTTGCTCAAGCATCATCAGAATACTAATGAATAGAAATTATTATGGTATTAATTTGTACCGAAAATGCGAAATGAAACCGGTCGTATATAAATTGATAAAAGCTCGTCGTTTTACATAAAATAACTGTTTTTATTTTTTATTATACATTTGATTGTTGAGCGCGTGTTGATTGTCGACCCCTCCTGTCTGGTGTACTGGCGCAGGGCCGGTGCAGATGATCCGATAGCCCGCGGCAGCAAATTTCCTTTCTGCCAGTCAAATATCACGTCATTATTTCCGATTTAGCCGCGCATTTGTTTCCATCAATTGCTAGCGCCATCGACAATACCCCGCTGTTACTACCAGTAGGTTCGGTTACCATAGAGTAGGCACGTTGGTTGGCAAGAGACGCTTTCAGTAATTAGTTCCCATTGAACGCAAAAACATTATTTTTTCACATTCTGACTAAAATACCAGTAAATATAATTATTACACAATATACAGGGTATTCCGGGACGCACAAGACTTATTTTAACTAGTGATATATGAGATACGTCTTTAGATTTTCACGGCTAAAAGAATTTTCGTTATTTGTTTTTGGGGTGTTATAACAAATAACGAGAGTGATACATGACATTATTTGGAGTAAAAAATGTGAATGAAATTTTATACTCCGGTGACATTTTTTTTTCTACGAAAACATAAAAATAATCAGTATGTATTGGAAAGTTAGGGGTGTGGTGAGGAGTTGATTGATTACTCGGCTGAGTGATCAGTGACGACATGTGGAAGAAACATATTTCTGTTTGATTTTTAAGAAAAAAAAATTTAAAAAGAAAATAGCCAAAAAGTGACCAGAGCCCAAAATTAACTAGTATGTTTTACTCTAAATAATGTCAAGAATCACTGGTTAAAGTAAGTCGAGTTCATCCCTTAATACCCTGTATAATGTTCTTAACGGGAAAGCTTAATTTCAATACCTTAGAAGCCCGCCGAAAAATATTTATTGGTACACATTTTTTTAAATATAATCTCTGGAACTATACTTAATCCATCTATGATCGACATCTATTTATTAACTTATATAACAAGTTTACTCGTGGGAGTTCCATGTATTTTTTTATGCTCCGAAAGCGAAGACTTCTGCCTATCAGAACGCGCCAATCAACAGAGCGACTCAACTGCTTCTAAAGACTCCAGATACTAATATTTTCAGCCTGTATGTCGGACGAATATCTACAGCTCATATGTTGGACAAACATCTATGAACTTCAGAGTGAAGACTAATATCTATAGAGCTAAGGTCGGATAAATATCTATGACGGTCCCAGTGGTGACGAATATCTATAGAGCGTAGGTGGGGCTAATATCTACAGTGGGCAGCTGAGCACCTAACCTAACTTAACCTAACCTAACCTAACTTAACCCCACCTTACCTTACCTTACCTTACCTTACCAAACCTAACCTAACCTAACCCAATCTCTGCCAGTGCTGTAGATATTCGTCGACATCACCTGTTCCATAGATAATAGTCAGCACTTTGAGATGTAGATATAATCGTCCTCACTTTGGTTCCCATAGATATTGTTCCAACATATATATTTATTAGTCAGAACATGGATTCTCACAAAAGCCGCCAAGACATACACAAACCTACACCCCCACGAACTCTGTTACCAAACATAGCGAATCAATTGGGGTGACCTATGTCGGAGGTGTTGGTTATCCAATAAAAGATTAGCGGGGCGGCGGTACCTACCCCACATCTTAAATTGAATTGAGAGACGGGTAATTATATTTGCTCGCGAAGAAAATCTTACATCAACACAAAACAATAATTATTGATTTCACACAAGAGACAAAGAATGTCCTGAGGGAAATAATTTTCCACGGGCTATAATAGGGATGCTGTGTGGAGAATGAGAAGGAGTGAACTTAGGTTTTGAAGAGTCAAATGTTTTAGGAGGGAGGAAACCCGGAGAATATCGTTCTACAACGCAGCTGAACTTGAACCGAGCTTGAAGTTGCTGTCGCAGAAACGACCTGTTCTCATACGATATTTCAACAATTTTGTCACTTTGACAGCTCAATACTTAGCTGGGATAAGCCTTTCAAATAAATTTGGTGTCGGTTGTCTAAGAATAGATTCAATTGTCCCGTTATTTAGACATTTTATATTTGAGTCTAATTGGGTGGTCGCTCAGTGTGTTTTTGATATTGTGTTTTAAAAAAACCATTTTAAATCAATCAAATTGAATACGCAATATCAATTTTAAAACCACTGTGAATCGAGACGTTCTGGAGGAATGGAGATATCCATACAATCATTCACCAATAACTCTAATATTTCAATTTTTCGTCTTTGTTTTGGAATTGAGTTTATTTCTCCATTCAAGTCATGTGACTGCCAAATCTATGCCCATTTCCGCAACATGCGACTGAGGACAATTTCTTCCATCAGATTGCCATTAGTTAGAAGTGGGTTCCGCTCGTATGAAGCTACAGTACCTACCTATCACTCCCAGGGGCGCACCCAGGATTTTGTTTAGGATGGGAGGGGAGGGGGGGGGGGGGGGGGGGTTAAAATAATGAACATATGCTCTGCCTAATTATTTTTTTTATATTTCATAATTCAGTAACATAAAACGTGTTCCAGATGTTCTTACGTACGCGTGAACAAGCCTAATTAATTAGGGAGTGTTCCTTTTTTATTGTTGGTTTTTTTTAGGTGAAACTTCTTTCGTACCATTGTAATATAAAACTCGATGAAACGGAAACGAGCGACACTAAAAATAGACAAACTAAAACATCTACAGGATTTAGCCTGCGAGAGAATCAGATTGCAATAAAATATTTATTTAATTTACGGATACTCGTTTCCAATATATAACGATAAATCCACAGTCCCACGCAAGTCTCCTTTGGTGTAGCGATATAAAGCACCTGACGAACCTATGCGGACATTTAGTGGAGCAAGGATCGAATACTACGAAATTCGTTTTTTTTTTTTAATTTACAGTCAAAATACAACACAAAAAACCACTTCGACTATCAACTCCGAAGAAGAAAATACAAATACTAATAAGATAACCAAATGCATAGGAAAAGATGCACTGGAATTCGATGAAAAAAAAATGGAAAAATCATCCGTCAGGTTGATAAAAAAGTGCTTCGTAGTCTCCCCACTCTGGTCTACTTTAGTTTTCCGAAGGATTCATTTCTACTGCGTGTGAAACGTGCAATTTTTATTGTTATTTTATTTAATACGGAACAAAAGTCCCAACTGCCATATTGCCATGAACACTTCTATTAACATCTAACTTCTACTAATCTTTTATCGGTTTTTTACTAAAAATCAAAGTAGAAAATTAAATTTTTGATTAAAAAAATGCCTTTTTTAAATGCAATGAATATCATAAGCATGGAAGAAAATTCTTTTATCCTCACAAGGCGCAGTCCAAAAAATTTCCACCGTGAGAGGCAGTCCAATGACTGGTGATGTTCGTGAGCAAATACAAAATTCTATAATCCTCGAAGACGCACTACCTTATAATTGTGAGAAAAAGATTTCCAATGAATGACACGATAACTCCCTAATGCACAGTACTATCAGATGAAGTAATTAAAAACCACTGCAAGCATTACGCACGCATAAAATGCTACGTTAACTTCTTCTTGGAAAAACATCTATGTATGATTTTATTTTAGGGAGGGACGGCCCCCTGTGCGCGCCACTGACTACCACTGCTTTCTGCCAGCGGATATCAGCTTGATGCATTTCCGATGTTTGGTGATTTGCCAACTTATTAAATATATAGTACGTAGGTAGTAGTTAATAATTCTTTTGCATTTAAAAGTGCATTTTTGTTTGGTTCTGCGATATTTTATCCAGCGACAAAATATCCGCGTAAAAATATCCTCCGTCAAATATTCTACGGACTAAACATCCCCCAACAAAATATCCACTAAAACCAAACCATACCTAACAAAAAAATGGGACAAAAATAATACAGACATCCTGTAAAGACAATAAATTATATCATTAAAGAAGAAGATAACAATAATAATCTAAACGGAAATATGAAAGAGAGTAAAGAGTTTTCCTTATAAAAAATTGAAAATTAATTTAGACTTTTCTAAAAAAGTCAATAGTTAAAATTGGATATATTTATCCGTGACGCTATCCAGGTTACAAACCAATTTTTAAAATGATTGTTTCCAATGAAAAGGGTTAATAATTAGTTAAAGATAATATTGTTATTTTAAAATTTTAAATTTGAGATCGACTAATATGACGGTTTGACAGAAGGTGGCAATGGCGGAATTGGTAAATGCGCACGTCCCGGTTGGATGAGAGGTTCTGGGTTTGAGTCCCAATTTCAACCATTATCTTTTTCTGTGCCTCGTTCTCTTTCATATTTTCGTTTAGATTATTATTGTTCTAATTATTGTTATTTTCTTTTTTAAGGATATTAAAGAGAGTTTTCCTTGTAAAAAATACAATAAATTGTTCTTATCTGTATTATTTTTGTCGCATTTGACTATTTTTTAATAATAATTCGTTTAACCTAACCTAATCAACCTCTCGCCTAGCAATCCGAAGGTTGCAGGTTCAAATCTCGATTGCGCTAGTAAATTCTATTTGATTGAATTGTGTTATATCACGATTCAATAATGTTATAAGTTATATTTGCGGCACGTTTCTGAGTGGAATATACTTTCATTATCGTAATGGTGAAAGACCACCATTCAGAATTGAAACGTTGCATTTGAAATGACTGTATCCATGTTTGGTGATCAAAACTGAATAGCCAGTTATTTCCCCACCTTCAGATTCATAAGAAACCCCCGTTGGGGATGCCGTAGTCATAATGGTTCCAGGCGGTTAGGACTCTTTTGCGGTATTCACGTAAAAAAAAACCTTGCAGCATTTTAAATAAATAATTGTGGTATATCTAAAAGCTTCCGAGCTTGTCACATAGAGGGCAGTGCTAAGAGCTGTCCCAAAAGTCCTCTAGATGGCAGTTAGTTCAGTTCGGAAATTGTGCACCAGGGGGGCCAAGGACCCAGGTGCAGTCATTTCAGATTCTCATTTCTCATTTCATTCTCATTTCAGGAGCTCATTCATTTCAGATTCCATTTAGCCAGCTTCCAATTAGGTCGACTATCGTGGTCACCACTTGTACACGCGAAGTACCATATTGAGTACAACGACAAATTACTTTTGATATTGTCAGACAATTGCAATTACTTTGAAATTAAGAGGACAACCTTCCAATAATTTTTATATTAAATAAATCTCAGATTAACATAAAAGAACTCTATTATTTCCAAAGAAGTAATCTCATTCCAAGACGAGTTGGAGAACTGTTTGTTTGAACACAACAATAATTTTTTCTACGATGGAGTCAAATAGAAAACGGTTCATAAATGTAATAATATCCTTTTTTTTGTAATAACTAATAACATTCCTTAGCATTCAGATCCATTATCGTGAAGTTCTTAAACAACATTCAACGTCATCAGATTTGCCATACACAGAGTGAAGTTATTAGGTTCATTTCCTCGATTAATAAACATATTGATCAAGTTCCGAGAAGGTTCAGACCCACGTGAAAGGTCCTGTATGCAAAATTACAATATTGAACAAATAACGTGCAGTTCTATATTGACGTGATACCGGCGTTCAACGGTGTACAAAGGAAGTCTGTGATTCCTCTGACTCAACAATAGGAAGTGATATTACAATAGTTCCTGCTCTACAGTAGTACCGACTTCGGAAAGACAATTTGACCGTTAACTATTATTAGGGTTCACTGAGGATTATGGTTCAGGTTACATACATGCAATGCACCGAGCTCAGCAGGATAACGTCATAATATTATTATTATATCTACACGTGCAATGGAAGCACGTACGACAAGCGTTAAAGTATTTCAATATAACATGTCCCTTTATCTCTACGTTTACAAATATCTTTATAATTAATTTCATACATAATCGGCCAGGATAGTAAAAACTAGTACTTATTTGTTCAACATTTTTATGTTTGAAGCAGTAATTATTGTAATAGATAGTATTTTTATCCTTTATTGGGCTTGCTTGTCCATTATTTGTTTTTAATTTAGAAAACACATTTTTCACTCAAAATAAGGTGGGCTTTCTTGGAAATTCAGCCACAATGGATCGCTTTACGGGAGAGCAACGCGCTTTCTGGGTAAAACGTGTTTAAAAAAACGATGATTTTGTTCAACAATGATTTATTCCTTTTCGCTCGCATCACCAATTAGAGTGTATTAATCATAGCCCAAGTGTTATTTAATTAAATAATGGTTTAAAAATTTCGAAGAAACAGGCGGGAAAACAAACAGGGCGGCCATGGAGTAAAAAAAATTGATCAAAGAAATTTTCCCTAACAAACTGATCCTCGCGCAAAGGAGATATTCCATGGACTCCCCGCAGTCCGGATTTAATCTTTCTAATCGAATAATATAATGTAAACATCCCATATAGATCAATAAATAAAAAAATCGCAGCTGATTAATTTATTTATTTAAACGCCATAGAATGGCTTTTATATTTAAATGATAGGTATATGCTATTATAAGTATACAGCGATATAGGAGAGTATCAGTATTACAATAATAACATAATAAGAATGTACATTTATCAAAGTATGTACGATAAAAACAATAATTTAGGTATAGGATACTATTATGTGTTACTAAACTACTGTTACTGTTCTAAAAAAATAAAAAATATATTTGTGTGTATATTTTTTTCACAATTCTACCTAAATAAACCAGCGACCATATTCCAATTAAACGAGAACATCCATTAAGAAATGTTCAACATCCACCAGATTTGTATCGAAAAGTTTTCGAAAATCTAAGGGCTTAATTTGAGAAATTCAGCGGCGAGATGGTGGTCATTTTTATAAAATTATTTTTCAGGATATTTTTGTTCTTATCAATAATCATTTATTTAAATTCAGTATGAATATTTTTTTCATGATTATTTCAAAAGTGCAGATGTTTATGGCCCACCCATATTATTTATATAATTTTCACATTTGTTTCAATAACTCCACACAGGAAGCCCTAATGAATTTTTTTTTCTATAAGTCATTTTAAGGGATACTGTGTGGAGGGTCTTTTTGTGGAAAGGAAGGACTGATTCTTGGTCTTGAAGAGACCAATGTTGTAGGAGGGAGGAATCACAGAAGCCGGCAAATCATTCCATAGCCAAGCCGTTGAACAAGAGTCGTCGAAACAACAGTTTTATTTCAATTGACCTTCAAAATAAGAGGAATGTCACAGTGTGCATGAGATTTCAAAAAACAACCCCTATCCCGTTTTTCCATCCCTTAAGTAGAATGTTTACGCGGCTCGTTTCGGCCGGTTTCATACAAATCTTAATTTTGGATTTGAGATCAAAATACCAAAGCAAACTGAAAAATTATTTTTCCAATCAAAAGGTATATCAAATATCAAGTACGGATGTGAGCTACTTTATTTATGTTTTCTTTAAATTATAAGATATTTAACAGATTTTGGTATTTCATGATTTTAGAGGTATCTTGGATAATTATTTGTGAGTAAATGGAAAACATTAAAAAATAATTTTAATAAAAATTAATAAATAATTTTATAAAAAAAAAGATGAAAAATAAAATAAAATATTAAACATAGTTAAAAATACATTTTTTGAGTAGTAATTTTAATATATAAACTACAATTTATTTAACTACGTAAATAGATAATTTGTATTTTAAGTTTATTACACTAGTATTTATTTATAAGTTAAAAAATAAATTGTTACCAGTTCATATGTTTAATAATGTTAGCATTAATAGTACAGTTCATTGTTGTCATACGAGTAACTGCAACGATTTTAGGGATCCTAAAACAAATTTATAGGGAACAATAAAAAAATATTTATTATAAAGGTTTTAAATGAACTCCCTGTAAATGTTAAGGAGGGTCTTGCAGTTTTTCGTAGATTATGTCTCAATATTGTGAAGTCCAAATTTTAATATTATATTAGTTTTAGAAAAGATTAAATTAGCTATAAGATGTTAAATTTTATAGCTAAATGAAATATACTTAAAAATAAAAGATACTTAGACTTTTTGGAATGAGATAGCGTTTGAATGAAGAAAAGGGTTTTATGAAATGTCAAATTTTTCTATTTATATTTCTATTTTCTTAAAACTAGGTAAACTTACCCAGTTAACTATAATTCATAACCTCACACTTCACTCCAAAACCATTAGAAACTACGGGCAACGCTAGCAATTTATATATATATACCCCCTAGTTCTACAGCAATTTTAACTACATACATTGATGTTAACTTTTTAAACCAATGTAATGGACTAATAATCTACGCAAAATTTTGATCCATTCAGTGCAAGTTTTAAGCTCAAAGTTAATGTTTCACGTACAGAGATAATTGAAGTGAAACTTTTTTATATTTAATACCATTTTAATTTAGTTTATAGGAAAAACCTTTATTTATAAACAAGTTCTGTTGCACAATATTATTATCACTCACGACGGCTGCCTTCAGAAGGCATCATTAAACTGTGTTCTAGTTACTTATAGAAAAAATATGATATATTAAATATTTTTGTATTTAATTCGTGGAACTCAATTATAATTTTTAGAAATTTAATTAAAATTAAATTTGATAATGTTATTTTCGAGTTCTGTAAGTATTTTATTACTTTGAATTTTTGAATGTATTTTAGATACAGCTGTTTCGACTTTTAAGGTTTGAAAATGACCTTGCAAGTCGAAAAAGCTGTAACTAAAAGGCATTCTAAAATACTTGCAGAACTCGATAATAACATTATCAAATTTAATTTTAATTAAAGTTCTAAAAAATAAAAAATAATAAAAAGAAAAAAGATGAAGTGAAAACATTAGAAAAGGCTGACATGTGACCTACGTACTTAGGGCACCGGTGCGGTTGAGGGGAAGGCTCTTGACTCGCAATCCGAAGGTCGCGGGATCGAACCCCCGAATATTTTATGTGATAAATTTGTGTTATTTCACAATTAATTCATAAATAATATATAATATATTTGCGGCACGTTCCAGAGTGGAAGATACCCTCGGTATCGCCCAAATGTAGGACAACCATTCAGAATTGAAAAGCTGCTTGAAATGGCTTAAACCAAATCTGAATAGCTAGGTAATTTCCCACCTTCTAAAATATTTTTGAAATACTTTTTACCTAAAGTGGGCGATAGACAAAATTGACATTGATTGTGGTGACGCGGTGTCGTCGACAGAGAAAGCTTTGTATTATTTATAATTATTATTAAATATTATTTTGAATCGATTCAGAAAAAAACCATAAAATACCTTTCTTACAAATCGAACAAACGATTTAATAATTAATTAAATTATTAAAACACTTTGTTTTTACCACAATAATCTTTATTTAAAAAGTCGACATGTTTCGAGAACGATGTTCTCTTCATCAGGACATTATATGTACTAAAACTAAATTATCAAGCATATTAATAATTATCTTGATACAACAACTTTTTTCTAAATTAATGCATTGAGTGTACGTACGCAGACAATAATTCTCAGATGCGATGTCATCGCATCTGAGAATTGTTTATATAGCAACATTGTTGCTATATAAAATCGTAAATAATAGTCCTGAATTATTGAGCAGAGTAGATTTTAAAGTTCCTACACGTCACACACGTTCGTGTAATATTTTTAAAGAAAAATACTGTAAAACAAATTCAAACCAAAATGCTTGCCATGACTTTCTGAATATATAATAACAATCTTCCATTGTGACGATTGTTGGTAAATTGACACGAGATGCTTTTAAAACATGTGATATGTGCGTATTTAGGATACTCCGTTGCCAAGCATACCTGGATGTATATATAATATATATGTCTTATTTTTAAGGGGGTTTGAACAATGAATTTCCTCTGCGCATCACAGTACTTTCTGATTAATTCGGGACCTTTATTATTGGAAACAGGCAGTGATCAATAATACAAAGTAGTGCAGTACTGTAGGACCGTGGTAATAATGAGTGTGAGTGGGGGTAGGGGTGGTGGGAGATCAGAGGCGGGGGTGACCTGGCTTGCGAGCATTCAGGTGGGGCAAGCGGGGCATATAATGCCACTCTCCGCTCGGCAGTAATGCGGAACATGTGTTACGGAAAATATTGCTAAGGCAATATCAATTTGTCTGACAGGGAAATATACATATTTGTGCACGGGTGGTATTCCCAAGAGCTCGGTCTCTTTTTTATCCCGCTCTTGTATAGAACGCGACGGAGACGGGTATACGGATTTGGAGAGGGCAAATATTAAAAATGTAAATCAGATTTGTCTAAAGAGCACGATCTCGTTCGTTCTTCGGAACCTTACCATGGTTGAAAAGGCACACAAGGGCGTCAGTGTTCTCTGTTCATGCTACATATCTCTGGAAAAATCTCCGTTAAATTAAGGCCATGAGTTTTCAGAATAGCAGTTTCCATGATTTTTTTGTTAAAGTCTGTTGGATATTGCTAAAGCAATCATTGTGAAGAATTTGTCTGATTTTATGAAAACAATTCAAGTGCATTCCGAAAGAATATCTGTATTGTGATTCTTTTTTTTGATAAAAATCTTGTTAAAATTATTATTTTCGATAGGGTTACGAAAAACCTTACAATTATTTTGAAAATATCCTATAACCGCCAAGTACAATAAGCGAAAAAAAACGAGTGAGCTTAGACCACATAACTGAAGTAAAACTTCTGCTCCATATATACGATAGGAAGAGAGAAAGAAAATGTGCGCGCGCCCTGCTCTCTCTTGCTCGTACGTAAAAATAAATAAAATATTTTTATAAAATTATTTCCTATGCAGATAACGTCAGCGTTTTAAGTTTGCAATTTGTTTGTTTTCATAACAAACCAATTTTATTATTTTTATCTATATTCCAGAGTTTGTTATAAAACTTAAAAACCCATTTTTATAATAATATTTCCTCCAAAGTTACGCTAAATAGACACCATTAATTTAGTTCCCCTTAGAATGCGAAGTACAGTGGTATTCATTCAAATCGGCCAATTAAGCAATATTTTAGTTTGTCCAACTCCGCAGATATAAGAATCATATATTCATTGTGAAGCGGGCTTGATTTAAGTTGATGGCGTAAGTTAAAGTTGGCTGTAATCACTAAAGTTAGTCGTCGTACCTCAGCGCCGGATAATTCAGCGTTACAACTTACCTCGCCGCCCATTCCCCCCTCGTCACCCCACCTCCCCGGCCACATGCCCCGTCTAACCGCTTCTAAATATCGCAGACTTGTGCAAGTACCCGATTAAAATAACTAATTGTGTCGAAGCATTATTGGCGTTCTCAACCTCTCTTCGCATTTATTCGTTAAATCATTATTTGTATTATGATAGTGAAATGCTTTATTCATCTCTTTCTGTTGGTACCTTGTGGTGATCGCGAGTTTGGTGGTTAATGTGATGGACCAGCGAAATTAAGATAAGCTAGGGAAGAAAACAGGGTAAGTCGGCAATCCTTGATTTTCCCCATTCTTTTTGCTTTAAGGGTATCTCCTTAAGTGTCCAATACTGTCCAAATCAAAAGATAATTACTTAAATTACATAAAAATGTCAATTAGTTGCGAGCCTCTACATTTTTTCATGTGGTGCAAACCTGAATAAATTAAATTATGTCATTCTAGACAGGGGAATGAATGAATCGAAAATTTTCAATTTAATTTTATTTTATGTGAATACTGAGCAAGTGGAGTTCCAACTGCTCTCAACCGTCTGGAGCCATTTAAACTACAGCCTCTACAATTGGCGAATATGTAAGGCAGGAAGGTGGGGAAGTACCTAGCTATTCACATCAGGTCACCAAACTCGTCTAAACCAATTTTAATAAACGTTTCGTTTTTGATTACTGATCTTTCACGAGGGCGATACTGAAAATATCCATTACTCTGAAAAGTGCTGCAAATGTTATATATATTATTTTAAATTAATGTATTGTGAAATAAGACAAATTAATCACCACCTCCTCCGGATTCATAACTTCATTTAAATGGAATATTTTTACTAATTAACAAATTATTATTAATTGTGTTTTTGATGTCAATTTTTAGTTAAACATTTATAAATAATGCACAAAAAATTATAATTTTAAAGTAAAAACCTTTCCCCGGGGCCAATCGTCGGTGGAATATCTGTCGGGTCACCATAAGAGGCTGTTGTATATATTGTTACATTCTGTGGCGTTATACAATCACCGCATTTGATACTTTGGATTAAATCGGGTAATATTGTTATTAAATAACTCGGACAAATTTAATTTAATTAAAAATGAAAGTCTTATGACTTCATAAATAACATTTAATAAAAATTTTAAGGTGAATATTAAATAGAAAATGAGTGGTTTCAAACTTTCATTTCATTTCGAACTACTTTCGATTCCAGAAAATGGTTTCGCACGAGGGTGATTCTGAGAGTATTTACCACTGACATAGAAGTGAAAATACACTGTTTTTGTGATTATTGAAAAATTTTACAGTTCAAATTGGTCTAAAAACGTCCTAAAACTTTAACTCTACCAATAAAAAAATGATGTTGAAATGATAATTAATTAAAACATGGAAAAAGTATATTATTTACAACGAGTAAATACTTAGCATGAAGATAATTTATGAGGTTCTTATTTTATATTATTTTTTTACATAGCAGCGGAAGTGTTAACAATCTGATTAACACATTTCGTAGAATTCTTTCAGCGCACCTTCATGTCAGATGAGTGTTTATACTTTCATCCCCCGGACGCCAGGGGTGGGAAAGCATACTTCCGATCCGGTGCTACCACCCTTCCTCCGGCCAGGGTTAGCCAAGGGCGGCTGCCCTGGCAACCGGCAACTGGCTACTCGCTACGTGAGCCAGCGAAGAACTCAATTAGTAGTTTTTAACGGCAATTTCTCAGCGCATTCGTCTGACGCATACAAATTTCTTAAGAAGTCTTGTTTTAAGGAGGAGCGGCTAGTAATTTATATATCCCCGGGTGCTACTTACCGAGTGAACCAATTTCACGGGGCGTTTGCCTTCCTCTTCCTCTTCTTGGTCCTGTTTATATTTTGTATTAGTAATTACACCTGGTCACGCCCGGAAACATCCTCGTGTGCTGTTTGCAGGGAGCTGATTAGATAGGTAGCTCCCGCCGTCCTCCGAGAGAAGTGTCCTTTTATAGACGCCGGTAAACCTTCTTTTTACTGTCTTGGAAGAGCCATCGGGATAAGTGGCAAATCAAAAGTTTTATGCAACTTCTTAACTCATGAATAATTAGTGAAAAACACCGAGTATGTTCAATGGGTGGAACTCGTTTTTATCTTCCTTTTACAACTGTTCATTCTTTTTTTTAATGTTTATTATATTGAAAATTCCACTATTAATATTATACTTTTTTTATTTAACGACAATATAAACTAAAGTAAAAATACAATATAAAGTAAAGTAAAAATACAAATTAAAGTAGTTTATTCACAGTCCTCCTCACTAGGTATTATTTTCCAAGGCGGACTGTAGTGTGTGTTTGGGTGTTGATCATGATTTTCTCATCTTATTGTTTGTTTCTACAAAATAAATCAAATAAAAAGTTTTATCGAAGGATGTAAATACTTTGTGATGTGACATTAAAATACATTAAATGAAGAATAAATGTACATTTTATATAAGATACATACACATATATACATTTTTTTAAATATGAATACCGCACAAGAGTCCCAACTGCTCCTATCTGAAGCCAGTGAGACTATGGCATCCCCAATTGTGGTATGTTGTGAGGCTGAAAGTAGTGGGGAGGGGAAGGATATAGGGAAGAGGAAGAGGAAGGTCACCAAACATGGCTAATGCCATTTCAAGCAACCTTTCAATTCTGAATGGTGGTCTTACACCAGGACGATACTGAGAGTATCTTTTACTCTGGAACGTGCCGCAAATATACTATTTATTATTTTAAATGAATAAATTTTGATATAACAGAAATTAATAAAAAAAAATGTATTTACCACGCCGGGATTCGATCCCGGTACCTTCGGTATGTGAGTCAAGAGCCTTACCGCTGGATTACGCCGGCCGTCAAAAATAAAAAAAAGTGTTTAGTCATTAACTTCCGCTTAATCACTTATATAATAACTTTATTATACAATAATTATTTATTCTCCTCTTATTTATAACCTACCGATATCAATAAGTTCACATTTTTAACTTTTTTATGTTCACTATATTTTTAAAGGGAAACTATTTTCATCACGAAAAACGATTACAATTTTCGTTTCCTTTATATTTTTTTAAATTGGCAAGTCTAAAGAAAATGAGTGCAGTCATAAACAATTAGAATTTATCTGTTTCTTTATTTATTAACAGAACCAAATAATATTCCTGTTGATTAAATAAGTTTATCCAATAAATTAGGTTTTAATACGTTTGCACTTGATACAAGGATCATAAATAAAGCAATGAACGAAGGCAGCGCGGAAATCCAGTGCTGAGAAAATCGTTTAATCCGGAAAGATTAACTTTCTATTTTATTGTAAGCTTATTTACAATTTGTAAAGGAAAATGAAATGTCACTTGAAATGTTTATGGAGAAAGTTCGCGCGGCGGCAGACTTCCAGGCTATTTACATATTCTCAACTTTTGTATTTCTCTTCTAAAGCAGTTATTTTATGTATGTAAAAATCTTCATAAATACTTACTTACTTAACTTTTCACACATCCGTTATGCTTGTTCTCGAATGATTTTAATAAAAGCTTTGCATAATGAGGTGGATTTAAAAAAAACTTATATTTATGTTCATGAATAAAAGCTATTGTGTGGCAAAACGAGGTCCCAAACGAAATGAAAGTTTTTTTAAAAATAAAACTGAAAAATTAACCAAAACCAGCAACTTGACTATTTGGTTTTTAATTGCATTTTGCAATAAGTTTTAGAGTTTTCGTAGGCGTTCATTCAACGGGTTTAGTTCAAGAGCATTTCAGATGATGCATATTTAATATTTTAAGGATGTTCAATTTCTTAACCATTTAAATAATTTAATAAATTATTAAATAATACTGGAGAGACTACGTCTATTAAAGGGGAAGAAAACAATTTAAAGTAGATTACAAACTAAAATTATTATTTTATAGAAATTTTAGAAAATATTATTTGATTTTTAGATTAGACACGGATCTTTGCGCAGCGCTTGTTCAGTTATCTAAATCAATCAATACTGATAGAGAAGCTGTTAAATTTGATGTAATAAGAAAAGTAATATACAGGTAATAAAGGAATAACGAAATATTCTTAAATGGTTTGAAACCAAAAGAAAACTGTTAGGTTGTAGAAGGTTTTTTTTACATGAGCTCCACACAGTAGGCTCTGAAGAAAATAATTTACCTCTGAACCTATGTCATCTTTGGGGATGCTGTTTGGAGAGTTTTTTTAGGGAAAATAAGGAGAAGAAGTTCTGGGAAGGAAAAGGATATGAGTGTTGGGTAGGAATCTGGGGGTAAATGTGTCTAGGAGTGACGGAAGTATTAATCCATCCCTCCAACTGCGGTGCAAGGCGATGCGGTCAAGAGAGACCGGCTGGAGAGGTCTAGGTTAGGTCTCCCTTAACCAATCTTTTTTGATACGGCCCGCCATGCAGTTGGTGGGCAAGCGCATTGGTCGCCAAGACCTAGACAAAACTCACCTCATGACGGTACTGTAAAATTGAGATTACGATAGGTTGTCATCTTGTACTCTTGCTATTTTTAAACTTGACGACATAGTTTTAGGATTAAATATTCGAAATATATCCTGTTAGCCGATCATCTTAAGCTGTACGAAAAACATAAATCACTAGAAGATTGCACCTATTTGCAAAAATACTTATCATCGTTTTATGATTGGTGCATATTTAATGCTTTATATAAATTGAAAATAAACGTTTAACCATTAAAGACATTTTTAGTTTCTGTCAAACAAATTTTTCTGAGCAGGCCGGAGCCCTGGCAAGGCTAAAGTCCTTGATCCAATTCCTTAATGTGATCAAATCTTTTTCTGATTAGTCTGTATGAATTTTTTGTTTGAGAGTTGCCAATATTGTATTCAAAGTCTAAAACACAAATACATGATTTTACTCTACTTTATAGATAAAATTAATCGTGTTAAAAAAGTGAAGGCTACCGACATCTGTGGTCGATTAGTTCAGCTTACTATGTTTCACCCAAATGGTGTGAGTCCTTGCTTATGGATGATTATCAGGATATTGATCGATATTGTAGATTTTCGTTTTATCTTCTAGTCTCCCACTCCACAATGACTGGTTGTTTTGTAGGATAGATTTTACTCTTTAAAAAGGCTCGCATCATGTGTTTTATGTGTTCTTTCTTGACAATAAACTCAAAACAGCTCATAAGTCAGGGCTAGTGTAACAGTTGTTATTCTTACCGGTTTTGTTTCTTATAAATTGTCCATGTTCAATAAGTTGAAATAAAAGTGAAAAGTTTGTAAATAGAACGAGATTTTATTTAAAAGGATCACTCCAGATTTTAACATTTGATCCTTCCACCGGATTACAATCAGGAGATTGTATATATAAATAAAAAACAAGGAACCAGCAGCCAAAAAATACAAAATTGATTGAACATGGAAATCATTAAGGAAAGTGGACCACATAGCAATTCTGAGATAAGTATTCAGTGTCTTCCTATCACATCTATCTTATGTTTATTCAGACCTCATGTATTTAATCGAGATTTATCTTAAATAGAGTCATTATTATAAATAAAATCACCACCCACTTGAGAATAATAATATAATATTACTTGAATAGTGTTCTTAAATAGTATTGTCAAGATTGTCATTGGTATTCTTTCAAACGGGTGCTTTGCTCAAATAAAATAATTGTCAAGCGATATTAACAAAATATAATCAAAAATGGAAAATATAAAATCATTAATAAGCAAACGTGGCGTGATTAAGGGAAAATTGACTAGGTTCGCAGATTCATTAAATGCATTGTCGGTAAATGAAATTAAATTAAGATATGATCGGGTGAAATCATTGCTAGATGAATTCGAAGCAGTTCAACTGAAAATTGAAATGTTACCGGATTCAGACGAAATTGAAAATTATAGTCAACGAGAAGCTTTCGAAAACCAATATTTCTCAGTTTTGGCAACGGCCAAAGGCGCGATCGAATCCGTTGATCAAAGTAAGGTGGAAATAAAACTACCCACCCTTCAATTGCGGGAATTTCATGGAGATCAGAGAAATTGGGTTAATTTCGTCGAAACCTTCAAAACTTTAGTGCATAATAACAGTACTTTAAGCAATGTGCAAAAATTCTTTTACTTGCAATCCACCTTAAAGGGAAACGCATTAAAAATAATAGCTAATCTAGAAGTTTCGGAATTAAATTACCTTTCCGCTTGGGAATTGTTAAATGAACGATATGCAAATTTAAGAACTACCGCGCATAAACACATCCAATCTCTATTTCAATTGAAAGACATGAAACAAGAAGAGCCTGTAGCATTGAGGTATTTAATTGATGAAACAAACGTTAGTTTAAAGGCATTACAAAATATCGGGATCAAGGTAGATCAATGGGATCCGTTGATTATTTATATAATATCAAATAAATTAGACGCATCTACCCGAAAAAATTGGGAGCAATATACATTGCAAGACGAATTACCTACGTTAAAGGAATTCTTAAAATGTTTATCTGCTAGGGCACAAGTATTGGAACTTATGAACGCTTCTGAGAAAAAGATTTCTAGCTTACATAAAACACAAATAAGCAACAATAATTACAAAAAAGATTCATCAGTATTTTTAGCGGTAAAGGCTAACAACTGCATTTATTGTAACGAGAAAGGTCACCAAATTTATTATTGCAAAAAATTTATAAAATTGAAATTACATGAGAGGATTGATGCTACGAAATCAATCCAAGCATGTTTTAAATGTTTAAAGGTGGGTCACCATGCACAGAGTTGCAAGGCAAACCTTTCTTGCAGGCGTTGTGGCAAGGATAACCACAACACCTTGCTACACATTGAGGTACCTCTGCGGGAGGCCTCCAATATGGATGCTGATAACGAGGTTTCAGTATCAAATTGTTCTGCATCGGATAAAGCAGAAAAAATAATATTATTGTCAACTGCCAACATAGGAGTTGTGGGTAGTAACAATAAGATTTTTAAAGCCCGTGTTCTGATTGATTCAGGGGCCCAGTCAAATTTTATGAGAGCTGAATTTGCTAATAAATTAAATTTACCGTGTGAATTGATAAACAAACCCGTCTCTGGGATCCATAATAATATCACACACATAAAAAAGAGAATTTCAGTGGAGATGACTTCGCTTAATACTGATTATAAACACGAAATATCATGTCTGATTTTACAGGAGATTACAACAAACTTACCACAAGTGACAATGGAGAAAAAAGTCTTCAAGCTACCACGAGGATTGGAGCTAGCTGACCCGAACTTCAATATAGCTGCACCCATCGACATCCTGTTGGGCGCGGAAAGTTTTTGGGAAATCCTAACCAACGATAGATTGAAACTCGAGTCGGGACCAACACTTCAACGTACGCAACTGGGATGGATCATATCAGGACCGATCAACATGTACCCCAAGCAAAGGCCTGTATCAGATTTTTGTAGTTTATCTATAAATAAAATAAGTCATCAAATAGAAAAATTTTGGAAATTGGAGGAGATTAATCCCACTAAGATTCTAAATCATGAAGAAAAGGCTTGTGAAACCAGTTTCGCTAGTACTCATACCAGACAAGACGACGGTAGATACGTAGTAAGTTTACCGCGTCGAGCATGCATTGATCAGCTGGGAAGTTCATTGCTCACTGCTGAAAAAAGATTTAAAAATTTAGAGAGAAAATTTGTGTCGAATCCCGAATTGAAGACACAATATATACAATTCATGCGTGAATATGAGGAATTGGGTCATATGGAGGTGTGTGACCAGTCAAAGGGGGATCGTGAATCCTATTTTTTACCTCATCACGCTGTAATAAAAGAATCAAGCACTACTACTAAAGTGAGGGTCGTTTTTGACGGCTCCGCCAAAACTTCAAATGGAATTTCTCTCAATGACGCCTTGATGACAGGACCTGTTATACAAAAGGACTTATACACCCAACTATTGCATTTCAGGAAACATCAAGTGGTCCTGACGGCCGACATCGAGAAGATGTACCGCCAGATTAACGTGTGTGAAGCGGACCGTGACCTGCAGAAGATAGTATGGCGCGAGTCGCCGCAGGAGGTGCTCAAGCATTACCGTCTGAAGACAGTCACATATGGTCTGGGGCCTTCCTCCTTCTTAGCCACTAGAACTCTACGGCAAATTGGTATGGATAACAATGTAAATTTTCCTAGAGCTAGTCAGGTCATAGAAAATGACTTCTATATGGATGACTTGTTAACCGGAGGAGATGACATGGAATCCTGTAGAGAGTTAAAAGAGCAATTAATCAGCATCTTTTTGTCTGCGGGGATGACCTTAAGGAAATGGAGGTCTAATGTCTTGGAGTTGTCAGCCGAGTCGGGCCAAGCTAAGATTGCCGAATCAGGCAATTCTGAAAAAATTATTACTGACAATCCAAAGACTGAGAAAATATTAGGATTAAGATGGAATAATGAATCTGATTATTTTTCTTATGTAATAATGAAACCATCAAGTCGAACCGAGAGTAAAAGACAGATATTATCTTGCATTGCATCAACTTTTGATCCATTAGGTCTGCTAGGACCGATTATAGTTGTAGCCAAATTGATAATGCAGAAGTTATGGCAGTCTAAAGCAGCGTGGGATGATCCATTGCCTAATGAAACATTAGCACCCTGGAGGTCCTACCTTCAAGAATTAATTCAATTAAATGTGTTGAAAATACCAAGAAAAATTATTTGCAGGCAATCTAAATATCTACAACTGCACGGTTTTTGCGACTCATCTGAGAAGGCTTACGGAGCCTGCGTTTACATGGTGTCAGTGGACCATATCGGTAAGTGGCATTCACACCTAATAACGTCTAAATCAAGAGTAGCACCATTGAAGTGTATTTCACTGCCAAAGTTGGAGCTTTGTAGTGCTGTGCTACTGGCGAAATTAATAAAAAATGTAAAACAAGCGCTAAATATAGTGGAGATCGACACATATTATTGGTGTGACTCCATGATAACGTTGTGCTGGCTGAAAGGTCAACCTACGAGATGGGCTACTTTCGTTGCAAACCGAGTAGCTGAAATACAAGAACTTAGTGATCCAGATCGATGGAGACACGTATCTTCAGCAGACAATGCAGCGGATATACTTTCAAGAGGAACCACTACAGATAAATTGATAAATTCTGCAATATGGTGGAATGGACCAAGTTGGTTGACCGAAGGAGTCAACGCTTGGCCTATATCAAAGATTTCGTGTTCAAACCCTCCGGAACTCAAAAGCAAAAATGTTCTATTATCCACGGATGTTCAAGAATGGGAGATATTTAAAAAATTCTCATCATTTATTAAATTGAAAAGAGTTACTGCATATGTATTGCGATTTGTCAATAACTGCAGAAGTGTTAAAGGTAGAATTTCAGGCAATTTAAGTGTAGCTGAATTGGAATCAAGCTTGAAATGTCTACTGAGATCAGCTCAAATACACGCCTTTCAAAGGGAATTGAAGGAATTAAAAAACCATGGCATCGTCAACAGAAAAAGTAATTTAAAATCTCTTAATCCCTTCTTACATGATGGTCTAATATATGTGGGCGGTAGGCTGAATTTAGCTACACAGTTATCGTACCAACAAAAACACCCAATTATCTTGCCAGCTAAACATAAGCTAACTGAATTGATAATACGTCACTACCATTATGTAAACTTACACGCAGGACCTCAAGCTCTGTTAGCTGAAATACGACTAAAATTTTGGCCTATCTTTGGGAAAAATACTATTAAAAAGATATTACATAAATGTATTGTGTGTTTTAGATGTCGTCCCCGAACCGGTCATCAAATCATGGGAAATTTACCACCCGAAAGAATCACGCCGAGTCGTCCTTTCGCAATCACTGGAATCGATTATGCCGGACCAATTCCAATTAAAAGTGGGACGCTGAGAAAAGCTTCCCTCGTGAAATCGTATTTATGTATCTTTATTTGCTTTTCAACCAAGGCTGTTCACTTGGAATTAGTTTCGGATTTATCTAGCAATGCTTTTTTGAACAGTTTAAAAAGGTTTATCTCCCGTAGGGGGCAACCTGAAAAGATCTTTTCCGACAATGCTAGTAACTTCAGAGGGTCTTGCAGCAAGCTCAAAGAGCTGTACACCAGTTTGAGGGAAAACAACGACAAGATTCAAAATTATTTAGTGAACAGAGGTATTGAGTGGAAGTTCATAACCCCTCGAGCCCCTAATCAGGGAGGTTTGTGGGAAGCAGCAGTTAAGTCAGCAAAGTTCCATTTGTATAGAATCACTAATAATTCTTCATTAACCTTTGAACTCTTGTATACCTTAATTTGTCAGATTGAGGCCTGTCTGAACTCCCGTCCATTAACTTCCTTGTCCGATGACATCCATGATTACCAACCACTCACCCCAAACCATTTCCTTATAGGCACTGAATCCTCTATCATTCCGGAGAGAGACGTCCGGGCGATACCAGACAACAGACTAACTCAATATCAGAGGATCAGTTCGCTAATTCAATCTTTTTGGTCTAGATGGAAGCAAGATTACCTGATGGAACTGCAAAAGAGGACTAAATGGCAGACCAGCACTCAACGGGCACTGCAAAAGGACGATCTGGTGATCTTAAAGGAAGACCATTTACCTCCACCTTTATGGAAAATGGCCCGAATTCTGCAGACACACCCTGGAGCGGATGGAGTAGTACGAGTTGTTACCCTAAAAACACCTCAAGGAATCTTTGTGAGGCCCATCACAAAGATATGTCTGATGCCCCTGGAGTCAGATACTAAACCTGTAATTGACATCCCGGACTTTACCAAGGATTGATTATGTACCTTACACTATGGTACTTATCTTCTCGACTACACCTTGGATGGATCAAGCAGAAGACTTGAGAAGAAAGAAGAAAAAAGAACAATAATTGTGTTGTGTTCAGTGTAAACAATATTATTTTGTGTTATTGGACAATTTAAATATGTAAAATTTAGTATGTACACTTTTGTAATTTAGTCATTTGAATATTTTAGTTATTTAATAGGATTAATAATTTTTAGTTATTTTTAGTTAATTAATAGAGTAATTCAACAGCATTTATACAGTTAAATTATAAGTTCAGTGTAGGATAAAAAAAAGGTTTTTAGTTAATTTATGCTATTTTGAATTATTTTATTAGTATTTTTGTGGTATAGGTACTTAGATTTAGGATTTTTGGTTTATTTTGTTTGTTTTATAGTTTATTTTTAAATAGATTATGATTCCAAAATTTTAATAAAATTTGTGAATCCCGCCCCGGGCAATATGTTAAAAAAGTGAAGGCTACCGACATCTGTGGTCGATTAGTTCAGCTTACTATGTTTCACCCAAATGGTGTGAGTCCTTGCTTATGGATGATTATCAGGATATTGATCGATATTGTAGATTTTCGTTTTATCTTCTAGTCTCCCACTCCACAATGACTGGTTGTTTTGTAGGATAGATTTTACTCTTTAAAAAGGCTCGCATCATGTGTTTTATGTGTTCTTTCTTGACAATAAACTCAAAACAGCTCATAAGTCAGGGCTAGTGTAACAGTTGTTATTCTTACCGGTTTTGTTTCTTATAAATTGTCCATGTTCAATAAGTTGAAATAAAAGTGAAAAGTTTGTAAATAGAACGAGATTTTATTTAAAAGGATCACTCCAGATTTTAACAAATCGTAATTTAGACTTTACACATCTCGAAAGAGACTAAAATTCAAATTTGTAGCGATACTAGATAGAAGAAATAATTGAATCTTGGTTGGGCCAATAAGGCTTTGCAGATGGAGATACTTGTGTTATAAACCGACCTGCAATAATTGCTATTAAAAAGTGGTTGGATCGTTGTTTAAAAAAAAATACAACTAATGAAAACCATCTTAAAAAAACCAAAAAATGTTCCCAATGTTAATAGTTTTCTAAACGATTTTTGATAATTGTTAATGTTTATTTCTAAACATCCAAATTTGTTGGTAAATAAACATTTTCCAATTAATTTGATTGTTGTTTTATTCATTTTTTTCCAGTATTTGAAATATAAGGTAAACATATAATAAACAACTCAAGTACATTTAAAACAACAAACAGAATAATAAAATTATTACACTCGATGAATGTCTCAGAGGTCTTTCAAAAAATAGACCAATATAAATCGTACGCCAGAAGTACCTAGTGATACAAAAGGACACGTCACGATAAAAAACCAAAGGTATAATATAAATATTTATATATCTAATAAGCTCCTGAGTTATTTTGTTAATTCTTATTTATACTATAAAATAAAGGTCATGTAGGATTTCTGTGTTTCATGGTTTTCGCGTCAACTTTGGCAATCTTAAAGTATTAATAGCCCAACGTCTGTAGGGTTGAAATTAAATAATCCGACTACGACTCCAACTATTTTCTACTTAAGGTGGAGTTTGTTACAAATCAATTTTTGTAATAGACATATTATAAAGTAGTGTCAAAAGATGGCGCAACTTACGTTAACCAGCTAGCGTGAGGAGCGTGGGCTGGCAGACGTAAGTACTATCTATTAGATTCATACTTCTGTACGGAGGTATGCTCTCCGGATATGGAGGGATGCATGGTGTGATTATTATTGTAACTGGCAGTTGTGAACAATAATACCACGTTGTGATTTTAACCACGCGCATGCCTGTCACGGTTACTTTATCCCGGTGACTAGCTGTCGCTGGATCCGAGGAACCGGCTATGTAGCGATTACTTTGTCCCGGTGACTAGCTGTCACTGACTACTTTTATAACCAGTTCCTATCAGATTTATTAAATGGTCACCAACACATAAAATGGACGAAGCCTAACCAAATACCACCCGCAGGGCCTAGCAGCAAAAACATGCGAAGCGAGTTTTTTATTGCTAGTTATTAATGATTTTACCTAAATGGAAATCACAATAAACAACTACTATTCAGTTATCGTTTTACGTTTATCTTAAATTGTCCGTATAAACGGGTAGCCAGTTTCAGTTTAGACCGGTTTGGATGTCCTAAGTAAGAGTATAGACTAATCCGTAGAGATGCATACAGCAGGGTTGGGAGACTGGATGGAACAATTATTCCCGTGCAACACGCCCGCCGCCCGCTGCTGAATTTTCCTACAAAGGATGTGCTTTATAACTGCTGTGTTCTTTTTGTCTTGCCGATTTATGTCTCCTTTGTCTGATAGCCATTAGCCACTTTAGCACTTGAATTGTCTTTTCCGAAGGATAAAGGGATTGCAGTAGGTATATACAAATATATTAGACCTAATGAATAGAGTTAAGATCCCATTAGGTTAGTTCAAAACCCGGCGTGCGCAAAAAAATACTTAAATAATTGCGGAAAGTCAAGATATCACCGATAACTTTGATAAAAATACATTTTTTTTATTTAATATAGATATATAAGTGTACAATGGTGTTATACAAATTACATGTCGGTACAGAAATTATTTAAAATTTATTTAGTTATTTATTTCAAGAATTTTTGTTTTTACATTACAAATGATTACATGTGCAAAGTTATACAATAATTCATTTTATATTACTACTACTCCATAAATTGAGCTCAAGAGCTCGTGTTTATGGGAGGAGTATTAACATGCAAAAAAAATTAATAGTGTGTTAATGAGATGTTTAAACAATGATCAAAGAACTTATGAAAACAAATACAAATATTACTTGACAAAGGTACATAATTTAGAAAAAATAGTTTTTTTTTATTATTTTTTTTTTTATTATTTATTTAATACAAGAAAATACATTTTTAAAATACAAGTTTTATGCAGTCCCACAAAGCTGTCACACATGACGGCTTGTCTGTAGGTTCTACAAAATAATATATATATATATATTTAATTTTTAATACATGTATAACACAATATTATACAATAAACAATATCACAAAATAATATATCTCATTGTACCTACCTATATACAAATTATTTAGGCAGGTACGTTGAGATGTTCAGGGATACATCAATAATTATAATGTTCAGAGATACATTGATTCGTCGCTTATTAGCCAAAGCTTAGTGTTTTTGGGGCAGGGTCTCTCATTATTCTGAGGTTTAAAAAAATTATTGAGTTTATTGAAAATCTCTGGTATTAAGTATTTAAGCGTTCGGCTTCCATACTTATTTGTTACTCTTGGAGTAATGAGGCCCTTATTTTCAGTAAACCTTGTTGTGTGATTATGCACCGGTTGCTTTTTGTATTTGCTATCTCCCTCATTATCCATTATAATAATGTACCAAAGAAGACCCTTTATTGGAAGTAGGCTCTCAGAACCAAACAGTAGTTTTAGATTACTTCTTTGTCTGTAAATATTCGGTGGTACAATTTTTTTTATTATAGCAATTTGTAAATTTTGTATATATTTAATATAAATATTGCTTGTGTGCCCCCAAGTTCGTATGCCATATCTAAGGATGGATTCGACCATAGAAAAATAAATAATTTTAAGAGTACAATGGGGCAAAATAAATTTCAATTTATAAAAATTACATGCAAAAGATCGGAGCTGGTTACAAATTTTAGCCACTTGTTTATCCCATTTAAATGTATTATCTACTATTAGTCCCAGATAAGTATATTCGTTAGTAAAGTCAATTGTTTCACAGAAGCAAATATTTTCAATTTTTTTATGAATACATTCAGAATTATGAGCAATTATTTTGGGTATATTCCATATTCCCAGGCTTGGTGATCTTATATACATACATTTGGTTTTTTTAACATTTATAATTAATCCAACGTCATGAGCCTAAGATGAGCATTTAAGAAGGACAATAACAGTATATATATAATAAATTATTTACTTTTAATATATATACATACATATACTTTTAATATTAAATATTTAAGTTTAAGTAAGGGTAAATTAAATTCAGGGTACAATATATCATTATCCAATTTCAGGGACTTAATTTGCTTTTTAAATTGTTCATAATTCAATGTTCCCGTTATATTAATTTTGTTTTTGGACAATAATATATTGTACCATCTTACACCTAAATACAAATAGTGATGCTGAGCCGTGGTTGTTCTAAGCACAGGGATGGCTATTAAACCATTAGTTTTAAATCTTTTGCTTATGCTATCTGAGGGGTGGATTTTTTGAATAAAATATTCTTTATATATTTGATATAAGGCGTTTCTCTTATACAGTTCTATGATTGATGGTACATTAAAGTCCCGAAATAATTCTAGAGTAGGGAAGTCGTATGGTTTCCATTTTTTTGCAATCTCAACAAAGAAGAAGCTAGTTCTTGTGCTTGATGAGCGAGTTACACTAATTATAACAGAAATAGAATAACATTATGCGATAGGTAAGTATATAATAGGAACAATTAAAACTTCTGGATCATCTATATGTGTAGATGTACATACATAGAATACGGTTACATAATAAAATACTGAACACTTAAGAGAAATTCGAGAGATATAGATTGTTATCATTGACAATTGAGAAGCGTTTTAACAAAATATCTACTAAAACTTTTTTGCCTCGCTAAGTCACCGAACGTAGCGAAACACTTGGGGTGACATATATCAGGTTCACCCCAGTAGGTTATCCAATGAATAGCCGCCTCGAATTAGAAATAGAGTATCTTTGGTATGTAATTGGTGGTGTAATCAGATAAGTTGAAAGAGTATCTACACATAGTTATTTCAATTTTACATTGAGGCATTGTAGATTTTTCTTTTTGAAAAATAATCACTTTCTAGTGTAAACATGATGTTTTTTTATATGAATATTCTTTTTTTTTTAATCTGAATTAGCCATTTCGAAGAAAAATAAATAAAGAATGGTACAAAATAAAATTTTGGGGTAGAAATTTCTCTCTGTGAATCATTAATGATAGCCTCACTGGTCAGTCAGAACGTTGCGTTGCCTCAAAGCTCTGTCTACGTAAAATAAGGCCTGATACCGGATGATTTTATTTCGATTACCGCATGATAAATCTTTCTTCCCCCGTTCAGCATACGTGACCGATACATGCTAGTCAAATAATTCTCATGCTATGGGTGGTCGATTTTTTGTATCTATGACCTTTACGCCATGGATATTGAGTTATGGAGTTAATCCACTGATTTTAGGTCGGCCTTGCCCTTGTTTTTAACCACAGTTAAATACTGGTTTAATAATGCCATAGGTCACCCGAACTGGTTCGCTATGTTTGGTGACTTAGCAGGGGTGCCCGGGATCATGGGGTGAGGTTTTTTTTTTTTTTTTTTTTTAAATTAACTCCACACAGGAGGCCCTGAGGAAAATAATTTCCCTCAGAGCCTATGTCATCTTTGAGGATGCTGTGTGGAGGGTCTTTTTGAGGAAAGAAAGGAGTGAATATGGGTCTTGAAGAGACCTATGTTGTAGGAGGGAGGAAACACAGAGGCCGGTAAATCATTCCACAGCCGAGCTGTTGAACTCAAGAACGAATCGTAAAAACGACCCGTTCTCATGTGACTAATGTCAACCGTGTACAAATGTTGGGCGCGTGTTTTCCGACTATGCATCGGTGCCGAGGGGATCAATGACGCTAGTTCCTCGTAGCATCTTCCATTGTAATACCGGTAGAACAAGGACAGGACACCTGACGCCTGTGCTCTAAAGATTACAATCCGTCTGTTAAGATGGAAGAATCTATCAAACGGGCCGCCCGTTTCTGCACAGAGTCAAGGGTTTTTTAGGTATTTTGGAGCTCCAGACCAGAGGTGGCTGCCAAATTCAACGGTGGGGCGCACTTGCGATTTGTTCAGGGTTAGCAGTTGTGTACTAGTCTACTTGTCTAGGTCTTGGCGGCGGATGCGTTTGCCCATATGCTGCGTGGGGCACCATATCAGGAGAGACTGGTTTAGAGAGACCTTTTGATCTCTGCAGCAAGGTATTCTCAATCCATCGCCTTGCACCGCAGTGGAAGGATGGATTCAAACGTCCGTCATTCCTGGACACACCGATCCCCAGATTACTACCCACCCAACATACCTTTTTCCTTCCCAGAACTTTCTCTCCTTCCATTCTATAAACATACACACACAGCATCCCCAAAGAAGACATAGGCATAGGAAGGGAACTAAATTTCTCAGGGCCTCGTGTGGGGAGCTAATAATGTAAAAAAACACGAGATAATGGTAGATAGGTACCTACTTTGTGCATTTAGAACTTTATCATTTTGAAAACCTATACTTATATATTGTATTTTGTGAAATTCTTGTTTTTTTAAAGACATTTTGAGACATTTGTTCACCATATTACGACATTCCAAACTTATTTGGATTGTTCATTAAATCTTCTTTTTTTTTTTTTAAATGATTGAATGTAAAGTTTTCCGCTTTCAAAGCTTTTCCGGAACAGAGAGTGAGGTGAAGATGTTCTGTTAAATTATAGCAGTGTTCAAGTAAAATAAATCTTGACTAAGTAATAAAAACAGCGCCGGAAAAGCTGTAGATCTGTAGCCCAACATAACGAAGTTAGAAAGAAATAAAACTCAGCTTTCGGGCGGAGGCAATCTGACCTCCAACCTGAGCAGTAATAACAGCCGGAATCTTTACTAATTTAGCTCCGACTCCATTTCCTTTCACGGTTTCATTTGTCGTTATAGTGTGTAAACGCACCGGAGGCTATTTGCTTTTTTTTCACCCCATTTTCCGTTCGCGTGTTCCGTTATCTCTGAAACTGACCGCGGGATTGCTCCCATAGGGGCTGTAAACCCCAGCGGGTACGGGGGGCGGTGGGGGGTGGGGGCGTGACGTCACACAGGGAGGGGGTGGGGGAGGGGTGGTCTACGGTGTCTGGGAGGAATGCTAAGAAGACCGTGGTGAAAATGATGATATCATGAAAATCATATCAATTGATAAGGAAGATGGCCAGGAATTACTAAATTGTTCGAAACGAAAAGGCGTTTTTCTTATCATGCTATCGAATCCTTATGAAGCGGAAAAGGGGTAAAGATATAATATATTGAAGAAATAATCGAAGAAATTTTTATTTTGGTGGTGTGTCTCTTTGTAACTCTCCGGTTCAATGACTTTGATTTGTTTTGATTTAAAAAATTTGAACAGATTGTGTAAACGCTTATTCTTTTAATTAATTTTTTTTATATTCAAAACGTGTATTTCTTTTGTTTAAAATTTTATCACGTACCGTAATTTTGTTCATTCGAAAGGTAAATTTCATATCATCTTTTGAAATATAAGCTGTATCAAGCTCTTCAAATCCCACAATTATATTTTCTAAATTTAAAGTGATATTCAGAAGGAAATCAATAATTAACTTAGGGAGGTAGGACCTGATTAATTCATACGCGTTTTTGTATATGTATATTAAAATCTCGCGTCACGATGTTTGTTACTTAACCGATTTTGATGAAATTTGGCTTACTTAAATAGAATAGTCTTTTCTCGATTATTGACCTCATTTTTTATTATTGTGAATTAAATGTTTGTTATAGGACAATGCTTTGTAATTATTTGTAAGTTCCATAAGTTTCTAACAAATGGCGGTGTGAGTTAATGTATCAACACAACACTTGATAATCTAGGAGATGGAGATGGAGCCGATCACAGAATCCCAAGTGAGGCATTGTGTGAGTGTGTGACGATATCAGACTTACATGGATGTAATAAGCAACATATCTTTGTTTATGGAAACAAGACAATATGTGAATCGTAATAAATAAGGCGGTACCCGGACCATCAATGAAAAGGGTCGCGGAGGACTGACGTGGCAGCTACGAAGATATATCGCTAAATGCTCCCTTTTAAAACAGACGTATAATTGTATGCTTTTGTCTCTAGGACGATATAATACAAACGTTTTAAACACCCAAAATTATAAACTTATATCATCCGAAGAATGCAAGGCTGATGTAAGCGTAATGAGTTTTTTTCTTAAGAAAGAGATGCTGAGATGGCTTGGGCATGTAGAGCGAATGAACGAAGAAATTAGTATAAGGAGATTATGTGACGCAAATGTTAGTGATAGAAGAAGTCGTGGACCTCCGAAGAAGAAGTCACGATCAAATGATTCAGATTCTTGCGTCGGGACATGTCAGGAGTCAGAATAATATAATATTATGTAATGTACATATTATGCAGTTGACGTAGAAATGACATGTGCATTGTATGATTCGCTTTTTATACATGAACGAACTAAACACAATTTTTCATAATATATTATGATTACGTATGTATATATTGTATGTGTCATAATTGTGGGTAGATTGCTCTACAACCCAATGGCGTAAGCTAAAGTTGTTTACAATATTGTTTATTGTAAACTGTTCCGCCTACCGAGATTCTGCAGCGCTTCGAAAATGTTCCTGGAGAGATGAGTACACCATTTCACTGCATGAGAAGCTTATATTGTTGTTGCTTGGATGGGTATCCCCCTGTTGGCCCTCGGGAGACGGTCAAAGATCTTCCATAAACGGCTATTTGCTGATTTTTTTTTGCATATAATATTTTTCTACATTTGTGCTGTTATTTTGCATAATTTTTGTTGTTATTATTTCGAAATATGGAATGTATTGTATTGTACCGCCCCTGCATATACTCCGGAATAAATTTTTAGTATTATTAGTGATTCTGGAAAGCACTTGTAACAATAATTATCCTCGTAGTCGCTAAGGAGTTCTTAAATATGACATTTTGAATAAAATAATCATGGTTCCACATATTATATATGTATATATTTCTTCCGATTTAATGATTAAATTGAGGAAATCAATTTAATTTTATTATCAAAAGACACTAAGGGGAATTAAATATAGTATTTGTAACCTTTTATGCATTTTACATGTACAATACATTTTGCTGTAGTGATATATTTAATAAAAAAAATCGTTTCTTTAAAAGCATCCCTCAGATATGAGATCTGATAAACTCTACAAAGATAAGTATATCCCGCACGCGTGCAGCGATTGCTGTGATATTTGGTTTCGTTTCTTCAGAGGGTATTTTTTTGTGAAAGTTGATTAAAAAAGTATTCGGTAAAAACGAAACACCAAAAAGCTCTCACGGCTCTCCGGCCGCGGTGTCTTCTGGCCATATGTGTCGCCCAATTGTTAACTAAACCCAAACAAATGAGTTTTCCCTTCAAATGTAGTTCGGGGAATATCTCCCTGTAATATGGGGGTAGGGAGGGCGGTGGTACGGTGGGCGGGGAAATAAAACAACTATTAGGCCTTGGCGCCCTCTAGTTGCCAAGTTTTTACGACTTAACTTTTTTCGTTTATTTGTAACAATCCTATTAGAATCGCCGGCTCCAAAGCGTGGATTTGCAGTGTAACGCGTCCGTTGATTATTCCGTAAATTACGTGAAAATTTCGTAAAAGGGGCAAATTTACAGGGCAACTTTGTCGCTTGGGCAATTTATCATAATTTGCGACGTTTCTGATCAAAAGTTCGGTGTTATTTTCTTGTAGTGTGTCGGTTTGGGAATACCAGTTGTTCGGGTGCTAATTTCTTATTACCAAAAACGGCGTGGTCCCTTTTATGTACTTTCTGACATTGCTAATTTAATGCAATGAAATTATTTGCTCCCTCAGAGCTTTGCCAAAGAATATCGTAATTATGATTTTATGTGCATTTTGAATATTTGTATTTCAATGATACTACTTAGTTTATTGTTGAAATTTTAATACTTTAAGATTTAGATGCTAGTATTTTTTTTACATGAGCTCCACACAGTAGGCCCTGAGGAAAATAATTTCCCTCGGGCCCTATGTCGTCTTTGGGGAAGCTGTGTGGAGGTTTTTTTTAAAGAAAAGAGAGGAGAGTCCTGGGAAAGAAAAGGGTTTAAGGGGTGGGTAGGAATCTGGGGTTCAGTGTGTCCTGGTCATCCGCCTCCAAGACCTAGACAAACCTCACCCCAAGAACCCGAGCACCCCTTCTAAATCACCAAACGTAGCGAACCACTCGGGGTGTGTTTATTATGTTTTTCTGATAAATTTTTTGTTATATGAAACTTTGTACATTACATAAGCTTTTAACAATTTACAATAATTCTTTCTTGATTATATATACTTATGTTTTAATATGTATGTATATGATTATGTGCATGTATGCGAATAAGCATGCGTATGAGGGTGTATACATGTGTGTATATGAGTGTATATGTTTGTATGTTTGTTTGTGTATATAGAACAGATATCGTCTAATGAGGAAGGTTACTTACTTGTTTATATACGATAATATCATATCAATAAACGCCCGGGTTGCCGGCATAAATAAATAGGATTTCAGTTTCTGCGATTGAAAACACTTTATTTTTGTTATTAACATATTTTCGAATTTTACAAGAAATACCATTCTAATTTCGCTTTTGCTCTGACTTTAAATATTATCAGCTTTTATAAAATACGATTGAACAAAACATTAGAAAGCACGATCAAATCTCCCGCCTTTGAGTTTAGGACGAGTCAGTGTAGCCAACCTGTTTGTATTGATAGGAAACTAACTGGCTTCTATCACGAAAGCTATAAAACGGAAAGGAAGACATTAAGTATCTTAGTCTGAATCCACATTGTGTTGCGGTATATTTATACTTAATAATAATATTTAACAATGCGAATAAAATATTGACTTGTAATTACTATTTATCGTTAGTAATATATTTTAAAAAACCTACAATATCGTACTTATTATAGTTTTCTCAAGCTTTTGGTATACCAACAAAGGCATGAAAACACTAGGATTTATAATCAGAACAATCAAAGACTTTAACTCGTTGGAAGTTATAAAAATCGTATATTTGTCACTCGTACGCAGCTTGTTGGAATACAATTCCATAGTTTGGTCCCCATATTATCAAATTCATATTAAAAATATCGAAAGAGTGCAGCACACATTTTTAAGATTTATTAACTTCAAATTACACATACCTATTCAACACATTAACTACACATCCTTACTAAATACACTTAAATTGCACTCCCTAGAAAACAGAAGAAAAATAAATGACCTAACCTTTTTGTTTAAAATTATTCATTCTGGATTAGATTGTTGCGAACTCCTGCATCTCATCGATTTCAGGGTACCCAATCGAGCAACAAGGCAAAACGTATTATTCTACAACAATAATTCTGGGACGAACTACCACATACATGCACCTATTTCTCGACTTCACACATAAGGAAACAAATTCACCTCTAATATCGATGTATTTAACACAAGTTTACCATTATTTAAGAAATACCTAAACGATACTTTTATGTAGAATATTTTGATATTTAAGGAGCATCACATAGGGGCTTATGCATTTATTCGTATATTTCTATATTAATCCACAATGTAAAAACTTGTAAGCGTTTTATTTTTATGTATCTTGAATTTTGTCATGTATTTACAACTTACAACTTAGAAACTTTCTCTTTTCCGTATACTCTTTATGACGTGTACTAATTATTTTTTATAGTTTAAATTTTGTTTTTAAAAACCTGTCTCTGTATTATAAATATGTAATGTAAAAGCCCACCAGGGCGTTGAAAATTAATAAATAAATAAATAAATACTTTTAAAAAGTTTTATTTCATTATTTTAATATTATATTTAATTACGGCAATGACGTATTGCCCATCTCACTAGGTGTGAAACGCCTGTGTTGAGATGGCAATTTATAGAGTGGTTGTTGTCTTTATTTTTGCTTACATAATATTATGAAATGGCAGTTACAAAAATAAAATCCAGTTGATAAAATGAAAGTTAATAAAAAAACATTAAGTACACAATTCAATAATGAATGTAGAAAATTAAGTGATTTTCTTTTAAATGATATTTTGGTTTGCGTATTCGTAATACTCACCTATATTGGCGTGTTCATTTGAAAAAATATATTTTTCGAATTATTTGTTAAGTAACTAGTGCAGACCCATGAAAATTCACGGGATATTAGGTTAATAAATCTAGTTAGTGTGACAAATTCAGGTTTGTATGGGTAACGCCGCCCCGTGAACCATTTATTGGATAACCAACACCTCTTGCACAGGTCACCCCAAGTAGTTCGCTACGTTTGGTGACTTAGCAGGGGTGCCCGGGTTTATGGGGTCAGGTTTGTCCGAATCTTGGCAGCAGGTATGTCTGCCAGTAAAAACAGCGTGGCAGATCGGGTCGGGAGAGACTGGTCGCGGAAGATAATATTTTGACCACTCCTGGATACACTGAACCCCAAATTCCTACCCACCCCTTTTTCCTTCTCAGAATTTTGTTTCCTTTTTTCCCCCAAAAGGACCCTCCACATAGCAACTCCAAAGATGACATAGGCCTAGAGTGGAATTATTTTCCTTAGGTAGGTAGGTAATGTTAAAAAAATCGTCATCATCATCAGTCTTCGCTGGTGGGTCTTGGCCTCCTCAAGAGTCTTCCTCCATTCATCATGGTTTTGTGCCAGCTCTCTCCAGTTTACAATCTCCAAGGTGGATAAATCTTCGAGGACGTTGTCGCTCCATCTTAAACTTCCCAGGTTCCTTCGCCCTTTCTTTCTTGAGTTCAGCAGGAACCAGCAGTCTTCCCAGTTTTATAAATTTTGTTTAAAAAAAATACTTATAATTAATTAGATACTATTAATTTTTATTTGTTTTATTGAAAATGTAAAAGCGCCCACCCCTGAAAAATCGCGAAATCTGATTTCACAGGTCAAGAACAACCCTGAAATGTAAACATGTAAACAAAAGAAAAACACTTTTTAAATAGAGAATTACAATTATTTTACGTTTAATATTATATTTTATACTGGATACTTTATCGCTTGTCAGAATTCAGAATTCACTTCCAGTAATTATGACTAAATTTAAAACATATCCGAGTTCATAGATCCAGATATACAATAACTAACAGACAAACCCTCAACCGACAGCAGTATTTATTCATTTAGACATACACAGAATATTATATTGTAAGTGGGTAGGAAGGTATATTAAATGTTACATAGTTTACTTATTTATATGTACATACAATATAGGAGAGTGAAATTTTACTACACAAAAAATAAAATCAAACACAAACCAAAAACAACAACCCAAACTCAAAAAAAAAAAAAAAACATGTAAAAGATACCTTTATGTTCTAATCTTTATCATTATGTGTATATATGTACCTACCTATTACGTTAATATTATGTTTAATTTCATATATATATATACTTTTTCTATTTCTTCTCTTTGTTATTTATATTTATACAAAATATGTTAATAGGCTTATGCAATGCAACACCAGTTAAAAATACACATTATACCTATTATTTTAATACTATAATAATCAAACAACAGTAATAACCATATATTAAATGTTTGATTCATTTTATTGTTTCTGTTCTCTTTCTAGTTCTCATTTGTATAAAATGTGTATGTAGGACTAGGTATTATTTGAAATGCAAACACAAGATACCATAATGTTTTAATAATTTGCTTTTAAGTATGTATATATTACTTTTATGATAATTTAAATAACTATGATAAGCAAAGCACGGTTATCTTTTCTGTATCAATTGGTTATTACTATTATTATTATTTTTTTAATTCTTTCTCTTCTCTTTTTTATTTTTATTTTATACAACCCATCTGTGTAGAACTATGACATGCAATGCTTACACGTTTGTTCTATATCTATATGTTTTAATCCTCTGAAATTAAGTACCTACCTACGTAATTAATATTATTTAAAAAAAAAACTTTGCTAAACAAAGAACAGTCACTTTGTTTTAATCTTTTATTTTTGTTTTGTTCTTTTATATTATTTACAGACAATGTTCCGTATGTTAATACGCATCCTAATTTGACTGTCCTAAAACGAGAATCCTCCTAGTTGGGCAGTCAAAAAAATTTCTTAAATAATGTATATAAATGTATAATCTTTTACTAAATAAAATAAAAAAAAATAAAAAAATAAAAAAATAAAAAATATCTTACTAATTTTGCCTGAGATAAGAATGGTTCCGTATGTACTAGTAATAATGACAAAAAAATCAGAGTGTGCAATTCAGAAGTGAAGTAGAAGAGAAACCTTCATAAAACTTAAGTAGTGGGGAAGCACTTTTTTTAACAATGTGAAGAATTTTTTTCTTCATATTTTTGCGGTCGAATTCCAGTGCACCTTTTCCTACTCACTAGGAAAGTTTATAAGTATCTGTGTTTTCTTCTTCGAAGTCACTACATGTCGCTTTATTTTGCGTTTTCTTCGCCTGTTCATTGTAGAGTGTTTGAAAATTAATTATACAATTTTATTTTTTGGTTTTCGTAGGATTCGACACTTGGTCTGCTGAATTTCTGACCGCTGAAGTTTTTCAAACGCTTTATACCACTACAGGAATGGGAGCTCTCTTGGGACTTTGGATTTATCGTTTTGTATTGGAACCGAGTAACCGTTAATAAATAGATATCTTAGTGCTATCTCATTATCTTGCAGGCTAAATCCGATAAATGTATTTGTCTCTTTTTAATGTCGCTCGTTTCCGTCTCATCGAGTTTCAAATCACAATGAAGAAGCTTTTACTTTAATAAACACGGAAAGAAGTTTGTGGATAAATTTTGAAATCAAGAATTCCACCCTCACGAATCATAATTGACTATTTAAAACTTGATGAAAAACTAAGTGAAAGTAGTTTTAAAATAATCACGCTGAAAAATTGAATAAGTAATTAGTTTTTTATGTTAGTAAAGAATCATGTAACAAAATGTTGTAATTTTTCGTTAAGTGTATATTTAGTGATAGCGTGAGTAATAGTTTGTTAAAGCACTTTAAAATCAATTATTATATTATATTATTTAAAAAATTGAGTGCAGCTCACATGCGGTAGAAGAGGAACCTTCACCACACAATCTCAACCAGCCATGTAAAATAAGCTCATAATCAAAGCGGCCAATGCGCGCTCTAATACCGTTGTACACAACACCTCGGTTAGGGAAACAGTGAAAATTATGGTTTGTAATATTCAAAAAGAAAGTCAGAATGTTAAAAAATCACCGGAGAACACTACCACCATATGTAAAACTTTAAATTTTTACTGTACAATATCAAGCACTATCAACCCTGCCGGCTCGTACCTGTTAAATAAAATCACGTTATAAAATGTATACGGCCGGGACTGAATAATACGCTTCAATGATTTTAAAATATCAACTCGACCCAAGCAAGGCAACATTAATAACTTCGGTGCAGCTGTTCTAAAAATGACTTTCATATATTATTATTAGTTATTTTCCTTGCGAATTTTCCTTTTAATTCTAGCAACTAAATCATTCAATAAATATATATGTATATAATCTCGAGATGGTCGCTTTTCAGCTCGTTGCTTAAATGTAAACAAAATAATACTTATATATTTTGTTTTGAAGAATTTTATTTCTTGATGTAGGTACGTTTGCTACTTAAACTTATTTTTCTGCTACCGGTTTCGACACATCCGTGTCATTCACTAACAAACTTAAAACTGTTTTAAAAATTATACAAGTACAGAAATGATTAGATATGTGAGACAAAACGTGAAAAAAACTCTTTAAAACAAAATGTTTGGAAATTGTTACATAGTTAATGCCCAAGAAATACAAAAAAAATACTTAGATATATTTGAAAACTACATAATAATACTAAAGAATTTCCGGCATACAATGCCACTTAAATAAAGAATTTTTTTCTCTCTACGTGTCCTTTCCCATTCGTACAGATATCCCTCCATCGTCCTTTTCTCCTTCCGTGTATCCCCTCCAACATCCCCGCGTTCCCCCTACCCTCACCCACTGTCCTACGTCCCGCGAATCTCCCCTCAAGCTTTCCCTCCCCCCCTCCCGGATTCTCTGAAATATATAAAATATACCCCTCCCCCTTCTACTGAAATATATAAAATACACACATTCTTTAAACTACTCGCGCGCCACCTATTGTAATTTTATGTACAAATTTCATAACGCCAGAGCATACCAGTATTATAGAAACTTTCGCGGGCGTGTACACAACATCTCACCGAAATTTCATTGGGATGAATAGCATAGGAAATAATTTCATAATAACAGAGCTCACTATTATATACAGAAACTAGCACGGGAATGTGCAAATTAAATCCCCTAAGTTTCATCGCAATCGGATGAATGGTTTAGCAACACATAGACAACTGATGTACACGCAAGCAAGCATATTTTGATTTTTATATATATATAGAAGATGATCTTTGTTGTTTTTCTTTAGAACTGTTTCATTTCTCTCTGTGTTTTTGTGCAAGGAATCTTAAATTAACGTTATCATAAATCATACCACCTGAACATATTATTATTTCCTTGCTTTATAATGTTTCTAAACTAATTAAAAAAGCATTTGCATTATTCTGCAAAGATACAAACAGATTTGCGGATTTCGCCATGGCCAAATCTGCAGGAACGCTGCGGAGTTATTGAATCAAAGGAACACTGAAATGAAAAGGGAGATTGTACGGCTGATAAGTCCTTTCAAAATTTCCTTTACCGGTCTGCACTAAAATGAAATTCCTTTCCTTTCATCGGGTCCCCATAAACCTTAACCCTCTCACTGACTACTAAATAAAAATTTGGACCACCTTCCGCCACTCGTTCGTTCCGCACAGTGAAAGTTTATCAGATATAAAAACGTTCAGAATTGATGGCGGCTGTATATAGAACATAAATAACAATCATGTGATTTCCATTCGAGTGATTGCCCCCATGGCTAACATTATTTTTATCGGTTGTAATGAAAAGTCCAGTTGCCAAACTGGCGGAACGATCTACTACTGGCATAATGGTATATTGGCATATTGGTGCGCGGGCTACGTTGGTACATTCGAGCGCGGGTTGTGTTGGTATGTTGGGACTTGTGTATATTGTGTATATCGGAAGCCTGTATGGATTATCTGCGGATTACATTTCCATATGATATATTGCATGAATATTTTTAATGAAAGAGAGCGCGTGCTTTTATTAATTAGCAATTATTATGCAATTTTGACAGGGATAAATGATATCTCTCTAAATAGGGTTTTATGTGTTTAGTATTACTACTTTTACGTAATGAAATTAACTTTTTCGGACCTAATAAATATCTCCGATTCCAGCATTACAAAAGTTTTATCAAGGCAAATAAAGTTATGAGTTTTTGAATAGCAATATGATTCGTCAAGTAGCGTTGCTTATTTCATTTTGGTTTTCTTCAAATATATGTATACTCGTCACTTTGATGTCAGTCACACATTTTACTAATCGCAACAATTATGAATTAAGATTAGTAGATGTAATTAAAATTGAGAATTAAGATATAAGGCTGATTAGATATTGAAAGAAGGGTAAATACGGGTAACTCAATTAATGAAGAACTGAACGCGGTTGGCGCTAAAAAACACTGTCCAAAGAAGCGAAGCTTATCCTCAATGGAATGCTGGTACCTACCCTAATGTATGGCAGTGAAATATGGAACTGGCAGAGGAAGGATGAAAATAGATTGATAAGGGAAGTTCAGTAGGTTTGGACATGTTACAGCGAATGAACGAAGACAGGAGTGTAAGAAGAATATATGACACAAATGTGAATGGTAGAAAAACGCCCGAGGAAGACATGACGATGAAGTCAATCACATATTTGAGTCGGGCCATGTCAAGAGTAAGTATGTATGAGACGATGTATAAATGTGAACGAGGCAAGGAATATGTGCCAATATCTAATTGTTTAGCGGCCCGTCCTTTCCCCATACCTCTGCGGGGTAACGCATGATGGTTAATTATCAATTAGCAGACTGCACAATATGGTCTAACAACGGTTTGGTAATGGATTCGATCACCAAAATATAACATGTCATGCAAAAAACCACGCTAAATGCAAATTAACAGAACATAATGATGTTAATTTGTCACTTTGGAGTAAAGTTTATTTACATCTTCTTTTTCATATTTTTGGTTTATATATATATATTTTTTTTTTTTGAAGGAAACTAAACTTTCCCAGCTTACGAAAAAGCTGAAAATATTCGAAAATCTCCTACTCCCATCACACAACACGGAAATTGTGCTTTTGTCATGATGTTTGTGTTGAAATCCTCGAAATTGATCTCAGAACGCCTGGGTGGGAACATGATGTGATGCCAACTTAACTATTGATGCGATAACCAGAAACTAAGAAATCAAATCTTCTGCCCATATATATACATACAATAGCGTATAGACTACTTACGTGCATTTTACAATGACATCTTGTGGAAATATCTTTCAACTAACGTTACTGTTATATGTATAGCTACATGTCACTGTTGAAAATTATGGACCTTGCCACATTAAAAGAAAGAAGAATATGTACTGATCTATTTTTTCTGTATAAAATTTTTAATAACATGTTTGACTTCCCTAAACTCCTTAGGATGATTAACTTTCATGTGCCTAGTAGAATGGTTCGTCAAAACGTACCTTACCATTGTAACAATTCTGGTACCAATGCAGAAATAAACTCAGTAATGAACCGACTGCACAGTGCAGGGAATAAATATTACATAAACACCAACGGTACTGAATGTCTATCAGCCTATAAAAACATTGTTATTAAATCTGAATGTCTATCTAGATAGCTTTGAAATATTTATAAATTTTCAATATGGGTCGAAATTTATATGAATGTGCATCCTATATTTTACTCTGTTCGTTGTTTTTAAGTTATTTTTTTTATACTTGGTACTTATTTTAATTGTTATCTATTTAATTCTTTGATTATACCAATTAAAAAAAAAAATCATCACATGTAAAAGCCCTGATTGGGCGTGTACAGATAAATAAATATAGACCTTATCTACAGGCAGACATTAATGATTGTGTCGGAGCTCTTCAAGAATAAACAGGTCCTTGTTACAATCTGGTTTATTATTGTATTTACAATATATTATACTAATAGGTCACACGACCGACCTTAACTGTCTACGAATTGATCCGAGTTGGTTCCGTGAACGTTGACCGTCACCAGAGGCAGTGACCTTTTGGTCAACCTTGGCAGCATTTGTGTCTTTGGCAATTCGACAAGTTCACATCTATATCGGAACATGATAGAACTCTAAGCCTAACCGCATCTATCGATATCAACTGTAACTAATATTAGCAAAGTTCCAATATTTAGCTATTAATAGTTAAATTTTGTTGATTGATCCAGCATACCCAGTATACCCACATACTTAAAAAAAATGTGATGCTATAATATGTACTGTTTCCGAACCACCTTTTGATAATTATTCCATTATTTATTTCTTCTAAAGCCAAGAATTTTTAACACAAAAAATGATCAAAGATGAAACCGTTATTTGGGGAAACGTTTATACGATAACAAATCAAAACGGCGGTGACACCCGATTTGATTTGATTTATTTTTATTTATTTATTTCTATTCTATTCTTTAACATACATACATATTACAGATAATTACATTGGTATACATAGATATCAAGTTAAGTAATAAGGAAAAAAAAAATGTTAATGATCCGTAACTGTATATAGGTAAGTACCTAGTAGTATTTTGTGAACACCTCACTAGGCGAACCTGTGCTGAGGTGTTCCCATGTTTTGGAATAATTGAAATTCTGACGACAAAAGTAGAAACACCGTATCCTCCTTGATATTGTCAAGGAGGAGACTGTGGGTCGACCCATGGCGGCAGTATCGTATACATAAAATAAAATATTAGTTACAGTTAGGATCTATACATACAATTATAGTAGTTTTGATAAATAGGTAAGTATATTATTCTAGGGACCACACGCCAATGGAATGAATAATATTGTGATTTTAATGTTTTGTCTTAAAATAAAGTTATATTTGCTTACTATTTCTTTTTAAATTCTTGTTTTTGGTTATGTTTGGTTAGGTGTTATGATTTTTTGAGTAAATTGAATACCTTGTCGTTTGATCCAGTCTTTGATGTGTTTTTTGTGAAGAATTGTATATGGATTTGTAGTTAGTAGTTGTTTCAGTGTGGTGGGCATATATAATCAAGTTTGATGGAATTATAATCAAGTTTGATGGAATTTGAAACCATATATAATCAAGTTTGATGGAATTATAATCAAGTTTGATGGAATTTGAAACCACCCATCCTAAATTAACACAATACTTAATTAACGATTGGACGTAAGTAGTACACAGATATGTTTGTATAAGTTTTTGATAGGAATAAAGTAGATCGAAAAATATCAAAGAGAGTAGCCAAACATTGAGATAGATTCACAATTTTCCGAGCAAATGGGCTCGGGACCATGTATCACGGTGATCTCTTGTTTGTTTGGGATTTGGCGAGCCGCGGTTGCTTGTTGTACAATGGGACAAGTTTGCGGGTAGGGGAACCCTCATCACAAATTAAATATGTCAAAGAACCACGATATTACCGTCGTTGACGAGACAGCTTCCCTTTGTACGCGGTTCAGAAGGTTCATTTCTAATTTATCGTTGTTCCAATAAAAAAATTAGGTTGTTATCATATTGGACAGTTTCAGGAACCAAACTTTTTAATTTTTCTGACTAGTTGATGCAACATGTTTTTGATGCGATAATTATACTCTTCAACTGATAGCTGGTTAATTTCTTTTTCATTTAATCATCTTTTCAATTGAGGAGCCTTTTTAATGTTTTTTTTATGGTATTACATGTATTAAAAAATGTCAATGACAACGTTTTGATTAACAATAATAATCATCATATATCAATATTAAGATTTCTAACCACACTGGAATCAAGACCATAACCTGTATTTTGGTTGCCTTGTGATCAAATCTCTTCGTCAAATATACTTTATCATTATAATTTTCATAACTTTGGACATAATCCAATGGAGATTCCCTTACGAAAATCTTTATTAATTAATTTTATTTGGAAGAAAAAAAACAGCTTATATAATACAAAGATTTATACGAAATCAATAAATATCGTGATTTGTTTTTAAGGTATTATGCCGTGTTGCTGCTACCTTATTTTTTAGTCAACGTTTAGAGCAACTCAGAATCAACTCACGTCAACACCTCCTTTGAAAAGTCATTAAAAGTGATGTAAAAAATATATTAAAAAAATGGTTAAACAGGCTACGTTAGGTTAGGTTATGTTAGGTTATTGGCAATTAAAAAAAAATCGTAGCTTTTAATGACTTTTCAAAGAGGTGTTGAGTTGCTTCTGAGTTTTCATTTAACCGTCCGAAACATTGGCTGAAGAAGGAGGTATCTGGTATACCCAGAAAAGTATTATTTCTGGGTACACCCCAGAAATAATACTTTTGACCTTGAAAATCTTTCTCATACAGTTGCTTAGAGATAGGAGTTTTATGGTGTCTTAAAACTGAATAGTAATTAATTGGTAAAGGGAAGAGGAAGAGGAATATAGGATAAGGATAGGAGATGCTCCCGACTCCAGATACATTCGATTTTCACGTATTAATTAAGGTATGATCGTAGGCGTTACTTCTGATCGATATTTCTGAAGGTTTTTTGATTAAAATATCTATTTTGCGAAGTTTTCACGTGGGCGGGAAATTAGGAATATTTTTTAAACGTTTCCTACTAAAAATTTAGCAATCATTCTCATTGCAAGGAAAACCTATATCATTTTTTTAAAACTCAAACATTTCCAATGGATATCAGATTCCTTTAATGCAGCGACGTTACAATTCATCTAGCCTTGCCATTATCCCACATACTTAAATTTAAATGTGGCAAGCAAGAAACACTCTTATGTTTCCAGTAAATTCTTATTTGAACGCTGTTCACATATAACAAAGATAGATATTCAAATAATGTGTGCGTATGAACGAAATAAACGGTGGAACCGGGCGGCGTTTTCGCAATTGAAAAGTTTCATCCAATACTGCCTCAAAGCTGACTAGAGTAGGATGCTTGAGCGATTTTGAGGTGTCAATTGAGAGTTTTAATAGAGAAATATATGTAATTTAAAACAACTTCGTCGAGTATCGCCGTCAATCTTTCCAAATCCGGAAGGGTACTTAAAGTATAAAAATCCTTAGCTTTTATATGTATGGGGGGGAAACATCCACACGCAAGCTGCTGACGGAAGTAGTGACATCGTGTGTCGAATTCTTGAATTTGAAACCGAATTATAACAGTAGCTTTGTGTGAAATTCAATGTACACAGATTTTATTTGAGGCGTGGTCGTTAAGCGTGGCATCTGCCTTACACTCGTGGCTGGGTTCTGAAATTTGAACACGCAGACGCTAACATAATAATACTGTTTACACTAGAAAGATTATTCCTCGATTTTTCTACGAATAATGAAAACACTTCCTCATCACACAGAAGGGCATTGTGGCACTTTTTTTGCAATTTACTTAGAGGTAGCACACGACCATACGTGACGCTTGGCAGTTTAGTACTAAAACTACGAAATCGTTAACACTACAATTGACTTGTTATTGGCGTACCACTTTGAGATTTCTACAGCACGTCTATACATATTTTAATGCCATTGCTTCAATGTACGTTTTCAGCTGTAAATTGAAAGAAGTAATATTAAATTGAAAAGAGATCATTTCGACATAAAAATTCCAAATTTAAAGCGTCATGGACAGATTCACCTTTATTATTAGCTATCAAAAGTAGCTTTATTGTTTTTTAATGCCTTCTATTTGAATATTAGAATTTAAAATCAACTGACTGATCACAATCGGGCCGCGTAGCAGGAGAGGGTAGCATGTAGCAGCTCACAGCGTAGCAAACAGGAATTGTGGCAGCGTAGCAGAAGCGCCGTAGCCGACTTGGGTACGTATCTACCTACCACTGCGCACGGGACTAGAAACAATAAATAATTTCCCCGCTTTAAATTTGCATATCTACGAGTATCTGCTCAGTTTTATTCTGAACGCATTTATTCTTCAAAATATTCGTGGATGTTTACCTCTAAATGGCTGTGAATTTTTAGGGTGTGTTTACTTAATAAATCTTTTCTTCGACAAATGGTATGATTTTTCTACTTGTTTTTGAGCGTTTTTGGTTGAGTTGTACAGATCAAATTATTATTTTATATGACTTATTGTCACGTTATCTATATATACCTTTGAAACAAGTAAATTTTTTTCTTTTATCAAAATATAAACTTTATTTTAATTTTAAAAGAAATACGAACATTGCCGGGTTACGAATAACCCGATAATATTTGAAAATATCCTGCTACCACCACAGTTAGCTGAAAATGTTGCTTGAGTCACGATGGAGGATTTTGGAGGATTTAGCATCCGAGGAATCGAACACGGAACGCTTGGGTGGGATCCAAACCCCTGACCGGTCTGATTGACGTATATATGTTGTTTGTATTGAAATTATATAGGTTTTGTTAATGTGCATAGTGCATATATGAATATTTATTATTGTACGCAATAAGTTTTTATTTTTATATATTTATATTTGAGTAAAAACGTACATACGACCGTGCTTGTATAGTACTTATATATTCGATTGTTTTACAAATATATACAATATTATCTCAGCCACAATAAATCTTCACCACCGTAAATTACATATCTGCCCTGATTATGGACACCGTTACGCTGTCTTAAACGTTGGCTAAAGAAGGAGGTAGTGCAACACGGCATTATACCCCAAAAACAAATAACAAAAATATTATCTCGAGTTGAATATAAGTATTACTAAATACATTTTTGAAACTTTCTCCTAATTTGCGACGAACGCGATAAGCTAAATGAGTGTTTTATTTTGATCACTGTGAGAATTGTTATGTAACTAATGGGCTTAAAATTTTTTATTAAAATAACTTTTTGCTAAAATATCTATCACAAGATGCACTACATGTACATCTGTGTGACTTACTTAGTTTATTTGTAAGCTAATGGGGCAGTTCACCATCCTTTTGATAGCTATCAAAAACACTGGGATAACATGATTGTATATAACGTATTTTTTTCTATACACGATTTAATTATTTATTGAACTTAATGATGTTCATATTTTCACCATATTTTTCGACGGCCTCCGTAGTCGAGAGGCAAGACTCACATCTACAAATCCAAAGATCGCGGGTTCAAATCCCGGCACGAAATTTTATTAAATTAAATTGTGTTATTTCAAAATTTGATCAATTAAAATAATATGAGGTATATTCGCGGCAAGTTCCAGAGTCAAAGATACTCTCAGCATTGCCATAGTGTAAGACTACCATACAATTTGAAACATTGCTTGATATGGCTTTAGCTATGATTGACCTGATCGGAATAGTCAAGAACTTCCCCATCTTCCTTTTTTCATCTCCTTTTTCTCCCCACTTACATTAAACCTCACAACATGCCCCAATTGGGGATGCCATAGTCTCACTGGATCCAGGCGGCTGGAAGCAGAAATAAAAAAAATTGTCTAATTAATTATAATGTATTATTAGCCACCATTTCGAAAGATAATCATTATAAACCAGTCTAAAAAATATCTCGTTTGAATGTTACGGTAAAAACACCAATGATTAGTCGATCAATAATAATGAAACCGGCTCATTACGCCTACACATAAAAATAAATACGACAAAAAGAGTTAAAGATTTTTTCATTCGGGCTATTTGTTAAAACGTAATCACGGTTCGACCGCAAAACATCAATCACGAACGGTTTTATGTGTTTTGTGGAGCAATCTATAGCGAAGGGATGTGGGGAAGGACCGACTACATAGAACTCATTGGTATATAATGTGGTGGCCATCACACGGTGCCTATAACACAGTTCCTATGTCTATAGTATATTATTGGTGCGATGCAATTCTTCCTGAGTGTCGACACCTGCACTAGAAAATGTTTTACGCATGGAAATGCGGTTCCCATTTTTTGTCAAAAAGAGTTCTATCTGTTCGAACAAGGCGTCACGGCAGAATAGAGCCTTTTTATTTTACATTCGAATTTTTGTTGCATTTTTAATCAGGAATTTTTACTACTTTTTAAAGTGGTGCAAACATTTATCTAATTTTGCTTATCTGACGAGCTATTCTCTATCTTTTGTGAGATTGAGATACAAGTCGGGCAAGATCTCCTGTCACATTTGTGTGATTTTCTTTGGCTATTATTCGCTTTTTCTATAATATCTATCTCGATAGAGACAGATATTGGGCGAGATGTTAGGCTGTTAAATGAATAAATATTCATGCATTCTTGCATGAATTCGTGTTTAAAACGACCTAAACTAAAATACGTGACAGCTCACAGCTGAAATTCTGACATCGGCCCATAGAAAAAGCAAATAATAGCCAAAGAAAATCACACAAATCTGACAGGAGATCTCACCCTAGATGTACCTCGATCTCACAAAAAATAGAGAATAGCTCGGCGCTTAATTTTATAGATTTCTACTATTAAGAGCAAAACGTTTCTTTTGTTTCATGGTGCTTAAATTTTGAGTTACTATACTTTTTCTTTAGCGAACGTTTTGAATAAATAGCGTTACAGTGACCATCGTGAAGGTATTTCGTATTTTGATCTTTATTTTATTGGTACTAGAGATTGGCCGTTTTAAGTCAGACTAAAATTGTTAGTTATTTAAATGTTTGCGTTTTTAATAAAAATGGCATGAATCAAATGAACCTGTCGGTGGTTAAGTTGACTAAAGCGTCGGGTTCACAACCAGCTCTCTTAGGTTCAATTCATCTGCTGGCCAATTCCCCCATTATTACTCAAGCATAATCTTGGTGATACAAGCTTTTTTTTTATATTGTCAACTAAACTGAAACGTGACCATGGAATTTTCGTCTTTCTTTTTAAAAAAGCTGTAAATGATTTATATTTGAAAATTTACAAAAAAATATTATATCAATGATGGATGTGAACTCCAAAAGTTTAAAAAACTTATTCCATTAAAAAAATAGCTTTCCTCAACAATTTTTCAACATGAATCCAAGAATATAGTAAATATGCATAAATAATGAAGAATTTTACTTGCGAATAAGCCTTGGTAGGGATTACTATGCGTATTTTGAAAGCAGTTTAAAAGGTTATGGAAATTACTCGTGACTGTCAAAGAGTGTCTATTGTTTTTCGATAAAAATTCCGACGTCATTAAAACAGTATCTTAGTCATAATTTCACAAATCCTATGTTTTTTTTCTATACAATTAAGGGGAAATAAAAATTAAAACACGCTGTTGTATATTTACACTGTTACAGAGATATTTATTTTACCATTTGACCGCTAATCGTAAAATGTTAACTCTTATTTCAAACCGATGGTGACTGTTTATTGCTTTTATTTATCGGAATGTATGTATAACGAAAGCAATTAAAACACGGACTCAAAGCCCTGAGCTGTGACGACTGAGGGGTGGGGAGGTGGTTGAGGGGAGTGTAGGGTGAGGGGAGGGGGTGGAGGAGATGAAACGGTTGACTAATTCGTCATTGGTCAAAGCAAATAGTCGCAAACGAGTTGGAATGTTTTCCGATCGCACGGGCACAAGTGCTTGAAAATAAACGGATGCACGGGGAATGTTGTTGCAGATGAAACATCGCATCGTCACACTGTTGGCTGCCGGCTGCCGGCTGCCATGACCAGGAGGTAATGTTTGATACCGCTGGGAATTAAACACGATTTTAACGTTTTTTTTGAAGGGTACATACCTTAATTATTTTCTGTTATAAAATAAATAGTAAGTACCTAATCAAACTCTTCATCAAAATTTCTCGATTAAAATAACGAAAGCGTTCGTTATACCGAAGTGCTTTAATTTTTAAATTAAAAAAATATACTTAAGTTGCGAAAAATGATTATAAATTTTTAAAGGTTTTTTTTAATTCAAAACATCTCTCTCATAAATGAAAGGGATTTTTTAAAAGAATAATTATTTTGTAAAACGAATAAAAATAATTAATTTATTAAGTATTGGTATGAACACTCCCTGTGATACAAAAAAGAACATAAAAGTTTTTGATAATAACCTTCGACAAATCTATTAAATATGCAGTTCTTTGGGCTAAGAATTTCACGATCCTTTTAATAACTATTTATTCATTTATCGAACCTGTGAAGAGAAGCTTCATGTCGGGTAAGTTAATCGAGTTTTAGACCTATTGAAATTGTGGTGCACTACCGCCTAAATTTACAATCACACTAACAACACAAAATTGTATTTGAGTTTTTAATCCAGCGTGACTGGGAAGGTTAATGCAATTCCATTCTGCCATATTACAAAACTAACTAACCGTCACGTCGTTTTCCCGTAGCGGTAGGCAGAAAGGACGGAATAGTCTCATACATACTCTTCTATTATTCTGACATATGACACGGTCCGACTTAAGAATCAGATTCACTTGATTATGCCATATCCTCCTTGGGCGTCCCCGACTTCTTCTACCATTCACATTTGCGTCATATATTCTCCTTGCACTACTTTCATATTGCATTTTTGTAAATTGTTTTCTTTTCAATTTTTTTTCTTTAAAACCAAAATTTCTTTCACATGACATCACTGGTATTAGTTACTTGTTTCCCTTTAATTTTTAATTCAGTTCTAACTTCAATTTAAAACACATAATTACTTGCTTTTCAAAATCAAGAATCTCAATTTTTTTAATGTTATTTTACTAAAAACAAAAAAAATAGTAGGGGTTGGATAGTTAGGGGTGGAGTGAGGAATTGGTTGGTTACCCAGTTGAGTGACCAGTGACGACGAAAAAAGAGATATCTAAAAAGTCATAAGTCCCAAATTTCATCAACATTTTACTCCAAATAATGTCTGGAATCACCGTTAAAAGTAAGTCAAGTATGTCACTTAACACTCTGAATTCCTCACTTTAATTTTTTTAATCAGTTTAGTCCTTCATTCACGTCATTAAAATTATTTTTATTTTAAGTTTTTTTTTTAAAGACAAATTTCCAGACCTGACAATATTTGAAAATCTCCTACTACCACTGAAGCAAGCGGAAAATGTTGCGTATGTTGCTTAGCCAATTGAGGAATTGAACACAAGACGCCAACTCAGCCACTGATCGCTCTAGGTAGGTATCCACTCACTTTCAATTTAAATTTAGTTTCATCCTCTGATAAAATAATGCCTTTTATCCGTTTCATCCTCTTAAACTAATGCCTTTAATTTAAAGGTTGAGGATAATAAAACAGCTTATACGTAATTTGTCTTACATATGTCGCTTTAATTTTTAATTCAGTTTCATCCTCAATTTATTTTTAATGTCTCTATAACATTCTGCTGCAGATAATCTTCGCTGTAAAATATTATAGAGCCAGGAACACTGAACAGTAGCCGCTGGAGATAATCCATAAACATATGATTTGATAGTTGCTCCGTCCCATCTATCTTAATGGCATAACCCATAAAGCGGGTGACATATTATTTTACGGCGTGTTGTGGGATTCTGTTGAAGATTCCCGGCCATAAAGTGTGATTTTATTATTATGATGAAAATTGCTCTACATGCTTCTGAGCTCCTGATAGCCCAACTTATAATAGAGTGCTCTTTGGGGATCATTTTAATGCGATTCTGATAAAAGGGTTTATTGAGCTATTTATGTGGGTAACGTCTAATTTCTGCCATCAAAATAATAGGTTACTTCCAAAACAAGGAAAAAATACACAAACTTTATTACATGTTGGGATTTTTTTTCGTGTAACTATTTCCCTTACTGACTTTTAACTCAACCATAGTTATCGGACAAAGTTTCCACATTTTTAAAAGTTTTGCTTGCCCCCAATGTTAAAAAATGTAGAAGAATAAATCTTAATATACATATGAATGTTTCTTTGTTTGTTCCTTATGCGTTCCTAAATCATTAATTCCGATTGCGATGAAACTTTAATGAGTTGTTGAGCGCATGCCCGCAAAGGTTTCCACGTATAATGGAGAGTTCTGGCGTTAAGAAATTTGAATGAAAATTTTACGTTTGTTTAGCGGCAGGGAAGGAATGTGGGAAAGGGAGGGGAATCTAAGGGGGATGAATTAAGGGGAATTCGCGGGAAGGCGAGGAAGGTAGAGGGGAACTGGGGCGGGAACGGGAGAAGTGACGGTGGTGTGGGGGACGAGGAAGAGGAAAGGGAGAGATTTCAAAGGAGACATAGTAGCGGGATGGATAGCAGGGGTTAATTTTGAAAAATCATGCTTCTCATATGGACAGCTGTATGTGACTTGTCCACGCGTAGGAAAACCATCTGATTTATTCGTGTATGCACCAGGCGGACAAACAAAAAATATTCCCGTGTATCCAAAAGCACTTCAATAAAAAGATTTATTTTTATTTTTTATTATTAACCAAATATACAATTAAACATATATAATATATAATACCAATGGTAACAATACCTCCCTAATTGAGAAATTCTGGTGTTTAGAGAGGGAGCACTATCAGATTCACAGTACTATACATACTTAACAGTTGTTACAATTTGGATGTTATAGAACTACTTTTTTTTATACATAGTAAATAATAAGTTTGAATTTTTTTTGTACGTAATGGAAGATTTTTATACATAATGAAAATATAAGTTATCATTTTTTTTTGGACATAATGAAACGTAATGTGAAATTTTCATACATAGAGAAAATATAAGTTGGCATTTTTTGTTCATAATGGAAATATAAGTTGGCACATAGTAACACATACCTAAATCTAGTTGATAGTAAAATGTTTTTTAACCTTTGTTTAAAAAAATCATAACTACTTTCCAAATGTATTTCTTTAGGGAGTTCGTTTAAGCATTTTATGGCTGATTATGTGTAATGATGTTGGGCTGTTGTTGTATTAAGTTTAGGAATTATTATTTGTCCTAAGGTTCTCGGCCTGGTGCTAAATGTTTTTGTGGTTAGTTTATCTTTGTGGATCTGAAGTAATGCATTTTTTTGATAAATTTTATTAAGTGGTAATACTTTGAATTCATCGAATAATTTTTGGGTTGAATAGTCTAATTGTTTCTTTAGAATAATTTTATTGAGTCTTCTATGTACTATCTCGGAGCGTGTTTTAACTTATTTTTTTACTGTTTTTTTTATTTATTTTTAGGTGCACTCGTACAGATAATTAGTTATTTAATTTAGTAGACCGGAATTCACTGTTGTGATTATATCACTTGTGAAGAATTGCGGTTCAATTTTAACTGTTTGAATTATATTTATTTGCGGAGCGTGAGTTAAGCAACTGTCAAGTTTAAGAGGTAGGTATGAAAATAAAATTAAATCACTTTCTTTCTCTGAATAGCGTTGCAACGCATACCGGGTACTAGCTAGTTATTTTATAAATTATCTGTTTTAATTCAATGGGTCTACTGTTATTTTGTCCATTTTTTGTTATATTTTGATGTATGAAATGTATTAATAGTTATGTAATTGATCAACATTGTTTATTTTTGATTTTGTTTCTAAGCACATGTGCGTAAGTACTATCTATTGATAGTATGCATGTAATCTTATAAATAAATATGCCTGTTAGTGTATTTAAGTATGTTGTGTGCTTTTTGTGTGTGTATATTTCTAAGAGTATGTTGCCTGTTTTGTATCCATCGGTCTATTTATTTTAATCCTTTGTATCGTGGCACTTGAAATATTATTTTTCTATATCTATTTTCTATATTGTGGTTTCTTGTTATATGTGTGCTTTAGTGTTATAATTAATATTGAGAAATTGACTGAAAAATTGCTTTGTAACTTTCACGGGTGTTTTTAAAAAATAATAAAAACAAAAAATGCATTTAACTTTCCCAGCACACATTCTTGAATAAAATATATGTATTTGTTAAATTAAGTATTAGTTAGTACATGTTATTTTTTTCCGTATTTATTTATTTATTATGAAAATGTCGACGTTAGCATTTAGACCAATATTATTAAATATGTGAAGAGCCCGATCGATTGGCAAATTAGTTGCTGTATTTGTCTTTTAATTAAGCGTGTGGAAGAGTTCTGCATGGCGTGTACGTCTTAATGGTATATTAAAATTAACTAGGGAAAAAAATTCGGTACAATCAATGTTATTATTTAAAAGTTTGTGTATAAATGTCAAATCAGCTATTGCTCGCCTTTAAGTTTGAAATGTGCATTCAAAGTTATTGTTGAATTTGAAACTAAGATATTTTATAAATTTGTTTTGAATAAATATATTCTATGATATCTATGTATACTTTGTACTGCGGTTTCCAAATTGGCGAGGCATATTCCAGTGTACTTCTGACTAAAGCAAAATACTACATTAATTCTGTACGTGGGTTACTGAACACTTTACTTGTACGAAGAACAACACCAAGAATTTTATATGACCTGTGAACGAAAGAGTCGATGTGCTTATTAAATATAATCGTATTTATTATATGATTTCTTTAGCGGTATATATTTTAATGAAAATGTAGATTTATAAGAATGCTGGCATTCTCGTCGTATAAATTTAATGGTGAAATATTTCTATCTGCCTTGCAAATTATTTTGTGCATTTCTGAACTATCAGCTTTCTTTTTTTATAGAATAGTTAGTATTGAGGGTATTGTTAAAATTGAAAATATCTTTATTGCGAGTTTGTCTGGTAGGTATATTAATACAGATTAGTTCTAACAAATTAGGGCAGTATCAGCAATATCTCATGCTCTGATTTGGTTGAGACTCTTGATATATCTGACTTTACTGTAACTATTGGTGATATTATATCCAAGCTAAAGAGTCTTGATTCCCGTCAATCTGCAGGACCTGACAAAGTTCCACCCATGTTCTTAGTTAATTGTATGCATACATTGGCATATCCTATACATAAGTTATTTACAAAGTCACTCTCATCAGGTGTGTTCCCGGATCTTTGGAAGTTAAGTCTTTTGACGCCCATTTTCAAAAAAGGTAATAAGAGAGACGTAGAAAACTATAGGCCAATATGCACCATGTCTACATTACCCAAACTTTTTGAAAGCCTAGTACTAGACAAGTTGATATCCCGAATTAATCCCACCATCTCACCGCTTCAACATGGATTTTTTAAAGGAAGATCAACCCTTTCCAATTTAATATTGTACACGAATGATATTGTTAATGCCTTGATTGCATCACATCAAACTAATTCCATAATATATACTGACTTCAGTAAGGCATTTGATAAAGTAAACCACAGATTCTTATTAAGAAAACTGAAATTGTTGGGATTTAGAGGGAATATTTTGGAATGGTTTAAGATCTATTGGGAATGTACTTAGCAGTCAAGGTTGATTCGTTTACTTCTTATACATTTGCAGCCTCGAGCGGAGTACCACAGGGATCTCACTTAGGCCCGATATTATTTTGCTTATTCATAAATGTGAATAAGCAAAATAATATCGGGCATAAATAAATAATATAGTTAATATTGTTAGTAATGTTAAAGTTCTGTTATTTGCTGATGATCTGAAGATATATAGAACAATCAGAAACGATGATGATCGCGCCATTCTGCAGTTGAACCTGAATAAACTATTTACGTGGTGTTCTGTCAACGATTTACAACTAAACATTGGTAAATGTCAGATTATTAGTTTTTACAAAGGTAAAAATCCTCTTAAGTTTTCCTATGATATGAATGGTGTTAATCTTCTTCGTGTATCACAGATTCGTGATCTTGGTATTATATTCCATAAGAGTCTACAGTTCAATGTTCACATCGATGAAATAAGTGATGCAATGAGAATTCTTGGTTTTATTTTGAGAAAAGGTGCAAAATTTAAAAGTGTATAAACATTTAAAAAATCTGTATTGCTCGTTAGTAAGAAGCAAATTAGAGTACAAAATCCACCACTTGGTCACCATATTACAAAGTCCATTCTCAATTATTGGAAAAGGTACAAAACAAATTCCTTCGGTATATTAATTTTAAAATGAAAATTCCAATCGAACTCATAAATTATAATAACTTACGCGCAGAAACCAGACTCCTTAAATTATCAGATAGAAGAGTGTTAATTGATTTGTTATTTTTATTCAAAATAATCAAATCTTTAGTTGACTGCCCTAATTTGTTAGAACTAATTTGTATTAATATACCTACCAGACAAACTCGCAATAAAGATATTTTCAATTTTAACAATACCCTCAATACTAACTATTCTATAAAAAAAGAAAGCTGATAGTTCAGAAATGCACAAAATAATTTGCAAGGCAGATAGAAATATTTCACCATTAAATTTATACGACGAGAATGCCAGCATTCTTATAAATACCAATCAGGAATTATTAGATTCCTGGTCAAATAAAATTCTTCACGCAAAACACTTCAATTATCTCAATCAAACATATGTTGACAAATTTTGGTCAAACAAATGGTTGAGTATTGGAGAGTTGAGCGCAGAAATAGAAGGCTTTATGCTTGCCATTCAAGATATAGTCATTAAAACTAAAAATTATAGGAAGCATATCATCAAAGATGCAAATCAAATTGATGATTTATGTAGAAAATGTTTGGCTTTTCCGGAAACTATAGAACATATTATATCGGGATGTTCTGTATTAGCGCCGTCCGAGTATACATTTAGGCACAATCAAGTTTTAAAAATAATTCACCAAAGTTTGGTAACTAAACATAACTTGATTGACTGCCGTAATGTACCATATTATGAATATGAACCAAATTCATTTTTAGAAAATGAATTTTATAAAATTTATTATGATAAAACTATTCTAACAGACAGAACAATTAGTCATAATAGACCCGATATAGTTTTACATGACAAAATTAAGAAAATAACTTATATCATTGATGTCGCTATTCCAAATTCTTGTAATATTCAGAAAACTGTTTCTGAAAAAATAAGAAAATATACAGATTTAGGAAATGAAATTAAAAGAATTTGGCATTCTCAGACTATAAAAATATTACCATTTGTTATTTCGGATACTGGCATTATACCTAGCTCTCTCATTAAAAATTTAGGCGTATTAGATTTGTCAAAAAATTTGTACATAAAAATGCAAAAGTCGGTCATTTTAAATACATGTAGGATTACGAAAGATTTTTTAAATATTTATATTGAGGGATCAGTAGGATTTATCGGACCAGTTAGGATGTCATCAGAGCCGAACCCTCTGATATGAAAATATCTGGAGTCGGTGAAATATTTTCCCATTATGTTTCTGGTGGATTGACGTATTGTTCTTGTATTGTTTTGTATTTATTATATTATATAGTGCACTTACATTGCGTTAATTTACTAGATATTCATTTGTGGAAAAGTGTGTGGAAGGGTTTAGTCTTTCATTTGGGAAAGATTCAACCCGGACATAAAATCTGGAGCACCGTAAAAAAGTAATTCACCAATCCTTAGAATGCATAGCCTTGCAAATAAACATTGTGAATCTATAGATATATTTGGTGTTGACAGTTTTACAATTTTCAAGAGACAACTCATCTCTATTTTATCTGCTAATAATTAACTTTTTTTATTTTTGTTCTTATCATTTAACCTCTTCTCATTTAAAATCTTACCATATATTAATTTATAACCTTATTTTATTTTATTTGGCTGTTCTATTTAGTTCTGTTTTATCATCCTATATAACTAGTATTTTATTAACACATTGTTCTTTATTGTATTTCAGGTATTATTACTGAGTTTTCTTATTACTCATTCTATTTCATTTCTTTTATGATGTTTAATTTTTTTATGTTTTTAATTTCTGTTATGATGTTCTATACCTTTTGATGATGATTGCTTTATTATTTGTTCTGTTTTATTGGTTTAGTAACTTATGAGTACACAATTATTATTGTTATTATACTTTTCCTTCTATGCTTGAAAAAGCCCAGTAGGGCGTACATAAATATAAATAAAAAAAAAATTTAAAAAAAATGGAGATGTGCTTATTTTGGCCGTATATTGAGGTTCTCATATATTTTTTAATAAATACTAAAGAAGAAAAATGTATAAAAACGGTTTTTTATTGTACTTTTAGTATGTAATTTATCAAATTTCATCCAAATCACGCTCAAGTACCTACCTTAATAAAGTTATTTGAAAACGGGTCGAATGATTTAGTATCGCAGAGAATCTAGTGATATTAATCTGTATTGAAAGGGATATTAAAGTGATATTTTGTGTGGCAGGTTTTAGTTCCACATAATGTGTATTGTGCAGGGCTTCCCGGGCTTTGCGAGCCGCGGGGGCTCAGCGGGCCGAAGCTAAATAAAGCGTGGTGAGTGAAGTGTAGATAAAGCCTTTGGAGGCTTACAAAAAATACCACCGACGATATGTTATGATTCTTATCGCTTGGTAATTTCCTATCTCTCAAGGGTTTGATTGATGGGCATGAGGGATGGCGGTGTGGAGGGGACGGGACGGGGAGTAGAAGGAGTGGATTGTTGGAGAGTTCAGGGGTTATTCAGCTGCTGAAAAAATATTATATCAGTCAAATACGCGCCACTCATTGATACGGATTTTCCTGGAAGGCGTTCCATACGATTTTAATTTTAAAATAATATTAAATCTTTTCGCCATACGTACGTGACATTTTCAATTTGTTTAAAAATGTCTCTTCTCAAACCATAAAACTTTTTTTTATTTTATCAAACTTGATAATTATCAACTTAATACTGAGGCAGTGGTTAATAATACTGAGGCCAAGCGCTACGCCCACCCAACAACCGACCGGTCAGTGGTTGAGTGGGCATAGAGCTTGGGTCCCACCCGAGCGTCGCGTGTTCGATTCTTCGGCTGGCTAAGTCCTCTATCACAACACGAGCAATATTTTCGGCTTTCTGTGGTGGTAGTAGGAGATTTTCAAACATTGTTTGCTTATTCGTAACCCGAGAATGTTTGTCTTTCTTTAAAAAAAAAATTTTTCTCATGTAATAATTTACGAATAAACCATTATAATATGTGATTGTTTGGGCGGAAATCCAACCAGCAACTATTCCACTTAAATTTACATGCGAAACTTCTACTACGTGCGCAAGGAAATTTAATAAACGAATTAATATCACAGCGATTATTATACTTACATGTTTTCCCACATACCTATTATAGTTTAAAGATAATTAATTACGAAAAAATCAGAGTGTGCAATTCACACGGGGTAGAAGTGAAACTTTCAGAAAACTAAAGTAGACAAGAGTGTGGAGACTACGAAGCACTTTTGTTTTAATCAATGTGAAGGATGATTTTTCCATATTTTTGTCGTCGAATTCCAGCGCACCTTTTCCTATGTATTCGGTCATCTTACTAGCATTTGTGTTTTCTTCTTCGGAATCGCTAGATGTCGCTTTCTTTTGTGTTTTCTTTCCCTGTTCAGTTTGGAGTAGTTTGAAGATTGGATATTGATAATAAAAAATAAAAATAAAATTTTTGGTTTTCGTAGAATTCGACTTTGGGTCCGCTGAATGTCCAGCCGCTAAGGTTTGTCAGGTGCTTTATACCACTATACTTAAGGAGAATTGCGTGGGCCGCAGATTTATCGTCTTACATTTGAATGCTACTCATTTTCTCACGCTAAATCCTATAGATCAATGGTTCTTAACCTTGTTGGAGGTACAGACCCCTACCAGTTTCATAAGCACATTCACCGAACCCTTCTTAATTAAAAACGAATCCCAAGGGATCGAAACCAGAACTGCTATAGAGGTGTGTGTTTGTCTCTTTTTAGTGTCGCTCGCTTCCGTTTCATCGAGTTTAAAATCACAACGGCTCTAAAGAAGTTTGAAACTTATCACAGCTTATTCCTACAACAAGTATAAACAATCAAAGTTCTATAAAAAATATGTACGGTTTTCTAGCCTAGCGACAATTGGATGATAAAAGCCTCGGGGCCAAACTAGATTTGTTCATTCCAATGGCACTATCACTGTTAGTTTATGCCTATTTCAGAGAATCAAAAGTAAGCGAGGAATACTCGGCCTTGAATTTTAATAAGAAATTAAATGAGCGTTTGCTTTACGCTGTTCCCAAAAAAATATTTTTAATCTTAGAATAACGATGTGTAAGAATTTACGGATATTTACAGAAAACCGAAATGAGAAAGGCGTAGGCAAAGCTTTGAATAACAGTATAGTTTTAAAAATGTTTTTTTCACATCCTCATTATTCTTTTCCGGTAAATAAAATTATTAATTATTATATTAGAATAAGTTAACCATAATAATCTAAATGAAAATAAAAATTAAATTTAAATTATTTACAATTTTAAAAAGAAAAACTTTCTTTTTATACTTTTTTGAAAATATGAGATTGACAAATAAGACGGCTTTGACAGAAGGTGGCAATAGCAAAATTGGTTAACGCGCTCGTCCCGGTTAGACGGAGAGGTCTGGGTTCGAGTCCCAGTTGCGACCATTGTCTTTTTCTGTTTTTCTGTGTCTTGTTCTCTTTCATATTTTCGTTTAGATTATTATTGTTAACTTATTCTAATATGATATATTTCACTGATGGGAATAACCTTCAAAAAAGTATAAAAAGGAAGTTTTTCTTATAAAAATTGAATATTAATTATTAGCCTGAAACACTCATCTACATTGAAAAAACCTCCCGAGAAAAGATACATGCCGCCGACGGGACACGAGGCTAATAATTATTACTTATTATAATTGTTACCCATTGTGCTATGCATAAAAATCTTGTCTTAAACATTAGTTTATCAATTAAAAATTATTTTACATATTATTGGGTCTATAGAATATTATTTAATAATATGTTAAATAGTTGTTACAAATATTACCCGTCTTTGTACAAAAATATTCATTGTATTGGCGGCACACTTGTAAAATTGATTTTAACATAGGTACTTATTCGCATACTCATTAATAATTCATTGAACGATAAAAACTGCTCAAACTTGCATATGCGGTGCTTTGGACTTAGACCATCTCTGAGTAGATAAGATACAATATTTATTTGATTCATTTTTTTACAATAGCTTCACACAGGAGGCCCTGGGAAAAAATAATTTCATTCAGGGCCTATGTCATCTTTGTGTGGGGGGTCTTTTGAGGAAAGAAAGGAGAAGAAGTTCTGAGTAGAATTAAGTATGAGGAATCTGGGGATCAGTGTCTCCAGGAGTGACGGATGTATGAATCCATCCCCCCCACTGCGGTGCAATTCGATGTTCCGAGAGAGTCCTGCTGGAGAGGTCAAAGGCCTCCCTCAACAAGTCTCTCCCGAACTGGCCTGTCACGCAGCTGGTGGGCAGACGCCACCACCGCCAAGACTCAGATAAACCTCATCCCATGAAACCAAAATGATTATTATTTTTTTTAAGTGTGTTTATTCAGTTAAAAAGTAATTTTACAATATTTTATCTTACGGATCTTACAAAACTGATCAATTAGTTTGATTGCAAGAAATACCGCATTTTTTCTAATTAATTCATACTATATACTTTTCAGTTTTACATAGTAAGAACTAAATAAAATGCTTAATATTAAAATACTAATTCAAAATTCCAAAATTTTATTCAAAACAAATACTAACTTTCCTTTACAAGAACTTAAACACTTCACAAAATTCTCGCAATACTAGAAACAAGACATGCACACCAACTACAAATACCAAAAACAAACACATCCTTTGGACAAAAACACTACAGATACCAGGCTATTAAACTATACAATTCACTTCCAACACAATATAAAACAACTAATATTATTGAATACAAAAAACCATATGGAACTGGCTACAATAGTTTTAACTTTTAATTTATAATTTTGTCGTATAGAAGTCAATTTTATATATTGTTAGGGTACCCCGATGTCGGCTTTTAAACCAGCATCAGCACACCAACACGTCCCTGACTAGCTCTCAGCGGGACAAGGGTACTCTCTATTCAGGGGGTGGGCAGCTCAAGGCTAGGGAACTTCTCTCCATCCTTCGGTGACCCACGGGATCCTCACCGGCCAACAATCCTCCCGCCGTAGCAGAATAATAACAATGTTAAATCATTTAGACATGTATTGTAAGCTCAAACACATACATAGGTTTCTACAGTACAATTCAATTACAAGAAATGCAAATTACACAAACCTAGCTAAAGTGTTTAACTCTCTCTGAATTTCTCTCAAAACGAAACCCTCTGAGTGGTGATTTGCGTGTGGGCCCTACATTTCACTGATTTACGGACAACATTTAAAGGGGAAATCATGATACAGCTTACATGTAGGTGGACAGGAACCTCGTCTCATGTGGCAGCTTCATCAGGCACTTAAATAGACCGAACTATGGTGCGGCAAAAGGCCAATTATTCTCAAAGGTACTTCAATAATACATTCGCGGCCCCAAATGTCCGCCGGCTTAAAGTGACTCACTAGCGTGTCCGTTCGCCAAGGCGCTCGGATTTCTTCTGTGCAGCGGCCGCGGGATGCCGAGAGTGGCAAGGCACGCGGGGAGGTAAGGAGAAACAGGATACGGCGCGGGGAGGCGGCGGCCGAGCCGTGAGGACAGCTGCGTTCTCGAAACTATTCGCTTCAAGGGCGTATCGTAACACTTCCCCCCGCGCTCGGAAAAAAAGCGACGTGGCAATGGAGCTGTAGGAAAAAAATCCTCTTAAACTTCCATAGGGGTTTTTGAGAGATTCGTTGCTTGAGAGATGCCTAGCTAGAACATGCAATTTATGTTATAGTTTAGGTCACAATGTTTGTAGGGAATGGGTGAGGGGTACATACAATGTTTGGAAAAGAACAGTTTTGGTGAAAGTACATGGTGTGAAACAACATACAAGATTATGCAATTGAAAGATGACAATACATGGTTATGCAATTGAACAAAATAACAATACATGGTTATGCAATTGAAAAATAACAATACATGGTTATGCAATTGAAAAATAACAATACATGGTTATGCAATCGAAGAACAAAAAAACAAGAACAAAAATGCCTGTGTGATTCTAAGGTTTCATTGGTCTGGGAGCTAAGTTTGCGAAGCGTGGATTTGTTTGGTTTCGGAGAATTTCGAAGAGGAGGACGTGGTTTCACAGATTCTAAGGATTACATTATCACTGTAATCAGACCCCTTTGAGATAACACTCAGAAGTACACTTGGGCCTTAGAAAACACTTGGTTTTGTCGAAGACGTCGAAGTTCATGAAGTGGAGACTGTGGTTGCTGTGCCGCGACTATGGTTACAGAGGTCATTGAAGAGGAGAATCCAGTGTCTGCAGACATGCCAGTACGAATCCTAAAGTGTTATTAAGGTAAACACGGATCGTATATAATGGTTATTGAGGCATAATGTAGCTCAATCATAACTTGTATTGGTACGCATTCAGCGAATACTGGAGGTCAAGGTAATGATGGTTTACACATGACGATTTGCGTCTCTGCATGACAGCGCAAGAGACGACATGGTTGGCATTGATAGCAAGAGTAAGAACAAACCTAGGAGCTAGCGTGCCCAAAAGGTGGTTCAGAGTGTCATAATGTATAGTGGGACAACTCAACTTGCTGTGGCACGACAAAACAACATACATATGGGCGGTATGGTCTGTGCTTTCAGGAACAAATGCGTAGAAAAATGGCAGCAGGAGGGACCTAGTAACCACAGCGCGTGCTGTCAGGAAGTGGAGCTCAGCTTGGCTGTTGGTGATGACATCCGCCTGGGCTTCTTTTTAATCCGGGAGAAATTATTATTAGAGCAAAATTCTTGAAGTTTACCTGCCTAGGGACCAATGAAGAAAAGGTTTGGAGAGAAACAAAATGTGTCCAGATTATGAAATAAACGAAGTTTTAACCACCGACCCAGAGAGTGACGAAGAGAGAGTTTTCTAACTAAATTGTGATTACATGAACATTTTCCTTTACCAGGATGACTTGGCGTTTGCCGAGTGACAATATGTCTTGGTTAAAAAACAACCGGCCTTCCATGGCCTATGTTAACATAAAGGTGGTAACATTTTTTGTAGAATTTCAAAGAACAAGACAAAGAAGTCGTGAATGAGTCACGGTAAAAGCAGAGAAACCAATTCATGAATAAAGGTTGTCAAAAGGAGACAGACGGTACGCCAAGTGCATATCGTACATATCCAACATTCATGAATGTGTTTCGTGAAATTGAGAAAAAGAACAAAAGGTGAGACATATGCAGAGAGTGAGGGAGAAAGCCTGCTGATAATTGGTTAATTTACCGATTCGCACTCCCAGTGAGGGCGAATTATGGTTAACAACAGATTTTCCTCTTCATAACATATACCTGAGAACATGATGGTGAGGAGAAAGGAAAGGAAAAGGAAAGGAGTTGAGTGACGAAACTTGCTAGAGACTGGACTAATTTCTCCATGTGAGAATGAAACATGATCAACCAGCAGATTTCCTGACTCTTTACAATTGTTAAAAGGATGAGGAGAAATTTGAATACACATTAACAAAAAGACTAATCTTTTGCGTGTATTGGGCAAAAGATTAGGGGTCATTTTAAAAACTCCTGCGTGATTGTGAGAAAAGACAGACCCTTGCTCCAATTTCACAAACCTGGGGGGTTTTCTTATCCGTTCCCCAGACAACGAGTTATTTACAAAGGCACAAATTGCATCATAAAAGATGACACACGATATTGTATCGTTCGCACGAATCATGGTAAGTGTTTTAACGTCTCCACGTATAGTGTATAAAAACATGTAAGTACATACAAGATAAAACTCAATTATAGACAGAAGTCAAGAGTTTATACAATGCCTCTTAAAGAAGATGGCAAGGCCGATATTATGTCGTTCGCACGAATCACGGTAAGTATTGTTATTACGTCTCCACGTCTCGTGTACAAGGGTTGTACACAATTATACATACAAGCGGTACTCATGACAAATGAATGACACACGACCAAAATACAAAGGCGGTACTCATGACAAATGAATGACACACGACCAAAATACAAAAGCGGTACTCATGACAAATGAATGACACACGACCAAAATACAAAAGCGGTACTCATGACAAATGAATGACACACGACCAAAATACAAAAGCGGTACTCATGACAAATATGTCACACGACCAACTCAATAACATTTAGCTATGAGCAAAAGTGATTATGACGAACTTCTCGTATCGTGGCAGGTATTTTAAGGATCCCTCCTATAACGGTGGATGTTTTAAGGATCTCTCCTATGACGGTGGATGTTCTAAGGATCTCTCCTATAATGTAACAGGGTTACGTTTAAATACAACACAATAAACGTTAACGATGCTTGATTTTAACACATTTTATAAAGATTCGTTAGATTAACTAACTCCGTAGCCCAAGAGCGTACGACAGAGAAGATAGACAATTTGATGCTACTTCATGTGTTACAAAATACGAGGGTGATGGCAGAGTATAATTCTACTTACACCAAGTATTTAAAACAAAGACAGACCTATAATGGTTTTACATACTGTCTGTTGTGGCAACCTGCAGTGAGGAAGACCAAAGAAAAGGGACCAATTACGGTTTTACATACCCTTTGTGCAGTTACAAACATACCAGGTTATGTGCAATTTGGGTTGCAAATACTTGGTTAAATGGACACCTAAAAGTTGTGAATTCCAAAATCAGGATGACCATAAGGTTTTATTAACCTGTCTCGTAGGGTTGAAACGTGTCATATAAGACGTACGTAACGTACAAGCAAAAAACAAAATAACAAAAGGTGGCTTTGTTATAACAACCAAAGACCGGATGATTCGGTTTTACGTACTTTAGTTGAAACGAGCCAAATTGATTTATATACAGGGTTATAAAGACCAATCATTGGTTTTATAAATACAAGTTCCAAAATGGACGTGTCGATATCCAATTTTGGTACAAGAGCATGAATTTGGGTAGGACGCCATCAATTTTTAATTTAAGAGGAAAAAATTGAAAAAAACTTATATACACGAGGGGCGACTATGTAAGTAACCACTGTTTGATTTTCATGCTAGAGATACCTCGGAAGGTTTTACAACTCATGATGAACAGAATACAAGGAAAAATTGTAGAAATAGTTAACTGGTTCTGAGTCGGAATTTAACACTTTGGAATTTACAAAACCCGACTTCTAGAACGACACGCCGATGGGCAATTGTCAACTACTTTACATGAACAAAATAAACAAGGTGAGAAAGTTCCTTTCCACACGACAAAAATGCAACAAAAAAATAAATAAAAAAAATTACAAAATTACATGACAAGACAGGGTATGACATGGCATGAACATTGCGTAGTGTATGTGTTGAGACAATAAATGGGCTCGCGACTTCCCAAACATTGAAACTCGAAAAGTGTCTCCATTCCAAAGTGATCAGTTTTAGAACAGGTGAAAAAAAAATAAAAGAAAAAATTGCCGTGAGGGAAAGAAAAAACAGTGCAAAAACAACATTTGAAAGTAACTTCAAGGAGAGTGTGCATTAATTTACAAAATAATTTACAACTTGTTTCATTTACGAAACGATGGGCATGTGATTGACACAATACACGCCTGACGTAGTAAGACTTTGTAAGCTTACAAAAAAATGTGGTACATACTGGATCATTTTACGTTTGCTGAGATAGTGGGGGCAGTTTTACTTGACTCCTCACTTCCAGACTTTACAATGTCCTTAATGTGGTAATTACCAATGTGCTTTCCAGATGAGTCAGACAAGGAGTACACTAGGTCTGATATTTTCCTTAGGACTTTGGCCTTCACGAAACGTGGTGCCAGCTTAGCAGAGAAATACATGGCTCCTTGGGAAAGTGTGTTGTTCTTTCTCCAAACTATGTCTCCTGTATTGAAGGTGACATGTTTTCTACGTAAGTTATATCTGTCCGCACTCTTTTGGTGAGCCAGGAGCAAAGCATCAGTGACTTCACTGTAAATGGCCGACAGTTCTTCCAAGCGATGGGCATAATCTGCGGTAGGGTTGCTTGTGGTGGCAGATGACGTAGGAAAGTTTGTGTCCCTATGTAGAGAACCATGGACGACTTGTTCCATACCGTGTTTTAAGAAGAAAGGTGTGTAACCAGTGGCCAGGTTAACAGTGTTGTTCATAGCGGCCTGAATTTTATCTAGGTTTTTACACCAAGTGCGTTGATCTTTATCAATTAGAATAGCTAGAGCTGTGTTGATTGTTTGGTTGTAACGTTCGACAGTGTTATTTTGGGGAGTGTACAAGGTGTTATAATAAATGTCCTTGATTCCGTATTTGGCAAGAAATTCTTTGAATTCTTGGGCAATAAACTGTTTTCCGTTATCAACAATTACGGTTCTGGGTGTTCCGTAAGGTATAAAAATGTGTTTTTCCAGAAGTTTGATGATGGCGGACGCGTTGGCTCTTTTTAAAGGGAAGATCCAACAGAATTTGGTGAAAACATCCACTACACTAAGTATGTGCATGTGTCCGGCATAACTTCGAGGAAAAGGTCCGACGAGGTCCATTGACAATGACTGTAGGGGTCTGTCGGCGCGTTTGGGGTTACCCATTAGGCCGGCAGGTGCTGCCGTGCTATGTTTATAAGCTTTACAAGTTTCACATTTAGAGATGTAATTGCGAATTTGTTTGAAAAGACCAGGCCAGTAATACTTCAAGGAAATCTTTTTATACGTCTTGAAAGTTCCTGGGTGTATAGAGTCGGGAGCACTATGATTGTCAATTATTATTTGTTCTCTTCCTTCGAGGGGAACGACAAGTTTCCAAGAGTAATCTTCGAGGATGGATAGTGGTGCCTTGCAATTACGGTATAGTTGTCCTTCTTTTATGATAAAATTAGGAAACTTTTGTTGATTATTTTTACAACCTTCGAAGATTTTCAAGTACCATTCATCTTTTGTAGATGGAGGGGGGGCAATTGTGTCAACATTTAATGAAGCCAATTCAATTCTTGAAAGAGCGTCAGGAACAATATTGTCCGCGCCTTTACGGTGTACAACATCAAAATTGAATTGAGACAAACGGGAGGCCCAACGAGCGAGTCTACCGGAGGGATTACTTAAAGAGATCAACCATTTCAAACTACTATGGTCTGTGACTACAGTAAATTTGCTACCGTCTATGTAACCGCGGAAATGGTGAACAGAATCCAATACAGCCAATAACTCCTTTTCGGTAATTCCGTAGTTTTTCTCGTGTTTATTTAATGTACGGGAAAAATACGCTACAGGGTGTTCGCCATCTGGGAACTCTTGAGTTAGGACTCCACCGATTCCTACGTTGGAGGCATCCGTGTGGAGGGTAAAAGAGAGTGCAAAATCCGGGCAATTCAGAACGGGGGCTTTTTGAAGGGCATTTTTTAAAGTTGTAAACGCTTCTTCAGTTTCAGCAGACCATCGGAAGTTGCTGACACCTTTACGGGTGCCGGTGATTTTATTTAAGGGGGCTGCAATTGTGGAAAAGTCTTTGATGAATCTTCTGTAGTAACCTGCAAGTCCAAGGAAACCTTTGACTTCCTTCGCGTTTTTGGGTCGGGGAAAATTTGCCATGGCTTCCACCTTAGCGGGGTCTGTTCTTAGACCTTTTTCGTCGACAATGAATCCCAAATAACGTAAACGGGACTTACAGAATTCAGACTTCTTCAAGTTGATGGTTAAACCAGCGAACTTGAGTTGTTGAAAAACCTTTTCCAACATTAATAGGTGTTTTTCAAAGGTGTCGCTGACGATGATGAGGTCGTCAAGGTAACAAAACAGGCTGTTATCGACTTCAGGACCGAAGAGTTTGTCCATCAGTCTTTGTAATTCGGCGGGGCTGTTCTTTAGACCAAAGGGTAATCTTTTAAAATGGAACATTCCCCTACCAGGTACAACGAAAGCAGTTTTTTCACACGATTCTGCGTCCAAAGGTATTTGCCAAAAAGCTTTGCTTAGGTCAACAGAGGAGATGAACTTGGCGTTGCGCAGTTGGTCTAAGGTCGCGTGGACGTAAGGTAAGGGGTATGCGTCAGCTTCCGTACAAGAATTTAAACGTCTACTGTCAAGACAGAAACGTGCGGAGCCATCTTTTTTAGAAACCAAAAGAGTTGGGTTGGTCCATGCACTTCTGCTGGGAACCACCACACCCATTTTTAACATTTCATCAAGTTCTTTTTCCAAAAGTTTAAGCTTTTGGGGGGCTAAGTTGTAATAACGTTGCTTTATGGGTGGGCCATTGGTTTTAATGTGGTGTTCTACCAAATTTGTCAAACCCAATCCACATTTTTCGAAAGATATTGATTCGAATTTATTGACCATTTCCTTTAGTTGGAGAGCTTGGTCCGTGCTTAAATTTTCGTGAGGTATTATTGTGCGGATCTCACTAATTTGAGCAGCAGTGGAGGTTTCGCCAAGAGTATTAAATACTTGGGGAGCAACGTTAAAAGCCTTCCAGAAGTCAACGCCAAGGATGAAATTCTGGGATATAGAGGGCACTATTAGAAAATTGATTGTAATTATTTTATTGTTACAATTAATTGGCAGTGCAAGGGTACCGATGACCGGCTGGGAAACATTATCCGCAGTCGTCAGGTGTGTTGTTTGTGGCGAAATTTTAAAATCACTGTTAACAAAAGGCAGGTGAGCATTGTTGCCAAGACAGCTGACAGATGCACCGCTATCAAGTAATCCGGAAAAGGGGACATTGTTAACAGAGAAAAGAGCATAGGGTCTCCCATCTTTAGCTTGTTTGCAACAAACCGAGGAAACATTTAAGGTCTGGTTAAAATACTTAATGTGTGATAACCAATCAGTCCATTCTTTAGACCTTGGTTCAGAATGGGTACCTGAGAGGTTATTATTTAGTTTTTTGGCCTCTTCATGTAGAAATTTGGTGGGGGCTTGGAGAAATCCACCTGAGGTCTGACATCGCTTGGGTTTTGTAACCTTTCTGCATTGTGCCTTGATCTCTTGAAAATGTTGCGCAGTTCGTCGCGTGGAGGAGAGCGGTCCCTAGAGTGGTGTCTCTTGGAGGTTCGGGGTTCCTTGGATTCCAGAAGTCTTGCTTGCTTGAAACAAGTAGCGGCCAGGTGGCCTACTTTTTTGCAAAAGGAGCACACTTTTTTGTTGTCGAATTCTGGCTTTAAACCAGACGAACGGCTTGGCACAACCACATTATTCGACACATTCTTTATGTTTTTCCTATCCTGGTACGATTCCAGGAGGAGGCAGACTTCGTTTAGCTGGGCCAGGGATGCAATTTTCTGTGAGGTGATGATGTTCTCATATTTGCTTAAAAGGCCATCAGTTATGACTGGTAATAGTTCAGCTTCCGGAACAGGATGTGAAAGCTTGATGTTGATGGACTCAGCCCTTTCTATGAATGTAGCCACAGGTTCATCTACTAGTTGTTTAATAGATAGTAGAGATAGTTTGATCCGGTGCTGGGCCTCCTTTTTTCCAAAGCTAGAGATTAGGGCAGCTCTGAGTTTACTCCAATCTTTGCATTTAGTCTTTTGGATGCGGTGCCACGGAATTAATTCTGGGGAGATGAGTTCTATAAAGTTTCTCCGTAGAATCTCGAATGGGATATTTTTGATTATAGCCGTTTCTTCAATACGGTCAATGAAATCCAGCACATCGGAGACGCCATTATATTTGACTTTCCAAGAGGATAAATCGTAAGTTTTATCTTGTGTCAAGATGGGTGCGACGTCCTGTTTTATCATTACATGCGGCGTAGGTTCTTTGTCAAGATTATCCAAAACTTGCGTAGCCGAACATGAATTATTTTCGTTGGAGGGGGCGAGATTTATTCTCCTAATGTACTTTTTGTTGAATAAAAGTGCATATGCCTTCAATGTAGATTTAGATTTGCTTGATGGCGAGAGTCCTCTATCCCTTAAAGCAGCTTGTAAGTGGGCTTTGGATAAACTATGCACATTGGGAATGGTACCCAAGTTGGATGATGTAATAGTTTGCTTGTCCTCCATTGTGAGTTTCCTGGGTGGTTAGGAGAAGAAAAAAAAAAAAAATTGGCCAGGGGTTTCCTTTAGAAAGCGCAAAAATTAATTTTTGTGAGGCACTTTTCACTTGGTGATCACTGTTGGCACTTCCAAATGTGTTTTGTATACATGACACCAGAATTCTTGTCAAAGAGGGGCAGATGAGAAAAAATTTTGCGTGGAAAGACCTTAGTGGTAAAGGTTTTTGTATTTCACTGACCACTTTTGAGAAAACTGTGAAATTCACAAGTATTTATTTATTTTAGAAAAATTTTGCCAGGATTGACCTTTAGAAAACAGGTTTTTTATTTTTTACAAAACACTTTGCACTGAGAAAGGCACTAAAGTTCACAAACGGCACATTTCTGGCAAATAAAGGACAAACTTCCGAATGAAAATGACTGAATATGGGGTTTATTGCATCCAACCATATTAAAATTATTTTATTTATTCATGGAATCAGTCATTGGTTTTATTATTATTCCACTTTTCACTTATGTAAGGAAAAAACACAATTCACTTTCACTTATGCTGAAAAAAAACAGTACCTATAATGTACAATGGGGAAAGAAAGTCATTATTTTGTCCATTTGGAGAAACATTAAATTGTACTAATTTGACAGACACAAGTGGGCCAATTGGTATATTGTGCAGAAATAATAAAAATACGTAAGTCCGAAATTTTCATTAAGGAATTCGCAAAATAACTGGGGTTCCAGAATCAAATTTATAATGATGATTTCCGTTGGTAACCGGTTCAGTCATAAAAAAACGGTTTGGATTTAAAACGCAGCCTAGCAACAGTCGGTTAGGATTCCGGCGGGAACAAAGCATTTGCGCGCAATCCTGAATATCGCGTGAAACAAAAGCCGTTGGATTTTGGGCGCGAATAACTGTTGCTGTGCGCCCGCCGTTTGGAGACGCGTGCGCAATCAGATTCGCGGCGCTTCGGGTGCTCAAAATGGCCGTTGTTTCAACTTGCGATGCAATTTATAATTCCAGTCAGATCCGTTATGGATCTAATTTACATATTGGTTTCTGTGGTTTTTCACAGGATTCACTGTAGAATAACAAGGCATAATTAATGTTTACAAAATAGTTGTTATGCGGGGAGGATTCCGACAAACAAGGGTCCCGCAAAGCGACCGGGTTAGAGAAAAAAATTCCAGCCCCACGATCGGGCGACAATTGTTAGGGTACCCCGATGTCGGCTTTTAAACCAGCATCAGCACACCAACACGTCCCTGACTAGCTCTCAGCGGGACAAGGGTACTCTCTATTCAGGGGGTGGGCAGCTCAAGGCTAGGGAACTTCTCTCCATCCTTCGGTGACCCACGGGATCCTCACCGGCCAACAATCCTCCCGCCGTAGCAGAATAATAACAATGTTAAATCATTTAGACATGTATTGTAAGCTCAAACACATACATAGGTTTCTACAGTACAATTCAATTACAAGAAATGCAAATTACACAAACCTAGCTAAAGTGTTTAACTCTCTCTGAATTTCTCTCAAAACGAAACCCTCTGAGTGGTGATTTGCGTGTGGGCCCTACATTTCACTGATTTACGGACAACATTTAAAGGGGAAATCATGATACAGCTTACATGTAGGTGGACAGGAACCTCGTCTCATGTGGCAGCTTCATCAGGCACTTAAATAGACCGAACTATGGTGCGGCAAAAGGCCAATTATTCTCAAAGGTACTTCAATAATACATTCGCGGCCCCAAATGTCCGCCGGCTTAAAGTGACTCACTAGCGTGTCCGTTCGCCAAGGCGCTCGGATTTCTTCTGTGCAGCGGCCGCGGGATGCCGAGAGTGGCAAGGCACGCGGGGAGGTAAGGAGAAACAGGATACGGCGCGGGGAGGCGGCGGCCGAGCCGTGAGGACAGCTGCGTTCTCGAAACTATTCGCTTCAAGGGCGTATCGTAACAATATATGTGTATTTATATTTTGATTTCTCTTTTTTTTCTTTATATTAACTAAGACCACGGTTTGTTTTTGTTTTACTACTTACATTTTATAATTTACAACTGAAAAATGTCCTTTACTACTTACATTTTATAATTTACTAAATATAATAATTTGATAGTATTTATATTAATAATAATATGATAATTTGATATAATTTATAGAATAATTTACTAAAATTTACTACTTACATTTTATAATTTATAATTTACAACTGAAAAATGTACTCTACAGTACAGTGGAACTCCTAGTGTGGAGGACAATGTACTATACCTTTGTAATGTAAATATACTAAGAATAAATAAATAAATAAATTATAACAAAATACTAATTATTATAATGTTTATGAATTGCGTTGTAGAAAAAATATTTTACACGCATAACACACGGTGAGAAAAACATAAAAAAGGAACTATATTATTTGATTTCATGTTCTACGGAAGTAGAAAGATGAATGGGCATCCCTGCTAAGTCACCAAATGTAGATAGCCCTTGAGTTGACCTGTGGCAGAGGTGTTTTTTAATCAAATAAATGGTTCCAGTGGCGGCGGTACTCATACCTGCCTCCCAAATTGACCAAATTATTGAAAAATAAACAATTTCAAAAGAGTTTGAAAATAGACTTATTAGAAACACCCAGATATTTTTTTTCCTTATTTATTGTGAGAACAAATAACACGCATAACAAAGTATTTTCAGCTGGCTTAATAAAAGCAAAGACAGTTTGTCCGTGAAATGTATTCTCATTCTTTGTTTATTGGTGTAGTTACCTTTTTCAATTAGTGTGGGGGTCATTGTTAAGGGATGGACGAATGGGGGATGTGGATTCTCCTTTATGTTTTGTTTATTAGCCAAGGCATGAATAAAGCGAACAATCAAATGGTCTATAAATAAATAATGGCCTCACAGTTATTTAAGAGGAGGTTGTACATCCAAAATTTTCATTCAAATAAGGAACAATTTCAATTGTGGTATATTTGCAATAGGCCTGCTACATCCTATACATTCCCTGGTCATACAAAAATTCACCTAGAATTTTTATTAATTAATCATTTAAACAAATACTTTATGAAATGAAGTCGCAGTTAAAAATTACAAACTCTGATTACCAGGAATCATAGATACCAATATTTAAAAACCTTAAACTTCTGACAGTGACAGACTTATATATAATACAGTTATGCCTGTTACTTCGATCATTCCAGAAAAGATCCCACAAAAACACTCAACACAACATGCTACAAGGTTCACAGAAAATTTATTAATGTTAAAAGCAAACCAAATTATATTTCAAAAATGACCCTACTACATGGCCATTAAAATAGAACAATAACAACCTTCCACCTAACATTAAACAAATTTATATCATCGCTAAAAACAGTTATTTTAAAAAAATGTCACTACACTCCAAAACCTTATAAATTAAATGCCTCGGTTTTTTTTTCATTTACTGAAACATGTAATTGTAGGGTTTTATAATATATTTTTTGTATTTGTTGGGTTCCCTAAAAGAAATAGGATGTACCTAGCTTTTATTTTTGTTCAATATGTTTTTATTTTTTTATTTTGTCTATTATAATTAAAGAAAAAATCATTGGGAGAAAAGTGAAATAAGTGTTATTATTGGTTACTAATAAGTTCGATTAAAATAAATTCTTCATTTTGTATCTGTCTAGGGTCTAGGCTGATAGAATAGATTAAGTCCCAATTTTAAAATTGGCAAATATATGCAAAACAAATCTGAGTTCAGTGAACCAGAATAACAATCAATCACAGACAGACCCACAACCGAAATTAGTATATTTGATTATCTCTTTTCATGTCAAATCACCCGCTGACTTTGATAATATGAAGTAATGAGGGAGATTTATATTATAAATCTCGTTGATGTAAATCAACATATTAAATCTAGAATTGTGAATGACTTTTATGAAATTATTTTTTACTCCACAAGTACTACTTCAAACTTAGTGATCCCAGTGTTGAGATAATAAAAGGTAGGTTTCAGTAAGTACATTTACGGTCTTGTGTTGAACTCCATGAAAGTTGAATAATGGATAATGCCGGGGAAATGATTCAACAACAAATCATAATACGCTCGGGAATCAGTGAAAACTGTCTTTGATCGTTTTTCTTCCCATTGAAGTCGGGACGGGCGATCCATCATCATTACACAAAGGACGCAATAAACAGGTGAACACTTGTTTGTCATCGGGACCCTCTGCCGGCAGACAGATGTGGGAAGATCCTCAAAATGTGGAACCGTATCCGATACGATTTGCGAGATTAGATAAGCAGTTTAATATATTTTTTAAATTATTTTATTTTTATTAATTAACTCCCTGCGTGTCCTTTCCCACTTGTCCCGTTACCATTCCGCGTCCCCCCCCCTCATGCGTTTCCACTCCACCTTCTCCGTTTTCCCTCTCCCCACTCTGACAGCTGACATATCAGCCCGTAGAAAAAGCAATTGCAAGCCATAGACAATCATATAAAGTTGACAGTCAATAACGTATGGAATCGATTCCGTTTCCACAAAAGATACAGAATCGCTCTTCTGATCATAAGTGAAAATAGTATTTAAGTAAAATTATGGATTTGAGAAAGAAAGACTATATTTTTTTTTATATATAATTTTTTTATTTATTTAACGCCCAGACAGATGGTTTTTAAACAGATATAGAAACAATAAAAATAAAATTTCTTAAAAAATGCAAACAAATAAAAAAAAACAAAAGTATATAGATTTGATACGTCTACAAAAATTCAGATATGTTTAGGACTAGTTTTGGAATAAGTTTTCACAAGATCCACAAAATTCGCCAAGTTGATGTTAAGTATGTCAACATCACCTAGGTAATGATTTCCCATAGTGTGAAATCGTTGTATCTGAGAGTGGGCGATGCAGTTCCGCTTATGAATGCTGCAGTAGAATAGTGTATTTTGTCGTGTAGTTACCTTCGGTATTCGTAAGTTTATGAGTTGCATGAGTTTGCAACAGTCAAATTTAGAGTTAAGTATTTTGAATAAAAATGTTATGTCGTTTATTTTACATTTGTCTTCTAGTGTGTGTATTTTTAGAATATTTAGTAATAGATTATATTTTAAGTCTTCTAGTGGGATATTTAATTTAAAATTCATGAAACGCAGATTTTTCTGTAGTCGCTAATTAACGTGAATTTTGTAAGATGGAGACCAAACAATAGAGTTATATTCAATTTGGCTTCAAAATTTACGGTTATCTTTATGATTTGATAAATTGTTAACACATATCTGTATATATCACAATTAATCTATTTTTGATTAAAATATGATGTCGCAGAAAAATATTAAAAATCGTTTATTGTCAGTAAACGGTAAGATTTTTCAAAAACGTTTATTTCAATGTCCCCTTACAATAATTAATAATTCGGATGCACCTTATTCTTGGAACAAGTTTTTACGGAAATTTATTTCCGGCAAGGTATTGAAGTATTCTTCTTTCACCTCATCTGACTTTTGACAAATTGAAATGATGTCTTCGGTGACAATAATATTTTTTTGTTTTTTAAATACGAATTGTAGAATTAAAAAGACAAAATTAATTTATTTATTGATTTTTATCATGCAATATTGATACACTAGTCTCACTAGTCTCGGGGAGGGATCGTGTGACAATCGTCCTAAAAGCTGTTAATAAAAATCTTTCTTCTCCTACGATATCAGAATGTCGAATGTCTTTAATCATATTCCTAATAATTCCTATGGACATTTTACTAACGTATAATTTCTTTTGAATTGTATACATATTGCCTGTAGTCAAAAAAAGCAAAAAATACTTTAATTCATAAAACGCGCACAATGGTGATAAATTCGGAAAGGAAGTTAATTAAATTAAACATTGAAACACAAGCAAATTCAATAATAATTTTACCGTACATATAAAATGGCAAAAGTTACTATGTGCGAAGTTCTTGTCCGAAAACTTCCGACTTATTTCTAAACTTGTAACACTGAATCTGAACTGCCAGCATGGGGTGGAAAAATGATTTTTTTTATGAATAAATAATTGATACGTAAACATGGCAGGTTTTAGTATTTTACGGTATTTTCAACGATAATGTAAAAATGGTAGACCATTTTTACTATTGCTACCGTAAAAATGAGGTAAATGCAGTTTTTACAATCGTATTCCCGCAATATTACGCCGAATTGTCGATTACACAAGTATTTAAATTTTGAGAGTGCTTGAAAAAAATACATGTAAGGCCATATATCTCTTGTTTTATTTGACTATTAAAATATTATTTAATTAATTCTTTAATTATTATTTGTAAAGTGTAAATAATATTTTTTCTTTCGATACAATATTACTTTTTTTTATATCTTTCTAACTATTTCTCAAAACAAACATTTCCCTTTTTGTTTTCGTTATTTGTTTTTGGGGTGTTATGCCGTGTTGCGGTCTGACAGATCTGCCGGATCTGCCGGATGTCGGATCTGTCGGACAGCGTTGCAGTGTCCATCATCAGGACAGATCCGGCAGATCTGACAGGTCTGAAAGATCTGCCGGATCTGCCGGATCTGCCGGATATGTCGGAACTGTCAGATCTGCCCTGATGATGGACACTGCAACGCTGTCCGAAACGTCGGCTAAAGAAGGAGGTAGCGCAACATGGCATCACACCCCAAAAACAAATAACTAAAATGCTTTTGGCCGTGAAAATCTAAAAACGTATCAAACATTTCCCTGAACATTATGAACCTACGAGTATATTAGTCAAGCTTTAAAAAAATTTGGCATCTTAATCATTGATATTGATGCGTAGTAATAACTATATCTTTAATATAAAATCCTATCGTAAAGGTCCCGTTAATTATATTATACATAGATGAATGATCACTGTCACACAGATGTACGTTCCATTAAAATGCTGGTTATAAGCTCTGCCTGGGAATACTTTAGTACTACAATTTCAATAATAACACAAAAGTATTCATACAATGCTAGCACTTGGCAAATTGTCTGCAGGTTTTCTTAATTTTACATTGATCCAATGTTTGGAAAGTGCCGGGCTAGATTTCGGCGAGGGGTCTTCCTATTGTCCGCTTATAAATGGTCTATACACAGGACCCTTCACTGAACACGATTAATGGGAAAAGAGGTTCATTTTAAATATAAGGCGTAAATTATTATAACGTGACAGTTCAAATATTCTTATATTTTATTACTCCTCAAGGGCGTTGCAAAGAAACTTTAGTAATTAAGATCAAGTTTTTTTCTTTATTAACTAACAGAAATTGAGATCTTTGATAAATAAATAAATAATTTTAAATCAGATTCACGAACGCCTCAATCAACGATTCACAATGTTCAGATGGATGATTTCGGTGAAAATTTTAAGTCATCCATGCAGACAAAAATAGCTCCACTTAAAGCGGTATAAGATTTTGAGAAAATATAGGCATCTTAACTGTTACATTTCGTAGGGTTTTTGAAACTATCATAGCCAAAAAGGAACCTCTTAGATCTTGTCTAAAAGTTTTTCAGCATGTTTCAGTAAGTCAGTGGAAAGTTTCAGGAATAGAAACGTATTTTCAAAATACGCAAGAGTTATTTCTCATCCGCTCTGACCGACCCGCGACCCGTGTGTCCTTTTGGGAAGAATGTTTTAGCTCCTGACAGGGCACAGCATTTCTCTGAAGTACCAACTCTTCATCCATCTTTCGATATTTCATAGTGGAGTTTCTCTGTCATAGCCGTGCGATATTTAAAAAAAAATTTCTAAATTAAATTTTTTTGATTGAAAATTATCTCACAATGATTCATTGTATTTTAAATAAAGTTATTAATTTTTTTAATCAAATTAACTTTACGGAAATCAAATAAAAGTTTTTATTATTGGAACAGCTGAATCGGCGTTCTAGGCCATTATCAAACAGATTTTTAACACCAAAAAACTGTTAAAACAACAAAAAATATAATACTTGCAAAAATTAATAACATTATAAAATTTGTGTTTTATTTAATAAAAAAGCATATTAATGATTGGAGTTCTACAAAGTAAGCACAATAAAGATAAATATAATATTTATTTATTTTTTTACAGTGCAGGTACTAGTTACTCGTATACATAGAGAAATATAATCTAAATATAACCCAAAGGAACCTCCAAATTGAATGGATTTTACATACCACCTTAAAAATAATAGAATCAACGGCCACCACATTTTATACAAAAAATGATACAGTCAACGTGGCTCAATAATTAAGAATCTTAGTAAGTTCACGAATTTTTAAGGGTAAGAAATTTTTGTTCAATGGAAAGTGGAAAATAATTTATAACCTTCGATTAGAAGCATGATAGTCCAAGAAGTGGAATCTTGTAGTGGCTGAATTTTCCTGAAAGACTGTCCCGAGCGGATAATGCGCTTTCTCTGCGCGTGAGAAACTCAGCAGGTGCTGACCCTCCCCTCCCCCCGCCACCCATCCCTGGGATCAGAGTTCATATCATCCACCAAAGCCCCCAACCCTCTTCCCCCCCTTCCCGGCCCCTTCGCAGTAAGACCCCCGGTGAATGGGGCCCTACGAATGCTAACACATTTTTTCGTAAGAGATTTCCCGCTTGTCGCGAGATAAGCTGATTCCTAATCCGCGCGTACATCTGCCCCGACGTCGCTATGGTTTATTTATCTTGTATTACAAGTGATAGTATATCACGCTTAAGATTTTGAATCTTTTCTTAAATAAAAAAATGGTTTTATTGGTTTATTTAAGAGGAAGCACGGTCACCGATAAAAATTACTAATAGGTATTTTAACAAACTGTTTCTGTCTTTGTTAACCCCCCCCCCCTTCACCCTTAGCGAAAAAATACCACTGCACCTCAGACTGATAATACATAAATAAAAACTACCAAAATTTATATTATGTATTCCCTATTTTTCTCCTCCAAAACGGAACTGATTTTTAAGATTTTGAAACTGCATTAAAAGAAAATATTCTACTATGTCTGTTCGTTTTGATAAAAATATTGACTAGTTTGTATATTGAATGTCTGTTGTTGTTGATGGCAAACCAAACAATTTGAACGATTTTTGGAAGACTTTCCAAAAACTTATAACTCCCTCCCTTATCCCATGTAAGAAGTAACTTATCAAAAAAACAAAAACTATCGACATGCTAAGGATCTTAATCTATATTTCTACCAGTAGAAATTAGAAGAATTAATAACAAAATTACAATTGTTGAATTCTATCAAAAAGAAGAGAAATAATCAAGGGAAACACTGCTGCTTCCCCTATTTCCACATGAATGCTACAATAAAAACTCTACCTGTTTCTCTTTTTACTGAGTACATGGATGTTTTTGTATTTAATTTAAAGGGTTTTGATTATGTGATTTCTGTATATTAATTATATATTAATTGTACCTACTAAATATGTGATACACGTGACTGTATCTGTACATATGTGAAATGTAAACTCGTCTTCCATCCACAAGCAAATGCTTTTATTGGAAGATAAGTAATATTATAATATGTTCAATTTTTTAATATCAATAAATAAAAAATAAAAAAATAAAATTATAAAAAAATATATTCGCGCTAGGGATAAAATCCAGAGGGGAACTTTGGGAATACGTTATTACACAGACAAAACTCCGGTGTCCTCTCAAGGCTTGAAAAATGCTGGGGTATGTAAAAAAAATTGTAAATTGTAAATTTGTTAGAATAACAGCTTTCTAACAGATTAATGGGTTAAGAAACCATGTGGGATTCATCGAGGTTAAGGTTAGGTGCAAGTTAAAATAATACTGTTTAATCATTTTACCCAAGTCGAAATATGTACCTATGATATAGTTAAAAATGACATAAGTTGATGTTGGTATGTATTTTTATAATTTCTCTAAGATATTGCCCATGTCTAATTCTATAGTTTTGTCTTAATTTCAAAACCTCTTCCTGTTAATAACTTGTTAATCGATTGCCAACTAGATACGTTAACAAATAAAATTTAATTTAAAATCGTGTTCTAATTAAACAGCAATTCCTGGGTTCAATTCCTAAATGCAACCAATTCTTTTCTGTTCTACATTTTAATTATTTATTTACATTAATATATGATGGCATATACAAGCTTTTATAATACGTGATATACATATTGAATGTGTGGAACATGAAGTAAGATATACTTATTAAATTACTTAACTTGCTTGCCGAAGACAAGTAGGAATTATGCAAACATTGATTATAATTATCAAGGTATTTTTTTATAGTCAGATTGTAACTATATTCCGTACATCTTTCATTTTAAGTTTAAGGATCGTAAATATTATCTTCAATATTAAAATATTACAATTTAAAGTGGAAATAGCTTCTGGTTTAAAAAATGAAGATCACAGATGCTCTCAGTATCGCCATGGTAAAAGACCGCCATTCAGAATCAAAGAGTTTTTTGAATCGGCAATACCCGTGTTTCAAAACCAGGTACTTTTCATGCTTCTTCTCTCATATCTTCATCCTATTTCCACTCCTTTCAGCCTCACAACATACCCTAATTGGAGAAGCTATGGGATGCACAAAAATGATTAAGAAGTTAAGAAGAGTTGAAATACAGAAAATTTCAATTCAGAAATGTAAAACTATTCAGATGTAAATAAACTTGCCTATTGTCTTAGAATATCATTTCTTGGCACTATTTTTCAGCAAAATAATATATGATTTAATTTTTCAGAAGTTAAACTACAATTCACTCCTGCGCGCGCGAACAATGTTTCAAAAGCAAAGTTAAGAGAGAAAATGCATGCATTTTAAAAATTTAATTTAAAAAATCTGGTAAACACAGAGAAAGACCATTCTTATAGTTTTCTTCAGGACTAAAATATGCAAAACTAACGCGTGCCCTTAAATAATTACGAATAGTCTGAATTCTTGACACAATCAGTTCCAATTTTGAATATAACACTTACTTATGAAAAAAAACACTTAACTGTTAAACGATGTTTTTGTTTCAAATTGAATAAATACTATCATTTTGTTTTTCTTATTATTACTAATATTTTTACGGTGCTCCAGATTTCATGTCCGGGTTGAATCTTTCCCAAAAAAATATTTTAATTTTATTTTTAATTTTGATTATGTTGGTGACACTGAACTTCGGTAGATCCGCGACTGCGAAAATCCACCGTGACCGCCATATTTTTTTACCAAGTCATACTTTTGACATCTCGATGTGCGATTAGTATAACGTTTTTATACATAATTTCTATTCTAATAACCAATTCACTATCTATTTTTAATATATTGTGCAAAAATGAATCAAAATATCACTTATTCTTGGGGAATATACTTTTTATTATTTTTAATTATACAAATGAGATAAAAAGTGAAGTGATAATTTTAATTTTAATGGAAAATCTTTCGTGAGCTTTTTTTAACTTTTTCATCGTTGAAGCTTAAAATATTGCATTTTTTAAATATATCAAAGTATATTTCAAATACAAAAACTAAAAGGTAATTTTATCTAGTTTCAAAAATAGTATTTATTTTTAGGACATCTTCAAAAATAAGAAATACGTGGGACATTTAAAATACCTTAGAAAAATTCTGAAATTCGTTGAGAAATTAAAAATAAAACAAGTATTTACAACAGATTATCTACTATGTTTGACTGTATACATGTTTTCATGATATATTTTTTTTAGTTTTTAATTATTAAGATTTTTACATGCTCGGTCGTCTATCAATTTTTCAGTATATATTTATTAAAATTTAAAATTTAAATTTAAAATTACGAAAATTAAAAGTTCCCAATTATGCGGCGGTATTGAGGGGATCAAAGATGATAGTTCCTCGGAGCATCTTCCATTATAATACCGGTAGAACAAGGATAGATTTACCACGTTACGCCTGTGCTCCAAAGGTTGCAGTACATTTGTTAAGGTAGGGGATTCTATCAAACGTACCGCCTTTTCTGCGCGGAGTCAAGAGTTTTGGGGCTCCAGTCTAGAGGTGACTGCTAAACAGTGGGCGCACTTGCGATTTATACAGGATCAGCAATTGCGTACTATTAAAGTATCTGCGGGCCCTTTCAGTATCCACGCCCAGGCTAACTTGACACTGGCTTCGACCGAGCAAATTTTGGGCTATCAAAATTGATAGCCCAAAAATACTTGTATGCATTTTTTTTTGGTCTATGAATATTTTATTTATCTAGGACGCGGAATGTGAACGGTCACGAACGAGAAAGGACAAGCAGTGAGAAACAATTTTTTTTTGAAAATTGCAAAGCAACGCATGCCGGGAACCAGCTAGTACAATAAAAAAAATAATCGAGCCAATTATGAACTTTCTACTGAAGTGAATGGGAATGATAAAAAGTGACATTATAAGTGTGTTTTCTTAATAGTTTAATTTTTTTGTTACAATATATGAGGGGGAGAGGGCGAGGACGAGGAATATAGGATTAGGATTAAGAGGCAAAGAAGGGGAGGGGTTGGGAGGTTGATTTAACTTTCTAGTTTGAGTCATGTTGCTTAGTGGGTTTTCGTTGTATTCCTCGAGTTAAAAATGTCATTGTGGTAATAATTTAAGTTAATGAATGTGAGGATCTATATATAAATGAGTTGTGTTTGGAGTTGGTCTTGCGAAGAGGGGGATTAAAAAGCAAGCAACTGTCTGCTGTTGCGATTTGGAGCGTTGAAGAAGATCAGGACTATTATTTAAATTATATGTAATTTTAAATAACATTACTGAATCTGCTAAATTTCTTTGGCAAGTTAACGTGTATATTTTGAATAACTTTGAATAGTCTTCATTAATAACATGATATCAAAAAGAGCGGAAGTTAAGGTACCTTAAAAATCTATTTTGAACGCTTTGAGTTCTATTTTTGTGTACATATTGAAGGTGGTTGTGACTTTAATCATCTCAACTGAATGTTCAACGAACTAAAACATTTCACTAGGGAATGGATGCCTTTCTAACATCTACACTAATAAATTTCAATCTGCACTGCGATTGTGAATAGTTAAAACTTGTGCACTTAAACAAACTTCTCAATTAGAATGCGCAGGTGAAAATCCATTTGGGTTTTGTGTGTTTTACGAAAACTTCGAAAATACCCCCTTTAGTTCCAAACGCTTTAAATACTCAAGTTAATTTTTATATACCATATACATAAAATTCATCGCATATTAAACGACATTGTAGAGAATCAATAGATTTGTATTTAACATGCAATCACGACTGAAATATTCCGCCGTTTAATATCCAGATGCATGCCGCGATATGAAAAGCGCAATAAAAAAAATCCAATATGACCCGAGAACGAAATGAATCCTCCTTTTTTTATTAGCCTGTCAACAAATAATATCTGCGCTTTGGTAAGAGTGGAGGCTTCACCACAATAATCCGCAATAGCTATCACCCTCCCCCACGACTGTTATTTATTGCAAGCCAGCCCACTGTTTGCTAACTTCTTGATGCGTCATGTATTTTAGAGATACGAGGGTTTGTACAACTATCAAACGCAATCCATTTTCTAATATCAGAGCTTTTACACAATCGTAGATCTTCATGGGCAAAAACAAAATACATTTTTTTTGTTTAAACTGCCATGTAAGGTTTTTAGAGTTTGTTAATTGATTACACAGCTTTGCTTCAAACATACTATTTCAACCTCGGTAACTGTCAATAAATACACTTAGAATTTTGATGAGAACGTATATTGAATTATAATATATCTATCCTTAAGACCGATATAAACTTAGAATTATATTTTTACATTAGATCCACTCAACAGGCTTCGAGAAAAATAATTCCCCTCTGGGCTTATCATCTTTGGGGATATTATGTGGAGGATCTTTTGAAAAACGGAAGGAGAGGAAGTTCTGGGAAGGAATAAGGCTTTGGGTAAATAAGGGGGGGTGGGTAGGAATCTGGGGATCAGTGTCTCCAAGAATGACGGACATATGATTCCATCCCTCTCACTGCAGTGCAAGGCAATGTGAGAGTTCTGCTAGAAAGGTTAAAAGATTTCCCTCAACCAGTTTCTCCCGATCCACGCAGCTGGTTATTAGATGCATCCACCACCATGACCAGGACATTCCATGAACGTGTTTCATGATTCAAAATTCTGATCATTCTTTTAAATTTCATGTGTAGAACAGTGTTCCACTCTTTTTATGAAATTGAAATGGGGTAGCGATATACGATATCTTATCATCTTAAATTAGCAACTAGCAAAAACTAGGTATGGGTATAAGTCAGTGGTGACGTTGGTGACCATTCAAATCGATATGGAAGGCATTTACGGAAATACTTCCGCAAATAACCATAATCTTTTTTTCTACTAACTCATTCTAATTAATTCATAACGCAATATGCCAGTATCTTAATTTAAAAATAATCTGTTAAATTCGGAAGACTTTTATTACAACATGTATTTTTGTAATGCGTAGATTTCCCGACTGATACTTGACACTGAGCACGTACATACTTCATTTAATAGCCGTGCACCTTTCAACAGTCAACACGTTTAAAATAGGTATATAGGGAGGTAGTGCGCAGTGCACATATTGCCTACAGAGATTGATCGCCGGTCCATCCTTCGGCTTAGTGGATATTCATGTTAACAGGCCATGGCGCCCTGTGTACAGTATTCAGCGAGTACCACCCCAATCCCCCCATTGCAGCACACAGCCTCCCCCACCCTGGAAGGCTTGCGCACGTGGAGTGCAGTTAGATATGTCTAATTGCGATACAGGAAGCATATTATGATCGCGTCCGCAGCGACAACTAATGACAAATTGGGAATGGTATCTTATTTTTGATTCGTGTTACGAAATAATATTTGTTTCGACGCATGTCCGATTATTGAAACCTTCTACGCTCAAATGATAAAACAATCATTAAAATACCAACGCACCAATGTTCATCATTAATACTTACCTGATTACACCTTGAATGAACTAACCTGTAATTTCTGATATAGGTACAAAATAACGGTGACCGGACCACTTTGAATTATGCAACTTCCACACACATCCTTTGAAATGTCATCAATTGTTCCAAAATAGTAAAGCAATGTCTCCATATAATACCAGCCATAAACATATTACTTAATGTGGTGAACGCATGTCTTGCGGTATGAAAGAGACATGCGTGTATGAGTGAGACAACATGAATAACGTATAAAAGGGTGTGATTGTTGTCCATTCGTCCTCTTACCATCAGACTTCCTTGATAGAACCACTGTACATAAACCCGGAATAAACATCAGCAGACTACTTACGTATTATTATTGCTATCACCCTGTACTGAGATCACTATAATCTGAGGAATCTGGATCCATCAACGGGAGTCCAGATTATCATGGGATAACCGGTCACGGTTATCACACTTTATTACTAGGTTTGGACCTTATTCATGAAAAACGTGGAATAATATTATTTGCATATTTTAAAGGAGAAACTACGCGTAACTAAATGACTAAAAAAAAACATGAATGATACGAATAATTATTTTACTTAAAGCTCATCATCATCATCACTCTTGGCTCTATAACCCCTGATGAGTCTTGGCATCCTCAAGAGTCTTCCTCCATTCATCACGGTTTTTTGCCAGCTCTCTCCAGTTTACGATCTCCAAAGTGGAAATATCTTTACAAATAAGTAATAAATAATATTTTACTTAATGCTAAATGGATAATATCGCATTCTGAAACAAACACCCTCCACACAGCATCTCAGATGACATAGGCCCTGAGGAAAAATATTTTCCTCAGGGCTTCCTATGTGAAGTTACTGTAAAAAATAATTATGTTTTATTGTTTGATGTTCCCATTTCGGATCGCACGGTATTTTTCTCTAAAATACTCTTTACCAACTACAAATAAGTGCAGTTCATGGTGCATTACTGGCCACTGAGCTGGTCGGGGGTGCATGACATTTTAATTATTTTGAATTCTGGAGCGGTAAGAATAATGAGAATATTTCCACCGATAGAAACATGTTTATTATTTTGTTTCGTACAATGTTCTGCTTGCGGCGTTGGATTGTGTTGTTTTTGCAGTGTTGTTGAAACGAATTATACGTACCAACACTCTTGTTAATAATTTCGAGAAAGTTTTAAAATATATTACTCGTTTCAAGATAGGAAACTTATTTTGTGGCACCATTTTAATTCAAAATTAATAGAAATCTGAATTTAAAAAAAGTTGTAAAGATTGTTAATTCTTTTTTAAATGAAAACTTCTTTAGCACCGTTGTGATTTGAAACTGTATGAAACCAATGAATGAGAAAGAATGTAAAATGAGTCTCCTCTTTGTGCGGTGCTTCGTAGTCTCCCCACTACGATGTCTGCTTTAGTTTTCTGAAGGCTTCACTGGTACCGCGTGTGAACGAAACATGTTGTTTTTTTAAACAATAGAAGGGGTTAAAACTAAGTATTTTATTAATTTTGATTTATAAAAGTTATTAAGGCTCCATTACCGGCCCCAAAAAGAAGAAGATGGAGAGGTACGAAATTACGAATGTTAAAGGAGGGCGCTAACATTTACAGCGCCAAAATCGATGCAAAAACTGCGAAAATCTTTAATAAAACACGACTCGTTTAAAAAAGAGCAAAAATCTTTTAGGGGCTGTCTAAAACAGTATTTTTTGAAACACTGTGAATTATTTCATGCATATAACTTGTAAAATAACGGAAACAGACTTGGAAATTAAAAAATTTGGAGCATACTTTGCGATTTTTTTCTATCGAGGGAATTTCATGAAATTTGCGTTTCGGCATGGGGAATGTATAGATATTATCTTTAAAAATAACATATATTTTTGTAAGAGCTTAAAAACTTCAAATATTTAAGGGAGGTAAGAAATCGGTAGAAATTCGGAGAGCGGCCTCTTAAGAGTTATAGAATGAATGCGCGTGGTTAGCGCATTAGTCCGGAAAGCGAAAGATCCTGGGTTCATGTCCCAGAGGTGCAAATATATTTTTCTGTTTCCAGATTTTCGATTGAGTTTCGCTAATATTGTCTTCATTTAATTAAATATTACAATTTCAGGTTTTACTCATAAAGTTAATAAAGAATAAAGTATTATTTATTTGTCATCCTGATATTCGACATTACATTATTCTGGAGTGAAAAATGTTTACAGAGAGACTATGGCCATGTTGTGAGACTGAAGGTAGTAGGGAGGGAAAAGGGATGGGGAAGATGAAGGTTGGGAATTATTTGGATATTCAGATCTGGTTACCAAACACGGCTAAACTCTGGAACGTGTCGCAAATATACTATATATTATCCAATCTAAAACACAAAATTCATACGTGGATATTCAACAAAGGCATTGTATACTACAGACAGATAACTTATACAAAATAACAACACCTAAACGCCTGCATCTTTCTCTTTTCCTCTAAAATAACATGCATATTTTTTTATTCTTTTTTATATTTTTATGTTTCTTATTTGTTATATTTCTCATCTCTTTTCTCTTTCTTTTGTTTTTATTTTTCCTTTGTTTAATTTATCTTTTCAAATTTAAATTAAAATTTTTATTTAATTTTATCTTACAAGATTATGTAATCAAAATTTCATTAAATTCCTGCTACCTCGGAACAGGCTCAGCCTAGTGAGGTGGTAAAAACAAAAAAAAAATATGCTTCAAAATGTAAAAAAATAAATTAATGGTATTTTTTGCTTATATTATTTTGGTTTAATAAATATTTTGAAAAAAAAATATTTTAAATGAATTAATTGTGAAATAACACATATTAATCAAATAAAATTCGTTTGCCCACGCCGGGAATCGATTGCGAGTCAAGATCCTTATCCTTCAATCACGGACGCCGTCAAATTGTTGGTTGATGCATTGGTAGACAATAGTTACAATTTACTTAATAGTATGTAACATTACGATGCCAATATTTGAACGAGCAAAGTGAAGTGAGCAAATTTTCCAATTCTATTGTCAACATCCGTGGAACTAAAACAGGAAAGCCGTCGAACCCTTCACTTTTGTGTCACAATGTTTGATATTATTTTTATGATTTTATTTCAATATTTCACGATTTAAACCAAATGGCACGGATACACTACTACGCCAAGCTTTGTCCAACGGTTTTATTCCCGAATCGAAATATTTGCGTAGTATTATCATGTTAAACATTCGCTTGCACCAGAATCAAATGTTCATTTCACTGCAATAAGCCGCTTTATGAGTGTTAAACATATAGGTAATAGCTGCCTATTATTGTATGAGTGGAGTGTGAAGTATGGAATTTGTGATGCGCACCGATTCGCATTCTGCGAACTTCGTTCAATTCATCTGTGGGCAACCAAAACACTCTGAATTACGTATGTAATTTAGAATTTATCAGTTTTGCCTTTTATTATTTTTTATTGCTAATTGTAAACTCAAAATTCATGCATTTTTATAAGTTTCCAATGGGCCTCAATAATACTTTATTTTATAAGTATTAGGGGTTATATGAGGGTCCTTTTCTTCATCTAAAAACACTAAAGTTTTTCACTGAGTTAATTTAATTACGATCTTTCAGGTTATATATGATTAAAACACTAAGACATGCTACAATTTTTATAATTTCTAAAACAGCCTTGTTTTGAGTTGTATGATTGGTGATAAAAAGGAGAGCGAATACACCGGGAACAAACCTTTTGCATCAAAAAATTAACTCCTTAACCAAAAAAATTCGCTGCAATAGTTTAAAAACAAAGGACACCAGCGCTATCTGGTCGGGCCGCAGCAATCTGCATTATCGACATACAACTTGTCGGTAATTAAAGTATATTAAAAAAACTACAGGTGTCAGTAACTGCACTTATTTAGTTACAGATTCCAAAAATCAGTTTGTTCAAAATTAAAGCTAGTTTTTATTAAAAGTTTCATCAGTTTGTACATTTTATAATTTAAAAAATCATATTACTCGTACCTATATTTAGGTAATATTTCGATTTTTGGTTGTTGTTGTCAACCTATGAGAAGGGTAAAAGTTTGTAAAAATCTCATAGCCAAATTTCATAATGAAAAATAGACTTGCAATGATAGAACGTCTTCTGCAAAATCAACTTTTTTTGCTTTGGAACTTTCACGGATTGTAACAAAATGCTTTAAAAACTTTTGAAACGTAATTCCACACACGGCACACTGCAGTACACACAATTTAGTCATAATTTCACTGGATTGCAAATATAGCCAGCAGAACAATAGAGTACTTTTTAGATGAGCATGTCTTAATATAATTTTTGCCTTATCCATGGGCAAACACTATTTGTTCTGAAGGGTAAATATTGGGTCCTTGTCACAATTAAGTTTATAATTGAATTAACTTATTTACAATAGTTAAACTTCTGGTCACACGACCGATCTTAATTGGCTACGAATTGTATCTGGCTCGCTGGCGAACGTTTGACTGCACCCGATGCTGACTGGGCACCCCGGGCGGCTTCTGTCGGCACCTGAGAGAAGCGCTAAAAAACTAAGTGCCTTTTCAAAACACTACACATATGCTTAAAATTATGTACTTACTTTTTGTAATTATTTTTTTTATCATAAGTATTAATAATTTTTCAATAATGTCTAAGCAAAATAAATGTGCATAAAAATCTGAAAAATATTAATTTGTAAGTCCGTAAATAGACAAACAAAATAGAGAAACTTTCGTCATAAAGTTTCTCTATTTTGATGTTTGATGTTCTATGTTAATATTTCGTGTTCGAATATATTTTTGAATGATTTTATTTGAACTAAAATTAAAATTTTGAAACATGCGTTTACTACATATCGTATTGATTTACAATAATGTATGATTACATGATATGAAATATGTCTTGTAAAATAAAAAATTTCGTTTGAAAATTTAACAAATCTGCCAACGACCTATGGTGTAACCTTATTATACCAAAAATAAACATTTTTTCTCAAAATTTAAAACATGCATTTACTAGATAAAGAAACAATCTTTCGAATTCAATTCATATTTTTTGGTGGAAAAGAGTCAATATGTCTAAAATTTGATTTAAAAATGACATATTTCCGGTTTTCTCTGGTTATACCCTCTTAATTGTTAAAAAAAGTGTCTTGTAATATCCACTAAATATTTTTATGAAAACATATTTTTTATCCAGAAAAGGCAAAAGTAATACAGAACAGAAAAAAGCCTTCAAATTAACCCGAGTAATAAATTCAATTAAAATGGAAAAAAATCACAAATTTTTGTAATTTCCAAAAGTTTGGCAGCCAGAGCAGAGGGGGGGAAAGCACGTTGCAGGTTGCGGGGGATATTGTGACAGCTTTTTCATTTATATCAACGGTCCGCCGTATAAAGTAAATTGTATTTACTATGCGAAGTGAGTTTTATTTGTTTTTTCGCCGTTCGGCTGATATCGGTTAAGGTTTCAATAACACCCGCTGTCAATGAGCTTTTCGGAGCTTTTTGATGTAAACGAGGAGGGCCGGGATAAGGAGAGTTATGATATACGTACTTTACCATTGACACTTTATTCGGTATCGTGTCGGCTTGTAATTGCTTTTGTTTGATATGTCGATTTATAAAAAAGAAAAAAAATAATAAATCACCGGTGAAAAATACTGTTTTACATTACGTTCTTCTATGTGATTTTCATGTGGGTACTTACATTATATACACGGGATATACTTCTAACACATAGTATTTAATTAGATTCAGAGTTCCATTACCGCTGAGGTTATCTTGGTATCATATCTTATGCAATTAGAGAAAATGGATTCTTTACGTTTACGGATTATTTTTAGAAATTTTAAGAGTTTTTAAAACTTTAATTCTACAAAGAAGGCCCTCAAAAAAAATCCTCGGGGCCTATTTCATCTTTGGGGACACTGTGAGGAGGGTCTTTTTGAGCAAAGGTGTAAAAATATTTCTTGAAGAGACCAATGTCGTAGGAGGGTGTCGTCCTATGAAAAACAAAAGCCGGCAAATCGTTCCCTTGCACTTTCTGCGTGTTTTCTGACTATGCATCAGTGCCAGTGTCGAAAGTTGGTCGAAGGGGTCGAAGCATCTTTTATTGAAATACCGATTGAACAATAACAGCCTTCAAAACTGACGAATGTGAGAAAGTAAAATAAAACTAAGGATATCACATTTCAAAGTTTATTTTCAGTGAAAGTTCTATTTAAGTTCTGTTATAATATCATTTTAAGCAAGGTGCTTCACAGAACTGAAATAATACAGCAGAACCTGAATTGAACTTTTATAGAACTGAAAAATTAATTTTGAAATTCTACGAACTGTTCAAATTCACTAATATAACCCGTCCTAAGTTTTTTTATAATTATTTATTGAGTTAGTTTATACTACATTAGAATATAATCTAATAAGCAAAATGCAAAATTTTATGTGATAAAGTTAAATATTTTTACAATAAGCATAAATATTGACTGTACTGAACATATTTCCTTAGTTAATTTTAACATACGCTTAAGACTTATACGCCATACAGAATTATTACATACATTTAATTACAAGACAAATGTAGCAAGTAATTCGCCAATCAATCGTGCTCTTCATATGTTCAATTATATTGGTCTAAACTCTAACATCGACATTTTCTCCGATTCACTGCCTAAAGAGTATCATGTCAATAATATAATTTGTACAATGCACATACACACATACATACATACTCACACACATACCTTCCCACTACGCACATCACCTGGTAATTATTTAATAAATATTCAACACATTATAGCTGTAGCGGTATGGCAAAACTTGATATGTCCGATTTTTTTAAGACGATCATTAAAAAAAGGTATTCACTAAACAATTACCTAATACCGGTTATACGATATTAATAAATTTCATTGCACATGTAATTTAGTAAGTTGAAAAAAACAGTGACAATTTACTTAGAAAATTTCGAGAATTTAGTGGGCTTTCAAACTTTCAAAATCCTCTACTGAAAAATTAGGCAAGATTGACATATCAAGTTTTGCCATACCGCTACAGTACCTATTAGGTACCCACCATGAAATTTAATATACTGTGGAATTGTTTTGACCACTGTAACTAATGAACTGTTTGTTTCTGTTCATAAATAAATAAAATTTCTTTTTAAATACAATAATTTTTTCTTCATTCTTCATATTTTAGGCATTTCATCGTACATCATTAGTCCTCCATACATTATGTAGTTCTGTGATTTTGATTTTTTCATACGAGGCAATCTATGTAACTAGTGCAGATAATATGTTAAAAATTTAAAACATTAAAATTAATTTCTTTAGAGGGTAAATTTTTTATGATCTTCTAAAGTTTTTTTTTAAACGGTGTTCCAGATTTTATGTCCGGGTTAAATCTTTCCCAAATGAAAGACGAAACACCTCCACACACTTTTCCACAAATGATTGTCTAGTAAATTCGCGCAATGTAAGTGCACCATATAAGTATAATAAATACAAAACAATACAAGAACAATACGTCAATCCACCAGAAACATAATGGAAAAATAATTCATCGACTCCAGATATTTTCATGTCAGAGAGTTCGGCTCTGATGAAATCCTAACTGGTCCGATAAATCCTACTGATCCCTCAATATAAATATTTCAAAAATCTTTCTAAATCGTACGTGTATTTAAAATGACTAACTTTTGCATTTTTATATATAAATTCTTTGACAAATCTAATACGCCTAAATTTTGAATGAAAGAGCTAGGTATAATGCCTGTTGCCGAAATAACAAATGGTAATATTTTTATAGGCTGAGAATGCCAAATTCTTTTAATCTCATTTCCTAAATCTGTATATTTTCTTATTTTTTTGAGAAACAGTTTTCTGTATATTACAAGAATTTGGAATAGCGACATCAATGATATAAGTTTTTTTTTAAATTTCGTCATGTAAAACTATATCGGGTCTATTATGACTAATTGTTTTGTCTGTTAGAATAGTTTTATCGTAATAAATTTTATAAAATTCATTTTCTAAAAATTAATTTGGTTCATATTCATAATTATATAATTAATATATTTAATTGTGGTATGTGTATGTCCATCTCGATGACATTAAGGAATTACACGCTTACCATTAAAATAGCATGCTTATCTCATGGACTGAACCCTCGCAAGCTTCAAGATTACAAATACGCTGACTCTGGGTAGACAGATACTTACTTATTATTTAAAAATCCCCTGGAAATACGTGGAAGTACAAATCGCATTAAGGTATTTACGCCTTTGAACCTCGTAAAGCTAATCTGTAAGCTCACCAGAACAAAATACATCCCGTGTAATCTGACCGAAGTAGGGCCGGTCCGGTCGGCTCGCGGCGTGTGTACAGATTGTACGGAGTGTATAGAGACTGTTAGGGCAGTTCCGCCAGTGTATAGGGAAGCGACTCCTTCCGACTTTTCTCTGTAAACCTTTTGTTATCTCCATCACACCAGCCCGAAGAAAAGATGCACTGTATATACCTTCGGGTATTCACACTAAAGTGAAAGATACTTCAGCTTTAAGAGTGGGGTGACCGTCAGTGGAATAATATATTTAATATTAAAAGTACTTACTTACTAGAAGTTTTGCACTTATCTACCAAAATAAATGTTTTTTGATTATTTTACAGTATTTTTTTTATCTGAATACCATACAAGAGTCTCGTTGTTAATGTCTTCCGACCGTCTGGAGCCAGTTAAACTATGGAATCCCCAATAGTTGGGGGTGGGCATGTTGTGGACTGAAGATAGTGGGAGGAAAAGGTGGTGGAAAATTATAGTTGAATGATGCAGATGTTGGAACACTTTTTCTAAAAATTATTTGTAAACCTTCATGTTTCACTTTTCAATACAACTCTAACTTTATTTACTTTCTTTAAACTATAACAAAAAATCAACAAAATTTTATGTTTCACTAATTTATTTTATTTTACTACAATGTTTTCACAGATTATTATATTTTTAAATCTTTACTTTAAAATTTACATTTTTTACATGTACTTATTGATGTATATATTATATGTTTATATTACCCACACACAGGCAGTGCCTTAGTGGGTTTCCATTACCTACTCTTGTCTTTTATATATGTTACTTATTGCTAACTTTTGTATGTATGTAGATACAGTGGGAAAAAATAAAGGGAGCAAAAAAAAAAGGAAATTTTGAGAAAGTAATTCACTATTCAGATCTAGTCACCAAACATAGCTGATGCTATTTCAAGTAACGCTTCAATTCCGAATGGTGGTCTTTCACAAGGGCGATACTAAAAGTACTTACCATTCTGGAACGTGCCACATATATACTACGTATTATTTAAAAGTAATAGTTTATTTATACAATACAGTCATGTAATTCAGTCCTGAACCAAAAATTATTTTGTACATCTTATAAAACAACATCTGTGCTCTACCACGGCGAGTGGTTCGCTACGTTTGGTGATTTAGCAGAGGTGCTCGGTTTAATAGGTGAGGAATGTCCAGTATTGAAAACTGTTTTTTTTACATTACTCTACACAGGAGGCCCTGAGGAAAATAATTTCCCTCAGGACCTATGTGCCTTTGAAGATGTTGTGTGGAGGGTCTTTTTGAGAAAAAGAAGGAGTGAACATGGGCCGGAAAAGAAAAAAGGTCGTAGAAACGACCCGTTCTCACTTGACTAATGTCAACCGTGAACAAATCTTGGGAGCGAGTTTGGCGTGTTTCCCGACTATGCACCGGTGCTAAGGGGATCAATGACGCTAGTTCCTTGGAGCTTCTTCCATTGCAATACCGGTAGCACAAGGACAGAATTCCCACCTGACGCCTGTGCTCTAAAGATTGCAATCCGTCTGTTGATGGTAGAATCTATCGAACACGTTTCTGCACAGAGTCAAGGGTTTTTTATGGGAGATCTTTTGACTTCTCCTGCAGGACTCTCTCAGAACATCGCCCTGCACTGCAGTAAGAGGAATAGATTCAAATGTCTGTCACTCCTAGACACACTGACTCCCAGATTCCTATCCATCAAGAACCTACCTTCTTGTAATTTTTCAAGTGTTTCAGCGAAATGTTCTATAAGTATTGCAAACTATTTTTTCTTAAATGGTTAAATCTGATATATCTATCTTTACGGTAGGTATTTAATTTATATGTAAGGTTCATTAATTTTATATTCTACATCCGACACGTCCAGTTTCACATACGTCCTCGCGCGATACGTCGGCCTCGGCATCGGCGTCGGTATAAACAGTTATCTCGCTACTCTGTACAGAAAACTCGTTACAATACAAACATGTCTAATCCGCCTGTTTCACTGCGGTTCATCATCTCTGGTGCAGCCTCATCAGGCAGTCTGCCGACACAAATCCGGCGGTGGCTAGTTCCTGACAGGCCACTTGATTGGATGTTATTTCCACTGGAACTTAAATTAGCTACCTCCCTATATAAAAACATTAAAATAAATACGTTCTTTATACCCACAAACTGGACTCGATGCATATGCAGGATTTTTTGAAGTCATACATATAATGCATAGGATTTATTTATTTCTTTAGATTACAGTGTTCATTTTGTTGTTTGATTTCATAAAGGTGTACGTTTTTCTTTTTTGGTGGTTATTTTTGAGATTTGAATTTAAAGTGTGGTATATTGTCTTTCTAAAAGCGTTTAGAACAATTTTTTCGTTATAATAGTAAGAAAGTTACAGCGAATTATATGAGCTGGGAAAATATGATTTCTTGTGTTAAATATGTTTAAAAAATTAATACTAAAAACAAAATAAAAATGGTGTTAAATAAACAGACAAATATTGTATTACATTAACTGAATAATAACCATGGGAACCGTTTGAAAGTAACGCTTTTTTGTTTAACCTTTTGGATCGAATGTTCGGTATGTATTTGGATAGGTATGCCACATCCTTCTCTTATGTATTTAGTCATTTACCATAGAGTTGTTGTCTTCACCATCATAAATACATAACATACATACGGGATGGTCCGACCCTCTTACACAGCGCGGGTGTAAACTATGCGCCCAAACTTTAATTTCAGACTTAAGAATGACATATATTTCTACACATAACTTACATACTAATTACGTGCCAACTTTAAAAAAATAACTACCGTACACACGTGCAACTAAACGTATGCGACAGATTTTGAAATCTCACGTGATCAAGTCAGTATCCTCGAGTATCGACAGTGTGCAAATGGCGGCGATTGACTTTGATACTCGTTGTTACTGCAGATTTGTGTGTTTTTTTACAGCGAGCATATTAAATTTAAGCGGTAGCATTTTAAAGCATTAATTAAAGCATTTTAAACAGTATAATTTACTTAGCGACAGAAACGACCTCAAAATTTGGCAGTCACCCCTGAAACTGACCTGTGGCGTATGTTTATGTTTAGCCTGTGTAGGTTGTTAACCAAAAATATCTACGCTAACTTGAAAGGTCAAATGCTTTTTTTCCAAGATTTTAGTTTTCTCTTGTGAAGTTTTTGAAGTAGAAATTTCTTTAGCACCATTGTATTTTGAAACTCGATGAAACGGAAGCGAGCGACTCCAAAAAGAGACAAACACATACATTTATATTTTGTTGCCTGCGAGAGAATGAGAAAGAGATATTTATTAAATTCACGGGTACTCGGTTACAGCACAATACCATAAATCCACGGTCTCACGCAAGTCTCCTTTGGTCTGGTGTTATAAAGCACCTGAAGAAACTTAGCGGCCAAAAATTCAGCGGACCAAAGATCGAATTCTACGAGATCCAATTTTTTTTAAATTTTTTTTTTTAAAACCAATAAACAATCTTCAAACCACTCCAAAATACACAGGCAAAGAAAACACAAAAGAAGAAGAAAGAACAAATACTAATAAGATGACCAAATGTATAAGAAAAGTGCACTGGAATTCGACGACAAAAGTATGGAAATACTTCACATTGATAAAAAAAGTGCTTTGTAGCGTCCCCACTCTTGCCTACTTTAGTTTTCTGAAACTTTCACTTCTACCGCATGTGAATTGCAAACTCCGATTTTTTTAACCATACGACTATATTTATAGGTGATACGAAATAAACCTATACCATAAAATGATATAAAAATGGAATGAGTTACATGCATTACTAATATAGTTAGGAAACTAAGTAAACTGGCAAAGATATCCATCATGCTTAGACAGCAACATTTTCCGCTTACTGTTGTGGTAGTAGGGGTGATTTTCAAAAATTGTCATTTTATTCTTAGCTTGGGGATATTTGTCCTTATTTTTTTTTTATTTAATGAAAATAAACCGTCCGTTTCTGAAATGTGGAGAGTCCCTCTAAAATGAGATAAAGCAGTGTGGTGACACAGTGAATACGGTGCCAGGGGACCGGCACCAATGCCAGGGTGGGTGAAGGCGGAGGGTGGTCACGCCTCCCGCCGGGCGCCAACCAGGTTATCGAGAGCTTGAACTTTGTCAAGGAAATATTTCCCACACACTTCCATCAAACTTCAACTTGAGGGGACCGGCAGAAACATATTTGTTTATTTATCTATCTAAAGAACAAAACAGTCTTAGAAATAATGTTTATTTTTTTAAAATATGTGAATACTGCACAAGAGCTCCAACTGCTTCTAATTGCCTGGACCTAGACAAACCTCACCCCTTGAATCCAGGCACTCCTTCTAAGTCACCAAACGTAGCGGTCACTTGGAGTGACTTGTGTTAGGGGTGTTGGTTATCCAATAAATGGTTTCTGGGACAGCGGTACCCATATCCGCCTTTAAAACTGGTAACCTTTAAAGTGTTTAAGTTGTAAGTCAAAAATATCACGATATCTTGTCTTGCATACAGTTGCTACGATAAATGCAACTGGATGAACAAATTTATTATAAATTTACACTAGAGGGTTGGAAAATAAAACTGTCATGTGTTTATTTATTATTTCATACACATTTTACATTACAATATTAATTTGCATTATCACGACCACACCACTAAGTTTATGCCCATATCATGGCAGTAGAATGTAGGCTATATTACAGTTTAATAATAAGATTAGTAAATGTAGATACATAAATAAAGACAATATTTAAAAATCGTACATTAACTATAACTGAATGATAAATAGACTTGAAAAATAAATGGACAAAGAAATTAGAAATAAAATACTTAAATAATATTAAAAAGCATGATTAAAAAACATACAAGTATTGTAAGACCTCCGTTTTGAAAGAATTTTAAATCGTAGAACTATTTACAACTGTACAGGGCAGTGAAGGGCCTCCCAAGAAACACCGAAATGCAAAAGATAAATTGAATTCATGCTAAAGTACAGGAGATTATTTTTATATTATTTATTTATTATATTTTATTAACAAAGTGATTTATATTTTAATTATATTGCTGTGTTGTGATACCTAATTATTTTTTCAACGTTTCGGACAGCGTTACGGTGTCAACCATCGATTGAAGAGTGTGGCGAATTATTTAATCAATAATGCTCCAACATTTCTTTACGATCATATTCTTAGCTGCGTAAATCACAAATCATATATGTCGAAGTTCGAAGTGTTATCGAACTGCTTACTTCGTTCTGATGAAGGAAAGGTTCTTCCGAAACCGGATAGTGGTAGAAATAAGTTTAGGTACTTATATCATTTTTTGTTTCATTTACCTTTTAACCATTTAACATTTAACACTAGAAAGACCGGATACTTCTCCATACCTATAAAGACCACGACCGTCATTTTGACGGCTGATCGCTTTTTTCTAATTGGTAGGCAATTATGGGTACAGCCGCCCCGGGAACCATTTATTCGATAATCAACACCTCTGCCATATGACACTCCAAGTTGTTCGCGCTACGTTTGGTGTCTTAGCAGGGGTGACCAGGTTTATTGAGTGATGTTTTTCTGGATCTAGGCGGCGAATACATTTGCCCACCTATTACGTAGCCAACCGGGTCAGAAGACAGTTGTTGAGGGAGACCGAATCTAGACCTCTCCAGCAGGACCTCTCTTGAACCGTCGCCTTGCACCGCTGTGGGAGAGATCGATTCATTCGTCTGTCACTCCTGGATACATTTACCGATTTCTCCTATTTACTCCTCACACCTTCTTCATTCTTCCGTTACTCCTGGATACATTAACCAATTTTTCCTATTCACCCCTCACACCTTCCTCCTTCCCAGAACTTCCTTTCCTTTATTTCCCTAAAAACACCCTCCACACAGCATCCCCAAAGATGACATAGGACCCGGTTTCTTTTCTTTTTTCATTTACATTAGATCCACAAAAAAAACCCTAAGGAAAATAATTCCCCTCAAAGCATTTATCATATGTGGGGATTCTGTGTAAAAGTGATCTTTAGGGAAGCAAGGAAGAATAAGTTATGGGAAGTAAATGAGATGTGAGGGGTGTGTAGGAATCTGGAAAACAGTGTGTTCAGGAGTGGAAAACGTAAGAATTTATTCCTATCACTGCGGTGCAAGGCAATGCATTGCAATGTTCCGAGAGTCCTGCTGGCGAGGTGAAACGATTTCTCTCAACCAGGCGCTCCCGATCTGACCTGCCACGCAGTCGTTTGGTAGACGCATCCACCGCCAATGTCGGAACACACCTTCCCCAAACAAATCTCCAATTTGGGAGGCGGATATGGGTACCGCCGCCCCGGGAACCATTTATTAGATAATCGACACCTCTGCCATAGGTCACCCCTAGTGGTTCGCTACGTTTGTTGACTTAGCAGGGGTTCCCGGGTTCATGGGGTTAGGTGTTTTTACATTAGCTAACAGGAGGCCCTGAGAAAAATCATTCCCCTCAGGGCCCCAGATACCAACCCACCCCTAATATAATTTTGCTTCTCGGAACTTCCTCTCCTTCCTTTCCTAAAAATAATCTCTTCACAGCAACCCCAAAGATGACATAGGCCCTGAGGGAAATTATTTTTTTCAGCGCCTCCTGTTAGGTAATGTAAAATAACCTAACCCCAGTAACCTTGGCACCCCTGCTAAGTCACCAAACATAGCAAACCTCTTTGAGTGACCTATGGCAGAGGTATTGGTTATTCAATAAATGATTCTGCCAGTTCTTCAGGAGCTAACCCAGCTGGACCAACTCTGGTATATGTATGAATACTCTGTCTTCAGTTCTCCAACTAGCTATAAAATTAATTTAGGCTAAAGATATATTTTTTGTGATATTTTTATAAATTATGTGATACCCGATAGCTAAAGAAAGAGAAAGATATATAAGTACTATCATAAACGAGGAGGAATGGGTATGTTGTAAACTTGGGTATAGAAGGTTGTAAACAAACTCAGCATTATGGCCCAAACCGTCACATTGACGGCGGCGGTCTTTGTAGGTATAAATCAATATATCTCAAAAAGTAAATAAGACACGTACCTGTTTTTTTCACCATTGTTGTTAAATCATAAATCATGAAATGTAAAAAAAAATGACACCATTACAACAATTATTAAGCATTATATCGTCACATTACTTCGGCCAGCCGTCAAAATGAAGGCTCCGGTCTTTCTAGTGTTAACTTAAATAGTTGATAGGTAGTGGCACTAAAGTGATAATCAAATATGTTCGTGAAATTGTGTTAATTTTCTAAGCAAACTTTGCAAGTAATCCACTTGTCAGTATTTCAAAACAAAACGCTCGGCCCATGGTATAAAAGTTGCTTCTGCATTTCACTGGATTTATTGCGCCATCTGCATTCAAAATGATATCATAAAACTGTGACGTTTTAATTCAACTTCCCGCCACTGCACTGGCAAGAATGAACCTAACGTATTTATTTAACTTACGGTGGTGTGACAATGGTTTTTTTTAATATGATAATCATCGTTCATTCCGGTAGGTTTGTCGTTTAAGAGTAGTAGAATCACGGGATATTTTAACAAATATTATAATCAATAATTATCAGCCTGAAACACTCATCTACATTGAAAAAATCTTCCGAGAAAAGATACTGGGTATCTTTTCTCGGAAGATTTTTTCAATGTAGATGAGTGTTTCAGGCTGATAATTATTGATTATAATATTTGTTATCTACCCTTTGTGCTATGCATAAAAATCTTGTTTAAACGTTAGTTTATCAATTAAAAATAATAATGGATATTTTAAAATATCGTCCAGACCACTGTCAATTAGTTTTGATTTCATTTGTTTCATATTAAGCCCTATTTATTTAGTGATTTTAATTATAAGTTTTTTATTTCGTATTATTATTATTTTTAAAGATTTTACTTATAAACATGCTCTGCTGTGAAATCATTATTATGCATGACAGCTGTTTTGCCTTTTTTACACTGTAATCTGTTTTCATCTTTAATTTCTACTAGCTGAGCCAGCCACGTGTTGCTGTGGCTAACGAAACACAACGCCGTCTACTGGATGGTTACCCAACTTTTGATAAATTAAGTCACACCATGTGTAAATTTGCATACAAATCAAATCCACACCGCCCGCTTGCCAGACCGCTCGTCCACCACATAGAGACATCCTCCTTTATATATTGTTTATATCAATCAATTTACACAACACTTTTACAAATTATACACCTAAATCTTTTTTTATGAATCTTTCTATCTATTGGTGAAAACCACACGAAAATCCGTTTACTAGTTTTTGAGTTTATCGCGAACAGACCGACAGATCGACAGACTCGGCTGAGGGCTTTAATTTACAATATTTACTAGTAGAGATACATATGTGTATTGTTTTTTTATTATTAATAATGCCTTTATTGATTAACGAGTAAATTATCAGAAAATATTCATTATTCTCTGCAAGGTTTAAATGTCATACCTATTAGTTAAATTTAACTAAGAGCGTTTAATAAATAGGGATCAGTACAATTTATTGGTCCAGTTAGGAGTTCTACCGAGCCGAACCCTCTGATATAAAATATCTGAAAATAAATAGAGAAAATATTTCTATGAATATCGCTGAATTATTTTCCCATTTAGTCTGACATGAAAATATCTGGAGTCGATGAATTATTTTCCCATTATGTTTCTGGTGGATTGACATGTTGTTCTTGTATTGATTTGTATTTATTATACTTATATAGTTCACTTACATAGCGTGGATTGACTAGATGATCATTTGTGGAAAAGTGTGCGAAATGGTTTAGTTTTTCCCGTGGAGAAGATTTAACTCAGACAAAAGTCGTAAACTATTAATAAAAAAATATTCTTGTATTAGTTACTAAGGGTATTATCGCCTTTTTTTATGATTTTAGAAAAATGTTAAAATCATGAAGGTATTTCTATTTTATTTTTATGTTGCCGAAATTTTCTACAACGATTTAAAAGGTGCCGTTTTCGATTTGCCGCCAAAACGACATGTTCATTTTTATTCGTGAATTCGGCGGCGTTGACGTCACGCCAGTCAACGTTGTTGGTCACAGCCGTCTTACCAGACAGTGACTTTTTCTATGTCATAATGACATTGTATTCCAGTTAAAACCGTTTCAGAATGTGCGTTTTTTTAAATCAGTAGGTAATAATGAATGAAAATATTAAAATTATACATATATAATATATATTTAGTATTTATATAGGATCAAAATCAGAAAAATTAACTTTAAATCAACCACATATTTTGATATTCATAGTTCGTGTAAAAACCCCTTTGCACTTAGATTATAAATACATATGTAGGTATGTACAAAAAAAAACCTAGATTTTAATATTAATATTTGCCGACACCAAAGCTGAGACGCTTAATATTAATTACGCTTTGATGAAACACCGCAGCAATATTTAACCCCTCAGGCCTCGATCATATTCGGTCAGATGGTCAGACAATTTACGCTTTGCAATAAAATCCAAATATTTCAAAACGTATCTGAAAACTAAAAACCGTTTTTGATGAAATCCGCTTTCAAATTATGATATCAGAAATAATTTTTTTTTTTTTTTTTAATATTAACAAAAAGTTTAAAAAATAGCTCACCGTACGTTTTTTCCAACGTAAATTACTGATAATATATATATTTTTAAATAGATTCACATTTTTTTAAGACGAATGTATTATAAACATTATTGTTACCTCACTTTTTATCGTTTCATGTAAAAATAATTATTACAAAATTCGTAAAGTTTTTTTTTTTTCAAATTGTGCTGGGAAACTTGATTTCATTATTTTAATTCGTTTGTAGTTCATTTTTTTGATTTGAATTTGAATGAAGTGTAGTATTTTCTCTTTCTAACAACATTTAGATCATGTTTTCAACATGACAGTAAGGGAGACACAACGATTTCTTTATGACCTATATAAGCTGTTGCCAAAAGCGAACAAATTATTCTGAGGGAATAAGAAGGGTTTTTATTCAACACGTTCATTGCCGTGCTTTTATTTACAGAAAATTCAATCATGATCTTGAAAACTAATACATTTTGTGAGAAAATTGATGGCAACTCTAATAGAATCTTCCGAATAAACTATTGTATTGAACCTATCGAACACCCAGACGAGTTTGTTGTTGATCACAGATCACAACGTAAATTCCCTGACACGAGACACATAATTTTCAGCGAGTTACCGCGTGGCGTTTGCGCTTTGTGCGACAATATTGGCAACAAGGTTGAAGAATGAAAGTAAGTCAGGTGTGAAGGGATGAATGCACGGGGAGGCGTATCACCCTCTCACAGCGTCAGGCTTTCAAGCGACTGCAGCAACTCGTCTGCTCTGTGCTCTCACTGGGAGGATTGTACCGATTGTTTCTTTTATTGCAGCGTGTATAACTGTATAACCCCGCAAGTGAGTCGGAGATGAATTCAGAGTGCAGACTTGCAAAGAAATTTAGTGAGAGATGAAATTAAATTATTTAAAAAGTTTTTTTATATGCATTTCTTTATTTTTTATGTGATAGTATCGAATGTTACGATGTGTTCCGAACTGCTCTGGTTAATTCGTGGCTTAAATAAGTATGGAAGGGGACCGTGGATAAGCGGAAAGCATCTCGATTAAGAATCGATGGTCATTGGTTCATCGAATGTGGGTAAATCGGAGTAGGCAAGTAAATTTAATAAATTTAATCAGTATTGTAGAATGTTCAACAGTGGAATTTGCTCTCACTATCGCCGTAGTAAAAAAACACCATTCAGAATTGAAACGTTGCTCGAAATGCCTTTAACCGTGTTGGTGACCAGATCTGAAAAGCCAAGTACTTTCCCATCTTCCTCTTTCACATCTCTTTCCCTTTCCATTACCTGAGCATTACAGCATATCCCAATTGCGGATGCCATAGTCTCACTGGCTCCAAGTGGTTAAGTGCAGTTGGGATTGATTTTATTCTAGTGTTTAAACAAGTTGTTTTAATGGTGGTGTTAAAATGATTTAAATTAACAGTAACGCAAACATTTTCTTCGTTACAAATTTATTAACTAATTTCTAAATATTCCCGTTTTGTTCCTTGCAATAACTTATCGCTAAAGAGCCTTTATAAACCAGATAAATTTGTCTGAAAGTCATATGAAAAATGTGAAAATGACCCTTACGAAGACGCGGCAAAAGCTTCATTAATGTGAAGAAATTAATCTAATGGTACGGCGAGCGGCCACAGGGCCATTCCCAGCATAACTCGCATTGTTCTGAAGTTGGAACTTTTTCAAAGATTCGTCGAATCGCTGTTTGCCCGCGACGTATTAAATTCCTGATTCCATTCACAGCAATAAAGCTCATTATATCAGAAATAAGAGAAAGATAAGGAATCTTCAAGTGCAAATGAGAATGTTTTCCCAACCGTAATCTCACCTAGACAGGCGTAAAACTAGCTGACATGCCTGTTCACCTGACAAACAGCATAGACCGGTGACTAGTCATGGACAATGAGAGTTCCCCGTGCAAGTCACGTGCGCATTAGTTCACCTCCCTTGAAAACTGCTGCAGACAGGTTAATTATTTGTTCAGGGTGGGTGGTAGGACTGGTAGGGGAGGAGGCTGCACCGCTTTTCAAGGGAAGAGGAAAATTTAAAGGGTGGAGCCGTTTCGATTTCGCGGTATTAGCTTCCGCTTAAGTTCACTTATTTCTCGTTAATTGTTTTATACGGGCCACAAATCCTGTCTCATGACAATAATGAAATTGCACGGATTAAAAGCTAATTTCTCTTTTATGCGCTTGAAAAATATTCTTAGTTGTATTAAATAAAGCTCCACTGTATAAATATCTACGAGCATCTGCTTTAATTTTTCTCGTGGCGGGTGTACGAAATAAAAATTCATCATAAAAAATCACACGTAACACTGTGGTACAAACCTACAACTACGTGTAAAATATTAAATAAATAAATGTATGTCATCTATTATTGTCTCTACCATTTTTTGACAATGTTTTCGGAAGTAGAAGCATCTATAATTTAATGAAATCTTTTATCCTAACGAAGAAAAAGTTGTTTTCGAAACATTTCGTTAATGTTAATAATACAGTGGTATTTACAAAGTTATTTGTTTCCATCAAATCAATAATTACACCCCAAAGTATATTTGCGAAGTTTGAGGAAGCATCTATTCTATAATTTACCTATAATTAAATGCAATTTTAAATACATGTGGGATTACGAAAGATTTTTTAAATATTTATAAAGAGGGATCAGTAGGATTTATTGGTCCAGTTAGGAGTTCTATCGAGCCGAACCCTCTGATATGAAAATATCCAGATATTTTCATATCCAGATATTTTCATATCAGAGGGTTCGGCACCGACTCCAGAGTCGGTGAATTATTTTCCCATTTGTTTTCTGGTGGATTGACGTGTTGTTTTTGTGTTGTTTTGTATTTATTATACTTATATAGTGCACTTACATAGCGTGGATTGACTAGATGGATGGAGGGTTTAGTTTTTCCTGTGGGGAAGATTTAACCCGGACATAAAATCGGAAACATTGAAAGAACAAACATTTTTTTTTGGAATAACTCTTGTTATAATAACTTTTGTAGGTTATATCCATCAATGTAATATATATTTTAATATATTAAATCTGAGATCAAAAATGACTTAAAACTAACAGGTCCAAATATCCCAATTGGATAAGGCATTTATCCCGGCAAGCCAAGAGATTCTGGGTTCAAGTCCCTATTGCCACCGTTACCATTTAATTTCTTTTTTAATTTAGATTTATTAGTATTATCTTCTTCTTTAATGATAAAAAATAAATTATTCCACTTAGCGGTAGAGTATGTTTCCGATCGGTTTACGGACTACTGTTCCTTCCTCGGGGTTAAATATATACTCTACATATATCTGTATTCTTACAACATATTATTCAATACATTTGATGTTGATGTAGGGGTGGAGCACCAGGAGAAGGGAGCGGGGTTAGTTAAAAAATCGGGTGGGAAAGGGAACATATTCAAAATAATTCAATTCAATTTTCAGAGACTATAAGACTCGATACCAAAATCCGCCAAAGTCTCGTATTTCATTCGGTGGAAGAAGGGCAGTGGCAGGAGGCTGAATTAGGAAAGTGGTGGTGAAGGCTGTGGCGGTAAGATCAGCTGAGCGAATATCCGCCAATTTCCCTTGCATTGCACTCAATTATAAGGAAACGACAGATAGTTCGGAAAACTACAAAGTTGTTGTATTTTATTACTGATATACTCATATTTAGACTACACATTTTTCAGAATGTGATTTTAACTTTGGCTACGCAGTTTTATTGAGTTGCATACAGTTTTTTTCAAAATAATACACCTTTTAATAAATTATCCTTTTCTGACTACATAAATATTTCATAGTGCCAAAAATCGTGCTTGAAATGCTAATTAAAATAGCCGAATTCATCTTGAAATTCGAGGCATATGAATAGAGGGTTTTTTTCTTTGTACATTTATTAGAGAAAATGATGTAGTTAAGACCTGTTTATAGTAATAAACCATTTTAAAAATTTGATTTGAAAATAATTTTAAACAATCTTAAAAGCCAAAAATTAATGTCTCAAAATAATAATAAATATTATTTCAGACAGTGTGTTTTTTTATTTTTATTTATCCTTGATTTTAATTCCTTTTAAAGATCAATATGCATTCAAAAGAGCAAAAAACAAGAGTTTACCTGCCTCATTACCGTTTTCCGTAAATTTGTATTTCTAACAGTAATAATGAAAGCAAATGACCGTAAAGCCAGGCCAGGCCGAGGGCGCACCGGCGCCGGGGGACTAGATTTTCCGAGACAATTTTCCCATGGACTTCCCGTCCCGTCGTTACGACTGGTGGTTAAATTCGCTCGAGCAATAAATTCCATGTCACTCTTCCCTGTCTGTTAGCCTGGTACCTCCGGATAGAGAAGTACGTTCAACGTCACCCCGGCGGTGGCGTTATGTCTCCGTAAGGGTCTCCTAAATACAAAAAATTACCTCCCGCAGGTGGAACAAGGGTTTGGTATCAATTTACCTAAATTTACATATAAGGCACTTAATACCCTTTTTGTGTAATCAAACGTAAACAAAATAATGTTCTATCTCATTTGCGATTTCCGCAGCGAAACACGTTCTGGACATTATTGCACACCCTTGCTTTAAAATATTGCAGACCCTTATGGAAACCATGGAAATTCCAATTTATTTTTATACTACTTATCTATCTTCGAAAGCTCATAAATGTCAATAATAATAATAATAATAGTAAATTGGACGGGTAGTGCAATGAATACGATCAGAAGCTAAAAACTTTGCATTTTATCGTCGATTATGCTATTAATAACAATACATATTAAATGTAGCACATATACCTGTTTCAATTTTATGTCACATTTATGATCGATATAAAATGTAATACAACAAAGTAGTACTTTTAAATTATACTATTTTACTTGATTTCATTCCATATTCCTCGCACTAGCATCGAGGCAATCTCTACCGTTTATTTTTACCGCTCTATTATGACAACCCGAACACGGGATCAGATTTGTATACTCCCGTTCGCCGTGTACATACAGTATCTGGATAATGATTGAAAGGATGTTGACATATTTAACGCATCAATCACTAAATATAAATAGATCATAGGGAAATAAATAATATAAATCGGAAAGCAGAAGAACAAATATAATTACACAAACTGCCTAACATTTAATTATTTCATTTATTTATTTCAGTTATCCCAATGTACTATTTTTCCATTTTGTATGATGTAGCATTTTGCTTTTGTGGTGTTATACTCATTCAGATGTCATTTGTGTGAAAAAATCATGTAAAAGCACAGCTTTGCCTGAAATTCAAAATAAATAAATATATTGTATTCTTGAAGGTACTGCTGCAAACCAGCTGCATTCCAGGAGAAATTCTGAATTGTAGCTGAGCAGTGACCTTTTCATCAATAGACTCAATGATAAAAGAACAAAATATATAATTCCGTAAAAAATCTACTGATGAATAAACGTTTTGTTGTTATTTTTATTATTATGTAGAACTCGAAAATTTCCAAAGGCAAGATCTAATCTTACGTGATTTAGTTTGGGGATGTTTTAGTGTACTTTAGTCAACGTTTCGGATAGCGTTTCAGTGTCCATCGTCATGGCATATGTGTAGGTAATAGTTATATTAAATCAGAGCCCTTTAATTACCCTCTCCATTACTATCAGTGTTGTAGAATTATTACACACCTGCCCTGATTATGGACACTGTAACGCTGTCCGAAAGTTTGGCTAAAGAAAGAGGTAGCACAACCAACTCATTCTTGAACCCCATTACAAATACGAGTATAATATTAAAGATAATATCTTTGATTATTTATTATAACTGATGTTTTTTACTTCTTGCAAATTTAGTCATGATATCGTGGTCATTATATTAAAATTTGTTGTGTAAACGGATTTTTTTACTTCATGTTAATTCTCAATGTGGGAGGCGGGTATGTATACTGCCCCTCGGGAACGATTTATTGGATAACCATCACCCCTGCCATAGGTCACCCCAATTGGTTCGCTACGTTTGGTGTCTTAGCGGGATACCCAGATTAGTGAGGTGGGTCTAGGTATTGGCGGCAAATGCGTTTGTCCACCTACCGAATGGTGGGCTGGATGGGAGAGACTGGTTGAGGGAGATCTAACCTACACCTCTCCAGCCGGACGAGAAAGATAGATTCATACCTGGAAACATTGACCCTCAGATTCCGACCCACCCCTCCTACCTTTTCCTTCCCAGAACTTCCTCTCCGTCTTTTCCCTAATGGAGTTAGGTAAAATCCTCAACACAGAATCCCCAAAGATGAACACAGATGGTGCAGTGCACAATAATACACTGTACACCTCCCACGCAAACGCGCTGAAATATCACGCATTCTACAATAATTAAACTGTCATGTCGTCTTAATTATGAACGAAATGCCTTAACAGCTGTTTTATTAAACTACTGTTAATTCATGGTACAGTCTTCAAGTAACTCAGACTCTTCCAGTCTACTCTTCCACAATGCGCAATGCATAAAGCCAAGCAATGAGTACATACATACATGTTGAACATATTAAATCTCGGCTTCAGTATCAGTAAAGTTCTGTCTGGCAAGGGGCATGACATTAGGAGCATTAGCCGTCAGTTGCGTTAAACGCAAGCCATTCTCCCTAAATACCTTCGTAATAAATAACAAATCTTCTCCCACAGCACAGGTAGCAATTAGAGACCTTCGTGTCGGGACCGCAATACTTAGTACTTTGCACGCAGAGGGGCAGACTCACTCACAGCATTTCGTACTAAAATTATTATATTTACCTCTATGAATTTAGAAAGTGTATTAAATTTAAGCTTATTTATTATTATTTGAAGGATTAACTTCAAGGTTTTAAGAATAGTTATATTGCATGACGTTACATTAGGTTTATAGTTGTTCAATGAAAAGTGTATGTATAATGTTAGACGAGGATGGAAATTCGGACATGACCATTTACAATTTCATGATTGGCAACCTTTGAAGGACAAAAATGATGTTAATTTAGCCACTAACTTTTCCAATTCCAAAATTTATAAATATTTTGATATGTGCCACAAAATTAAACGCACTCCAAGGAACATCTTAAATGGTTATCTAGCAAGGTTGTTAGCAACATAAAGCTCAAATTCAAACATTACAAAAAGTGAAAGAAAACTGGAGTGGTATGTGAACGGAACATTTTTTGTCTACTTAGAACAAAAATAAAACGCAGTATTTGGTTAGCACATGTGCAATATATATTAATTCTGTTGAAAAAAATATCAAATATATGTATCTTGTCCAAGAGAAGTGATGGCGGGTTTGTTGACTATGTTGCTTGGAAAAATCAATCCTTCTCAAGAGCAGATATTCCAAAACATTTTTAGACTATTTTAAATCAACTTTTAATAAGGAAGCTGTGGACTTGAATTCGTTTATACCTGGAAACAACACACCACTAATGGCGCAGAATGTTGATATTCAAAATATCACAAAAATTGACATGACGACCGCGACGGTTGTTAAAAAATAAGAAACCAAAACATCTTTGGACCGGATCTTATTCCGTTATTCGTATTAAAAGGCTGTTTTGAGCCCTTATTGACGCCTCTTACGTATATTTATAATCTTTCACTTTCATTACTAATTTACCTGTCCCTGACATAGATATTTTTCAGCAAATTTCCTGATATTTTACAACAATTCAAAAACGTTATGATTAGAAACTTTACAAAATATAATGTATGTTTATTATTAGTAGTTTATAACTACAAATGTGCATTTAATACATTATGTACAATGCAGTTTTTCCCAAATCTCCAATAAAACAATAATTATCCCGGAATTCTCTTCTAGGTTCTCCTGTCTTTTTTCCTTGCGATGTAGTTGAATCGATAATTTATAATCATTCTCTGAAAATGTAAACTTTAATCAGCTGGCGAAAAAAAAGAGAAATCTTGTCATACGATGAATCGATGTGCATTGATAGAAGCCAATTAATAAAAAAAACGTCATACGGTAGCCTCGAGGGGTGAAAACCGTCGATGTGTACCGATATTATGTTTATAGGAGCATTCCAGGAAAAAACTTCCACGTAAGAGTTGGTGTTTTCATTTATTGTTATCAAGTTTTTTTTGTACAACTCCATTTTAATTTTAATTTATTTTATATATTCAATAATATTATTATTTAATTTGGAAAACACATGGCTTTTATAAAAATATAGTGTTTTTATAAAAAAAAAAATTTTTTTTTTTTTTTTGGAGGGTATTGATGATGTGTTTGGGGAAAAATATTTTATTTTATTTTTGTTTATTACACTTAAAATACAAATGTGGTCAATATAAACACAGTTACATTTTTGGATATTATTTTACACTTATATGCTTATATTTATTACATGCATAATATTTTTATTTGATTTCACTTAATCTATATATAATTTTAATGTCACTAAAAACATTAAATTTGGTTTGCATTAGGATTCCTTTAAAAAGTAAACAATTTTGTATTTGTTTTGTTAATTTATTTTAGTCTGATGTTTTCTTTCTTTCTTGTATGGTGTGTGTGAATGTTTATATCGTAATGCAGTCCATCTCTTAAGTAGTTTGGAAGTAAATTTTTAATAACTAAATTGATATAATTGAAAAATCGTAGAAAATTCTACCTTTAACACTCTTTACATATAAACTATCTAAATTGCTAAGTTAGAGAATAGGTAATAGAACATTAGTCTATGTGTGGTGCAGCAATTGTTGTATAAGTGAGCAAAATTGTATTTATTGCGGAAATTTTCCCAATTCTTCCAAGGAAAGACACCTCCTTAGCCGTTTTTTGGCGATAAAATGGGCATTTTCTACAAGAGATATCTTTGAGTAAAGAATTTTTCTCGGGTATTTTATTTTATTAAACTTTTTAAAGTTTTCACCGTTTATTATTACTTGACGACGTTCATTGTACTTTCGGTTACCAATAATCGTGTACATTGTTTTCCAGATTCTTAATTTTTCAGCCATTTGGACCCACTATTGATGACTATTGATTTTCTCTATTTATGCTTTCATAATACTTACCTCTGATAGAAATAAGCGCATCATCCGTAAATAATCCTATCTTGCACTACTTGAACTATAAAAATTTCACTAATCACAATTTTGCCTACGATAGGTAATATTTTTGTTTTTAAATACACAGAATTTATTTATTTATTTATTTATTTAAGGAACATAAACAGTCATAGTAATAAAATATACATAAGAGGATGGCAAAAAAACAGACCAATTATTAATGTTCACAGATAGGTATTTAGAAACATAAAAGTAACTGAATGTAAACTAGAAAATTTAAGAAAAACAGAAAAAATAAAAACAGAACTAAGCAGCAATTTAAAAAAAAATAATAATACAGATGTTAAGTCAACAAGTGATAAACATGTTATAAACAATAATAAAATAATTAAAACAATACTTAAATAGACTGCGAAATAGGTATTTGGGTTGGGACGGGTAAGGGGAGGAGAGGGATAAGGGAAAGTTGCCACGCAAGTAATATAATAATATTAGGTACAATGAATTTAGTCATGAATATGTGTTATTCGCACCTACATAGAATGTAATAAAGAAATTCTGTAACGACAGTAACTAGCAGTGAATATGTCAGCAAGTGTGTCTATATGTGCAAGTTTATTATTATAGTATTTACATGCCCTTTGTATAAATTCATTTTGGTTGGAATTAGTGTTGCATCTATCAATGTAGAAAAGGGTATTTTGTCTGCTGTATCGAGTCGGCGTGTGGAAATTTATTTTATTTAGCAGCTCCGGGCAGTCAACTTTTGAGTTAATAATTTTGTACAGGAGCATCTGATCAGCGACAAGCCTCCTATTGAGCAGTTTCGAGATTCGAAAATGTTTCTCGATTTCGTCGTAAGAATTGTATATGTTGAATGATTTAAAATTGAGAAATTTGAGAAATCGCTCCTGAACTCTTTCTAACCTGTTAACATAAACAATATAGCGCGGGTTCCAAACCTGTGAACAGTATTCCAGGTGAGGACGAACATGTGAATTGTACAGAATCAGATAAGTCTTAGTATTTTTGAAAAATTTGCATGTTCTCAGTATAAAGCCTAGACTCTTTGTTGCTTTGGTGACAATATTATCAATGTGTTTATCAAAAGTAAGTTTAGAGTCCAAAATAACCCCGAGGTCACGTATATAATCTTTATTTGTTAACAGAGATCCAGAAATGGTGTATTCATGCAGTATTTTTTTATGGTTACGTGTGAATGTGACTTTGAAACATTTGGAAATATTGATAAAAAGCTTATTTCTGAGACAGTAATCCGTCAGTCGGTCAAGATCTTCTTGTAAACGCACAGAACAGTCATGGGAGCTTATAGGAAGGTATATTTTCATATCGTCGGCAAATAGTAAAATTTGAGCGTTGTGAAAACATGTAGTAATATCATTTATATAGATAGAGAAAAGCAAAGGACCCAAAATGGACAATTAAGGAGAATTAAAATAACAGAGTTAAAATTACAAGAATGCTATAGAAATAATTTTCAATGTCACTGCTCAGTCATAGAAAAAACACAAAACATAAAATATCTCGGAGTAATAACTGATTAAAATCTTAGATGGGGCCTATACATCAAAGGTACTACTGAAAAACTCACGATACTTATGTTTCTTAAAAAATCTAAGAAATGTGGTAAATAAAAAGGATTTGAAAAAGGTTTACTACGCGTTATGTCAATCTCGAATTGAATATGGAATTTTATGATGGGGATCTACTACACATAAATACACACAAAACCTGAATACAGTTCAAAAAGGAATCATGAAGACCAAACTGAAAGTACCAATTAGAACGCCTTCGATTGAAATAATCAAAAGCTTTGACGTACCAAATGTACAAAGAATATATGCAAAAAATATACTATTGAAGCTATTCAAAAATACACTACTAGACAGCGTATCCATCAGACTATATCAAATAAAAATGACATAAAAAACATTCCAAGTTATAAAACCACATTCGGACAAAGAAACTACACTTATTTTGCAACTAAACTCCATAACATTCTTCCCCAAAACATAAAACTAATAAAAAATGTAATGAGTACATATTAAGAAGGTACTACTGAATTGCCGAACCGCCAATTGCTGAACCGCCATCCTCCGATAGACGGCTGTATATGAATCATGTAGAGGATGTGGAATTTTTAAGGTTTAAATATCCCAGTGCCAAACTTGTTTTAGTGGGTGACTATAACTAAGACTTGCCAAATATATCTTGGAACCATGATAACCCTGAATTGTCTGGTATTAATATGTCAACTGCCAATCTTAGTGAGAGAGAGATTCTGGGTATGTCGAATTATTTATCAATCCCACAACTAAACACTGTCGCTAATATAAATAGTCGCATTCTTGATCTAGTTTTTTGCAGTGAGCCCACGGCTAACGTATGTAAATCTTTAGAAGAACCATTACCTGTGGACGTTTACCATCCTCCTCTGGATATAGTTATTCCCTTTGTTAACAACACTTATCTCAAAAATATCAAGCCATCTTATAACTTCTCTAAAGCAAATTTAAAAAAAATTTCTGATTGCTTAAATACAACAGAAAGGTCCTTTCTGGAAAATACAGATATTAACGATAATGTAAATAAATTTTATGCTATTCTAAATGATGCTATTGCAAATTTTGTGCCTCTTCGACATAATGGAATTTCTCATTTTCCAAACTGGTTTAGTCCCGAATTGATCACTTTAACATATCGTAAGAAAATAGCTCATAAAAATTACAAACGGTCCAGACTGTCGAGTGATTACAATGAATTTCAATTGTTAAGAAAGAAGTGTTGTAAAATCTCAAAACTGTGCTATAAAAATTACATCGACAAAATTGAAACTGATATTCGTGTAAATATAAAACAGTATTGGAATTATACTAACTCTCAAAAAAATAATAACTTGGGTATTCCAACTACTATGAATTTCAATGGAAAAATTGGATGTAATGATGAAAACATTGCAAATCTATTTACCGATTATTTTAAGTCTGTGTATGAAGAGGATATACCCAGCAACAAAATTCCAAAATTCTCATCGAATCTTAGCCTGGATATATCTGAAATACGCATAGAAATTAATGATATCAAAAACCATGTAAATTTGTTAGATGCTAGAAAAAATGCAGGACCTGATAATATTCCACCAGTGTTAATTAAAGAATGTTTAAATGGCATTACTGTTCCTCTTTTTCTAATTTTTAACCAGTCATTAGAGACAGGCAGTTTCCCTGATACATGGAAACACAGTTTTCTAACACCCATTTTTAAAAAAGGGGACAAAACGGACGTAACAAATTATAGACCAATGTGTATCCAATCATCGATTCCCAAGCTTTTTGAAAAAATTGTACTCCATAAAATATCTACAAATATAAAAAAAATTATAACACCCTACCAACATGGCTTTTGTTAAAATAAATCTACACTAACCAATTTACTAATTTACGAAAACTTCATATCTAAATCTTTAGCAAACAGGTGCCAGGTTGACTCAATATATACGGACTTTAGCAAGGCCTTTGACAAGGTGTGTCAAAAAATATTAATCAATAAATTGGCGACACTTGGAGTTTATGGTAGCTTATTAATTTGGTTTGTTAGTTATTTGTCCAAAAGAAGTCTTAGTGTGAAAATAAATGGCACACATTCGTACAAATTTATAGCAACAAGTGGAGTGCCGCAAGGCTCCCATTTAGGGCCCATTTTGTTCATTATATTTATAAATGATATTGTTGATATATTCACAAACATAAACGTGCTACTTTTTGCTGATGACATGAAACTATATAAAGAGATCAACCACATTAATGATTGTATTACACTTCAAACTAATTTGATATATCTTTTTGAATGGTGCTCTATCAACAAACTAGCATTAAACATAAATAAATGTCAGTTCATTCATTTTTCCAAAATAAATAATCCTATATTTTTTCAGTATTCATTAAATGATGAAAATTTAAATTGTGTTAATGAAATTATGGATGTAGGCATTATGTTCGACAGTAAACTCACCTTTGTATGTCATATTAATAATATTATCAACAAATTCCTAAAGACTCTTGGCTTTGTTTTAAGAGCTGCAAAAGATTTTAATGATTTAGGCACATTTATTATGTTATATAAAACCCTTGTCAGATGCCAACTTGAATATAACTCTACATTATGGTCTCCCTTTTTCAATATTCATTCAGACAACATTGAAAAGATACAACGGAAGTTTCTAAGGTTCATAAACTATAAATTGCGTATTCATATACTAAACATTGATTATAATTACCTCCTGGATAAATTTTCTCTGTTGAAACTTTCAGAAAGAAGAATAAGCACAGATTTAATACTGTTACATAAAATACTGCATTTCAAAATTGACTGTCCAGAATTACTTCAATTTATCAATATCCATGTACCCAAAAAATCATGTCGACATTTATTACCCTTTTACTTCAATAACACCAGGATACTAGCTTATCAAAATTCTCCGTTTCCGAGACTTCACAGTCTCGGAAATAAATATTCTAATCTAGGTGATATATTTCAACTTAAAACCAATCAGTATAAATGTTGCATATTCTATCACTTTTATTCTTCTAGACACAAATAGATTTACATAATTTCTGCAGTTTTTTGTTTATATTGAATGTGAGACTTCTTATCATTTTTACATATGTACTTTTTATTTTATTATGTGGTTTTGTTTTTATATTGTATTACGTATTTTCTTTTCTCATTGTATTATATTTTCTTCATTGTTTTTATACTCAACTTATAAACTATAATGTAAAAGCCCATCAGGGTGTGTAATAAATAAATAAATATAGTCGCTTAGATAAAAAAATAAAAAGTTATTCCAGTTCACCTCTGGTAGCCTCTCCTGTGTCAAAAGTTGGCTCCACTTGTTGGGCTGGGTGCGTAATTAAAATAATTCGGCGGGCTAATAACACCACACCGCTTCGCTCGGTGACGGGCGCGTGTCAAGCGGAACCTGCACCGCAACCCGACCCATCCCAACCTAACCCAACCCAACCCAACCCGACACAACCCGACACTACCTCATCTCCCAAGGAGGTTACAGTGCAACTAGCTTAACTTGATATTACTCCTCGTTATAACATAACCATACCCTCATTATAGTATGACGATGATAGAAACTTGCAGTTGCGAGGCAAACAATTTCAATGTATTTATAATTTTATTATAATCTTATTTATCAAGTTACATAGGTGATTGTGCTGTGCCTGTCTCACTAGGACTTCCTATGTTGAGAGCAGGCGCATTTTTGCATAAGAAGTTTAACACAAAAATAAGGATAACAACAACAATGTTATTTACATTTAAGGTAAAAATACAAAGACAATCAGCATCGTACCAATGGGAAAGCATGAATTAGGAGGCTGTAAAAATATTGTTTGTCTTTGCTAGTGATTCAAGACTTGGTATCTGATTTGTATTTTACATAATTAGTGTGCTGTCTTATGGTCAGTGGAAGTGTATTAAAAAGTTTTGTTGCAGAGTACCTGAAGTTTCTTTGACCAAACGTTGTTTTGGCGAAAGGGATAAGTAATAGATTTTGCCCTTTGGTTCTCGTTTGATTGAGCATTATTTATAGATATTCATATCCTAAAAAATCTCTCCAATTTTGTTTCTTTCAACCCTTATTTATTTCAACTAAAAATAAACATTACTTGCTAACCCTTTTGAGTATATCACTAATTGACTGGAAAGAAAAAAATCTCCTCTTTACACTGCAATAACTTAAAATTGGTTTTTAAAGAGTGGAAAAATTATTTTTTTATTCAACGTTGATCGTGTTTGTGGCCAATTGATTTCGGACACAAATGTGCAATAGCACATCGGAGCAATTTTTTAAATAAAGTTTTTAATTCAAAGTTATTTGTTATTGGCCTCAGCGGTTTTTTTTTAACATTAAATCCACACAGGAGACCCCGAGAAAAATAATTTCCCTCGGGGCCTGTATTATCTGCGATGCTGTGTGGAGGGTCTTTTTGAGGAGAGGAAGGCATGAATATTGGTCTTGAAGAGACTCGTATTAAAGTAAGGAGGAAACACAGAGGCCGGACAATCGTTGAACTCAAGAACGAGTCGTACATATGTTGGGCGCGCGTTTGGCGTGTTTGCCGACTATGCACCGGTGCCGAGGGGATCAATGACTAGTTCCTCGGAGTTATATAGTGAGCAAAACAATATTCGAATGCTCGCTATAAATCAATTATTATTTACACGTGTCTTTGTTTTTCATATTAAATATGCTGTAAAATAAATATTCAAAAAAATGCTAATAAAACCAATAAACATCAATTTTTTCGTTTTTTTATACTACAAGTTTTTCTGCATTAGAATTGATTTGGTGGTGTTTATGAGTAATCTAAGTATAAATGTATAGGTAGAGGGTACCTACATATGTATAACTGCATACTTATCGCAAAATTCAATTTTTCGGAGATGTCTGACTAATCAACTGGATGATCGATGTATAGAATATTTACGGCATGTTCCAGAGTGGTAGATACTTTCAGTATCGCCCTGGTGAAATACTACCACTCAGAAACCAACCTTTCCTTGAAATGTCTTTAGTTGAGTTTGGTGACAAGATCAAAATACCGAGGTATTCCCCATCTTCCTCTTTCCAATCTCCTTCCCGTCCCCTTCCTTCAGCCTCACAATATACCTCACTTGGAGATGTCATGGTTAACTGGTTAACAGTTGGGTCGTTGGACGTGGGTACACTTTAATCATTTATAAATTACTACCATAAGTGTACTATTAGATGTTTCTTCTTCTTTAAATGCGATTTTTCAACATAATAACTCATATTTTGTAAAATAAGTATCAGCAATTTGTTTTACAGTTAATTTACACCAGAGCAGTATGTTTACTGATGCTTATGAATAGAAAATAATTTAGACTTATGGTTTCGGGTAATTTCTAAAATGCAAATAAAGTATTCTACGATCCAAATACTTAAGCACAAATGGCTTCAAGCTTTAATAATCACGATGATTATTTTGCTTAAAGGTTAATGAAGAATATTTTTTCTGCAATACAGAAAGCATTCAAAGCCTACAACCTGGAAACACAATACAAAGATATGCCAGTTGAGGTAAGGCCGCGCAATGCTAAGTTTCCAATTGGAACATTCCGATCAAGTATGCGGAACGAAAATAAAGAGGCAAAATAAACATTTGCTAGGCTTACATCCGCAGAAAAATAATGGAAGTCTTAATACACCCCCGACTCCGCCCCGCCTGGGATTTGAACTGGGAAATGATATAAAATAGCATCGGAGCCAGGGGACTACAGGCTGTAGGTTGTAGGCTGTAAGCGGCGGCTGCGGTGAGTGGAACCTACCAGGGGTACCTATCTACTCACCTGCAATATCTGCCTACAAAACTGTGGAACAAATTGAAAATCTATCGAGGAAATTTTAACTTTGCGTACCGTTGAACCAATGCATGGCAGACTAGCTGCGACTAATTTCACGGAAAGGGGAAATAAAACAACAAATGTTCATGTTAATAGGAACAATATTTACTTAAAAAGGTTATTAATAATAACAAGCTAAAGGTTTTATACTGATTTAAAGAGTGGGAAAAAAGGATCGGGAGGTTTTTCAAAATCTAATGAAGAGTCAAGAATATTTGGTATATTGCTGTTTGAATAAAATATTGTGTTTTCATTATCGAAAATATTTTTATGAATTTGTAAAAGAGGAATAATTTGCTTCGGTGGAACTAATAAATTCTTCAAGTAGTGTGATGGTGCTAGTCGTACGGCGAATTAAAAATTATTCTTATATTATATCTACATATAAGAATATTTATTAATTTATTTCATTTTATTGTTTGAAACATTTATAGTGTTTAGAATTTTACATAAACTAACATTATATTTCGTACACTCTACAAATAAAGCAGATGATGCTTGTACTTAAGAGAGAACCACTATAAACTATTTATTTATTATTGTTGTACGCCCATAGGGGCTTTTACATAGATTATAAATAAGTTTTACAAAAGTTATCGAGTTAGTATTTATACCAAAGATATAAAAGTGAAAAATTAAAAAATAGTATATACAAGAAGTTTATGAAGAATATGGCGTAAAGAAATATTTTAAACAATATAATATTTGAGTTATCGGGTTGGAATTTATACCAAAAGTTATAAAAGTTTATTACATCTATTAGAATTTAAAATATTATTAAAACTACAAGGTGGCGCAAAAGTGCTGAGAAGATGTTATTTGCTGTATTTTTTTTAAGAATTAAAAATTTTGTTTCTGCTTTTGGATTGTGTTTATTTTATGTCTTAATTTTTTTCCGATTAAGTCGAGAAAATGATATCGGTCAAGTGGCTGCCGCAAATAAAAATATAGATAAGTTATAAATAATACATAGGAATGAAAAGCATTACATAATAAACAACAATAAGTAAAAGTTATGAGGTGGTATAATAATTTATTTTTCTTCTTGTAATTGTCGTGGTTTTCATCCAATCATATATTAAGGGATAATTATTGAATACTTTTATTCCCTTAAATATTTAGTGATGCTGTGCAGTTTGTATTCATACCAGTGCACAGTGGTACAGTTAGTCCACCGATCGAACTAATTCTTTTGCTAATATTTAATGGTGGAATATTATTTTTATTAAAGAATTTTTTTATATACCTGGAGTAGTGCAATTATATTATAGACTGCCCCATTCATATCTAATGGACTGCTTGCCGTGTCGTGTTTTGATGGGTTTTTAATGTATTTTATAATACTGTCGTGTAAAGTAGGTGACAGTAACGTTCCGATAAATTCTTTGTTTATGTGTAAGTTTTTTAATACATATTTCCATTTTCGAAACTGACATTTCATGGTGGAATTCCATTATAATAGTATAATAAAATAAATATATAACTTATTTCCACTTTAGTTTATATGACCGTAATTGGTTTCAGCTTGTTAAAGCCATCTGCAGACTGGTACAAATTACTCTTAACCAACGATTTATATACATAACATATGGGGGAGAGGGATTTTATTCAATTATATTGGTTTTCTTACAGTTGTTACTAAGTCGTCTTTGACTGGCGAATTTCTAATTATTTTAGTTATTCCCAGTAGGCTTAATTACCTTGGGTTTGAAGCTACTAGTACTACGATATTGTTCAGGGAATAACTTACGAGTAATATAAATTCTAATGAACTGTTGTCAAATCATTATTGTATTTATGATCATATGGAGTTTTGATTGATGGATTGATTTTTGCAGGACACTTGTTTTACATTGGGGTAAAATAAAGATATTGAATAATAAGGAGATGGCTATCCGCAGTTTTTACTAGGAGAGACTGCGCTTCTGGGTGTCGCCGGTGTTGTTTACCAATTAACTAGCAAACCAAATGAACGAATAATTAACGAATAAACTAAACTAAATGAACAAATTCTTTCCGTATTCAAACTATATTGTTAACCAATAATAATGCACACCTTCAAAAAATCAAAAAAATGAACAAATTCTTTTTGTATGCAAACTACGCTGATTAGGTCGTAGTTCGGCGACAGACGCGCGGACATCATAGCATATCTCTTTTGTATTTGAATATTTTTGGGGTAAAAATAATATTATAATGGTCGTCATATAAACAAACAAAATCAGAGTGTGCAATTCACACGCAGTAGAAGTGAAACTAGAAACTAATATGTCGCTTTCATTTTTTTTGCCCGTTTATTTTAAAGTGGTTTGATGATTGGATATTGATTTCACAAAATAAAAATGTTTTTTTTTGGATTTCGTAGGATTCGAGCATCCGTTCGCTTTATGTCTGTCTCTCTGGCCGCTGAGACTTGTCGAGCACCTTGCCCACTGCGCTATCGAAGGCGCGCGCCGACGCGCGAATTTATCGTATTATATCAGAACCGAGGACCGTCAAATAATTAATTTTTGTAAAGCATTTCCGCTTCATCCGAATTTTAAATTGCTAACGGGTCTAAAGAAGTTTCACTTCAAAAAAAATATTTTAATTTTGAACATACGATAAAAATTACAATGGATATATGAGTGGAGATTTAGCAAATGACTATAATATCTTAGAATATCTGTTTGGAGAGAAACATATTATGTATTATTCGACTGTTGTGAACTCCTGCAACTCATAAACTTACGAATACCGACAGTAACTAAGCGACAAAATACACTATTCTACTGTAGCATTCATAAGCGAAACTACATTGCCCACTCTCCGATACAATGATTTCACACAATGGGAAATAAGTACTTACATATGTGATGTTGACATATTTAACATAAACTTGGCGAATTTTGTGGATCTTGTAAAAAATTTATTCCAAAACTATTCCTGAACACATCTGTATTATTGTGGACCTATGAAATCGCTGTATTTTTGTATTTTTATGACTTGTGTACATTTTTTAACAAATTTTTTTATTATTATTTCTTTATGTGTTTAAAAATCATCTGTCATGAATTAATTGTACTACCAAATATGTAAATATTTATACCAAGTCAGTGGACATCTTCAATTTATCTTTAGACAAATATGCCTTTTTTGTTTGTTAGTAAAAGAAATATATAGTATTTATATTTTATTTCATCAAAGTGTAATTTTTAAATTGTATATGTAAAAGCCCTGAAAAAGGGCGTAAATAAATAAATAAATAAATAAATAAAAAGCCATTTAGACTTTACATAAATAAAATAAAGTAAGTACATTCGTACAATGTTCTTATTCTTAGCAGACTTATCTTTTTCTCTTTGCATATATTTTTTAAGTTTTCTAAGCTTTTACTCGTATCTATGTCGTAAGTCCTACGGTATATTCACGATGAAGTTTATATCTGTTTTACATAAAGTTTTATTCAGTAAAGTAGCTATAAATCCGATTTATAGTACGGACTAGTTAGTGATGAGTAAAATCGAAACTTTTTAATTACCGAAACAGTCGTTTTCGAAACATTTTAATGATCGATTGATGTTGCCAATTAATTGCTTGGATGTGGAGGATGCCGATTTGGATGTCGGAAAAAACACGGACTACAATTTTATTTCAAAATAAAATAAATGATCGGAACGCTTTCGACCCATTAAACCGACACTTCATTAACTAATTTTATACATTTACAAATTCATTTGCTTGAATTACTCAAATAATTAACATTATGATAATTTTAACACCTCAGGCCTCGACCGTATTTTGTCAGAGGGTCGAAATATTTCCGTTTTGAAATAAAATTAATATTTTTTTATTTATTTTTTTTTATTTATTTTATATATTCAATAATTTTATTATTAAATTATTGAATATATAAAATAAATAAAAAAATAAAATGGAATTCTACAAATTAAACTTGATAACAATAAAAAAAAATAAAAAAATAATATTAATGCATTATTTCTGAATGTATTGAAAACTAAAAACTCTTTTGGAAAGGTGATGAAAAACGCTTTCATTTTTTTTTAAATTATAAATAAACATGCAATTTATTAAATATAAAATTTTTGCATGCAAACATAAAAAACATGGCTCACTTAACGTTTTTTTTTCTAAGTAAAATTACTGATGAAGAAAAATAAATAAATGAACACATAACTAGTCAAATCCAAATATATAAAAATTTTGGTTCATTATGTTTGTGTCCGCAAATCTCAGAAAGTAATCTATGGATTAACTCAATTTTTTTACAGAACATTGTGTTTTAGCAGAATAGTGTTTTTTTACAATATGGTAAGCTCTGGCATTATGAAATTTGTAAAGAAAATTTACTACAGGTGGTGCGCGAGTGGTTTGAAAATATTTTTATTCATATTTCCGCTCTTTTCGATCACGTACTTTAAATCTCCCTCTTTGCAAGACTAACTTAAAACATAACTTAATTATCTACAAATCCATACATTCATTTAACTTAAACTATTACCACATTGAGATTTTTAACTCGACGTTACGTGACATAAAACGAAATCTCACTAAGCAACATGACTGAAACTAGGAAGTTCAATCTAACCCCCCCCCCCCCCCCCCCCCTCCCTATATATTCCCGTCCTCAGCATTTTAATCCTAATCCTATATTTATCCTCACCCCCCTCGCATAGTGCAACTAAAAATAAACTAATTAAGTAAACACCTTTATAATGTCACAAATTTTTACGGTGCTCCAGATTTTATGTCCGGGTTAAATCTTTCCCAAATAAAAGACTAAACCCTTCCACACACTTTTCCACAAATGATTATCTAGTAAATTCACGCAATGTAAGTGCACTATATAAGTATAATAAATACAAAACAATACAAGAACAATACGTCAATCCACCAGAAACATAATGGGAAAATATTTCACCGACTCCAGATATTTTCATATCAGAGGGCTCGGCTCTGATGAAATCCTAACTGGTCCGATAAATCCTACTGATCCCTCAATATCAATATCTAAAAAATCTTATTATTATTATCATATTATTATTATCTGTGGAAAGTTCATAATTGGCATTTTTAATCATTTTATAATAAATGTATTATTGTGTAATTTATGATTTGCTGTCAGCTTTCCCTAATATAAATGAAATAAAAATAAAGCAAAATATATTTTGCGTGACGAGGGTGTGGGAAGGCGGGGAAGGTGGAAACCGAACTCAGGAGGGGAAGGTGACACGGAAGGGGAATGGGGTCGCAAGGACATGTGTTTTAATGGAAAGTTATGCGTAAATAAACCAGATAAAAAAATAAAAAAATCAATAAGTTATTTATCATCCCATTCTTTATTTTGATGGTGGACTTGTAACTTTCTGAACTAAATTCTTATTATAAAAGTATTTCGTAAACTAGCGAAAGCGAATTTTAACATTTACTGATCGCAGTATGAGGTCTTCTCTAAAATATATGCTTATGCAAAATATCCTGGAATGTAGAATTACTAACATATTATTAGACATTCTAATTTTGGTTGCTGGTGCATGGGTAAAGGTAAATAATGTGAAATATTCCTGCGTAATGCGTAAGTTATAAGTATGGGTACCGCTGACCCGGAAACCATTTATTGGTTAACCAAAACCTCTGCTATAGGTCACCCCAAGTGATTCGCTACGTTTGTTGACTTAGCAGGGGTGCCCGGGTTCATGGGGTGAGGTTTGTCCATCACATATTCTTTCAGTATCTCCCTCTACTATTACCACGGTATGAATATAAATTTTCCTGTATTTTTAACGTCGTTGGATAGATGTCGTAATTTTTCATAACTAAACATAATCTGTCTAACATTCGAAAGGTAAATTTCTTCTTTGCATATAGGTACAATAATCTTGTATATCCCAAACTTCTTTATCAATACCTCCAACTTCTCAAATCCTACAATTATAATTATTTTTATTTATTAACAGAAACAAACAGTACATTATTTACAGTAGTGAAAAAAGTTTACAGTTAATAAATATAGGTATTTCAAGTAAGGTACCTACCAATGATACTCGTATGTTTCATTGAAGTATCTTGTTTATATTAAATAATTACCGGGTGATGTGCGTAGTGGGTATGTGTGTGTGGGAGGGTGAGTATGTGTGGATGTGAAAAGTGTGTATGTATTTATGTATGCTTCTTGAACAATTTAAATTACTGACATGATGCTCTTTTTATATTTGGGTAATGAATCGGAGAAAATGGCGATATTAGAATTTAGACAAACATTATTTAAGATAATTGAGTTTTTTTAAAAATACTTACTTTACACCCCGAGGGAGCCTCAGACTTTACCTTTGTTATCTTTGGGGTTGCTGTATGGATGGTATTTTTGCGGGAAGGAGAAAATGAAACTGGTCTCTTCGAGACCCATGAATTCAATATAGGAAAATTTTTGAGAACGAACTAAAACTGGAAATAGTTAAGATACCCACTGTATGAAATGTAAATTTCAATGTCTTTGTTGTTTTGAATACTCGGTAGAAATGTAACTACTGGTATAATTAGTTTTGGTAATGTAATGTCATTGAAACCAACACTGGGATAATATTGGTGTTACCGGATATTGTTTCGATAACTGTTCACAGAGTCACAGACAGAATATACCTAATGCTGACGGTGGGAACCCCCCCCCCCCTCCTCCTCCTCCCCTACTGCCACAGCGACATCACCCCCTCCCCAACTAGTCCCCCCTTCCCCCGCAACCAGGGACAGGAAGTGACGGCTGACGGAAGTGTGGTTCCTGTCAACTTTCCGAAAAGTTTTTTTCATCCGGCCACATTTTTAGAAATAATTAGTTTCAAATCAAAGGGAAAGGATTTAACGTGAAAAAATCCGCCGAAGTTAAATTATCTAAAAATTTCGTCACTGCGAAAAATTACGAGTTAATTAAAGTTGAGAACCTACTTAGCTGCCTACTATCAAAACAAACTTTTATAGGATATTTCAACAGAGGGAAGAATATTATTTGAAATAACGGTTAGATGGCACAGTCCGAATTACATAAACCTAAACGATCCAGATCGGCGGAACCTAGAGTATTGTTCATTCTGCGGAGATTTCTTGATTTCAGCCCATCAAGTGCTAACTTAAAAAAAATACTTGTTAGTGTCTGTCCGGACTTGTAACTTACATACGATCAATACGAATATGCAAATATATTGTAGGTTCACCAAAGAGTAACAGTAATAAAACTTTATATTTTTTAATTTATATTTCTAGCCAAATCCATTCAGTTTTTTACAATGTTTTACATGTTTACTTGTTTATCTCCGTTTAATCAAAAGAAATCCCAAAACTAACGAGTCCCCCAAACTCATGGAAATCTATTTTTGATATTTGTGTTCACTAATGAACTTTGTGTTATTATTGTTTTAATTTCTTTTCTTTTATTTTCGTTAAGGCCAAATTTATGTGCCAAAGTCAACTGCGTGGGTGACCGAGTAGGCGATCTTAAAAAATAAAATCTTTTTTTTGAACCATTGACATTTTTGTGAAAAATCACCTTAGGGCAAATAAATATTTTTATAAATTGGATTTAATGTGTGATAGAAAACTTTTCCAAATATTTACGTTATGCCCACATATCTGAATTGTATTTAATTTAGTGAGAGCTTTTTTCTGTACCCGAAGAATTTTTTAAATGAAAGTAAGTAGGTACATAATGGGTACACACACGTATGTATATTTTGGTTCAGGTCTATGTCATGAAAAATAATCCTTCATTCAGCAGTGGAAAGACTAAGAAAGAGTTGTGTTTCTAATGGGGACCCGATAGTTGATCCCCCGACAATGATTCCCCGAAATGATATATGCTAAAAAATTTAAAAAAATGAATTTAAAACATAAAAGATTTTCAGAACGACTTAAAAATAAGTTAGCATGAATATCAAAAGAATTTATACACAGTAACCATTTTTTTGTACTTATTCGCTGTTAATACAAATAGATAAGCAGAGTTGCATTTGAATTAAAATATATGTTATTCTTTTGTTATTTGGCGGTACATTATCTCTACACATCTCTACGAGGTCACTTAGTTATGTTTTGTGTAATTAAGTATAACATATTTTCTCTAAAGTGACTGCACATTGTACATATATAAGTACGCCACGTGACCAATTGTCAGTGAAAACCAATTATTGGTTAAATTTTTATACATATGTATTTCATCAAACATTATTGTTAAAAACTGTTGGTTTTCCAAATAAAATAAAATAAAATAAAAATCAAATGTCATGGAACCGTTTCTAATCAATGTATACAAATATATATTTTAAAAGAAAGTCCGAAAAAACGTGCGTCTCGCAAAAACTCAGAAACGACTCCCGGTACAAACAAGGGAGTTATATGGTGTAGTAGAGCTTTATCCCCCCTCCACGATGACGGTTCCCGTTTTTACCTAAAAGGGCGAGCTTTTGAAGATATAAGGACTTAAAGTTGCACCATCTTAAAATTTCTAGACCAGTCTTCCGGAAAGTTCTAGAAGGTTCCATAGAGCTCTAGAAAGTTCTGAAAGGAGTGGCGGAGTATGTCGTGGAATGTTCGGAAATAGCAAATCGGTAACATCATTGTGGAACATTCCATAATATTCTCGAATGATGTCTTGAGCGAAGCCGGGTAACCTAGCTAGTATAACATAAATTATGAATGTATACAACTTTGTGTTATTTACCTATTTTAAGTTGCAGGAAAAGATATAAAAGAAAAAGAATTTCTGCTTTATGGTAAGAACAGCTACAGGAATATAAAACACAACAAAACCCTTACAAAATCCTGAGTAATTAGAATATTGGAATGAATTTCAAATAATATACCTGCGGTATTTTCAGTGGTGAATTATGAATGCGCTCTTTGCTGTAAATTTTGCATAACGAAAACGAATAAATTTTCTCCATTGAAAAATTTATTGAGATTTTTTTGCCGAACCTATTGTTTTCCGTTAGCTATCCCAATTGTTTTCAAATACACCCCTGTTTTATATGGACCGGAGTTTGTGGGAGCTATTCAGAATATTTAACAGGGGGTTGATAAAGTGAGGTGCCTTTTATTTAAATACATTTTTAATCAAAGACTTAATGAAGAATGACAAAACAAGTTTTTTAATTATTGCTAAGCCAATCTGAATTTTACGGTACGTAAAATAAGTTGTGGGTAATTACGCTCTTCGTAACGAAATATTTTTATCTCGTACGGTGTACAAGACCATTTTTGTCCAAGCGGACACCTGCCAGATGTTATCTATTTAAAAGGGTCAAACCACTTAGCAACTAATTAGAATCGAACGCCGGCTGGGAAAACAGTAAGTAAATTAATTATCCATTGCAGGTGCATTAGCCACCTGTGTCGAACAAATCGTGTAAACAACACGTGCAATACCAGGTGCATCGGCAGGTGTATGCATGCACCTGCCTCCTTAGTGTAAAAGCTGACTGAAAATAAATACACATTCATAACCAAACAGATTTCCGAGTTGTTAATTATAAAGAATCTCCCGAACCGAAGTTAAGACTGGGGTCCAGTTGCCTAACGTTTTACAGTATTATAGAGATCAATAAGTCAGTCTCATACACACGGATTCAAAATTAGGTAATGTATAAATAAATTTGTGTAATTTATTATACATTATTTTGTATTTCATTCTAGAAGTGAATGTTGCTCTTAATGCTGCCTGTACGAGGGACTAACGTTCGAGCCAAATGCCGCTTTATCTGCGCCTGGTTACCAGATCTGAATTTCCAGGTATTTGTTTATTAGTATATACACAGTACATAAGTTTACAAGTTATAAAGAATATTAAATGAAGTAATTACATGATGTAGTACCTATTACGTAAGTCCGTAGAATATCTGGGATAATTATTCGCCTGGGATTTGAACAGTTCTTAAAATTTAACTAATGAATGAATGAGAAGAATAATATAAAGGAAGATTGTATATAAAGATAAAAGAGATATATTTTTAGAACAAGAATTACATGCTCACAAATAGTAATTAGTTTAATTAAAATATAAGTGTAAATAAGAATTTTTAAAATAAATTATATCACGCCAACAAATTTAGTAAATTAGTTTTGTATGTTTGCGAGGAGTTGTGGAAAATTTCTAAGTGTAATAATTTTGCATAGTGTGTATAAGATGTGATTGCGCGAGAGATTGGTGAGTTTTTTGCTGCATTAGTATTATTGGATCCTATGTGAAAATGTGAAATGTGCCTGGTACGCCTCATTGGAACATTTTAATCAATGACAGATAGCAATTCGGGACTATCTATTTTATTATTATAATGTTTTCGATGTGCTTATCAAATATTAGTTTGCTATCTAAGTGGACGCCTAGATCTTTGCATGTAGACATATATTGTAAAGGTTTGTTATTCAAGTTGTAAGGATAGATTATTTTATTTTTATTTCTAGTAAACGTAATCGAGTGACACTTAGATATATTTAAGGACAATAGGTTTGATTCACAGAATGCGCACAAATGATCAAGATTTCTTTGTAATTCGATGCAATCGGATACTGTATAGGTTTAAAAATTTTCATGTCATCCGGATACAACATAAAGTAACTATTTGGGAAGCAAACAAGAATGTCATTTATATAAATATTGAATAGGAGTGGACCGAGGTGCGTCCCCTGGGGCACACCTGAGACGATTTCTATTAAGTAAGATGCGAAACCATTGACAACCGTGATTTGGTGTCGATTACTAACATAAGATGCGATCCATCCTTCCTAAACCTAATAGCTTCTGTAAAAGAATATAATGGTTTACACGGTCGAATGCTTTGGAGTTATCAGTGTAGATGGCATCCACCTGGCATCTCATCTCCATTTGAGCATGAAGAAAATTTTTAAAAGATATCAGGTATGTGTATTTACAGTATGTCAAGTATCTGAATTGCCAGGTATGTCAGGTATCTGTAAAAATCGATCGGTGAGTCAATAGTTCCACTTGCTAAGTTTGTACTGGTATAAGCGTTTATATGTAGCATTTATTTATTTATTAATCTTGGAAATCAACATTTATAATTATTTTGTTTTTTATTACAACAAAAATAAAACCAATTATAGATTTCCTCCTCATGTTAAAATTAACAGAATTATATAAAAGAAAAACAACACATTTAAAGAAATAACAAGTAATTTGGGCTAGTTTGGGAGGTGATCTGTCAGACGGGTGCGAGTAGCACCGCCCCGAGAATCATTGACTGGATAACCAACACCACAAGCGGTTCGATACGTTTGATGACTTAGCAGCACGGGTTCATGGGGTGAGGTTTTTCTGGGTCTTGGCGGCGGGTGCTTCACTCCATTTACTTAAGCCATTTGATCTCTCCAGCAGAACTTCTTCTTATTGAAAAGACCCTCCACACATCATACCCAAAGATGAAAAAGGCCCCGAGGGCTTTTATTATCTTCTGGGCCTCATATATGGAGATGTAAAAAAAAAAGATTTTTTTAACATTCGTCATAAATTCTTTCCATATTCCATAATTGTAACAATTCCGTTGTCTTTTTAGGTTAAAGATTTATTTATTTATTTAATTGGGATTTTTCGATGCCTGCCTCACTAGGATATACCTGTGCCGTGACCGGCATAGAGGTAAATAAATGTTTATCATAGTTTCAAAAATATTTAAGATTAAATACATTTTAATTTTAATACAATAAAAAAGAAAGGAAAATTGGAAGTGTGGGTAAATCCCATAAAGAGAGTTATGATCCAAATGTAGGAAAATAGGAAGAGATGAATTAAAGTAGTGAATCCGGTCAAATCTATTTATGGAAGTTAGATTTGACATGATTCTATTATTTTACTAAGAAGTACATAACTTTTTTTTTTTAAATAAATTTTTTTTTACACTCATGTTTATTTCTTGGTCACCCTACAGCGAAGAGAAAAGCTGTCACGGCACGCGGCGGAGAGTTTTCTTTCAGTATGAAATTTATTATTCGCTCTGTGGTCAATAAAGCGAACCATAATTTATAATATCTGATGGACTATAGACCGCCGAGTGAGTGAAAGCCCATACAAATTCGAGTGTTTAATTTTTATTCAAATCCACCCTAAGAAATATAATTTGATGAATTGAAAGATTTCGGCCTGCGAATTCATTTCCGTTTCATACATAACTCTGTAAAGTTTCATTAGATTTCTCCTAAAAGCTTTTTTTCAGTAAGTAAATATTGCAAATCATAGTCTTTATTATTTGTTTTATAAACAATGCATTTCATAGCTTACTCAACTCAACATTAAAGTGTAATTTATGTACTGTCGATCCGAATGGTGAGATTCCATGACAGTTGATCCCTCGACATACTACTATCCAATATGCTGTCGGTTTAGGGATAACACTGAATATCTACTAACACAAAATGTAGCTTTTCCCCAAAGGGGTGTGCAGAGAGGATGTACAGCCGAATAATAAAAGAATAAAACGTTTATTCATTCAAATGCATCAAGTATAAAATTACTCGTCTATTTACTAAACATACCAGCCTAAAAGTACAAATATCGACACAGTACATAAATTAGTTTGATTTCCATACTGTATTATAATGAAAGGTATTTTTGAAGTCTATTTTAGGTTTGAAATTGATAAATAATACATATTTTTTTTTAATTTTGTGATAATTGCAATTTCAGGGGCCAACTGTGGTGGATCAACTCTCGGAAAAATGAGTTGTAAACCGAAATTGATATGTCATTAATTTTGTATAATATAAATATTAACAGACATTTTTATATTAGCTGTTGGATTGGTACTTGCATGTCATCTTGCTTAAAAACGCAAACCCTTTGATAAATCACGAATTCTGACTTTACTTGTCAGGATTTTAAGATTTTTTGAAACTAAAGAAATTCACATTTAAAATACCTAATAATTAAAAAAAAATTCTGGCAAAAATAAATTATGTTACTGGTACTTTACCGCTTAACTGAATTCTTGACACAATCAATTCAATTTTTTTGAATAACTCTTCATTTCAAAACCATTCGCATTCATTGAACAGGAATTACAATCATTTTCAGAAAGACCCAGAAACGGTATCAGTATTCTTAAATAATTAGTTGTTATAACTACGAATATGGTTATCTCTATATCTTTGGTGAATTATAACTAGTTTATTTTAAAATTAAGTGTGTAATTTTAAGTTTTTATTTTACGTATTGAATAATATTATTGTTCCATGTAATTTGTAAACAAGTTCAGCTGTGTAATTATTATTACGCTCGATAGGTGTTTTGACTTCTAATGGCATTATCCAATTGTCAAAATGCATTCAGAAGGCGAAACAGTTATAATAATAATTACACAAAGGAACTTGTTTATAAATAAATTGTATTTTATAAATTGAATAATAACATTATTGATCATAATAAAAGAAAAACATTCAATTACAAATGGAATTATACAAATTGAATTTATTAACAAGAAATAAACACTTGTAATGATATTTTGAATACAGTTATAATAAATATAAAAAAATATTTTCAAATATAATGTAAAACCCCAACTTGAGTGAAAATTAACCCTAAAAATATTCAAGCACCTCTAACAGTTATGTCGAGTTTAGTAAAATAGCGGATTCACGTAAAAAGCGCAAACCATTTGAACTTAATTTTAGCTCCATGTTAAACAGTTTACGTTTTTACTGTACAGTGCCAGTTGATTATAAGTTTGGTGGTATTTTCGCGGACGGCCTAGCTCAAGAAGTTTTTCCATTTCCTTACTCTTCTTGAAGGAGATTGATGCGTTTTAACATTATATCTGCCCATCACGGGGATGCCAGCGTTCCCACTTGGTCAAGCCTCGCTTTGAGAAGATAAGCTACTTATTGAAAAGGTTGGTGTCATAACGAATCAAAAAAAGGGGAAAGGCGCATTAACCGTAAACTTTTGACACCCTCTTCCATTATTCAGGGCACTTATCTTCAGGAACTCGATTGAGGCATCATCGCGTTCTTCACATTGATCAAGATGTTTGTTTAGTTTGAGTTAAGCTTATTTGAACGCTAGCAGAGTATTTTTAAACCACACCTGAAATTTATATTCTTCTTGTTTTTCCTTGAACATGGTATAGATGATGATTTTGAATTCCTGATTATGTTCATTTCATTTTGCAGAATAACGCAATTAAATATGCTTGGTAGATAAAAATAGGTACAAATCACGGTCTTACCATTCATAACTATTTTTTAAGTTTTTTTTTAAATTTTAGAAATAACATGAAAAAGGGATGTTGATTTGTTGTATTTTTTTAGTAATAACAGATATATTGTTAATATAACTACTATATTTCCTCACCAAATTACATGTTTCGTTAGGACTGAAAATCTGATCACATTATTTACTGTTATCAATTTGTGGAACTCCATTTTAATCTTTGTTTTGTATATTCAGTAATAATAATTTTGAAATATAACAGTTTATATATTAACAACTTCTGCTGTGTAATTATTTTTACGCGTAATAGGCATTACGCGTAAAAATAATCTTACAGACAATCTAGTTAAATTACTTCAAAATTGTTATTACGAACTTCTAACTACTTTTATTTTTACCTATCACCAATTTTTATTGATTTACAATTTGATAGTGCGACCTCCGTGGTCTCTTCGTGGTGACAATCCGAAGGTCGGAGGCTTAAATAGCGGGGTGCAAAAATAAATTTCATTTTGATTAATTTGTGTTATTTCACAATTAATTAATTATTATTAAAAAAAAAATAGTATACTTGCGGCACGTTCCAGAGTGTTGCATTGGTGTAAGACCACAATTCAGAATTGAAACGTTGCTTGAAATGCCTTTAGTCGTGCTTTGTGACTAGATATGAATAGCCAGGCATTCCGTATCTACCTCTTCCGCATATCGCTCCCCTCCCCACTACCTTCAGCCTCACAACATACCCCAATTGGGGATGCCATGTTCTCACTGGCTCCAGGCGGTAGGGAGCAGTTGGAACTCTTGTACCGCATTCACATTTTAAAAAAGCGGCACTGCTAATAATAATTGCTAAAGCCTATAATAATTATTTCACAGTGGAACTTGTTTATAAATAAAGAGTTTTTTTTTATAAATTGAATAATAACTCTATTGAAAACATAAAACAAGAACTCTGTTAATTTAATTATGAAAGAATAAAAAAAAATCGAGAAAATTTAACTCTTCGAACAACGAGACGAAATGCTCTAGTAATAATTTAATGGGTTGGTCGGTAAGTACAAAGCATTCATTCTTGATTTACGGTTAAACTGTATGACCCAGTTTCTTAATTGAAGCCAAGCTTAAGCGAAACCACCAGTCCAAACTTTTAACTCAGACTTGAGTTGTTTTACCCTTCATTTACCGTGTAAGACCAGTCCGTATTATATAAATACCAACACAATTCCTGGCTATAACTCATTCACATAAACGTCATATCGATTATTCAAACATTATATTCGTATCAATTTTGAAAATCAATAAATTAAAGCGTTCCACCCATTGAAACAAAAATCACAGCAGGTTATAAACTTTTATTTCATGTTTGGACAACAACTAAACAACAGTGAAAACAGTAACATAATTGGTTAACTAAAAATTATTCAGGTTCTTATGTACAGGGCGTTACAGGACCTACTTGACTTGCTTTAAACAGTGATTCCTGATTTGGAGTAAAAATGTAAATAAATTTTGGTCCCCAGTGACTTTTTTGATGTTTTTTGTGTTTTTATTTTTTTCAACCAAACAAAAAAACATTCTTACAAGTGTCATTGCTGGTCACTCAGCCGGGTAACCGCCCAACCTTAGTAATGTCCTTAGTAATGTCCAATACTGTTGATTTTTTAATGTTTAAATATTTAAAAAAAAAACAGCAAAAATGTCAAGAATCACTGGTTAAAGGAAGTCAAGAACATCCTGTAATTCCTTGTATAATAATATTATTGGCGCAGATTTTTTTTAAATCTTGTAAAATCACAGCGATTTTACATAATTTTAGGGTTTGTGAAGCTGAAAGTATCTTTTCAAAACCAAATTTATATTTTTATTTTTTGTTTACAAGTTAGAGAAAATAATAGTATCTGTCAAATATTTGAACATAAGATATACACATTTAAAATATAGAATTATTATCAATATTAAATAGTTTTTAATTGAATGAAGACAATAGAAAACAGAAAAATCAGAAAAAGATACGGTCACATCTGGGACTCATACCCTGGACCTTCGTTTTGCCGGGGTGAAACTCTACCAACTAACTCGAGCTAATGTGTCCCTATCCTATTCGACTAAGAACTACAAACATTATCTTAATTTTATTAACGCATTTTTTTATTGGCTGCTATCTTTTTTATGGTTGCAAGATTCAAAGCCGAACTAAATGCTTTCTAGATAGTATCTTGGACAAAATTAATCCATTTTTATTTTTAATGTGTGACATCTATTGACTTTTCTGCAAGTCTAGGATGAATATTTATTTTTAACTTATGAGTAAAACATTAAATTGTAATATTTAATTAAATGAAGTCAAAATAAACTCAATCGAAAATCTGAAAACAGAAAAATCAGAAAAACAAACATAAATTAAATTATCGATTATCTGTCAGTTCCAATTTTGAAGAATTAAATGTTCATTGAAAGTAAAGGAGTTTAAGAATTACGCAGGAATATGGCATACATACTTCTCGAATACACCGATGCACCGATGATTTTATAAAAATATTCCACAATATTTTTTCCTGTTTTATAAGAATTCCCGAATGAATGAATGAATTTCTTTCAGATTTATTTCACTTTTGGTCACGGGCAGTCAACTTATTTTTATTATAAAGTAAAATAATTTATTAAGTAAATCCCCAAACTGAAATATTTAATCATTGAAGATAAAATATCAAAAATAAAATAAATTGAAGGATGCACTGTATAAGGGATGGTGGCTTTGACAGACGTGGCCTTAACACTAAACCGTATATTATATTTGTATCGTATATTTATTTTCGAATCTTGTGAAGCCATGGCACCGTGCAATAGGTTTGAAGCATTTGTAATGCGGGGCTCCAGGAGATCGCCACATTATTAACTTGTAACATTTTACTGCGCTTGGGATAAGAATACCAGAGAGGAGACATATCTTACTTCAAAAACCTGAGATATAGTTGTCACAAGAGTACCTATCATACTACTTTCTGAGCCCGCAAGCCCGATGGTCTCGCAAGTGTAATTCAGCTTTTAATTTAGGTAGTAAAAATCTGAGCCATCCATAATTTCCGATCAAATACACCAGTAAATTTTTTAGCAAATGTTTTCTAAATTGGAAACCAAATTTCTGCTACTATTTCCATAGGTGCACATAATGTCTCCAACCATTAAAAAGATATTTTGTAAATACATGGTTTATCAAGTTTAAGGATTTGGTAGATTATTCGCAAATTGTAGAAAATCTTTTAATCCGCAACAATGAACCTTGGTACATCAAATATTATTTATTTATTTTATTTAGTAAAAGATTATACATTTATATACATTATTTTTATACGAAATTTTTTGACTGCCCAACTGGGAGGATTCCCGTTTTAGGACAGTCAAATTACGATGAGTATTAACATACGGAACATGGTCTGAAAATAATATAAAAAAACAAAACAAAAATAAAAGATTAAAACAAAGTGACTGTTCTTTGTTTAGCAAAGTTTTTTAAAAATAATATTAATTACTTAGGTAGGTACTTAATTATAGAGGATTAAAACATATAGATATAGAACAAACGTGTAAGCATTGCATATCATAGTCCTACACAGATGGGTTGTATAAAATAAGAAAAAAAGAGAAGATAAAGAATTAAAAAAAAAAAAAAAAAAAAATAATAATAATAATAATAACAGTGGTTTGCTTAGCAAAGTTATTTAAAATATCATAAAATTAATATATACATACTTAAAAGTAAATTATTAAACATAATGGTATCTTGTGTTTGCATTTCAAATATTTCTTCTAGTGTTAACGGTCGAAGGTTTTTGCTTTTATTTATTACAAACGTATGAACCTAAATATATTACAAATACATATCTTAAGAATAACAACACTTAGCTCCATGGTTTCAAAAGTGTTTTTAAAGTTGAATTTATTAAGAACATATTTTGAATTTATGAACATGAGGTATAATGAAAACAATTCTTGTAGAAAAACAGGAACAGAAAAACAGAATAGGTGGTTTACAAGACAAGTTGACCAAAGTTCAAAATTTGTTTGAGATTACTGCGTGAACGTTACGCGAGAAGTTTTATTTGTTGCCGAGTGTAATATAATAAAATGTTTTTTTTTCAGAATTGCCATCACATCCTTACAGAATTACAGACGCTCAATCAACTCTTTTTGAACCTAATTTGCTCATAACTAAAAAAATGACTTGGTTCATTTCGCATATGACTCAAATATAATAAACTAAAATCTGTAAAAAAAACATTATTGATTCTTTAAAAAAGAGCCATCTAGTGTATTTCACACCACTGCGTTGAATGGATACGATTCAATCATGCATGAATATTGAATATGTCATATCACCAAATGCGAGTAGAATATCGGAGTGACGCGACGATTCCAATAGAGCCTCAACTATGATAATATTATATTGGTAAAGCATGGCGGCCGGATGTCACTCAATAAACGGTGTTTTTAATTCCTTCCGGTGAAACGATAAGTGGCGGGAATTTCCCTAGACCGGAAGTCACGGATTTTCATATCTTATTCGAATATTTCTATTTGATATTGGATTGATGGCGAGGCAAATGTATTGATGTTAAAATATGAAGATAAAATTTTAATGAACATAAGATATTTTTTCATGATTATTTAATACTAGCTAGGGTACCCGGCTTCGCTCAGGACAACATTTGAGAGTATTTTTTTAAGTGTGTTTATTCAGTTTTAATTTTACAATATTTTATCTTACGAATCTTACGAAACTGATCAATCAGTTTGATTGTAAGAAATCTCGCATTTTTACTAATTAATTAATACTAGGTATATACTTTTCAGTTTTACGTAGCAAATACTAAATATAATGCTTAATATTAAAATACTAACTATTACAAAATACTAATTATTATAATGTTTATGAATTGCGTTGTAGTAAAAATATTTTACACGGCACAACACATGGTGAGAAAAACATAAAAAAGGACCATTTTATTTGATTTCATGTTCTAAGGAGGTAGAAAGATTTAACTTTTGTTTTGATTTTTGAATAAGATGTCTCATTTTTAATATTTTCAGGTAATGAGTTAAATATTTGCGGAATTTAATGCCTTTTTGTTCTATCACCGTATACATTTTGAGATTTATTAATAATAAATATTTGTGCTTCTCTATGCCTAGTAGGGTAGTTGTGGTTTACATGTTTTTTGAATTTTGTATTCCAGAATTCATCTAGCGTTTATTGGAAATCTACCTTACTGTATATAGAGAGGACAGTATTCTGCAATGTTCCACAATTTTGTACCTGATTTCCTATTCCCGAACGTTCCACAACATTCAAGAATTTTCCTACTTCTCGAAACTTTTAGACTCTCCGACACACTCAGCCACTCCTTCCAGAACTTTTTAGAGTTTTATCGAACCTTCTAGAACATTCCGAAAGACTGTTCTTGAAATTTCTTGAGGGTGAAACTTCCAGTCCTTATATCTTAAAACACGCCCTTTAGGTAAAAATGGGAACCGTCATCCTGAAGAGGGAATAGAGATCTACAACAACATATAACTCCCTTGATCGTACCTACCTGCAATCCTGGACTCGTTTCTGAGTTTTTGCGGGCCGCACGTTTTCTTGGACTTTCTTTTATAATATATATTGATTATGTTTTTGTGTTCCTGGTGAAGAGGGAGTTTAAAAAATTATCAAAGTCTTTTGCACAGGGAGTTTTCCCTGAGCAAAAGACTTTGATAATTTTTTTACTTCGTTTTATGTTTTGTGCTTAGGTACGTGTTGCTATAAAAGGTACCGACCATTGTTAATATCATCCAATGATTTATTTTCATGTCACACTTCATGATAATCGATATACACCTGTAATTAAAAATATAAAGCTAATATTCCTCTTAAAAATATACCTATGCCATTAAATGGACGTCAAAATATATAACGCCCTTGCACGTCACAAACAAATAAACTATATAGGTACTCCAATTTTAATTATAACTACAAACATTTCTTTCAAACAAATGTAATTACACTATAAATGAATACGTTACATAAATTAATCACCTCTGTTTTTTAATTTACCTATAATATATCATGTAATTGTTGGGTTTTATAATATAACATGTATTTTTTGGGTTGGCTGGAAGAAATAGGATGTACCTATTAGTTACACTTTTTGTAATTTCTGTATTTTTGTACAGTAAATGGTTTTTTAATTTGAATTTGGACGTAGATATGTGACTCACTTTTACCAAAACAACAAACTAAAAAGTCACAAGAGACCAAAATTTAATTTACATTTTTTACTTAAATTTTTTTCAGGAAATACTGCTTAAAGTAAGTCAAGTATGTCCTTTAACATCCTAGACATATTGGATTAGTATTACGTACTCAGCATATGGTGGGATTATTTTTAGATTTCGTAGTGGTATGATACGATTCCGAACTAAAGTAAAATCAGACAGTAGACGTACCAACGCGCAACGCCATCATGGAGCAATCGAATGGAACCTAAGTGTTAACTTGCTTCTAATAAAATTGATGGTGACAATCTGGCAATGATAATTCTTTAATAATTGACAGAACCTTTTCAATAAAAATGTACATATATATATATTTTATTTTTTTTTACAGTGAATGCCGCACAAGAATCTCAACTGCTCCCGTCTGGAGCCAGTGAGACTATGGCATCCCCAATTGGGGTATGTTGTGAGGCTGAAGGTAGTGGGGAGGGGAAGGAGGTGGGGAAGAGGAAGGTTGGGAAGTACCTGGCTATTCAGATCTGGTCACCAAACACGGCTAAAGCCATTTTCAAGCAACGTTTCAATTCTGAATGGTGGTCTTACACCAGGGCGATACTGATAGTATCTTCCACTCTGGAACGTGCCGCAAATATACTATTCATAAGTACCTACATCAATGAAACATAATATATCTATTTTTTGTTTAATTTAATAAATTTGTGGATATAAACAAAATTGGTTCAATCATTGTATTAATTATAAGAACATAATATTTAATTGCTCACTAGAAAATTCATATCTGAAGAAATAAAAATGAATATATATAAACATGAAATTATCAATAAAAGTTTATTAGTCACGTTTTACAAATAAAAAACAAACATTCGTTAAATAACATTTTCACATAAAAAATATATGAGGGAGGTAATTATTTTTTTACAATAGTTCTAAAAAATTTGGTTGTCACTTTACCATTTCATTACGTGACATTTGAAATCTATGATGTGCATACAATCTCTCCCTGGGACTTTTATGTGTGGGTATTTTTTATTGTAGATCTATTTGAAAACGTATTTTAAATATTTGTACAAGTTTTTACATCATGGAAACCGCATACCTACCTTTTATAATTCTGCATAACAGATAAGAATTAAATATTTCTAAGATTTGTTGCATTAACAATCCAAGAAAATGCAAATATTTTCTCTGTCGGTGAAAAATAATAGGTGTACATTGTTAATTCAAATGTAAATTGGGATCATTACAAAGTTTCTGTTAATCTCTTATCTTTCAGGTTTATGCAAAAATCCTGCGATAAAAAAACATGAAGTCAGAGGAAGCGGGGTAAAAAGTATCTGCTGTAATGTAGGTAGTATGGACTGTAATAGTGTGGACTGTAGTAGAGTACCTTTCTGCTATGGATACTGGTGAGTAGGTAGATATGTAACAATAATGTGCGGGAATGGGTTTGGGAGGCAGTTCCCTTTTATCATGGCTGATATATAGTTGGGCTGAGTTTCCTCAGACTTTACGACTGGCGGCGGCTGAAGACATTTTGAAGGAAGCTCCCTCTTTGTGAATTCTGGTACATTTCGCTTTCTGGAGCGGTTCATTATGAAACAAAGGATTTACTGACGAATTATGATTATGGATAAAACAAAACGATTGTGCTTCGCGAATGTTATGTATGTTATATCGTTAACTCCACCGAGTGCCGGAGATGAGTCATGAAATTTGGAGGGTGATATGCGTATTGTCAAAACAGGGAATGTTGTATTTGTTGGAGTTGCTGATTGTAGGAAAAAAAACATTCCGGTGTTTATTCGGATTGGTTGAAATAATAATAATTGTGTGAACTTGGTTTTATATAGCCTTGTTGAAATAATCATCAGGCACAAGTTTTCAAACTTTCTCGTCCAATTTTAAAATTAATCTGTGAAAAATTATGAGATATTGTAATTAAAATTTTGAAAAAGACACTTAGAATAAATTTCATGCGTCGGTACCTATTGTGAAGTGACTACTTTATCGCTCGTTTAAGTACTTAAAATTTTGAAAATGATACTTTATTGTTTTTATATTAGCTCAGCACAGCAGGCCCTAAGTAAAAAAAAAATCCCCCAAGGTCTGTGTCATCTTTACAGATGCTGTGTAGAGGTTCTTTTTTAGACATATGCCTTCATCCCAAGAGAATGTTCGGGGAAAGAAAAGAGCAGGAAGGTCAATACGTCCAGTTATGAATCCATCTTTCCCATTGCGATGCAAGACGATTGGTCGAGATAGTACGGCTGAAGAGTTCAAAAGGTCTCCCTCAACTAGTATCTCCCGATCCGTTCCGCCACGCAGTAGATGAGCAAGCACATCCAATGAACCCTGCTAAATGAACAAACGTAGCTAACCACTTAAGGACACCAATGAACGGGTTGTTGGTTATATTATCCAGTAAATCAGATTTTACGGGTACAAATTACCAAATTTAGTTGGATGATGTAATTAAAAACGATTTCATTAAATTGCATTATTTATGTTTTATTTAACTACTTAAACAAACAGGATAAAGGATGTTATCTTTTCATTTTAAAATGTACAAAAATAAATGTTCTGAATAAAAATAGTGGTTAACTTAGGTAGAATCGGCACCACCCCGCAGAGTCCATCTCCCTTTCTTGAGTAACGCATCCTATGAAACATTTTGTAGGAGAAATTTCAAAACTCAGAAACCTCTGAAGATAAACCGCTTCCCTTTCCTCCCATTTACTTATCCGACAGGGCGTACAATGGGGTGAATAGGACCCAAATACCTGCATAAACCTGGCTTAACTAATTCCCTGTGCTCTTCGTGAATTTCAAATAACAAGCGAAAAGAAAAAGTAAATAAAATAAGAATAATGTTATGGTTTAACAAAAATCTTAAATTATCAAGTTTTTGCAGATAGTTTTCACCGCTATGCCTAGTGAAAAAAAAAGCCTGGGCACATGCGTTATATTTAGTTTTTGTAATAGCCTATAAATTTTTTTTTAAACTTCGAAATGTCTTTTAAATTTTTTTTAAATGGTGTTCATTTTTATCAATTGCTCTTTTTTCATTTTGTAATCAAGTGCACAATATAACATTAATTGTTTTTGTGTTTAATTCGTAGAACTCATTTTTTTTAATTGAATTAAAATTAAATTTGATAATGTTATTATCGAGCTTTGCAAGTATTTTAGTATGTATTTTTGTTACAGCTGTTCCGGTTTAGAAGATCAGTTTCAAACTGTCAGTTTCAAAATGGTTTTGTAAACCGAAAAAGGTGTAACAAAAATACATTCTAGAATACTTGCAGAACTCGATAATAACGTTATTAAATTTAATTTTTAAAATTTAAAATGCAAAGATATAACGTCTGTGTTATCTGGTTTCGTTTATTATTATTAATTCGTAATTAACGTTAAAGAAATAGAACTCGCCATTTCTGAAACAAATACAATGACGATGTTATTAAGTATATGCCAAACTGCTATAACTTATTCACCTAACCTTTAACTATTATAATTTAGTTGTTACATACTCGTAGTTGTAATATTAAGTAAAATTAAGCACATATTAATCAATTTTATTGTAATGAATTTTGAAGGTTTTACCCATCAAAGTTATATATTATCACTGAAGATAATAATAATAAATCTAAACGAAACATGAAACAAAATTAGACACACAAAATACAAGTGTACAGTTCACACGCGGTAGAAGAGAAACCTTCAGAAAACTAAAATAGACAAGAGTGGGGAAGCTACAAATCACCACACAAAGAGGACACCGATTATTTACGAAGCCCCCCTCACGAAGAGTGAACCGATTATTCTATCTCATTCTCTCGCAGACTAAATCATATAGAGTTGTCTGTGTATATGTGTCTCTTTGTCGTTTCAACGAGTTTCAAATCCCAACGGTGCTAAAGAAGTTTTGACTTCAATAAACAGATGATTGTTGCAATCGTGAATCGAACCTGTACGAATCTATATTATACCGGGACAATGCCTTAAACAACTCGGCCTTTAAGTAATTTATGTTATGTCCTGATTTCGATTGCCAGTTTTTATTTTTCTGTGTCTTGTTCTGTTTAATGTTTCGTTTAGATTTAATAGTATTATCTTCTCCTTCAATGATATATTACATATCTGGGGGTTAATGCTAGAAGAACTTATGTTATTTAAAAAAAAAAGTACTCTGAAATGTTCCTTATTCGAATGCAATAAATATCTATAACAGGTGCCTAAGATTTATGAAGTCGTGATCTTTCTAATGAAGTAATAAAAATATTGTTATGGCGTTTTGTATGTACAGAAATTGATAAAACAAATTGACAAACATTAAGCCCCAAATATTATTATATATATATATATTTTTTTTTTTTTTTAAGTGAAACATTTTTAAAAACTATTAGTTTACATTAATTCGCTACTGCATTCAGCCCATTATCGTATTTTTAAATTTTACAATTTTTTTTATGTATTAATAATTTAGCTTGTCAAAATAATAAACAAAAAACAACTTTATACCGAGTTATTGTATGGAAATATCAAAAGCGAATCCATTTAGATTCAAAAGTATTTTCCCATAAAGATTTCAAAATGCACCCCTCCCTCGCCACCTCCAACCTTCTTACTTCCTACTCAAGTGGCCGCTGTTCTATTCTTCCCGGAGTTTTGCTTTTCAGTTCCGCGGACACTCCGTTACCTAACAAAAATGTTTTTTCTCCCTCCCCTCCTACCTCAGCCTCTGAAACCCGTGAGATCCGCAAGTGTTCACGCCCCCTCTTTTCTTTTTAAAAAACTGGGCTGCCGTGAGAATTTTTTCACGGCAAATTTTCGTTCGACCGTTTTTCAGGGCACTGAAAATAATTACACGCTGAAAAATTGGCCGCCTATTGTGGTGAAACCACGTGATTAGTAGCGGCGCCGTATAATTACCTTTTTGTGGTTTCTTGTCTTATTTGCCAGTTTTAAGTGTTTGCGTTTTGTTCAATTCATGGGATTCTCTTACTAATTACTTATCTCATTTTAATTTTGTGTATTTTCTGCAACTTGCTATTTTTGTAACTTTTTTTACATTTATCATTAAATTGTAGTTAAAACAAACAAAAAACTTTAACAAGAAAAATATTAAATATGTAATTAAATGGAGACAATATTAGCAAAACTAAGTAAAAAAATTGTAAACTTAAAAATCAGAAAAAAATATTAGCACCCCTGTGACTCAAACCCAAGACCTTCGGCTTTCCGGGCCAGAAATAAAAATGGATACAAAATTATCCAAGATACTATATAGATAGCATTTAGTTCGGGTTTGAATCTTGCAATCATTCTTAAAAACAGCCAATAAAATAAGCGTTAAGAAAATTATGATAATATTGGTAGTTCTTAGTCGAAGTATGATACAGTTAATAATGACCGAATCGGATAGGGACACATTAGTTCAGTTGGTAGAGTCACCACCCGGAAAGCCAAAGATCCTGAATTCGAGTCCCAGAGGTGCCAATATCTTTTTCTAATTTTTCCGTTTTGTTGTCGATTGAGTTTCGTTGATATTGTCTTCATTTAAGTTAACATTACTATATGAGGTTTTACTCATTATTTAAAAATAAAAATAAATATATTTAAAATGGTCAATGCCCGGATTTCCTAATGGCTTAGAAAAAAGTTTTTAGTACCCACCTACGTATTTTTATATGATGTTATTCATTCGATTTTAATTAAATCTGTAAATAAATTTAGAGGTATTTCTTACGAAATACGGTTTCGTATAATACTAACCTATTAATGATAAGAAAAAAAACTAATTATTTATTTAAATTCATATTTTAAATCATTATTCAATTAAAAATATATTACATAGTCAATGAAGCACCCACAGGTCGTGGAATTCAATTATTTCGCGCAAATGGTGCGTTGTTGTTTATTTCTGTTAAAGTTTCCAACAACAAATTAATAATGAATATAATCACCCTTTCATGGAATTGTTATTATCATAATAATATCGGAAAGGTTAAATTTGTTTCCCACAAACAATAATTAACCGGCAAAGAATATCGGGATTCCCCATTTTAGTACCTGGGATCTATGGAATGTAAAACTAATTATTATTCCCATGAAAAGCTTGTTTTCACAAAGTTCTTCGCTAGTTTAAAACGAAGGGTAAATATTCCTGGAGAGGATTCTATAATCTGGGAGGTTCTTCCACCGCTTAGTAGTAGTTCCTATGTGCGTTGAAAGCCTTTCAACTCGTGATAAATACCCCGAGGTAATTGTTTTTCCAGTAAGTTCTGGCAGCGGTAGGTAGTGTGTATTTGTGTATATTCTGGCCTAGTAGGATCGTCTTTCCGTGGCCTCGCGAGCAAGCCTCTGGGGAAACAGTTTTGGGGCTGTTTTATATACAAGGGAATTTTTCTTCCAGACACAATAGGCCGAGATAACTCCACTCCTGAGGGGAGGCTGCGGTTGTAAATCTCCGCCGGACTGTCAGGAATATAGTGAAGTAACTCCCGCTTTTTTAGTGTTATATGAGGGACTAGACGGGTCATCCGTCACCCTTTGAGGCCGTGCAAATAAAAATGAAAGAATATTTTGAAGAAGGTCCTGCGGGTCTGCCCGGCTCCTCGATTCACGACTAGAGACCTTCTCGCATTCTTTAAGTGGATATTCTCAGATTCTAATGTACAATTTTATGAAATATCATCCAAGTGATTTATTATAGGCACTTACGGGTATGTGTTTATTTTTAGTAAATGTTTGTCCAATTCGTTTTTAAGTAACATGTTATGAGTATAACACATAATATGTATCTAAAATAAAGTTTTAATTTTTTTTCAGATATTATTGTTAATTACAAAAAGGTGTTTTTAAACATTTATGTACGTCAGATAAGTTTTTAGATTTTCACGGCCAAAAGCATTTTCGTTGTTTGTTTTTGGGGTGTTACGCCGTGTTACGCTACATCTTTCTTTAGCCGACGTTTCGGACAGCGTTGCAGTGTCCATCATCAGGGCAGATCCGGCAGATCCGACGATGTGGATATCGACGATGTGCACATCGTCAGATCTGCCGGATCTGCCCCGATGATGGACACTGCAACGCTGTCCGAAACGTCGGCTAAAGAAGGAGGTAGCGCAACACGGCATAACAACCCAAAAACAAACAACGAAATTTGATGTAGGTGTTAAAATCTGTCATTGAATAATATTCGATTCTTGAAAAAACGTGTGCTTTCATGTAATAAACTTTGTGCAATTAAAATTTAAAACTCTTTTTTTCTCTTCGTATTGGTATTTCTTAGGTATATAATAGTTTATTGCATTATATTATTTTATATTTAACCTTCAAAACGCCAGAGTGCACGGCGTATTATTTTGTAGCCAATCAAATACAATTTTTTTATTATGATAGGATATTTTTTAATTTACAAAATCACGCTAAAAAAATACCAACATTTTTATTTAACTGATAGTTAAGCTCGTTAGAAAGATTGTGAAACACATTTTTTTTAAATTTTGGTTGTAGGTATTTATTTTATCACCAGAGTAATTAATGAGTAATACGTTCACAATAGTCATAACAATTTAAAAGTGTCAAATAAACAGAAGATGACGGTCCCTTTCCGTGGAGTGCCTCATCAAAAGGAAGGGACTCGAGCGGTAAGTGCGGCGGAGTGGCCCCCCTCAGCGGAACAAACACTTGTGCAAAGTGCGCTCACTCCCAGTCAGAGATCGCACTGAACGTCCCTACTTCCTGCTTCCTGCTTCCCACTTCTAGCCACCCACTCACTCTCTGCCGAGGATGTTTAAACATACGTAGGAAATAAATTGAATTAAGATTTTATTTGTTTTACTGTTATTATTTGAAATGGACTCGTTACTCCTATGTTCTCATGACCATTCTGTTTTCTAAATTATCCACATAGAGCATTACATTAGAAGGACTTGCGATTTTTCCGGATTGATTCTGAAAACTTTAGACTAGGTTAGGGTTTGAAAATAATTCCGGATAACACGTAAGTACCCATAAGATATGTTATTTCGTTTTTCACGGTTAAATGCCTAGTGGCGTAAATTGTTGGGCTTCAACTCAGATATTGCGGATTCGATCATCTGCTAGTTAAGTACTCATTTTATAATATCAAAATATATATTGCGCTTTATTCCGTACAGGGTAAACTGTGATAGCTTGGAATTAATACCTACCTTACTTAGCGATCGTCTGTTTATTGTCTAAAACCGAATAAACTCCGTTTGATTTTCCTTTTAATGCCATATGTTATTGTAATGTTTCTTATTTAGACGTATCTCCTCCAGAGATACGTCTAATAAGAAACCTAACCTTCTTATAACACAGTGATTGTTTATTAACGTATCAAAATTTACAATAATTCTTCTGGGGACAAACGTTTTAGTTTGAAAGCCAGTTTTAATTTACGGAACTGCTGAACTCTAATATCTTCGTACTTTTACCATCGGCCCAACTCTTCAACGAGACCGTGTGACCCGAAGAGCCCATAGACAACTATAATAATGTAGGAACTAAATAATAGACTAGAATGATACATTACAGTTTTGTTAGAGGAGGAATAATTATATCTCAGTTGGTGCTTCAACGCTAACAACCTTCTCTGCTTACCGACATGAACCGATTTAACACGAAGATGACAGTGAAAATTCATGCATATATTTTTTGACAAATTCTTTAGAATTAAAGTAGTATATTGGTGCTAACATTATTTGGTAAATGTTTACATTTTTTTCTAAGAAAGCAAACACTTTATTTTAATTTATATTTGTCGACCGGTTTCGGTTGATCTCAACCTTCTTTATGACAAAAAACATAAAAAATATATTTTTAATATGTTTTACTTGTTTCATTCTGTTTACATTTTTATTGGCAAATTACCATAAAATAAATGTCAACGAAAACGTCTATGAAAGCCTAAAAATTGGGATATTTCCTAATAATTTCCTATTGTAATTATTCACGTATAAAATGCACGTATCATCAAGTTACATTTGTTTATCCTACTACATAATCCACCCCATCATTCTGTAATACATAGATATGTTTATTGAATTTTACTTATGTACAAAAACAATATCATTGATCCGATCACTTGTTTATATATAAGTTTAATATTTGCAATTTATTGTTTTCCAGTAAGCCTGTGAAATACTCTTCAATAAATAAAATTTTGACAATGTCTATCAGGAGAGCAAAAGTTGAAAACGTAAATGTGTCTGACGAAGAAAAACATTGAGAAATTGTGGAACAAAGTCAAGTCTGTTGTTATTCCAAAAACACTTAGCATTTCACAAAGGTAAGGTGGTTCTGATTTTGTTAAGTTTCGTTTAACTTAATAGGAGTTATTTTTAATGAATGTTATTGTAGCTTCGCGGGCGCAGGTTTTTTACCGAGGGGGAGTTTCAGTCTCAAGTCTTGGAAATTTAACATAATAATTTACTTAGAACCAGCAGAGATCGGCTGGTGGTGGGAAATCCTGTTAAAAATACAACATTTACTTGGAAAATCAAGATAAATACTCGTATGAAATATATTTTAAGAATGATTTTATGTGCTTTTCATAGAAATTACTTAAATCATTAATATTAAGTAGGTACCTACCTATTACATGCAAATATATGTCTTTATATATTTTAAAAACGAATGTTTCTTTTTTGGTCCCCTAAGCGTTCCTAAATCATTCATCCGATTGCGATGAAACTTTGGTGATTTGTTGTGCAAATGCCAGCAAAGGTTTCTTTATATAATGGTGAGTCTGGCGTTATGAAATTTGCACTTTCTGCACTAGGCGGCGTGCGAGTTGTTTGGAAAATGTGTTTATTTCATATTTCATTTAAGGGAGGGGAATCCGGGAGGGGGGACAGGAACGTAGGATTGGGGGTTCGCTGGAAGTAGGATAAAGGAGGGGAGAAGGCAGGGAAGGAGAAATGGGAACGCAGGAAGAGGGTGGAAATAAGCAGGAGTGGGTGGGGACACGGGTGGGTTAGAATGCGGGGAAGATGAAAGGGAAACGTGGTACAAGAAGGGGACGCGGAAGTGGAGCGGGGATGGAAACGGGTACGCATCGAAAAGGACACGCTTGGAAGGGGTTGGGGATAAAGCATGGATAAGACAGCTGTGAGAAGTGTGTTTATTTCATATAGTTTAGGCGGGGAATCCAGGACGGGGGGAACAAAGGATGGACGGCGGGGGGAGAAGGCAGGGAAAGTGGGATGGGGATGAGGGTGGTTAGGATACTCGGAAGAGGGGGAGGTCCACGGGAGAGGAGGGGGGGAGGGCGAATCGCAGAAAGGGGGGACGCGAGTGGGGAAAATGCGCAAAGGTGAAAGGGAAACGCGGAAGGGGAAGGGGAAGGGGATGCGGGAGGGAAACGGGTACAGAAACAGGTACGTATGAAAAAGGACACGCTGGAGAAGGGGAAATAGAGTGGTGGGGGACGAGGTAGGGGCAAAGGGAGGGATTACAAAGGAGTCATAGTAACAGTAGGAGATAACAGGGAGTTAATTTGGAAAAATATGATTTTAAATATTTACACTAAAAAGGGCCCAATCCCCTCTAACCGTTCTGAAGAAACTTGCTTGCTCAGCGATAAATTGTCTAAGAAAAAGATTCTAACAAATGTATCTGTTTTATTAAAAAAGATTACTTGATTTTTTTAAAATAAAAACAACAACAAAAATTATCTTATGATCTTTGCATAGAAATCTGCCTTATCATTAACTAAAATTAAAAGCTATTCACTATTTAAGATTTATCTTTAATACGAATCGATTTCACCATCTCAACAGAATCAACCCACAAAACTTTGGGCAGAAATAGCTCTAATTTTAACAAGTGCATGTTTAAAATATGTAAATTTATAAGTTAAAGTTTTTCAATGGGCATAAATAAATAAATAATGCTAACAAATAATCTGGGTGTATTTAAAAAATAAAATAAAATAAATTGTACTAGAAAAACGGAAATATCCACATCAATAAAGTAGCGTCAAACAACCGACAGCCATTCTTATTAACTTAAGTATAAAAGCTTTATCACGTTGAGAATAGGAGACTGAAATCGGATGAAAGCAATAAAACCTATTTCATGGAACATCATATTTACCCGGGGATTTACTCCTACCATTAATGTATAAACCCGTGTATTTATTTTCTTGTTCTCGAGTTACGACCAGAGCCCATCAAGGGAGATATATCACCGTCGTTGGTGATTGGCACATATCGGCAGGGAAGGATTGTGTACAGGACCGGTTTTACCCTCGGAGGAGAATTAACGTAAACCATATATTTTTTTAAATTCTGCCCCATTTTTGTGACATCAAACAAGAGTGTTCCTCTCTGTATAACGTAAGACTGGCTGTTTCGTGATCGTGCACGGGGGTCAGAATAACCTTGCGGCCACTCTTTACTATAAACGCTTATGGACCTCGATACGAATTATGCCCGAATACCAAATAAGATACGGTATTCACAATATGTAATACTCAATGCAGTTAAGTCTCGTGGCTTGATCTTCTATTCGGTGACAGTCACAGATATATCCATAAGCGTGCGATATAATTGTTCACGATAAATGAGTAAGCTTAACATAAGCGGTTCACATGACATACGATGAACGACGGCGATGTAGATTATGCTTCATATTACACACTTCCGATTGATAAAATAATATTTCAACGATACGATACGATAAGAGCGAAAAGTTACGTTACGATACGAGCGATGGTTGTTGACAGACTCGCGATATTGCGGTACTTGACTCCTGTTACTACCATGTAGTTAGGTACCCTTAATGTGCGGAATACCAAAATCTGGATTCCTTCCGATCCTATAGGCCGATCGGAACACAAATACGAATGAAATCCATCAGCGTTATGAAACACTGGCTAAACTATATATTGCCACCCCATTAGGTAGTGTATGAAGGGATTTATTAATGCGGGTCTTAAAGAGGTCCGAATTATATGAAGGAGGAAAAACAGATGCCGATAGCTCGATCTTCAAACGAGCTTCAAAAAAACGAGTTTAATAAACTACCCGTTCACATGAAGCACACATCAATGGGTGTCAATGGGTGTTCCGCTTGGGTCCGTCGACCGTTGCTCAGGGGATCAATACAGCTAGCTCCTTTGAGTAAGCTCCATTAAACGCCTGTAAAACAGAATCAACATGCCTCCATTAGGGCTGTGAATCAGATATTCGTTGTCGGTTTGTTGTCAATCAGACGGACTGCCCTTCTTGAAAAGAATCAAGTAGGTTTATCAAGTATTTTATGACTCCAGCCCTTCATGAGTATAAGTGAATTTAATCAATTTTGGTCAACATCATTAGACGCAACAAATTGTTTAAAAAAAACAGAGAGTGTTGAGACGCCGTAGAAGTTAAACCTTCAGAAAACTGAAGTCGACAAGAGAGGGAAGACTACGAAGCACTTTTTTGTCAATGTGAAGGATGTTTTTTTTCCATATTTTTGTCGTCGATTTTTTTTTTTTTTTTTTCTATATACGTGAATTCTAATGCACTGATGTCGCGAAACTGCGACTCCAGTATAAATTGTCGGTTAAGTGCTGCAGTGCAAAGCCCAAGCAACCCTCGAAGGACCAGTCCCTAAACTACGTGGTCGCTGAGTTATACGGGACGATTAAATACCATACACTCGCAAACCCTGATGGATAGTCAGTCGATGGTTCAGATCTGGGCTTTTGGACAATAAGATAAGCCCAGAATGGAAAAGGAAAATAGTCTCTGTCTGAGGTATTATTTTACACTAAGCTTCAAATGAGCACACTATCACCTCTTCTTCTTGCAACAATTGCCATTTTTGGTGGTGACATTTTGGGATGGCAATATTAGGTAGGTGGGATGAAATCAGAATTTCGACATAATATGCTACCCATCAAGTCTGCGAATGCAATACCCAACCAATGCTATATAATGATGCGCGAACATGCACCTTTTTCTATATATTTGCTCATCTTATTAGTATTTGTATTTTCTTCTTAGAGGTCTCTAGATGTCGCTATCTTTTGTATTTTTTTTGCCTGTTCATTTTATAGTGGTTTGAAAATTGGATATTGATTTTACAAAAATATAATATGTTTTGGGTTTCGTAAGATTCGAACGAATGTCCAGCCGCTATGGTTCGTCAGGCGCTTTCTACCGCTAAACTACAGGAGATTTGCCCCGGACCGTGGGTTTATCGTACTATACCGAATACTCGTGAAATAAATAAATATCTTATTGCTACTCCATTCTCCCGGAGGCTTAATTCTATATAAGCACGTGTTTGTCTCTTTTTAGTACTGCTTGTTTCCATTTCATCGAGTTTCATATCACTAACTAACTAACCATCACGCCGTTTCTCCGCAGGGGTAGGCAGAGAGGACGGACCGCCAAACCACTCGGTCTTGGCACACACTCTTTGTCTCACTCACATTCATCCATCGTCTCATACATTCTCTTCTATTATTCTGTCTGTTGACATGGCCCGAATCAAGTATCTGATTCACTTGATCGTGACATGTCTTCCTCGTCCCCGACTTCTTCTACCATTCACATTTGCGTCGTATATTCTTCTTACACCACTTTTTTTGTTCATTCACTTTACATACCCAAACCATCTGAGGGTCCCTTTCTTAATATTACTCATTATGCTTACATCAGCCTTACATTCTTTGCGGATATCCACATTTCTCACACAATCATACATTGTTTTACCACACATACGCCTCAGGAATCTCGTTTCAACAGCATTCAGTTTACTTTCATCCTTCCTCTGCTAGTTCCATGCCTCACTGCCATACATCAGGGCAGGTACCAGGACTCCATTGTGGACTGCTAGCTTCGCTTATTTTGACAGTTTTTTATTAGCGTCAACGGCATTCAGTCCTCCATTAAAGGAGTTACCGGCATTCACCCTTCTTTTAATATCTCTATCAGCCTTCCCATCTCTCGTAAACATACTACCCAGATACACAAACTCATCCACCTGATCCAAGTATTCATCATTCATCACAACGGTGCTAAAGAAGTTTTCACCTCAAAAACCAGTGCTTTCTCGCATTTACCTGAATTCGGGCGTCCTGGGCTGTAGACCTTCCATTCCCTTTAGAAAGTCCGGGCCTGCTTGTGTTAACGTAAGTTGCCTCATAGGTTTGTTCGTGAAATGGGCGCACATCCTGCTCGCTGCGCTGCGCTGGTTAGACCGTAACTAGTTTTACTAAATTAGTTTTGGAATCTGGAAACAGCAACACGCCGAACAGGTTAGCGATATAAAACAGAAAGCAATTAACCATTGAACCAATGACATTTTAAACTTTAGCATGGAGTGACTGATAAAGTCGGTTGAATGCCATTTCAGTGGAGTGGCGTGCCATTAATACTATAATGTTATTTTATGGAGGTAGGACTGAGTCGATTCGGGTGTTTTGAATTGATAATGTATTTAAAAAAATGTCCATAGCTGGTAACGGTAAAATTGATTATTGGCTTGCTGCTAAAAGGATCAATGTCAATTTTTCATGGTATTTCATGAGGCCTATGCGGAGATTGCTGTTGTGTACAAAAACCTATTTTATAGTATAAATTTGGTACACCAAAACCGAAAATTCCTAACTCGAAATCGTAATCGAAATAACCATTTTTTGAAACGAAATCGCAGAAAATATGTAGTTATCAAAAATTTGCATCCAGGCCGTTTTAGAAGCAAGTCACGGATATTATTCATGTTTTTTTCTTAAGATTAGTAAAAAGTACCCAAATGCTTAGAAAATATGAAATATTATGTGATTAAAAACAATCAAATAATTATGATGTATTTTTCCTTGTGAATAGTTAACTGGGCTTCCCTCATTATTCATGATTTATTTTCTTACCATTAACGGTACCTGAATAAGTTCCTTTTACTAATGCTTTTTTATTGTTAGCATAATTGTTTTTATTTCATTATCGAAGAAAGTAAACACTTGGTAGCTTGACATTATTCATAATGAATCAAGTTCTTTGTTTGAAACCTATTTTGATTTATATTTGTCGACCGCTTTAAATAAGTTTATATGTTTATTGCTCTGAGGAAGATTGAGGTCAACCGAAACCGGTCGACAAATATAAATCAAAATAAAGTGGTTTTAAACAGAGAACTTGTTTCATTCTGATTTTATTTATTTCTCTTGTTCACTTACATATCTTGCACCCCAATTCCTAAAAATTATACTATTTTAATACTGTCTTATGTTTTAACGTAGCAATAGTCTCAAGAGGACCTGTTTTGAATACTCATAAATATCAAAAAAATATAATACATTAACCAACTTTGTATATAAGAGTTAAAAATAAAGCCAAAGCATAAGTTTGCAACATACAAACATCGCCACTGCAAATACGTTTAATTAACCCCGATTCATTAGGATTTTCATTACCATAAAAAAGGCAAAACGGAAAATATCGCTACGAAGAATAAAATTTATTCAGAGCAAAAATAAAGTGCATTTAGCGGTTACAGTTTACAATATTCATTAATCAGGCGGTATTTAGTGCCCTCTCCCGCCACCCCCGGCTGGATAGTGTGGGTTGTAAGTGGGTGGGTTGGACTGTGGGTGGACCGGAAGAATTGCTACTACAATAGACCATAACCTGGAAATAATAAGTTTTCCCGTACTCTACGTGGGCTGCAATGAAGTTTTCCTGCTTCTAAACGGAAGTGCTCTGCGCGTAAAGCATTAACGGAATAAATATGCCACTAAATCATTCCACGTAGCGTGAACGATTGAACGTTTCAAGTTATAAGTCGTTATATCCCCGGTTCTTTCTACCTATCATTTACCTATAATGAATTAATGCATTTTACGATATTACTGCTGGTAATAAATCAAATATCACTCCCGTTACTGCACTCGGCTCCTTAAGAAATAATATATTTTTAAAGTGTTTTACTTCATATTTATTATTATGTTATTACTTTATTATATTAATCGATAACAGTCTCTTTTGAGAAAGGGGTTTTTCGGAGTTTTGCCTAAAGGATGAAACTCATGGGCTTTTCAGCCATGGTGGCAATGGTAACATGATATTGTTTGCAATGTCGCTTAATCAGCCGCACTATTGGTTAAAGCCTTCTTCGTGTGACAAATATCCAATTTCTTGTTGGATTCATTTGAATTTACCATCTATTGTGCATTATAATTATGTAAGTTTTTAAAAGTCTGTTAAAAAGTACATTAGTGGTTGGTTTCGGAGGAATGTTTAGTAACGAAATTTTCTTAAACTGTTGGAAGTTTCCACCTTATTGACCAAAATTTCGGAGTTTATTCCCGTAAATTTCCTATTTGTTTTATTTATTCTGCACATAGAAATTATCCGCTTACGTTGATTTCAAACAATAATCCTCGTATTGAACCTCATTAATATAGCCTATTAATGTGGTCCGCAGAAGACGTATAAAGCCACAGAGTGGAGCTAAGTCTAACTCAGTAATTGCTACAGTAATACTAACTGCCCAAATCATGTTGGATTTACGTTTAATTACTACTTTTGATTGATATTACTTGGTTTCAAATGTCTTTGCGGGAGGAGTATGTAATAAGAGGTTTACTTTACCCATGTAGACTGCCATTAAAAAAATAACGCGTGGGCCTAACCCACTGCTAATATCTTAACATATGTTTAATTATATATAAAACTTTATTGAAGCATAATCGAATTTCGACATGAAAATGCATCCTTTTGATTGACCATTATTTATTTATTAATTTTATTTTAGTAATTTGTACTTTAATGTTTAAGAATTATTAATTTATTATAACTTATATTTTCTCGTCCTTAATGTGGCTCCAATAACTCATCTCTAATCTTCAAATTAGCTAAAAATTTATAATTTCCGGCAGCGATTATTTATTATTATTTAATTATAAATTATTGTAGGTACATGCCAAGAATTTTAAACTGTACACGTTTGAATGTACTCGTATATTTATGTGCACTCCGATAGTATTGAACATTTCAAAAAGCTTTGAATGCCCGCCCGCAGTTCACTATTACCCATCATATGCCTAAGGCCCCTAGAAAAATATTTCCTAAGGACCTACGTCATCTTTGAGGAGAAAGAGAAGGAGACGAATTTCTGAGAAGGGAAAACATATATTTATTATTTTATTTATTGGCTTGCCAATGATGATTCACATATACAGCAATGATTCCAATTAAAGGTGAGCACACCATTCATCTCAACAATCTTAGTGTAATGGGTGGGTAGGAATCTGGGGGGTCAGTGTGTCCAAGAATAACGGGCGTATGAATCCAATCCTCCCACTGCGGTGCAAGGCGATATTCCTATAGAGTCTTGCTGAATAAATCAAAAGATCATCCTCGACAAGTCTCTCCCGATCCGGCCCTCCACCCAGTAGATGGACAGACGCATCCCCCGACAGGACCCGGACAAACCTCACCCCATGAAGCCGGACTCCCCTGCAGTCATCAAACAGAGCGAAACACTTGTAGTGACACTATGGCAGAGATGTTGGTTATCCAATAAATGGTTCCAGGGGTGGAGATACGAGGTACCCATACCCGCCTCCCAAATTGTAAATTCATTTTACCACTTCACAAAACAAGGTTCCCTTTAAAATGATTTAGATGTACATAAATATATCACCGATTTGACTTTGAATTCTGAATGATTGAGTTCAAGGTGTTCGAAGAAAATTATTCGTACATGTGCTTCGCAGTTGGTATATTCACGAAATCAAAAAATCGTCCATCTATTTAATTTGTATATTATTTTTACCTTACGAATAGATAGATGCCTGCTAGTCAGTAACGGATAACTTATGTATCAAATCGATCCAGTTGTTATCACACAGACAATCGTTGGTTAACGTAGCTATTGAATTAATTATTGAGCAAGACGATAACGGGCCGAGGAGTTAATTATACCCTTGGCAGGTACATTAAAATATGTTTTGATGTTAAAACCAGGAGCTTTGGTTTAGATTAAGTTAGGGTATAATATATTATTATAGGAGTTCGGGTGAAAGCCATCTCAGCGTAAGCCGTGTTGCCAGAGATAATAATTATTAATTACATTATCTATACTTTAATCTTACTATTTATAATTACGAAACCACAAATCGTGGTTTATAATATTATGGTACAACAGTTTTAACATCCTTCAACCGATGTCATTAGTACATAGTACATTTTATATAATTTCGAGGTATCTCAAAGTATGTCAGTTAAGTAGTACCTTAGAATAGTGTTGACTATCGTCGTTCGTGTCTAATGCACGAACGGTCACGGCTGGGCTCTATCAGTGTCGGGTTCTCTAGCTTTAGAATTACTTAGGGAATCCAATAGGACGGACATCTTTATGGTCGAGATAAATATTCATTGTAAAACTTTTCGGTAACGTAAATACAGCAATTTGTAGTCTTGATGAACCTCGATCAATATTGGAGTTTTGCCGCACATGTTTCAAATAATCTCAATCACTGGGATTGAAGAGCATTGCAAATATAATGCCTGGTACGTATTTATCTACGGTGCTCCAGATGTTATGTCCGGATTAAATCTTTCCCAAATGAATGCAATTAATTCGGATGTCAGCTGACAGTGGTGTTTAATAGTGTTTACGGTAGTGTTTTTGAAATTTACAATCAAAATACCAATCAGCACAAGTTAAAAAGTGTCAGAGAAGGATAAAGTGACTACCGCGTACCGCATGAGCGTATTTTTATTCTCATCATCGACATCTGTGTCAGTTTTTTGTTCAATTTAAAAAACAACACTGAACTCCAAAGTGATTATCGTTATTCTAACTAAATATCTTCTTACAGTAAATCATATTAAAAGATAACAGTGTATAATAACAATACAAAAGTGCTTATGCGACAGTCATCAAAAACCGTGCCCAAATCTATGTTTTTAACAGCGATTCCACCATTTAAAAACTTGAAGCGGTGATTCGTTTGTGGGTAAATAACATTTTTACCTCTCAGTGCCTATCAGATTGCCTGCCAACAGGCGTTTGTACCAGTTAGCGAAAATGTTGTGAAATTTGCCAACCAACAGGCGCAAAAAAAAAAAAAAAATTAAACATCCCACATCAACTATTTAATTAATATTTCATATAAATATGTCTTGTAAACACTGTCAGAGTGAAATACTCTCCGGTGATGGCATTAAATGCTCAACATGCCTGAAAAATTTCCACTTCTTCTGTGTGAATATGAAAGAAACTAATTTTTGGAAGATGGGAGCCAAGCGTGATATCTGGACCTGTTCTGCCTGCAAAGATGATTCAAATGGATGTATCGCATCGGAGTTCGAGGCCTTCCATGCAAAACTCAACATTCTGCCGGAGCTAAAAGAATCCGTAAACTACATGTCGGCTGAGTACGAGGACCTGAAGAAAATGTTCTCGGAATCGCTGACTACTATCAAAAGTTTGCAAGCCGATAACACCAAATTCCACACACAAATACACGATCTTAACACACGCGTGTCCCACATGGAACAGATGGCCAGAGAGACTAACGTAGAGATTCAATGTGTACCTGAGCATAGATCCGAGAACTTGGTAGCTATCGTCCAACGGCTTGGAACCTTAATTACGCGCCCCATTGCTGAGTCGGAAATACTAAACATACACCGTGTTGCCAAGTTCAAACCAGAGTCAACCGACCCAAGGCAATCATAGTAAAGCTCCCAAGCGTGAGGGTAAAGGATGAAGTCCTGGCTGCAGTGGCTAACTTCAATAAGAAAAATAGGACAAACAAGCTAAACTCTGCGCACATAGGCATTGACGGCACGAAATCACCAATATACGTAAGCGAACACCTCTCTCCCGCACACAAGGCCCTGCACGCAGCTACAAGGATCAGAGCCAAAGAAACTAATCATAAATTTGTGTGGATCAGAAATGGGCGTATCTTCGTTCGAAAGGATGAAAACTCCGCGCGCGTGGTGTTAATCCGTAATCATGACTCCTTGGCTTCTCTTACCTAATTTATCTATTGTTATATAACTATATAATGTATAATATGTATGTCAAATTCACAACAAAATGGATATTAAAATTTTCTATCAAAATGTAAGGGGAGTTAGAACAAAAACAAATGACATAAAAAATGAAATTATGATCAACAATTACGATGTTATCTGCTTCACTGAAACTTGGTTAAACTCATCAATATTTAGCAATGAATTGTTTGACGAGCGTTATCTAGTTTTTCGAAGAGATCGCGAATCCACTAATTCTACATCCAAAGAAGGCGGTGGAGTTTTAGCAGCAGTCGATAAAAAACTAATAACAACAAAAAAATCATCTTGGGAAAGTGATGGTGAGGATCTATGGTTATCGATAAAACTGCATGAATATTCGAACTCATTTATTTACATATGTATACTTTATATTCCCCCCAATTTGTCTGTTGATGAATACTCTAAAAGAATCAAGAATATTCAGGATATTTATTTACAACATAGTAATCCCAAATCTAAATTTTTAATTATTGGTGATTTTAACTTACCTGAGATTAAATGGACACCTGACATAGCATTTAACAACAAAATTTTTGCTCCGTCAAACTACATTAGCCATAAAGCTCACTGTGTTGTCAATTTGGCCTCGGAGTGTAACCTTCACCAATTTAATTATGTTCTTAATGGAAATTCTAATATTCTTGACCTGATTTTTTGCTATCATTGTAATATTAATCTGTCCAGAACAACAGGGTTATCTAATGTCGACATTCATCATCCCCCTTTTGAAATCATTTTAAAACATGAAAAATTAAAATACTTAAAAGATAATCACTGCCCTTTTAAATACAATTTTAAGAAAGGAAATTATGAAGGATGTCGTCTGGACCTGTCAAATGTTAACTGGATCTCACTTTTCAGTAACTCAAATGTCAACAATAAGGTACAATTATTCTACGATACTTTATGGGATATTATTGATAAACATATTCCAAAAAAAAGACACAAATTGGAAATCACTACCCCAGATGGTTTAGTCAGTCTCTTATTAAGCTCCTCAAAGAGAAAAATAAGGTGAGACTGCGGGCTAATAAATATAAAAACCCACTAGACTATGCTGAGTTTGCTATTCTAAGAAAAAGATCGAAAAAAATGCAAAAAGAATGCTATTTATCATACATTAACTCTGTTGAACAAGGCATAAAGGAAAATGTAAAAGCTTTCTGGGCATACTCAAAATCAATGCGCACTACTAATTGCATTCCCAAATTAATGCACCTGGACTCTATATCTGCAGATAATGGACAACAGATTGCCAATCTGTTCTCTAATTATTTTGCATCCGTGTATACCCAATCTAATCCCTTATTATATACTGCCACGCCGAAAGTTATACAAAACAACCAATTTAATCTTGGCAAAATCAACGTTAGCATGGAAACCATCAAATCTTGTTTAGAAAAAATTGATACATCCAAAGGCCCAGGACCTGACAAAATACCTCCCTTGTTTGTAAGATGTTGTTCCAGCGCGCTGATTAAGCCACTTTTTATAATTTATAATGAATCATTAACTACAATAACTTTCCCAGATTTATGGAAAAATGCAAATATTGTTCCAATACATAAATCTGGTGATCAATCTTTTGTGAAAAATTATCGACCTATCAGCATTTTATTGTGTTTTGCAAAAGCCTTTGAATCTATAATTTATATTTCTGTATTTTCACACTTTAAACCCCAATTATGCATTAATCAACATGGATTTGTTCCCAACAAATCCACAAACTCAAATCTTCTCGACTTTTGTTATTACGTTTGTAATGCTTTTAATGAAAGAACTCAAGTAGATGCCATTTACGCAGATTTTCAAAAGGCGTTTGATAAAGTTAACCATTCTATTTTACTACAGAAACTTGATCGAATAGGTATTCACGGTGATTTATTTAGATGGTTTAAGTCTTACTTGGAACATAGAACACAATTAGTACTTATTAATGGGTACGAATCACCTCCCGTAATTGTAACATCATGCGTACCCCAGGGGTCTAACCTTGGCCCTCTGCTATTCTTAATCTTTATTAATGACCTTGGCCCCATGTTACGCTGTGATTTTGTTCTATTTGCCGATGATTTCAAGATTTATCGTAAAATTTCCACTGATTCTGATCATGTTAAGCTTCAAGAAGACCTTTACACACTAAATAACTGGTGCATTCAAAACGATATGTTTTTAAATATTGAAAAATGTTACATTATTACTTTTACTCGTAACAGAAGACGAAAGGATTATGCATATTCCATTAATAATGTTCTATTAAATGCAGTCACCACTATAAGAGATCTAGGAATAACTCTTGATTCAAAGTTTATGTTTGATGTACACATCAGTAAAATTATAAGTAAATCATTGAAAATGATTGGATTCATCCATAGAATATCAAAACCATTTAAATACCCCCAATCCATTATAACCTTGTACAACTCGTTGGTCAGAAGCAATTTGGAATATGGGAGTGTTATCTGGAATCCACATTATTTAAAATATTCTAAAACAATTGAATCTGTGCAAAAAAAATTCCAAAGACTGCTATCATTTAAACTTGGATTTAATGCCATACTCCAATCCTATGAGGAACGATTACAACACTTTAATTTTACAACATTGGAAAAAAGAAGACAATTTGCTGACTTAATATGTTTATATAAAATTATTCATGATAAACTTTTAACCACTCATTGTCTGAGCAACATACATATTAAAGTTCCTAATAGACGTAACTTAAGAAGTCAAAATATATTCCATATTGAAATATTTAATAACAATATTGCATACTTCAATCCACTGTCTCGAATGTGTCGTTTGTACAACACAATTGAATGTGACCTTATTGATATCTTCGCAAACAGTCTCGAATATTTTAAAAAACAAATTAAAAATCTTCTACCATGATATGTCATGGAAGAAGATTTTTAATTATTGTTAATTGATGATATGTCATGATTGATGATATGCTACGATTGTCAATTGCTTTATTATTATGTCTTTTCTTTATTTTAACTTTATTATCCTTTCCAGAAACGTTTCTTTCTCTGTACACTTACCATGTTTTTATTTTCTTGTCTTATATTTCTTTTTTATTATTATTATTATTTCTGTTTTCTTTTCACTACTAGCATCTCCGTCTAGTAACAACTAAACCTTAATTACGCATGATGTGAACATTTCTAATTGGAGTGTTAATATCAGCTCATATTCCAACGTAATAATATTAATGCAATAATTTGTTAACACTCTGTAAATGTTTCAAACAATAAATACATAAATAAATAAATAAAAGACTAAACCCTTCCACACACTTTTCCACAAAATTATTATCTAGTGAATTCACGCAATTTAAGCACTATATAAGTATAATAAATACAAAACAATAAAAGAAAAATTCGTCAATCCACCAGAAACATAATGGGAAAATATTTCACCGACTTCAGATATTTTCATATCAGAGGGTTCGGCTCTGATGAAATTCTAACTGGTCCAAAAAATCCTACTGATCCCTCAATATGAACATTTAAAAAATCTTCTGTAATCCTACATGTATTTAACCCAACGGCTGCCATTAGCATCTATCGGTGTACGAACGATCTGTGCCAGAACTGCCATTTCCACCATATGATGTAAATCGCCAGTATGAATTTGTATTGAAACACCGAAATAACTGGCGTACGGTAGAGAAATAATGTTTTTGTTTGGGCAGCTATTGGGAATGACTGCCTTTTGCATTTTTATATATAAATTCCTTGACAAATCTAATACGCCTACATTTTGAATGAGAGAGCTAGGTATAATGCCAGTAGCCGAAATAATAAATGGTAATATTTTTATAGTCTGAGAATGCAAAATTCTTTTAATTTCATTTCCTATATCTGTATATTTTCTTATTTTTTCAGAAACAGTTTTCTGAATATTACAAGAAATTGGAATAGCGACATCAATGATATAAGTTATTTTTTTTAAATTTTGTCGTGTAAAACTACATCGGGTCTATTATAACTAATTGTTCTGTCTGTTAGAATAGTTTTATCAAAATCAATTTTATAAAATTCATCAAAAAAAATTTATGATACCAAATCTTCTACATAGAGACAAATTTAAAAAAAAACAGATTTTGAATCTGTGATGCAATTTCGTTATGAATAACAAATGAGCTCCGAAACTCTTAACTGTTAACCTTATTTTTAATGATTAAAAATGAATTTTTCATGGCCGTTATATTTCATGATAGAAATTTTAACGCAGGGTAAAAATCGAAAATCTATGCTAAAATCAGGAAGAGCAATGTCAAAAATAAATGCGATTTGTTGCTTCAGAAAACCATGTAATTAGACACACAACATGAAATCAGTAGTTTTACTAGTACAGATTCGTGAAAAATCGATCAATCTTTAAAAAAAGCAAATAAAATTATTTTTGTTGTAATAATATTATAGTTAGATACCACCAATTAGGTAAGTACCAACTTTTTCAAGTGTCTGAAATATTATTCATTGAAGCATTTCAGATTTAAAAAGTGTCACTTACATTTTAAATAATCCGAGTTCAACATTTTCATACAGGAATAATTAAAATTTAACACACAAACAATTGAAATTAGCTATTTGATAATAATTTATTAAAATTGTTATTTGCAAGTAATTACATAAGTAAAATTATAAAAAAAAAAAAAAAAATTAAAATTATAATTCACTAGTTAGAAGCCAAGTGGAATATAATTCACCTATTTGGTCTCCTTTCTATAAAGTACACTCTAACAAATTAGAACGGGTTCAACACAAATTTCTTAGGTACTTAAATTTCAAACTCAAAATTCCAATAGAAAACATAAATTATGTAAATTTGATGTATCGACTTAATTTAATTACGCTGTCTGACAGAAGAACCATTTCTGATCTAATTTTATTATACAGAGTCATGAACAACCTTATTGACAGCCCTGCCATCGTTGCTGCTATTAAACTCTATGTACCGACAAGGAATACTAGACAAAGTACAACATTCTTTTGCGACACATACACAACCAACTATCAATCACACTCGCTTACCAATAGGATGCATAATTTGGGCAACAAGTTTGGTGGTATTATAGATATATTTGCTGATTCCCTTTATAATCTTAAATGCAAATTAAACCAACACTTTGTGGAATCCTACAAATTATTGTAACGGGTTTAATATATTTAACGATTTGATGTGTTATTGTAATGTTGTATATTATGTTATTGTCAATTATTCTATTGTTTAAAATATTTCTTTACGCCATGTTCTTCAAAAACTACTTATATTATTCTTTTAATTTTTCACTTTTATAACTTTTCGTATAAATTCTAACTGGATAACTCAAATATTATATTGTTTAAAATATTTTTTACGCCATTTTCTTCATAAACTTCTTGTATATACTATTTTTAAATTTTTCACTTTATAACTTTGGTATAAATACTAACTCGATAACTTTTGTAAAACTTATTTATAATCTATGTAAAAGCCCCTATAATAATAAATAAATAAATAAATAAGTATGTTGAATCCTAGCTGTGAGTTGCAGTAGAGCAACTTCTATTAGTTAGTTTGTAACAACGCAACATTTTCTTTATTATTGAAAAAACTTATTCTTCTTCCAGGGTAATTATTCCCCCCAGCTGGCCCCCATGTATACCTGAAACTATTAAGCCCATAACAATGTTAAATTCCGTTAATTAACTTTAGAAAGGCCGCTAAAGTCGCTCCGTGTTCCTAAACATATTGTTCAATAATTCAAATGGTCCTTGCGTCGGCGTCGCGGCGCGGCGGTTAGTTCGGCAGATTGTGGCTACTTGAGGATGAGAGCCTCCCGGTAGAATTCAGGTGCTTTAGTTTCAGGTGTGGCAGAAGGCTGCAGGACGAAGAGGTCTGGAATTTTATGTACCTGGTGTAACCAACTCATATTATTTACTTCTATTATGGTCATTTTTATTCTGAAATTAGATTTAAAAACACACAAGTGACAACTCTTTTTTTAAATATCTCACAGGAATTCCAGCTGCTCCCGTCTGGAGCCAGTTAGACTATGGCATTCCCAATTGGGGTGTGTTGTGATGCTGAAGAAAGTAGGAAGGCGAAATGGGAAAGAGGAAGTAGGAGAAGCACCTGGATATTCAGATCTGGTCACCAAACATGGATAAAGCCATTTCAAACAATTTTTTAATTCTGAATAGTGGTTTTACACCAGAGCGATACTGAGAGTATCTTCCGCTATGGAACGTACTGCAAATATGCTATATGTCATTTAAAATAAATTAAATGCGAGATAACACAAATTAATCAAATAAAATTTATTAGCCCACGCCTGGATTTGATCCCGCGATCTTCGGATTACAGTCAAGCGCCTAACCCCCCGACCACGGAGGCCGTCATCAATATCAATGATCAGCGTTGACGAATTGGAATAAGCATTAAGTTTCATAATTGATATTCCGATTATATTATAACAAAAAATTTGTGACGGTAGGTAATGCAAAATTGCCATGTTTGGCAACATGTTCTTGATGGTATACACGGTGTCCTGAAAGCCGTAGTGCAAGCGGGAAACTAGGGAATCAATGTCATAATTTTGGAGGTGGTTATGGATACCGCCGCCCTGGGAACCATTTATTGGATAACAAAGTACTCTGTCATAGGTCACTTCAAGTGGTTAGCTACATTTGGCGACTTAGTAGTGGTGTCCGGGTTCATTGGGTGAGCTGTTTTCAGGTTTTGGTGACGGATGCCAGATCGGGAGAGGTCGGTTTAGGGAGACCCTTTGACCGCTCCAGCTGCGCTCTCTCGACCTTGCACCGCAGTTGGGGGTATTGATTCATACGTCCGTCACTGTTGAACACACTAACCACAGATTCCAACAAATCCCTCATTAGCTTGAATCGCTCACCATCTCAAATTGTCTTATTTTTAAAAAGGCCTGGGGTCTCAAAATTTGCGTATGATCTGTGGCTATTCAAAAACGTAAAAATTAATGAAATTGGTTTTCACCATTAGCTCGCTAAAATGGCCGGAAGTTTTGAAAAAAAAATAGATTTCGTTATTTGGGAAAAAAATAAAACAAATGGTCCATATTTTCGTTATTTGTTTTCGGGGTGTTATGCCGTGTTGCACTACCTCCTTCTTTAACCAACGTTTCGGACAGCATTACAGTGTCCATCATCAGGGCAGATGTGTCTGCATTACGTTTGCTAGAGAATGAATTCGCCGAAATAAATTAAAATGTGAGATTAGGGCAAACCCCCGATACATGTGGTTATGTCTGGCCTTAAGGACCATTAACCAGCCAGCGGCCCAGAATTCATATTTCATAGAAAGATGTTCTTAAGATCGTACAGGGCGGTTCCAATGAGAAAGATTAATTAGATATTCTCCGTAACAGTTTTTTTAAATAATAGCTCAATATCAGTAGTTTATTGTCTTTTAATCCTGGCTACAAAAGTTCTTTTAACCGTTCAGTTGCCTAAAATAATGGATTAAATGTTAAAAAAAAAACGTAATGCCCAAATAATAAAAAAAAGTTTTTTTGGTTCTCTACATGATATAGGTAGATTCAAGAGTATTGTTTTATTTCAATCTCAATTTATTAAAGGTAGCCAATATACAACAAGGTATTCCAAAAACGGATATTAGAACAAATTATTACAAATATTGGCATTACAATTGGTTTTGTATTTAGGTATCAGAAATAAAAGTTTTTTTTTTTCATTATTTACTTTTGGAATGCCGTATTCTTCCTTCTTTAGCCACGTTTTCGACAGCGTTACAGTGTCCATCATCAGGGCAGATGTGTGACATCGTGGCTAAAGAAGGGGTAGCGCAAAATACTTTTGACCGTGAAAATCCGTGATTTTTACTCCCCGCCGGGCTTTTGCATATAATTTTAAGGCAGAGAATATTTAAATTTGTACAGCGACAAGAAATAAAAACTTTAAAAAAGGGATAAGCCGATAAAAATGTTTTGCTGGATAAAAATGTTTTGCTGGTTGACCCGAAGAAAGATCAAATATATGTGACATTTTCAAATATCAAAATTCTTTCATAATGCAAAGCACCACAAAGTAATGCAACATTATATGTTTTTAGTTTAAAATATTTTAGATGCTTAGTAAAATACTGCGAGTTAAATACATCTTGGCCCTTCAAATAATCAAGCATTTTCATAAGCCCAGAAAAAATAAAGTATCGAGCCTATACAAAATGTTCTAAAGTAGAAAATCTTCTAAATACGAACCCCTTTTCGGTTATGCTTTTATTGTATAATGTGGAAAATTAAATTCTTTAGAAAATGATCGTGAACATTTTATATATTTGTGTGTGAACTTCCCAAAATCAAATAAAACACGCTTTATGGAGATGTTTTTTCTTGCTTAAATCAAAGCAAGCGGCGGTTTTCAAGCGGAAATTCAAACTTTATTTGTATCTTTTTTTCCTTCACTATTTCCTATTATTTTGCATACATTAATAACAAAATTACATTTCACATAATTTCTAAACACAGTAAGATACTTATATAAGACACATTACAAGTAATGTAAAAGTTAGCAAAAAGTTAATATATAATATAAATAAGGGTGTAAAAATGTAGGTATCTATGAAAACTTGTAGAAGAGTAAAAAATTGTATAAAAGTATAATAAAATTATTGTAAAATATTCTAGTTTAAAAGTTTGTTCAATTTTTGTAATGGTTTCAGAAAAGTAAATAAAGTTATTCTTGAAGTTACAGTAGAATTGAATTGAAAGGTGAAGCATGAAGGTCTTTATAGAGTTTTAAGGAAAAGTTTTTCAAAATCTGCATCATTTAGTCATAATTTTAATTATTTTATGTAAACTGATATTTTATTTAATTAAATGAAGACAATTTTAGCGAAACTCAATCGAAAATCTGGAGACAGAAAAACCAGAAAAAGATATTGGTTCCACTGGGACTCGAACCCAGGGCCCTTTATTGACATAACAAGAGCTCTACCAACTGAGATATGAAACTCATTTCTAATTCGGTCACTTTTAACTGTATCATTCTTCGACTAAGAACTACCAACATTATCTTAATTTTCTTAACGCACATATATATTGGCTGCTATATTTATATATGATTGCAAGATTCAACCCGAACTAAATGCTATCTAGATAGTGTCTGGATAAATATTTATCCATTCTATTTTTAATACGCGACATCTATTGATTTTTTCTGCAAGTCTAGGATGAATATTTTTATTTTTAGTTTTAATTTTATGAGTAAAATCTCAAATTATAATATTTAATTAAATGAAGACAATATTAGCGAAACTCAATCGAAAATCTGGAGACAGAAAAATCAGAAAAAGATATTTGTTCCACTAGGACTCGAACCCAGAGCTCTTTGTTGACATGAGAAGAGCTCTACCAACTGAGCTATGGAACCCATTTCTTATTCGGTCACTTTTAATATTAAAAAAATGGTAGATGTTGGACAGTTGGATGCGGGGTTAGGCGTTGGTCGGTTACTGGGCTGAGTGACCAGTAACGACTTGTGGAAGAAAGTGTTTTTTGTTTGATTTTGAAAACTAATTTAAACCACCTACAATCAGTACAAAATTTATATGGTTAAATTACTAGTTCAAAAACATATTTTTTCACAGAGACGAAACATATCATTATTGTATAGGAATTTAACTATCTTACCTGTGCGGGCCCTATTATGGTTCAAAAGAATGACTCAGCATACATCTGAATCTGAATATAAGAGGAAAGTGGAACATGAACATAATACTAGGTTCACAAAGATTGGAGGAATGCTTATTCCAAAGTATAACAATAATTACGGACGGCGAACCCTGGAATACATTGTGCCCAAAATATTTATCATGTTACCAAGTAATATAAAAAATTGCGATTCTACAAATAGATTGAGATATATGCCGAAAATGTGTTTACTAAATAGTGATGGTTTATACTAAGTCTATGTGTTAATTGTGACAATATGGATAGTTTGAGAGATATTTTAAACGAAAAATTACTTAGAACCACATACCTCGCTTTCTGAGAATCAATTATACAATACTGCATTGTGGTATGGGGCGGTACATACACAAATCAAACACAAACAATTTACATATCATAAAAACTAATAATAAAAACAATTTAAAAAAAAACCCTACTCATATTCATCAGAACTTTTTGTCAAACAATTTAAGGTCAGACAATTAAGTGCATTTTACTTTTATCATGCAACATTATAAATTTATAAAGATAATATTAAAAATAAAGTTGCACCCTTTAAAAATAACATAAATCTTAGACAAACATCAATACTTTCTACTACAAAATATAACAAAAAACAATAGGACAGTCAAATCTTTAAATATCTAGACGTTAATTTTTTTAATTCACTATCTGAAAAAATCAGAAACATGAATACTAATATAAAAGAATTTAAAACTCAACTTAAAAATTATCCTGAAAACTTAAACTGAATCATGTAAAAAAAAACAATACAGTAAAATCCCCCCATACACACAAGCCCTGCTGACTTATGAATAAAAAGTTATAGTAATAATTAATAATATTATGTATTTGTAATTAAATTGTTATTGAAGATTAAAATCCTGTTGAAAAACTACTTAGTTGCGGTTATGCAAAAACAGTATGCAATAAATTTTTTTTAAAAAGTCATCGGAGACCAAAATTTCTTTTACCTTTTTTACTTCAACTAATGTCAAGAATCACTGGTTAAAGTAAGTCAAATACGTCCCTTAACACCCTGTATGTTTGCATCAATTTGGTATTGGTTATAGTATGGTAACACAACATAAGGAGTGTTATTGTTAGCGGCCCGATTCCAAATGTTACACGACGTGGTGCATCGCCTCAATGTAGTTTGTCAGGTCTGGTGGTGATCAAATGAGACGACGCTCTAAATGACCTGCAATATCGAGCAGTCTACTACTATGAGTGGCGTGCACAGAGTTTTGAATGAGGATAGGCAGAAGGGAAAAAACGATTGAAAAAAACTTACCGCAGAAAACTGCTCCTTTCATACTAGTTGTCTCTAAGTATGGCGAAGCTGCTGGTTGTAGCTGATTTGGTTGGATTTTCATAAGCCAAATCATTCATCTGGTGACCGAACAACTTAGAATAAAATCAACTCAGAACCTCATTTGAAATGTCATTAAAAGTAATGAAAAAAATTGTTTAATAGTGACGTTAAGTTAGGCCGCAAAGGTTCTCAATGAGGGCGATAACGGGGGCGTTTCAGATCTTAAGGGGGGGGCGGTAGAAGACCAAGAGAAAATTGGGGGGCGTTTCAGACATTCTGTAGGAGACCCAATCCCATCCCACCCCATCCTATCTTGCCCCATCTCATCCCATTAGGGGAAATATTTTCCCTATCCCATTACGCCCCCCCCTCCCTCCCCCGTTTTACCAAACTGTTGTCGCTGTCACTCTTACTCCTCCTAATACTGAGCGAAAGGGACAACTGCACCACAGGCTGATAATACTTAAATGAAATCATCAAAATCAATGTTTTGTATTCCCCATTTTCTCCTTCAAAACTGCACCAATATTCAATTTTTTTACCAACTGTATTAGAAAGAAATACTTCATATGTGTAGGTACGTTTTGTTTTTTTTTTAATAAATTATTTAGTTTGTATACTGAACATTTGTTGATGGCGTTTAAACCAGGCAATTTGAACGGTTTTGGAGGGTCCTAACACCTATAAGTAACTAAAAAATCAAAACGTACCGACACGCTAGTGGCCCATATCTATATTATATTAAAAATATTTGCTGTGTGTCAAAATCCAGAGAGGAATTTGGGGAATATGAATTGTATGGACAAAACGCCCCCCGATTTCCTCGTAATGGTGGCACTGATATGCGACACTGATTGCTATATTTTCTGGACGTCGCAGATTCTTCTGAAAAGCTCTACTTATTTAGTCACCAACACATAAAGTAATCTCTTGAATTCGCGCACAGAAGACATGTACGTATTTTGAGTAGTATACTCTGACGTGAGCGAAATTTGGCGTACTTACTCGTAGTTTCTACTTTTTACAGGTTATTCTGAGCGGCCGGTAGGGTTCGCGCGGCGCTGTGAATCGTTGTTTAATTTTGGGCATATTTTTGAAAGTATCGATTAATTTCTTGCAATGAGATTTAAATATAAATATTATTTATAATTCTAAGCTAGTAAGATAGGATAGGCATGTGGAATGCACGCCTTTGACCACTATTATAATAGTCAATTAACAACGACAAAAGTGGATATATTATTGTTGGTTAGTACCGGGTGCCTTGCAGCTCCCCTCACTACAGGTAAAGTTAGGTAGAGAGAGAGAGCGAGTACTCGACCGAGTTGACCGCAAATGAGCGCCTCGCATGTCTCACGGTACTAGACGTCCATCAGCTGCGAAATTCATCAGGCTTTTTATTGTTCTGCTTCCGAATCCGGGCTCATTAAAGGCAGTTCGCTGTTCGGGATTGATTTCCCAGAGTTAAATTGGCTGAAGATCTGTGTGATAAGGTTCGGCCGATTCAATTGAATAGATTAGGTGTAAAATGAGCCGCAAAAATTGGATTGGAGTAATTTAGGCTTAATTTTAACAACACGCATGAAAGTGCGTATTTAAAAATAGGTTATCTGATTTCGAAAGAGTACACCAAATGAAAGATTAACGTCCTTGTATTAGGCGAGTGATCAATAATAAAGATGACCCCGTATTCAAAAGATGGGAATTTTGTAGTAGAACCTATTTATTCTATATTTTTATGAGTAAAAACTACAGTAGATCTAACTTTTTATGAGTAACATAATCTAATAATAATGACTGTAAATTGGGTAATCATGATACTGAGCTTCCTTTGTTTGTGACATGGCTGTAGCTGTAATCAGTTTCGAATAGTTGATGCCATCTAAAGTCTAGACGACCCAACAAGTTTGTTATAAAAGGTTATTGAATACATTTGATTTCATTTGCATTTGGCTTTGGAGAAATCGTGTTAAAGTAGGGAAGATATTAAATATCGTCAGGTTATTCGTAACCCTGGAATGACCCGTAGGCCAAAAAATTCTAAAATAAAAACTAATCTAAAAAGAACAACACTAAGTCAAAAGCACCTACCTAAAATTTATGCCACCGTCTACGGATCCGGATCAGTGGTAAAACCTTGTTAATATCATAAATTTATTGAATTATTATTATTTTTAAAGACTTTGATAATAATATAAATATTTTGATCATTCTATTTAAAACATCTTCATGTGTATTTTAAACGGTTATCCTCTCTGTTTAAAGTATGTATAAATTTACACTAGTGCTGGAACTCTTTCACAATCCATAGACCACGTAGACGAAATGAGTTATAGAAAATAAATCAAACGAAATGTTTTTTTCATAAAATTTCTTGGAAAGCGTGAAAGCATCTTTGTGGTTGAGTTATAAAATGTTCATTCAAGCACGTCTAGTGTTATTATTGTAATATAATTTATTAAGTGCACGATGAAACACGAGTAAGCACAAACAGAGGTCTTGAGAGACTGAAATTACTCGCGCAAGGAAACAAATAAAAATCTCCGTAGCTCATCCGCGCCCAGAACGACACGATATGTATGGAGGCATTTAGGATTCTCGCAATTTCCATTGTGTGTGAGAGGTGTTGTAATTCATCCCCTTTGTCCCTCCGGGGTGTGGGGGTGGGAGAAACTACCCCAGGGAAATATAGCCTTCATAACTTGGGCCCGGGAAATAAGAAAATGCACGGCTATAAGTAAGGATTATCCTCCCCTGCGGTGCCGGTGCGGTGCCGGTCCTCCGGTGCATTGTGCGCTGACCTTAATGTTTATTTATAATACTTTCTGCGCCACCAATGGCAATGGTGGCGACAAGCTGTAGGATTATTCTAGTCTCTCTCTGCCATAGTATTCATTACTCGAATTGTTTTATTGAATAATCTTTTTGCTTTGTGGCAGGACTGTCACTTTGCGTTCCGGAAGGGTATTAAAAAAAAGTACAAAAATTTGAAAATTCTATATGCTAATTAATTATGCTTATATGCATTTTTTAAATATTTTATTGTTAACTCCTCAGACCTCAGGCCTGTTTTGTCTGAAGAATAAATTATTTCCACTTAGCAATAAAATTCAAATAAATGAAATATTTCTGAACACGTCCAAAAAATAAAAACTGTTTTTGAAAGTAGTATAATCCAACAGAACCCTCTCTCAGTCAGTAATGAAGAGTGTTATTATGATATTTTTGTAATACGCTGACGGTTGTTTTTTTTTTAAGTGACAAGTTATTTAGCACCGTTATGATTTGAATCTCGATGAAATGGATGCGAGCGACACAAAAATAGACAAACATATACAACTTAAGGATTTATCCTGAGCGAGAATGAGATAGCATTAAAATATTTATTTAATTCACGGGTACTCGGGTCCAATACAATACGTAAATCCACAGTCCCACGCAAGTCTCGTTCGGTCTAATGGTATGAAGCGCCTGACGTACCTTAGCGGCCAGACATTCAGTGGACACTGGTCGAATCCAACGCAATTAAAAACCATTTTTTTGTAAAATCCAATCTTCAAACCACTCCAAAATGAATGGGTAAAGAAAACACAAAAAAAGCGACTCCAAAGAAGAAAACACACATACTAAGAAAATTACCAAATGTATAGGAAAAGGTGCACTGGAATTCGACGACAATAATACCTATGATAAAAATCATCCTTCACATTGATTGAAAAGGTTCTTCGTAGTCTCCTCACTCTTGTCTACTTTAGTTTTCTGAAGGTTTCACGTCTACTACGTGTGAATTGCACACTCTGATTTTTTAATATTTTAGTATTAGTTGTTTAAAACCCTTTGCTTATAAATTCAATAGGATTCATAGAAACCTTCTCTTTCTAATTCGTAAGCAGATCAAGCAAGTTCCTTCAAAATCTAAGTACTGAGGTCCGGCCGGTCTCCAGCTTGGTAAAATAAAAAGTGCAAATCCTCATGTAAACGGGATTATAAAATATACTCAAAATACTTGTCTTTTTTTTATTCCAGTAAAACGAAAATTACATTTCACGTATTTAACTAGAAATAATTAAACACATTAAACTAAACTACTTACTTCAATACAGCGCTATTACTATTTCATTATTTTGTTCATCAAGAATAAAAATATATATATTTTTTTTTAATTTACCCATCATTTTTCGTTTTTAATGTCGTTTGGGAGGCAATTATGTAAGTTGCCCCTTCCCCGTAACCAATGGATTGTTTCCCATAGTTAGTGTGGATGGTGTTTAAATGTATGTTATCATGTTGTCGTGTAAAGTGTTTGTGTACTTAGGACGTTTTAATGAATTCTGTGTTTGTGTTACGAGTTTATTATTTACTAGCTGGTTGCAAGGCCAATTTCGAATAAATAAATTATTTCTCCCTGCACGTCCTTTCACGTACGTCCCCGTTCCCCTCCCGCATACCATTTCCCTCCCGCATTCCCCTTCCACCTTCAACCCGCACCCGCGTTCCATATATTCAGCCCCAGTACATTCAGTTTTCAAACAGCTCGCGTGCCACCTATTACAATTATTTTATTAAAATTTTCATTTTTCATATATTAAAAATACTCATTTTCGTATATTATAAGAACGTACCTAACATTGGTAATATTTAAAATGGTCTTTAATTTTAAAAAAATCACTAAACAATTCTTTTGTTACAAAAAAAACAGCTGCCTGCTAAATTCAAATCCATCAAAATCGCGAACTGTCAAACGTGCAAAGTTAAAATAGTTGTTAATTTTTCTCCAATTTTCTGCATAATTTTATTAATTTTTCTTTCCGTAAGAGCCTTCTACAAAGTATTAGCAAACTTTACGAAAAGTATATTGATGAAATAGGTAAAGCCGTTCTAAAGTTATGGCGTGACCAGGGTAAACAGAGATTCATTTTTAAATATATATAAATTTTGTGTATAAGAAGACATGTTTATAGTTTTTTATAGTATTTTCTATAGTTCTATAGTAGTTTTCTTTAGTAGTATTCATATAGTTTTCTTAATGTTAATATTTTATTCCAATACATATTTTTTGTGGATATTCTAGGATTTTAGTGAAATGGTTTTTTGATTACCTTGTTTTGTATTACCTGTAATTCATTTATGTATGATTCACATGCGTTTTCTAATCGGAGTGTGTCTTTTACTAAAATGACCACACACCTAAACAATTATATTATACACAAAATTTCTCACGAATTGCAACCCAGATAATATTTGTTCAATGATGATATCATCAACGTGGGAGAAAACCATATTTTTCGTTTATTTTTAATATCATCTACAAATTACTAGTTACGCAACCAGCGGGGAGGATTTGCATTTCCGTTTTTCTGGGCCTGCCGGGACTGCCCATGGCTGAAGTATTAATCTGGTCGGATGATGAATAAAGAACGAGGCGAGATAGTGTAGTATTCAGCTCGACACGAGTCACTCCCGCCCGGGCCCGGGGCACTTTTAATTTACGCCACTGTCACGGCTTCAGGCTGGGCGCGATGGCATTATGTTCACAATGTACTTACTTGCATCATTGCACCTTTTATGTGCAAATAGATTTTTTCTACAGATATTATTTACATTGATTATTTATTATACAACGAACATCAATGTGAGAATTTTCTAGATTATAATTAATCAGAAAGTGGGAATAATTTAAATTACTGAATATAACTCTACTTATTCTATATGAGAACGGCATTCTTTGCCCGTCTAAATTCTTACCCACGTAAGTATTATTTTGACTGCATCCATGGTAGGTAAGGCTCCGGAGATCGCGAGTTGAAATCCCGGCATGCACAAGTAAATTTCATTTGATTGATATAATAATAATAATTATTGGATGATTTTTATAGCGCCATTTTCGTGAGAAAATCACCTCAAGGGCGCTTTATAAATTCATTTATACATTTAATCTATACCTATATACTACAAGTGGCTTATATTATAACTAAGATTGACAACTAATGACTTACAACTAAGACTTCTATGACTAGTGATTTAGAACTATACTTATTTTTACAACCGAGTTTGTACATGTAATTGCAAGCCATAATACAATACGAAACGAACAGAGCAGTATTGTTACTGCTCTATTCGTATTATGACCTGCAACTCTCTTAAAATTAGTTATTTACGACTAACATACTTATTTACATTTATAATCACATATTGTTATGATTACTGTCATAATACGAATAGAGCAGTATTGTTACTTCTCTATTTGCATTATGATTTGCAACTGTCTTATAATTAGTTATTTACGACTAACATACTTATTTACGTTTATAAACACATTTTGTTATGTTACTGCCCGTGCTGTCAGTGTAAGTCATGAAAAATATTACAAAAAAAAAAAAAAAAAAGGTTTTGCATAATAAGTTGTAATAGGTATAGTGTCAAAAGAAGCGTAACAACGTAAAAGCTGGTAATGAAGATACATCAATCTAGGTAATTCCCATGGACTGAGTAATGAAATACTACTGAAAGAATGAAGTTATTTTTCGGGATATGATAATGTGAAAAGGTGAGTTTTGAGCTTTGCTCTGAACTCAGATGTACTGTCGATCTTTCGCAAATGTGAAGGGAGTTTGTTCCAAGCTGTTGGGCCTGCTACTGCAAAAGCCCGGTCTCCGAAATTGGTATTGGGATTGCGCATAGGCACTGAGAGTCTACCTATGGCTGTTGAAGATGCTGATCGAAGGGTTGCTTGCCTAGTATTGACATCATTCGGAATGCACAGTTCCGACAGGTAGGGTGGCGCCATGTCGTGTAGTGCTTTAAAAACCATCCAGCAGAGTTTGAACTGAATTCTCTCAAGACACTTAAGCCAATGAAGGTTCCGCAGATGTTGGGAAATGTGAGAATATTTGGAAACGCCGGTTATCAGTCTCGCTGCAGCATTGAAAACTGACTGAAGTTTATCAGTATACATTTTAGGGAGATTTGCATATATGCCATTGCAATAGTCAAGTCGCGATACTACGTAAGAGTTTACCAACATCTTTGTGGCCTTAGTCGGAATACTTCTCCTTATAGATTTGATTTGGCGCAGGTGAAAGAATCCCGCGCTTACTGTTTTATTAATCTGGGATTTAAGGGAAAGATCTTGGTCTAGATGTACACCTAGGAGTTTGACGCCATTTTTAGGGATGATGTTACAGCCAGAAGTAATGAGAGGAGATTTGTCTAATAATGACTGACGCTTTTTTGTTGCTGTCCAGAGAAATTCTGTTTTGGTTGGATTTAGTTTTAGTTTGTTCGAAGACATCCAGTCTGTTATGGCAGCAATGCATTTAATGGTAATATCTTTTAATCTATCTCTCTCATTCGGTGCGCAGTAGAAATAGATTTGCTGATCGTCAGCGTAGCAATGGGAAAGAAGTCCGAATGATTCTATTATTTTGGCAACATCGTTGATGAACAGAAATGATATGTGTTATTTCACAATTTAATTATGATATAAGGTATATTTGCTGTACGTTCCAGAGTGGAAGATACTCTCAGTATCGCCCTAGTGTAAGGCCACCTTTCAAAATTGAAACTTTTCTTGAAAAGGCTTCAGTTACTCATCATTTTGGAATAACTCACATAACGACTAGACTAACGACATTCGGTTAAATTTATACGATGCAGTAATTGGCGACGCTTTAAAAAGGTAATAACTAAAGACCGGATTATACGCAACAATAAACAGAAATTTTAACAAAACACAAAAAGACTTCAAAAAATGCACTAAAAAGTTAAAAAATAGTTTCAAACGATTGTTATTTTTGAAGTCGGTGTCAACCAAGATCTTCACATTTCACCTATAACTACCTATGTATATAGTTACCTTGGCTGACACCGACTCCAAAAATAACAATCGTACGAAATTATTTTTTTACTTTTTAGTGCATTTTTTGAAGTCGTTTTTTGTTTTGTTAAAATTTTTGTTTATTTTTTGATTTTGAGTGACGAGCGTGGGTAAAGAAGTTTTAATTTAAAAAAAAATCATCGAAATCTGTTGGCGTAATATTGAGTTATTCGTCCATTTGTCGCGCACAATTATTGCAAATTTAAGACATATATGGTTTTCTTGTGGATCCCATTGTCAGAACTAAACTAAATTAGAATGGGACCGAGAAGCACCAGCTTTCTAATAAAAAAGAATCATCAATATCGGTTCTCCCAATCGAAAGTTCTGAGGTAACAAACATTAAAAAAAAAATGTCGAATTGAGAACCTCCTCCTTTTCGAAGTCGTTTAAAAACATCCCAAAATATGCAAGCAAATATGGAATAAAAATAGCAAAAATATGCACAAAAATCCGTAAAAAGGGCCAACATATGCAACATGAAATAAAACAGGAAGTTGTATTTTTTAATGTTTTTTTTTTTTATTTATTTTAGTAAGCTATTATTAGTTCTAAAGGATAACAATCGTATTTTCGAAAATATCAATTACAAAATGTTTTCAACAGTGAAATTTACAATTTACCTTTAAAATCGTATATGCCTAAGCACTGTTCTAAATGTTCTGTAGGCAAATTGTGTCTACGATCGCTTAATATATTTTTGTAAGCGGAAAGGAGCGTTCTACGTCTACTGATGTGACTGTACAGAATTTAAATTTGGGTGCAATTTTCGAACATATTGTGCCGGGCAAAATTTCACCTGCCCCGTTGATGAAGCTATCAATTTGGCACAAGGGTTCAAGCCCTGGGTTATTGTTCAATAAGTTTTCAAACTTTTCTTTGAGTTTACTCGGAAATAGCTTTGACAACGAGAAATTCATAAGGTGAATTTTCTTCATAACCTGAATAGATTCACTCAACGCCAATCCATGAGTTTCAAGTTTCTTTATACTTGCAGAAATGTAGGCTAAATGAGTGCTAATCATAGCTAGTTTTTTTAAATAACGTCATCGTCAAACGCTTCTTTGCACTGGAAAACTGCCAAAGCTTTTGCACTATCGAAGTCATTGATAATGCTCTTGATGTCACTATGTGAGGCATCTAAACGATGAACGAGATCGAGCGTAAATATGCAACATCTCAAATTTTTGATAAAATGTGCAACTACCGCTGAAAAATGCCTAAATATGCAAATACATATGCAAATATGCATTTGCAAATAATCCGGTCTCTCGTAATAACCATTAATATTTAACTCTGAAATTAATAAGGGCGTAGATAATAAAAATAAAACTAATTACTTTTTTTCATCATAAATACTTATCTTGAAATGATAAAAAGTGGTTTAAACACAGTTTGTTAATGCCTTCAGAGGATGAAACAGCTGTCACGCATCATAATAATTACATAGCAGAGCTTGCTAAAATAAACTGTTTTTATAAATTAATTAATAATATTATTGAAAATATAATATATTAATTTTAACGCATAGAGTTTTGTTTTTTCTTACTAACACTGTTTAAATCTTATGTCTCATTACTATAGTAATGTAGACATAACAATTTATATGAGACCTGTTTGAGTTTTTCCAATAACCGAAAAAATAATCCTGAGAGATTAAAAAAGCCTTTGTGATTTAAAATATATTATTATTATTAAAAACCTTTTGCAATGAAAGCATTTCTAATTTTTTTGTAGAATTATATTGTTTTCTTGTGGGTGGATAACCATATTACTGAAAAGCATGAATACGTTCAAGTGCTGAAAACCACCTTTTGGTTTATGCACTACTTGCTGGAATTGCAAAATTTAATGAAGCGTGCAATTAATTGATTCCACATAAAATTTAATCTCTATTATTCACAATTGCTGATGAATTTTACAAAGATAATCCGTATTTCGGGATAAAAACAAAAATAGCATGAGTAGTGCTTACGGGTTTAAAAATAACGCAAACGGACATTATTTAACAATTATTATAAGCAATAATTATTAGCCTGAAACACTCATCAATATTGAAAAAATCTCCCGAGAAAAGATAAATGCCGCCGACGGGACAAAAAAATAAATAAAAATAAAAATAAAAATTAAGTTGGTTGTTTTCAGGTGAAAAAAATGTAATAAGCAGTAAATGTTGAATGAAACACTAGTATATATTGAATTATTTGGCGGGTGGGAGATAAGCCGAAGTAGCTCAATTGGTAGAGCAGTTGACCGGATATCAGAAGGACGCGGGTTCATGTCCCGTCGGCGGCATTTATCTTTTCTCGGGAGATTTTTTCAATGTTGATGAGTGTTTCAGGCTAATAATTATTGCTTATAATAATTGTTACCCTTTGTGCTATGCATAAAAATCTTGTATTAAACATTAGTTTACCAATTAAAAATAATAATTAGGACATTATTTACATTTCCTAATTACGATCATAATATTTGAACGTAATTAATTATTTTTAAATATTTTGCAGTAGCTTTTCATGTTCCCTTCACTGTAATTATCATATTCTCAATTTGTTAAGATCTCGAAAGGTAGACATAATTAATTTAGAATATTATATGAGCAGTTGAGAAAATAATAATTAGTTTAATCAATTGCTTTATTCATACCTGGATTTTACATGTCGCCCTATTAATATTTTAGCAAAGTAATTTTTATATTGTATATAGACATGGATAGGTGTATTTAAAAAAAAAGGGTTTTATAGTATTTTAAAATTTTGGATCATTAATAATTATACACATTAAAATATAAAAATTTTATTAACATATTAGTAATATATTTTTTCAAGAACTTTTTAATTCAGTAAACGAGAATTAAGGTTTCGAAATATTTTAGAAATTTTAACAAACTTTATTTGGTTTACATTCCTAATTATCTAGAAAATGTATGAATAACATATTATGAGCAAATCTTTGTTGACCTTTGATGTTCTTATGAATATTTTTTGACAGGGTCCTAGCGCAGTCCTGTTTTTGACTGTGTGGAATTTTTTTTTATTTAAAGGTACGATTACCGTTTCCACTTCAAGGTCGTGGTTGTTTTAATGGATCATTAAGGATTCATTTTTCAAATTTAAAATCGTCGTGTAATTCTTAAACTTTCTTATTCGCATTTTGTCAAGATTATGATACCTACCTTCCTAAAGAAAGATTGAAAAATAAACGTTATTGTGATAGAAACAATTAGATATACATAATTCCTCACTGAAATAATAAAAAAAGTAACATAAAATATATGCAGCCTTTCTTATAAAAAAACACTACCGTCTAACGGTGTTTTTTTACACACTGAATAAAGACTATACATTTTATTTTTTGAATTGTTGATAAAAAATATCTCTGTAGATCTGGCTACGTTGGGTTTTCTTTAATACAGCCAAAATGTCTGCCGCAGAAAAATTTCTGTCAAGGTTTATTTTTGCGATTCTATTCATGTTTTTGTTCATAATTTCTATTATAATGACCAATTCACTGTTATTTTGATGTAATTCAATATATTTGCTACTATTTGTCTTATTTTTCATTAAAAACATACTTTTTTGGACGCGAGGTCTACTGTTCACAGAACTACTAGAATAAAATTCATTGGGCTTTTTCGAAAACTAAATAGAATAATGATGTGCATAATTGAATCAAAATACAGTTACAACAGTATGTATTCAAAAAGCTTTACCTTTTCCTACATTGAAACCTTTTTTATCAGAACTTTCCAGTCGAAAATATCAATAGACAGGTTGCTTTTACACTGATCGCTCATTATCTATTATACAGGGTGTCCGGGAGTAAAGTGCATCTACTTCAGGAGGTGATTCTATATGATATTATAAGTAAAAAAGAAAAATAACTATTTTCGAAGTTCCAACTTGAAGGGGTTGTTTTGTGGTTAAAATTATTATTTTCCGATGTTACGATACGGGCCAGTCACAACCATGCAATGTTGCCATAATCGTGCCCGGCGGACGCTCAGCAAGTAAAAATCGTACCTCACACTAAGGATTTTTAGTAGGTACGTCTTTTTGTATGTAAAAAAAGTTAGAATTTCGGAAAAAGTTAAATAAATCTTTTTTACTCCTACCATCATGTAGAATTACCTCTCGAAGTTAATGCACTTTACCCCCGGACACCCTGTATAAAAACATTAAAAAATAGATTGAGTAATGTTTCTCGAATGATTTTTATCGTTTACGCGGAGACCCAAAAACCAATCACAAATATTTTTTTTATTTGTGTCGATTTGATTGGAATTTAAATAGTGCCAAAAAAATCGTGGTACCCTCGTGTTAAAGTGATGGATCAGCGCTGTCCGGCGCGGTAAGGGGAGGGAGAGGCGGTAGAATGGTGGGGGCGGAAGGCTGGGGCGGCAATCTCACGCCCGGGCCGCCCGGGACGGAAAAGCCCGCCAAAATGCGGATAAATGTTAGCGGAAAGCGCTTGTCATTCATTCCAATACAGGAAAAAGCGACCGACATTGATTCCATCCACAGACACAAGCACACCTAGATACATGGGCACACATACATTAGTGACTAGATACTAGATAGTACTTTCCCGCTCCCCAGTCCTTCTGTCGTGATGCAGCCCGACCGCCAAAAGCAATTACGTTAGAAGCTGTTTTGTAACGAACTCTGGTCGGCGCGAAACAAAATAAATCAAGTGAATAATAATTATGATTGCAATTGCAGTCAAATCGCATCGCTCCCCACTCATGATCATTTGAATAAATCGTTTGCAATTCCTGCCACTTTATTTCCATTCCCCTGTTTCAACAGAAAAACATAGCAAATCATCAAATACTTGATCAACAAACTGTTCAAACTAAATTAATCGCGGCTGTATTACATACATGCAACCCGTCACTACCTTAAATCAGAATGATTTTGATATTTATGTAATTATATATTTTGCATTCAACAATTATCTAAAAGGCCATTCATGTTCAAATAAAACTACCCATTTTGTTTAATTGGTGATAAACATTAAATTTTGGTTAACGATTAATAGTAATTTAAACCAGAAGTAAGTGTTCGTATTGAGATTAAATAAATAACCGGAGGGCTTTATTTGAGTCTCTTTTGTAATGGTGGATTTAAAAACTAAATTATTCATATTATGAGAAATGAACATTTAAATAAACATTTAAACAATTGATAATCTAGGGAAAGACAGATTGAGACACTGTATGGGTTCACATATTATATACAGAGTTGGACGAGTGCGATAAGGAACTTGAGTGAAAAACCAATTAATGTAGATCAACAAACGTTGATTCTGAATGTACTTTATCATATGTAATTTTTAGAATAATTATTAAATTGTCATTGAAAAACGATTACAACCGCAAGAGACGTGTTAACCCCCAGTGTAAACCACATGTGATTGCTCTGTGGTTTCTAACTGAATTTACACCACTACCTCAGAGGTCAGCCGGCCGCGTGCCCTAAGATTGCTAAAATTTTTTGAAGTGAAAATTTATTTAGCACCGTTGTGATTTTAAACTCTATCACATGAAAAATAGCGACACTAAAAATAGACGAACACATATATTGGATTTAGCCTGCGAGAGAATGTGGTAGTATAATCGATGTCCTCTTTGTGCGTTGCTTTGTAGCCTACTGGTCTCCTTTTTGCGTGGTGCTTCGTAGTCTCCCCACCCTTGTTTACTTTAGTTTTCTGAAGGTTTCACTTCTACCGTGTGTGAATTGCACCCTCTCATTTTTTTGCCAAATTGCGCTGCGTTGACTCGCACACTGCTGTATACAAATATTTCATGTTTTTTGGAAATCTTGCTAAATATTTAAAATGGGATTTGTTGATTTCTTAACAACTCGATGAAACCCGAGGAACATGTGACGTCGCGCGTACCCCGTCAGATTTTGATCCCTTTTGCGGGTTAGTTTATTTATTACCATCGCAGTAAAATAATAAAAAAAAACATAATAAAATTTAAGTAAGAAGATGAACATTCATGAAAAATCATTAAAAGAAATTCCTTATTCCTCAAGTTGTTCCGGCACCTGCAGGGTGAATTTCACCTGATGGTGCCCCTCGATAGAGAGAGCACAATAAGAAAAAGGTAATAAAAGCAAATAATCGATAATTTAACCTTTAAATAGACATCAGACAGTCTCACGCCAACTGCTTGAGCGTGAACGTCTCAATATGTCTTCATCCGTGTTCGCGAGTTAACTTTTGTTGTCTTGTAGAGTTGAAAAAATATATTTGTGGATAAATTATCCTTTATTATTTAATTTAAACAATACAACTTAAAATAAGTACAATTCAAAAGGAATAATCAAGTCGACAAGCGGACTGCTTGAATCGACGAGATAGATTGATTGGCTTGGGGCATTGTAGCCCTTTATATAGCATGGTCCTCGTGTAGGGCCGTGTGAAGAGTCCATCGTCCATCGTGGTGCGTGCTGCTTCCCAGGTCGAAGAGGTCGTTGGCCGGATGCACGTGTCGGTCCTAAGTTGGTCTAGTATGTTAATTACCAGATTGTGTTTCTAGGTTGATAGGGTCATTTCCCGGATGCGTTTAGGTCTAGCATATTAATGACTAGGCAAGGTGAAGGGCGGGGTGCAGGGGGCGTCCTGCATTGTCTTCTTGAGGTTGAGGGTCAGCTGGGGTGGTTAACTCTCCCCCCCTTAAACGGAAACTCCTTCGGGCTGCGAAGAGTTTACATCTTCTCCATAGGATATATCCAATTGCCATTATTATTAGGCAACTAGTAAGTGTGATGTGTAGACTTCCATTGTCTTCTGTTATGTCAGCGGTGATACTGGAATCTTGATGAGGTTTCTCTATTTCGTCTACATGTACTGTGGGTAGTTGTAATACATGCAATTCTTCTCTGGAATACGTGACGACTAACGTTTCTTGGTTAATAGTCCGTCCCATACTAAATGTTTTTCCTTGTATGCTGCACTCGTCATTGGTCACGAGTACTGATTTATAAATAACAATGCTTTGTTGATGTTGTGGACAATGCGCTTGTAGTGGCGTCGGTTTGTCTCGAAATACGTACATCATATTGTCTCCTATGATATGGGTATATTCCTCTGGACATGATACTTTGTGGAGGCTGCAATTCTGTTCATTGTGGCTTTCTAACACCAGGGTGGTGCAATTATCGACGGTATCTATCTCCTTGTTACATATGCTGAGTTGATCGGAAATAATTTGACATTTGCTAGCGACATAAATTTGCTTTCCATCTCTCAATATTCGTCTAGATAGGAGGTGGGGTTGGAAACATTGGGAGTCAAGTTTGGATATTATGGGGATTATTTCATTATACATATATACTGTTTTCTCTACTAGGGGTAGGGACAAAATAAAGTGTAAAGTTTCTTTTGTTTTTATGAGTTTAACTTGTAACAAACGTTGAATAATATCAAAGTCTTTTGAAATTAATTGTTCTGAATTTATTTGTGCTATTGAGTCCATGAAGACTTTCGGCTTAATTATACTAGGATGGTACATTCCATGAGCGGCAAAAGTGATAGCTTCTGTGATTCTAGTTATTAATTCCGTTATTGTCTCCGTTTGGTAAATTAAATGGGTTATCAACAAATCAGTTTGATCTTCATAATGATCGTGGCTCATTTGGGACCAAATAACTAATTGGTTATGTGAAATATTCTTAATTTTAGTATAATAATCTTCTAATGTTCTTGAAGTTAAAGAAATTCTTTGTTTATTCAAATTTTGGTTATTTTCCATTTGTTGCATTAACTTATTCATATCATTATCATCTAAATTTCCCGTTAAAAACTTTATTACCGAACCGATACCATTTACAAGACCTCGCTTATTTCTAGTTATTATTAGGTTATCGATCATTGCCTTATTATGATCTATTAAATATTTTAATCGTTCTAATCCTATATTAGGTAAGGAAACATTATTATTTTTAATAAATTTATCGTAGTTAAATTCTAATTGTTGTGATTGTCCGATTAATGACGATAGGTCCAGCGTGTGGATGACGTGCCATTGACCCTCAACAGCGCGTGCATCTCCAAGAGGTGCTACGATGAAGTGCTCATTGTTCGTCAGTTGGCGGATTCGCAGTGATTGTGTCAGGGCGATCAGCCTGGAACAATTTAACACTATTTTTATGGATTGTTGCTAATCCTCTAAGATTTTTATATTCTAGGACGTTATGCGGGAGTATGTTAGTTATCGTAAAAGGCCCTTTATATTTATTTTTATGTTTACCTCGCGCCGTGACTTTTATTAATATCTGTTGTCCTATTGACATGTCTAGCTGGGTGCGATTTTTATTTACGCGTTCCAATGTTTTATTTTTTGTTTTAGTTTGCATTTCATGAATTAATTTTTGAAGTTTCTTACATTGATTTACATGATCGTCTACATAACTTTACATAATTTAAAAATACAGTTCGTGCATTATCGAGAGGAATACACCAAACATGATCCATTCCCGTTTCTTTTGCCTTAAGTTTACGCGATTCTTGATTATTTGCTTCTATAAAGATTCTATTCATACGTGGAGGTGGATGCTCGTGGCGAATTGGGATCCCATCTTCATGATCGTCCATATTGCTATGCACGGTGTCAGTGACACTCTGGGCGTCTGAAGCGGTTTCCACTCGTAACGAGTCTTGTTCCTCACTATCCTCACTATGGTGAATCTCTACCCTTGATAACGCATCGGCTACATGATTTGTGCAGCCACGTTTGTGTTTTATGGTATAATCATATTCTTGGAGCTTAAGCCTCCATCTTGTTAATTTAGCATTAGGTTCTCTAAGTTTGGTTAAAAAAAATTAATGTTTGATGGTCAGTTTCAATAATAAAATATTTGCCATAAATATACGGGCGGAATTGCTGGAGGGACCATAGTATACCAAGCAATTCTATTTCCGTAATATTATAGTTACTTCCTTACTCTCTCCTCTCTATCCGTCATCTTCCGCCGTCAATTTTGAATTATCGGATTTTTACCGAACACATAAAATTGATCAAAATTGTGGTATGAAAATTCTTATACCGTTCATACACGGCAACCTGTAAGCACGTTAATACGCAGGTACTTTTTTAATTGATTTAATTTGATGTTTTACGTGAGGTGAGCAAATGGCTTCTAGTTCCTCCGAAAATAAATTCCTATTTTTCTCCAATTGTTCAAGTTCATTCATGTCCATTAAATGGAATAGTTGAATTTGTTTGGTTGGAGTTTTTAATATATTATTAGGAGAGCCGCTATACTCAAGAATAGATTCTGAATATTGAGGAGCGGGTCTTTTGCTTGGCTGTGCCATATTTAAAAAGTATTAAGAAAAATTTACGTATTGAAAATTTTTTTTAACAACTTTAATTTTATCTCTAACCTTTTGGATAAGGTAGGGAAAAGGATCTATCGTACGGATGGGATAGACGATCAATTGAAAATGTACTTACAGAAGTATTGAAGCGACGATCTTCATTGCCAAGTTAACAAATTTGTTTGGTGTGTGGTCCTCTTCGCGTTGAGATATTTAACAATATCTAGGGAGTCCTGGCTACGGCCAAGTTTAACAGCTTCCTCGAAATGACCCACGTACTGGGCGCCAGTTAACTTTTATTGTCCTCTTTAAATTAAAAGAGAAAACACACTTTGGATATTTTTATCCTTTATTATATAATTATTACAAAAATACAACAATATGTAAAGTACAGTTTCAAAGGGAATTATCAAGTTGAACAATACAACAAGCGAAGTGCTTGGATTCAATCAACAAGATAGATTGATTGGCTTGGGGCATTGTAGCCCTTTATATAGCATGGTCCTCGTGTAGGGCCGTGTGAAGAGTCCATCGTCCATCGTGGTGCGTGCTGCTTCCCAGGTCGAAGAGGTCGTTGGCCGGATGCACGTGTCGGTCCTAAGTTGGTCTAGTATGTTAATTACCAGATTGTGTTTCTAGGTTGATAGGGTCATTTCCCGGATGCGTTTAGGTCTAGCATATTAATGACTAGGCAAGGTGAAGGGCGGGGTGCAGGGGGCGTCCTGCATTGTCTTCTTGAGGTTGAGGGTCAGCTGGGGTGGTTAACTCGCGTGTTTGCACATACTAGTTTTGTTGCTACTCCCAGTGGTTGTTATAAAAGCAAGGAGTTCCGGTGACAAACTTTTGTGACTTCAATTTATTCGGTATTATATATAAATTTACACAGTGTTTTATTTGTATTGTACGCTCAGCTGTAGGTATGACCAGATAGATGGAGTAACTTAAGTAATTTAACGACCATTAACAGATGGGTCTATGATAGAAATAGTTTTGTAAAATTGATTATTAGCAACCTTATAATTTCGGAAGTTGAAACAAGACAATGTTATTGACAATCGTTACGTATTTAATGGAATTATTAATGTTATACACTAACAGTCATAGGTACTAATAAAAAAGACACTTTCCAACAGTTAACGTATTTTAGGTACGCGATGACTAGAGACTTTCTTTCAAATTATCTTTACATAGTATTAAATGAAGTCGCTCAAAATGTATGTGCGCTTAGATCTTTTAAAATATGCAACGGATTTTCATGCGGTTTTCACCAATAAATAAAGTCATTCAAGAGGAAGGTTTTTATGGATAAAGATGGATATTATAATAATGAAAAGCTAAGAAATTCAAAGAAAATATCTTCTTTATAAAGTATTAAGTCGCTCAAAATTTATGTTCGCTTAGATTTTTTAAACTATTTATTTTTATTTATTTATTCTTAGTATATTTACATTACAAAGGTATAGTATATTGTCCTCTACACTAGGAGTTCACCTGTATTGTAGAGGACATTTTTCAGTTGTAAATTATAAAATGTAAGTACTGTATCGAACGTGTCGACGAAAGCGTATGACAACCCTGAGAATTCAAGAATGGAATTTACGCTTCCACATAATACCGTGCCGCTGCGCGTTACCCCTTCCAATAACCTACGAAACAAAGGGAGTGCTCTCATTGGCCAACGAAACACTGTGCATTTGGAATGATGTCTACAATGCTATTACATTCTACAATTAACTTATCAATTGAAAACATAAACGCAATTGATAATAAATAAATGCTGCAGCATCATTGGACTCGAAAACACATCTGAATAACCACGTAATACTTCCACCAGGGACCCCAGACAGCAATGATCAAAATCAAGGAAATGATTGAGTATTTACGTTATCCCCACCCTGCTACCAGACGCGGCGCCATTGGTCAATGCTGAACAAAGGAAATGTTTGAATCGTAAATATTTACGACAGCCAATTTACATTCCGAAAAACTCGGAGCTAAATTTCGGGAAATCGGGAATAATTTGAATCAAGAAATATATATCATCACCTAAAAAAAGGTATATACTACAATAACACCTCAAAAAAACTGTCGTCTACCAGTGATTATTGCACTTTAAGAAAATATTTACTTCTAGATATTGTATCTTGTATCACATTTGTAAACTTGTACCTTTTCTTGTTGAAACAATAAAAATTATGTGAGACTTCGGTTTATTGGAACAGGACTGTCTTGGCAAAGGTTATCACACAGATTTTTAACACATCTCCTCGAAAATCATAGCGATTGGGAAAAATACGTAAACGCAAGCACCCTTCAGAAACAGGGAGGTTCTGTGTTCCAAAAGTCCAACCCGGATTTGCCCTATAAAACAAACGGCAAACCGGTAGGAAATCAGTTCAAAAACTACCAGCCAAGAAGTCACAAGTCTCCAAGAAACTGAAGTCTCCAAGTTCTAACCTACTTTAAAAGTGTTTTTTAATCAGTTTAAATTCTGTTCTACCTTTCTCTCAGTATCCCATTATCCTGACCCCAACAGTCTCCAAAAGTCTCCAAAAGTCTGCAAGTCTTTTAAGTGTTTTTACAACAGTTATAGAGTCAGTTTTTGCTAATTTAACTTAGAATCATTAAATCCAGAAGTTAAGGACATTGGCGTGCCAAGTTGTGTCCAGCTCCCTATTTTTGCAATTTGTGTACAAAACGTCTAGTACATTTGGTCCTTCGAGCCGGATCTACACATAACACGCCTTCAGTCTTACCCAGTGGAAATGCCGAAATATGCCAGTGGCGCCCCTACGGACCCCGGGCCCACACACCGTAGACACCGATGAGACGCCATCTAGAGGACCCCGCCAGGTCCACGATCTATCTAGTGCGAGCCCAGCCAGGAACTCTGATCTCATCACGCTTGACCGACCAGCTCCAGAATCTGTCTCCGAGAGCCTCCACGAATCCAAAAGTAAAAGCAGCGAAACAACTTCTGAATCAACTGAAGACTCCCTGCGATTACTGCGCCGAGAGATGCGCATTCGGGACAGACGTCACGCCAAGCAGACAGCCAATCTGCTCGCAGCCCTGAACGCTGCGACACGCCAAGCAGTCAGCCAACCTGCCGAGGAGCCAGCACCAACCAGCCCGACCCTGCGAGCCAACCTCGGTCAGGCAGTAATTCAAGTCCAGGCACCAACCGGCCCGTTTACTAACGAGTTCGCAACGAGATATGCCACTCAAGTACACACGTCAGACGGCCCGTCAACCGGAGAGTTTGCAACTAGATATGCAACAACTCAAGTGCCCGCACCAACCGGCCCTTCTGCTAATGAGTTCGCAACGAGATATGCCACTCAAGTACACACGTCAGACGGTCCGTCAACCGGAGAGTTTGCAACTAGATATGCAACAACTCAAGTGCCCGCACCAACCGGCCCTTCTGCTAATGAGTTCGCAACGAGATATGCCACTCAAGTAAACAAGCCAGCCGGAGAGTTTGCAACGAGATATGCAACAACTCAAGTGCACGCACCGACCGGCCCTTCTACTAATGAGTTCGCAACGAGATATGCCACTCAAGTAAAAAGGCCAGCCGGAGAGTTTGCAACGAGATATGCAACTACTCAAATGCACACACAAGTCGGTCAGCCTACCAATGAATTTACAGTAACCGATCCAACTGGATATGCCGCCACCCAAGGCTACACACTACTGACGGGCCCTGCAAAGAACATCCCTACGGCCGAATACAGCCATCTCGGACCCGAGCGCCCACTTTACAATACAACGGGGTACCAGCAACAGCCAGCCTCCTCCGGCCAGGATTCCCCATTGTTTACACCACCGCATACAGCCAACGAGACAGCACGGCACACCCGAGAATGGTTGCAGCACGGCAACGACCCACTGGCCCAGATCGCCTCTGTGATGGCAGAGGCGCTCCGCTCCTCCAGAACGCAAGATAGCCCTCGCACATTAGAAGATGACTCAAGAATGGCAGCCCTAATCGCCAGGCAATCCACAGCAAAAGATTTGCCTACCTTCTCCGGAGACCCCCTCGAGTGGCCTACCTGGAAGGCACAGTACGCTCAATCCACCGCCACCTGCCAATTGACTCCGAGCGAAAATCTCATCCGGCTGCAGCGTGCCCTCAAAGGCAAGGCGCGAGATACCGTGGGTCCCCTACTAATGGATCCTGCGCAAGTCCCAGAGATCATCAGCGTCCTCGAGCAGCGATACGGCAGCGCTAACTCCATAGCAAAATTTATGCTAGACAAGGTTAAAAAGCTACCTTACCTCACGACCGAGGTATCACTCGAGGACCTGGCAGATTTCTCCGGGACGGTGCAAAACCTGGTGGCATCCCTCCGGATCTTGAAAACCGAAGGTTATCTCACCAATCCTGCATTACTGAACGACGTCACTGACAAAATGCCGAGTTCCCTGCGGCTGGCATGGCTAATCGAGATCCGCAAACAACATGCCCCGGCCACCATAACCCAGCTCGCTGCCTTTCTGAAAGAGGTATCAAACGCAATTCCAAATAGCGGGATGGTGGACCACATACGATCCCGACCACGCCGTGAACAAATACATGCCGGGTACCAGGAGGAAGAAGATAGTGATCGCATGCGACTTCTACCGAGCCATGAGCAAATACATGCCGGACATCAAGAAGAAATCGGGGACGGCCCAAAAGAAAAGATCGCCCCGATGAAACGCAAAATGAATGAGGCACATACTTACCCTGGACCAAGCCGAAAAAGAAAAACAGCCGACGAAAGCTGCGCCCAATGTGGCGGCGATCATAAAACCCGCGAATGCAAAGAATTCGCAGCCAAAGATGTTGAACTTCGATGGGAAACTGTACGCATGGGAAGGTTATGCCGCAAGTGCTTAGAAAAACACCACTCACGAAGCTGCAAAATAAACCAATGGTGCAAAGTAGGGGATTGCCGATCCCCACACCACCCCCTGCTACATAATCCCGAGTTCGTATGAAAAAGCACCGTGGAAAATGTCAACTTGTGACGCCAGGACTCCGGACAGAGAGTACTGTTAAAAATTGCGCCAGTAATATTAAGCGCTCCCAACAAAGAAGAAGTGTCAGTGTTTGCTCTCCTGGACAAAGGATCCACAGTAACACTTGTTGACACTGACACCGCAATACAAGTCGGAGCAAACGGCCCAGTTCACGGACTGCGAATCCACGGTGCCAAAGGAATGTGCACCTCTGACAATCTCTCCCAACGAGTGAGACTAAGAATACGAGGTGCGGGCAACAGTAATACATACCACATCTCTGCCAGCACAATAAGCAACCTCAACCTGCCGGAGCAACAGATCCAAGGAAGGTCTGTCGTCCCGAAGCTGCTAATAGGCCAAGACAACGCTCACCTAATTGTGTCAAGGGAAGTTCGTGAATGCAATGATACTACGCGAATAGCATCACGCACCGCACTAGGATGGATCGCTCATGGGGGAGTCAACCCCAGAGATAATAACACGACTACCACTTTGGCACTACAACCAGAAACGGCCGCAGACATACACTGGAGGTTATCCACCACATACCCGCCCCGGTATAAGTAACTTATGGTTACTCCTTCAGGGCTCTCACAAGGAAGCTAATTTTTTTTTATTTGAACGTCTCTACATTTAATTAAACAAAACTAGACCCCCAATGTCCCCGCATACGGTGTTAACGAGCAGTATGCAAGTGCTTTATATGTACAGGTTAGTATTAAATAATTAAATAAATATATACATTACCTCTTTCTTTGGGGAAAAGCAGAGGGGAGAAATAAAATTTTCAAGTGTAGGCGGTATGCCTACCCTGCCGGTTTATTGTACATAAAAAAATAAAAAATAAAAAAAACATCACTCAATTTTCATGTGGTTGCTGATAGGGAGCGAGTGTGTCACAGATACACCCGGCAGTCCTGTTGAGAGGTGCATGTTTTCAGGAAAGCCAAGCTTGAGATTGGTTTCCGCGCCCCTAAGCCATACAATTGAGGGAGCTAGTAAAAACCAACTTCGCCATCGACTCGCTCGGAGTAACATCAGCCACCAGAGTCAATGTAAGCGAACAACAGGCCATTGCACTTATGAATGCAACTACCCGTCCTCTTCCTACAGGGAAGTGGGAAACTGGTCTACTATGGCGCAATCCAGAAGCCTCGCTACCTGACAATCGGCAGTGTGCGCTGAAGCGACTTCTGTCTCTGGAGAAAAAGCTAGCAAAAGACAAAAATCTAGCAGTGGCCTACAATGACAAAATAAGTCAACTTCTCAACAAAGGCTATGCCAAGAAGCTATCAGGCCATGAAGCTTCCACCACCACACCTCGCAAATGGTACCTGCCTCACTTCGCAGTAATCAACCCAAATAAGCCAGGAAAAATCAGAGTGGTATTCGATGCTGCAAGCCGATGCCGAGGAACCTCCCTCAATGATCAGCTGCTTACTGGTCCTGACCTGCTGTCCTCCCTCCTGGGGAATATAATACGCTTCCGGGAAGGAAACATCGCCATTGCTGCAGACATCAAAGAAATGTTCCTGCAAATAAAAATAAGGCGAGAAGACCAGCCGTCCCAGCTTTTCCTGTGGAGGACATCACCCCATCATGAACCAGACACCTATCAAATGTCATCAATGATGTTCGGAGCCACCTGCTCCCCAAGCAGTGCCCAATTCGTCCGAAATAAAGTGGCCGAAACATACGAGCACGAGTACCCGGCCGCCGCAAAAGCCGTACGCACCAAGTTCTACATGGACGACTACCTAGATGCAACAGACACACCCAATGAAGCTGCTACACTCGCCCAAAGTGTAAGTGCCCTCCTCGCGAAAGGAGGGTTCCACTTGACAAATTGGGCGTCTAATAGCCCGGTGGCCCTAGCTGGTGTACCCATAGAAGACCGTGCCAGCTCCGCGATACAGATCAGCAGTGGAGGTCCAGAGACAGAACGAGTGCTTGGTTTGATCTGGGACCCCACCACAGACCGCTTCCTGTACTCATTTCGCGAGGCGATCTCCCCCGACACGGCCACACAACCTACCAAGCGGCAACTATTATCCATAGTAATGAAGATCTTTGACCCAGTCGGCTTCGTTGCCTGCCTTACCATCAGATCTAAGATGCTACTGCAAGCAGTGTGGCGCTCAAGCGTCGGCTGGGACGAACCCATTACCCCCGAACACGCCCAGAGATGGACAGACTGGCTGAGCCTGCTGCACACAAACAGCATCTCAATCCCAAGACGTTGCCTCTCAAACAAACAGAACAACGTAACTCTACACCTCTTTTGCGACGCATCGGAGCAAGCTTGCTGTGCCGTGGCCTACTTCACCGAAGAAATAAATGGATCCTTACGAGTAACATTCCTTGCAAGTAAATGCAAGGTAGCACCACTGAAGCCTCTCTCCATTCCACGCCTCGAGCTTCAAGCTGCCCTCATAGCAGCGAGACTAGCCCAGACGATCCAAAAGGAAAGCAAATCCCTGATATCCCGCACCTGCTTCTGGACAGACTCCACAACTGTACTATGCTGGTTACGCACTGACCCACGCGCCTACTCAACCTTTGTGGCAAACCGATTGGGCGAAATAGACGAACTAACCAACATACCCGACTGGAAATGGGTACCCACATAACTCAATCCAGCTGATATAGGAACACGAGACTTAGAGGTGCCAGACCTAACACCAGAAGGAAGGTGGTTTACCGGCCCAGCCTTTCTCACTTCCCCGGAGGGTGCATGGCCGAAAGAACGGGCACCCGCCCACAGGCCTGACGACCTAACACTAGAAGTCAAACCTCACTACGTTGGCCTTGTGTCCACCAAGGGCGAAGCACTCCCATCAGTAGAGCGGTTCTCCTCATGGCACCGGCTAATCCGCTCCACAGCTTGGATCCTCCGTTTTATCAGACGATGCAAGATGGGGCCCAACAAACCAGTAGAAGGCCCACTACTAGCCGAGGAGATAAAAGCAGCAGAACAAAAATGGATCAAAAGGTCCCAGGAAAACGCTTTCACAACTGATCTACACACCATCCGACAAGGTCAAAAACTACCTACTGGCAGTCGCCTTAACTCGCTGAACCCCTTCTTTGGACCAGACGACCTTCTACGAATGGGGACCCGACTACGAGCCTTGGAAAGAACAAAGAGTGTGGCCCGAACCCCCATAATACTGGACGGCGACGAACCCTACACTCGGCTCCTAATCAGTCACTACCACAAAAAGGCGGATCATCCTAGTACTGAGAAAACAATTGCAGAAATACGCAATCATTTCTTCATAATACGAATACGCACAACAATCAGGAAAATAACGCACGTCTGCCCCACTTGCTTCATACGACGCAGCAAACCGACTCCACCTCTGATGGGCGCATTACCACCACCCCGCCTGATGCATCACGTCCGTCTATTCACACACTGCGGGCTTGACTATTTCGGCCCTATGGCTATCACGGTCGGTAGGCATCGAGAAAAACGATACGGAGCCATCTTCACCTGCCTCTCAACGCGCGCCATTCACCTAGAACTAGCCGCCTCACTGACTGCCGACTCGGCCATCATGGCCCTTCAAAGAATGACCGCCCGCAGAGGACAACCCACAGCCATGTACTCGGATAACGGAACAAATTTTCACGGAGCTGACACCGAGATGAGGGACGCCCTGCTGTCAATAAGTCAAGACGCCAGAATGATTGACGCAATAGCTACCCAGGGCATCGAGTGGCACTTTATACCACCGCTGAGTCCCCACATGGGGGGAGCTTGGGAGAGACTAGTACGATCAGTAAAGAAAGCCCTAAGCGCAACACTCAAAGAAAGAGCACCAAAAGAAGAAACTCTACGCACAGCACTTGCAGAAGCCGAGTTTGTGGTAAATAACCGACCACTCACCCATATTTCAGTCGACCCGCGTGATGAAGAACCTCTAATACCCAACCACTTTTTGCTGGGATCGGCCGGGAAGCGCCCCCAATTATCCTTCTACGACAAAAAAGAAGAGGAAGTATGCCTACGCCGCCAGTGGCGCATCGGACAACAACTTGCAGACACCTTCTGGAGGCGATGGCTGCGCGAATACCTACCTACCATGGCTGCCCGACAAAAATGGCACCATCCAACTACACCAATTAAGAAGGATGACCTAGTGATCATCATGGACCCAGCACTGCCTCGAAACAGTTGGCCACGTGGCCGTATCCTCGAAGCAACACCTGCAGCTGATGGACAAGTCAGAACTGCTCGGATCCAAACCAGTACTGGGATATACGTAAGGCCGGCAGTCAAAATCGCCGTCATCCTGCCTGCCACACCAACAATTAACGAAACTGTACCAGTTGCGAAGACACCCGATTCAGAACTCAGACATCGGAAAAGGACACGCCCGACGAAGTAGCTGAGCACAGTCGAGACTGCACTGGGGGGAGTGTATCGAACGTGTCGACGAAAGCGTATGACAACCCTGAGAATTCAAGAATGGAATTTACGCTTCCACATAATACCGTGCCGCTGCGCGTTACCCCTTCCAATAACCTACGAAACAAAGGGAGTGCTCTCATTGGCCAACGAAACACTGTGCATTTGGAATGATGTCTACAATGCTATTACATTCTACAATTAACTTATCAATTGAAAACATAAACGCAATTGATAATAAATAAATGCTGCAGCATCATTGGACTCGAAAACACATCTGAATAACCACGTAATACTTCCACCAGGGACCCCAGACAGCAATGATCAAAATCAAGGAAATGATTGAGTATTTACGTTATCCCCACCCTGCTACCAGACGCGGCGCCATTGGTCAATGCTGAACAAAGGAAATGTTTGAATCGTAAATATTTACGACAGCCAATTTACATTCCGAAAAACTCGGAGCTAAATTTCGGGAAATCGGGAATAATTTGAATCAAGAAATATATATCATCACCTAAAAAAAGGTATATACTACAATAACACCTCAAAAAACTGTCGTCTACCAGTGATTATTGCACTTTAAGAAAATATTTACTTCTAGATATTGTATCTTGTATCACATTTGTAAACTTGTACCTTTTCTTGTTGAAACAATAAAAATTATGTGAGACTTCGGTTTATTGGAACAGGACTGTCTTGGCAAAGGTTATCACACAGATTTTTAACACATCTCCTCGAAAATCATAGCGATTGGGAAAAATACGTAAACGCAAGCACCCTTCAGAAACAGGGAGGTTCTGTGTTCCAAAAGTCCAACCCGGATTTGCCCTATAAAACAAACGGCAAACCGGTAGGAAATCAGTTCAAAAACTACCAGCCAAGAAGTCACAAGTCTCCAAGAAACTGAAGTCTCCAAGTTCTAACCTACTTTAAAAGTGTTTTTTAATCAGTTTAAATTCTGTTCTACCTTTCTCTCAGTATCCCATTATCCTGACCCCAACAGTCTCCAAAAGTCTCCAAAAGTCTGCAAGTCTTTTAAGTGTTTTTACAACAGTTATAGAGTCAGTTTTTGCTAATTTAACTTAGAATCATTAAATCCAGAAGTTAAGGACATTGGCGTGCCAAGTTGTGTCCAGCTCCCTATTTTTGCAATTTGTGTACAAAACGTCTAGTACAAGTACATAGTAAATTACAGTAAATTATTCTATAAATTATTTCATATATTATTAATATTAATACCAACAAATTATTATATTCAGTAAATTATTAAATGTTAGTAGTAAAGGACATTTTACAGTTGTAAATTGTAAATTATAAAATGTAAGTAGTAAAACAAAAACAAACAGTAGTCTTAGTTAATATAAAGAAGAAACAATAAAAAATCAAATTATACAGAAACAATAAAATTAAAATATAAAATCGACTTCTATTTGACAAAATTATAAATTAAAAGTTAAAAGGATTGTAGCCAGTTCCATATGTTTTTTTTTCAATAATATTAGTTGTTTTATATTGTGTTGGAAGTGAATTGTATAGTTTAATAGCCTGGTATCTGTAGTGTTTTTGTCCAAAGGATGTGTTTGTTTTTGGTATTTGTAGTTGGTGTGCATGTCTTGTTCTAGTATTGCGAGAATTTTGTGAAGTATTGAATGTGTTTAAGTTCTTGTAAAGGAAAGTTAGTATTTGTTTGGAATATAATTTTTGAATTTTCAGCACTGGGAATTTTTCGAATATGATTGAAGTGGGTGTTAATTGGTAATTTAAGTAATACTTTTATTAGGGTTTTCTGAGCTTTAAACAGTGTATTAATGTATTTTTTACTGGCACAGCCCCAGGCAATAATGCCGTATTCCATTAAGGATTGTGCTAGTGCGAGGTATATATTTTTTATATCATATATGTTTAGAATATTTCTCACGTTTTTAAAGAAGTAAATCAACTTGTTTATTTTTCCTATTACTGAATCTATATGTCTATCCCATTTTATATAACGGTCGAAGTATATGCCCAGATATTTAATATTTTCCGTTTGTGTAATTGGGGGACAATCGCATATGGTGTGTGTTGATTGACAAGAATGTATTTTAAGATGGATGTTATTGGATGGTTGGCATCTTGAGTTTATGCTAAAAGTTATGAATTTCGTTTTATCTATATTTAAAGTTAATATGTTAGAGTCGAGCCATTTTTTAGTAATATTTAAACCAAGTTCTGCTTTTGTGATAAGTGTTTTCCAGTCATTTGCCTTAAAGAGTAACACAGTATCATCAGCGAAACTTATAATTTCCCCGTCTATTTGGAGGTGACACAGGTCATTAATATATATATATATAAGAAATAGGATTGGACCAAGCACGCTGCCTTGGGGTACTCCGTAGGTTACTTGTTCCTTGTCACTACATGTGTTTTCTATTGAGGTATATTGTGTGCGATTTTCCATATAGCTTTCGATTAATTTGAGTTCTGTTCCCTTGATTCCGATGTTTTTAAGTTAATTGAATAGGTTTTGATGGTGAATTGTGTCAAACGCTTTAGCCAGATCTAGGAATATTCCAATGCATTTTTTGCCCTGATCTATATTTGTTTTGAGGAAATCTGTTACTATGCAACGGATTTTCATGCTGTTTTCACCAATAGATAGAATCATTCAAGAGGAAGGTTTGTATGTATAATACATGGATATTATAGTAGAGAAAAGCCGAGAAATTCAAAGAAAATATTTTCTTTATATAGTATGAAGTCGCTCAAAATGTATGTACGCTTAGATCTTTTAAATTATGCAACGGATTTTCATGCGGTTTTCACCAATAGATAGGGGGTAAAGCTATCTTTTGCAATGACCATTGATAAGTCACAGGGTCAAACATTCAACGTTGCTGGCTTAGATTTGAGTGTTGAGTGTTTTTCAAACGGCCAGTTATATATCGCGCTTTCGAGAGTAACATCTAAAAAAAACATGTTTCCACTATCTCATGAAAAAACCGCTGTAAATATTGAATATAAAGATATCCTGTAGTATAGACTAATCAAAATCATAGTATTATTAAATCACTCCACACTGCCCCACAATTAGTATCTAAATTGCACCCGGGCCGGGGCGGGTCGCTAGTTACTTATAAAAATTCTTTAACAGTACTGCGAAAGAACTGGCAACATTGAATTTTGTTATACGTGCGCATGCGCCATGCGCGTGGACCCCGGCAAAATTACAGTTTCGTTTTGTTATTGTTATATTTCGAGATTCGAATAATGTTTTTTGTTCAAAATTTCTATTTATTTGAGTATCTACCGCACTAGAGCCTAAACTGATCCCAACCATCGAGGATCAGAGAGACTGCGGTACCCTGTTGGGATATGTTGTGAGGCTGAAGGTAGTGAAAATGTTAATGAGATGGAAAAGAGGAAGGAGGGGAAGTGTCTGGCTACTAGGATCTGGTCTTCAAATACGGCCAAAGCCATTTCAAGGCACGTTTATTACGAATGATGGTCTTTCACCATGGCGATAATGTAAGTATCGACCGCACTGGAACGTGCCACACGAATATTATATTTTTATTTTATTCAATAAATTGTGAAAGAACACAAATTAATCATATAACTTGCGCACGCCGGAATTTGAACCCACAACCACCGTATTCATAGCCAAAGATCGTAACTTCTCAACCCCATTGACCGCCGGAGAATTGGAGAAAAGCATTTTTCGAAAGTTTGATTTAATATTTTGGGTGCAATTTCGATTTTAATTATAACAGATTTCCTTCATACATTATTATTGGCGTCGTACATTATTGCTCCACATTACGGTTAGACTAAGTGAAGTTCATGCCGTAAAAGACTCTAGTGCAGTGAGAGATGTAGTAGAAAATGAGTTAAAATCGAAAGAATTTAATGCCGACAGACAGTTGAAATTATTAAGTATTAATACGAAGACGATATCATTAATCCAACGAACGTGAGTCGGGGAATTCAACTCTATTCCAAAAGCTTTCGAAGTGGTCACCAACCCGGAGGTAGGGTATCATGTAGTTAATTCCCAATTAATTTGCTATGTTGTGAGTGGACTCATATTACATTGTACCTCATTGTGTCTGTATTTTTGATAAGATATGTACATAAAAAAAATTTAGTTCCAGTTTAAGAAATACAACCACCTATAAGTTTTCCAACATTCAAAAATCTTTGCTCCAACTCTACATATATTTAACTCCCTGCCGTCATTTAAGAAATAAATTATTGATAACTTAATCAATGCGCACTCACAACTCTTCACTCATTAATACAATTTATTCCGATACATATTTACATATACACATAATTTTTTTAAATATATTATATTATTATCGAATATCCATGTAGGTACTAAACCCATCAGGAAAAATGTAAATTATCACTTTAGATATTTCTCGGAGATATATCATTGGCGACGGTCCTTCCCGGGTTCATGGGGTGAGGTTTGTTTAGGTATTAGAGGCGGATGACCAGAAAACACTGAACCCCAGATTTCGACACACCCCTTAAACCCTTTTCCTTTCCAGAACTCTCATCCCCTTCCTTTCCTTAAAAAAAACCCTCCACACAGTATCCTCAAAGATGACATAGGCCCTGAGGGAAATTATTTTTCTCAGGGCCTCCTGTGTGGAGCTCAATTTAAAAAAAAGTTAATTTAATAATTTCTCATGTTAGGGAGATAAAGTCATGTCTTAATAATAATAATAATATTTGGTTGATTTATATAGAGCCGTTTTGGTTAAAAATAACCTCAAGTACAAATAAACTGTACAAATAATTATACAATAACATTAAAAAAGTGCCTTACAACTAAGATTTATAATTATAAATAGTGACTTACATCTAAGACTTACAATTAGTGACTAGATCATTTCATGGAAATTTTCCAGTCCTAAAGAGTCCAAAAGTCTTTCAAAATAAATATTAAATCAACGTTGGCATTAATCTTCTTCTAAATATAATCCCAATAGTGATGGGGGTAACAAATATAAAATCATGCAATGTCTTAAATGTGTATAATGTCTTCCACGTGCAAAGTTATATCTTCTCCAAGCATAAACTCTCTAATAAAGTGTGTTTATCGGAATTGACCTGCCGGATAAGTATGTTACTGTATCTATTTGTAAATAATAAAGTTTTATTGTATGGAGCCTAAGAATTCATTCTTAATTTGTGCAAGGCCCTTTAGATGATTTTTCACAAAAACGGTGCTCTACAAATTTACCGACTATTCTTATTATTGAGACAACTATACATTATAACTAACATTCTTACATTTAAAAATACATTTTGTTTTGGGTTTTGCCAGGGTTGTCAGTGATTACATTAAAACTAAAACATCAAGGCATAGGTATAAGTACGTAACAAAGAAGTAAGTTATTGCTGCGAGTCGAAGCAGTTAAAGGATTTTAAAAATACATATTATGTTCTACACATTTCATAAAAATATATTATATTCCCATTTTTAATGTTATTAGCGTCGGATGAAGAAGGACGTTCTTAGTAATAGAAAATCATTTTTACGAACATTTTACCCAGCAACTGACAATCTTGTTTTTCGGATAATAGTAATTTATATACACACTAGCTGACCCGACAAACTTCATACCGCCTAAGAATCAATAACTGTTGTGTCAACTTATTAGCTGAATTAAAGTCAGTTTTTTTATTAAGTTCAAAATTACACAATGAAGCAATTATCAATGTCAACTATCTGTGTTTTGTTTTGTCATTATCAGTCAGAGATGGCGTTGTACACGGATTTATATTTTTTGTAATTTTCTTGCTTTTCCAATTACTTTTTAGTAGATTACTTACTCTCCACTTACTCATTTTTTTCCACTTACTTTTAGAGATTTATTATAATTATTGTGTTTTTCTTTTGGAGGGGTGTAGACATACCTTCTCCGTTTGTCTCATTTTCGATTGTTAACATTTATGTGTTAGAAAGAGGGGCAGCATTATAATTTGTGTATGAACAAAATTTGACGTTTTTGAATTTTTGGAATTCACTCACTCTTTAATATTATATTGATCACAATATTGTTGCAGCTCTTTCAAAATATGATAATTCTTTCCATACAAAATGTAGGTATGAGGAAAAATTTTTACTTAATTTTTTTTTTCGTCAATTTTTCCGATGTTTTAACAGCTAAGACCTACAAATTCCGATGTTTTAACAGCAAATTCCGATTTTTTAACAGCTAAGATCATAAAAATCGGTTCAGCCGTTCTTGAGTTATAAATGGTGTAACTAACCCGACTTTGTTTTACATAGTAAGATTATAGATATTTAATTGAACTTTGTTTTCCTCTAATAGACGTAACAAAAACAAAGATAATAATTATCTGTGATGGGTTGATTGATCACAACCCTTTCTAAATATAAACCTGATGATTGCTCGATAATCCCGGCTTTGCGCGAGTACCTCTCGACCCGCCGCCGTAGCGTTTACCCCATGGCTTACATCCCTTTACACTTTGAATTAACACCGGGATTACAATGATCCTTCGCTTGTAATATACTCCCCAAGATTTATCAATGGTGAAAGAACACAGAATGAAAAGGGCAAATAAAACCCTCGTGGGGAGTTATTCGTTAGTGGTTGGCGCGGGGATAATTGCGGGGGCTCGGGGCGGCGAGGTGAGGCGGGGTGAAACATTGTTTTTCCTCTGCCAACTGATTGTTACAAATAACGGGCGAGAGGAGTGGTCAGAACCCAACTGTTTGTGCGAAGCGGGTATTCCACCACACCTCCTTCACTCCTCCTCACCTCATCTCTACCACTGTCTACGTAGTGGCTAATAACATCTATCCAAGGTAATCTTTCCCCGTCTTTATTGCTCATGGGACCAAGATTAAATAGAACCGTACAGGCCATAGGGCGTGTAGTGTGAACCAACCAACATATGTTGTACGTGAAAATGTGCTGGAAAGATTTTTGTTTTTCTGACTTCTGCGTTCGAGTTTTTTGTTTTTGGTAAAATCAAGGGAGAAACGCAACATCTATTTTCAAAGAAGGCATGTAAACCTTTAATATCTACGAATAATGTAAAATGACGTTACTGATGTTACTAAAGATAAAGATCATTAGTACCTGTATTAATTATTTTAAGAAGTATTTTTGAATAGTTTCAATTTATTTTATTTGTAAAGTATCCGTCAGAAAACTAGAAAATTTAGGAATTTTTTGAAGATATTTTTAATTAACCAGTACATATTATTTAATATGATGGCCACCCTGGATGAGCCTTTCCTGATTATTGGCTATGAATGCGTATGTCGCGGGTTTGAATTCGGTGGACATCGACCTTATATAAGACCACCATTCAGAATTGTTAATAATAAACGTTGTATTTGGTGTCTAGATCTGAATAGCCAGGTACTTTCTCACCTTCCTCTTACCCATTTCATTCTCCTTTCCAATGACAATTTGCCCCCATTGGGGATGCCGTAGCATCATTACTGATTCCAGACGGTTGGAAGCAGTTGGGACTCTTGAGCTGTACTCAGACTACTCACATAAAAAATATTATATCCAAAGATTGAATAAACTTGATTGCAACCACCAATTTTGTAATTGAAGGTTGATGAAAAAAAATGAAGATTGCCAAGTTTGAAATTGAGAAGTATCAGTTGATTTTGAAATAGCGAACAATGAAAATACATAATTTTTCACCGTTGTTATTACAACAACATTAACATGCTTTATACTTATACTACTCGGCAGGAACCTACCTACCTGCTTACGTGCTCATGCTCACCGTTCTTCTAACCTTCTAACCCGCGGTTAAACCTCGTCTGCAACTGACCACACGTTCACTTACAGCTGACGGGTATTAACAACTCCAGCCGAAACAGTCGAACTCCACCCCCCGCCCTGAAATATATTCACAACAACGCAGCCGGCACAGGACAGCCCTTCTATACCTGTCGGACCAACACCCATACAACCTCCTAGTTAACTTCAACTTGTTTCTTCTTGCCACACAATATTGTTATAATGATAAACAACACTCCTCGCTCCAAATGATTCAACCTTCTGACGTCCTCGGAATTAGGACAACACCTCAAGAATGTACAAACATAGCCCGATTGGCATTTTAAGCAGACTGTAAAGACAAAGAACATTCCATTGCGTTTTTTTATCACTCAAATTCCTTCAAATTTTTGGCGATATTCCCCTTAATCTGAAATAATAAATTAAAGTACATACATAAAACAAGAAGTATCAAAAATTACAAAATATATACACACATGAACATATACATACATTTATACACATTTTATAGCTCTAGGTGAGAAGATCATCAGGGATATCGTCGTTGCGCCTGCAAAATCCGACAAACGTTTTTTTTGCGAATATCGGTTTTTTACGCAATGTGATAGAACGAGACGAGGCGGATAGGCCTATAAAACACGTTTTCTAATATTAAAGCTAGTTTAGAAAACTGCAAAATCAGCTATGTATTTTCGCTTAAAAAATGGCTTTCAAAATACTCTATGAAGATTTTTTCACATATCGCATTTTGGACTGAAGTAAAACACTCAATATTGCGCCAGTTCTGACACATGGCGGATTTTGCACTGACTCTTGGTTCAGAACGCGCATATTACAAGTCACGCGACTGGACAGTGGACAGTTGGATAGTCTTGTTATGATAGTTAGTCTTGGTGCTCGTGCTAGCGGATTATTTACGTTCGTCAAAAAATAATATTTAAGCTTTTAAAACAGTGTGAAATTACATTAAAGTGCACAATAATTTTCGTTTAAAGAAGAGTGTTAATTTTTCAAACCGGTAAGTAATACATCTGTTATAATCTAATGTAACTTTCTTAATGTTTTTTTAGCAAACTTAATCGACAATTGGTAAGCATGGTTCTGAACAATAATCGTCAAGCTGAAGTCAACATCAATAACAATCAAGGAAGTATTAGTAACTCTAGAGCTCAGCGATTGGTGAACATGGTTCTGAATAATAATCATATTGAACTCAAGAAAACCAAGCAAGTATTAGTAACATCCAGCCTGCTGAAAAGCAAAAACCAATAATAATTGATATGGACGTCACAAATGATAGCATCATTAGTAACATCCAACCTGTAAAAACACAACAACAAATAATTGATATGGATTTCATAAATGATATACCAATTCCACTTGGCATAGATAGTTGTGATTTTACTGATTTCTAGGTTACAGAAATTATGGATCTGAACATTATTGAACAGAATTATGGTCTCACATAATTTGGATATTTCTGAAACAGTTTTGGAGAAAGACGTGGGGAATGTATCCCCAGTTGTAATCTTGACCATGAGTTATGATGCTGACAACACACTCAACTCTGAAACGGGACTGTTTGAACGAGTTGCACTTTCAAATTCTAACGAGAAATGTGACGAGGATCAACTGGGCACAAATAATCATAGGTTTATTTTGAATCACGAAACGGGACAATTCGAATGCTCTGATGCTAACTCTAATTCTGAAGACGACCTGTTGATTAACGGACCGAACATAAAGGACAAACTAAAGTTGAATAAAAATTTCCTGGGGAAAATATACAGCGGTATTAAAACAGTAAGTGGACGTACAATTTACGTTAAGAGCTCAAAGAAAAATAATAGAAACACCATGCACACTAGGGGGAGGTGATTTCACAGGTGACGATGTGTGAAAGGGACGGGGGGCGGGTCAAAAAATCATGGAATTCGGGTGACATAATTTATGGATGGCCCCTTATTATAAAATAATTTGTATTAAGGACCATATTACCAATTTTCATCAGATATTTTGATCATATTAAAAGACAATTGAGACGGTTTTCCTACAAATTACTAAAGTTTAAGATCCGAAGAGTACTCAAGAGGCGACAACGGCGACAGCAATTAGAAGGTAGAAGTGCTTGGAAGCGCCAAATTGAGGAACTGCTCCTCACCCAAACCTAATAGTTAAATAAATAATTAATTTTTTAACGCCACATTATGTATTACGAAAGATACGTTTGGTCAATGGATATCATCAACACATATTGATAACGAAGATGATACTCGAATAGCTAGGAAACGAAAGACCAGAGTTCCTCGGTCTTTTGGAAGTCAGATTCCGTTAAAAAATGGTTGGACCTGTTGCCTAAAGTTTTTGTCATAATTGCTGCTCGACTAGTACGAGAACATACGTGGAGGGTGCTTTTAAATCTAAAACAGAAATGCATAAAATTTACATGTCGTGGTGTTCAGAAAACAGGCTTACGATACACTCCTCAGTAATTACTGCACTATTCGTCCAGGCAAAAAGGTTGGAGATCCTACAGTTACCCAGATCAGAGGGCTGCTGTACAAACACGGTCAGGTTATGTACAAACTCCGACACATTGATAACTGGACACTTCTGCCTCAAAGGACCAGGCAAGTTTATACACAACACCACAATCTCGTACACAGAGAAGAAACAAAATTGATAAGTCTAATTTTGAGCAATTACAATCCTTAAAGTTATATACACATCGAGATTATCATTCATTTTACGATAATCTTAAATACTGATTTTGTTGATTACTAACGTACCTTCTATTTTTATAATATTTTAAAGATCTCAATAGTTATTAGACGAATTTTTAGTTTACTAGCAGGCGTTATCATTGTTTAATAACAAAACTGAGAAGTTATTTGTTTTGTTTAAAAGTTGTAATTATTCTGATTGTAAAAAAGTTCAATAATGCTTGGTTTGTAATAGGTATAATACTAGTTACTATTTACTTAATTTTATTCTTTCAATAAATAAAATGTAATAATCTCGAATAGTGATTTGGTAGATTACATATATTATGTACCTTTTATGTTTATAAAATTTTAAAGATCTCAATAGTTATTAGACCAGCACGAGTTATCATTGTTTATTTATTTAACTGATATGTTATTTGTTTTGTCAAAATGTTGTAATTATTATGATTGTATTAATGTTCAACAACGTTTGGTTTGTAATATATATAATACTAGTTACTACAATCTAAATGATTTTATTCTTTCAATAAATAAAATGTAATAATCTCGAATAGTGGTTTGGTAGATTACTTACGTACCTTCTGTTTTTCATAAATTTAAAAAAATCTCAATAGTTATTAGACCAGCAGGCGTTTTCATTGTTTATTTACATAACTTAGATGTTATTTGTTTTGTTTAAAGTTGTATTTATTATGATTGTATTGTTGCTGAATATTGTTCGGTTTGTAATAGGTAAAATGACTACCTATCTACTTGTTTTTCTTATTTTGACAAATAAAATGTAATAATCTCAAATACTGATTTTGTTGATAACTTAGGTACGTTCTATTTTTATAAAATCTTAAAGATCTCAATAGTTATTAGACGAAGGTTTAGTTTGCTAGCAGGCGTTATCATTGTTTATTTATGTAACTGAAATGTTGATTTGTTTTGTTAAAATGTTGACATTAATATGATTGTATTTTTTTTTAAAAGAAAGACAAACATTCCCGGGTTACGAATAACTCAACAATATTTAAAAATCTCCTGCTACCACCACAGAAAGCCGAAAGCGCTTTGCCCACTCAACCACTGACCGGTGGTTATTAACTATTCCAAACCAAAGATTATTGCTCAATTGTGTTTGGTTTGTAATAGGTATAATACTAGCTACTATCTACTTATTTTTCTTCTTTCAATAAATAATATGTAACGTCTATTAAACTTGTTTTTCCATCTTACTCAAAATATTTTTAATTCACCTTCACTCGATAATTACTTATTTAAAAGTAAACTTTCAGCTGGAAAAGATAAAGATTCGTTAGAAATAGGCTATTAGTTTGAAAAAAAATCTTTGCGCAAACGTTAATACATTTAAATTTTACGCAATTAAAAAATTACTATCATTTATAACTGAATGCAAAATCCGTTTTGTCTAAAATATACGTAGAAAAAAATCCGCTATATGCCACCTCTAACACAAAGCGGATTTAAAGACCCAAACAAAATCAGCTATGTGTCATTTATTCACAAAAACAAATATTACTATTAAAGCACTAAATATTTAATTGTAAAATATCATTTATGCGAAATCCGACGTAAAGATCTAATTTTCTGTTTATTTGGATTGTAAAAAATGCGAGCCATTGTTGAATAAATCAGTTTTTTGCTTCTCCTGAAAAGTTACGTTTTTTTACATGGCGGATTTTGCAAGCGCAGCGACGATATGTAAGTATAATTTCCTATTGAAGGTAGCAATTGAGTTTGAGCTATTACGAAAACTATTAGTAATTTTATGAGAAAATACGATAAAATAATAAAGTTATAGGTTAATTAATAAATGATACAAAGGATCGACAATGCAAAAACATAAATCTAAACAATAAGTGAGGTTATGAGGTGGTACTAGAGTATTATTATTATTTTTAAATATTATCGTAGTTTTCTTCCGATCATATATCTAAGTGCAATTTATTAAATAATTTTATAATCTTGAATATATAGTGAAGCTGTGCTGTTGTGGTTCGTACTAGTGGTACTATTAGTCCTCTAACAAATTTATTATTTTGTTTATATTTAATTATTTATATTATTTTTATTAAGTAATTGCAGTAGTGCAATTTTGTCATAAATTTTTTGTAAGTGGAGGAACCGGGAAATCTTGTAAAAATTTATTGTTGGGTAGTAGTAGTAGCGTTTTTTAAAGATGATTTTTAAGAATATTTTTTGAATTGTGTCCAGTGGAAAAATGGATGATTTACATGCACCCCCCAAGCAACGATTCCATATGGTAGCATAGAGTGCGCAAGTGCATAATAAATATCTTTTAGTATTTTTAGTGATACAGTAATTCGAAGTTTAAAAAATATATAGATCAGTTTTCTCATTCTGCCTACTGTGGAATTTATTTGATTTTTCCATTTAATGTTGTTATCGACATTGACCCCTGGATTCCTAACCACCTCTCATGCCTTTCTTTCCGGAACTTTCTCTACTTCCTTTGCCTAAAAAGCCCCTCCCTCAGAGCCTCCTGCGTGGAGACAACGTAAAAAAATCACCCGTCAAGAAATATCTCGATTCCTAGTGGTGGTCTTTGATATCTATCATTACGAAAAAGAACGTGAGAAAGCATTTTGTAACTCATCTGTAAGAATAATTAAATTGTGTGAACATGCATTTATTTCTCAAACTGACTTTTCAGGAAAAAAATATAGTGAAAGAAATATTTCATTGGAGCATCTATGTTAGAGCGTCAGCCCATGGAGAAACTGAAAAGAAACCAGTTGCATTGTTGACAAGTTGCCATGGTAGCAACTCACAAATTGTCAAGTTTTGGCATGTCAGATTAGAAAAATAACTATTTTGTTAAGGAGGTTAATTGCAATTGCGTTGAGTACTGTTTTCTTTTCAGTTTATCCGTGAGCGTAGGCCCTTAGATGTCGCCGGGTATTTTATTCGGAGGATATTTTTAAGAAATAAAAATAATGACCCTATGCTTTGAAGGTTTGAAGAGATAAGAGTGAAAGAATTACAAAAGATGGTATGTCGTTCCAGTGCCGAACTGTTGAGCAGAGAGCCGTTAAAATTACGATTTTATATGCGGTACAATATTTGCTTTATAATTAATACAAGTGTTACGCCTTCAAAATGTATGCCGGTATCGAAAACACCAATGAAACTGGTTTCTTCAAGTTAAAACAATTGAAATTATGATGCAACATAAATATTGGTATAGATTGATCTTGTTCATGAGCACGGCTAAAGCCATTTATTAAAATTTCATTTTCCTTGCCAGGTTTTGAGCCCACTTGGCCTGGGGTTCATGAAATTTACCCTCTCACGTCATAATATAATAAATAACAAATCACCAGAACAAAATAATTAGTGACCGACCGAATTTATTTTTTCAGCCGAAACTAAAAACCGAATTTCGGATTCTCGGCCGAAACCAAAACTTATTTAAATAAGTTAAAAAATGCTTTATACCCCAAAATTATGTAAGTTCATTGTTAATAAGTCAGGTACGTCCCATAAATATGTCTTGAAATGTTATATTATCGTGAAAATAAGCTAATGGGTCCACGTGGTTAAACGTGAGAAAGTTCACCCCTCAAGCTAACTTGTTCGTTTTTGGGAACAACTCTTAAACCTCTCATAGAAATTCTTGTGTGGTTTAGCAAGGAAAACTGCAACGCTGTATATTAAATCCAAAGGTTTACCACAAAATATTTAAAATACGATTTTTTTAAAACCAAAGTTTCCATCCGCAATTTGAAAAAAAAAATGAAACTTTATGATTTTTTTATGAATTATTTTTACACCAAACGCTAAAATAGAGAGGTGAAGGTAAAGTTTAAAATTCAGTTTTGTAATAAAACATATATGTGTTATTATTTTTTTATATCAGTAATTTTGGTTTGAAAAAAACATAACGTAAGCCATGTTTAAAAAAAAAATTATTTATGTATTCAAAATTTTACGTATATTATGTTAATTTCTATAATAAAATTTGAGATCGTATTTTATCACCTTTCAAAAAAGATTTTTAGTTTTAGGATATGTTCACAAATATTCCATTAACTTGGATTTTATTTCAAAGCGGAAACATTTAAATCTTTTGGCAGAATATGGCCGAGGCCTGAGGGGTTAAAGTTATTGTTCTTGTTTGTTCGTTGATATGTTACAGTTCTTCAAAACAAGCAATAGGTAATTTAACATTTAAATAACATGTATTGTAAAAAAATCTTTCTTGTTTGTTAGATAATAGAAATACAATAACTTATTATACGTTATTTACAGTAAGCTATGAAAAAAAATTTACGAACTCCTTGAGCTTTTATCTATGTACGTAACAGCTTCTTTTTAAATAACAAGTTTTTCTAGAGGCTTACACACACGTCCGAGTAATGCCTGACGTGATCCGACACAACACGAGCGCAGGTTTAGGCTGATCCGAATTTTTGGCCGGAACCGAAACCGCGGCCTAAAATCGTTTATTGGCCGAATCGGAAACCGAAACATCCATCGCTCAATAAAAATGAATTGAATTTCGTAAAATTTATTCCTTTTCCTAATACGAATCTGAGTCTTTCATATACGGCAAGATTAATGCACAATAGCTCATTACTCAATCAGGTTTTCCTCAGAGTTCCGCTGTAGGTGCAATGTGTGTAAACAGAGTCTTCGAAGCTTGTAAACAGTTGTGGTAAGGGGAGATAGGTAGGATGAAGGTAGGAGAAGAGAGACTGAGTATACGATTGCTTTCCACTGTAGCCCAACTTCGATACACCTCCCCGCAATGCTGAAAACACTTTAAATTAAAGCTAAGTCTGTAGACAGCTCATTATTTACTTAGGCGCAATAGACTAGGAGACGAGATAGGTAAACCCTACGTCATCGAGTACACGGATGAAACTTCTTTGTAGTGATAATGGACATTTAGAAAACCTTAAAAAAGCTGGTCTGCCGGTGCGCCTCTTGGCAGGAGCCGCGCAGTCATGGAAATAGTCAGCGATTTTTTTCGAAAAAATTACGTCATCAAGTACATGAACGGGAATGGTTTCATATATGTTTATTTATTTTAGGTAGATACAAAAGAAAGTACAAATTACATATTAGGAAGTCTGCCTGGAAGGAAGCCTGTCCAACTAGGAAAATTCCCCGTTCCAGGACAGACAAATTGACAGGTTTAGTTCATATTATTCCAAGAAATGTACATAATTACATAACAAAAAAACAAAACACAAAAACAAAAAGATTTCATTCTTCTCTGAAACTAAGTTGTATATATGTATATATATATATGTTTTTTTTCCTTATTTGTTTTACATTTTTCAGGAAAAAATGTGTCCTTACTGGGGTACCCCGTTCTAAAGACACATTGTACAAGTTTTTTTGTTTGAATATATGTATATACTTATGTTAAAATATTACAGTATATATAAGTAATATATAGGTTGGATCTAAAAGAATGTACTATACTTTAATATTTGTTCAGTTGCAAAATTGTATCTATCTTCTTCCTTCCCATGTCCATAATCCATATTTTTATGTTTCTTTTGAAGTCGATTATTTTTTTTATTGTTTTTATTGTAAGAGGAAGTAAATTAAATAATTTTACAGAGAAGTACTGCATATTTCTTTTTTCAAATGTCGTTTTAGTTGTAGGTTGGTAAAAGGTATGTTGTAGTGTAGATCTTGTGAATCGGCTCGAGTTTGTCTGTGTGAAGTTATCCTGGTTTTTGAATTCGTACATTATAATATCTTTTGTATGTAATTGTTTCAGTGACATTAAATTCAGAACCTTAAAAACATAGTCTGTAGGGGTTCTGATGGGGAAGTATAATTTTCAAAATTGCCCTTTGTGCAATGAGTACTGGTTTTATTGTGGAATCGCATGAACTTCCCCATCCAATTAGACCATATTGTGTATGAGATTGGGCTAATGCGTAATAGATTTTAATTAGCTGTTCTTTATCTAAAATGTTTCTTATTGTTTTGAAAAAATGGGTTAGTTTTTTTTAATTTGTTGCTCACATTTTCCACTTGGGAGTTCCAATTTAAGTTTTAATTTATAATTATTCCAAGGTATTTTGTACCTTGTTGTTTGTATTTCATCCAATTTTGGGCAGTTGCAAGGAATTTCTCGGTTCACGTTTATACAGTCTTTATGAATGTTTATGTTTAGGTTTGTATTGAGGTTATCTGTCTGTTTGTTGTGTATTTTGAATTTAATATATTTAGGTTTTGTATCATTCAATATTAGTGAATTTGAATCAAGCCATTGTTTTACCCGATTCATCTCTTTTTCAGCTTTCGCGAATATAGTCTCCCACGACTTTCCATGGAAGAGAAGGACTGTGTCATCTGCAAACTAATTACTAAGCCGCGACAGTTTGGATCACATAAATCGTTTATATATATCAGGAATAAAATCGGGCCTAAGACACTGCCTTGAAGGACTCCATAATGGATTTGTATTAGTTGACTTAATTCATTTTGAATCCTGACTAACTGCGACCTTTCTAACATGTAGCTTTTAATGAGGTTCAATTCACGATCTGCGATTCCAATCTTTTTGAGTTTTTCTAGAAAATATGTGTGATCAATTGTATCGAAGTCTTTACTTAGATCTAAAAATATTCCGATAAACTTATTTCCATTATCGAGACTATGTTTAATACTTTTTACAATACAGGCGATGGAATCGGAGGTTCCTACATTTTTTCTAAATCCATATTGATTTTCATATAGTATGAGGTTTGTTTCAAGATATTGAGTGAGCTGCTTCTTTATAACTTTCTCTTCTATTTTGGAAAGATTATTCAATATTGTTATCGGTCTATAGTTATTTTTATCCACTTTATTGCCAGATTTATGATAAAGATCGATTAGAAAATGAGAAAAAAGCAGGTCTGCCAACCGGCAGCCTGGCAAGTTCGCAGGCAGCCGGCGTTAAAGTGGGGTTTTACGTCATCGAGTACACGAATGAAACCAACGAATAACTATAGTCTAGATCATTCCATTTAATAATTTCTTGGGCTGCCGACCAGCAGCCCGGCAAATTTATGTGTACGATTTTTTAAAGTTTTATTTATTTTATTAATTAATTTTTCGTTATTATTATTTTTATTTCATTATAGATTTAAAAACATAGATTGCCATATTTAAAAAAAAATAAGCGATAATGATTAAAAAAAAATAATTTGAGAGTTCCGAGTATAACCATCGGGCGAGCCGTTCAACGCCAAACCACTTATGAAACCTGCCGCGGTGCCCCTCACCGCAGTCGCGTGTCAATATTATTGTACAAATTTATAATAATAATAGTTCTTTTAAGATTTCCTAATAGTCCATAGTAGTTGGAAGTTCGAAAAACCAACGCACCGTCGCTGTAAGAGCTGCGTACGTCCGGAAAACGACGGAAATTTCTGACCCGTAAAACCAATAAAAAAATCGTACACAAAAATTTGCCAGGCTGCTGGTCAGCAGACCAAGAAATTCTTTAATGGTATGATCTGGACTGTAGTTATTCATCGGTTTCATTCATGTACTCGATGACGTAAAATTAACAATTTTTTACCCCACTTTGACGCCGGCTGCCCGCGAACTTGCCAGGCTGCCGGTTGGCAGACCTGCTTTTTTCTCATTTTCTAATCGACCTTTATCATATGAAACCATTCCCGTTCGTGTACTTGATGACGTAATTTTTTCGAAAAAAATCGCTGACTATTTCCATGACTGCGCGGCTCCTGCCAAAATGTTTTGCCTCTGTTTTCTAAATGTCAATTATCACAACAAAGTAGTTTTATCCGTTTACTCGATGACAATGTAGGGTTTACTTATCTCGTCTCCTAGTCTACAAGGGCAAACGGTAACACAGTTCTCAGTCCTCGGACCCCGGGTCAGCTTTGACGAGTTCTACTGATCAGATTGCGAAGTTTAATTTGTTGATTAAATACAAAATACCAATCGATGTTTTGTGTATAAAGGATGAGATAAAGACTAGAAAATCTACTTATTTCTAAACATCGATTTTGGTTATTTGACATTGGTTTGATTTTTGACCCAAAGGAATTAGCTTTATCTCATTGTTTGGACTTTTAATTTTAAAAATGTTGAAAATGGTCCGCTTAACTTGTTACTATCTTTGGCCTTGCCAGACTGTCTAGACTGGCAAGCATTGTTAATATTCTAAAAGTCTATTTTCGTCACAAATTGTATTGTTAGGTCTCAATAGAAACGAGTTTCAAATCAAATAAAAGTAATTGAAATCAAAATATTTAAGTTTTATTGGATTAACTTTTTAAATAACTTTTGAATGTCATACCCATCAATGTACCACTAATCACTGAAGAATAAGACGATTATATAATATCTAAACGAAACAAGAAGCATAAATGGACACGTATGAATATAATACAAGAATATCCTTTCTAAACTTATCGAAAAGTTTGTAGGTGTCTCTTACAAATAATAATCGGAAATGTTCATCCAAAACTCTATCTAGGTTACAAATACATTATTTAGATCTTTGTAATCATTCAAAAAGATAGCAGCCAAAAATATGGGAAAAACTGGTTTAGATAGTTTTTAAATCTGAGTTTTAAAACATGAGATCGACAAAAGGGACGTTAAAAAAATAGCTTCCAATGACCGAATGGATTTCGTCGTTGTTCCTGTGAAACAGATATCCTGGGTTCGATTCCCAGTTGCAACCGTTTCTTTTTTATTTTCTGTGTCTTGTTTTGTTTCATGTTCCCCACGTTTATTAGTATTATCTTCTTTTAATTGCTTAAAATAATTAATATTATTAATAGTTGGAATCTCTCGATCCATTACAGTGGGAGGAATGGATTCATAGGACACACTGACCCCTCGATTCCTTCCCACCCCTCAAACCTTTTTCCTTCTCAGAACTTCATATCCTCCCTGCCTTAAAAAAAACCCTCCAACCATCATCCCTATGGATGATAAAGGTCCAGAGAGAAAAATATTTTAATGAGACGGGGTAGGTATAATCAAAATAATAATAATACAGGGTGGGGCAAATGTAATCATCCGATGTTCTTTTGCTGTAATTTTTTTATTTAATGAAAAACTTTGGTTCTGCTTGTGAAATTTGTTTATTTAATCCATTAGAATTTATTCCATCAAGTCGAGAAAATGGTATCGGCCAAGTGGCCGCCACCAGAGTTGATGACCATATGGGCCCGTTTTATGGCATTTTAATTATTTTTTATGCTTGGTGTAACTCTAAGTGACCAGCTCAGGTATGGGGGCTCCATCGAAACCAGAGTTAAGTTAGCCTCTCAGAAACTGGGCGTACTGTACAGGGCCCGCAGATACTTTAATAGTACTCAACTGCTAACCCTGTACAAATCGCAAGTGCGCCCCATGGTTGAATTTGGTAGCCACCTCTGGTCTGGAGCTCCAAAATACCTAAAAAAAACCCTTGACTCTGTGCAGAAACGGGCGGTCCTTTTGATAGATTTTCCCATCTTAACAGACGGATTGCAATCTTTAGAGCATAGGCATCAGGTGGGAATGCTGTTCTTGTTCTACCGGTATTACAATGGAAGGTGCTCCGAGGAACTAGCGTCATTGATCCCCTCGGCACCGGTGCATAGTCGGGAAACACGCCAAACACGCGTCCAACTTTTGTACACGGTTGATATTAGTCACACGAGAACGGGTCGTTTTTACGATTCGTACTTGAGTTCAACAGCTCGGCTGTGGAACGATTTCCCGGCCTCTGTGTTTCCTCCCTCCTACAACATGAGTCTCTTCAAGACCCATGTTAACTCCTTCCTTTCCTCAAAAAGACCCTCCACACAGCATCCTCAAAGATGACATAGGCCCTGAGGGAAATTATTTTCCTCAGGGCCTCCTGTGTGGAGTTAATGTAAAAAAAAAAATAGCTAGTAAACCATTTTAACATGTTATCGCTTATTCCTAGAGCAATAGTTTTTGGATTAGTAGTTTATGGGATACTTTATCAAATGCCTTCGAAAAGTCAAGTTTTTCTCCGAATATGTTAAGGAATGGCTGGTCAAAATCCTTCGGGTACGCGCTGTTACACCTGTATAAGAATAAGAACATTATTATCCGTAGGTAGAAAGTTACACTGAAGCTTATAATAACATGTACATATGTACCTGGGTACTTTGCTTTGTGTACCACTCTTACCAATGTATTAAATTATATATATGTATATTTTTTTTTTATTTATTTTTTTTATTTAGTAAAAGATTATACATTTATATACATTATTTAAGAAATTTTTTGACTGCCCAACTAGGGTAGGTATATATTATCTACTGCATTATCAGTGCTTATTTTTGTTGTTGTAGAAACATTGCAGAAAATAAGTTAAATAATATATTATAGTCTCGATGTTCCATTTGAACAATAGCATCAAAACGTTAATTCCAGTATAACATCACGTCAGAGTTTGTTGCATGCCGGGCAACGGCATGGTATTGTTGTGGATATTTGGAGTTCATTAACAAAGGTTTCGGTAAGCAATATTGCATTTGTATCCCGTTTTAATACTATGGCTTGTTAGAACGACATACTTATGTATAATAACAACTGTGCTAATTTACTGGGTTTGATTCCAGGGCGTGACTTGACTAAATAATAAATATCACCGACGACGGTAAAATTATTTTATTCTGATCGGTTCTCGTGGCCGGAAGCATAGGATGTTGATCAATTTTTAGGGTTATCCTAACCAACGTTTCAGATGTAGACTCAGCAATATCCATCAACAGCGACAGTGGAGGTTTGTGGCCTTATTGGGAGTTCAATCGGAGAATAAAAAAAGGAGAAAAAAAATCATTTCTTTAAATAATCCTACCTTGGTCTTTTCTTATTTTTCACAGACCAAAAGGAATTTCATATCGATATAGCCACAAGATACAATGTGGCATTTCATCAAAGCGTATGTATTTGATGAATATGGTCGTTTGTTGAAAAAAAATTTTAAATACGAAAATCAGAATTTACGCAAAAAGTTGTTCGTTTTTATAAATATATATAAAAAGTTACACTTTCTTAACCTATTTTTAAACACAATAATTCCAGAAAAAAATTACGTGCGAATTTGGTGTTCAGAAACCTCGCATCCTAGCGGCTAACGATTCCCGAGGTTAACCACTGAAGCGCCATTAAAATGTTTAATATGAACTATATTTTTAGAACAGAAAGTTACGTAATCGCTGAATTCATAACGCACTCATTTCTAACTCACTCACGGACTCATTTCTAACTCACTCACGCGCATTTTTAATACGGATGGCTCACGGACGTACAAAATATATGGACATGCCCTTACGTGTTAAAAAACGTTCCCCCTCCCATTGGAACCATTTTTCGGAACCGGCTGGGCGTGTCCGGACCAGTGCCGTGCTCTCATCGTACATTTTACGCACGGACGCTGTGTGTCTATGAAACACATACTTGGACATCGAGATACATAGCGACGCGAAACACAAAACCGCTGTTTAATGGGTCAAGTAAATCATGAAACATTTGTAAAAGTGTCTACGGAAACAAAATATTCCACTATGAAAATACTCTGAACCTTACTTTGCGAATTTGGATTTTACACATCTGTTCATACCGTGGCATGCAATTCGCGCTCCCATATAAAAAGGTCTATTCATTCAAAAGCAGATTTTACTATCAAGAACTAAATAGTGATATTATAGTGCGAGGTGCCTATATACTGTTAGATTGATTTATTGGCGAATCACAAGTCTCTTTCCTCTCTTCGCCCCGCCATAGTTGGTTTTTACCCCTCATTTGTAAGTTCTCGTCTAGTTATTTGTATGTCTATGGGATGGCTGGATATTTTACCATGAAATTAGAATATCGCGCTGTTTAATGTAATAAAATTATAAATCAATTTTACCTAATAAAACAAAAATTTTATGTTTTTTGTAGGAGTTCACTGCAAAAGCCCACTTTAAATAAAACCGTTACTAATCAGGGAAGAAAATGAGCAATGTATATTGTAACAAACGTTGACCGCACAAGTTAAGTACTCCAAAAATCAACCAAATTAATATTTTTACTGTTCCTTTATTCATATGTGGATATTAATTATAAATGTTGGTTAACACAATATATCAATTAACACTTCGTATTTATAAATCATTACCTATATTTAATGGATTAAAATCACAACGATTTGGATAAATGTCCTTCTCACAAGCAATGTATTAATTCGTGGTCATTGTGCGGGAACCTATTTGGTCAGAGTCCCCTCTCCCCTACCTTCAGTCCACCGCCTTTCAGCCGGCACCACTAACCCAAGCGACCACCCCATCATCGATTACTTACCAGCATCAATTAACGCCTGAAGGATCATTTGTCGGACGCCTTCCCGAAACTCTTCAGAAGTGGTCAAGATTTTCATCCTGTGTTTTTAACTGTTTATTCATCACCTACTACGAGTATTACATCATATTTTTTTCATTAAAATCTTTGGCTATTAAATTATTTTAAGTAGAATAATACTATTTTAATATCTAGTTTAAAAAAAAGGATTTTATTACCTACGTAAAATTTTGGTTCTTACGAGTGTAAATGTTTTAAGTACCTACACGAGTAGCAACATAGTCAATTTGTTTACACGATTGAAATAAATGGACTTTAGTTTTAGTTTATGAGTATTCGGTCTCCTTGGTTTAGGGGTAAAGCCCTCTATTACAAAGTCGGAGGTCGCGGGTTAAGCATGCGTAAGTAAATTTAATTCAGTACATTAGAGTTTTTTCACAAATAATTCACCGTCTTCCTCTCCACACTGCCTTTATCCTAGAAACGGCATCCCCAAATGTGGGGATGCCATTGTCTCACTGTTTTTGACGGTTAGGATCAGTTGGAACTCGGATAAATCGTTGTATTTCTGTAAATAGTTACTATGTTTTTACACATTTAAAAAATCTGGACAGACTAACAAAGTTTTCTGGTACTCGTCAACAGATACTCTAATGATGGTATAACCATTTTTAGGGGCTACGACGCGGTGGATAGAGGGATATATCTTTTCTCATATCATTTAAACATCATCACCAAAAAATTCTTCCATTATTCCGTCTGAAGTACCTAACATATAACTACTTGATAGTGCCCATTCTTCCTGGTATTTTTGACGTCTTTAATCCACTTTCGCAACGAATTCTCTATCATATTACGATTTTTCCCCAATTTTGGCATTTTTTTTTGAAAGAATTAATATTAATTTTCCAGTGAACGCTAAAAAACTGCATGGGAAATGTACCTGGTGTCCCCACTGATTACCGACTAGAGAGACTAGGGAGAATCGCCACCCCCAACTCTAGCTTTGCCTACACTGCCTGCGTGTCTATATCTACCCACACCTTACTTCACCACAACACTAAGTACATCTTCGAGCTCTGTCAGCTATAATACCCACTGCAGTGTATTACAAACTCGACGGTTAGCTAACAAATTATCGTAAGAGATGAAAGTGAGTTGGCGGTTTCGCTTTTGATAAACAAATCTAAAATTTTCACGTATCGATTATGTATTCAATGGATCGTGTTATTAACAGACTGCACAGATTTTATTTAACATTATGTAGACGTAAATATTTTTTATTTGTAAAAAGCATTATTTGTGTGGCCTGCCATAATTTACAATAACAACATATAAATTTGTTATGGTTTTATTTTATTCACTCTACTGATTTCTGAAATTAGAATTTACCTACGATACAGAATATTGACAGACATTTACATAAAATTTAGATATTTGAGTGGGAAGTCTTCTTTTGTATGGTGGGTGAATGGGATGTGAACAAAGGAGAAGGGGTAATTTCGGGATTTCTGGCAAAAATATTATAGGATAGTAAGGTTATAAAAATATAAAATAACACTAGTTTTTTAATTAACCAAATTGATTTATCTTTCAGTCCTATTCTGGACATATTTCGAGTAAATCGCTCTGTTTTTGCCGGAAATCCCATAATTACCCCTTTTTTTTGCTAACCTCCCACTCAAACACCTAAAGTTTTAGTATACCTATGTCTATCAATATTCTGTATAGTAAACCTCTTTCTAAATTGCTGCTGTGTATTTTGTCTGTCAATATTCTGTTTTCTAAGTTAGTTCTATTATTCTCCTGATGATCAAAAGGTTCTTCCAAAATCGGTAGAGTGTGAATAAAATAACATTAAAGTTGTCTGTAACAAATTTATGTGTTTTTATTGGAAATATTTTTAATAACAACTGTTCTTTAGCTACCAGCTATAATTAATTATATTATTTTGCTATATGAATTCTTCGCAAAATCAAGATGGTAACTAACCAGAAAAGGCATACAGAAAATACTTAGACGGTTCTACCTTGTTTGATAACAGAGTCCGAGAATTTAAGGCGAGTTGGAAATCTTCGCGAGGAATCCGCGGAAACATCTTTAATTGCAGCGACCACTTATCTTCTCTGCAGTGAATAGACACTTTAGTTAGTAAGGTGAACAAAGAGAAAAATAAACAGCTTACTATTTAGATCCATCGGGTTGTAAAGATACTGCACCAAGTTAGTAGGTTTTTACTGAAATTATCTCCGTTGAAATTCGTAATGAGATATTATCTCTCTGTGTTTTTTTTAGATTTCATATTATGCCAAATTGATTCGCTTCTAGTTGAGAAAGTGAATAAATTTGTGCTACTCGCAGGCGGTGGAATTCAACAGCAGAGCGTCCGTCTTAAGCGGACGCAAAGATCGCACTGAAGCAGCTACCAAGCAGGGTCGCCGCTTGTTTCTCAGGGGAAAGGAGAATGTCAGCTTCGCCGAAACTGTTTAAAGGTATTTAATTCTTCGACAGCTCTCGTACGTATAACAGTATTGTATGAAATTTCCAGCTCAATTTATTAAAAAAATCTGTTTCTGGAAATCTCTGACAGCAATAAAATATTCCGCATTATAGCTTTTCCTTTGGGAAGGGTGACGATTGACTCGGTTCGTATCCAAAGTGTTTGTTAGAATGGGCATTGAAAAACTCGTACATTGTGACGTATTATTTATTACGCGAGCTTTTTGTCACCTCGATTTCTCCGATTCAAGGCGTAACAAGAACACACCCAACACATGGCCCCTTAATTCTTCTATCACCGTTAGCTTTTGTACGGCAACAATAAATAAAACCCGTCTCACTTATCGGAAGGGAGAGGGGGCCGTGAGGGTCAGGAGGGAGGAATTAGGTTGGGGGTAGAAAAATAAGGGGTTGAAAAAGCTCTTGTTGGAAGTGGAACAAAAAATAAATAAAAAAAGGCAAAACGAAAGAAAAGTGTGTTTGAAAAAAGTGGGGAGCAATTTATTTAGTGGCGAACCGTGGCGGATAGATGAACTTGTACCACAGATAATAGAGTGGTTCGCACGTTCCTTCTTCCAGAGGTAGCTACTACCTACTACTGCCGTACTAGCTTCACTGCTACACTGCTAGAGGGCCGAGCTTCTCCAACTGTCAGTCTTTTTCAGATCAAATTTGACTTTATATAATATCGGTGTTCTAGAGTTGTTAGTAAAGTAACTAGGAACCATAAAATCGTCATCTTTCGAACGTTTGACATTTTCTTGAAGAATAATATTTTTTCCATTTTAAGCGTTTATAATATTATTTTTTATTGTCAGTGAAAAAAAAATTTAAACAATAATTCAAATATATTGAACTTCTTTCAACACTTTAGTATAAGCACTAAAAAATAAAATATAGAAGTTTTTTTAATGATATGCCACAAATAAAAGGGAATAATATTTACAAGTTATTTAGAAAGTATTATTATAATGTAATGGTTTTTGTCTTGGTTTTATGTAATACTTTTCATTTCTTAATACATGAATTGGTGTAATGCTCTGTTATTTTAAAACTTGAATTTTTACAATCGTCTTTTTGTTATGTTTTATCATCGTTTCGTCTTAACTGCTTCATTGGGTTCACTTCATGTAGTATCCTTTTCTTTTTACTTCATTGTTATTATATTGGGTCCATGTAATATTATGATGTTAATTAACTGCTACTAACCTAAACTGCAATACTGCCGCCACCAATGGTGAAACCTCCTTGAGAATCTTAAGGACGAAGCTGTATTTCTACTTAAGAAGGCTTAAAAACACTTCATCTAAAACATGCGAACACCTCAGCACAGGTTCTCTAGTGAGGTATTTACAAAATACTACTAATAACCTATACAGTTAAGGTGTGTACGTGAATAGAAATGAATAAATAAAAAAAGTTAAAAATCATAAAATTCAACCAACGATTAATGAATAAATTGATAGTCATGTTGTGTACAGTTATGCTCGAAGATGAAAGCCTTATATAAAAAAATAACGCATATTAATTGTAATGTATTGAAAAAGCCATCGTTAGATAACAGCAAGGAAGTGCTTCTCTCGATGGCCAGCAGGGGTACCCATGTAGACGAATACCAGCGAGACAAGCTCCAAAAAGCGAGCGGTCAGAGGTCAGATATCTTTCTCCTCTCGTGCAGATAGATCGGTTGACTTGCAGCTTATTTATTTTAAATACGTAAACTCTAAATAAACCAGTTTGTTATCGTGAACCTAATAAAATTTGCGAAATGACCTCAGAACTAAAGTTGTTGAGTGTAAGGAAATACAAAATATGACATTAATAAACTATATATAAACAATAAACTCTCTAAATAAACTACTTAAAAAAAAATTGCTTCAAATTGAGTGTAAAGTTTGAGCCAGTTTGTTGGGCGCGGGACGCGGGTCGCTGTTGTGATATCTTGTGCGGAAAACGATCAATCTAAGAAAATATTCCCCCACTACGTTTGTACGTAGATAACTTCGCCTGTGAATAACTTACCGAACAATTTGCATTTAAAGTAGAATTTTCTTTTGCATCATTAAACAAATCTCGATAAATATTCTGGTATCTTTTAAAACGAACAAATTGGAGAGTTACACAAAGGAGCTCCATCGCTTAGCGCCGCTTTTCATTGCGCATTGAATTATTCCACCATTCAATCAGGGATGATGTTTGATTGGCTATCTTCTGGTCGAGGCGATGAATGGAGAGATTAGCCGGTAACTTTAATTCAGAAAGCTATCGAAGCAGGAATATAATAATCTCATTAAAACTCTATCCACCTCATCTGCGCAGTAAAGTTTTTTTTGCTGAGTACACTTTACATGAATTGTCGGCAACCTCCGTAGCGCAATGGAATTCTAAGACTTTTTTTCCAGTGAATCTTGCGCCTATTGAGATTTCGGACAGGAGGTTTTTTGGTTTTATTCGGCGCAATAATACTTTGTTCCTTCTTTATAATTTCATAATATTTGGTTGCTGGAATACAGTATTTTATTTTAGCGATAATAAGAAAGAATACCATAAAGAATCGTGACGTGCAAGCAAGTCCATATACTTAACGATTTTTCCACGATAATGGTGAATCTTAAAATTTTTTGTTCAGTGCCTGACGAATATGAATAATAGTTTTGGTCAAAGTTACACACCTTTTGCTGTTTAATGAATAAATAACCAAGTTTTAGATGCCGAAATGATAAATGCAAATTAAAAACAGCTTATTTTTATTATATACTAGAGTCTTACCGACATGCGTTGCAATGCCACTTAAATAAAAAAAATATCTCTCTACGTGTCCTTTCCCATTCCTCACTGTTTCCCTTCAGCCTCTCCCAGATTCCCCTCTCCCTCCGCTCTTCCATGATGCTAAACTATATAACAATCACACAGTTTTCAAACAACATGCACGCCACCTATTGCAATGTTTTTAAACAAATTTCATAACGCCAGAGCTCACCAGTATATTTAGAAAACTTTCGCGCACAATAACTCAACAAAGTTTTATCGCAATCGAATGAGTAGTACAGAATCACTATCTATCATGTACATAAACTAGATGCTATGTATAACTGTATGTATAGATCTTAAATGCAACTAATCTTTTATTTTATCTATACGATACTGCCACCATAGGTCGACCCACAGTCTCCTTGACAATAACAAGGAGGTTACGGTGTTTCTATTTTTGTCGTCAGAATTGCAATTATTCCAAAACATGGAAACACCTCAGCACAGGTTCGCCTAGTGAGGTTTTCACAAAATACTACTAGGTACTTACCTATGTACAGTTACGGATCAGTAACATTTTATTCTATATCCTTATTACTTAACTTAATATCTATGTATACCAATGTAATTATCTGTAACATGTATGTATGTTGAAGAATAGAATAGAAATAAACAAAAAATAAGAAAATAATTTCAAAATGCCAGAGTTCATTTTTATATATAGAAAACATCGCGGGCATGTGCAAATCAAATCCCAAAAGTTTCATGGCAATCGGATGAATGGTTTAGTTGAATGATAAACCAAGAAAGATTATTTTTTTTATATGTTAAAATTACCTACCAGTAAGTATTTTATTGAGTGATCGTTTCAACAGTTATTTGTCTTGGCATCACTTTCTTAGAACAAGTTAGAGTTATGAGTATTGTAAATCTCAATAAAGAAATAATAAGCGTATCATTACTTCCCGATGAAAGCACAATGCCTTTTAGGGCGCCTCGATTATTTATCATTCAGGTGATTAATTTATCCTCCCGCTTGGGGGCGGGTGGAGAGCCTTCGGGAGGCAGGGGGAGTCTCCGCGGGTGCCCTGGCTGATTACATCCACATATACTCCCACATATCCTGGGCTTGTTCTTAGGAAAAGAAAAATCATTGTAGATTTTTTTTGTTTTTTTTTGTTTACCTTGTTTTTGTTTTATTTTTTGTTTTTAAGAAAATCTTTTCTGAATTTAGGAAAACTATTTAGTTATAATGGAATCGCCAGAGTTGATGTATCTTCTTAAATTGATTATGTGTAGGTAGTTGTAATAATACTTTTTGACAAGAAAAATAATTTTACCACTTACTTGAAGTTTATTTATTTTTTGTGTGCACAGCTGTAGTATGTAGGTACTATAAATAACGATGGAAATCATTTGATAGGTGAAAATAGTTATTTTATTTTATTTTTAAAAATATTATTAAGTTCTAAAAGTATTTAAGTTTTTATTATTATGACAGCTATTTAGCTAGTTCAAGGTAATAAAAAACGTGAAAAGATATTGAAATACCCCAATGTTTCAGATAATGTATTATATTTACTTTATCAAGCTTTGGGACATCGCAGTATGGTAAGAATAAAATCTTATCTATGTCTTTCGTTTTAGCATCCTATATTTTTTTTAAAAATAATATTGTTGGCATCATTGTTAGTAATATTGTATTATTCAGCTATGTAAATGCTTGGTGGTTAAATTTGATTAATTTTGATTAAATATAAAGTTAATTAAATCATGATTCCCACGCAATATCAGCCTGCGGGTAAATTGGTTACCATCTGAATATAATAAAATGTCCAAGATACCTTTGAAATAATCCATTTTCGATGGAGAGGAACAATTTAGTGACTAGATAATGAGAAAAAGCTTCTTAGATTGCCAGTTTAAGATATCTCTCTAGTGCCACGCGGCAGTGGTGGCACCGGGAGAAGCTCGCGGGGCGCTCAGTGCTCACATGTGGTTAATAACCTAACATTTTAAGCGTCCACTTTACCGCGGGCTGAACTCCACGGGAGTTCCATCTACACAAACTTTACCCACGTGAAACTAACGGGGAAGCTAATGTTAAGCTTTTTATTACACCTCCGCGAGCCTCCTCGGGTCCTGCCCCAACCCGCACCTCACTCCCACACCCCCCCGTACCCTAAACCGGCAGTCCATCCTTTTTGTGTTTGGTTTTCTCGCCGCCCCGTGGGGAGCAGTCTGCTCCACGACTTATGCTTATTTATCCGATAGACCCACCTACTTCTATCTACCTACTGCTTCTACCACCTACCTGTATTATCTTGCCTTCTGTTTTGCTCCGAATCCAACCCTTTCACCTTTTACAGATAATCTTTATTTATACAATCACATCTATGCTTTGTACTTCGGTTTTGGATGGTAATTGTGATACACAACGTTATGTTCTGCTAATTTTGGGAATTTTTGAAACAATGGAATAAACTTTTTGTTATTGTGTTAATTTCGTTCATTTATTTTTTTATAAAAATTTCTATACTTAAATCAACTTTAACAATGTCACATATAATTAAGTTTTACAAATATTTTGTTTAGTAATATTGTGACACCTTTTTCTAAATTTGAAAAGTATGTGCCTCCCGTAATTGAAATTCTAAGTGGGTTTTTCAGTTTTTCCCGATAATATTAATTTTTTTTATTTTTTTATTTATTTATTTATTACATAAGATACATTATTTATACAGCAAAAATAACATATAAAATATAATATTTATATTTCAAAATAACCTTTTTTGATACAAATAAACTACATAATAAATTTTCACTGATTTTTTTGTATATTTTTCTTCTATAAAAGCAGACGCATGTTATTCGAAGAGGGACGAGTATCGCGATGAGAAAATATTTAAAATATATTAACAATATATATTTTGTATTTTTTAATTTGATTGTGGTAGATACTTAAAAAAAAACAAATTTACAAGTTATATAAGTTATGATGATAAATTTTATCAATTTGATATTTTTACTTTAAATTGCTCTTTAATTGCTTTTAGTAGGCATTTATCGTCTTCGATTGTTCTTATTTTTTCAGGTAGGCTATTGAAGTATTTTTTTCCTAGATATGTGTAATGATGTTGTGCAAATGAGGTGTTACATTTTTGTGTTGGAAATATATGTTTTTGACGATTGCGACTTTCAGTTAAAAAGCTATGATTTTGTTTTTCTTTTATTATTTGAATTATTATATTTTTTCGAACTAGATCATAAAATTTTAATACATTAAATTCTTTAAAAATAAGGTGAGTTGGATAATCTCTTCGTTTTTTCAATATAATTTTTATAATTAGACGTTGCACAATTTCAACAGGGAGTAGATTTAATAAATAAATCACTTTAAACGGGTAGGGGTACATAATAACTCATAAATGTGGACTAAAGTGAGTAATGTCAATGTGGACTGATAACCACAGTTTAATAATGGCTTTGATCCCCGAAACATCTGTAACAAAAATAAAAATTTTAATTTTCACAAAAATTAATAATTCTTATTACAAAGAAAAATAAAATCCAAATAAACACGACGATTTCACATTGGTACAATAATCTTTACTGAACCATTAAAAAGGCCATAAAAAAATTACAGATATACGAAATGCACAACGGTTGAGAAAAAGTACCTACTTCACAAAGCTGTCAAATCAAATTTGATTTTCTTTAAATTTGAAATAAATTAACCATATTTCATCAACATGCTATAAAAAAACTAAAAAAAGGATTTCCACAATTTGGGATGTTGTTTTTTACTGAGAATTTTCTACAAGACCTTTTGTTTTGTATTTTTATCATGTTTTTTTTTTAAATTTAACAATCATTTTATTCTTCTCAAAGAATTCACATTATATTCCTAACCAATATCTAAATAAGATAATTCCAAATTAAAGTTTACAATATTACCTACATCTGTTAACATGGTAACCGTACTTTTTTAATTGGACGGTTTTTTTAAATCATAATCCTGTTTAAATATTGCGGGTTTTTATTCGATATTTTTTCTTTCATTTTTTTTTTATCTACCCAGATATATATATATGTGTATTTTATATGTGTATTCCCATTCCTAACCTTTTGGGTTAACATACCATTGCGCTTTCTTTTTATTCCATCTTCCAATTGATATCTGTCCCGATGATGGATACTGTAACGCTATTTAAAATGTTGAATTAGGAAAGTGGAAACAACACGACATAGTTACCCAAAAAAATACCATTTATCACATTACCATTATCAGTAAATTTATTATACTTTGTTTTATATTATAACTGTAGGTTTGTGTTTGGGATTTTTTTAGAGAATCATCCACTTGATTAATTAATAGCGTGGCTTGGTCTACACTTGACCTTATAGTTTGAATCCCGCCCACCTTTGATAAGGAGCCAGTAAATCTGTAAGAAACAGACCAGCGCCGTACCGCGAGGCCCGCCCCACATAAACAACAGGAGGCCTCGGCGGGAAGGGAAGGTAGCGAGGTAGGAAGGTACGAGCTAGGAAGGAAGGTAGCACGGCACCACCAGCGACATCGGTAGACCGCGGCCGCCGGCGGAACTAACGAGATGGCGGGTCTAATCACTAACTCTACATCCCCCTACCGAAGTAAATTCCAATCATTGTGAAGCCACTACGACTGGCACGATACGGTACTAAACAATAGCTACACTCCTGTTCAGTATATGGTACTCACTTCTTCACACGTCCATGCCAACCAACTAACCCACAATTCAAGTCACACTTCACATTACTATTAAGCGCTACAACACCACCTAAAGACATTTTAACAATTTTTATTTTTGGTTGGCTTGGAGGTACCTACCCCAAAACAAATGAAAATCATTGATCAAGAAGAGATTGTTTTAATTCTGTTCACCTACAAATAAAAGGGATAGAAAACCACGAATTTTTATAGCGAAAAATTTAAAAAAAGCACTCTAAGCGCTTTTTTTAAAGTGGATAGCGCACAAGGGGGTACCAATTTCTCCCGTCTGGGGCCAGTAAGGCTATGACTATGGCATACCCGAAATTTAAATAAACTACCAAAGAATTTTTTTTAGATACCCACCATTTACACCGCCAGTCGACTCAAGTCAAATAACACCTAAGAAAGTGGCTTTTGGATGCAGATGATTTATATTGATTACCTTTTGTTGCCAACTGGAATTCGCAATATCATTTATAATTTAATTTTACCTAATGTACACTCAATTATACTGAAAATTTAAACTGAATAATTAAAAAAAAAAACAATAAAATGACACCCCCCATACACACAAGCACTAATTACTTATGGGGGTACATCAAATATAATATCTAACATGTAATTAATTACTGTATAAAATTTATTTGTAATTTATGTATCTATTTGTTACTAATAATAAAAAAAACAATTAAAAAATACCTATACGTATGAAAACATTGATATCACTGTTCATTTATATATATTATACTTTATTATTATATATAATAAATTTATTATACTTTTTTAACGTGATTACCGCACAAGAGTCCCAACCGCTGCTTTCTGAAGCTAGTGAGACTACGGCATCCCTAATTGACGTATTTTCTGATACAGAAGGTAGTGGGAGAGGAAAAAGGTGGAGAATAGGAAGGTGGCAAATGTATACAGATCTGGTAAAACGGCTAAAGCCATTTCAAGCAACGTTTCAGTTCTAAAAGGTGGTCTTACATAAGGACGATACTGAGAGTATCTTCAATTCTAAAACGTGTCACAAATATACTATATACAATTTTTAATTAATAACACAAGTTAATCAAATGAAATTTATTTGCAAATGTGGGGTTTTGAACCCGCGACCTTCGTCGAGAGCCTCACCATTCGACTACGTAGGCCGTCTACGAAAATACTCGGTGCAACTATATAAATTAAAATCGTGTAATTTCATGAAGTCTAAAAAGGGCTCCTTTGACTTCTATCCTGTTGTTTTGTTTGGACAAAATTCATAAATATATTAATTTTAAATTAATATCTCACAAATGTTGTAAAAAGATCAATTACCAAAGGGTATATAAAAAGATGATTGATTAAATAACCCTCAAATCCATTCACTTGAAAAATTATAAAAATCTTACTTAATAATATGACCTTTTTTAAAATCAGGAATTGTTTCAAAATGTATTAATAATAAATATGAAGAACGTAGTACCTATTTACCTGCCCAATTTTATGATTACTTTCATCTTATGGAATATGTAGGGCTTTCCACGATACCATCACAATTCACTTAATTGTATACATTTGTACTATAAACCCTAAATAGTCAATTTCATATTCTGATGGGAAATTATTAAATATTGAAATGAAAATAGAAATCAAACGGTACAATAATAAATTTCAGAGCAACACGCTATTTCCTGAAAATATATTTATTATACCCCGCCCAATAGATCACAAAGGTAGGGGGTCCTAAATACAATAAACTCGAAATAATTTCCAATGTTCTATACGTTTTATAAATGAAAGGCTCTTTAGGTAAATACATCGTAAATACCATTAAGTGTAATAACCTCTAGAACCGCCCATATGCATTACTTATTACTTGTGCACATGCACAGAAAACTTATGTCAAAATATTTTAGCTTTGTGATATTGCAAAATATTTTACCTACTATTATGTACGCCACGGTGTGCTATGAAGAACTTAGAGTAGGTATATAATTTTTAATTTTTTAAAGAAAAACTATCTTTTTATAACTTTTTAAGGTTATTCCCATCGATTTAATATAATATCATTGAAGAAGAAGATAACAATATAATCTGAGATATGAGGTCTGGGTTCGAGTACCAGTTGCGACCATTATCTTTTTCTATTTTATTGTGTCTTGTTCTCTTTCATATTTTCATTTAGATTATTATGTTATCTTCTTCTTCAATGATATATAATTTTTGCTCTTTTACACAGTGTATAATGTTAAAAAAATCAACCCGTAAAAGATTTTTTTTTGCAATGTGACCCTATCCGATTGGTTCATATTTAACTGTATCATATTTATTTATTGTTATTAAGTTTAGTTTGTAGAACTCCATTTTAATTTATTAAGCTGTTTTTATACATTAAATAATAATATTATTGAATTTATAAAATAAATAAAAATATAACTGTATCATACGTCTTACAAGTAGTATCATTATCTTAACGTATATTTTTATTATTAAAATACCATTTGTGGTTTTACTCATTAAGTTAAAAACAAAAATATGTATAATATATCTATTTGTAATGAAGTGAAACAGCTTCGACTTTCCACCGCATTCCTAAGCATCGAGCGGTACGACCTAGTTGCGCCTAGTCTTGGGCCGGCTAGTAGCCAATTTCAGAGAAATGTGTGTATGCGCGTGAGTTCCACCAAAAGTTGATAAAATGCACCATCATCGACAACGAATCTATCTGACGAGTTTCAGCTCGACCGGATGACGGGAATAGAGTTAATTTCCACTTCCAAGATTTACATTCATTCATACAAGAACACAATAACGAAATCCAAATAGATCAAATAGATGTAATAATTTTGGTCACTATTATAATATTATTATCATTAATAATGTATTATTTCTGATTAATACAGCAAAAACTGTTGAAAAGATGTTCACACAAACATTTTATGTAGAGTGATCGATTCATATCGGATCAATCTTTTCAGTTCAAAGTCATCACATAGAGCTCATTATTCTTTCGCAGGGTTGATATAATAATACCGGTTTATACAAAGTGGGTCATATTGATTTCCCATCCATCATTTTCTCGGAGTTTAGTCTGTAAGTTGCGCCCCTGAATAAATGAGTGCCGGAAGAATGCTGTAATGGACCTGCCGGAACCCGGACTTTACCGAGGAGACAAGTTTTTGCACTTAGGCCCTGAACGCTTTAGCCTGTAACTGAATGCAGTCGAAGATGGCCACAGGGAACTTAACTTCCGTAAGTCAAGGACTTTGTTTTCTCGAACACTGTCTGCGTCCGCTGTAAACTGAAACCAATGTATAGATACTGAACCACATTTATATTGCTTTGGTTTTATCTACTTTGTTGTTCATCCATTCCTAGTAGGTACCAGTGGAGGTCTTTTCGTTAGGTCAAATGATCAAAGACCTCCCAAAATTATAAGACGCTAGTAAAACGTAATATTATGCAAACCAAAACAACTGGCCTTATTCTAATGTATAAATGCACCGCGAGATGAAAGTCAGCGGCAATTAGTGACATATAAAGTCTTAAATGGAAACTATATTTTCCATACTATGTTTGGCTGGGTTAATTAATTAAATGTCCCAATATCATGTCTTCTGTCTCTTTACGCGCCATACAATAAACGAGATGGCACTATGTCGCCTATTAAAAATGCTTCCGGATTTTGAAGACAATTTGGATAATTGCCGTGAGGGAGAGAGCATGATGAATGTTACGCGTCTGAAAGAGATGGTTTGATAAACGTAGGTTGATTTTGCATGTCGTCCGCTGGTCGCATGAAATAACTTATTATGCATATTATAAAAATAAATCAAGCAGTTTGTATTTAACCATGAATATTTATGATTTAATGCATTTTTATACATTTTATAATATAAATATATATATATATATATATATATATATATATATATATATATATATGTTATGGTTAAGGTTTTCACGGGTGTAAGATGTAGAACAATTTTCTCAATAGAATAATATGAATGCGAGAAATGACTCAATCAGAATTCCCAACACCTGGCATTTCCAAAATTACCAGTAGTATCTCCAATTAGCTTAACCAATCAGGTATCTACTGCCGGCCCCGCCCCCAACCCCCTCCACTATCAATCACCTTCAACCCGGGTACTTCGTTCTAGACATAAGAAGTGACTTGCACTCACTTAAGTCTTAGCTTCTGGACCGAACAGATATGCGAAAGCTATCAGTTTGAGACAAAAACTCAAGACATAAGGCCTCTGAAGATGGACAGTGTGATCTGTCCGAAACGTCAGGAGTTAAAAAGTCCTTTTAAGGACTACGTTACGCGGGTAAACCGAGAAAATTGTTCTACATATATATATATATATATATTCTTATAAAAATGTTAAAAAAATGTAATTTAGTCACTAAATGAAAAAAAATATAGTTACTAAATAAATAAAAAAAAAAAAAACAAAAAAAAATATTATTATATCCTGATGAAGCTTGGTCGAAGTGAAACTGGTCGATGTAGAAAAATATTCGTGGTTAAACACAAGGTGTTCGTTTTATTTTTATAATATAATTTCTAACCACAAAATAATTAATTGCTTCTTATGAAATAATTTAATAATTTATTATATTAAATGTCATTTGACTCTCAAACTCTCGAGTTACCTACAAATGAATATTATCGTATTTAAATTGATATTGTATCATAAAATCAATATTTTTTAAATGACCTTCGACTTCTGGAACCCTAGAGCCACCCCTGGTAGGTGCATGTAATATCTATGTGCGAAATGTGATTTGGGAACAGAAAAAAACGTTATACGAAAGAAGAAGGCTTTAGTTTAGACCATAGGTACTCAGCCTTATTTTGCCCACCGCCACTTTGAGGTTTTTTTTGTTTCTTACGGAGGGAGGGGGGGGGGGGGGAGGCTCAACTGTCGCGGAATCAATAATTCGATGAATATAAAATTATTTGTTAGCAAGTAAATTAAAATCCACTCCTTTGTATTTTAAGCATTGCGTTGCTCCTGGGAAGAAAATTGGGCTGATACGAAAACACGAACTGGTGCTTTTTATGCTGGAATCCAAAATCATATTCCAAGTAAACCTTGGTTCCATGGTAAGAAAAAATACAAAAGATTTATTTCCTGTATCTCGAGAATGAGAATCGGTCACTGCTCTATTGCATCTCACTTATTTAAAATTCGAGTACTAGATATAGTCCACTCTGTCAGTGCGGCGTAGAAAATGAGACTTTTGACCATGTATTCTTTAATTGTAAAAATCATTCGTTCTTCAAAGGCATTTATCGTTTACTTATTAAAATCACCCACCAATCTCCCCTTAGTATTCCGTATTTGCTTTCACTCAATAATTCCCGCGTTTTTCAGTTCTATACAAGTTCAAAGACTTATGACTTCAATATTTGAGATTTCCCATGCCCTTATAGATTTTTCATAAAATATAATCATCTCCCTTAATTTTAACAGCACATAGCACTCTCTTTAGGGTGAATTGCCTTAAACAAAAAAAAAGTATTGGGTTGCTTCTTCCTTTCTTCTTGTATTCATGATACAACATCAATTCTTAAACTACTGAGATACGTAACTACCGAAAAATGATTACAATGCAAACAATAACAAAATTTACCAATATTAAAGTTTACTTTGCTTTATAAGTGCGAGTTTTTTTTATCTTTCTTAAACTATTTTTTTCCTGCCCACGTCCTCACTGTGCCATCTCAACGCCCCTCTTAATTTTCTCAGGAACTTCTACCGCCCCTCTGACAGTCTCAACGCCCCCTAATTTTCTCTGGGTCTTATACCGCCCCCCCCCTGACAGTCTCAAACGCCCACAATGGGGTGTTATCGCCCACGTTGAGAACCTATGCTTTATACAATAATCGTGTTAAAATTTTGGTGATTTGTGATAAATGATCGATTTTTATAAAATTGGTCGTGCAAGATGCCAACATAAAGAATTTCCAGGTAGAATATCCTTCGATTTTCGCGTTTCTATTATTGCACGTCTCGATTCAAGAAGATAAAGAAAGGGTTCAAAACTATATCTCTTCACTGTCCATACTGCATGTACATGTAATAAATTTGACAGGTAATTTCAAGGGCGGATGCGACATTTGCCAGGGATGAAATACGCAGCACGTTCGGGCCGCGGGGAAGGGTTGGGATTAAGCCCAAGAAATATTACCTTCCTGATGATATGGGCTCAACCCGCGTGGGGTGGCGGGGTGGTGGGGAAGTGGGGTGGGGTGAAGGATGACGGGGATTTGGTCGGGACGATCGGGAGGGCGAAGTTCAGAAAGATTCCCTCGGATAACAATCACAGCCCACACGATGTGGCGCAGCCTCGCGTGGCCTGAATCTTCAGGGAGATTTGCATTTGATTGTTTTGCAATTTATGTTTCCTCGTGTTTGTACGAGGGTGGGTCACTAACAAATCACCATGGTCGAATGCTAAATATATTGCTCTATCTTCTGAATTCATTATTTGATATGTCGAAAATAAAAAATAGTGTGGGTTGCAATGATTTTCGGATGATGAAAGAACGGCTGTTTTGGAAATGTAATTTTATTTATTTATTTATTTACTTATTTATTTATTTACTTAAACGCCATAATTATCTTTTACATTCAAGTGATAGGTACATGATATTATAAGTATACAGTGGTACACAGGAGATTATCAGTTTTACAATAATAACAAAATATGAATGTACATTTATTTTTATTTTTTATTTTATTTATTTTTATTTAGGAAACAGTCATACAAAATGATAATATAACAAAGAACATTCATATGTTCCAATTAAGTTCCATTAAGTTAAAATTTTGATATAGTTTTTTTACCTATTCAATTTAACAAAGGACTCCAGATATTAATATTTACAGCCTGTATGACGGACAAATATTTACAGCTCATATGTTGGACAAATATCTATGAACTTCAGAGTGAAGACTACATAAATACAAAGCTAAGTTCGGATAAATATCTATGACGGTCGCAGTGGTGACGAATATCTATAGAGCGTAGGTGGGAATTATGTCTACAGAGAGCTGCTGTGAACCTAACCTAACCTAACCTAACCTAATCCAAACTTATCTAACCCAACCTCTGCCGGTGCTGTAGATGTTCGTCGACATCACCTGTTCCATAGATATAAGTCAGCAGTTTGAGCTGTAGATATTCGTCCTAACTTTGGTTCCCATAGATATTGTTCCAACTTACCTCGTATAGATATTAGTCAGAACATGGGTTCTCATAGATATTAGTCCGATTTGTTCAGTTTTTGAAATTCCTGTAGATATTAGTAAGCGCCTCCTTAACAAAGTATGTGTGATAAAGCAAGTATTTATGTATAGGATACTAGTATTTATTACTAAACTAATAATCAATGTTATAATAATAGAGAACATATTATTTAGGATCATTTAGAATATAAAAGATTTAAACAAAGAGGACTTGTCAGAAAAGTTGTCAACAGTATTAAATTTATAGACACTAAGTAGTAGAGTATTTATTTATTTTGTAAATTAATTATCACATCACAAACGATGTAATGAATTTAATGAAAAATACTTATTATAATCCAGACACATTTACAGTTAAGATTTTTTTTTTGTGAAGTTTCTACCTTTGTTTACATTCTTTTTCTTGTTGGTTAGAACGGGAGCATTACTGCACCCCGAAAATTTATTTTTGAAAAATGTGCTACCTTTATGTAGCGTTCTGAATAAGTGCCTGAAATAATATGCAATTTCGGAGCAGATCTTCTTCAGCTTTGCAGCGTGAGACAAATAATTTAAGAGGAGTAAATAGTCTCGCACACAAAACACATTCCCACTGAAAGTGATAAAACTTATGCGCTGACAAGCTGTACGCTGAGGCGAGTGCCGGCTGCATGCTTGCTGTAATTTATCAACCACAAATGTACTTTACACGTTCAGTGCTGAGCTGAACTCGGGATGAACCTGTCACCCTGAGATTAGAATACTCCCGAACTTGCAGCAGAGCTTCTCTCCACTCAACCACCGTCGCTGGATTAGAATCGTGCAGTTGATAAATACTGAAGGGACGAACATTACGTGGAACTGAAGCCAGCAGGATACTTCTGCCTACGAAGTTGGACATGTCCATCGGTCCTGTCACACTTATTCCTGTATATTACTGGGGAGAAAGACACCAGTAGTCTACACTCTCCACAATTCATACACGTATTTTAATTTATTCCAGGTTTGGTGAAGACATCTTTATTAAATTAATTATTTGGATTTTTTTTTACATTGGCTTCACACAGAAGGTCCTGAGAAACATAATTCTAGTCAGGGCCTACGTCATATTTGGGGATGCTGTGTGGAGGGTCTTTTTAGGAAAGGAATGAGAGGAAGTACTGGGAAGGAAAAGGGTATTATCGATGGTTAGGAATCTGGGGTCAGTGTGTCCAGGAGTGATGGACGTATGAAGCCATCCCTTCTACTGCGGTGCAAGGCGATGTTCTGAGAGAGTACGGCTGAAGAAGTCAAAGGGACACAGTTCAATGTGGAATTAACAATACAAGTGCCATTTAAGTATAAGGTAGTTATCAACAGTCACAGTACAAATAATACAAAATATAAAAATAAGAACGACCAGAAAAAATATAAGATTGATTGAATCAGTAAACAAAATCAAAAACATAATAGATATTAGTACAAAGTAAATTTAAACAATGAAAAGAAAAACAAAAACAAAAACATGTTATGCTGTAACCTCGTTAAAATATACATGTATAATGTATATGTCGCAGGAAAATCGTAAAATCAGGCCGATCATGGTGAGGCACTTCACGAAAGCTAGGCGCATCATGATCTGACTGTTTTTACGATCGGCCGCCGACACATACACCCGCAAAAGTGTTTACTAAGTACAGCTTTATTTTTCTACAGAGGCTCATTAAAAAATATATCAGCTTTTTGGAAATCACGGCAATTTAGTACAGATGCAGTAGGTGGAGTAGGCTTATTCGGTATTTCAAGGTGGAGTAGGCTTATTCGGTCTCGGTGGACCATGAGAAGTTACTGACACTCTTACAAGTACCGGTGATCCGTTGAGGGGTAGGTATTCCTGTATTTGTCTGTCTATGGGCCGCACACCATTAACTTAATATAAAGAAAATTACAATATGTTCAAGAATTTATTATGAAAAAGGGAATATTTAAGAGTAGATTTTTTTATTACAATTACAACTGCCTCGATTGAGTACAACACTAATCCCCGAGAGTTTTACTAGGCAGGTAGAGTGACAGAAGTAAAGATGAAGGCATTATATCAACAAACCTGCTTATCGAAAGGATCATTTTTTAATATCATGCGCTCTCTTTCCGTTAAAATTCGAAATTCGGACCCTACAATTTAAATCATTCGTACTTTTCTTGACTTTGTAAAGACGCCATTATAACGAGTTGCCCAGAGAAAACTGAGGTGCCATATGTGTTGAGTTTTGTGTCGACATATTTTGAATATTTAACTTCATTTTCTACCTGTCATTTTATATTTTAATTCATCTGGATTCATTTCCATCTGTGGATACTTTCACTTTCAATTGAACGTCTGTGTCACATTTTATCTCCATTTTTATGCAACAATATTGTCTTTGAATCAATTTTCCTATGCGTCAATTCTTTGCTAAAATTCAATTTTTCCATTTCAAAAAGCTTTACAGCCAGCATCTATTCTTCATTTCATCTTTGTTGCTAGTTTATCTTAACTATGTAAACACATTGAACTAATATACCAGTACCTTAATATTCCGAGTATAACCTCCATAGATCAATCCCCTTGATTTGGAAGACGAACTAAGTCAAACAAGGAATTCGATTTACAACTGACTTTAGACCCCCAGAGACCTTCAAGGGAGCGTACACTATCGTACTCCACCTTTTGTTTAAAAATAAAGATGCACTTGCTGTTCCCATCAGCTTCCATTTCCCATGCCATCGCTTCCTCATTTGTAGGAATTTTGAATCGAGATTTGAATTTTGGTTGAAAAACTTGCACATGAACATTGTCCTCATAGAAATCCCGGGCTAATTTTATTCACACTATTCCGAATGTTAAGAAACGTATTGACTTAATTTAACCAGTGTTTCGAGACATCATTTGGCGTAAAAAATGTAATGAGTCAAATTCCAATTGTAATATTTATTCACTGAAAACAATATTAGCAAAAAGTCAGTAGAAGTCGCAAGTTTAGTATAAATGGGAAAATATATTTGTGGCGACCAGAACGGTCGCCCCCTTTAGTCACAATCTTTGCGCCGCCACTGATACAGCCAGCATATTCTCGAAAGGTACAACCTACCTGCAGTTGTAGTGTTTCATGCCGCACACCGCTACACATTTCGGGAAGCACATCGAAAGGTCTCGACTCAAAAGCCGTCACATTGTGACGGCGCGGAATGTTCCAGAGTCTTTTCTACTTTGCGCGGGCACTCGACATTACTTGGCGTTCCGGAAAGCTACACACGCGGTCGGCTATATAAGCGCTGTGACTCAACGCTGCGCTAGTCAGTCAGTTACAGTTCACGCTTGTACCAGTAACAGTTCACCAACACACAGACAACAGTGCATCATGTGATAACGTTTCCAGTGCCGTAACTGGCCAGACTCTCAGCGACTCACTGCCAACTGTGCCGGTGCATCAATAACCTTCGAGGACGCAACATCTAACATGGTCCATTGCACCATCAGCTAAAGAGACTCAATTGCCTGCGACATAAGACCCGCCGTACCTTCTTGTCACGTGCGCAGCAACTCCAATCTTCCTCACAAGGTTCACCGCAGCCCATCTCCGCGATTCACCGCGTCGAGCATCCATCCTGGACACGGTGCGCAACTACATGCTGGCAACATGCAGACCCGTGGTCCACCACGCATCACCGACCTTCCTCACTGCATCACCTACGAGCCTCATCATCATCGCTCCTGTCTGCACACTGTTACTCCACACCAAATTACCATCGCTACGTAGCAGCAATAAAGACTGACTCAATACATCGACTGACGCCTTTCATTTAATCGTCCCCGTCTCTACCGATCCGCGTGCGCTCCCTCATATTCAAGACACCATATAGAAATCATTAGTTCCAGAAAATCTTGCAATCATACACAAAGAAAACTCAATAAAAATATAGGTACGTTAAGAAAAATTATCATAATGTTAGTAATTCTTAGTCAGAGTATGACAGTTAAATATGACCGAAGGGGGACCGTAGGATCCCATTAGCTCAGGCTGGCAATTTAATTCATCGCTGCGACCGTATCTTTTTCTGTTTCAAATTTTCAATTGGGAGTCGCTAACATGGTCTTCAGCGATAAAAATTAAAAAAAGTTATTGTAATTTCTCTACTCTACTGTGACAGTTTTCATGTTTTTTTCTTCAACTAAAAACATTAAAAAACTAGTACAAATTGAACACTTAGGGTGGGGGTAAGAGTTGTGAGGTTATGTGGCATAGTTACCAGTGACAACGTACATTATAAGAAAAACATGTTTGATGGTTTTTGAAAAAAAAAATTGGAAAAAATACGAGAAAAGTCACCAGAGACTAATTACTTACTCACATTTAGATTTTTTTACTGCAATAAATTTTGAGGAACACTGGTTAACGTCCGTTAACATCCTGTATATCGGAGTTGATTTTCTGGAAGAATTAGGAACGTAAGTAAAAAAATACTACGGCTTAAAAATATTGGACGTAAATAATATTATAATGATAATAATGGGATTTTATTCCGGAACGTACGTAGGTTGGTGCAATCCCACACATTCCACAAGAAGTATACATTAGATTTTAAATAAATTGATTAGGTGACAATGTATATAATATTATAGTAAACAGAGCAAAATTTTGTAAAGTAAATAATAATAATATATAGAGCAAAAGATTTTTCTTTAAATGAAATAATTGCCTTCCTTCTGAAATCATGAAAAAAAAATTTCTTTAAGGAGTTTTATTTTATAATTTAAAAAAATAATAAATAATGTAGCATATATTCGTACTAGACGTTTGCTAGATATTTTGATTAAGAAATTATTATTCAGTTTGGTGGGCTATTTTGGCATCAAATCCATAAGGAAGCGCAACGGTTCCTCCGAATCCTGGCATTATTTCGCGATGTTGCTGTTCGTTATTCAAACACGGATCACCGTTACGGTATACAAATTATTTTAAAAAAAATGTTTTAAGTCCTTGCAAATTTTTTTTGATATCACACCGATAAAACACGTGACAAATCTGAGGTACGTATGACGTAATGCGTACCCTCGCCAGATTTCGATCATTTGGACGGGGTTTGAAAAATTAAAACAATGAACATCATTTTTAAAAACAGTATTTAAGTATTAAAGTTTTTTTTTAAATGAATTGGTACCGCACACGCTCCCGTCTGGATTCAGTGAGTCTACGGCATCCCCAATAGGGGTAGATTGTGAGGCTGAGGGTAGCGGGGAGGAGAAGTAGTTGGGGAAGAGAGAGGTGAGGGAGAACCTGGCTTTTATGATCTTATCCAGCCATTTAAAGGAACGTTTCAATTCTGAATGGTCTTCGTACACTATGGTGATACTAAAAGTATTTCCCACTCGAACGTACCACAATTATACTATTTGTTATTTTAAGTAAATAAACTGTAAAATAAGATTAATTAATCAACAAAAATTTACTTGCACACGCCGGGATTCGAACCTGCAATCTTCGGATTACTATTTAAGAACCTTATTTGTCGAACACAGAAGCCGTCGAAATGGTTTTTAAGTTAAATGTTGAATATTCATTAAAAAATGTTAAATAATTGTGCCCATCCATTTTTCCTTCACCTACATGGAATTAAACAAGTGGGTGAAGAAAAAAATTGATACGTAAAAGCATAATTATTAAATTATTCTTTTTTAATATTTCTGATATTTTTTGATGAAAAAAAATCAGATTGTGCAATTCCCACACGGTAAAAGTGAAACATTCAGAAAACTAAAATAGACAAGAGTGGGGAGACAATAAAGCACCTTTTTATTAATGTGAACGATGATTTTTCCATATTTTTTACGTCGAATTCCAGTGCACCTTTTTCTATACATTTGGTCATGTCATTATTGTTTGTGTTTTTTTCTTCGAAGTCGCTAGATGTTGCTTTTTTTGGAATGTTCATTATGAAGTGTTTGAAGATTGGTTATAGATTTTACAAAAATAATTTTTTTTTTGTATGTTATGCTGAATGTTGCTTTGAACTTGCGTGGGACCATAGATTTATCTTAATCGTGAAATAAATAAATATTTTATTACAATCTCATTCTCTGTATATGTCTGTCTTTTTTAGTGTCCCCTTTTCGTTTCATCAAGTTTCAAATCACAACGGTGCTAAAGAAGTTGTAATTAAAAAAAAAATTTTAATAGGGTAACGAAACTAGGTGATAACGTAATCCTATTTCCACGGTGGATTCGTGGTTTTAATGGCGTGTTTACAAGAAGCAGCAATACAAACAGAACGAGATCCGACGTTGTGTGGCACGCCAAGGAACTCGATTCTTGGGCAATATCATTTAGGAAAAGCGAATCTGCTATCACCACTGCCGCGCAATAATTGTATTGCTCACAGCACAGTGCATGTAGCGCACGAGACGATTATTGCTTCCTGAAGTGTCGACCGAGTCCCGAACCGAATGGATTTGCAAACTTAATGGGTTACCATTGGATGATTTTAACCAGCATTATTTCCATCCTGATAAATTGGCAATTATTACCGAACAAGTCCTGGCAAGAACCAAAACGTGTTGAGCTTGCCTAATTATGGTGGCCATTTTTTTTCTTTTTGGGTTAGCTCCACAAAAGTCATCTTAGGGGATACTGTGTGCAGGGTTTTTTCAAGGAAATTAAGAAGAGGAAGTTCTAGGGACCCCCAGATTCTTACCCACCACTCACACTATTATCCTTCCCAGAACATCGTCTCTTTCCTTACCCTAAAAAAAAACCTCCACACAGCATCTCCAAAGATGATATAGGCCCTGAGGAAAATTATTTTCTGAAGAGGCTTCTGTGTGGAGCTATTGTAAAATGTGAACAATATTAGTTAATATTTTAATTACAGTAATAATATCGCCATGATGGTTTTTATTCCCCGTTTTTATGCCGAATAATATCCCTTTCGTACTTTGTTGATTTTGCGACAAAAAAACTGGTGTACCGTCGCGCAAGATCAACAAAGTACGAGAGGGGATAAATACATATGTGTACATATATATATTTATTCTTTTAAAACTGAATAACGGAGCAGCTCTAGTATTAACAATGTAAATTTTAACATAGAAGGTACACAAGTACGGTTAGTTGATTAAATAAGCCTTTATCAGCAACACCCCTTCTCTTTTCTGACTGAACTCTGAATGATTACAGCCGGGCATTTTTAGTCACGGTAAGGACTTGCATTGGAGAATAAAAACATATCATCTCAATCAATCTGAAAGCAACCAGAGTAAGCCCTTCATGTGTGGTGGCGCCATTGATATAGAGTGCACCACACGGACCCTCCGTTGGAAAGCAGAATAATTAATTAAATACACTCCTTTCTACCATGTGTACTGTGATGACGTGCATTCACTTCAGGTAGAGTTATTTATTAGAGCCAAAATAATAATATTTCTGTGAAGAACCTATTTACACTATTCACCGTTTTCAGATGAAGTACGAAAGTAGATTATTTTCCCTTTATTTTTTCTCAATTTTTACATTTGGCATATACAATATTATAAAAAATATAAGAATAACGGGAACCCACTAAGGCGTAGCCTGTGCGTGGGTAATAAAGTTGACCTAAGGCTTGGAATAAACTCCCACCGGAACTTAGATGCATAACAAGCCCAACAGAATTTGGGTCCAAATTAAAAACGTACCTTTTTGGGCTCTCATACCCTTAAATAAAAATACCTATCGGAGTATCATAAAATTTTGCTTTTGTTTTCAAAATACGCTCATTACAGAACATTTTATATATTATAATTATAGTTCCCAATTGTGTCCTCTGCGTGCGAACTGTGTCTTAATTGCTCTAAATAAACAATAACAGTGTTAGTCTCTAGTGACTCTCCAGGTAAGTGTGGTCTTGTATATATTTTCTGCCTGTACAGTGCATTTTTACAGCGGCATCGCGTTCGTTGGTCAAATCATTGCACATATAGTTTCGTATCGGTGATCGATGAACCGATGGATGCAATTTTTGGCCATAAGATGTTGTTGTATTGTACATAGTTTAAAATAAGATTGTATAAACGTTTTATAGATTTGTACAGCGCCCTTGAGGTGATTTTTCACAGAAACGGCGCTATACAAGTCATCCAAATATTATTATTATTATTATTTTAAGTACATTATATTATTATATCTAAAAAAAAACATACAGTGCATGGGCATGGGCATATAAAGCAATTATTGATTACGTTTTGTCTAAACAGTTTGTATAAAAAGTATATACAATAATAATTTCATGGTATATATATACATTTTTAGGTATTATAGAATCCTTCTACTTAGGTGGGAAGGCAATTTTTTTATACTGTGATAAACATGAATAGAAAAATTAATGTCTAAAATAAAATAGTATGAAACAGACTAGGGACAGATCCAAGAGCTTGAAACAGTTGTTAAAGGAAAAACCAAAAAGGAGTAATCAAACGAAACTTTATAAAAACCGAACACCAGAAAATATTTGATTTTTTCTATTATTTACAGTAATAAAAAAAAAAATATTCCCCCAGATTTAAAAAAAAGGAAACTTTTCAGTAAATATTTTAATAAACAGAGATTAAAATATATTTTGAGCATCGTTGTACTCTACGGTTACATATTTACAGCAGTGGTATTACGTTTTTATCTTGTATACGAATTACTGGAGATTGATTTTTTTTTACATTACCTCCACACAGGAGGCCCTTAGGAAAATAATTTCCCTCGTGCACTATGTCATCTGAGATGCTATGGAGGGTTTTTTTGAGAAGAGGAAGGAATGAATATTGGTCTTGAAGAGACCCATGTCGTAGGAAAGAAAAAACACAGAAGCCGGCAAGTCATTTCACAGCCGAGCGGTTGAATACAACAAGAAAGAGTCGAAGAAGCGACCTGTTCATATGAGACAAATCTCAACCGCGTACATATGTTGGGCACGCGTTTGGCGTGTTTCCCGACTATGCACCGGTGCCGAAGGGATCAATTATGATAGTTCCTCAGATCATCTTCCATTGAAATACCTGTAAAACAAGGATAGCATTCCCACCCGACGCCGGTGCTCTAAAGATTGAAATCCGTTTTTTCAAGTTAGGAGAATCTGTTAAACGGACATCCTTATACTCAAATTCTGTAAAAGTTCTCTTTAAGTTCTGTTATTATTTCAACAGGGCCCGTTAGTTTAATATTACTTTGATAACAGCCGAACTTGAATAGGACTTTCTCAAAACTTGAATATCGACTTTGAAATCTGATGATTCGTTCAAATTCTAATAACCCGTCCACTATTAAATTATAATAATAATCACGAAAAATTACTGGACGGCGTCCAATAATTTTTCGTGATTCAAACTTTGAATCTCAATATCTCAGTATCATACAAATGGTAGATAGAACCTTGTTATTGCGTGGAAACGTCTTGAGGATATGATAATATGGAGATGGATAAAGAAAGGAATTATTGTTTTTCATTTATTCGTTAAGTGCCATTTCCACGCTTGCCAAGCCTACGCAAACCTCCACAATCGCCAAAGTGGAAACAGGTCGTTTGTCTTGGCTTGCGTAGGGTTTGCGTAGACTTGCAAGAGCTTGCCGCCGATCCGGTCGGGGTCGGATCCAGCGGCAAGCTTCGGCAAACGCTCAGTGTAATTTCCGAACTGACGGCGAATGCACGCCGTTTTTGCTCCATGCGGTTTATCGATAATTAACATTACGAGACATATGTATGACGTAATAGGCATGCCTGACTTATAAAAATGTATAATTACATAATTTGAATGCACAAATTTAATTTATTGGATTTACCTAAAAAGTCAATATAAATAAATAATCTTTTATTGATGATTTATTATTTGTTACAATAAAAAAACATATGATTTTTGTTGGAATAACTTTTTTTTTATAATACAAGACAATATCATATTGTTTTTTTTTTTATATTTTGCTTGTATTTCAAATAACAGTATGTTAATCCAAACGCAATAGCCGACACAAGTTCGGCGTCCGCCATGCTCGGGTGTTGGTAGCGCACTGACGCAGTCACAAGCGTGTAAACGGCTTCCAAATGCCAGGCGAGATTTGCGTACGCTTGGAGCTTATGGAGGTTTGCGTAGGCTTGGCAAGCATGGAAATGCACCATTAGATAGTCATATTTAGCACCATAAAAGCTCGAGGATATAACTATTAAGTATAAAAACCCAATCTGTTTAGAGTTTAGACAAATATGCAGAGTTTATTTTACAAAAAATAAGTTTTCATGATTATTTTTAACTTTTTATTACTTCCTAGCTGAAGGCCGATGGTTTCCAGTTCTTAGGTTTTGAAGGAACAGCTTGTACCGCTTGCCAATTAGAAAGAAGGATGATTCAAAATAAACAATTGAATTAATAAACAACGGATTTAAAAAAAAAACTATTATTACAATAAACGAGCTGTCGCACGCACAGATAGCTTACAATAACTCTTCATTACCGACCAAGAGAGAAAAAATATAGCAAATAATTAACATAAATTTATTTTTATTTATTTATTTATTTGTTTTGTTTTTGTTACAAAGAATACATCAGATTGTATTCTTGTAACAATTTTGTTACAAGAATACAAAGAAGCGTTGACTGTCCAACTAGGATTCTCCCGTTCTAGGACAGTCAAATGGACAGAAACATTTTGATAGGCGTAAATTTAATTTACAGATGATTGATTTATATTGGGACACAAATCAAAAAATCATCGCCAAATAACTTTATCTTTCTTACTGAGGCAAAAAATATTTAATAATTTATAATTAACGACACAGTGTCCTTTTCGTACATGTTTTTTTTTTCAATATAGAAAGAAGAAATAAATGTAAAATTTTAAGATTACTTCCAAATAAACCAAAGAAAAATAGTACATATATAATACATAAATAAACCAAAAGATTACTTATAAATAAACCAAAAGAATAATACATATTAGTACAAAGTTAGTGAAAGCATTGAAGAAGAAACAAACAGAAAATACCTGTTATACAGTGACCTTATTAAAATATGTACAGCTAAATTGTTTAATTAGTACAGCTTTATACTTCAGTAGAGGCATACAAAAAATATCAGAATCATTAGCATAAAAGGTTTTCAAAAATGTTTAAAGTGTTTTCAATCGTACTCTAAAGAACTAATCAGCCACTACAATAAAACTAAATCCGAAAGAAGCTTCGTAAGCGTGGAAAAAATAGAGTTATATAAAAAATAAAAAATAGATACGTAATATGCACTTTTCTACACATTCCAAAGCTGCAACTGTGAAGATTTGGAATGTGTAGAAAACATCAAATATCTAGATGTTACTGTAGACAACCATCTCAAACGGAACACCACACAGAAAACCCATCAACAAGGGTAAGAAAATTGATTAACATATTCTTTGCATTAAGGAACATAAAACATATCCCGGACTGTGCAAATGGCAGTAGGTTTTTGACAAGATCCGAACCGAATATCTTGGAGTTTTTATTCTAAAGAGGGCTATAATAATTAGTTATCAAGCATATTGCTTTTTAAACATAAACTATTGTTTATTTTATTTTTTCATACATAATTGATTTAATGTAAGAATTTAAAATGAAATATTTCACTCTCGTGCGTTCCATGCCATCGTTTCCAAATTAATTTAGTTAAAGTGCACCCCCTGAGAAGGAGGATGCTAAACTTTTTCTCAGATCGGACCCAAAGCTAAGGAGGAAGTATGCGCTGGTCGCTAGTCCTAGAAGCCAGCAGTAGGTAGCAGCACTAGGCACTCCTCCGACAGAAGGCTTACCGACCTACCCCATACCTTTAGAGGGTATGGACGCTTTCTTAAAATACAAAAAATATATTAAGGCAAGGTTGTGCAACGATTAAAAGTAACTTCGGTATTTTAAAAATCCTAACCCTTGTTTACTCAATACATTATCACTGAGGAGCAATGTGCATTTACGGCTTTATTGCATTTTTTCATTAGTTTTAGTGAAAAAATTTTTTTTTCATGATTAGTTTAACTTTTGCATTTTTCCGTTAAAAAACTGCAGTTTTCCATGGTGAAATTTGACGCCCTCGTCGGCCGAGGTTTAAGGCTCTTAAACCTTGAATAGCACTTCAAATCCCGACGGGCGAAAACAAGTTTCATTTGATCAATTTATATTATTTCGCAATTAAATAATTAAAAATAATGTATAGTTTATTTGCCTTCACGTTCCAGGTGGAATATTCACTCAGTATCACCCTGGTGTAAGACTACCATTCAGAAATATAACGTTTCTTTAAATGACTTTAGCCATGTTTGTTGACCAAATCTGAATAGCCAGGTACTTCCCCACCGCCTTCCACCCCCCATCTTCTTCCCCTACTCACTACCTTAAGCCTCATAACATACCCAGACTATGGCAACCCCCCAAGTGGGGATGCCATAATCTCACTGGCTCCGAACTAGAGCAGTTGGGACTCTTTTGCGGTATTCAAATAAAAAAATAAATGATCGCATTAACTGAGTAAGTAAAGTATTTCTTGAAAGCTAAATGGTTTTTGTGAAACATGCATTCAATTTAAAAAAGACTAGATCGTAAATTCGTAGTTACCTCTGCAACTTGGGATACATGTTTCGACCAAATAAAGGGACATGGCTTGATGGCTCTGTATATAATGGTATCAAATACGATGAAATTAAAAGTTTTATTAATGATGATCTGAATGACTCTCCGATAATAATCTATCATATCATAAAGTTATTAAATTTTCAAACACATGTTTAGTGACAACATTCATAATTTCCCCTTGAATAGCTTATAACTTCTTACCTAGCTATTTTTATAATAAAATAAAATATATAATATTATTGTAGAAAGCAATCACTTTGTGGTTTGACATATTATAATAAAATAAAATACTTTTTTGTTTAAAACCACGAGTTTTATTAATTTTTTGAACCGATTGGTTTCGCTTTACACAACCATCATCAGAGTACAAATTAATACTAAACAATAAGTCATAATGTGTGCTTATATAAAACAAAATAAATGTTACATTTGTGTCATGTTGTCTCCCTCTATATTTTGTCTACCTCTATATTTTGTCTCCCTCTATATTTTGTCTCCCTTTTTATTTTGTTTTATGTAAGCACACATTATTATTATTGTTTAGTATTAATTCGTACCCTGATGATGATTGAGTAAAGCGAAACCGGTCGGTTCAAAAAAATAATAAAACTCGTGGTTTTTAACAAAAAACTATTTTATTTTATTATAAAATATATAAATTACGCCTTAAAAAAATAAGGCGTAATTTATAAATATATTTTATGTTGTTTTTTACTGTTCTATTTGGAGTGTGAAAATCGATTAAAAAATAACGCAAGTCTTAATTACTTCTGCGAATTCAACATATGTCTTGAATTTTCCTTACTTTTTAACTAAACTCTTACATTTTTCGTCAAATTTTGTTGCATCTAAAAGATCACATTTTTATTATTTCCGCTCTTTAAGCATATCTATCTGCAAAAAGGGTAGAACATTTTATCGAAATAGCATAGCATAGCATACCTACATCAGGCATTATACCTTACTTAATTAAAATTATGTATTAATATTATTTAAAAAGTTAAAGCATTATGAAACAAATTTAAAAACTATCCTGACTTTAGAAAACAATAATGATGACGATTGTAGAGCTAAACTTTTATCTTGAATAAGCTTTACTTTCAAAGAGTTTTATTTAAACTTTAATACATCTAATGCCTTGATTCTAATGATAGAAATCACTAAAGTATATTAAACAACATGAAAAAGTTATAACAACGAAGTATTCTTACTATTTTAAAGTTGTTTTACTCATTTTGTTGTGAAGTTTCGCAATTTGTATACGTAAAAACTGTATTTGTAGCAAATGAACATGTGAAATAAAAATCTTAAAGAAAATGTTTAAAAATAATTATTTTTATTAATGAGTGTTTACATACATATTTTATGTTTATTTAATTTTTAAAAGAAAGATAAACATTCCCGGGTTACGAATAACCCGACAATATTTGAAAATCTCCTACTACCACCACAGTAAGCCGAAAACGTTGCTTGAGTCGTGATGGAGGACTTAGCCAGCCGAGGAATCGAACATGGAACGCCTAGGCGGGACTCAAACGCGATGCCCACTTAACCAATGACCGGTCAAATTGAATATACATGTAATATAATAATGGGTAATTACATTTTCAGGTTAAAATCGGATTAAACTCAAATTATTAAATACTAACATGCGACATTGATCAGAAACTGTATAAACATATACATGTATATAATATATAACCTTTCCGAGAGTGTAACTACTCGCGTGTAAACGAAATTTAATTTTTTAAATTAAAATTAAAAATTATAACACAGACATTTGTATAAGTATATAAATCAAATGTATTAAAAAATACATATAAAATAAAAAAATATATATTTTTGAATTTATTGTAGTCAGGTTCTAATCTCAGCTCTATCGATAGTTGATTAAACCACACCACTCCAATGGACTTGTTAATAATGTTACATAATTAATGACAAAAAACCAAAAAAAAATCTTCTTCAATTTAGGAACTTAATATTTTCACCTCAAAAAAGCTTAAAAAAGTTACCTTCATAAATAAACCGTCATCTTACTGATCTTGTAGGTATACTTGATGATACACAAATGGTAATAATCTGTTTCATAAAACTTAAAAATAAAAATGAATAAACATTATTTCTGTAATGAAAAATAAATAACTTTTAAAACCACTATATAATTAACAATATCAACATTTTTCAATAACAATGTTATCTTCATCAGGACAAGATGTTAATATAAAAAAAATAAATGACAAACAAGTATAGACAAATTAGAATAAATTACAACAAATACTAAAAATGTTATCAGCAGTAATTGTTGAATGAAACACTAGTATATATTCAATTATTTGGCGGGTAGGAGATAAGCCGACCGACGTAGCTCAGTTGATAAAGAACAGTTGACCGGATATCAGAAGGACACGGGTTCAAGTCCCGTCGGCGCACGTATCTTTTCTCTTGAGATTTTTTCAATGTAGATGAGTGTTTCAGGCTAATAATCATTGCTTATAATAATAGTTACCCTTTGTGCTATGCATAAAAAATCTTGTCTTGAACATTAGTTTACCAATTTAATAATAAAATTAATTTGTTCTAATTTGTCTTTACTTGTTTATATATTTTAAATTAACATCTTGTCCATATGAAGATACTCGTAGCATTGTTATTAAAACAAGTTGATATTGTTTATTATATAGTGATTTAAACGAAGTTATTTATTTTTCATTATATTAATAATGATGCCACAAAATAATTTTGCTAAATTTGAAGAATTAAAAATATTATTTCGTTTGCTTGAGAAACTTCGTTCAATGGCGTTGAAAAAATGCATAAATTTCACACAAAGACATAAAAATCCGAAGCTTTTAAGTAAGACAAAATCGTTATGGTGGCAGTGAAGTTTTCCAAACAGGTTTTCCATAAGACACCAGCCTTAGTGCGGTAGTGTGACGGTCTCAGAGGAAATGCCATTTCCCCATGACAGAATTGAAGGTGCGCCTAATGCCGGCGGGTCACGCGACCGAGACTTGGCCCCAAATCTCTTTACACTTTTCACAGACCCTTAAATTTCCTTCTTGATTATAATTCAAACAACGCGACGCGAGGAAGACTAATTTGAGAGGTTATTATTATTTTATTTACCTTCAGAGTCTTTACATCATTAAACTAAATTTTAAATTTAAGTTATGTTTTCCGGCTTACAAACTATACTTGTTTCTTTTTTTGAAATTGACAATTCACTGTAGAATTCCATTATAATAATATAATATAACAAATAATCTGAATCTTCCACTTTCGTTTATTTGACCGTAACCGGTTTCAGCTTGTTAAAGCCATCTTCAGAGTGGTACAAATTAGTCTTAATCTACGGTTTATATACATAACATAAGGGTGATGGGAGAGGGGGGTGGTCTACAAGGATTTTATTAAGTTATATGGGTTTTCTTACATTTGTTACTAAGTCGTCTTTGACTGTCGAATTTCTAATTTATTTGGTTATTCTCAGTAAACTTAATTACCTCGAGTTTGTAGCTTACTTTGGTATTATTTGGAAATACCTTATAAGTAATATGAATTATTAATGATCTAATTTTATTGTTTTCAAGTTTATTCTTAATTAAAATCGTTATTATATGTATGAGGATGTGAAATTTTTGATTGATGGATTGATCTCTAAAGGAACACACGTTTTTAATGGAGTAAAAATAATCTTAAGATGGTCATTTTATAAACATAATACATATTTTACTTTAAAATATATGATGAAAATTCCAATTGAAAAAGAAGCGGAGATTTAGCAAATTATTCTAATTTCTTATTCATTACAAAGTTAGGGTCTACATTATTAGTTAGGCGGGTAATTTCTAATGATTCAAGCTTATCAAGTTTATAACCTAACCTACAAGTATGGAGAACTTTAACGTCTCTGTCTTTATCAAACGAGTGCTTATTTTCTTGTAGTCGAATCGTCGAATGAAGCGTCAAACCTTTCCCCATATGTTACGTATATAAACCGTAGACTAAAAATAATTTGTACCAGTCTAAAATGGCGTTAACAAGTTGAAACCGGTAACGGCCTCATACATAGAAGTGGAAATTATTATATATTTAAAACATGTTATAAAATATAGAGCTAAATTATAAATGATTTGCAGGGCTTTTTCCTCTGCACGGCATTAAAATAAAAACAGGGTTTGGAATACTTGCCCATAAGAATCGAACTGAAAATTCTATAATATTAACACACTATAAAATTATCGTTTTGCGCGCATACCTGAACTCACTTGTTAATCACAATAATGCAATTGCTGGCAAGTTATGGCTTCGTCCCATTGAATTGTACCTTTTTAAATATTTATGTAATAAATACCATCAAATCCTGTAAGAAAAAAACTTGCAGAAATATTTAAACAATGCCGGGGTTTGTTCGGGAATCTTAATATATAAAACAAAGTCGGGTTAGTTACACTATTTATAACTCGAGAACGGCCGGGCCGATTTTGATGATCTTTGATTTGTTGGATTTGTCTCCGCCCCGGAAAGGATAATAACTATTAAAACATCACAAAAATCAACGAAAAATGAAGTTATTAAGATAATTATTTTCCCCATACATTTTATATGGAACGAATTCTCATATTTGAAAGACCTGCGGGCATTTTGTGCTAAGTACCTATAATATTGAGTAGTGAGACAGTTCCAAAAATTCAAAAACATCAAATGTCAATGCGCTGATTGTTTTGCTTTTATTCTTTCAAACATATAATGCTGCCTCTCTTTCTTACACACTAAATGTTAATAGTCGAAAATGAGACAAACAATAAACGTATGTCTCCACCCATCCAAAGGAAAGATACAATAATTTTAATAAAAATCCCTCACACGTATAAAGAAAATGAAAAGCATTTTTTTACACCAGCTCACACATGAGGCCCGAAGAAAATTATTTTCCTCAGGACCTATGTCATCTTAGGGGATGCTATGTGGAGGGTCTTTATAAGGAAGGGAAGGATAGGAAGTTCTGGGAAGGAAAACGGTATGAAGGGTGGGTAGGAATATGTGGTCAGTGTGACGGACGGATGAACCCATCCCTCCAACTGCGGTGCAAGGTGATGGGTAGAGAGAGTCTAGCTGGAAAGTTTAAAAGACCTCCATCAACCAGTCTCTCTGGTCCGGCCCGCCACGCAGCGGGTGGGACCCGGACAAACGTCACCCCATGAACCCGGGCACCCCTGCTAAATCACCAAACGTAGCAAACCACTTGGGGTGACGTATGACAGAGGTGTTGTTTATCCAAAAAAAATGGTTCCTGGGGCGGCGGCACCCGTACCCGCCTCCCAAATTCCCATAAGTGAAAAAGTAAGAAAATCACCAAAAATATAAATCCGTACACAACGCCATCTCTGATACCGACAAATAAAACATGGACAGTTGCGAATCGATAATTGCTTCATTTTGTAATTAAAAAACTGAATTTAATTCAACAGTTATTGATTCTGAGGCGGTTCGAAGTTCGTCGGGTCAGCTAGTATTGTATAAAATCTTATAAATAGTCCGATATCCGGAATCCGTTATCCGTTTATTCACGTTGGCGAAACTTCAATACCGCATTATTCCCGAGGAATTTCTCATCATACCCGAGTCGCCGACCTGAGACCTGACTGCGGGATAGTAAATCGAAAGGCATTATGTCCGGAGAATGAAACGATACACCAAATTCGCGCAAATAATTCAAGATACAATATTAATAAAGCGGCACAAAGGGAGCATCCTCTGGCCCGCAGGATTCCCTTTATTAAACACTAAAGCCACCGGGAAAATAAAATACATAAAATGTTTAGGCTATTGTATGGCCGGCCTTTGCACGCGGCGGGGATGATAAATTTCGGTTGGGACTATCGAGGCTGACCTCGGCGACAGGGGAGAAACTTTCCGCTGGGCAGAGCAAAGGCTAGAGCTGGAGACTGGGCACTAGGAGCTCTACTACGTATACACTAAAATAGGAACAAGTCCAGCGTTGGACTTCTAATATATCTTTAGTCCATAATTTACACTGCCCTAAGAAAATTATCTGAAGCAGATTTATTAACGGGATAATACGTCTTTAAATAATAAATAATGCCTTCTTCAAACACAGAAAAATTATTTTGTGTAACCATTTTCATTCAAAATTAATTAAAAAAATTAGATTACTTAGTTTTAATCAAGTTTATTGTTTATAAAAACTAACATCTTTCGTGAGCAAAGGTAACTTCCTCAGGGTAAAAATTTAAAAAAAAATCTGGAATCTATAAATTAAAGTGTAATGATTGTGGATTCTTTTGGAAGTTTTATCTACATATTATGTATATAAAACTTTGAGAAACTTTGAAATAAGTATAAAAGAATATATTATGAGATGTTTAATTAATAATAGTTTCTTGGAGTTTGCCTATCATTTGCTGGAGACGAATCACGCTATTGACTTTAATAGTGGAATTTACTATTAAACTAAATTGTAATTTTAAAGGTGCTAATTTGGATAAATTAGAAATCCTAAAGACTAAAAAATAGAAAGACGTAATACGAGTTTCAATATTTCCTCCCCCCCCTCTTTCCATTCCGCCCTTTCCATTGACACCTCTAAGTCTGTGTCTGGTGTTGTAATTAGTTTTAAGTAAACCCTGAGGAAGTGAGATTGTTCACGAAACATGTCGGTTTTTTATAAACAACAAACTTAGTTAAAACTAAGTAATTTATTAATTTTGAAATAAATAATCATCTCGATATTGCGGTTGTAATACCAGTATCCCCATGGAGACCAACTCATTTTAACATTATTCAGTAAATTACATAATCGATCCACATCATCCAATCCAATAAAAGATTGGTTTTTCAAAGACAACTATCGATGAAATTATATAAAATACTTAATGTCCAATCAATTTGTTAGAAAAATTTAATATTCTTGCCAAAACTTGAGTTAAGTGAATTCACTAATTAAATGTGAATTACCTTTTGAAGTTCGATTAATGCAGTCTCAGGTTTAGTGGAATTATATCCCATCAACCTTCCCTTGGGGAGAAATTCTGGGAAGTGAAGATCCTACATACATGTCTCAATGACTTGAAGGGGCCAACAAACAAATGGATTTCAATGAAGTTTGATTCAGTGATTAAATCGAAAATCAAATTCGGGATTTGATTGCTAATACTATAGATGCAAAAAGATGTAATTTTAAAAGTCAAATCAAGGGTAGTGTCCTAATTATTTAACTAATGCTTCGACCTTCTTATTCAACAGATTTCTGTGAACTGGTCTGTCAAAAATAATTTTTTACCGGTTTTTGGTTTTCACCCTTTCAATCTCACTAGTCACACTCTTTCATCGGCGACCACAGTTTTTCTTCCATACTCATGGACGGAGACCCGGCAATTCATCCGACGAAAATGCCCCCCCCCCCACTCCCCCCGACAGTTAGCCCTCCGATATTTGATCCCCTACAGTTGATCCCTGACAGTTGATCTCCCCGACAATTTATCCCCGACAGTTTATCCCATGCAGTTGATCCCCCGACAGTTGATCTCTTGAAATATTATTTTTTTCAAGTAAGTAATGCCAAGAGGATATACTGCCGTATAACCATAGTCGACATACTTTGTACATATATATCTGAAGGCATCCTGAGTGAAAATCCGCTCTAAAAATATTTATACTAACAATTATTTCGACTCTCCGAAGGAACATGCGTAATAACAAAATACGACATACTTATACGTGCAGTCGGCTTAGCAAAAAACCGTTAAAGGTTCCTACTTGCAAATATTTTTTTTCTGAATATCACATAAGAGTCCCAACCGTCTGGAGCCAGTGAAGCTATGGTATCCCTAATTTCTGTATATTGTGGGGCTGAAGGTATATATATATATATATGGGATCAATTTTCGGGGGGAAAAACTGTCGGGAGATCAATTTCGGGGGATCAATTGTCTGAGGATCAACTGTCTGGGATCAACTGTCAGGGGGTTAACTGTCATGGGTATCATCTGTCGGTGGTATAAACGTCGGGGTGGCAATTGTGGCCGTATCAAATGTCATGGAAACCTCAATAGGTGCATAATTCAATGCGTTATTTGCAATAATAGGCCACTTGCATAAAAAATTTTATTTTTTTTTCCGGTTCGGGCAAATATTCTAAGACATCCTGTTTTTTTTTTTAATATTAATTTTGAAACCCTGGCGATTTTTCGAAAATTTCAAGCAGAAACATCAGACCATTTTTTATAAACCGAAAAGACGGGACATAATTTTATGGGTGCGAAAAAACGATAATTACGTAGTTGAAAATCATTTAAAAAAAATAACGTTTTCCACACAAATAGCAATAAATTGTACGGGGTTCTCGTCGTAACATCTGTAAAAACACCGCCATCTTTATCAAAAAATCAAACAAAAGGATAAGTTCGTATAGAACAAACAATAAATCTAGTGAACGTTAAACGCAAATTCAAAAATTCGCCGGAAATCAAAGTGTTGCCATATAAAAAAAAATAATCGGTGAGGAATTTTACAAAATTAAAGGAACATAATTGGAGACGGGACATTTTCATATAGTGACTTCACGAGCTCAAATAATGGATTTATTCATTTAAAAATTTAAAAAACTATACATTTCTAAAAATGTTCACTAACATTTTCGTAATCTTAGTAAAAAAGTCGTTATGAAATCCATGCAAGTGGCCTATTGTCATTACATTACTTTTATTATAAATGCGAGAATAAGGCAGTAATGCTTGTAGTTTATTTTTCCATTCACTTATTAATCATTTCATCTGTTTATATTGGAAATTTGTTAGAAATACTTAAGATTAGCGCTTAAGAAAGAAGTATCATTTGAAGGATAGCATGGTATTTTAATGGGATTATTGGTAAGATTATTTTCATTGACAATCTTAAGCTCCGAACTTGCGATAATCTGTAATTAGAAAGGAGGAAAAATGATCAATTATTATTGATAATTATTGTCTGATCATGTGAAATGTCTATTTAATTAGTGATTGATGGAAGATGTTCATTTGGTTTTAGCGCTCGTGATAAAACAAATGTAGGTATTATAGCTTTTTAGTGTATTATGAAAAACTCCTTAGAACATAGTATTATAAAAAATGTACAAATATGTATATCAATGGCAACAACTGTAAAAACTTAATATGAAAATTAATCAATTTCTTTCATATATTTTCACTAAATTCAAATGTGACAATCAGACCATTTTATAATTCGCAGTTATGTTTTCATTATTCTCTTAAATAGTAACCTAATAGGTATTATGCGTGTGTTTTAATTTTACTTATAAAATATTAAATCAATGAAAACAACATTAACGACTCCGAAACGACAATTTGAAAGACAAAAATATTCGGTTACATCTAGGAATTGAGCCCAGGGCCTTGACGGGACTCTCTTCTAGAGAACTAATGTCATAAAAAATATATAATGGAATTAAGACATTTGTAAATATTCCTTAGAATTTTTATATATTTTTAAATAAGCGTATTTCACGATAAAGACGTTAATTCCTGTAAATAGGGTAGTGGCCCGTAATATGAAGAAAAATAATTAGTTGATAATAATGTAATTCTAAAAATTAGAAAAATATGAGATTGACAATTACGACGGCTTTGACAGAAGGTGGTAATAGCGAAATTGGTTAACGCGCTCGTCCCGGTTAGACGGAGAGGTGTGGGTTCGAGTCCCAGTTGCGACCATTGTCTTTTCTGTTTTTCTGTGTCTTGTTCTCTTTCATATTTTCGTTTAGATTATTATTGTTAACTAATTCTAATATGATATCATATATGTGTATTCCTGTACCACTCATCCAATTGTGGTGAAACTTTGGTGAGTTGTTATGAGCATGCCCGCGAAGGTTTCGATATATAGTGGTGAGCTCTGGGATTACAAAATTTTACATAATTTTACAATAGGTGGCGAGTCGTTTGATGAATGTGTTAATTTGTATAGTTTAGCGGCAGGGAGGGAAGGCGTGAGGAGGAGGGAAATCCAGAAAGGTGGAAGAAACGAAGGAGGGGGGGGGGGAGGTTAGTGGGAGGGAGGACCTGGGAGGAGGGAAGGTGGAACGGGAACATGGGTGGAGAATGCGGGAGGAGAAGGACGTGAGGACGCGGTAGAGGGCGAGAAGACGGGGAAAGTGGAAGGAGAACGCGGGAGGGGAAGAGAACGCATGGGAAAGGATGGAGTGAACTCCAAAATGCCGAGGAGGGGTAAAGGAGGTATGAAAGACGAGGGGGGGGAGGGATGGATTTTATTTTATTTTTTTTTTTTTTTTTTTTTTATTGAGTAAATTTTTTTACAATAAGTTTATTTCATTCTAATATTACATATTTTATATACTCTCCTAAAAAAGCAAGTGCTTGTGTTTAGGAGAGGACAACTTGAAAATAACTTTTCTTCTTTTTTTTTCAAATCCTTATAAAAAACTTAAAAACTTAACTTATGAATAGATTTATAATATAACAAACTTAAGAACTTAACTTATGAATAGATTTAGACTTAATAACATATTTTTTAAAGATTAATAAGGGTAATTAAACAAAATATATATATAGGATGTACATAAAACCTTTGGAATAACAAACAGTCAAAAACATATCTAATAAAAGTTAAAATTATATGGTGGGACTACCAAAATATGATTTAATTTTTTTTTTATATTTGTCGTAATTTTTTTCTGTTCGTATATCGGCGGGTAATTGATTAAATAATTTTATTCCTTTATATACATAGTGATTCTGTGCTGTTGTGGTTCGTATGGGTGGTATAGTTAGTCCACCAATAGAAGTATTCCTTATGCTAATATTTAGCAGTGGGGTAATATTTTTTTTAAATATATCTTTGTGTAGCTGAAGTAGTGCTATTTTTTCGTAAATTTTTGTAAGTGGGGGAACAGGGAATTCTTGGAATACGTTTATTGTTGGGTAGTAATACGGTTTTTTTAGGATAATTTTTATAAGAATTTTTTGAATTGTTTCGAGTGGGATAAGGGATGATTTATATGCACCCCCCCAAGCTATGATTCCATATTGTAATACCGAGTGCGCAAGTGCAAAGTAAATTTCTTTTAATATTTTTAATGTGATAGTATTTCTAAGTCTGAAAAATATATATATTAGTTTTCTCATTCTGTCTATTGTGGAGTTTATTTGATTTTTCCATTTAATGTTATTGTCGATAATTATTCCAAGATATTTTATTTGTTCTTTACTACTAATATGTATACAATTTGAGTTACAGGGTGTGATTTTAAGTAGACAGTTTCTGTCGTGAACTTTAATGTTTACATTTATATTTGAAATATGTTCTGTTAGGCTCAGAGGTAGAAAATGAGTTTTTTCAACGTTTAAAGAAAGTAAGTTTTTGTCAAACCATTTTTTAATGATATTTATTGCATTATTTGCCGATATTTCGGCTTCTTTCCAAGAGTTTTCTTCAATTGTTAATACTGTATCATCCGCATAAGATATAATCTTTCCGACGATTGGGAGTTCAAAAAGTTCATTTACATATAATAGAAATAGTATTGGGCCCAGTACAGTTCCTTGTGGGATTCCAAAATTAATTTTTTCCATATCACTTAACTCGTTATTTATTTTCACTTGCTGTGTTCTTTGATATAAATAACTATTTATCCACGATTTAGCTTTGTCGGTTATTCCTATATTATTTAGTTTGTTGATTAATTTTGAGTGTGAAACACTGTCAAAAGCTTTACGGAGGTCAATGAATATACTTAAGCATTTTTTCCCTTTATCCAATGCTTTATAAATAACTCTAGTTAATTCCGCTATTGCGTCTTGTGTGCTCATTTTTTCTCTAAAACCGTATTGACTAGGATTAATACATTTTTTATTTTCCACATAATCTACAATTTGTTTTTTTATTACTCTTTCGTATATTTTAGCTACATTGGATATTAACGATATTGGGCGGTAATTGTTTATTTCTTTCGAATCTCCGGATTTATACACAGGTGTTACAATGGCTTTTTTGTAATTTGATGGGAATATTCCATTTTCAATGCTTACATTAATTATATGAGTAATTGGTTTAGTTAGTGAGTTAGAACATTTTTTTAGGATTTCTGTAGTTACACCATCGGATTATAAATTACGGATTATAAAGGAGACATAAGTAGCGGTTGGGGGTAAATTTGGACAATCATTGCGATGAAACTTTAGTGAGTTTCATCGCAGCCCGTGAAGGTTTCTATATGTAATTGTGAAAATTGTTGAGAAATTTTGAAAATTATATACAACATTTACAATGGGTGGCAAGCGCGTTGTTTGAAAAATGTGGGTATTTCATATAGTTACCGTTAGGGTGGGTAGGAGGGAGGGGAGGGGAACCTGGGAGGGGGAAGGAAACAATAGAGAGTAGAAGAATCGCAGGGGGGACAGCTGTGTGTGGCCTGCTCACGCGTCGGAAAACCTTCTGATATATTTGAATACCTAACCTACGCACAAGGCGTGCACACAAAAATATTGAGAATCTAACTTTATATTAATTAATATCAGTCAAACAGAAATAAAAAAGTTTATTTCTTTATGTGGCATTGCAATGCGTGATTTTTTTTATTTAAAATTAATTCAATGCTTTTATCGTACTTTCAAAGATTTTATCTCACAGACTACAAGTTTATGTTTCTCGAATTAATCTAAAATCCCTGAGCATCTAACGAACAAATCGATTGGGTAATTTCTGATAATATTTATATCCGTACTTAAATGATTTAGTAGAGTTCTCGGAATCAGCTTGTCAGCTGAGCAACCTGGAACTTCCTCGTAACGAATAAGGTTGTAGACTGTTCGTGTGTTTATAAAACCTTTTCAAATTTATTACAATTACAATGAAACTATGTGTGACAACGCCATTAAACCAATAAGTTAGAAGGTAAAAGTCATTTTTTTAAATATATGTTCCAATTAGAAAAAATCTCCCTTTACTTCCAATGTTTAAAATTCAATGTCACGGTATTAGAACAATAAGCTCTCTAAAATATTGATTTGTTAATTCGAATCTAGAAAAGAATTCTTTCGAAATTGTGTATAGATAAATTATTAAAAGTGAAGATAAAATAGTCGCTTTTAAAACTAATCGGTTTATCGAAAGTTCAAGGCTAATTGATAAAATGAACTAGATAAGAATAGCTTTGTACTTCGAACCCTAAAAATCAGGCATTGATTTTTTTCCACATGAGACAAAGACGTGTCCGGATTTTTAAACGGAGCCGTCTAGTTATCTCCGGGACGTACCCACACTAATGCGAATAACTCGCCTTTAATACAATCAGAGACGCCGTTTTTTAATTCAAGTTTGAAAATTACACAGTCTTCAAGAAAATCCAATTCTGCGGAATGCCTCCAGTGGCTGCGCAGAGCCGGCTGAGTATTATGTACTGAGGGTACACGTTTTCTTTTTATGGGTCCCGCGGGCCCTGGTCGCGGAGGTGGGGAGGGCGGTGGAGTGGGGACGGGGTAATACTACCTATTAAGGGGTTGGCTTTTCACTCCACTGCGATGAGGATCTTTTCGATCACCCTGTAGCTGTGTCCCTTCTTTACTCGGTACAAGTACAGTGTGGTTTGACGCTATTTTATCCATTTCAACTCTGCATTCGTTGAATCGGTAATGTAATTGGTCGTATCGTTATAAACCTTCTGCAGAATTGAAATCAAGATATCTCTTGAACGTCTTTCTCAAAATTTAAATGCATTAAAACTACGTAGCAACTAGGTACTCGAAAACGCAAATACTTGTTTAGGTTCATATTAAAATATTTAATCTAATTTAAAGTAAGTTTTAATGAAAACATATTATTGGTCACTTTAAATTTAAAATTACCTACACTTCGGAACAGACTTTGTCTAGTGAGCTGGGTAAAATAAAACCATGTAAATAAATGAAAAAAAATATACACCCAAGTTGCCGGCACTGAAATTTAAAAATTCCTACATACCTAATTAAAAATAAATATGTAAGAAAGCCTTTTACGGGAGTTTTTATGGCATTTCGAAGACTTTATATATGTAATTTCATCTGAAATTTAATTTTCAAAGTGCCCTGAGCATGTCTCCAGCAGTAAAAAAGTTTTTTTTTATAAAATCTTAAAAAATATAGAATGTTTCTTAATATTTTTAGGAGAAACAAATAGTTGAAATTTAAAATTTAAATCTATTTATTATTTGTACTATGTTTTTAGTTTACAGGTAAATAAAAAGGTATGTTAAACGAAAGATGTTATCCTAACCCTAGAAAAACTTTTTACAGGAACCTCTGGGCATGATGTTAATTTTCAACACTCGAAATACTACGTGTTCTGATAGGTATCATCCAGAATAAATGAGTAAAATGGGTAAGAAACTAAATGACGTCATTGATTTTTTTACCCAATGTTTCAAATACCCAACATAAAAATAATCAAATCAATAATGATTAGCGAAAAATTCACTCATTTTCTCGTAGTGCAATAAATCATATCCGGTCCTAAATTAATAATAAAACATCGCTTTTAAAATCAAAAATAGTAATTTCGGTTTTCAATGTGTCCTGCGTAACTCTGGTCCAATGACCCCAAATTGCTTTGAAATTAAACGTTTATTGGTCGAACACGATTGTACGAAGAATTTGAACAAGCGACAAAGTACATATCTATTATGTCATATTTTAAACTGAAATTTAGTTTAATTGTCATTTTCAAAATTGAAACCTATTTTTCAAGAATTTAGTTTATCCCTTTCTTATTTTGTATGGGTCTGCGCAAGTGTAGAAATTATAAATTAATAATGGTATTAATGTGTAATTTCACCAAAGTTAAAAGTTTCAAAAGCAAAAATTTTGATGCATAATTCGATTTAGAAGGCGGGTGAGGGTACCGCTGTCCCAGGAACCATTTATTGGATAACCAACACCCTGCCAATTTAGCAGGGGTACTCGGGTTAATGAAGTGAGGTTTGGCTGGGTCTTGCCCTTAGATGCGTTTTCCCACCTAGTATGTGGCGGGCCGGATCGGGAGAGGGAGAGGGTTGAGGGAGACGTTTTGTCCCTAATACCGAACGCTCTTGACCTATTGAGGGATGGATTCACACCTGGACACATTCACCCCAGATTCCTACCCATCCCTCCTTCTTTTCCATAAAAACTAAACCTGGATTTATGTCGTGAATATTTTTAATTGGGGCGTAATATCTCTGCACATCGCACTGGCAATACATTTGCAATAATACTTTCACACTGTTAAAGATTCAAACAATAAATCAATAAATAAAAGACCCTACACACAGCATCCCCAAAGATAAAATAGACTTCTGTGAAGAACTAACGTAAAAAAAACTTTAAAAAGCAGAAATATGACAGAGAAACGAAACTTAAATTTATGATAAAAATATCAGCGGGAGAAGAGCGAAATCTACACATTTCCGAAGTGCCTGTCTTTTAGTGTAAATGCAAACGACTTGTATTAAGTATTGCCAACAACTTCCTTTGTCAGATCTCCGCACGTTGTGCGCACAGCGTGTATGGTATTATCCAATAGCTCAAGAATGGGCATCGCAGCACTTTGTTATAAGAACATTACACGGCCAAGTCGAAGGACGCTGGGAGCAACGAGAGCGAGGCGACAGGAGCGGCCTCGGGGGCAGCCGGGGGCAGTTGGGGCAGTCGAGCGGGGGCACGTCCCCCGGACACGTACACTCGATTGTGCGACTCTCTGGAGATGACTATTGGACGAGTCCCACACACTTTTATTCCCCAATTAAACGGAGATTGGAAAAAAAAGCTGGAAAGTAGCCACATTCTAAGATATAACTTTTGTGCCCTCGGATAAGGGCCCAGAACTTCAAATACATTTTTCGACATCCATGGTGCGGAAGTATCATCAAACATTCGTACCTCGGTCGCTTTGATGGGCGTTAGTTATTTTTATGTGAAATCTGCTTCAAAGTACTCAAATTTGCTTTGAATTTAAGTGTCACACATTAAATAGGAACTGATTGTGGGAAGAATAATTCAGATAAGTGATACCGTAGGTACCTACATAATATAAATATAAATATAAGATTATTTTATTTTAAATAAAATTTTCTGTTCCTTTTGTTTAAATATATTACGGATTTCATGATTTTTAATTAATTTAGTAGGTGTTCATTAAATAAAAATATACATTTTATAAAATAATAATTGTCATTAAAAGCATATTTGCCTCACGATCATTGATCCCCCGAAAGTTAGCCCCCGATGTTATAATTTTCATAAAATTATAATTATTTGTCTTCGACCATGGTCGATGTTTCTTGTGCATTATTTACCTGTTTCAAACATAAAATAGATCTCAAAAATACCTTTAATTATTGTAAGTTATATGAAACAAACGTATTACACGTACCTATCATTATTATTCGATTATTATTCGGCGGTACATCCTCTCTGCATACCACTATTTTAGTTTTATTTTGTGTAAGTAGGTATACCGTATTTTTCCTAAGTCGACTGAATATTCTATATGAGTAAGCCGTGTATCAACTACCGAGGAAACAACTGTCATGGAATAATATTTTATAATTACTTTCAGCTTCACCAATCCTACAATAATTATAATATCCCGTGTTTTTTCACTAGCACTAAATCTAAAAGCTATTTTGTAAATATAATCAGCTGATTATACCAAATGATCAGCCGTCATCTTAAAATTTGATTTAAACGCTCAATCTGGAGATCACTCACATTGCTGAGTGATTTTGTTTGTTTCTTGGACTATCTATCTGTGTAGCATGGCCTCCAGTAACTGTTTGAGGGGTAAAGTGACGACTGCATAGTTTTTTGATCGGCCCCACTAACAGCTCTTTCAAAATCGAGAAATGTGAAAAAGAGTAGAAATATTTATGCTTTCACAGATGTAAAATGAATTAATAATACACTAATTAAAAATAAACAAAAATTACAAAATAAATTCAATTAATTAAATACTAAGGACGGGTTGTTCAAAAAAAAATTGATTGAAGAAATAATCACAGAACTTGTATAGATCTTACACAGAACGTGAAAATTAACTTCAAATATTTGATGAATCCGTAAAATTTGTTGAAACAACCCGTCCATAGTCTTATTTTTCACAAATTTATCAAGCCTCAAGCCTAAAGCAATTTTTACATGGAGATACTCACAAGTAGGTGCACTAGAAAATATTCGTATCTTACGTTCTATGCGTCGATTACAGGTTTGATGTGCACGCTACTAACAGTGCAGCGCGCTACTCGAGTTGCGTTTGCATATAGTACTCGTTTGACAAAAACGGCTAAATGTTAATAATCCATATTCCGGAATACGTAAAAAATAATTAAGCGGAGAAGGCGTGAATGGATGTTAGAAAAAAAATCAATTTGACATCACTCTCATACAGTTCCTTGTCGGCTACGAATGCCTTACAATAGGCCACTTGCATGGATTTCATAACGACTTGGAAAAAATCGTGTGGATAGATTTTTTACTAAGATTACGAAAATGTTAGTGAAAATTTTTAGAAATGTATAGTTTTTTATTTTTAATTAAATAAATCCATTATTTGAGCTCGTAACGTCACTACATGAAAATGTCCCGTCTCCGATTATGTACCCATAATTTTGTAAAATTCCACATCGATAATTTTTTTTTTTATATGGCAATACTTTGATTTTCAGCGAATTTTTTAATTTGCGTTTAACGTTAACTAGATTTATTGTTTGTTCTATGCGAACTTATCCTTTGGTTTGATTTTTTGATAAAGATAATGGTATTTTTATAGATGTTACAAAGAGAAGCCCGTACAATTTATTGCTATTCGTGTGGAAAAAGTTATTTTTTTAAATGATTTTCGACTATGTAATTATCGTTTTTTCGCATCCATAAAATTATGTCCCGTCTTTCCGGTTTATAAAAAATGGTCTGATTTTTCGGATTGAAATTTTCAAAAAATCGTCAGGGTTTCAAAAATACGATAAAAAAATTTAAAAAATACAGAATGTCTTAGAATATTTGCCTAAACCGGAATTTTTTTTTAAATGTGATGCAAGTGGCCTATTATTATTTATTTCGTTTTATGGGTGGACCCAAGATCTTTTTAAGACCATGTTTTATGCTTACAAAGATAAATAAGAAAAACATTATTTTCTTCGTTGCTAGAGTCAGTACACTATGTATTAATTCCAATGCGGCACGTGAAAAAGTTCAGTATATTTCGGGTAGCGCCTTGTACCGAAACCAGCATTAAAGTGTGGAATATAGGTAGGCTACTTGTGGTTGCGTCACAATCACGTAGCTTAAAAGTATCTCAATGTATAAAGGGCCTTGTTTTCGTTTGTGGAACATTCCGAAAAAGATTAAGGACGGTAAAAAAATCAATGTTAAGAAACGTGTATTTTAATTCCAAATACTGAAATTTTCTGGGGTAAATAATAAACATGAGTAAGGTTATGTATGAATTCATTTTTTAACCTCCAACATCATAATTTAGAATATTAACGTTGCTGTAATAATTACTTGAAAATAATTGACATTATTTATTTATTTTAACCACCATGTTACCATAAATACTCGTGCGTTGTGTTGTGCAATGTCCGCAAAAATAATTTAAATACCACAATGTGTTTTTGCAACATCATTCAGACCAAGTCATTTAGAAATATTGAAAATATTTAAATATATTTCAATTAAAAATATATTGTGAAATTTCATAAGAAAATGATTATGTAGGTTGGAAATTGTGGAAATTGTGAACCGAAATATTTTTTTTTATATTAATATTAATAATAACGTTTTCTGCACATCTTCTTCAGTCCGAAATAAAATTGGCAGCCAACAATTCATAAAAATTGAAAAATTAAGTCTGTTGAAATTTCCCTGGTCGTGTGCCAGCGCCATAGAGGAAAGGCTATTTTGTGATAAGGGGAGATTGGTATTAATTTGACTAGAGAAAACTTTATACATTGTTTTGAAGAATTTTACTTTCCATGTACTAATAAATTTAAATTTATTCCGCTACCGATAGTGAATGACACGAATGTGTAGAAACCAGTAGCAGAAAAAATAAATTTAAGAAACAAATGTGCATGGAAAGTAAAACTCTTCAAAACCAAATGTCTAGAAATTGTTACAATGTTCATGCCCAAGAAATACAAAAAAAATTAACTTTCCAAAAATCAAAATGTATTTTATACCAATATGTACATAAATTATTATAAAAGATGTAAGTTAATTGTTTTTGTGTTTAATTAGTAGAACTCGATTTTTTATTTATTTTTAATTAAATTCAATTTCAAATGTTATTTTTTTTTATTTAATGGCAATATAAGATAAAGTAAAATTACACAATAAGTAAAAATACCAAGTTATGTGGTTTGTTTACAGTCCTCCTCACTAGGTTTTCCTGTTCCGAAGGGGACTCTATGTTGCTGAATGGGTGCTGATCTTTATTTCCTCATCTTCTAGTTTCTTGATTATAGATAAACAAAATAAACAATAAGTAAAATAAAAGTATTGGTTTATTGTCTGCAGGTTGCATTGGGATTACTTCATAATTTTAATGATTTCCTCATCGTCCTGTTTATTTAACATAATTTTATATCTTTTTTAAACTTTTGTACCTCCATGGTGTTCTTAGTTTCAATTGGAAGGGCATTATATAATTTTGTGGCATGGAAATTTTGGTTTTTCTGGCCAAAAGATGTATTTAATTGCGGGATGTTTAGTAGTTTTGTGGATTTCGACCTTGTAGTGTAGGTGTGTTGGTCCACAGGTATTCATATTTTTCTTTAAATTTGAGTAGTGCATTTTTTGAGTATAATTTAATAATGCTGAACACATTATGTAAGTATTTTAGTTTATCATTATTCTTATAGCTGTTTTGGCTTACAGACTAACGGGTTTGCTATATTAAACCTTGATCTAACTTTTCTATTAATTAGACCGTAGATTCTCAAAATTTTTTTGCCCACCGCCCACTTTGAGGATGTTTTTATCACTAACGCTCCCTATCACTGAATCCGAACGGAGGGGGCGTAATGGGATACCACGAGGGTTATATTTGCCACAACGGAGGGGGCGTTATGGGATTTGGAAAATATTTAATTTATGGAATGGCACCTAATGGGATGGGTTTCTCTGGGTGTCCTACCACCCCCCCGAAAGTCTGCAACGCCTACCATTTTTCTCTCGGTCTTCTACCGCCCCCATGAATGACTGAAACGCCCCCAAGAGGGCGTTATCGACAACGTTGAGAATCTATGAATTAGACGAAGTATAATTTTATTTGTTGGAATTATAACAATTTTTTTTACTGGTTAGAACAAACCGCCGCGGCCACGTTCGAATCCAGGCGCGGCAAACGCAAAATAATTCCTCTCTGGACCTATGTCATCTTAGGGAAGCTGTGTGGGGGATATTTTTAGGAAAGGAAGTTCTGGGAAGGAAAAGGGCATAAGATGTGGGTAGGAATCTTGAGATCAATGAATCCAGGAGTGACGGACTTATGAATCCATCCCTTCCACTGCGGTGTAAGGCGATGTTCCGAGAGAGTACGACTAGAGAAGATAATCTCAGTATCGCCCTGGTATAAGACCAGAATTCAAAATTGAAAAGTTGCTCGAAATGGCTTTGGCCGTGATTGGTTATCAAATCTGAATAGCCAGATATTTCCAAACACACCACTCCCTCATCTCCTTCTCCTCCCGGGTACCTTCAGCCTCACAACAACTGGGATACTCTAATTTGGGATGTCTTAGAAGCACTGGCTCCAGACGGTTGGAAGCATTGGGATTCTTGTCTGATTTCACATAAAAAAGATAAAAAATGTCTCTAAGCTGAATGATGAAAACCCTGGGTGTTGAATGTTCCCCATCTCCCCTGCCACAGACAAAAAGGTAATAAATAGTAGACCAACCCTTCGCCGCAGAATAAAACGGCTATTCAAAAGAGTGTCCGCCATTCGCCCTCATTAAAACAAAAGACACTTTTATAACTTTAATTTACGACTTTTTTACTTAATTTTCTACAAAATAGTTTTCATGGCCTCTCCCGAGTATATTACCCCGCAAAAATTACTTATTGTAATTTTCACAAAAGCTTTCATGTGTGTAATTTTATTATCGCGGGCTCTAATGTTAGAGTATGTCTGCTGATTGCTGTGGGATTCCTGTGAGGATGTGGAAACATGTTTTTTTTTTTAAATTTGATTGCTGGCAACCCGGGCATTTATTGAAATAATATTATCATAAACAAATCAGTAAGTAATCTGCCTCACCAAACGATGTCTGTTCTAAGACGAGTACGGTATATTAGAAAGCACTTAAATAATGAGATTTAATATTTGAACAGTTTAACTTTTTTAAAGCACTCAAATTTACAAAAAGCGATGTTATCAGATTTATGAAAACGTGTAATTTTTGTAGATTTTTAGGTAACAATTTTCCCTTATCAATTGACGGCCGGCGGTAGTCCAGCGGTAAGGCTCTTGACTCGCACTCCGAAGGTCGCGGGATCGAATCCCGGCGTGGCAAATAAATTTTATTTGATTAATTTGTGTTATTTCGCAATTTATTCATTTAAAATAACATATAGTATATTTGCGTCACTTTCCAGAGTGGAAGATACTCTCGGTATCGCCCTGGTGTAAGACCACCATTCAGAATTGAAACGTTGCTTGCGATGGCTTCAGCCGTGTTTGGTGACCAGATCTGAATAGCCAGGTACTTCCCCGCCTTCCTCTTCCCTATGTCCTTCCCCTCCCCACTACCTTCAGCCTCACAACATACCCCAATTGGGGTTGTTATAGTCCCACTGGCTCCAGACGGGAGCAGTTGGGACTCATGTAAAAAAAAGGAAACACAAGATCTCTTAGTCTATAATAGACAGGTAATATTTTAAATACGCACATGAGGTAAAAATTGCGAGGCGCCATTCTATTTATATAAAGAGCAGTAGATTTAAATTCAGTATTTTAAATGATTTCCCTCTTCAAGGAATATAAGAATCTAGAATATATTTAAAAAAATGATGTCATCAGAAAAGGTTGGAAACATGGAGGTTAGTAATGGAAGTGACTGTCCTAGAACGGGAGAATCCTAGTTGGACAGTCAACGCTTCTTTGTACTGATGTATTCTTTGTAACAAAAACAAATAAATAAATAAAAAAAAATAAAAATGCAGATTAAAGGTTGGTTTTCAAAACCGCTCCGTCATTCAGAAGCGCGGTACAATGCGCAGGCGTTATTGTAGTACGGTAAATGAATGAAAATTGCCAGCTTTTAAAAGTCATATTACGAGTAGTTCCTACATCATGTTGTAAAATATCAACTAAGAATGAAGAGACAATTTTTAGTAAAATAATTTAATTGCCTTTTAAAAATAAACATTGTCCTTTTTCTTTATAATATATTGTTGTTTCTTCAGTAACGGTTGTACTGTAGAACCACCTTCAAGGAAACTTAAATTCAATTCAATTTTCAAACTTCGCGGCAGAGTTTTTTTTTTAGTTACTACATATTTATTACTTTTTAAATTTTTATAGGAAACATGTTAGGTATAAAATAGAAATGAAGTAGATAAATGAAACATGTTAGATATAAAATAGAAATTTTATTCGTAGTCCTCCTCACTAGTAGAACCTGTGCTGTGGGGGACTATGCTTTGGATAAGTTTTCAGCGACTTCTATGGTTTAACTTCATGATTTGGATAAGGTTTTCCAGAAACTTCTACGACGATGTTTTAAGTATACTAGTAGGTAAGTCGATTTTCCGATAGTTCTTTCAGCCAACATTTAATGTCCTTAATGTAGCTATTTTTGGTTTTAATTTGTTTGATACTAAGTGGGAGTTTGTTATTTCAGAACTTCTTTTACAAACGAAGAGTTCCACTTTGGTATATTAAGTATGTCTGTTTTTTTGGCTCTGGTTTTATGAGTATGTGAGGTAAGTAGCGATGCGCACTCTTGCCGCAACCCGATGACAGATCCAACAGCCGTGCTGCCCACAGCCTTAGAGTAACAATATATATGTAAAATATGTATAATATGTATTTTGTTACTCTTAGCCCACAGCAGCACATGCCCATCCCACACCTCGGAGTTATTTTTAGTAATTATATATTTACACTCAATAGGTATATCAACTTTGGTTGGACGGCTGTATATCGTCTTTGCATACTTCAAGAAATAATCTTTTGGGGAACTGTCCGGCGAAGCCACTGTCCGGGAAATGAACTGTTGGCGGTCCAATTGCCGTCGGATCAATTGTCGGTTCACCGTCTGAACAATCAGTTCGAATTTTGAAAATGATACTTGAATTCGAAACAAATTTGAGTTCATTTCGCAGAAATATTTCACATCACAGAAAATGGTATGTCTGACGATAGAGTGGAATCATAAAATGATGACCTCCAGATTTATAGCCAAATATCGAGCTATTGTTATATACAGGTGTTTTTAATTAACAACACGGAGTGCGAAATATTCTCGAGTTGAGCTTAAAGGTAAGTTTTATGATAATTGAGTGAAGAAAGGAACCAGTCCGTGGATATCGTTATCCGACCCGTATCACATTATTTGCCTCTATAGTTAATGAATTATAGCCCCCTCCGGCCCTCGCGGCTACCACGACTTTCCCGCGATGTTCGCCTTATCATTGACACATCTTTAAAGTTTCCTTCCAGCTCGAGGCGATGATAAACGAGTGGTTACGAGATTGATAAAAAGAGTAAGTTTCGAAACAATTCCTATATTTAGCTACGTTTAATTAATTGCTCGATTTCACCAAAATATTCGTGTTTAAAGCTTATAACCAAAAATTTAAAATATTAAAAAATGTTGGCAATTTGTTTCTTAGGTGGAAAATCGTCAGTTCTGGAGTCGCTATTTTAAATATCTTAAGTATTAAATAAATCTTTGAGTTTAGAAATAACGTAAACAGACTGCATGTATCGTCGGAAAATACTAAGTTAAATTTTTTAAAATGGTGGCAAAATTTAATCAACGAAACCAACATTAGCGATTCTCGAACGAAAACTTGAAACAAAAATCAGAAAAAGATGCGGTCTCATCTAGGAATTGAACCCAGGAACTTATTCTTGCCAGAGTTCTGCTCTAATCAACTAACTGAGCTAATTCGACCTTATCCCCTTCAGTCCCATTTAACTATGTCATTTTTCGACTAATTACTAGCAACATTATCTCAAAGTTCGCAGATTTTTATTGGCTTCTATCTTTATTTACCATTTCAATCGATCGAAATGCAATCCAGATAGTGTCTTTGGCATGTGTTGACTTTTGTGAAAGTCAAGGATGAATATTTTTTTGAATTTTCGTTTAAGAGTCGCTAAAATCACTTTCAACGATTAAGGAGTCCTACGGAAAGTCCTCCGAATTTGAACAATTAATTAAATTTCAAAGTTAATTTTTAAATTCTGCGAAAGTTCTATTAAAGTTCTGTTATTATTTCAGATTTTTCAAAGAACTGGCGCAAACCGATGTAATAACAGAACTTGAATAGGGCTTTTACAGAACTTGAAAATTAACTTTGAAATTTGATGAATTGTTCAAATTCTCCGAAACAATGAGGTTATATTCATAAAGATATTCCAAATTCAAATTCACATACGTAAATTTGAATCACTATAAAAAAATCTTGAATGACTCCTTATTTGAAACGTTTTAGTTTCTTAAGTTTATCTTCTCTCTCACCTGACAGTAATCAATAAAGTTTATAGAGCTGTACACACGTTCGTGTTCCTATACGTGTATCTAGTTAATCTATTTGCAACGGCTCTGAAGGAGATCGTGTTACCTAAATGTACAAGACTACTTACTGCCTACATTATGATGATCTAAGTCTCTGGTAAAAGTGTAGCTTCTGCGAAATTTAGGCGAAAGTAAGTGTACTTTGAAAATTTGAAGGGGAAATCGTTTTGCTGAAGATGGTATGCTTGACGTAATGACATGTCTTCAGAGATAATACCCACGTGTTCCATTCCGGGGAAATAAAGGCCACTCACATATTCCGCCTTACATGCAATTTAACATGGCCGCTTTTTATTTGAACAGCCGGCGGGACATCATAAGGACATCACGGGACGTCCCGGGACATCAGGAACCCATCAGGCAGGCTTTAATAGCGCCCTGTCCCGACCAACCGCCCCCGTCTTCCTTGGGCCCTCCAACCCCCAAAACCACCAGCGCCGCACGACTTATTGCCGTGTTGGAGGGGCGACAGATTATGCTAAAACCTTAAATCCGACATCAATAGGCGGTTTACTGAATGGGGTAGATTGGTCTGGGGATATTTGGCATGTCGACTTAATTTATGATGGAGATTCACTCAATCTTAAGTTAATACTTATTATTATGTAAAGTGGTTTTTTTTTAACATTTATTTAAAGCTATGCTTGATAAGTGGAGTGTTATGATTGACAGAGAAGTTAAGCTTTTCATGATATATAATTCTTGATTTCTAAATTTCTATTTATCTTTCCACACACTTTCTTCCTTTTTAATTAATAGATTTAAGAACCGTTCACATCTCAGGCAAAATTATCTTCTGATATTCCATAATTTAATTTAAGTATCCGTAACTTGTATTATAATATACTTTGCATGTCTTTTAAACAAATGAACAAATGACAATGTACTGTTTTTTCGAACACTCTTATGTGCGACGTAAAAAAGTTTCATAAAGATTTTGGTGAAGTAACTAACCAACTACCACGTCACTTTCTCTCAGGATAAACAGAGATAAGTCATGTCGAATATAACTCTCCTATTTGGTCTCCTTATTTTCAATCATCATTGATACAATTCAGTATAAATTTCTTAGACATGTTAACTATACACTCGGTGTACAGATATAAACACTAAATGATAACCACTTGTTCAAAAAATAAAAATTACAAAAATTCTCAGATGGAAGACTTGTTTTCGACTTCACAAATTGAATGGTATTATGGATTGCCCTGATTTACTCAGCTTAATCACCTTCCATATATCAACTAGAAGTTCTCGATAAAACACACTCTCCAGCCAGGAGACACGCTGCCTAACACCGCTGTTGGAGGGATGGATTCGTACGTCGGTTACTCCTGGACACAATGACCCCCCGATTCCCACCAACCTAGGTTTGAGACATATTTCCTTCCCAGAACTTCCGCTCCTTACTTTCCTTTAAAAAAACCCTCTTCACAGCATTCCCTAATAGGCCCTGAGGAAAATCATTTTCATCAGACCTCCTGTGTGGAGCTAATATATAAAAAAATAACATGCATGCAGTTCACACGTGGTAGAAGTGAAACCTTCAGAAAACTAAAGTAGACAAGTAGATAGTATAATCGCTCTCCCTATATTTTTTTCATTTTCTCTGTCTTCTTCTGTTTGTTGTTTCATGTTTCGTTTAGATTTATTTATCATCTTATTCTTAAATGATGAAAAATGTGTGTTCCTCAACTAAACCATATCATTCCTAACTGATGTAACAAAAATTGTTTCTTTTGACATAAAATTAAAGAACGGCACTAAGATTTTGATGATCCTTTTGCATTATTTATCCGAATGCATAATTTGTCCCTTCCTAGTAAAGTGGGCGCAATTTCAGGCTCCGACAATCCGCGCCTCGCAGGTGTTTCTTAATGAAACGGGAGCTACATTACTCCTCTTGCAAGAATACAATGCGAAGGAACGCGTCTCTAATGACGCGATTTGTTCCTCCTATTTACTCAGAGGGAAAAGAGTGCCTCGATCCGTCATCTGGCGGCGGGGGGATGAAGCGACATGATTAACATTACTTTATAAGAGAACAAAAAAATATTTAATCCTGATTTAATTCCTGAGGCCCTGAGGAAAATAATTTCCCCCAGGGCCTATGTCATCTGAGATGCTGTGTGGAGGGTCTTTCTGAGGAGAGGAATAAATGATCATTGGTCTTGAAGAGACCCATGTTGTAGGAAGGAGGAAACACAAAGGCCGGAAAATCGTTCCACAGCCGAGCTGTTGAACACAAGAACGAGTCGAAGAAGGGACCCGCTCTCATGTGTCAAATGTCAACCATGTACATTTGTTGGGCACGCGTTTGGCGTGTTTCCCCACTATGCACCGGTGCCGAAGGGATCAATGACACTAGTTCCTCGGAGCATCTTCCATTGTAATACCAATAGAACAAGGATAGTGTTCCCGCCCGAGGCCTTTTCTCTAAAGATTGCGATCCGTCTGTTAACATGGGAGAATCTATCAAACGGTCCGCCCGTTTTTGCACAGAGTCGAGGGTATTTTATTGTTAGTTATAAGAAAATTGTAAAATAATTGGACTTACCTGTCTGTCGTATAAAACACAATAAAATAAATAAAAATTTCTGGTATTTGAGAGCAAATTCAACTGTGGGGCGCACTTGTGATTTGTACAGGGTTAGCAGTTGCGTATCATTAAAGTATCTGCGGGCCCTGTACAGTACGCCCAGTTTTTAGGCGGCTAACTTTACTCTGGCTTCAATGGAGCCCCTATATATATAAACACAAGCACTTGCTTTATTAGGAGAGTATATAAAATATGTAATATTAGAATGAAATAAACTTATTGTAAAAAAATTTACTCAAAAAAAAAAAAAAAAAAAAAAAAAAAATATCTGAGCTGGTCACTTAGAGTTACACCAATTATTATGGTGGTACATCTCAAACATTACAATACGTTAAATTATTACAATGTATTTTTTTAACATAGGTATTTCTGTAATAGATGTCACTTTTTTTTTTTAATAAAAGTATTTTAACCAGTAGCAGAAAAAATAAAATTTACGTAACGAGTGTACATGGAAAATAAAACTCTTCACAACAAATTATAAATTGTTAAATAGCTAATGCCCAAGAAATACAAAAAAAAATAAGAGTTTGAATTTTCACGAGCTAGAAGTAAAGCCTTCAGAAAATTAGAGTCGACAAGAGTGGGGAATAGTCTCTTTTTTATCAATGTGAAGACATATTTTTGTCATCGAATTCCAGAGCGTCTTATTTCTTTATTTTTTTTATTTTTATTACTATTTTTTAACATACATACATATAACAGATAATTACATTGGTATACGTAGATGTTAAGTTTAGTAATAAGGAAAAAAAAGTTACTGATCCGTAACTGGCAAGGTAAGTACCTAGTAGTATTTTGTGAATACCTCACTAGGCGAACCTGTGCTGAGGTGTTCTCATATTTTGGAATAAATGCAATTCTGTCGACAAAAGTAGAAACACCGTATCCTCCTTGATATTCTCAAGAAGGAGACTGTGGGTCGACCCGTGGCGGCAGGAACGAATACATAAAATAAAAAAATTGTTGCAGTTAGGATCTATATTATATATACAGTTATTCATTATTAGCATTCGTGTTTTCTTTTACGAAGTCGCTACATGCCGCTTTCTTTTGTGTTTTCTTTGCCTTTACGTTTTTGAGTGGTCTGAAGAATGGATATTGATTTTGCAATTTTTATTTTTTTATTTCTTGGGATTCGACACTTGGTCCGCTATATATATATATATGGTTCGTCGGGCGCTATGGTTCATCAGGTGCTTTATACCGCTAGACCAAAAGCTACTTGCGTGGTTATTGCTATATCATATTCTATCAGGCTAAATCCTATAGATGTATGTGTTTATCTCTTTTTAGTGTCGCTCGCTTCCGTTTCATTGAGTTTCAAATCACACCGGTGCAAAATAAGTTTTCACTTCAAAATGTATATTATATACGTGTGTGATGTTAATGTAAACATATACAATTTATTTTAATATTATTTAAAGCAAATGCTAAATTTCATTACAGTCTAAAAGTAGGAACGAATCAAATCCAAAGTGAAATAATTCTTGTAGGGTTTATTTTATTTTAGCGTGCTACCTCAAATTGTTACGCCATCACTGCTAATGTTCTCGCTAATGAAGTTTTTGTCTGATTTATGTGCGACCGGAACATTCAGTTGTGATTGCTGTCTCTGGAATATGCTCCATGATCCAGGCTCACACTTTACGGAAAGATTTCAGTATTTCATCGCGGATTAGGATAATTAATCTTAAGTTTATTAAACTTCTCATTCTAATATGTCTAACTAAAAAATTGAACATTAGTGTATTAATGCTGTTAATAATACTCTCCCCCTCGAGGTACGATTCAATTCGTGTGGAAATATTAACGTTTGTTTTGGTTTTAGAACGGTTTTATTATTCTACATTATTAAAAAAATAAAGACGGGTTGGTTACACCATTTATAACTAGAGAACGACTGGACTGATTGTTATGATTTTTGGTTTGTTGGATTAGTCTCCGGCCCGAATAGCAGAACAACTATAAACACATTTTAAAAATTCACGAAAAACGTACCTAATTCGTCGCCCGAGTTCTTAATTGTCCAAACGACCATTTGAAAATTTTACAGGAGGAGAAGGTTTTCTTTCATTATTTCAATGAAGCATTATGATAGTGTTTCATATAAAGCTATTTACTTAAAGGTAAAGGTCTCATTAGTATAAATCATTCTTAGTTAAGTGTTTAACTAGCATTTTGTATACTTTATTTTTAATTTAAAAGTGAAGATTGAACAAAAACTAAAATGGTCGTTTGGACAATTAAGAACTCGGGCGACGAATTATGAAGATAATTCTTTTCCTCATACATTTTATCTGGAACGAATTCTCATTTTTTGAACGAGCTGCAGGAATATTGTTATTAGCATAATATTGAGTAGGTAGAGGGTGTATTCCGAAAATTCAAAAACGTCAAATGTCAGTGCGCCGATTGTCTTGACTTTATTCTTAAACATATAATGCTGCCCCTCTTTCTTACACACTAAATGTCAACAGTCGAAAATGGGACAAACGGTGAACATATGTTTGCACCCTTTTAAAGGAAAAATACAATCTAAACTAATATTAAAAATGCGAAAGTGCGTGAGTTTGTTATATGAAAAATGAATCGCCGAAATGTATGTACGCGCATACCTTCCGAACGACTGCATCAAATTGGATAATTATTTTTTTTTGTTTTCGTTATTGTCTCTATAAGGTTTGTATAAAACTACTAGTGAGCTCTGGCATTATGAAATTTGTATAAAAAAAAATCAACAGGTGGCACGCAAGCTGTTAGAAAACTGAATGTACCGGAACTTAATGTATGGAATGCGGGAGGGAGGAGGGGAAGTCGGGTAGGGGGTTCGTGGAGGGGGGAAGAGAATCAAAGAGGGGAAAGGTAATCTGGGAGGGGGGAGGGGAACTCGGGAGTGGAGTTCTCAGGACGGGGGAAGGGGGAGAGTGGAGTGGAGAGAGGGAAGGCGGAGGAGGCAGAGTGGGAAAGCGATAGGGGAAGGGGATGCTGGAGAGGAAGGGGAGGCGGAAGGGGAACTGGACGAATGGGATAGGATACTCAGGGAGAAACCATTTCTTTATTAAATGGCATAGCAACGCATGCCGGATACCAGCTGGTAATGGCTATAAATGATCAAACAGACAAATTAAATTAGTTGGTAATTAATAGTTAAGTCTTAATTTCATTTAACGTAGCTGAATTTTATTTGCGGCCTTTTAAGTTTTACAAAATATTACATAACCGCTTGCGGCACTGACTTTCTCAAATGTCTGATCATTATTTTTTCGGTGGAAAAACGTCACAAGCAGCGTATCAAAATAATTAGGGTCGAAATTATGTATTACATGCGCGAAGCTCATAACGCGAAAATTTAATAATTCACAAATAGTTATTTGAATAAAATAAAAAAAATTATATGACATTTTGGTCCACACCAAATTATTAGGTATTGGACAGTTAGCGTCGGGGTCCCGATCGGGCGGTTTCTTGGCTGAATGACCGGAGACGACACGTGAAAGAATTTTTCGGTTGAAAAAAAAATTTATATAATAACCGAAAATGCCAGCGGAGTCCAAAAAAAATTTTTTTAACCCTTATAATATCAAGGATCACAGGTTAAAGTAAGTCAGATCTCTCAACTTTCTGTGTGAAAGTACATCGTTTCATCGATACTTCGTACACTGCTCCATTAAGCTCACATCACGTTGTATCATTTTATTTTTACTACATTTTGTCTGTTTATTATTATGATGTGCTTTGACTACTATATACCTAATATTTATAATTACACGTGGAAGAACCAAAATGACCTCCTTGAGTATCTCAAGGAAGATGCAGCGATTTTACTTGTGACCGCATATTAACATTTTTTCTAAAATATGCACTCTACAAATTAATAACATTTTTTGTATTACTGCTACCCTTATTATCTATTTAAAGTGTAAAAATCTGTAAAGTATATATACATATACGATAGTAGAAATAAATAAAAATAAATTAATTGCTGCATATAAAAATGTTGGTGACATCACCTGGAATGTGCTAATTTATTAAGTGTAATTTTAATGTAATATTTCTTTAAATTCCGTTACTTTTAATTCGAATAAATTACATAATTGTAAACTTTACACAACCCCAACAATAAAGTCATTTTGTAACCCTAACAAAATTCTCCAAGATGATTTTCATGAATTGCTGGCTATCTCTGGACGATATCATTCCGCGGGAGTTGGTTGGGAATTGTTAGTTTTGTTTTACTCGCTGTGAGTCTACTGCTAGACGCTGTGCTGGCAGCAAGCAGCAGGCAGTGTGGCAGCAGGCAGCAAGCAGTGTGGCAGGGTAGATAGGTACCAGAGCGGGGGAGAGGAAGACTGCTGAGGAAAGTGTATCCTATTTGATTTTTGCTCAGCGCCGGGAAATGAGTTCACTGCCCCTCGTGCAATATGTGGTAAATTCCTATTACCGGCACCATGCGGGGAAATCAAGAATTAAAATGGAGAGCTGAATGTGTTTTCTGTATCTTATACGTCTTCTTCTGGTGAAGTGAGATGTCTTTCTACAAACCCTGTAAAAATACAACATTTTTAGATTATTATTCCCTTCCAAAAGTGTATTTTTTTTGCATTTGTTAAAATATACACTATTCTAAGAAATTAATGATTGTATTTCCATTTAAAATTAATAAATAGAGGTAAATAAATCACTTTAAAGAGACTCTAGTTTTCGTAGCGGCATAAAAATAATTATTTTTATCCATTCAACGCAGTTCGGATGCAAATTCAAAAATTATTTTTTGTATTATATAATACGGTTAAATAAATAATAATACTTTCTAACTAACTGCATTCAAAGCAACAATATTATATTAACAATTTTACATAAAATATAATAGTGATAAATTAAATAATTTAATATTTAAAAAATTAATCAACTACATTGTAATTTTATTACCTTATCTTAAGATTATTTTTTTATTTATTTTGTTATTCGATTATGTAATTCCTACCCACCCCTCATACCCTTTGTGTTCCCAAAACTTTTTCTCCTTTCTTTCTCTTAACACTAGAAAGACCGGGTACTTATCCATACCTATAAAGACCACGACCGTCATTTTGACGGTTGATCACTTTTTGCCAATTGCTAGGCGAATATGGGTACCGCTGCCCCGGGAACCATTTATCGGATAACCAGCACCTCTGGTATAGGATACTCCAAGTGGTTCGCGCTATTTTTGGTGACTTAGCAGGGGTGCCCGGGTTCATTGGGTGAGGTTTTTCTGATCGAGGTGGCGAATACGTTTGCCCACCTATTGCGTAGCCGATCGGGTCGGGAGACACTTGTTGAGGGAGATCTTATCTAGACCTCTCCAGCAGGACCTCTCTCGAACCGTCGGCTTGCACCGCTGTGTGAGAGATCGATTCCTTTGTCTATCACTCCTAGATACATTTACAAATTTCTCCTTTTCATCCCTCACACCTTCATTCATCCGTTACTCCTGGATAAATTTACCAATTTTTCCTATTCACCCCTCACACTTTCTTCATTCCCAGAACTTCCTATCCTTCTTTTCCCTAAAAACACCCTCCACACAACATCCCCAAAGATGGCATAGGGCCCGGTTTCTTTTTTTTTTTCGTTAACATTAGCTCCACAATTCCCCTCAGGGCATTTTCATCTTAGGGGATGCTGTGTGCAGGGTACCTTTAGAGAAAGGAATAAATATAAGTGATGGGAATTAAATGAGGTGTGAGGGGTGGGTAGGAATCTAGGGATCAGTGTGGTGACAGACTTAAGAATCTATTCCTATCACTGAGGTGCAAGGCAATGTTCCGAGAGTCCTGCTGGCGAGGTCAAACGATCTCTCTCAACCAGGCACTCCCGATCTGGCCTGCCACGCAGTCGTTTGGTAGACGCATCCGCCACCAAGATCAGACCACACCTTCCCCGTACAAATTTCCAATTTGGGAGGCGGTTATGGGTAATACCGCCCCGGGAACCATTTATCGGATAATCAACTCCTCTGTTATAGGTCACCAAAATTGGTTCGCTACGTTTGGTGACTTAGTAGGAGTGCCCGGGTTCATGGTATGAGGCTTGTTCGGGTCTTGGCGGCAGATAATAATAGTATTTGGCTTATTTGTATAGTGCGATTTTTGTCAAAAATCACCTCAAGGACGCTGTACAAATAAATATACATCTGCCTATCAGTTCCATGGTAGGCCAGATCGGAAAAGATTGGTTGAGGGAGTCCCTTTGACTTCTCCAGCCTTGCTCTCTCGGAACATCACGGATGGATGGATTCATAGTCCGTCCCACCTGGACACACTGACCCCAGATTCCTACCCACCCCTTATATTCTTTTCCTTCCCGGAACTTCCTCTCCTTCCTTTCCTAAAAATACTTCCTACACAGCATCTCCCAAGACAACATAAGCCCTGAAGGGAATTATTTTTCTCAGAGCCTCCTGTTAGCTAATGTAAAAAAAATACCTAACTCCATGAACCTGGGCACCCCTGCTAAGTCACCAAACTTAGCGAACCGAAAGGGGGCCTATTGCGGAGGTATTGGTTATCCAATAAATGTTTCTGCCAGTTCTTCAGGAGCTAACCCAGCTGGACCAACTCTGGTATATATATGCATATCCTGTCTTTAGTTCTCCGACGAGCCAAAAATAAATTAGGGCCAGAGATATATATTTTTTGGTATTTTTATAAATTATATCATACGCGATAGCGAAAGAAAGAGACAGACGTATTAGTACTATTATGGTTCTATCATAAACGAGAAGGAATGGGCATGTTGTAAACTTGGGTAAAGAAGGTTGTAAACAAACTGAGCATTATGGCCCAAACCGTCACATTGACGGCGCCGCGGTCTTTTTAGGTATAAGTCAATTTATCTCAAAAACTAAATAAGACCCGTACCTGTTTTTTTCACCATAGATGTAAAATCATAATTCATGAAATGTTAAAAAAAATCACACTAATACAATAATTATTAAGCATTATATCGTCACATTACTTCGGTCAGCCGTCAAAATGAAGGCTACGGTCTTTCTAGTGTTAAAAGTCTCTCCACCCAGCATCCCCCCAAAAATGTATTTATTTAAAATTTAAAAAAATATTTATACTTTAAATGGGACAAAGGGTATGGCTAATAGGTGCTCGTAATTTTTTTATAATTAACCCGAATAAAAAAATAAAACACAGTAAAAAATACATACAGAACATATCTTAATGTTGACATTTTAAAGTGTAAGTACTTAAATCGTGAACGGGTTACTTCCATAACAATGTAATTGAATGTTAATGCTAGGTAAACGAAATTATTGTGAACTATGCTACGCACTCAGTAGGTGTCTTTAGGCATCTGCGGGGTAAGAAGGGAATGCGGGTGGGTATTCCAAATTATTTTGAAAAACTTGTTTGAAACTTTCAATACCATCGGTAAACACAAATAATACATTCAAGCATGCTCTCTTTCAAACGATTTGTCAATTGAATTATTTTATTTACTTACATCTACTACCAACCGATAAGATAAAATAATCATTACTTAATTAAGTAAGTGTCTACGTTAACTCGACAGTAAAGAAGTTGTTATTTTGTTAAGAAATTATATAAGTTCATCCTTTAAAACCTTGGATTAACCTTTCAGTTTCCAGTGAACAAATCATTCGCTTCCCTAACCTAGTCCCAGAATAAGGGTTGAATTTTCATCTCTTCTTCCGGCAGAAGGAACAATCTGAGTGACCGCCGGGAACTGGGAACTGGAGAGGGTTGAAGGGAAGAGTGGTGTGGTAGCGGGGAGGGGGGAAAGGAAGGATTACCCTCGACTTCTTCAAAACTTTCCTTTGCTTCGAGTGTTTATGTAAAATTCTACTTTTATATCGCGACAAAGTGGTTTTCTTGAATTCTGGCCCGCTGATAAGTGGGGAGTATAAACTCGTCCACTCCGCGCCGAGATTTGGAGGGCCACTCGGCATTGATTTATATTCATGGCAACATTTGCTGGGCCAAACTTTCGGCCCCAAAGAATACCTGAACTTTTAATACATTTATTTGATAATCTGGCAGGTTAACTTGGAAGGCATTTCATGTTTTAACTACGTTTTCCTACTTTTAAATTATATGGTGTTCGTATGATTACTCCGCTAATGTGGGGATGAAAAAATATGTTTAATCTTTAGAAAAATTCGTATTTTAAAAGAACTGGCGATGCACGTGTTTTGGTATGAAAATATAAAGTTTACAGCAGCTAATTTAATTAAATATTGCGAGTAGAACATTTCTTGGCCTTTGCTGAAATCTAGCGTTTTTGGTAAGTTTTTTTCGAGCCTAGAAAAAATAAAGTATAAGGGGTGTAAAAAAATGATTTGAAGCATAAAATCTCAAACATACGTACCACTTTTCGGTATGATTTTATTGTATATTGTTTAATTTTAGTTTTTAAGGTCATGATCAGAAAATATTTGTGGCTGAACTTCAGAAAATAAAATAAAACATGCTTTATGCTTTTCGGCGATGTATTTTTTAGATAAATCAACACGGCCGACTGGTGTTAGGAGGGAATTTCAACCTTATTAGCATTTGCATAAAGAGTACGTGATTTCGTTCAATTCTGAATGGTATACGCTGAGGTAGACAGCATTACAGATTTTTAAGGAACCGTTTTTACATCATTTATAAAAAAAATACTTTTACTTTCTATCTAGTCTATGTACGTACGATGCACAATATTTTATTTAAATGCATTATTTTGCCATATGTCATCCCCGTCAATGCTTGCAACATTTGAGTATATTAATAATTTACCTACATATACATATATCTGAACCCTAAAAGAAAAACCACTTAAGTCTATTGCTAAGTCTGTAGCTATGCGTGGTTTATCCTTTAAGGCACAGATATGTATAATATTTTAACAATAAATCTATTTGTATTCTGTGCGTTTATATTAAAATAAATAATGCGTAACAATGTCAAATTAGTATATAAAACAAAATTTTCTTTTTTGTCCTTATGCGGTACCTAAACATTCATTAGATTGCAATGAAATTTTGGTGATTCGACATGCGCGTGCCCGCAAAGGTTTCTGTATATAATTGTGAGCTCTAGCGTTATGAAATTATTTCCTATACCATTCATCCGATTGCGATGAAACTTTGGTGAAATGTTGTGCAAACATACGCAAAGGTTTCTGTTTATATACTGGCGAGCTCTGGCGTTAGAAAATTTGCATAAAAAATTAAATAGGTGTCCCGCAAGCAGTTTGAATAATGTGTGTATTTCATATCGTTTAGCTGCAGAAAATGAAAGAGGAAGGGGAAGCGGAATCTGGGATGGGGGAGGGGAATGAATGAGGAGGCGAGGTTGCGGGATTGGGGGACGCGGGAGGGTGGAAGGGGAAACGCTAGACAAAAGGGGGACGCGGGAGGGGAATTGGGGCGGAACGGGACTTTTATTTAAATGGCATTTCAACGCATGCCGGGAACTCGCTAAAAACAAATAAAACAAATAATTTTCTTTCGAAATTATTAAATTATAGCGTTTAAGCAGCCCTTTATGTGATAACACACATAATTTAGTTCTTGCTGCGCGTAACGTTATCTACCTTGCTTCAATGTTCTACCGATAAGTTTGTTTTTAATAATTTAATTTAATATTTTGTAAGGTTGAAATTGAACCCGTTTAAAATAGTGAAATGAAAACATAATTCAGGCCCGTCCGTATTGTGCAGGCTCGGCAAAACCTCCCCTAATATGTACCCTTTTTGCGTATGAAGGCTTCTCCGCCATGTGCTCTGAAGCGGTCCCTTCCGAGGTAACATATGCGTCTCTTCGCCCTCTCCTCTCTCCTCTCCTTGTGAGGGACACAGGACTGAGATCCAAGGGAAAAGCACCCATATTGCCAAACTATGAAACCTATCCTGGGAAATGTCTCCTAGTTTCATGAAATTGTTCAAATGATTCTAAGGAAAATTAAATATTATGACCATGACACAACACGTTTCTTAAATATTTTTTTAACAACTTAATACTTTTTGTACAAAGCGTTAAAATTTTAATGTGTTTGGGTTGAATACTACTACCTTATAACAATCATGCTTGGTTGTGTGTCTGTCTGTCCGTCTAACTCTTGTTTAAAAACTCGGATTTGCTTTTAATTTAAGTGTAATTTTTTTAAATTGAAACTGATCATGTGAAGATTTCAGACATGCGATAACTTATAATAATAATAATAATAAATAAAATAATATATTTCAGATAAAAATTATACAATTAAACATATGTGGAAACTTTGACTAGCCAACTAGGAATGGATCCTGTTTTAGGCCAGTCAAATTGACAAATTTAGTTCATATCATACATTTTTTCTTACATTGTTTAAGTATATAACATATTATTTAAAGAAGTAAAAAAGTGTTGCAATTGAATTCCTCATATAAGCTTTAGATAAATACACAATTTTGTGCTTATGAGAAAAAAAATACCTAAGTGAAGAGAAAATAATAACACTTATAATATAATATTTGTGAACAAGTTAATTTTTTTTTATTGATTTGTATTATTTCACAATTTAATAATTTAAAAAGAATATAAGGTATATTTTGCTTCACATTCCAGAGTAAAAGATAATCTCAGTATATGCATGGTGTAAGACCATCATTCAGATTTGAAACATTTCTTGAAATGGCTGTATAGCTGTAGGATGAAATAGCCGTGCTTTGTAACTAGATCTGAGTAGCCAGATACTTCCCTACCTTCCCCTTCTCCATCTCTTTCCACTCCCCACTACCATCAGCCTCACAATATACCCCAATTAGGGATGCCGAACCAGTTGTATTTTTTATAATTTTCTGAGCGCATTTACGTTTTTTTTCCATCGATGGAATTCCATATAATAACTTTTTCAACGCATAATCAATGGAAGCTATCTTTAAAAATGACTTATATTTTCTTAATAGTATAAGAACTTAGTGCTAAGGAAAGTAGTAAGTTATATTTTGGAATACTAGGTCTCAAAACCGTATCGAGACATGGAATGTTATTCCAGTTTCGGAAAACAGCAGGTTGAGCACTCTCCTTCAATCCGGTTTAAAAAATTATAATAATTTACCTTAATAAAATACAGGTTGGCGAAAGGAAGTAGGTTGTAGGATTAGAATAGTTGAAGAAGCCCCGAGAATGCGAGGAAGGAAAGAAGAATAATAAATTCCGCAGAAGATTTTTCCAACTGTTCAAGGCGGGGATTACAAACGGATTTGTTTATCATCATAAATCAGAATGGGGGCAAGGATTTGTCTCTCACACGGCCGCGGCTCTGTCAATGTTCCCACAAGAATACAAGTATTGCTACAAAAACATTTATTTGAATCTAAATTTGTTTTCAGTTGTTCTTTTGGCGGGGATTATAACAATGTATAAACCATATGGGATTAACTTTTGTTGCTTTCATGCTTTTTCTTTCAGTTATTACTCTTTGGTTTTTATGTTTTCTTCTGCTGGAGTCCTCTTATTGAAAGTGAATTTTTATATGAAACATTTGCCTTATCCACGGACATTCACTACTTGTTGTTTTGTTTTCTTCGAGATAAAATCGGTTCTTGTTACAATCTAATTTATTATTGAATATTTAAAACTTTTGTTTAAAGATATTTCAAATGTGGATGTGGCTCATCCCCTGACTGAAAGAATCCTGAAGATCTTCACTCAAAAAGTTGAAATTTTGAAAAAAAAAAATCATTTTCAGCTACAACAACGTCAATAACGTCATATTTTCCAATATTAGCGATCTAACTCAATAAAAACTAACGGACCGCCACTGATACACACGAGTCTGAACTTGATAGAAGCTCGAACGGTATTTATTGATATAAAATAACTATGCACCTTTTAAAAACACTAAAATATTCATTAAATACTAAGACAATATTCACCCTACAAAACTACACTTTTATTGTGCTTTGTCCTTTTGTTTTTTTTTTGTAAGTCTTTTTCATAATTATATTCCTACTGCATTAAAGTTGGTAACAAAGAATTAAGTAAAAATGTAACTAATAATTCAATTCGGGAGGCGAATATGGGTACCGTCGCCCAGGGAATTATATATTAAATAACCATAACCTCTGCCATGGATCACCCCAAGTGGTTATGGTTTGTCTAGGTCTTGACGGCGGATGCTTTTGCCCATCTACTATGTGGCAGGCCGGATGGGGAGAGACTGATTGAGGGAGACCTTCTGTCTTCTCCAGCTGGACTCTCTCGATCCATCGGCTTGCACCACAGTGGGAGGGATGAATTCACACGATCCCCAGATTCCTACCAACTCCTCATACCATTTTCTTTACCAGAACTTCCTCTCCTTCCTTTCTCTAAAAAGACCATTCCTACACAACATCCCTCCTGTGTATGTAACTAATTGTTCATAATACCTTTAAAAATGGTGGCCTAATTCTTTACAAGGCGCCTTTATAACGACGTATCTAACTTGAAGTTATAAAAGGGGTTTGGGGGTAAAATGTGGTATCTTTGGGAGTTGATTCCACAGGATATTATTAGTAAAAAAGACGCAAAGTAGTTTTCAGGTAAAATTTCGAATTGCTTTTTACAAAAAAAAACCTTCTAATGTGGAGAAATACATTTGTTTATGGATAAAAAACAGTGGAATTTCTAAAAAAGTAAGCACTGTAACGCTTTCCAACGCACTTCATAATAACCCGAAAATTAATCAAAACAATACTTTTGTGCGTGAAAATTTAAAAATTCCTCGATTTTTTTTTTACTTTTTTACTTCTAGCATCACGGGGTATAGTGCAGTAACTGCACTTTACCCCGACCAGATACTTCGTATATTTACGAATCTTTCAACTGGAACAGTAAAAATTTTCTGTCAAAACGCCTTTTAAACATTTAGGATGTTAGTCATTGCATTTTGTTGCCCAGAACGCAATACCAGATTGAATAACCTATTTTTTATACAACATTTCAAATTGAATTATGCACAAAATTCTTTGCTCGGACGTATCTGCAAATCTTACAACGCCCTAAGAGATATCGATATTTTCCACTGTTCCCTTAAAACGTTTAAAATTAAATGAACCTTACAGTGTACTAAAAAACTTAAAACAAAACTACTATTTCTTTATTATTTCTTTATTGTTCACTTTTTATTTTGAATCACTTTTTACTAATACTATAATATTATAACTATCAATATCAACTTGCTTCCTAATCTGTAACCTTTTTTTTATTATTTTAAATCATAAATGAAACTTCACTGGTTTATAATTATATGCACTATTAAATGTAAAATGAATGTAAATTAACAACTGTATGTTTCCTAAATAAACTTAAATTAAATAAAATATCGATTTGTATTGACTTGTTAAATTTATTACAAACTCACAAATATTATTTCTGAAGTTTTCTGTTTAGTTATCTGAACTTCTTCTATACTATTTGAAACGGCTATATAGTAAATGTTGAGAAAGACTCAAATTTGTCTTTTTCTCAAACAACCCACTACGAAGTTGCGGAATTATTTATAGGCGCAATAATGTTAACTGACTGAAATAATTAATTATACTTAAAAGTATTCTGGGGGCGCTAACAGCGTTTCTTAAGCAAGAAACTTTTTAAGTGTTACTAATCCTCCAGGTGATTGATGAGGGTCGATGGTGATTAAGACCTGAAAAACTGTACCGTTTCATTATTTACTTTTCAGGGGAATTATTTAAACTGAGATATTCCATCGGCCAGAGCCGTTGGAACACCGCAATACGATTCTCGCGAAAATGCTGTGTACTATTGACCTTTTGGCATTTTAAGAATTTTGTAAATTTGTAAATTTTTACATTTTGTAAATTTGTTTGTTACGTTCCGGTTCCGGTTCAACATGGTGGCTGTTTTAACCTGTTGTGACCAGCAGGATTTAGTTTTCTCTGAATATAAGTAGCTATTCCGGGAAAAAAATTGGTCAGATTGTATGCAATTTTTAAGAAAAAAAAAATCATCAGTACAATTTACTAAATATTAAAATTAATAATGAAACAATTTGTCTGCATTTCACTCGCGGTAGAAGAGAAACCTTAAAAAAACTAAGGTAGACAAGAAAGGGGAGGCTACGAAACGCCGCGCAAAGAGGAGAGCAATTATTCTATCTCGTTCTCAACGCAGTTTGTCAGCAGGTCAATTTAACAATCTTAATTTGATACTTAAGCACACATGTAACAAGAATCCACAATATAGAAAATAGATACAGAAGAATAATTTTAGAGTGATTTGCCTAATTTAAAAAAAAAATAATAATAATACGAAGGCATAACACATATAGACAGATAGATAAGTGAAAGTGCGTTGCCTGTATTTATTTGAAATTTTCGGAATGGACGTGTCTTCATTTTGACTAAATCTTGTGTTTCATGCAAGATCCACTTTTTCTTTATAATGGAAATCGGTAATAGGTTTTGGCTTTCAATTTTAAACCATACTATTTTTTGAACAGGTAATAAACCTATTAACTGACTTATATAATTTTAATTTTATATATCTTCTTTGTGCGTAAATACCTCTGCTTAGTTATAGAGTTTTGATGTCGTGACGTTAATTTGGAAATTCATAGAGTGTTGACGTCATGACGATCATTTTGGAGGTTCGTTGAGTGACAAAAGATTGCGTAATCGTATTTCTAAGCTACAAAAAGAAGAACATTCTAATATAATAACTATAACATTATAATCTTGTGATATTATGAGGAACGATGCATTAATCCAAAGCACACAATTGATTATCCAGGAGATAGAAAACGCACAAGAAAAAGACATCACACTTCAGTACGCGATCTACGTAAATGGTAATGGTGCAATTTCATAGAGTTGTTCCGGCTGCAGTCTGTATGGTGAATATTCCTTGATAATCAACCCCCAAAATGAGATACCACAACAAGAAGAAGATCTTAGCCTCTAGAGTTGCCTAGAGCCTCCGATATTTCTCTTAATGTGGAACTGTAGGTATTTTTGCTAGTGAAAAAATAAAAAAATTAGTTACCATTATTTTACCAAATATTTATTAAACGTTAAAAAATATTTTCAAAAAAAAATCATACGAAAAAACTCTAAATTCTAAAAGTTACAGAGTGCTGAAGATAGGGGTCTCAAAAAAATGGCGTGCCCTGGTTGACAAGATTGCAACCCTCCTAGTTATCAGAAAAAAATCCTTATCATAATAAATGGTGCTTTAGCCGGAAAATTTTTCGCAAAATGGCGGCTGTCTGAAATAAAAAGACAAAAAGTATTTCATAAATAATTATTGTTTTTTATTTTAGTACCTATCGTCTAATGATGATGATATAATGATAATAATGCAGATATATAATGCAATTAAAAATATTAAAATTTTAACAAAAACAAAAATAATATTTTTTAAATCGCTGTTCGATGGTTTTTATGGAGAATTAGTAATTCAACATGAGTAAGGAGGTAATATCAACTCCTCATACGTCGCAGTGTTAAATTAATATACCTCTGTGTGATTTCTACTCTACAAATTATTGTCTGGTGACAAATTTCGCCTCATGCCTCTCTTAGTAGAATTAAAATGACAAGGTTATTAGCCCACCTACATAATTCGTGCTTGGATTGACACGATCTTAATTTATGTATCAAATTTCTAAGCGACAACCGCTAAGCCATCAGGTATTTTTTTTTACATTAGCTCCACACAGGAGGCCCTGAGGAAAATCATTCCACTCAGGGCCCATGTCGTCTTTAAGAATGCTGAGCAGAGGGTCTTTTTATGAAAGGAAGTAGAGAAAATTCTGAGAAGGAAAGGGGTAAGAGGAATAGGTAGGAATCTGGGGGTTAGTGAGTCCAGGAGTGACGGACGTATGAATTCATCCCTTCCACAGTGGTGAGGCGATGTTCCAAGAGAGTATGGCTGGAGAAGTCAAAAGCACTCCCTCAACCATTCTCTCCCAATCTGGCCTGCCATGCAGCTGGTGCCAAACCTCACCCTATAAACCCGGGCACGCCTGCTAAGTCATCAAACAGGTAAATACCCTTGAACTGATTTTGAGACAAATAAACACAACACAATCCAACGAATTAATTCTCTGAAAATGAACTTCATTTTTTCCTTTCGGATTAAGAATAAACGTGGTTGATGTCACTTACACTAACATTTTTTCTTCTATTTCGTGGGTTCAGGTAAGAATGTCATCTTATTATGCACGGGTTTTAACTGGCAAGATAACTGAAACAAAGGATCGACTGAAGGATAAGTGAGAATGTATAATAGAATAGAACGACCCCCTTTTGTGGAACGTCCTCAATAAAAGCTACCGTCATTGCTTCATGCCTAAGGTCTGCACCTAGGTAATGCCGCGGGTAGAAAGTTAAAAAGTGAATTCTGAAAACCAAATTTATAATACTTACATTTTATGTATATATTTTTTTTTATATGTACTAAAAATCTTACAAAGGCATTACTTATGTGTGTATACAATAATCACATTTCTACGCATCAAGAGGCAAACATAAAATGAAGATATACGTGTGCAGGTCTAATTACCTTTGGAAAAAGAAGTTGTGAATTTTTAGCTGATAAGTTTTATAACAAACTCCCACCCAGTAACAATGAATTAAAACCAATAATAACTAAGTCCATCAAATCATGGCTAATTGGAAAAATAATTGACTAGTTTTTTAAAAACATCGTCAAAGAATTTACTGAAAACACCCTACCTAGAAGTTGTTGAAAACCTTCCATCCAAAACCTAGTTTCCGTCAGCACAGAATCTCTAGTGAGGAGGACTAAGAAAATATTCTACATCTCTTTTATATTTACATTTCATAATAAATTATGATAGTGTTTAAATATATTAGAGTTTACATGAAATAGAAAAAAATACTCGGAATATTCTGTCTGCCAGACGAGTAGTTTAACTAATTCCGTCACTCAACCGCTTTTCTATTGCACTGTATCATTTTTTTTTCATTTTATCACGTTGTATGGTAGAGAGGTAAAAAATCTGTTCGATGGTCGTGACATTTTTCCTTTACCTAATGGGAGAGAATTCTATTTAGGACCACCGAGTTTCGCACATGTCCGTATATTAAAAATATTTTAATAATATCAACATCTTTTGAAACACGTACCATACATACATCGACCGACTCGCATTAAATTTCTTTAGCGTAAAAACAATCTAGGTATTGTGATGGCAAAAACAATGATGGTCATGACGTGGTGGAATAAAAATCTGAATGCGTTTGATTACTGTAATTTGTGGTGCGAAGAGGACAAACTAGACGTTTTCAAGCACCTTGTGATAGTGAACCATAAGATCCAAGAATTTACTGAAATAGCCTTTGCTATTATTATTTGTATCCTCAGAGGAACTCACTTCGAAAACTTCGAGGGTCAGGAGAGATGGGGGTTGTGGGATGAGCTGTCCTTGCTGAATCATTGACAGATTGATATTATCTAATCTGGGCAATGCAATGGGAGATACAGACCAAGTAAACTAATAGTAGTAGACAGTGGACACTGGAGACATAAACAAATGAATATACATTTATATCATTCTTTTGCAAAATAAATAAGAAAATGAAACACATATTGAAATTCTCTATTTAAATAAGATATTTAGGATGCATTTTGTACACTGACCAAGTTTTAAATTACTCAATAACATTCACACGAAAAAAAATAGAAAGTCAAAGTGGGCTCTTGAGCAAATCAATCCTTATATAATAAGACTGCAAAAACACTAGTGGAATACCCGAAAATAGTATAAAGTCCATTCTCAGTTCAGATGAAAGGTAAACAACAACTTGAAGAAGATATGTAGAAATTGCTGGGGTAACATTTATTCAGTTATTAAAATGTAGAGCAGCTATAGAAATTTTTTTAAATAGTCTAAAAATGGATAGGCGACCAAGTAGTTTATGGTGGATGGTATCTATCGAGAAAAAAATACTGAGGGAGATTGTTGCAACATCAACAGGACTTTATCAGTTCAATAAACACCATGCAACTATTCGAATGGGAATATATCAAGAACGGTATAAAATGCAAAAATCGTTTTATTTTTGAGCCAATATTCAACCTTGATAGAGAAATAACCAGATCAGATATCCGATGATATTCTTGGTGAACTTAGAATAAGACGAATCATGGACAAATTATTGGCCTACGGCCTTCTTGCTTTCGGAAACAGTCTACAATATTATTCAGATTTTTTTTAATTTGCATGAAAGCTAGTTGTAATATTTTTTGTAAAGTTTGGTATCTGCCGGTCATCGAATGTTGACTGTAAAGGTCAATTTACCCCTTCGTTTTTTTTTCAGCTGGCCTTTTTACTTATAAACAAGGTGCTTGACTCGATCATCAAGATAGTCAGCACGGCCCTTACGCGCGCCAAATGAGGCATTAAAATTTCAGCAACGTACCCTCTGGCGTATAAGTTAAAAGTTGTCTTCATAAGGTCCCAATCTACCGGCTAGATCTTAGACCATTTCCTTTTTATCTGTTTTTCTATCTCTCGGCTCCACCGTTTCCTGTGCCCTGTTACACCCCCCCCCCCTCTCCACCCTCCCCACCTACCCAACCCCCTTCGCCCCGTCACTGAAAGTCAGACATGATAGCAGAACTAGCGGGGTTAAGGCGCTATTGCATACTGAATGGGTAGTAAAAATATTCACTGCTTTACGTGTTATTGTCTTATAGGGGCAACGGAACACAGCTAATACAACCAAAACAGTTCCGAAGCGCATTAAACTTTTCTCTGACTTTCACGGGAGAATATCTAAGTTGGTTATTTCAATAAATTTAAAAAGCAAAAAGTTTCTGGATTTTGTAAAGTTTTAGAGAATCACTAAAATTAGTTGGAAAAAACTAGCATATTGTTTATTTTATGACGCAAGATGCTGCTCCGAAAGTTCTAATACTTTACCTTATCGAGTAGGGGCTATAAATAACAATTAGAAGCAAAGAAATGAAGAAATATTAATGTTTTTAAAAACGAGCAGTGTATTACTTTCCAAAAGTCTATGTAATATTATTATTATTCACGATTAATTTTAGATTTACCAAACATTCTACATGGCTTAATTTACATTCTTCCACGTACAAAATGATAATTTTTGCGGAGGCAAAGCCGCAATAAAATTGGTTGGGAACTCGTTTGTAGGTTCGTTTACAAAACATGAGACACAACATAAATTGGAAGTTTTCGTTCGGCATAGCGCAATAAAAAGCCACTTAAAATAAAAGTAAACGTCTAGTGGGCAATGGTAGAAATTTACGAGCGATACCTTCAACCCTTACGGCCTCTTTTGCATCTTTCACAAGAAGTTTTGCCCTCGTGGATGTATTCAGAACACGATTTTTTCATTCCTACCCGATGGCCCTGTCGCGTACTCTTCCCACCGTGAAAGGGGCAATATGTAAGTTTATCTCAATTTATCTTTATTTCTTTATTTTACCCTTGTCTCCTTCCTCCTTATCCCACAGGTATATCTCCAGTACATCTCCTGTGTATCTCCTGTATCTCTCCTTTATCTCTCCCGTACCTCGTGTATAGCTCCTGTATATCTTCATGTATGAAACTGCGATCCGGCGAGCATCTTCCCGACCTGGTACGTGTCGTGGTTCGGGAATAACTGCTAAATAAATTATCTTATTTGCCGTTTTGACGGCAAATGTATTAAGAAGAATTTACTGTCACCTTAAAAGCCCCTGCCCGCGGCTTAACCGGAATAACGATGAAATGTTTCTTGATCCGGAACCTAGGTACGAAAGCTCGATATTGTTGTTCAAAGCATATTATCATTGGGAAAATAAAACGCCTGTAAGATAATATGGAGACTCAATTTATGACGATGAAAATGAACTGATAAATTGGTTAATATTATTCTTTTATTAAACTTAAAAAAGTGAATAGGCTCTTGACAAGCAATCCGAAGGTCGCGGGTTCAAATCCCGGCGTGAGCAAAAAAATTGATTAACCTATATTAATTAATAATAATATATAGGATATTTGACGGTTGTTTCAGAGTGGAAGGTGCTCTCAGTGTCGCCCTGGTGTAAGACTATCATTCAGAATTTAAAAGTTGCTTGAAATGGCTTTAGCCGTATTTGATGTCCAGATCTAAATAGACAGGTATTTCCTCACCTTCTCCCTCCCATCTTCTTCCCCTAAGCCTCACAACATCTCCACATTGACTAATTTTTCACCACTGCCTGAATTTTTTTTGATATTGCTACATTTCTTAAAGTTTCTTTCATGCATAAATATTTAAAAAAAAAAGATTTTTTAAATATTTATTTTTTTAAATATTTAAATTATTTTATGTTATAAATTCATTTATGTAATAAATTCATGTTTGTAATAAATTCTTTTGTGTAATAAATTCATTTATGTTATAAATTCATTTATGTAATAAATTATTTTATGTAATAAATTCATTTATTCAGTTATTTCTTTTATGTAATAAATTCAAATTTGTAAGGTGTAAGAAATTAATAAAAAAATATTATTATTAACACACCCCTATTGTGGATGCCATAGCCTCACTTTTTCCAGACGGGTGCAGTTGTGCGGTATTAACATGAAAAAGGAACGTTAAGTGAATAAATAAAAACGGTTACGGAGCTTATATTAAAATCACAAATTATTTAGCAATTTAAAATAACAAATTAAACTTTAATAATAACTAAAATTAAACTTTAAAATTAAACTAAAATTACGAAAATTAAACGTCACGTATATTTTGTCTCTTCATTTTATAAATTTATCTTATTTTTCTCTTCCTTTATATTGTCCGGTATTTCTTGAAAATAAATAAAACATAAATTATAAAGCGAGGTTAATTCCAAAAATTAATAAAATTTTGACGAAGGTTTATATTTTTTATATTGTAAGGGTACTGTATAGATTGGTAAGTAAGTTAATAACATATTTTTTTAAATAAAATAAAATACTTTTTTGTTTAAAACCACGAGTTTTATTAATTTTTTGAACCGACCGGTTTCGCTTTACTCAAACATGCTTGAGTAAAGCGAAACCGGTCGGTTCAAAAAATTAATAAAACTCGTGGTTTTAAACTAAAAAGTATTTTATTTTATTATAATATGTCAATCCACAAAGTGATTGCTTTCTACAATAATATATTTTTTTAAGTCCAATGCAGAAGCTGCCTTCTTGAAGATATTAAAAACTAAAGTTTCATTAAAATCCATTCAGTGGTTTTTGCGCGAAAGAGTAACAAACACACATATATCCATACAAACTTTCGCGTTTATAATATTAGTAAGATATTCCATTGTACTATTGCTCATTTATATTGGACGGATTTAATTACAGCATCAATAATATATTATGTACCGATTTTATAAAAACAACTTTTCCAAAAAACCCAATACATTATGTAAATCTACTCGGTTAACAATTTGCCGCGATTAAAATCCAACCGTGGAATTTAATTAGAATTAATGTCATCCAAAGTCAAACAAAGCGAGATATTAGTGAGGGAACAATGCAAGCGATTCCTTACCCCTCGCTGCTTGTTACCTGCAAGTAACTGAATACTGAGAAGTGTGCTACCCCCTACCGCTACCTGTCTGAACCTGCCCACATCATTATACGAGTAAAGTGGAGTTTCTATACATCAAGCAAATAGAGCACATTAGCACTGCCGAAAACAATGCGCACGCTAATTCGGGTGCAGGGAGCCATTTCTGCGAATTACCTAACTGCACAAATATACTTAAATGATCTTCGGCTTTGAATCCGGAGGTCACAGGGTCAAATATCCTTACAGTTACATTATCAAATGCTTTTAATAGATAAGTTAATCGGTCTTATGTCAACTCAGTTTTGATCAATAGTTTTGTGAATTTCACTGAAAGCGCGGTTGATCATATATTACAATTCCATGCAGCATTTAGGGAGGCGATAATAGGTACCGCCGTACCGAGAACCATGTATTGGTCAATCTATACCTCTGCCATAAGTCACCCCAAGTGGTTCGGTTAGCAGGGGTGCCCGGGTTCATGGGTTGAGGTTTATTTATTTATTTTTTATTATATCAGAACTGGGAGGATAGTGCAATAGTCTGCCATATTACATTATCTATAGTATAATAATATTTTACAAAGTAAATAAAAAATAAATTAAAAAATAAAATATATAAAATTAAATTAAATCAAATTAAATGTGATTACATATTAGGTAGGTTAACATAAAATGAAAATAAAATCCAGGTCTTGGCGGTGGATACGTCTCGAGAGAGACTGGTTGAGGGAGGCCTTTTGACCTTTCCAGCCGGACACTCGACCCATCGCCTTGCACAACAGTTGGAGGATTCATACGTCCGTCTCTCCCGAAAACACAGACATACCAGATTCCTACCCACCCCTCATACTTATTTCCTCCCCAGAACTTCCTCTCCTTAATTTCATTTAAAAAACCCTCCACACAACTTCCCCTAAGGTGAAATAGGCCCTGAAAGAAATTATTTCCCTTTCCTCGGCCTCCTGTGTGAAGCTAATCTAAAAATAAAAATTAGGCAACTTCAATGTTTGATGGTGAGGCAATCGATTGAATTAAACTAAATTCTTTTTCTCGCATGAGTAAACCTTAAACTAGTATTACCCTCCACCTATTGAAGCATTCGCTTGGCGAAATTGCATTCGCGAAATCAATGAATCAAACACTTGAAGTGATTTAAATCTATTATTTATTTTTCTTGAACCAAATTGTGCAGCCTTCTTTGAAACAATAACATCAGAATGATCAGTTTCAATTAAGAAACGACTATGACAGTTTCAGGTACAACTCACATGGTTAACTTTGCAGTCGATGCCACTGCTAGAGGTTTTTTAGATGATCCACCCGATTAAGGTCAGATGTGGTAATTGTAATGTAAAAATTGGTAAAAAATATTATAAGTAATAATTATCAGCCTGAAACACTCATCCACATTGAAGTTCCGAGAAAAGATACATGCCGCCAACGGGACTTGAACCCATGTCCTTCTGATTGCCGGTCACGGGTTCAAGTCCCGTTGGCGGCGTGTATCTTTTCTCGGAAGATTTTTACCCTTTGTGTTATGCATACAAATCTTGTCTTAAAAAACGTTAGTTTATCAATTAAAAATTATAAGTAAAATTTGTTTTTTTTTTTTTCGAAGAAAACTTGTTCGGAAAGGTTTTCACTTTGTGATGGCATTATTTATTTTAATAAAAAAACAAATAACTTTGTTTACATCACTTTAATTTGTCCACAATGAACATGTTTCGTAAACAATGTTTAATTAATCAGAATCCAGTTTGATCCTGATGAAGTAAACATTGTTTACGAAACATGTTGACTGTGTACAAATAAAAGTGATGTAAACAAAGTTATTTGTCTTTTTATTAAAATAAAAATTGGTGCCTTCTTCGAAATTCATATATGTAATATAAACTACCTTACAAAAAGTGCAAGCAATCAAAATCATACAAATTGCATCGTAATTTATTTTGTGCTCCTCGATTTCTGCATTTCACTGGTGGTTATGGATATTTGACAAAAAGGGACAGAGTTTTACGGGAGGCATGCATTTATTTTATTTTTTCTTTAGTGAAGCGAAAGGCTATAGACAGAATAATATGGTTCAGATGGCGTTATCCCCGTCCATCCACACTGAACCCAACCCACGTTAACCCCAGCTCAGTGTGGCCATCCAAGAGAATTAGAATGTAAAAAGTTCCTCACTTTAAAAAATACAATAGGGTTAAATATGATAAGTGTGATAAGTACGGCCTCAGCACGGGTAAGCTACCCAGGGAGGCCAACATTATTGAGTTGTATTGTAAAATATTAACTGATGTATCAAAATAAAAAAAAAATCAATCAACAAATATGGTCAAAGAATCCTTGAATATATTATAACATTAATATTTAATAAATTGCCATACGAATTTAAATAAAATTACTCTATAACAAAATTTTCACTGATGTTAAAATCATGGCTCTTAGAGAGTAATCTTTTGTATTAAGATTATGTTTTTCTCTTTCTTAGCATGCATTGCATTGAAGAATGTGATTAATTACTAACGTAATGCTGTTTTTATGTTGCTCAACTTTTTCATGTTTTTTTTCCTATTCCACATCACAATATTGGTATATTGTATATATTGTTTATGTGTATGTGTCTATGTTGTTGCTACGCTCATGCGTTTATGATTATTTAATTTGTGGTTGTAACATATCTGTGGAACTAATCTCCTGCTGACAGGCTACTTGCAGTAGCTTAACGGGTAGTAAATTCCAATTGTATGCAATTTTTATGCAATAATATATATTTTTTTTAAATACCATCATTCATCCTTATTTCCATGCCAATCCTTGTGCAAAATCTTTGCTTTCCACAATCAATTTGAGAGGCGGGTATGGGTACCGCCGCCCCGGGAACCATGTATTGGATTACCAACACCTCTGACATAGCACCTTAAGTAGTTCGCTATGTTTGGGGACTTACCTTTCAAAAGAAGAAATTTACGTATTAACTTAAAAAATTACCATAACTATCCAATGAAATTGTAAAAATACGGGACACATAATATTCATAAAAATTGAAAAAAAAAATTAAAAGGATAGCAATTCAAAGAATGTGTATTGGAACGAGCCGCTAAAGTACGAGGGATGTTCACAAAGTAAATGTACTAGATTTTTATATTTTTGTAAAAAAGTGTATTCGATAAAAAAAATTGCAGGATATTGTTATTTTTTTTGTGTATTTTATTTAGATATAAAATTTGACATCTTATATCTAATGTTTTCTTTTCTATGACTACTACAATATTATTTACTACTTACTGACTAAAATTTGGACTTTACAAAATTAAGACATAATCCACGAAAAACTGCAAGACTTTTAGCCTCCTTAACATTTACAGGGAGTTCATTGAACATTTTAAAACCTTTATGATAAATTTTATTTTGTGTTCCCGATAAATTTGTTTTAGGAAGCCTAAAATCGTTGCAGTTTCTCGTAGGATAACAATGAACTGTACTGTTGATTCTAACATTATTCGACATATAATCTGGTAACATTTTATTTTTTAACTTATAAATAAAAACTAGGGTATTGAAAACTAATCTTTGCCACACACTTAATTGATATTAAGTTGATACACATGTTGACTTTATTTCCACAAAATCGCGATCTCGCCAATGCATGTGGTGAGCCATGGCACAAGCTTCTTTAAGCCCTCCTCGAAGAACTCTCCCACCAGCTCCTTCGCCCACTCTTTCTGCATTTGCTCGTCGAGTGAAAATTTAATTCCATCCATATACGGGGGTGTTTAAGACATCCCAACCAAATGAGTCCAAGAGCGTTTTGGTGGCTAAGGCAGTGTGAGTACGGACGTTTTCGTAAAACAAGCACACTACTCTCATCATCATTCCCCTCCTTTTATTTTGTGTCACAATATCGTTGTGCATTGATGGTCTCCCCCTGAAGCATAAATTTAAATCAAACAAAATGATGCCTTTCGGTCCCAAAACACTGTTTTGAATTTTGTGGGCAGATGGGGAATTGCTATGACGCCACTTTGATTACTGTATTTTTCCCCGGCGTGTATTAAGCTAACTACTATCATATCCAGTCACAATAGAACTCAGAAATCCTCACCTCAAAAGCATCACGGAAAAAATAGCACCAGTTATTATTCCTTCCGTGAGTAAGAAGCGGATCACAGAACTTGGCGGGATTTTTACCGATATCTTTCACGCAATCTTTTCGCTTTTTAGTGTCGCTATTTTTAGCTTCATCGAGTTTCAAATCACAATTGTGCTAAAGAAGTTTTCACTTAAAAGTTCATTGAACCTGCATAATTGTACTCATTACGCAGGAATATTTCACATTACCTACTTCCCAAATTACCTATTAACCAACAACCGAAAATACCTAGTTTGTTTAATATTTTACTCTGTTTTTTCAGGGTCATCTTTGTAATTAATAAAATAACAATGAGAAAATTTCTTACAGAGAAAAGACATAGAAGTGACTACCACTATCCAGTGGTATATATTTCCACGCCGTTAGCCTACAATCATCTGCACACATCTAGGTAGATTCTGCCTATCCCGTATGCCTCATGTCAGTAACTCGTTTAACAATTCGTAATAATAGAACGTAATTTAATATGCAGCGGCAGCAATTCGCGCTAAACTCGGAAACTCATGATATTGTGGTTTGAAAATTCATAATTAGAACCTCGTTGCTTTACTGCGCTGTGAAAACTGCTTCGTACAACCGAACGGTTTGAAACCACAGTAAGATGTATTGCATTATCAGAATTTGAACGCAAAATTAACCAAAACAAGACGTTTTCAGAAGTAGAAATCTATCATAGCATTATTGTTGGTATTTAATTGATCGGTAACATCACTAGTTTAAAAATAAAGATTTTTCTAATATTTCTTTGGGTCGATATGTCTTTATCATATATTATTCGTATAATATCAGCATTACAAAAAAATGTCGTGATAATTTTATTCTATTGATCAACGACCGTAAAAATGAAAACATTATTAATTTAAAAAAATTACAAAAAATAGTTCATGTAGAGATACATGTTATACTGAACAATGTATCTCTGACAAAGTTATACTCTTGGTTATACTGACAAAGAGGGTTGTTTATCTGTTTTACATTTACACCGTTAGTATAAATAATTCATAATAAGATATCCGAACTTTGCTTATTTATTTCTTATTTTTTTAAGATATTATTAAAACAAATACCATTAATAAAACTACTTTAGTGTTTAAAAATTGTCATATTTTAAGATTCAAAAAAAAAAAAAAGCTTACCAATAACATTTTTAATCAAAATGTAGAGAAATTTAAAAATATGCAAAATACGATCATTTTATGCAATGAATTCGGAAAAAAAACTTTATGGATGTTTTATTAAAATCAAGCGGATATATTAAATTAAAAAATAATTTATCCAAATTGACATTATTAAAGGACTAAAACTGACAAAAATTCACAAATAATAGTAATTATGTTCAATTATACTGAAATAATGGTGAATTGATCATAACAACGGAAATCATGTACAAAAATAGTAAATAAATTGGGCGTAAAATATCACACATGTCATAATTGAAATTTTGGCGGGGATTAATGAAAAATATGTCGGTCGCGAATGCTCAAATCTACGAAGTTCAATGCTGCCAATATAAAAAATATCATCATGTTATTAGTAACGCATCGGAAAAAAAATGTGCAGTCTTTATACATTGTGAACAAAAAAAACACAGTTTAACGGCCGTTAAGCATTTTTTTATAAGGCTGTCTATGTTTACAAGTCAAACATTTAAAGTCACTATTGGCTTATTCCACTATTGAATATAGAGATTCTCTCAGAATTTCCCTGGTGAGTATAAACTACATATTTTAAAAGAAAATACATATTTCTATGTAACCAAATTTGAATGTCCTGGAACATTCCAATAATTCCACCCCCCTCACATGTCTTTCCTGATACTCAATATTTGTTCTTATATAGACGCTGGAAAGAAAAAAATGGCTAAAGCGCCATACAACTGGAAAGAAAAACGGCTTAAATGGTGTTCCGAATTTATTCCAATTTATGTCATATTTTTCTTGAACCCTTTGAATGAATCCAAAATTACATGTGTTTTTAAGTTCTTTAAAAATTATATGTTATTTTTGAAGATAATATCTAAACATTTGCTGAACAGAAACAGTAATTACATTAAATATTCTCGATACAAAAAAGTCGCAAATAACACCGAAAATAAATAAAATTAATTAAATATTTTCACAATTTTTGTGGTATTATTATCGTTTTTTATCTTATTATAACATCCCTTTCAAACTACCTTTTTCGTCTTTTTGAATGCCTACTTGAGCCTTAAGCCATTTTTCCTTTCCAAAGTTGATTGACTTCTAATAATTAAGACTGGCATCGTAGTAATAACGGCCTCCGTGTAGGAGGGATAAGCCTGTCGACTAGTAGTCCGTAGGTCACGGGTTCAAATCCCGGTGAGCGCAAGCAAATTTTATTTCATTGTTTTGTATTTCTCAACTTAATTATTTAAACATAATATAAGGTATACTTGCTGCACGTTCCAGAGTAGAAGCATCGCCCTGGTTTAATACCACTATTCAAAAATAAAACGTTGCTTGAAATGGCTTTAGCCGTTTTTTTTAACTAGATCTAAATAAGAAAGTACTTCCTCACCTACCTATTCCTGAGATCTTTCCCTTCCCCACTATCTTCAGCCACACAACGTACCCCCATTTAGGATGCCGTCGTCTCACTCCGCTCCAGATGATTGAAAGAAGTTGGGACCTTTCTGCGGTATGCATATTTAAAAAAACAGGGTTTGAATTGTTTGCATTAAACCCCTAAAAATTAAACCATAAGGCTTTCTCAGGGCATCTAGAAGAAAAGAATGGCCTACTCGGACACTTATTCTACATACCTACTACCTGTTTCCCAGATTCTCTAGGCTAACGTCATCTCCGAGCAATGAACATTGAACAGGCCAGGGATATGTGTTACCGTATTGGCGAAACACCAGGCTTATGTTTTAGGGTGGTGATTAGTTGCTTTAAAAATTCATGAATTTTGCTCCGGGACAAAACGGTCACAGAAACCGATAATTGAAAAGCACTTCATGTTCTAATCGGATTATTTGCGAAACCATTTGTTTTCTAACGACGTATTAGCCGAAGTAAAGTTTGCTGTTAGCGGTGTTTCTTGGTGGTTGTTATAACTTTCAACAACCAACCAAGTCAACCTAGAGTGGGTGATTAAGTTAATTTTGACGTGTGCTCGTTGTGTGTTTTCCTTTCGTGGTCATTTCAAGAACAATTTGTATATGTTCTAATGATCGGTCCTTTACTGGTGCACTCACCCAAACGCCTTGTCATTGGAAGTTATTGTAGTAATAAAATTCCTTTTTTTGTATTGTTAATTTGCAAGCAATAATACAGACAGAAATAAAGTATTGCTGTATTAGAACATATATTATACATTTGAATGTGTGAATTGTCTCTCTATGCTCGCGTATTTCATATGTCTTTTACCACTCATTGTAATAATAATAATATAAACGAATTAATTTACCTAGAAATTTAGGAGGTAGAGGTATAGTCAAAATAACATCTTTAAAACATTATCAGGTAGAAATGCTAAGAAATTTTTTCCATAGGAAAGCTGATAGTTCAGAAATGCACAAAATTATTTGCAAGGCAGATAGAAATATTTCGCCATTAAATTTATACGACGAGAATGCCAGCATTTTTATAAATACCTACCAGGAATTATTAGATTCCTGGTCAAATAAAATTTTTCACTCAAAACACTTCAATTATCTCAACCAAACATATGTTGACAAATTTTCCTCAAACAAACGGTTGAGTATTGGAGAATTGAGCGCAGAAATAGAAGGCTTTATGCTTGCCATTCAAGATAGAGTCATTAATACTAAAAATTATAGGAAGCATATCATCAAAGATGCAAATCAAATTGATGATTTATGTAGAAAATGTTTGGCTTTTCCGGAAACTATAGAACATATTATATCGGGATGTTCTGTATTAGCGCCGTCCGAGTATACATTTAGGCACAATCAAGTTTTAAAAATAATTCACCAAAGTTTGGTAACTAAACATAACTTGATTGACTGCCGTAATGTACCATATTATGAATATGAACCAAATTAATTTAGAACAATTAGTCATAATAGACCCGATATAGTTTTACATGACAAAATTTAAAAAAAAAAAACTACTTATATCATTGATGTCGCTATTCCAAATTCTTGTAATATTCAGAAAACTGTTTCTGAAAAAATAAGAAAATATACAGAATTAGGAAATGAGATTAAAAGAATTTTGCATTCTCAGACTATAAAAATATTACCATTTGTTATTTCGGCTACTGGTATTATACCTAACGCTCTCTCATTCAAAATTTAGGCGTATTAGATTTGTCAAAAAAATTGTATATAAAAATGCAAAAGTCGGTCATTTTAAACACATGTAGGATTACGAAAGATTTTTTAAATATTTATATTGAGGGATCATTAGGATTTATCGGACCAGTTAGGATTTCATCAGAGCCGAACCCTCTGATATGAAAATATCTGGAGTCGGTGAAATATTTTTCCATTATGTTTCTGGTGGATTGACGTATTTTTTTTATTTTTTTTTTATTTATTTATTTGTTTTTGTTACAAAGAATACATCAGATTGTATTCTTGTAACAATTTTGTTACAAGAATACAAAGAAGCGTTGACTGTTCAACTAGGATTCTCCCGTTCTAGGACAGTCTTATTGTTCTGGTATTGTTTTGTATTTATTATACTTATACAGTGCACTTACATTGCGTGAATTTACTAGATAATCATTTGTGGAAAAGTGTGTGGAAGAGTTTAGTCTTTCATTTGAGAAAGATTTAACCTGGACATAAAATCTCGAGCACCGTAAATTAAATAATATTTTTTATTTGGAAAACAAACAGCTTTACAAAGATACATAAAAGAAATAGTGCTTAAATAAAACAGTAAGCCTAAAACATGTTTTCGCTGATATTTTTTTTTTTAGGAAACTAAACTAGCTTGTAGCTAGACAAGAAAAACTAAGAAAAAAAAATATTGTTAAAAGAAGTTAAAATAAAACATAAAGAAAAAAATATTTAAGAGAAGCTAAATACTTAAATATGCATGAAAAGAATATAGAAAAACACAAAAAAGGGTAAGCTTATGATCTTGTAGGAGTATAAGGATAATAATATTATGTATGTAATTAGGGAATCTACTTCTACTTCTACTACACTACCACACTATATAAAGAGGTAATATTTGTTTGTTTGTGTGTTTGTTTGCATCGAATAGGCTCCGAAACTACTGAACCGATGTGAAAAATTCTTTCGCTGTTGGGAAGCTACACTATCCCTGGGTGACATAGGCTATATTATATTTAAAAAAAAATAGGCATCCTTACTAAAACTTCAATAATGTAACCCAGGGTGTAAAAAAGTTACCTAAAATATTCTTTAAATCGCGTGCGCTGCGAAAACTATTGATGATAGAATAAAATAATGTACTACGACTTTATAGAACAAATCAGTATTTACAAAAAAGGTCGCGACAGCATATGTCTAACTATTATGGTTATGCCACAATAAGTATTCTTTTATTTTAAAAATTTTATTAAAATGTCGCCGCTTGAAAAGGCTCTTTATTTGTATCTTGGTTTTAATCCTTATCAAAATAAATTACTTCATATTCAAGACAGCTTCAATACCATTATTTAACTTTTCGAATTTTTCAATTCGGATATTTAATTAGATAGATATCACGAGTTTAAAAATGTTAGTATTAGAAAAAAGTTTCGGCTACGGGCCAGGCGGGAGAAGTCAAGAAATGAAGTGCCAGGGGGGTTGGCGGGACGGGGGAGCGGGAGAGCGGTGGCGGGGAAGGTTGAAGTGGAACGCTGGAGGGGAACGCACGGGAAAGGACATGCAAGGAGTAACATTTTATTTATTTGAATATGGTATTGCAACGCATGCCGGGAAACAGCAATATATTATAAAAGAAAGTCCAAAAAAACATGCGGAAAAACTCAGAAACGAGTCCCGGTACGATCAAGGGAGTTACATGGTGAGGTAGATCTCTATCCCCACTAGGGAATTAGGGTACCTGTTTTTACCTAAAGGGCGTGCTTTTGAAGATATAAGGGCTGGAAGTTTTGCCCTCTTGAAATTTCTAGAATAGTCTTCCGGAAAGTTCTGTAAGGTTCCACAGAGCTCTAGAAAATTCTGGAAGATGTGGCGGAGTATGTCGTGAAATTTTCGGGGGAATCGGGAAAATCATTGAGGAACGTTCCAGAACACTCTCGAATTTTGTCCTGAGCGAAGCCGGGTAACCCAGCTAGTATGTAAATATATTGCAAATTAGGAAAAGAAATCTGAATAATAATATAATAAATATAAATATGGATGTTAAGGGGTGTGTTGTGATGCATTACATTTATCTAATATTGTTGCTTTGAATTTATTGAAAGTTATATTGAAGATGTCTGTATATAGGAGGTGTGTGTTATGATAATGGCAGGCTCGATGTATGAATTCATTTTGTAAGTAGTTGTTATTGGAGCGGCTGTTATAAAAAAGGGATACGTTTCTACTATTACGACAAGGAACTCTAATATCTATTTTTTGTGAGAGATACAGGGAAGATACCGTATTATTTAGGATTTTGTATAATAACAATTGATCAGAAATAATTCTTCTACAATTTAATTTCGGGATTTTAAGGAATTGACGTATATCTTCATTTGATTGGAATGCATAAAACGACCGAAAATTTATGTAGGAGAGAAATTTTTCCCGAACACGTTCTATTCTATGAACATATGTTATATATCTTGGATTCCAAATTTGTGAGGCGTATTCTAGGTGCGGACGAACATAGGTATAATATAGCAAAATAAATGTATCGAGATAATAAAATAGTTTTGATGTTCGTAGTATAAATCCTAACATTTGGGTGGCTTTAGTGACAATGTTATTAATATGCAATTGGATTGTAAGTTTGGAATCTAAGGTAACACCCAGGTCCCGAACTGATTCTTTTCTTTTAATATCGACATTGTTTATTGAATATTTAAATATTATTTTGGTCCTATTTCTTGTAAACTATATTGAGTAACATTTATCTATATTTAGGAACAAGCAGTTAATTTTACAATATTCGCTGAGATTATTAAGGTCCTCCTGTATTTTTAAACAGCACGCGATATCATCGATTGGAAGGAATAGTTTCATATCGTTATGTGTTACTTGAGTGACCTTGTATATAATTCTGTATTTTTATTTGTGATGTTTTTGTTTTTCTAATTGTATTTATTTGTATTTAATTGTATGTAATGGTAGATTTTTATAATTGTGTAATAACTGAGTTTTATAACTGAATTGTTCTCATGTAAGTGTAAACGTCTGTAAAACCCAGTATAAATCAATAAATAAATTTATTAGTAAACCATAGACAAAATTACGAGAAACAATTTAAGAGACCTAAAACGGATCCTTTGGGTACCCCTGAAGAAAGTGTTACGAAGTTAGAGAGTTTATTTCCAACCTTAACGGCTTGTAAGCGATTGGATAGGTATGATACCAGCCAATTTCCAAGTACTTCCCCACCTTCCTCAGCCTCACAACATACCCCAATTAGGGATGCTTAGCCTCACTGGCTTCTGGCGGTTGAGGCCGGTTGAGACTTTTATGCGGTATTTATTAAAACAAAAACAATTAAAAAAGTGCGATAATTCTTCTGGGGGATTTATTTCAGCTTTCGCGTTAGCTAGCATTTTTCGACAGGAATCGAAACTATTGTTTCTTAAGTACTTAAATACATGAAAAGTTAAAAAGCTTTTTAATTATTTCCTTCAAATAAGTCTTTCCAAATACACTGCGTATTATAAGATTTAAGTTAAGTTTTATGTACCTAGGTACATAAACATTTTTGTTAGTTTACTCGAAAATAAAGAGGGTTTTCTTCCGTTGAATATTCGATGTCGGCCACTTCTAAAACTTTCCGTAAGCAATCAATTTATCAAATTCTGCTCAGCCATTTGCATCTTAATATGAAGCTACCCTCTTTACAGACCCTGTCATTTTATAACTCAATTATAATGAATAGATTGAAATTATTTATTTATTAATATTTATTTACGCCCTAGTGGGCTTTTACAAGCATAGAAGGAAAAGTATAATAACAATTATAATTATGTACTCATATGTTACTAAACCAATAAAACAGAATAAATAATAAAGCAATCATCATCACAAGGTATAGAACATCATAACAGAAATTAAAAACATTAAAAAAAATTAAACATCATAAAAGAAATTAAATAGTATGATTAATAATAAAAAATCAGTAATAAGACCTGAAATACAATAAAGTGCAATGTGTAAAAGCCAAAAAAAATATATAAAAAATATATTATCGTCTGGCGGTTTTAGAACGTCCAATTGTTATCATCGTTGGATTACTTAACTAATGAAGGAATGATATTTTTAAATCATTTCAAGAGTTAAAAAAAAAAGTTTACTTAGTAAGTCAGTAACGCCTCGTAGGTCGTATAATATGTCTGGTAATGTTATATTATTAAGCAAGCTCATGAGTCCAAGTGGTTAAAATGTTGTGTTTTTTTGACGAGTGAACCTTTTTCTGTTCGTATTTTGGAAGGCGGATATAGGTACCGCTGCCCCGGGAATCATTTATTATTTATTCTATCTTATAACCGGGAGATTATTTGACGTCTCCAGTTCTCTCTCTCTCTCTCTCCGGTCTCTCCCGATAATTGCATGCACCGCGGCGGGAAGGAAGGATTCACACGTTCGTCACTCCTGCGTACAATTACCTTTTAATTCCTTCCCAATACCTTCATACCTTCAACATCCCTTCCCGTAGACTCCGAAATAATGAATTTCTGTTCCTCAATCGACATTCTACTAATTATGGATATCATTCTCCTTTATCCAAAATGTCAAGACTTGTCAACGCAAATCAAAGCACTGAATTTTTTGTTGTAAGCCTAAATGACTTTCGGCAGTCGATACGCAATGTGATTTTTTAAAATCTTTTAAATCCATCTTCAAGCTACTTATGTACTTTTATATTATATATATTTATATTATACTATCTTCTATATTTACTTTTATATTATATGTATTTTATCAATGCTCTTCATATATATGTACTCTCTTTCCATTGTCATCTCTCTTTTTTTATTCGTGTTATTGTTATATTGTTAATGGACTATTCGTCCGTAAATAAATAAATGAATACCTATTACTTCCCGGAACTTCCTCTACTCTCTTTCTTTAAAAAGACCCTACACTCAGTAATCCCAACAGATGACTTTTTTTTTTCATTAGCTCCACACAGAAGGCCCTGAGGAAAATTATTTTCCTCAGGGCCTATGTCATCTTAGCGGAGGTTGTGTGGAGGGTTTTTTGGAAAAAAAGTTCTGTGAATGAAATAGCTATGAGGGGTGGGCAGAATCTGGAGCCCAGTGTGTCAGGCGTAACGGTCAAGAGATTCCGGCTGGAGAGGATATAAACCTCTCTCGATCTTGTCGACGCATCGGCGGCCAAATCCTGGACAAACCTCATCCCATGAACTCCTGCTAAGTCACCAAACGTAGCGAACCACTTGGGGTGACCTACGGCAGAGGTGTTGGTTATCCAATAAATGGTTCCCGGAGCGGTGGTACCCACAACCGTCTCCCAAATTGTGACATAGGCCTTGAGGGAAATTATTTTCCTCAGGGTCTCCTGTAAGGGGTTAATGTTAAACAAAAGTTTGCCAAACGCTGGTGGAGTGAGAATCTGAAATCTGATTTTTACATCGTTAGATACGAACAATATTACAGCAATCAGGAACTTTTTCATTTTCACTTTTTCAATGTTGGAAGTGTTTATTAGTAGATGTATGAGTGGATGGAGAGTATTTGATGAAGAGATCCTCTCCACGTCAGGCAGGATTGCCTTCATACTTTACCGATATTGAGGTTAAAATGCTCCTTGAGATCACGGCACTTCCAAGCCGTGATCTTGTGTTCAGACTTATAATAATGATGATGTTTAATTGAAAACACTTAGTTATCCACGATATTAAGTTTTATTTAAAATATTATTTACAACGAATATAGATTCGTGTACAAACTGGTAGTGAGGTAAAATTGCCGTGCAACCGGACGGATCGAGTACTAGAAGCGGAATAATAATATGATCCTCTCTCGGGGCAATCGGTGTCATTTAGTGTTGGTCATCTGGGATACCATACGCGTGAAATAAGTAATGTGAATAAGTACTGCCATATACCTCCCCACCAGCGTTGCACGCGAATAACAAAATATGGCATACGAAAAGAAAATAATTATATACACCTAAATAGGGTTTAGTAAGTTATTGAGATATACATATCTATATACAATGTTTTTCATAGATGAAAATATAATTTTTACATAAGTAGTTTTGTGAACAATTCTAAATTTACATCATTAACTTTGAACATAACATGCCTATAAAAAGAAAAAATAACAAAAGTTACCTTAAAAGTTAAGTTAAAAGTTAGTTTTAGTTAAAATGTTTTAAAATTATAATGTTATTTATTTACAAGTCCTAATTATCATTAGTAATAGGAGTAAGTACCTATTTCTCAGTCGGTATTGACCGATTAAAATTATTATTACTTGTTCCTTCTTACGGCTAGACATATAGTGTTGAGGTAGGTAGGTACTGCTAGAATGCGTAACGGTGATTATTTACAAAGGCGAGTAGCTGCTGGCTGACTCGGTACATACTTATTATGCGTTTATACAATTTCAACTAAAGTAAACTTAACTATGCGTAATATTAAAATATAAATAAAATACATGAACCATATTATACAAAATTAACTTTATAAATCTTAGACTAAGGAGTGAATTCATTTTTAATCGAGGGAAAATAATAATTCGAATTCCAAGTGCTGTCTTTGTTTACTACCTGACTTTAGGTACGTAGTTCCACAGTGGTATTGGAATGTCGAATTATTATTTATGGCGGTGTTTCGCTAGCTAAATACCTAAATAAACTTAATTTTATTTCACAGTAGTTAGTTAGAATTTTAATTAATTATGAGGTACAGTGATACAAATCGTATAATAAATTTTGGATACATCAATATAAGTTTTCTAATTAATTTGTTTAAACGATAGCTTTTTTAATTGAAGTATTGCCAAGTATTACTTTTACGACTGGTACCTTTCAGGAAAATGTACGTGTCTTCCACAGCGTGTTTTTCTTGTTGTTATTGTGGGCAGTGTGCTTGCCGTTTTTTGCGGTATTTCCTCCGACTTTTGGAAAAATGTAGGTTTGAGTCGGTCACAGTTGGAAACATTAATTTAACATAGGACGAGGGCGGAGTCATCTTTTGCCTTAATATAATCGTCAGGTTGACTCTGCGCTTTCCCTGCAATCCTTGGTTGCTTGTAGTAGGACAGTTAGTCTCTTCAGATTGAGATATTGTGTCAGCTACTGTTTATATATACATTATTGGAGATGTTGAAGTTGAGAAGATGGTGAAAAAACGATTTGTTTCTTAAAAAAAAATTCGAGATCGTAGCTATTCAGTAGATATTCGTGAGTCCATTAGTATTCCTGTTGTTCCCAGTTGCTCGTTGCCCGTTTACTGGATCTCGTCCAGTCGCATGTTTCTTGTTATCTGGTGATTTGTTGTTCCCAGTTGCTCGTTGCCCGTTTACTGGATCTCGTCCAGTCGCATGTTTCTTGTTATCTGGTGATATATGTTGACAGTTCCCAGTTGCTCGTTGCCCGTTTACTGGATCTCGTCCAGTCGCATGTTTCTTGTTATCTGGTGATATCTGTTGTCTGTGCTTGTTAAATAGCTACAAGTGTTTTTGTTACTTGTGCGTAAGTAAGGAAAGTTACGATGGACTGCAATTTTTAGCAAAATCACACTTATTGTGTGGCGTTGCCGTTGTTTTTTTGAATTATCTCTGTGAAATGTGCATGGTGGAATGCAGTTGAATGATCTCTGCCCGAATTTTTTATGGTATATGCAGTAGTCGTTTGTTTTGTGAAGTTCATTGTTATTGTCCGTTCGATCGTTCGACCGGGATCGATGTTGGCGGTCGGTATTGGAGTACGATGTCGGTGGATGACGCCATTCTCGGCGGGGGCTAGGATTACGCCGATTATAAAAATGATGTACGGGGCTATGACTGTCTCTGCGACTTGACTTTAGTTGATTGACTTCTAGAGATAGTGCAGAAATTTGTTCACGTAGGCTCTGAAGAACGGAAGTGATGTCGGGATCTTCTCTGTAATTGTTATCTCTACGTTGATTTTTGTTTATCGCTCCGCACTCGGTCGTCTGGTAGATTTCCAGGATTTTATCGGCTGCTGACGCAAGTTGTAGTAGATTTTCGTCTGGCCGTGCGGTCAATATAGCTTGTACATGTTGGGGAAGTCTTTGTAGCCATAACGTGCGTATGATTGCGCTTTCAGCAAGCTCGGGGCCGGCGAGTTCGTGCATCAATCGAAGTAGTCCTGATGGTTTCCTGTCTTCCAACTGTAATCCGGTTAGTAGTCGGGTGAGACGTTTTCCTTCGGAATCTTGCAACCTCGTGATGAGTGCAGTTTTTAGGGTAGAGTACTTCTCCGTTGCTGGTGGCTTGATGACGACATCGCTGACGGTCCTGAGGGTTTCGATGTCCAGGGAGGCGACAATAATGTTGTACTTCGTGGTGTCATCTTTGATTCTTGAGTTGGAGAACTGGCTTTCTGCCTGGGCAATCCAGAGCTGTATGTTGTCACACCAGACGGGGGGTAGCTTAACTGATACGGAGTTTATGACTGGATCCATTATTGTGTAATTAGCGCTGGTTCCTGATGCTGTTTCTTCTAGCGGCATATTGTCGTTGTAATATGGCAAGTGATAGGCAATGGCGAAAGCAGTAGTAGTACTGATAGACCGTGTAGGTATGCAGATAAAATTATCAAAATTGTGCATAAAACAAAATAACAATAAATCTAATTCAGGTCTGAAAAGTTAAGTTGATGATATCCAAAATCTTTTACAAATCTCTTATCTTTGCGTTGAAATGTTAGTACAAATATATTGTAATTGTAATAATGCTTTGATGAAGTGCAGTTTAAAAATTTATACCGTGTAACAATATTTGCATATTCTCGCTGGGTTGCTAAATTTCGTTGAAATGTTCGGATTATCAATTATTAACAAGGATCACTGTGAGAAGTTGAATTTGCGTTACTTGCTTTACTCCGATCTGCGGTGGATGCTGTGGGGTGGTGTAGGATCTCCAGGTATATGGCATCCGGGTATTTGGCATCCGGGTACCTGGGTCTGTCTGCAAAATCGCGTCTGTTGGTTAGGATACTCTGCCTTAGCTGCTGGGCTTCTTGTTTATCTGAAATTGATATTTACCGGCAATATACTATCCACATAAACAAGTAATGAGTTGCGGGGGAAGCATTATTAATAAAGTAGTAGCGGGATGTAGGTATTTTCGTACGCTACTGAATTTGGTGGACAATAACCAATGAACTATGTTGGACAATAATGTTCTTTACTGATTTATCTTCATATGATTCTAATGTACATACTGGACCTACTGAATTTAAGTTTAAAAAAATTGAAATGTTACTCACAAGATTGGGGTGTCCAGGATTCCGCATTCCAGTACTCAATCCTCCGTATTGGCAGTATTCATCATTATCATTAGAAATTCTCGGGGTCACCAATGTTGGAAGTGTTTATTAGTAGATGTATGAGTGGATGGAGAGTATTTGATGAAGAGATCCTCTCCACGTCAGGCAGGATTGCCTTCATACTTTACCGATATTGAGGTTAAAATGCTCCTTGAGATCACGGCACTTCCAAGCCGTGATCTTGTGTTCAGACTTATAATAATGATGATGTTTAATTGAAAACACTTAGTTATCCACGATATTAAGTTTTATTTAAAATATTATTTACAACGAATATAGATTCGTGTACAAACTGGTAGTGAGGTAAAATTGCCGTGCAACCGGACGGATCGAGTACTAGAAGCGGAATAATAATATGATCCTCTCTCGGGGCAATCGGTGTCATTTAGTGTTGGTCATCTGGGATACCATACGCGTGAAATAAGTAATGTGAATAAGTACTGCCATAATATAATATACTAGCTGGGTTACCCGGCTTCGCTCAGGACAATAAGATAGTGTTCTGGAATGTTGCACAATGATGTTCCCGATTCCTTATTCCTGATCATTCCACGACATACTCCGCCACTCCTTCCACAACTTTCTACAGCTCTATGGAACCTTCTAGAACTTTCCGGAAGACTGTTCTAGAAATTTCAAGAGGGCGAAACTTTTAGCCCTTATATCTTTAAAAGCAGGCCCTTAAGGTAAAAACGGATACCCTTATTCCCTAGGGGGGATAGAGATCTACCACACCATATAACTCCCTTGATCGAACCGGGACTCGTTTCTGATTTTTTGCGAGCTGCACGTTTTTTTGGACTTTCTTTTATAATATATGCCATATTCAAATAAATAAAATGTTTCTTTAAATTTTGCAAATTCACTTTGTTTCACCATTTTATTAATTAAATTATTAAAACACTTTGTTTTTACCACAATAATCTTTATTTAAAAAGTCGACATGTTTCGAGAACGATGTTCTCTTCATCAGGACATTATATGTACTAAAACTAAATTATCAAGCATAGAAAGACAGGCGTGGGTGGAAATGGAATTAGTTGGAGGGGGGGGGGAGAGGGGCGGGAAGAGGAGGAGTTTAGAAGATAGACAGGGGGGAGGGGGTTGCTTAGAAGATCATAGACAAAATTACAATGGAAATATGTTTAAAATAGGGTTATTTTCAAAATTTTGAAACGAGGATTAAGGAACACTTGAGATGTCTAAATAGCAATAATTATTCGGAATTTGCTAACCATCTAATTGAATTTAACCATTCATTTGATATAAATACTGGTTTTAAAATTTTACATACTAACGTTAGTGGTTTTCAATTAGATCTTTTAGAAATATTAGAAATTAGGAAAAATGTCAATAAAAATTTAAATATTATTAATAACCAATTAATTTTGTGAATAACCCTATTTTAAACATATTTCCATTGTAATTTTGTCTATGATCTTCTAAGCAACCACCTCCCCCCTGTCTATCTTCTAAACTCCTCCTCTTTCCGCCCCTCTCCCCCCCCCCCTCCAACTAATTCCATTTCCACCCACGCCTGTCTTTCTATGCTTGATAATTTAGTTTTAGTACATATAATGTCCTGATGAAGAGAACATCGTTCTCGAAACATGTCGACTTTTTAAATAAAGATTATTGTGGTAAAAACAAAGTGTTTTAATAATTTAATAAATAAAATGTTACTCCTTACATATCCTTTCCCGTGCGTTCTCCTCCAGCGTTCCACTTCCACCTTTCCCACCACCGCTCTCCCGCTCCCCCGTCCCGCCAACCCCCCTGGCACTGCATTTCTTGACTCCTCTCCCGCCCGGCCCGTACCCGAAACTTTTTTCTAATACTAACAATTTTAAACTCGTGATATCTATCTAATTAAATATCCGAATTGAAAAATTCAAAAAGTTAAACAAAGGTATTGAAGCTGTCTTGAATATGAAGTAATTTATTTTGATAAGGATTAAAACCAAGATACAAATAAAGAGCCTTTTCAAGAGGTGACATTTAAATTAAATTTTTAAAATAAAAGATTACTTATTGTGGCATAACCATAATAGTTAGACATATGCTGTCACGACCTTTTTTTGTAAATAATGATGTGTTCTATAAAGTCGTAGTACATTATTTTATTCTATCATCAATAGTTTTCGCAGCGCACGCGATTTAAATAATATTTTAGGTAATTTTTTTACACCCTGGGTTACATTATTGAAGTTTTAGTAAGGATGCATATATTTTTTTAAAATATAATATAGCCTATGTCACCCAGGGATAGTGTAGCTTCCCAACAGCGAAAGAATTTTTCAAATCGGTTCAGTAGTTTTGGAGCCTATTCGATGCAAACAAACACACAAACAAACAAACAAACAAATATTACCTCTTTATATAGTGTATAGTAGATGTACACTAATTATTACTACTACTTAAAAGTTTTGCTTACGTGTGATATTTGTTATTTTTTTAAAGTGTGCTAAACTGTAGGTATTAAAATTGATAAATTATTAATAAATAATATTTTTGTTAAACAAGCTGATATAATTACTGAAATCGTAAAGTCGAGTTGCGCCGTAAATTGAGTTGCCAACCAGTTTTCGGTTTCTCCACAAGTAATCTAATAAATTAATACGTCACTGACGTTATTTAATGCTGAAAAATAATAACACATTTATTATTTTAAAATTAGAATATTGAATATTGACATATTTGGGGTTGAAATTAATCTTATTAAATTTTATTTTTAATCATTACATTTTTCACCAAGACACTATTAAATGCCCACGTGAAATGAAAAAAGGCTTTTCTATTTTAGAAGTTTGTGAAGCTAGATCTCTCATGAAGTCACAATTATTAAATAACTCAATTGAAGATGAAACATAGCGACCAACTAAAATATATATATATATATTTTAATTAAATGAAGACAATATTAGCGAAATTCAATCAAAATCTGAAGACAGAAAAATCAGATTTTAATTGAGTTTCGCTAATATTGTCTTCATTGATTTTTCTGTCTTCAGATTTTGATTGAATTTCGCTAATATTGTCTTCATTTAATTAAATATTATAATTTGAGTTTTAACTCATAAAGTTAAAAATAAAAATTAAAAATAAAATATTTATAATTATTTGTTTCGTTGCTTAAATCTTTCCCCATGGGTAACATTTCGGCGAATGAAATCTTATTTGTAAATATGATAAGAAATCCTTTCAAATGAATCAGACCAAGTGTCACCGTAAATTCTAATTTTGTTTCGTTGTACAAATATAAAAAAAAAAAACTGGTGAGCGTAAATAAGGAAAATACTGAAATGGTTTACGGAAAATATATCGATACTTCAGAACAATTTTCAAAAAGATGGCGCTCGTAGATGGTGCTCGGATTTCGCTGGAATCTCTTGGCTCCACCAGAGCACCCCCAAAAAACACTAAACCAGAAAACCTTCAAACCACACCGACAGATCACAATTCCAGGACACCTAAACGGGGCGCCCCAATGGAGCACCCGAGCACCCAACAGGGGCATCCTTTGGAGCAAACTACTCCATGAGAACCCCACTTTTTCAACCCACTGGAACACCCCAATTCCCCGACATTTATATCAGGGGCTGGGGCCTCCGCCACATAAAGATGTGAGCGTTAACCGGCCAGGGGAAATATATTTATGTCTTCCCACTGAATACTATTTTCTTTCCAATGATTTTTATTCCCCTCTCCACGCGTGCGATCATAAATCACGAGCACACAATAAATGTATTTTCCAATGTGCCCCCCAATTCGGTAGAAGTTTCCCGAGACGAAAGGCTTAGCTGTTGAATTATGCCGGGCCGCGATAACGCCGCACCGAACCGCACAGTGTGCGGGTGGACAGCCAAGCGTCGCGGTGCGGTCGGACGGCGGATAGCGCGTGGTAGTACCTTCCACAGGGTAATTAGAAAAGATTCCTACAAGATTTGCATACTCCACGCACGGCAGCGACGGCAGACAGAGAGCCTTCGTTAAGGCTGCCGAATCGGTTCGCCCGCCGCGTAAATTGTTAACGAAGGAAGCGGAGATCCGTCCCGCAGATAAGAGCCGATTGATTTGTGGTTAGCAGTTACGGCATTATTTGTTTGTTCGCCATTTTCATTTCAGAAAGGTTGAGTCATTTGTCAGACATTAAAATTTAAATAGTGCTTTGTAATAGAGGGATACCTTTATTTTAAACTTTCACGTTATCTTTGTACGCGAATAATTGATGTTCACAGAAGAACAAAGGTTCTTAATTGTTAATTTATAACAGAGCACTATCGGATTTTATGTTACAAGAAAAATTATTGCCCTAATAATGCTCTCTTCTTTAAGGGCTTTTTTTCCTTTAAAAGAAATGCTTTTTAGGTAAACTCAGAAGAAGAATAATTAATTTTTCAATGACGGTTCAATACATATTTTATGTTCTCAATGAAACCACAATAACTATCATAGAATAAAGAATTACACAAGAAGTGCATCGTAGGATTGTTTTGTAATCCAATTATAGGTCCAATTAAGGCCCATATTTGAAAACAAAACTGTGTTGATTACGCAATTCACATGGTATGACGATATACAATTTTAATTCACATTTGTTATAGTTATTTCAATATTAATTAATTAAAAATATTATATTTGCGGCATGATCCAGAGTGGAAGTATCGGTCTCGCACCATTCAGAATTGAAATGTTGCTTGAAATGGCTTTAGCCGAGTTTGGTGACCAGATTTGACTCCCCACCTTCTTCTACCTCATCTTTTCCTCTCCTCACTACCTTCAGCCTCACAACATACACTACTTGAAGATGACGTAGTCTCACTGGCTCCAGACTCTTGCGAGCAGCTGTGACTCTTGCGAGGTATACTCATGAAATATATATAAATATTATTATAACTTAAACCGAATGTTACAAACACAAAACATTGATGGATGATTTTCAAGCATCAAATGTATTTCAGAAGTCAGGTTGCTTTTCGAAATAATCATCATAGGCATAATTATATTTATATATCACAATGTGTTATATCCCTCTGAATTTATACCTCTGTAGTGTAGTAACTTGTAATTTTATTCTTCTATATCTATGTACTTCATGTATTGTGGTAACTCGTTACATGTGAGCTTTAGTGTTATACTTAATATACTTAAATTAACTTGTTTGGCAGTTCAGCGGGTGCTTGGAAATAAAAGTATGCAATTCACACGCGGTGGAAGTGAAACTTTCAGAAAACTAAAGTAGATAAGAGTTGGGAGACTATGAAGCATCGCACAGAGAGAAGACCGATTATACATACTATATATTTCTCGCGCAGGCTAAACCCTATAGCTGTATGTATTTATCTCTTTTTAGTGTCGCTATTTTTCGTTTCATCAAGTTTCAAATCACAACGGTGCTAAAGAAGTTTTCCCCTCAAAAATGAATATTTGTTGTAGAATATTAAGATAAAATGCGAAACTGACGTTAAATTGAAATTAAAAGAGACCATGGACAGAAATTAAATAGGATGAATTTAAGAATTAAATGATTGGTAAAAAATGAAGTTAAATATTTAAAAATTGGACGAAACCAACAAAAAAAGTCTAGAAATTTACATGATCGTCAAAAAATATATTGAAAGATAATATGTACACGTATAGTGACCAATGAAGTCCAGATAATATTATTGAGAAATCGTTCAAAATTATTAACAATGTTCTAAAAATCTAAATCAATAACAAAATTGCATTTTTATATTTAACCTAATGTGTAAAACATCAAATTGTAATATTTAAATAAATGAAGACAATATTAGCGAAATTCAATCGAAATTCCGAAAACAGAAAAATATAATAATAATAACGTAACATTTGTATAGCTCAGTTTTGTGACATTTCACTTCAAGTGCGTTTATATAGGGTCACAACTAAGGGTCACTGGGTTCGATTCCCAGATGTGACCTTATTTTTTTTTCTGATTTTTCTGTTTTTGGATTGTCGATTGAGTTTCAGTAATATTGTCTTCATTTAATTAAATAACAAAAATACATTTTAATTGTGCGATTTATAAACGGAATACCTACATATCAATGTTGAGAAATTAATATTTTAAATCCTTTAAAATTATTTTCAATTTACTACGTTTTCCAACTAATATTTTATTTATTTATATGTTTTTAGACTTCCACGATTATTGCATAAGTATCTAATTTTATATGATGATTTATGACTTATGATACATTTTCTAGCGGGTCATCTTTGATGTTTTGTTATATAGCGCGTATAGCTGATTCAGGTAAAATCTTTTGAACCCCCAATATCATCTAAAAGTACTAAAAACTAAACAACCCGCTGCGGCGGGCATTTAAACCTTATATTGAAATTTTACACAAGCGCAAGCGGTGAGGACTGGATCAAATTCCACCACACAGAAACTTCATTTTTTTGATACTCTAGGTTTATGTCCATAAGTAGGTACTTTTAATTCCGATTCTCTTATCTGTCGCAATAAGAATAAGTGGAATAAAAATAATTTTTAAAAACATCTCCGTGTTCCGACACGTACGTAACCGTACAATTGAATCAAAATGTAATATTGTTGAAGCACTAGTTAAAACCGCTCGCGCTCATCAGAATCTTGAAGTTCGCGTTGTCTACTTACCTACCTTTCCAGCTAAACACAATTATTCCAACTGGCAATCTCCACAGTGGAAATGTTTGACCCAGATATTAAGGCTCAGACTATTTAATTGCAATTCCCGAAAGTTTTGCTAATGATGTTTCGGTCCCCAACTTGCTAACCTCTTCAGGTCTGTTCTGCAGCAGACTAGTGCTTCTCGACAAGCCAAAACATTAACGTTGTGCAGCAAAGGTAACTTCAATCTTAACGTTCGTCCTTGTTAGCTCCGTTTCGTAGCTCAACTTGTGCTGTAATACAGATTGTAATTCAAATTTAACAAACTTAAAACACTTTTACTTTATATTTGAATCCAGTCGGTTTCATTCTACGATTGAGAAATCAACTTTTCGACTGTTATTTTTTTTAAACAAATGAATAATTTCAAGATTGCCATAGTCGGAATGTATTTACGTAAATGTTCACGTACCTCTGTAGGCACTCATTAATCTAATGTTTAGATTTTTTTTGTTTAATTTTAAAGATACACTGATGCCCATTAGCTTTTTTATATCCGCTCCACGCAGGAGACCCCGCGGAACAATTTCCCGACCAATGTCATCTTTGAGGCTGCTGTAAAGTGAATCTGAAGAAGATACAAAAGTTGGCAGGTCCACCTAATTAAAAAAAATAAAAATACCATTTAGGCAACCCTCAACATTTAATAAGTAAACAATTAATGCAAATTGTAATTTTACCATTAATAAAAATTTTCAACCATAAACAATTATATAAAAGATGTTCAAATCAAAAAAAATATGTATTGGTTTATCCAACTGTTTTTTTGGTTCATATATGTCCACGAACCTACATTCCTCAGCGCCGAAAGTCACCTGAGAGTTCGCGCCTCTTGACTCTTTCCACCGCCAAAAGTTATCCGCCCCTCCCCTCCATCCCCCCCGCCCCGCAGCGGGCGTATCAAACCTCTACCCCCACCCGAAGACTCTATCCGCATCTCGCTCACTCGCTCCAGACATAAACTTTCAGATACCGAATGCAAGTCTACTTGAGACTGCAGCGAGAATCAAACCAACAATTGAAATCAAGCTGAACTAGCCGGTACGATGTTGAACGTAGAGCCTAGTTTCGTGCGCGCGGTCGAAGATATTTAGATTATTCTGTAGCGGAGGTCGTAGCCTGCTACGGCGTAGACATGTACAGGAACGGTTGAATGTTGGACTAAGCTCGGCTTTGCGCTCAGTATCGCGAACACATGTTGTTGGACGGTCGGGTCGGGCGCTCAGGAACTCTCCGCTCGCTGTACAACTCGCTCGAGAAATACTTCGCAACCAACCGGCGCTAAATGATGTCATCATAATATTTATAAATGAAGGCACTATTTGTTTGTCAAGTTTGCAATTTTATCTAAAGTGAAAGACGTTTGAATTGTTCGCATCAGGTGGAAATAAAATTATTTTATAATTTTTAAAAAGTTATTTTTTAAGACAAATCTGAAACGACAATTAATTATTTTAATTTAAAAATCATTTTCAATTCTCTCATTTTAATTTTTTTTAAATTACCAAATTAAAATTTTATTTGTATGTGTTTAGTTTTTTTAAGGTTTCTCGGCGTTTTTTTTTTGAATTATGGTTATTATTATCATCCTTTTGAAATGGTAAATATAATTAATAAATAATAATACGATGAACGATAACCGCGACCCTTTCACCATGAAAGGGGATGGATCCGTTGTGATAAGGGCTGGAGGTAATCTTTTCATAAAGCTTGTAATAGGAGGAGATTTTTCAGATTTGAAGAGTTTTGTAGATTGAAGGATCACGATATAAAGAGGCCTCTTTAAGGGACCGCATAATTAAGGCAATAAAAATGTTTTGGAATATTTGATGAAATGCCTTTAGCCTTCAGAACATTTTGAAGCTAAACTGGAATATTTTATTTAAAAGAATACCTTTTTAACCCTTTTAGTCCACAGAGATAATAATATTTACATTAAAAATAAAATACAGATATGCATATATTTATATATCGGGTCTTAAAGGACGTGATTCCTTGAAATTATTTGGAATAAAAAAGGTTAATGAAATTTTGTTCTTTTGTATCTATTTTGATATCCTTTTTAAATTTTTTTCTTAAAAATCAAACAAAAACATTTTTATTCCACATGTCATTACTGGTCACTCCACCAAGTGACCGACCAATCCTTCACCGCGCTCCTAACTGTCCAATACCTAATGATTTTTCTTGTTTATAGTTGAAAAACAAAACTTCAAAAATATCACCAGAGACCAACATTTAATTTACATTTTTACTCCAAATAATGTCAGGAATCTTTGATTGAAGTAACACTATATATATATATTTATATTTTAATATATTAATTTTTTATAACTTTTTTTAAATTTGTAGTAATTCAAAGCTGATGTTAATTTTGACGAAACTTGAAAATTATTTTCAACTCTTAATTGGTATAAGTAAAACTTAAAAAAAAAAATTTTGCATATTTTTCCTCAATTACAAATGGGTGATGATTTTATTATTATGACAGAATTAATTATTTATAATTAAACCCGGTATTATTTCAACTTCTTAAAATCTACGAAAATATTGAAAATCATATTTTTTATTTAACAATTTGTAATACTCAAAAAACGTACAATCGTTGTAAATTTGCAGATTTTATCATCGTTCTTACTACCGAGGTCAGCAAAATCGTGACTCTTTTAAAGTTTTTTAAACATTTTCCCTAAAACTATGAATGAGCGTCCAAAAATAAAATGGTTTATCCATATCCGATACAGGGCCGTACAGAATAGCAGACGGGGCATTAGAATAGATAATGGAGCAAGTAGTAGTGTCCTGGGAGTGACACCACGGCCTGAATAATTGACCGGGACGAATCTGCAGCCGGACAGTACACGGAAGTGCAATTTCACCAAATTTCCAACAAACTCACCAACCCACCTGCCTGTCGTGGCCGGTTGCATACAATCAATGATTTAATTCCATTATTTCATGTACTTATAGATACCAACATCAAATCTTATTAATTGTTTTCAATTTGGGAAACAATTTCACTGTTCAGTTAATTTTACGTTAATTTTTTCGCGCTATTTACTTCATGATCGTTGGAGCTAATTTCTGGTTTTTATAAATATTTTTTTTATATATTTATTTACAGATTCCTAAACAATATTTTTTTTACATGTGATAAGGTAAATATATTCAAATTTACTTGGCTAAAGTACCTATTACGTTTGTCCGTACAATTGTGGCCCAACAGTTTATTTTTACAATTGGTCCCCAAAAATTAAAAATTATGATTTTTGTGCATCATTTACTAATGTCTAACCTAAAATCGACTTCAAAAATAGCTTTGATAATAAGTTGGCATTGATATTAAAACGAATTTATTTATAGCGTCGATTTGTTGTACTTATTCACTGGTATATACAGTAAAAAGACTTGTAGCTTTATCACTTGATGCATTTGAATGAAAATATGTTATATACTTCCGTCATTTCGCGGTACGTAGGTATGTTTGTCGTATTTTCTTGTTGTAACTGACTGCATATTTTATATAAGTATGCCAGGGAGCCAACTGTCGGATATCAACTGTCATGGAATTCCGTACAATATATTTCTCAAGTTAATAATAATAATAATAATTGGATAATTTATAGAGCGCCGTTTTTGTGAAAAATCACCTCAAGGGCGCAAGTTATTAATATTAACTAATGAATGTCGGTACGAGTAAAATTAAAAAAAAAAAAAATGCATGTTTTATAGCGAAGAATTTAATTAACCATTAAACTTATTTGGAAAAATTCGAGGAGAAATCCATTCTGCCCTTTTACAGTCGATATAAGAGATTCAGTATAGTGGTTATAATTGGTAGCCTGGAGCTAGTCCATAAGTCTCTTGCCAACTTCGACAGAAAGTAAGGGAACTTCAGATACTTTTAATGAAATAAAATCACTGCTGTGATACGAATGAATTTGAACTTTTTGTCTTCTTTACCATGAGTTTAAATGAGACGGTGATAATTTAAATCAACGTAAAAATTCTAAATTTTAACATTAAGAAGCCACAGCGTAATAAAACCAGCATTCATTTTTGCCAATGCCTTACGAGGTAGACATTTTCAACTGTAACTTGAAATCATACAAAATGCAGTTTACTAAATTGATAAAAAAATACTTTTATTTTTTGTGAAAATTATACTACCATTATTCGCAGTTAATTTTATTGTTTTGAATAGTACAATCATGCTAAAACCGATTTCTTTATTTTTTTATAAAATTATTTTAATACTTAATCATTTGTAATAATATATCGTGTAGGTAGAAATTACTAAATCAACATTTAACTTATTGGAACTTAATTGATCTCGATCATACAAACGTTTGGTGTTTTTTTTACTTTAATGTACAACTGTTTGTTTCCTAAGTTTAAATAAAATGAAAATGTATGTTATCTGCTTAAGGTCAATGATTTTATATTTTCATAACAATATTTTTTAATGATTTAATTTAATTTCTTTCTAAATGAAAGTAATAAATATCACTCTATAAATAGAACAGGCACATATCTACACATATTTTTTTAATGGAAACGAATAATATCTATCATAATACACATGAATACATTATCTGCCTCGGAACAGACTTTGTCTAGTGAGGTGGGTAAAAGAAAACTATGTACATAAAAAATAAACTGAAAACTGACCTTAAACTGAATAAAAATATAAGGTTTTATAAGTTAATTGTATATTTTAAAATAAATAGATTCACCACAATATTTAATTTATGGAAAAATGGATGATATTTTTCGCTAGAAATAAACTATATTAGTTTATAAAGCGGTGCTGAATTAAAAAAGCTGGATAATAATTTATCGTGATGTAATTTCTGCTTTTAATATGAAAATACGCTTGTTTTAAAGGCAATCTGAAAATATTTAATTAAAACTGAAGCAAGCTAAATTGACAAAATTGTTAATCAAAAATTGCAGATGAATATATCAGCCGCGACAAGTTATAAAAATAGCATTTTCATTTATAAATGATTGCGGCGTTTAGCTCGACTGAGAGGCATAAATAATCACAACCTCGCAGATACAATAATAATTATTCAATGTACAGAACACGGCTTGATTTGTGACCAGGAATAATTACACGGAGGAATAACACAATGTATACTGTATAGTGATGTGTCCGAACTAATTGCAATTTGATAAAACAGAATATTGGTTACACTCGTCAATACAATGAACAAGATTTACTTTTTCGGAACCCAAAATTCAACTTTGAATAGTTTTGTTTTACGTAAACCAAACTGGATGCATGGACAGAAGTTTTTCATATTTCTGTGCAACATTTTGAATGAAACCGTATTTAATTTTAATTAAATAAACACTAAACCGAGACAAACACTGGTTCCGCTTATTATCATAATAATAATTGGAAAGTAAACGAAAATATTTGACAATGGTAGGTAAACAAAATATTTCTCTAGAGAAAGGCACTTTCGATTTCCATACATATTTTCCCAAACCCTCGCTGTCCAATCTTCGCTATCGCCATCGAAAACATTTGGATACAATAATTATTGTTTTTACGCCGAAAGGCTGGAAAAATAATGATTAATTGAAAAGCAAGCGGCACCGGGCAAAGCACCCTGTTCCTGTATCGAAGCCAATATCAATTTGTCAACTTTTATTAATATTCGTGATTCGCCGAAATGTTTAATGCCTGCCTACAGTACGATCCTTGCTGCTATGGGAGTTATAGCTATATGCATGTACTCGTACAGTACACGGTGTGGAAACATTTATTGGGATTCTCACCGAAGTCAAAAATAGATTAGGGAACGTCATTTTACATCCACCTGATTTTTAACCCACTACAAAACATTTGTATCGGTGAGTATCTTTTGGGGATTAAATTTAATTTTTTTATGTCGATTTTTATCCGTATAATCATTTTTCATTTTAATAATTAAATAATTTAAATAAGCGTTTCAGATATTAACGGTTAACCATGAGAGCTTGTAAAATAAAACCCGTTTATTATAAAATGTCATCATTACAAAATGCGGACCGCACGCAACAGCAAAAAGCAATTAAAATATACAGATAATATAAATTAACCATACTGTGTTTTTCATATCATAGATTAAAATAAACTTATTCTATTGTAGAATATATGAAAAATCGAATGCTTACTACACTATAAATACGTTAACGTCAATCGGTTTTCATTTTCATGTAAAGACGCCTGTCTCGACACAGGTATATCCTAGTGAAAAAACCCCAATGTTAATATACTTGTTATAGATAAATAAATAAAAAAGATGAGGTGATTTATAAATCAAAATATATGTTTTATACAAATTTTATGGAATCAAAATATTAGGTACTTTAAATTTAACTGAATATAATTTTTAATTTTAATTAATTAAACATTATGTACATAAAATATTTCTATGCATTTGGTTATTCATTGAATGCTTCGATTTTTAAAAATAATTATACATCATAAATATGATATGAAGGTAGGTATTTGAGTTGAGTTGAGTGAATTATTGTATCGCAGCTATTTTATCTTACCTAATAATAATAAAACAAACCCTTTTTAGGAAAGTATATTAATATTTTTATTTTACATTAATCTATAAACAATAAAAATTACAAGTGTAAAAACAGTAATTATTGCTAATAAAAGTCAGATAAAATCTGCGAAGCACCATTCGGCAATGAAAAGACGGTTGAATAGGTGTAGTTCCGCCATCGAGGGAGCCCAGGGCCCCCTGGGGCTGCAGCGCCCTGTGCACCCCTGGCAGGCGAGCGCCCGCTAGGCTTGGCCCCCACAGGACACAATGTGCGCCAGGAGAATAGAAAGCAGGCAGTGCAGTCAAACGAGGAAACATAAGCAGGGGGAGGACTAAGTGAGGTAGCGGTGCAGAGTGCAGAGTGCGAGTACAGCGTGTAGAGAGAGTGGCAGAGGCAGGGCGTCGCGGCGCCTCGGCCCAGCACCGCCGTCATGTATCTGGAAGTTCTGACTGGCGTTTCCGCTGTTCTGTTGCAGCTGCTTCTTCAAGTTTCCGGTGAGTTTTGCACAAAGTTTCACTTGTTTGCTTGCGTAGCGCGGCGCGACCGCTAATATGAATTAATAATGCTTTTCCAGGATATGTTTCCATTTAAATGTTAGTCTGTGAATACAGAATTTATAAACTTTATCCTGCAACGTTGGCTACGAACAAAGAGTTTTTATTGTCCTGAATAATTTCCTTTACTGCAAAAATTACTGATAAAATGTTTAAAAGAATTCTAGGGAAGAATTTTATATGATTAACTCTCAATCAACTATGCACCTAATCGTATAAGATAAGTTCATTGGAGAACCGTGACCAGATCAGGGGTTACAAACTGACTTACGAACGAATCGGTACCAGGATTATCTATGTAAGCTTAGCTCAATTATCTACAGCGTTTAAATTGTTAATCTGGTTAGAATCAACGTTTCGTGAAGGGACAATCTTATATAGATGTTCAGAAAGGCATTCTAACGAATGTTCCACAACTATTTCGCTCTTTTCATCAGAGTTATCACAAATGATTTTTTAAAAGATGAAGAAACGAGAAGTAACTCCAATGATAAGGGCATATTGCTTTATTGGAAAGAGACATTATGAGAAAATTATAAAAATTGTTAAATAATACCAATTAAAATGAATGGAACTTTACATAATTTTTCAATTTTTTACAGAATGCATATTTGTGAAAAATGGTAATGGCAAAAGTTTTGTTAAACATTATATCATTATTTACATAAAATTAAACATTATTTCATTATTGTTTTACCATATTCATTTTCATAAATAACGTTAATATTATTTTAGATTTTCACGGCCAATTTGGGTGTGTTATGCCGTGTTTCGCTACCTGCCATCGCCATCTGTCACACATCTGCCCTAATGATTGACACTGTAATGCTGTCCGAAACGTTGCTAAAGCAGGAGGTAGCGCAACAAGGAATAACATAACACCTTAAAAATAAATAACAAAAACACGATAATAAAGTTCAAATGATAACTTAAATCAAGATTTTAAAAATTCTTCAATTGTAGATACTTTAATGTTTACAAATTATGTGAGAGAATTTAATTTTTGCCACTTTGCGATTTGGTTATGGAAAATTTCATGAAAAGGATATGGTCCTGTAAGCGTGGTCGCGGTGGTCATTTGCCTGATGTTATTTTCCACTATTTACGGCATACCTTCCTCTTTATAATGAAATAAACATCCCATCATTTATATTAAAAAATGGAATTTTTCTTTGAACATCAAAATAACACCTCTTATTGGAAAACCCTTTATATAAAGTTTGGTGATTTTTCAATGCCTGTCTCACTAAGATATACCTGTGTCGAAACATATATTGGAGGTACATGAATGTGTTCAAACATATATCGATCGTCCCGTTGATTAGTCAGACATCTCCGAAAAATCGACATTGCGTAAGCAGTTATAATAACTGGAGTAATGGATGGTACACTTTTACATATTATGTAAAAGTGTACCCTCCATCTGGTACCACCAATTCAATTACAATGCGGAAAAACTTGTAGTGAATAAACGAAGAATTCATGTTTTCTGAGTTATAATAGGAAATTTCATACTAATGTACCGGACCGTTATGCTTCTCTGTGTTATTTTGTAGCGGATTGAATATGTTAAACACAGACAAATATAAATAATATTTGATTTATGGTGAGCTTCCGTATATTGCTTTCCTCATTATTTCAATATTTAGTATTTGGAGATATTTGACCAACTGGAAGATCGATATAAAGAAATTCAAATACGATAAATTCAAATAAAATTTTTAAAAAAACTTCTTCTGTAAGGTTTTCACTTTGTGGTGGCATTATGTTTTTTTATTAAAAACAGAAATAACTTAGTTAACATCATTTTATTTATATACACACAATCTACATGTTTCGTGAACAATATTTACATCAATTATATTTTTGTTATACAGAAAATAAGATTTTTAATAGCGGTTCGCTTTTACTTAAAAGTGTGTATTGTTGGAAAAGATTTGTCGATGATATATTTTGCATTTGGTTAAGTACAGAAATACAATTCAACATTTTTTTTAACATTTTCAAAGATTAAATACATTTTATGATTCTATATGTGGTTGATAGATTTATCTTCCAAAAAAACCAAAAAAGTAATGTAAAAAGAAATGTGGGTTAATCGCGGAAAGATGATGGAAAAAGATGAATTAAAATAGTTTTTGAAATAATATTTTTATACTGTTTTTATTCTGTACTATCGGTTAATCGCGGAAAGATGATGGAAAAAGATGAAGTAAAATAGATTTTGAAATAATATTTTAACAGGTTTTTATTCTGTACTATCTGTCGATCCACTTGAATTCATTCAACATAAACACACGGTAGAATATTTTGCAACGCAATTATTATATCTTTTGTTTGAAAATTAATAAAGCCACGTAATTATAAATTTTATGCATTAAAAATATTTTGTTCAGAGAAAATTGTTCTAAAACAGATATGTTATTAGCGCCCATGTTAATCATGGAATATCTTCTGGCTGTTTTCAATACAGATATGGTTTAAAATAATTAAGTTCTTTTCTAATCTATCGCTAGCGCTGGCTGATTAAATAGAAATCATATAGCTACGATCCTTCATTCATATTAATTATTCAGAAAAAAAAATTATCTTATTAATCCTTTTTAACGACACAACTACGAGTTTTAACTAGACAAAATTATGAAGCAAGTATTTGAGTTTGTTAAATGATTTTTTTTTAAATAGGGTTTTTTAAAACAAATATTTTAGGTAAATGCATTTTTCCTCGTGATGGAGCAAAGGAAATTATAAAACAGTAAATAGTTAAAGGTGACAAATGTCTCTTGATAAAATTAAAAATTTGAAACAAATCTTTCCGAATGATGAGCACCCTGCAATTTTTCCCTTAATTTATTATGTATGAAATATTTTTTCGAAACAAAAATGACAGTTTTAAAATCAACATTCCAAAATATCTCATAATATTGAAAGAGCACGATGCTTGGTTCTCCTTACACTTGACTATCCATAGTGCTGAGAACGTACAAATCTTCGCTTTATTGTAGAATTTGGCAGCCACCTCTACTCTAGAACCCCAAAATGCTTTGCGTGAAAAACGGGTGGTACGTTTGATAGATTCCCTTATTTTAACAAACTAATCACAATATTTAGTACACAGGTGTGAGGTGGGAATGTTGTCCTTTTTCTACCGGTATTTCAACGGAAGATGATCCAAGTAACTAGCTTTATTGATCCCTTCGGCACCGGTGCATAGTCAGGAAACACGCTAAACGCGCGCCCAACATTTGTAAACGATTAACATTTGTCAAGTTAGTGCGGGCCTTTTCTACGACTCGTTCTTGAGTTCAATCGGCTCTGGATCGATTGACGGACCTATGTGTTACCTTCCTCCTACAACTTGGATATCATTAAATTCCCTCTTTCCTCTCATCGAGACGAACCTCCACACTACTGATGATATCATCTTAAAGATGACATTGTTCACGAGGAATACTAATTTCCTAAAAACCTGTTTAAAACCTGACAAAAATTGATCACACAAGTAAAAAAGAAGAAAGACATGTCTTTTTTAATAAAAGGTGGTTAACATAAAAAAAATGTCTGCATCATTATGACTTTACAAACCAAAGTTTCCGTATTTTGTCAGAACGTATTAACATTTAAATTCAAAGAAAAGTTCTACAAATCATTTGACAATTCCCCTGAAGTTTTTCGGACTTTTCGTCAAATAAGCCCGGAGAGGTCAAAGTGACAGCCAACTGAAAAAAACATGTTTTGAAATTATCAAATATTCACCCTCCTTGTCCCGGAATCAAGAATATTCTTTATTCAAAACTAATTTGAAGATGAAAAGAACGGAATCACCTTTCTCCGCCAAAACGCGTAGCCGCGTTATAAGCCATTATCGTTTCCTTTTTACTTATCTCAACTTGTAGCCTTTTGCAATTACAATATAAATGAAAAAATGTCATGTTTTATGTTTTTGTTGTGTTTATTCCGCCGGCGCTTTTTCTGGGAGAGTTGCAAAAGTAATTTCTGAAACTGGCAAACTGTTAAATTAAACGCCCTTCCTGCACTCGCTCGGCTTCGACTCCAGAACTCCAGTGGAGGTGCTTCTACCACCTTGCCACCAATGCCACCCCTAGTCTCCCTGCTCCCCATAGACTTCTGTTTAATTCAATTTACAATCATTTCTCATCTTAAAAACGTTCAAACAGTTTTATGGTTTGTGTATTGTTTTCAACTCCGCAAACAAAAAATAACAAGCAGAGTCAGATTCATGAAATAATTTATATCATTATTGTTATTTAAAATATAATCTTGTGGATTTAGGGTTGTGGTAAACGTATTCAAAATTAAGTCGCAAGCTTGCGAGTGTAATTCATACGGCAGTTTAAAGATGTTGAGTGTGAATAAAATTGGTTATGCTTGATGGGCCTTACCATGGGTAAGCACTAAGCGCCCTTGAGGTGATTTTCTCACGAAAATGGCGCTATAAAAATCATCCAATAATAATAATAATGGATCACTTCATTATTATAATATATTTATTTAATAAGCAATTATAAAATGGCTTGCAAGCTTATCAATATCCCTAATTTAATACCTTCCAACATTGTTTTACCTCTTTATTTTTTTCCATCATTTTAATATATATTTTAACACATTAATATATATATAAGGTAAGACAAACGAAAGTAATTGGAAAGTACTGCCTATGAACGGAAAATATAACCAAAAATTAACATGATACAAGATATTTTTTCTTTCTTTTTAAAAATATTTAAATTAAATAATTTCTAATATATACTATAAAAAATAAGCGTATAATTAAAGTTTCAAGAACGTTGACTGGTTTTTTTTTTTTTTTTTCAATTATTTCTGGCTTTCACCCTTCAAGGGTGTTCTAGGCCATCATTTAAAATTACAGAGAAAGGGATAGATAAATTTATATATTAATTTTATTTAAATGTACAAATTTCAGAATTGTATGGAAGATTGGAGTCGAGTTCAGACTTAGAAGAGATGAAATATTGAATGGAGGGGAGGCAATTTTAGATAACGCTTGATAGAAGAGAGGATATTTATTTAGAGAGGGACAACCAAAAAATATGTGATCTAAAGTGCCCACATCTAGACCACAGAACGTACAATCTGGGGAGTCAAGGATGTGAATTTTAAAAAGGTGAGAAGGAACGGAACAATGACCGATTCTCATTCGAATAAGTGAGGAAATTTCTTTTTTGGAAAAATGGGGAAATTTTTGAAACCACGGTTTTGATGGGATAGTCCTTTGTATTGAGGCGTAGCGAGCTCCCTTGGATTGACTGGCAATGTTCCAATACTCTGTCCAAACATTGCGGGATCTATCTTTGATGATGGAAAAAATATCAGATAGGGGAATATGTTTTACGAGGGTAACAATAGGGTTGGACGCTCCTTGTTTTGCCAAAGAATCTGCAATATCGTTACCCACTATGCCAATGTGTCCAGGGATCCAAACAAGAATTACGGTTTTTCCAGAGCTTTGAATGGAGGCTATCAGCACTCTAATGAGGCATACAAAGTGATCATCAGGATGAAGAAGAGGACAGGATTTAAGTTTTTGGAGGGAACTGAGAGAGTCAGAGAGAACAAGGGAATGTTCACAATTATTTTTGATTATATATTTAAGTGCTTCAATAATTGCAATGCACTCAGCAGAAAATATTGAAAATTGGTTTGAAATTGAATAAAATATTTTATCATTAGAATTATTGTGGTAAACGTTAATACCTATACCACAGTTAGGAGAGTCAGGAGATTTGGAGCCATCAGTAAATAAAAGAGAAGAGTTGGGCCATTTAGAAGAAATAATGTCATTGAACATATTATTAACAGTACGGGCTGGGAGATTGGAATGACTTTTAAGGATGCCGATCCCTTCCAAAATTGTTGGGGATAGGGTGACGTGACTATATTTTAATTTGTATAGTGGAAGAAGATCATTTTGGATAATTTGAAGCTCTGAGAGAGAGCGAAATTTTTTACAGATGGCAGGAAGAGGTTTAGTTCGAGCTCTGATTGTAGATGAATGTGTTGAGTCTTTGAACAACGAAACTCTGGGAATAACCTGATGACATTTAGAATTTAAACATTTAAGAACAAATTTGTCAGCAAACAGTTGTCGCCTTAAATAAAGTGGGGGATCAGAACATTCCACTTGAAGGGAATTGATGGGCGATGACTGCATCGCTCCAGTTATTATTCGCAATGACTTCGATTGAATTTTGTCTAATTTACTGAGTGCATTTTTGGAGGCCGTACTAAAAAGTGGGCAGGCATAGTCGAGATGACTTCGAATAAGTGCATTGTAAAGCAACTTAATGCAGGTAGGGTGAGCACCCCACCAAACGCCAGTCAATGATCTGATGATATTTAAATTTTTTTCACATTTTGTAACTATATTGTGAATATGGGAAGACCATTTAAGTTTCCTATCAAATGTTACTCCTAAAAATTTAACTTCAGAGGCGTTGGGGATTGGAGAGTTTTTAAATAAAATTTGAACAGGAGGATTTTTATGACGGTTTGAGAAGGTGACACACTGACTCTTTTGGACTGAAAGTTCCAGACCATTTAAAGTGAGCCATGTGCAAAGGGCATCCATGGCTTCATTAAGATATTTGACGGCAAGTGGGATGATTTTGGATGATAAGAAGAAAGCTAAATCATCTGCGAACTCAATAACTTTTACTTGAGGGGGAATAGAGACATGCATATCGTACGTGTATATATTATACAGTATAGGGGATAATACATCGCCTTGGGGTAAACCTTTCCAAATTGATCTACTCTGAGGAGTAACATCTGGTAGCTCAATGAAAATTTTTCTATCAAGAAATAGATTAATAATAGATTGGACAAACATGGGGGGAAGGCCAAGGCCTAAAAGTTTTTTTTTAAGGATTGGGATGGAAACATTGTCAAAGGCACCTTCTATGTCTATAAAGACTGCAAGACATACTTCATGGTTAGAAATGGATAAATTAATATCAGTGCTGATGATGGCAAGGTTATCTTGCGTAGATTTTTTTTTCCTAAATCCAAATTGAGATGGAGAGAGAAGCTGATTACTTTCGACAAAAAATTCTAACCGGTTTTTAATTAATTTTTCATAAATTTTACTGAGGGTGGATGAAAGAGCAATTGGCCTGTAGTTGGATCCAGAATTGGGTGATTTGTTTGATTTTAGGATTGGGATGATTATTTGAGAACTCCAGTCATCAGGCATTATGCCAGACTGGAAGATTTTATTTAAGATGCTTAGGAAGTGATTTAGAACATTATCATTACTATTCTTGATAATGCTGTAAGGAATACCATCTCTGCCTGGAGATGAGTCTTTGACTGTTGATAAACAATTTTTTAATTCAATTAAAGTGAATGGAGAGTCTAGCCAATGATCAGACATAGGAGTGTTGTGGATGGGAGTTATTTCATCTAAATTAGGTACAGAAGGGGGGGCAATTTTGTCCAAGAACTCATCAATCCATTTAGAATGAGACGCTCGAGGAGATGTTGAACTGAAGGAGGATCGAAATCTTCGAATCATAGACCAAACTTCCGAAATTGGAGTATTCGGAGATACTGAACTGCAGAAGTTGTACCACCCAGATCTTTTTTTTGACCTCAATACCCTTTTGGCATTGGCTTCGGCATTTTTGTATATAAGATAGTTCTCCATAGTCATATTGTGACGATACGAAGGAGATTTAGCTTTCCGAATTCTCACTACCTTAGAACATTCTTCATCCCACCAGGGAGTCGGAGGGAGTTTTTTAAGAGATTTGGTTTTAGGGGGAGGATTTGATTTATGTATTGCAGTTATGAGCATCGATTTGAAGTTATCGTAGTCATCTTTGACAGATAATACATCGGAAGAGGGTAAATTTTGTATAAACTTATCCATATGCGAGTTAAATTCGTCCCATTTGGTGTGTTTTGTTTTAATCTTCGTCGAAATATGGGACTTTTCTGAATGGAAAGAAGATTGATAAGTGATGGTGATCGGGAAATGATCACTGGAGCAAGGATCGGGGGACACCACCCACGAGGAGAGAGGTGCCAGATTTGTAGAGCATATGGAGAGATCCACTGCACTGGGGTTTGTGTTGGGGCGAGAGATTCTCGTAGGAGATCCGTCGTTCAAAAGGAAAAGGTTGGATTCATCTAAAAAATCCATAACATTTCGACCATCTCGATCAGAAAAAGCAGAACCCCAGACGGGGGAATGGGCATTAAAATCGCCCAATAAAAAGAATGGAGGGCTTAGTTGACGGACAATTTGTAACCAAGCTTGCTTATTGAAGTGAGATGATGGGGGAATATAGATAGAAACAAAGGATGTGTCCTTTATTTTAGCTGCAACCATTTGAAAGTCAGCATTGGGGGGTTTGATATTATTTATTGGAGAAAACGGAAGGGATTTTTTAATAAAAAGGGCAGCACCGCCGCCCGTACCTTCCGGGCGATCATCACGGAGACAGGAGTACCCTCCCACATTAAAGTGGGTGGATGGAGTAAACCATGTCTCCGAGACAGCAGCCACAGAAACAAGGTTTGAATTTAATAGGTTAAGAAGGTTCGATTTGTTAGAAATAGCACTGCGGCTATTCCACTGAAGTATTCTGACATCTTGAAGTGCCATTTTGAACAAATGATTTTAACGTGGAAATAATAGAAGCAGCGTTGGACGGTAGATTAGTTTGAGAAGAAATTAGGTCAATTAGAAGCATAATAAGAGTTTGTATAAATGAAGAATTATCTTGCGAGAGTTGTTCAGAAAGCTTTTGATGGTTTGTTGAGGACGAATTATAGTTGTTTGCGCACCCATTTGTGGCATTTGAAAGAGGAGAACCATTGGGATTTAAGAGAAGTGAGTTGTGTTGTTGCCGATCGTATCCAGGAGCCGGTTTAGAGACAGGGTTTTTGTACATTAATTTAGTTGAACGAGAAGATGTTGAGGAGAAGGGGAGAGGATTGGATGGAGAGTTACTGGATAAAACCTCGGCAAAAGATTTTTTGACAGGCGGGAATAGTTTAGAAGCCTGCAGAAAAGACAAGTTTTCAGAGGCCATGGAAATTTTTATATTTTTTTGGCGAGTTTGTTCAGGACAAGAAGAGTGAATGGCGGAATGAGCGCCTGAGCAGTTAAAACATTTAGGTGAAGAGAGAGAAGAACATTGGTCAGCCGTGTGGTTTTCTCCACATTTGAAGCATCTGGGAGGGGATCTGCATGCAGCTTTGTTATGACCAAAACGGCAGCAATTGTAGCATTGGGTGGTGGGGTAAGTGTAAATTTCAACTGGTAAGGAGTTGAAAAATAAATAGATATGGGAGGGAAGAGATTGTCCTTCGAATGTGATCACAACAGATTGGGAGGGCTTCCAGGAAACGTTGCCCTCAGAGGTGTCCTTATAATTTAGCCTCCTGGCTTTTATGGGATTGCCGATATGTTGAGGGGTTGAAAGAGAAGAAAGAATTTCTGGAATGGACAGATCGGTCGAGATACCCCTGACCAGGCCCATACGAGTGACATTGAAAGTTGGGATGTACGCCTTGAATTTAGAATTAGATGTAATAAAAATGTTTTTAATAAAGTTGTTGGCGGCTGAACCTGAGAGGAATTCAACAGAGATTCGGAAGCGACCCTCGGCTTTTACACCTCCGGGCTTAATCGAATGGTTCTTGTTGGTTGAAAGGAATTTACCAAATTCAAGAGGATGAATGGTTTTACCTTGCTCAGTTTTTTGCGCATAAACAATGTAGGGGCCACAGGAATGAGTAGAGTAAAAATTGGTTGGAGGGGGTTGAGGAAGATCTGGTAGAGACTGAGAAGTAGAAGGAGAGTCATGCTTTACTGGGGAAGAGGGACTAAACTTCCTTTTTTTTGTAGAAGTTAGAATGACAGATTCACTGTCAGAAATTACAATATTTTCACCATCTGGGGGGTCAGGGGGAGGATCTGGGGGCTTTTTAGGATGTCCAGGAGGGAAATCCTCCTCCATTGTTCACAAAATTACAAAAAAAAATATGTATGGAAAGTGACAGTAGTGAAAAAAAGGTTATAAATATCTGGAAATCAGTGACGAAAAGTGACTCCTGGAAGATCAGAGGGGAGAAGAATCCTCAAGGAACAACACACTACACTTTATTGACCAGAAAACATAAAAATATTAGTTAAAATAAAAAAAAATATTATTTTTTTAAGAGAGAAAACAAAACAACTGGTGACAGCCAAATGTTCAAAATTCGAATCGTTGACTGGTTTTATTTAATTTAAAACTTGAAGAAATCGGTGTAAAAATAAGAATTATTTTTATTAAATTCGAATTAATTAATATCGTCAAACATAACTAAACACATAACATAACTTCAATATGGAAATCTCACTAAAGATGAAAGATTCCAACTCAAATTCTATGACAATTTTTTAAAAGTACGTTCTTATTCATAAAATTTGCCTAAACTTACCTACCTATTACAAATTAAATCTTTAGTCGATAAGAAAACAAAATGCTGATTTTGAATTTAACTCTACGTGCCACCAATTTTTAAATATTTGCATTTATTCCCAGAATATATGTGATACGAAGTATAGTTATAATAAATAAATAATAATAATAAGCATTTTTATTCTGGACTTCTGTTAGGTATTAACACAAGACATGTTCTTGATTGTTATAAAATATATCCTTAAGTTCAGTTTGCCTCTTGGCATAGGCCTCCTCTACCATTTTCCATTAGTAGATCGTCTTCCCAGCTTATTTGTTGACGTCCTCTACTTCTCTTACCATCTCTGATACCAGTCAGTGACATTTTTGCACCATTTTGCTTGTGGATCGCGGATCATGTGACCTGTCCATCGCCACTTTTGTTGGTCTATTCGGGTAACTATATCGGCAACTTTATAGTATAGTATTCCGTATTATGATAGGTATTTATTTTGCAATTGAATTTATATAAATGCAACTCCACGTCATACAAAATCAGGCCACCCGCTTTTACTAGATAAAGTTTGTGTCATATTTCCACTTATTATATTGGTATTATTTGATGGTCTCTATGGCTTAGGGAAAGGCTCCCCACTATCCGTATGTCGTGAAATATACTCCAGAATCCGTAAGTCGAGGGTGTAAATCATTTAAATTGATGAATTTATTCATTTAAAATGATAATTAATATACAGTGAGAGGTACTCTCAGCTTCGTCCTGGCGTGAGCACTATTCAGAATTGAAACTTTTGAATTTAGAATTGCCAGGTGCTTCCATACCTCTCTCCACCCATCTCCTCCCCTCCCCCCTTTCTACCTTCAGCCTCACAACATACCCCAGTTTGGGATGCCGAAGTCTCACTGGCTCCAGACGTTTGGAGCAGTTGTGACTCTAGTCAAAAATAATGAATTCCCCTATTTTTCTAGAAATTCTATTATACCTTTTTACCTTCGACTCATTTTTTAAAATTGTTAGCCAGAATCTCCAAAGTTAGAAATCTCCAAGTTTAAAATCGATTTTTTCATATGTTTGCATATGTCATATGTCAAACCCAATTTGATTGATTTAAATAAATACAAAAGAAAATCATTCTTCCTAAACAATTATATATTTTCATCGCTGTTTTCAAAATATAATTGCACCTATATTAATATTCCTCTGCCAATTTTCAACTCGAACTTTGAACTTTAAATTTGAAACTTATAATACTATAATTTATTGTCATAGATATTTATATTTTCATGCCCTTCAAATAATCTTAAAACTTTTTAAAATACCTATCTTCTTAAATATATTCAATTTTTCTGTTTCAGATTTTCGATTGAGTTTCGGTAATATTGTCTTCATTAATTAAATATTACATTTTGAGATTTTTACTCAAGTAAAAAATAATAATTTCTTTCTTTAATGCACGGTTATTGGGGTATATTGTAACTACGAAACTAAGGTCAGACTTTTTAAGAATGTTAAAAAATCCCATTGAGTGTGTAATGATTGTTAATTTCGGTGTGGTATGGTGGCTAATTGCAAACATGCTGCATGATGCACGATACGGTGGTAGTCGGGTGGATGGATGTGTGCAGTAGATCAGGATAAGGAACTGCATAATTGAAACAACAGAGGTGGAAGTTCACGGCTCAGGTCGCGTGAGCCGGCACCGTTTGGCCCGCCATTGTGCTACACATCTCACACACCCTCAATCCACATACCCTTCTGTACTTCTGTACTCCTGGAATAGATTTCATTTACTGATATATCTTACACCTACGTACCGCGGCGTACTCCTCTTTCCCATCTCCTTAACACTACATACCATAATTAGGTTTGCCAAAGTGTCACTGGCTCCGGATGCTTGGGAGCAGTTGAGACTCTTGTGCGGTAGTGACATTAAAAAAACATAAATTGTCAAAATATGCTTTTTCAAGCGCTAGATTGAGCAGGAATTTTGATGTAGTCTATTTAAAAAAATATATTTTTCAAATCAAGAGGGCCACCACACGAAGGGCCTTGAGGAAAATAATTTCCCTCAGGGTTCATGTCATCTTAGGGGATACTGTGTGGAAGATCTTTTTAAGAAAAGGAAGGAGAGGGAGTTCTAGGAAGGAAAAAGTATAAACGTTGCAGCATTAAATTATGTTCACTCCAACTAGACGAATTCATAATTTGGGAAACACTCTGATGTTGTTGAAATTTTTTTAACCTCTTATCATTGATTTGTTTGACTCTGGATCGTTGGTTCGATGACTGAAGGTTTCAAATTAATTAATACTTCTAAATTATTTTTATAAGGTTTTTTGTTTCCTTCTTGTATCATAATTTTAAATATGTTTATTTCAGTCATACAGATCTACTACTGCACTGTTTATAAGTATATTACTTAGTATAATTATTTTGTAAATCTACGGGTAAAAGCTTTTCGGGCGTAAAAAATAATGATTTTTGAGAACTTTAACTATTTAGAATCGATTAGTTTGTTTTTTTTTTATTTTTTTTTAAATTTTGAGTTAACATCACGGTGTGTACTAATATCAAAACAAGTTACTATCTAGGTTATATTTTAGCATGTATAGGTTTAATTAATACGTACAAAAGTGCTTTTATCAGCATATGAGTTTTTATGTTTTCTCTGCAAATTAATCGAATTGAATTAGGTAATTGTAACTCGGGGGTTTTCTCAAACTCTAAATAAAAACCAAGGGGTGAACAAAGCACTTTGTACTGTATCGTGATCTTACACAACAGACTGTTGAAATAATGTGGACCCCGACCTTAAGGTTCCAGCCGTATTTATTATACACACGATCTCTACAATATCGACAGCAAAACGCCATCCATGGGTAATATAATAAACCACTATTATCTAATACGTTTATCTCATACAATAATATCTAGGTTAATACAGTTTACTTTTACTTTTATCAGTTAACTTTAAGTCATCTTTGTTTCATTATGTTTCCAAACCGAAGGTTTCATCATCAAGACACAAAATACACTGAAAATTACGATTAGATAAGTATTTTTATGGTTTAGCTTAAAAGTGTTATTAATTTTAATTATAGATACCTACCTACTATATTTTATTTATTAAGGTAAACATTGCCTATATTGATTTAATATTTCTGCTCTTCGAAACCCGAACCGATATGTAACAAAAATCTTTTTATGTATCACGTTTTTAATTAAGATTTAAATTAAGTGATCAAACATTTCGGCAAGCTCCGTTTGTATTATGTGTATGTTAGAGAGATGAACAAATTTGTTTAATGTAAAAACATTATGTGTTCGGGGCTGTTGAGTGTTGATACAGGACCGTTAGATTAAATCCCATCGAAGATCGCTCTCCAAATAATTCTGCTTTTTCAGCCCTAAAAAGGTCGGACACGTCATACTTCAAACAGTCCGAATCTCTTTCAGTTCTATTGACGTATCTACTAAGTATTTATATATTGCATCACATACGTAATTTGGATGGATTTATCGTATTTGTGCCAATTTAAAAAAAAATCATTAAACATAAACATTGAATTTATTTCAAATGCGAGTAAACAAAAAAGTGTTATATTTTAATTTTACGGAAAGCAATCACCGGTTTGCCGGTTTAATTAAACAAATAATCGATCAATTTTGAAGGTATGATTTTGTCATTCATCGGTTTCACTTCAACGATGGGTAAATTGTATTTATAACAAACATGATAACGTATAAATAACTTGACAAAGTGGAAAACATTTAAACTAAGATTATTAATGATATACCTCTATTTAAGGCTAGTAGCTGCATTTTAGCGATAAATTCATATCCAATAACCAAAAAGTACAAATCTAAACACTGGAAAACAAATCTAAAGACCTCAGATTTTTCTTTATGAAACTCATATTTTTAACGAATTGTTATTTTTAATAATGGTTATTATCTACTAAGCCGTTTTTATGTTGCTTTTTTAAATTAAACAAAAATCATTTTAGATATACAATGTAAAAAATGAATTAAAGAACAAAAAAGCAAGTTACAAATTTTTTAAGACGTTAACGATTTAAGCAATCAAATACACCTAATACCCAATACCATTGCAATACACACTTCATTATACCTAATAATGTTTGCCGATTTTTTTCGTTTCCGCCTATATATTGTTGTATTTTTTTCATTTCCTCTCAGTTTGTTTTTTTTTTTCAATTTATTAATTCATGTTATCTTTTTTATAGAATTTTACTGTACGTTAAGTATAACATGCAGGCCTCAGTACGGATAAAGCACCCAGGAAACCCACATTACTAAATACTGTTTTAAAATATGTAAAGTTATCGTATCAAATTAAAATAAAATATTTGGTTTAAGGTTACTTAATCATTTGGAATATGACTGGTTTCATCTGTTACATGCATCTATTTTATTCGCAAATTTCCATTAACCTAACAGTAGGTACCAGACCGAAGACGTTCATTGCTGGATGTACCTCATACATTCTTGCAGATAAGTAAAAAAAATTAAGGCGAAAATTTATGCTAAATCACTATTTTCGATTAATCTTTACTACCAATTGGTTTAAATTATAAATACAAAAAATATATATATTTTGGATAAATTAAAGCTGTTTCTATCATTTTCATCGAGTAAAATTATAATAAAATTGTAAATTGATTTATAAAAAAAAGCGTTAACTAATAAAAAGTGTGGTTTTTCGGTAGAATTGTATGAATGCATATAAGAAATAAGTTTTTAAAAATATTAATTTTAGGCTAAAATTAACTGTGACAGTTTCCATTGATTAACTTTTTTTCTGTTCTACATAATTTTACACAAAATAAATAAAAACAACTTAAAATCGTGAACTCTAGAGTAGGTTTACAAGCGATTGTTATGCCTATTACCTATATTCGTGGCAATACATGACACACTAAGAATGTAGCTTCCCAGGGTGTGGTCTTCAGATAATCTGCCGTCAGGTGTAATGTGAGCAGTCTTTTTTTATTTACTTCTATTCCACGCAGGCATACAGAGAGAGGTTATGATTTGCAAAGTATCCTTTTTATTAGTAAAAACACTTGTAATATACTTGGATATTGTTGTAACTGTAATTAATTCAGATGAATATCAAGTTTACAGAGTTTTATTGCTAATCTGAGCACTGTGGTTTTAATTTGAGTGATGAGTAATCAATAAAAGAAACACAGAATTTATAACATGATAAAGAGAATGCTGTCAGACAACCACAGACAAAAATAGCGCGTATACAAAAATTGCATCGAAATACTTAGTAAAAGGTGACACATGTGTCAAAATTGTGAGTAAAAGAGGCTATGAATAAGTGCTAAATGGATTTAAATATTTGATATAAAACAACACAACAAAGAACACTTAAATTTTTGACTAATGGCTTCCCCTTAATTCATAATTCAACAAAAATAGTATTCCACCATTGGATGTGGAGGATTGAAAAATTAACAGCAACAGAAATATGTAATAACCAAGTTCTAAAACATTCCTCTCTACCTCTAACCGTGTAGGCTTTGATTACCACTGGAGCGACAGTGCAATTTAAAAAAAAAATCTCCGTTTGCTCGAAACTTTTGTGGTGACCTTTTTAAATATTTTCCGCCCACATTAAAAAAATCCTACCTCCGAATTTTAATATGGAGACATACAAACTGAATGTAGTTCTATATAGCCAAAGAATTCACCTATCTTTTGTTGATTATCAAATATTCGTAGGATTTATAAAAATATATAATAACACCGTAAACTTCTACTTAATTGCTTACAAATAAGATTTTTTTTTCCAAAATTGGCAGAAAAGCAATCCGAGGTATTTTAAATAGTGCCATATTGTGGCAAAAAACGCTACAGTGGTTAAAAAGAGGAAGAACTTCACAATTGAATGTTACCATATTGATGTTTGTGATTACACTTATTACAATGCAATGTATCGGTAGGGGTAGAAAACGATGAATGTTAAAATATCGTAAAATAAAACGACAAGTTTGGGTTTGTAGCCAAGTTCTGGAAAAGCGACGTCTCGGGGTATGAACTAGCCTTACCTTCCCGCTCCGCACCGGCCACCGAGCCGCTGGCGTTGAACGTGAAATCACTAATTCTCACTCGGTTATATATTTTTATAGTTTGAAGTTGGTTGCGTCATCTGCCGGAGAATTTGACAGGCGGCATGCAATATCGAAATTAGACGGGGGAGTGTTTAGGTATTGATCTGCGATGTATTTAAATATTCATAGGAGGAATTCCACTCACTTCCCGTCAACACAACTAACCAACTGGTGGGACTAGTTAGTGGAGAACTTGAGCCGGTGTTGCGTGAATTTTTAAAATAAAAATATGAAATAGTACTTATGACTTACATTTCACTGAAATGTATTATACGTTTCCTTGTTGCTCCTTATGCCCATACGAATATTAATTAAATATTATAATAATCAATAAAATAATAAAAACATTTATTATATCAATAGACTTTTACAGTTTTTTTACATATGGTTCTTTTTCATTTCTTTTGACAAAAAGGTCACTGCTCAGCTGTACATTCAGGATTTCTCCTAGAATGAAGCTGGTTTTCAGCAGTAGCTTTAATATAAACAAAACAAATAATTAAATGAAATTAAAATAAAGTAAATTAAATTAAAATACAAAATAAATAAAAAAATAATTAAATCAAATTTCCAATTTAACACACATAGGCGCAAAAGGGGGGGGGGGGTCCATCAAAGTCTCACGTTGCTTGAAAATAATATACGAAGTGGCCCAAATCTATCGCACCAAGGGGGGGAGGGGTTAACCAAAGCAGCTGAGCTGCAGCCGTCCGGCAGTCCCGCCGAGGATAAGCGGAGCCATCAGTCCAGTCGCAAGCGATACCCGTTGTCCGCGCCCCTAAGCCGGCTTCCCGATAGTTACTACTAAGAAATGCAAAATCATGAGATTTTGGATGCAAAATTACATCTATTAGAAACATTTTGCCTCTGGTTCGCGATTTAGGTTCTTGATTCGCGCCGCAGATCACCTGTACTTCGACAGCCTCCGTGGTCGATAGGGCTCTCGAGTAGTAATTTGAAGGTTATGTGCTCGAATCCCGGCGTGCGAAACTTAATTGATTTTAATTCATAATTCATGCGTTTAAAATTATATACTCGTTTATTTATGGCACATTCAAGAAAGGAAGATACTATCAGTATCGCCCCAACGTAAGCCCAACATTCAGAATTGAAACATTGTCCGAAATTAAAAGCCAGGTACCTCCCCACCTTTATCTTCCTCATCTCTTTACCTTCCTCTCTACCTTCAGCCTCCAACACACTCGATAAGAGATGCAGCAGTCTCGCTGGCTCCAGTCAGGCGACCCTGAGGAAAATAGGTCCCCTCAGGGCCTATGTCTTTTTAAGGTGCTGTGTGGAGGGTCTTTTTCTAAGGGAAGAAGGGAAGTTCTAGAAAGGAAAAAGATGTGAGGGGTTAGTAGGAATCTGTGGGTCAGTGTATATCTCAGATTCCTTCCAATCCAACCCTTCCACCGTGGTGCAAGGCGATGTACCAAGAGAGTCCTGCTGAAGAGATCAAAAGGTCAAAAAAGAGATCAAAAGACCCGGACAAACTTGACCCGCTAAACCCGGGCACCCCCACTTAGTTTTTTTTCATGAGCTCCACACTGGAGACCATGAGGAAAATAATTTCGCTCAGGGCCTATGTCATCCTTGGGGATGCTGTGTGGAGGGTTTTTTAAAGAAAGAAAGGAGAAGATAGTTCTGGAAAGGAAAAGGGTTTAAGGGGTGTGTAGGAATCTGGGGTTCAGTGCGTCCCGATCATCCGCCTCTAAGACTTAGACAAACCTCACCTCGTGAACCCGAGCACCCCTGCTAAATCACCAAACGTATTCGCTACGCCACTTGGGGTGACCTATGGTAGAGGTGTTGGTTATTCAGTAAAGGTTACCAGGGCGGTGGTACCCATCCCCGCCTCCCGAATTGAAAAGTTGAAACTCTTGTGCATTATTCACAACAAAAAAAAACGAAAAATAAAATATCGAATAAAATAATGTAATTTCGATTTTAATAGTCATTTTTTTTTAATTTCTCAACCTCTAAAAGATTTCTACGGAAAAAAATACGAATACTATGATAAAATACGCGCGCATGCTGATCAGACGACGACACATACCCCGACAACCAGCGCATAATTAAGGGAATTTAATATGTAATGTTCAAACGAAATCAGTGACTCCATATGTAGATGGTGATGCGGTTGAAATTTCCTCTTAAAACCGACCGTCAGTTTTCATTTAGATATGAAAATGAAAACATTGACAAAATTCATTTTTATAGTGAATTTTAGGCATAAATATTTCATTGTTTTCCGGTCACACTCTAGATAATTTGTTTATTCACATTGTACAATAAATCAAATTTTTCGGGTTAAGGGTTCGTAAATACGAGATGCTACACCTCCAAGCATTTTTTAGTTATTTTTTCTAAAAAATCTTACAAAATGACCATGGCAAAGGTCAAGATCGGTTCTATTCGCAGTAAAGCATCAGTAAAGCAAAAAACATGATTTTGCATTACTTCGCATTGAATCGCTTTAAATACAGTAAATTTCCTCTTCTTCCTTTCCGTAAAAAGATCTATCACACAGCAATCTCTAAGATGATATAGGCCATGAGAGATATGATTTTTCTCAGAGCCTCTTGTGTGGGGCTAATGTAAAAAAAAAACAAAAATTATGTCGTTAAAAAGTCATAAAGGAATAACTAATAAGAATGAGCAAAGGTTTTCGGGTTAATAGGGTGAGGTTTGTCCCGATCTTGATGGCGGATGTGTCTATCCACCAACTGCGCAGCAGGCCGCTTTGGGGAGACCTTTTACCTCTCCAGCAGGACTCTCTCGTCACATCATCTTACTCCACAGCGGGAGGGAAAGATTTAAAAGTCCGTGTCTCTTGGATGCACTCATCCATAGATTAGTACCTACCCCTCGTAGCTGTTTCTTCCCGGAACATCCTCTCCTCCCTTCCCTTAAAAAGACCCTCCATACAGCATCTTGAAAAAGATGACTCTGGCCCTATAAGAAATTATTTTCTTTATGTTAAGATTTTTTTTTTATTACATATTTCATTCCAATGAGTTATTGAGTAAATGGTTTTTGGTTTTTTCAATGAACTATGACTTATGTTGGTCATTTTTAGTCAAACATTCAATTTATTTAACTTTTTGATAAGAGTCTTATCGATAAGTAATGAATATAAAATACCAGCCAGAAAACATCAAAGCTCCGACCATAATTGTAGGTGCTCACTGCTTACATAATATTATTCACAATGTAGATTTCAGATATTACTGTGCAAAGTTGTCAATACAAAATACAGTATTGATGTTCCACGAAAATAATAAATCATTCAAGTATTAGATTAAATTTTGTGTCCATTACACATGAGTTTCGGCGGAAAAATATTGATTTTACCAAAGTAAGTAAAAATCACCAAACATTATATGATTATGTACACTTTATGTTTATATATCGGTTGACAATGAACGGTCGACATTATAGCCTCGCTGAAACACCATCAATGTTGTTCACTGCTGTAAATACAATTTTACTGGGTATTTGGTTTATTTCAAGTAGTTTTATGGTAATTTGCTAATAACAGGTTTTCACATTGTTAACTCCCTAACCAATAATTTAATTTTAAAAGGAAGCCATGTTGAAAATTATTATTTTCGTAGATTACTTAGTAATCTATAATATTTATAAACTGCACATACTCACACTAACCTGCTTATTTTTAGCGAACAATTTTTGATACAAAAACATTATTTTATTGGAAGTTCGAAATACGTATGTACGTGCTGGTACATATTTGCAAAACATTATTGCTGGCCCAGCATAACAAGAGGTGTGGTGTTGATAAATATTCTATACAGGTCTTTCAACATTTGCCTCGAAGGTTCCAGAAGTAATTTTAGCCCTGGAGTAGTCACGTGGATTACATATGTAATTCCTTCATGCAAAATTAAAGATTCTTCAAAAACGGGTAGCGCGAATAATTTTATCTTCCGTGTACTTTAAGTTGGATAACGGACGCGTTTAGCTCAGCGCTGGTGTCAAGCACGCATTGGTTGTGTTACAGGAGCTCTGCAAAGTCCATGGTCTACACCTGTAATCCGCGCGACCAATTGCGTAACACATTTTGCATATACAAAATGTGTTACGGCTGTAACTGTACTTTTAGGCTGTCACCTGGGAAATAACTGTGTAAATAACATTGCATACGCAGATGATATGGTTATTTTGTCACCAAGCATAAAAGGACTGAGAAAGCTGTTAAAGATATGTGAAGAATACGCTGCCGAATATAACATGGTCTATAACCCCACTAAGTCTGTTTTGCTCGTATTCAAGTCAGGCGCAGGCACCATAAAATTACTACCCGTCAGTCTAAACGACACAAAAATAACAGAAAAAATCGAGGTCAAATACTTGGGACACATCATAACAGCGGACCTCAGCGATGATTCGGATATTGAGCGACAGAGAAGATCACTGTGCATAAGGGCAAATATGATTTCTCGAAGATTTAACAAGTGCAGCCCAGCTGCAAAAAGGCAACTTTTTAACACTTACTGCACGAGCCTATATACCTCGGAGCTATGGAACAACTTCAAGAAAGCATCACTAAAAAGAATGGAAGTACAGTACAACAACTCGTATCGAACGCTTTTTGGGTTGTCCTGGTACTGCAGTGCCACCGAGATGTTTGAAGAAGGGTGAGTTCCCGGATTTCGAGCACTCATGAAGAAACGGATCACTAACTTCAGAATGCGACTAGCCTCGAGCAAAAATAGTCTTGTGATGGCAGCATTCCACTTCTGGCAGGGTCCCATCTACAAGCGGTGGAGCCACTTCCTGATGACATAGTTTTATAACAAAAAGTTAACTTAATTCAAATTTTCTTATTTTGTTTTGTATTATTATCTATTATTTTCTTTTACCATGTAATTTTTTTTTCTCTCATCTTGCAATATTTTTATTTTACTTGATATATTGTATATGTATTATATGGAACTCGTGGGACTGCACCACCCTCCCCGAGATCTGGAATAAAGGATAAAAAAAAAAATATACAAAATGCAAAAAAAAAAACATTTTTCCTGATCGTTCTATAATTTTATATTTATCCTGCTCAGGAATCAGCAATTAAATTAGTATAAATTATATTTTTATTATTTTTTTTTTGTTATATCAATAAAAGTGAAAGATGAAATTTTTAGTTTAAAAAAAAGGTTTTTTATGTTTTGGTTAATTGTGAAAAACATAGAAGTTATGTTTAATATCTATTGCTTATTTCTAATATAAAATGCTAAGATTATAAGATTAAAATATAAATACACAATAATTCTAAATGATTTTACTTTTTTTTAGTTTAAAAATGGCCTACCTATATAATCCACGCGACCTTTGGCGTTACTTTTAAGAGCGCGACCACTGCAGGGTTAAGCAAAAATTGTAAAATATATTAGATACTTTTAACTTGATTTTAAGTTATGTACTATTTAATGTGCACTATAAACTATTTAATGTGTATGGCAAAATAAACCTTTATACGCATTTAAAAAGTATATTAAAAAAGTTTGTTGAGTAAAAATAAAATATGCAAGTACGGCAGGAATGGAAGGGCACTATCTTATAAATATGTCTGCGATGAATGTTCAAATTCCAGAAAAAATTAAAACATTACGTCAAAATGCTTTTCCGATCTAAATAATTGAGATCTCCTGTTTGAATATTTTTAAAATTTATCTTGCTTTTGTTGTACTTTTTGAAGAATGTAGAAGCTTAATACATTAGTATCATTAGGTACTGTTTTCCTTTCTCACCAACTGACATCAAATTTTTTTATAACATAAATGTTTAAAACATCTAATTTTTTTATAACATAAATTTCTAATAACTACAATAAATTTTTGTGTAACGAAAACGTCTAATTTTAAGATTTGCAAGCAATTCGTTTAGAATGTGAGTTTTTTATCGTAATTTTTTGGGATTCTACTGTCATTTTAATTTTTTATTGAATGAATACAAATTCCTCAAAAAAAAGGATTGGTTTTTTTTTAAATTTTGTATTTTTTAACGATTTAAATAAAAATGCTAATAATTTTTTTTTTAAATGCAACTTGTTGTAAGCTTTCATTATCATCTTTTTTCATGTTTGAAGTTTAAAATACTGCAATTTTTTAATACTAAAATATATTTGAAATACAAAAATATAAAAGGTACTTTAACTAGTTTCTATACTGGTATTTTTTTACTACATCTTCAAAAATGAGAAATATAAAGTACATTTAAAATACCCTGGAAAATTTTTTGAAAATCGATGAGAAATTATTTAAAAAAACACATAAACAACCACCATCTTTGACTGAAGCATGTACCTATATCTTTCCGTGAACTATTTTTTGTCAATTTCCTTTCAAGTAAGCTTTTCACATGTACCTACGGTTGTCGATCAATCGTATAAAATATTCATGAAGTTTTAAAAAAGACTATTGGATATAGTTCTTCGATCATACATGGTGTCCGGAAACTATCGGTACAAGTGTGAAACGAGTGAATCTACACAAAATAGCAGGGAACTAAATAAAAAAACAATCTGAGAATATCGAATTTTTTGTCGGCAACTAAAGAGTTTAAAAAACTTTTGATGCCGGGTTTACTTACTCAAAAACGAAAGCTCACAATAAAAAAAGACTTATTCAACCAAACCGGGTCTAATAGAGTTTTTTACCATCCTCTTGATAGCTGCAAAAGGCACTATTTATGGAAAAATGTATATTTTCGATTTATTTTTTTACTAAGTCCAAGTTTAAAATTCGGCAATAGGATATACCTGTAACGAGACAGACGTAAAAGTACATAAATGTTTATAAACATAATATGAATATTTAAGGTTAAAAAATATTAATTTCAATAAAATCAAAAAGCAATATAAAAGAAAGCGTGGGTAAATCACATAAAAAGTGTGATTTTACAAATAATGTAGAAAGAGAAGTGTAGTGTAGTTGCACGCTATGTATTTAAAATGCTCGGTGATGATGAACATGCGAAAAACTTAACCTCTCATGACTCTCCCTGTAAATAAATTTACAATATATTTCAAATATATTAAACACAATGCTTATCAAAAATTTGTTCAGTTGCACTCCAAGCCTCTGAGGAAAATATAAATCTTTTAAAACTTATTCCAAGCCCCACCGGCAATCTCACTCCCTCTTGGAAAAAAATTAACATGGGAGTCTTTGTTTTAACGAGCAGCAAATAACGAGGCTTCATATTATTAGGATAATAAATTCATTTCCATTACACAATGAACAGTTAATTGTGGAAAAGCTCAAGTTCTTCTTAATTTTCTGTATAATACATCATCTCATAAAAGTTCCATTTGCCTAGAACGAGTGAAACTTTGGCACCCATGATGAATGTAGTGTGGCCAAAGGAAACTAGGGAAGAGAAGGGGAAGGGAATGGTTGTGGTAGTAAGTACCTGCCTGGCTCTCAGATTAATCACAAACTAATTTGATTGGTGGTCTTTAACAATGCCGTTATTGGATTTCTTCTACTCTGAACGCAGTAACATCAGATATATAAATTTGGACGTTATTATGTAGGCATAAAGTATTAAATAGTTATAACATAGGCATATGTTAAATTTGGATACTTCCCCACCTTCCTCTTTCCCATCTCCTTCCCCTCCCCACTGCCTTCAGCCTCACAACATACCCCAATAATTGGGGATGCCATAGTCTCACTGGCTCCAGACGGGAGCAGTTGGTGATGCTTGTGCGGTATGCGTGCCAAATTCGCCAGGCCGATTTGAGAAAAAACGGGTGCAAACTACCTTCCTGACTTTTGCTTAAATATCCATATAAATACGAAAATGAACCGATGTTGTTATTTTCACACAAACCTGAATACACAACCTACATGAAAAACACATTTCAAAGGTGATTGCTAATAAATAAATACCTTTGAATGCATTTGAAAAAGGAACAACAAGTCCGCTTTCCCCCTAATTTCCAGTTTTGACAGGTTTCGAAGTCAGAGATAATTCAATTACAAGTCGTGTAGTGTTGCCACATGCATGAAATCTTTAATGCAACGAAGAGAGATATTGGCGCAAGCGATTGTGACCTTATCTTTCATACATTTTCTTTATACATAAGGGTCAAAAATGCATGCAAAGTTTTTTTTTTTAAATACAGCCGTGGCCACCGGGTGACCAACGGCACACAAGACCTTTTAAATAAAAAAAAAATAAATATATATCATTATCTTGGAAAAGGAATGAGATGGAGACCGAACAACTCAATAAAGTGACACTTGAAATCTTTAAAAAAATCTATGCTGCGTTAGGTTAGAGTGTGGGCTATTTTTTCTCCTCAGTTATTTATACTGAATTTTCAAAGTAGTGTTGAAATTCTATTTTGTTGAGTGGTGATGGAACCGATTGAGATGCAGTGTCGAATTAAGTCAATATAATGTAGTTTTTAACAGTAAGACCGTTCGCTCATGGGGCAACTGAAAAAAATAGTTTACAACTCAATCGCTATCCACAGGAAAGCAACTTGCGAATTTCTTTGGCTGTCCGCACACAGGCAACATGATAAAGATCAGTTGTCAAGGGCGACGCTGCAACTCGCGGTGCTAGTCGCTGCGGTCGGTGCATTTCAGTTGCCAGGTTGCCATGGTTGCACTTCACGACCTGTCGATTTGCGATATGTCAGAGGAAGAAAATATCGATTTTGTTCAGGAGGTTGTTAAAAAATTATTTTATTTTTTTTATTATTGTATAAAAAATTTCATAAAATTGGAATTTCTTACCCGCTTATTGATTTTAGTTTTGAAATTTTGAAAAAAAGTACCTAAATAACATGTAATAATAGTAATAAAAACGTTTATTCATCAATAGATTTTTTACAGTATTATACATTTTTTCTTTTACCATTGAGTCTTTTGATGAAAATGTCACTGCTCAGCTACAATTCAGGATTTCTCCTGGAATGCAGCTGGTTTTCAGCAGTGCCTCGTGTCTTATGCCTCTGCACATCCCGCATCAAAAATGCACAACTAATTTTCGATTTTATTGCACATTTCTATATATTTTAGGTATGATGTTCATGGTGGCATTAAATATGATTACACACATCAAGTAACATTTACGACGGCGGCGGTTAAACGGCGTTCGGTTCCTCCGCTGATCTATTCCGCATTGACAAGAACCTTAACGGTCGTTTAACGGTTCGGCCCGCGGCGCCCGTTAGCCAGACACGCCGTTACATCCAACCTCTACAGCCTGTTCTAGCCTACGGTCTACACCACTAGGACTAGAGACTAGAGCTATTCACCTACGCCTCTCCGGTGTTATTACCCGGCGCGGGTGTCCCGGCATGTCGGCATCCCGGTATCCCGGCCAGCGTCCCTTGGCCTCTTTAAGCCGCACGATGATTGTCATTAAACGACCGGGCGCCTCGAAAGCCAAACATAATTATAGCGGACTTGTGGAAATCTTGTTGCTTGGAGATTAATCAACATCAATTATTAGGTAATTATACTAGGCGTGCGCAATAAATACACTTCAACACTACGCCGTTATTCATGTTTTGAATTTTGAACTGTTTTTAAAACGAAGTAAGAAAAGTTTTATTTTGCCAACCGATGCAATGACGAAAAAATAATAAGTAGTTGGAACTTATCTTTTGCAGAAAATAAATTATACAATGAAAATAATTTATATCGTTCATCTCTGAATGTGAGTTGGTACGAGTACAAGTCAGAAAGTTTTTTGTTTAGGAACGAGTTGTTCATAACTATGTTTAAAAATATTTATACTCAACTCAACACCTCTTTGAAAAACCATTTAAAATTATGATTTTTTTTAAATAGCCCATAACCTAACCTAACATAACCTACTTATTACTTTTAATAACTTTTTAAAGGAGAGTTGAATCCATTCTGAGTTGTCGGGTCACCATTTACGATGTAGAGATTGATATTTCTATTGTCGAGACTGACAATTCATGGTGGAATTCCATTATAATATATTATAATAAAACGAATGCAAAACTTTTTCCATTTAATTTTATTTGACCGTAAGCGGTTTCAGCTTGTCAAGGCCATCTTCAGATTGGTAAAAATTATTCATAACTTACTCTACTTCATTTTATAATGATAATTCTCTAGGAAAATTTTTAAATAACAGTAAAGATAAGAGAGATAAACTGCAAAACTCAGGCGTTTACCAAGTGAACTGCTCTAATCCGCATAAAAGAACATTTTACAAATTAAGCGAATGATAAAGGTGAACTGTTGAATGTTGACAAAAAAAGAGACATTAAATTCTCCACACTTGTAATAAAGGCAATAAACTAGACAGGCTAAAATCCTTAGAAATCACCCGCGTAACTAAAAAAATAAACCCTAATTTTGTAATGAATAAACAACTTGAATCATTTGCTAAATCTCTACTTCTATATCCATTGTTATTTTCATCATATTCTAATACATAATATGTATTTTGTTTATCTTATTGACCATTATAAGATTATTCCAATCCAATGTAAAATATGGGTCCCTTCAAATTCAATATAGAAATTAGAAAAAATTAGAAATTAGACAGCCAAATACCACTTAGTTAATTACCAAAGACCAATTGTAAGAAAACCCATAGATTCGAATAAAATCCTTTTAGACCACCCATCTCCCCCTTCCACATATTTGTGTATATAAACCGTGAGTTATGAATACTAAGTGGAAAAAAGTTTAATATTTGTTTTATTATAATATATTATGTAGAGATTGATAAGAATTTTACTTTTATTTTGTTCTTTATAGATTTTAGACTGTGTAAGACTGACATTACATAAATTCGTAAATATCTAAAAAATGTATTCACGCGTAGGTACATAACAGAAAACGCAATGCTCCACAATTATATATGTTCATTTAATTAAATGAAAACAATATTAGTGAAACTCAATCAAAATCTGGATACAGAAAAATCAGAAAAAGATATTGGTTCCAGTGGAAGTTTTGCTAATATTGTCTTATTTAATTAAATATTACAATTTGAGATTTTACTCATAAAGTTAAAAATAAAATTACATATGTTCATCTTAAATAATGTCTCCAAAGGGACCTAATTAGGGGCACCAGATCCAGAATAGTTGTTAACGAAAATTAAAATGATTTTATTTTACCCGTCTTTGTGTCCAAATGTATTTTAAAGTTACAAATTAAATGTGCAATCGAAATAGGTGCTTTCGACGTAAATTCCTGAGTGTTAATGGGGACGATTTCCCCATTTAAAGTATTACTTATTACAAAGGACCAAATATGGCATCCGTGTTGTCTCGCCAACCGGAATCAGTGCGCTCCGTTCTAAACAAATAATCACATTATGCAAGCTTCGAAAAGCTCTAAGGTATTATTTCATTGAAGCGCGCGCTAATTTCACGCTTTGTTAAAGCTACTGACAAATATAATGTAAATAGAATCTCGAGAACAATGCGCATTAAATACAAATTGTAACTGTTATTTGATAATAAAACTCTTTATTATTCATCCATTTCTTCCATCATGAAAAATGAATATGAAAATTTTGGCAAAAATGCTATTAAGATTTATTTTTGTTTCATCCTCATACTAGTTGTAGTCCAGGCCATGCCCGGGCTTTACGCAGAGTTTTTTGAAATAAAATAATGTAGAGTGTAATTTTACTGTTCTTTTAAATATCAAGTGTGCAACATTTCATCAAGAAATATCAAAATTCTGCTTTAACGGATGGAAAAGCATATGAGGTTGTTTTTCGAAATCTCGTCATATATAATCTAAACAAAACATCAGAATCACTGATTCTATTGGACAGCAAGGATACGGTTGAGGGGTTGGGTGGTTAGTTTTTTTTTACATGAATACCGCACAAGTATGCCAACTGCTCCCGTCGGTAGCCAGTGAGACTATGGCATCTTGTCATTGGGGTATGGTGTGAGGCTGAAGATAGTGGAGAGGTGAAGGAGACGGGGAAGAGGATGGTAGGGAAGTACCTGGCAATTCAGATATGGTTACAAAACACGGCTAAAGCCATTTCAAGCAACGTTTCAATTCTGAATGTTGGTCTTACACCAGGGAGAAACTGAGACTATCTTCCACTCTGGAACGTGCCGCAAATATACTATATATTATTTTTAATGAATAAATTGTGAAATAACACAAATTAATCAAATAAATTTTATTTGCCATGCCGAGATTCGATCCCGCGACCTTCGGAATGCGAGTCAAGACGCTTACTGCTGGATTACGCCAGCCGTCAAAAATTGCAGCAATTGAGTTATAAATATGAAAATCTTAATGATTTCTTTAATATTAATTAAATGTAATATCGGTATAGATACCATTCTGTCGGCGGGCGCTACATTTGTATATTAACTCTTAATAGGGGTAATTAGTGTATGTAAATATTTAATACCTTTCATTTGCTAACTGTTATTAAGACCTTTGCATGGGATTATCACTTTAAAAGCAACATTAGTTTCTGTAAGCTGTTTTAAATTATTTAAATACAAATAAATCTCTCATGATAAAATAATGCCTAACATGTTGGTGAATGTAATACAAATATTAGAGGAAACTTTACGTTGAAAACGATGTACGAGTATATTAGCTTCGAGGTACAAAATATTTATTTCTTCGTTTTGTCCAGGTAGATGCTTCGTCAAATATTTGCATAAAATTATTTGCTTAATTAAAAATAACATTTTAATGCTTTTACTATGAACTAAATTCTAACTTACTAACGTGAATACGTGGCACGGTAAACCATTTGCATTCAGTGCTGTCACATGCTGGAAATCCGGCAGCGAATCAGTAAATTAGAATCTGTTTTGTGGACAGCCATTCAAAGTCTTAGAAAAGCCTTTTACATGGACAATGATAATTCCAAGTGAATGGAATTAATGTGTGTAAATTAACATAGAAAACAATATCATTCCATGTACATTAATAATAATAATAATAATTGGACGATTTATATAGCGCCGTTTTTGTGAAAAATCACCTCAAGGGCGCTGTATCACTGAGTATAATAATACTTGTTCAATTTTGCCTGCAAAAATACAGAAATATTTCTACCATTGTGGGCGAAAAATCATATAATATTCCCTAAAATAATGTAAATACGGGTTTATATAAATAAAAAATACAAAGGAATAGCAAAATATAGAATTTTTCTAAGAATTTTTTATTCATTATTCGTAGGAATTATCAACATACCAACGATAGTGCTTTTTTAATATCCTTGGTTTAAAAAAGCTCGCTTATGTTGTTTTGTTTTTAAACATGTTGATATTAAATAACTGAAAAGACTATATTAGCGACTCTATATCGAAAATTTTATTCAGAAAAAGATGTAGTCGCATCTATGAATTGAACCCGGAATCTTAGCCTTGCCATGATATAATATATCATGGCAAGGCATTATAATATTAACCATAATATATAATATCAACCATGATGTATAATGTTGGTAATTTAATTTAAATTGTATAATTTAAAAACTTTAATTTAATTTATCAACCATATTATGAATTTCTAATCTATACATTTCATCTATCATAACACAGGGACATCCCTAGCATGGCGTATGATATAACACAAAAATCTATAGGTACAATGCATGAAGTTCTTATAATAAATAAATTAATAATAAAATTTTACTTACTAACACTACGGGCATACAATTAGATAATTTAGAAATTTTAGAAATTAGAAAAAGCATTAATAGTAAATTAAATATTATAAATAACTAAACATTTTTTAAAAATAGCCATCTTTAAAATTTATTTTCTTATTAATACTTACATTAATTATAATTATTTATTTTGTGATTTAGACTCATAATATGTTCTTAAAAGTTTTTTATTATCAAGATGCAATTTTATATTTCCTTAAATAATTTTTATATTTAATTTTGTATAACTATTTAAATGAGATTTTTTAAGCAATTAATCACCTCTACTTTTTTAATATTTTGTCTTTGTTCTAATTTATTCTAATTTGTCTATACTTGTTTGTCATTTATTTTATTTAAATTAACATATCCTGATGAAGATAACATTGTTATCGAATCATTTAGATATTGTTTATAATATAGTGGTTTAAACAAAGTGATCCATTATTCATTATATAAATAAATAATATATTTATTTTCAAATTCTGACAATTCAGAGCTAACATACATAGATACCAGTCCCCCAAGTTTTTTATAGTTATGATAATATTGCCACTCGGGCGGGTAACTAAATACACAAAACAATTACTGCTAGCACGGAATAGTAGCTTGCTAGTATAGCACCCACTGCCTCGCTATTTATAATATCACATTAGCCCCCGTTATAAAATGCAGTACGTTGCATATTTGAGAGGGCGGCCGGCGAGGCTATAATATCTACGGCCGGGCACGGTCCCTGCCATCTACGTCTACGGTGTCTTTATTTGCGCCTCGGGAAGGCTTAACAGCCGACGAGCGGTCAAAGGAAGTGTACGGAATATTGCGGTGACCATTACAGAAACATTTTATTTCCCCTCCAGGATCGCTTTATCCTCACACTGATGGCGCAAGACGTTATAGGACATCGGTTGCTCCACAGCGCACTACACACCGAGACCAACAGCATGCGCCTTTACGGTGATAGTTTGAATTGAAACATATTTAATATTTATAAGAATAACGCCAGAAGTAAACCGAAAGAATGTGACAATTTTATTTTGTTCGAAACAAACAGTACATAAATAAAGGAATGTTAAAATAAAACAATTCATAAGGTTTTATAAATATCTAGCTGGGGTACCCTGCTTCGCTCGGGGAGTTGATATGAGATTCAACTGACGTTCGAACGCACAACGGGTCCTTATTTTTATGTCCCTACTAATGGGTAGCCATACAAAAAAGGCTTCGAATGGTCCACAATGTTCCAGAACATTCCACAATATTCGAGAGTGTTCTGGGATATTCCACAATGTTCAATTCTTTCGAATGTTCTGTTCTGGACTGTTCTAGAAAATTCTAGAGAGCTGTATTTCCAGCTTTTATATCTTCAAAAGCACGCCCTATAGTTAAAATTGGCATCCTTTTTCATGGATGGGGGATAGAGGGCTACCCAGGGCCATTGCTAGGGGGGGGGGGCATTATGGGGCAATGCCCTACCTTAAAATACCTGTGCCCTCCTTTAAGAATTACCATTGACTATGATAATATACTAGAAAACTGTTTGTTCATAGTTTGATATGATTGAAAAAAAATAACGTTTTTAACATTGACTGCAATCGATAGGCCTCAGAGACTGTCAATGGGTCATGAAAAAATGGCAAGCATGGTGTTTCTAGCTTTTGAAAAGAAAAGAACTAAGTCAGTTGATCCAAATGAAGTACTTCGTATTTTTAATGATATGTCGAATCAAAGAATTCGATTGTTTTAAGGAAGGACTTTTTATTATTATTAATTTTGTTTTAATTCTGTAATTTCAAATGATGTTTAGTACGTAATATAAACCTTAATAAATGAAAAGCCATTTATGCTGCAGTTACTTTTCTGAAGTTCATCGTTAGCAATGATCAAGAATTTCCTTATATACAAATACTCATTATCTACCTGGTGAAAGAACACAAGGTAATCCTTAATCATTGTAAAATAACTAAATGTTTTGATCATCCAATTAAGTACTGCCTCACACATGTACGACAAAAATCGATTCACCAGATCAGATCAAGTTACATTTTTACTTGCGCCCTACCTGTAATTACCGCTGCCCTATATTAAATTCAACTCTGGCTACGGCCCTGGGGCTACCACACCATATAACTCCCTTGATCGTACCGGGACTCTTTTCCGAGTTTTAGCGGGACGCACACTTTTGTACACTTTCTTTTGTTTATTCTGTACCAATGACGTATCACTCTGAGGTATCTGAAGTGATTGTATACAAAGATATACAAATGTACATATAAAATATGCAGTGTACTGTATTGTATGCGTTTATTTGTGAACGTGTGTGTATACCTATATATCTGAATTGGAGCATTGTGAGTGCGCCTCGATTAAGTTACAAGAAATGTTTTTTTTTCTCAAATGACGGCAGGTAGTCAAAAAATATGTCGAAAGTTGTGTTGGAGCAAAGATCACAAAATGTTTCGGAGAACTCGAGCAATTTGTGATTTTGCTGCTTTGAATATTTGGAGAAAACGGGATGTTTTTTGTTTACTGCAGAGCTGGTTTTTTTGTTTAATGTGTAAAATAATGTGATGATTCTGTTCATGTTACACACTGGTTTATTATTATGTCTCATTAGCTTCCAGGTCAACATTTATACTTTGATTCTTCAAAAATAATAATCAGCTTCCATGTTTTTTAAAGAAAAATATTTTCTTTGTGTTGAAATCCTTTCTAAGAATCAATTTGATAAAAATACAAAAAAAAAAAACAATATAATGTAGCTTACTTATTGTGCTATAATATTTTTTATGTATTTTGGAGTCTTTGAGGTAAATTTCTTCAGATATCTAGTTTTTCTTTGTGTAGTTTAGTAATGAGATCCCTGAGGACATAAGTGGTAACAAAATCAACGGCGGTTTTTGACGATTGGGGTTATTCAAAATAAATGCAAGGTCATACAATGTAATTGATACGAGTAGTCACTTTAAATGCATTTATTAGAGTATTAGATTATTTAGTGTAAGTAATAATATTATTAATAAAAGCAAAATTGGTATTTATGACACGCGGAGAGGATGGATAAATAAAGAAAAGCGTCAAGTGAATATAAGTGAAAATGTGTGAAAGAGAAGTCGAAATTTCCTAGTTTTATTTTATTATTCTGTTGTAAACACTTCGTTTGGTTTTGAAATGATAAAATGCTTAGTTCCTACCGCGATGTCATTTATGCAGTTCCTACATCTCCCTAACCATCATCATACTGCCAAAGTATTTGAAATTTTGAACAATGGTTAGAAAAATAGTGAAAATTCGTTTGCATTTTTTAAAAAACAAGTTTTTGGGACTACCTTGGAAACAAGTTTATTTATTTATTTATTTGTACACGCCCAATTAGGGCTTTTACATATGATAAGATTAAAAATACATTTGATATAATCAAAGAATTATAGAAATATTAAAATTAAATATGTACTAAGTATAAAAATTTTAACTTTAAAACAACAGAGTAAAATATGGGATGCACATTAATATAAATTTCGATACAAATTGAACATTTATAAACATTTTAAAGCTATCAAGACAGACATAAAAATTTAAAAACAATGTTTTTATAGGCTGATAGTCATTCAGTACCGTTGGTGTTCATGTAATATTTATTTCCTGCACTGCGTATTCGGTTCATTACTGAGTTTATTTCTGCATTGGTACCTGAATTGTTACAATGGTAGGGTACCTTCTGACGAACCGTTAAAATAGGTACATGAAAGTTAATCAGCCTAAGGAGTTAGGGGAGTCAAACATGTTTTTAACAATTTTATAGAGAAATAAAATTATCAGTACATATTCTTCTTAATTTTAATGTGGCAAGACCCGTAATTTTCAACAGTGATATGAAGCTAAAGTTTTCAATAGGAATTCCTAATGTATAACCCAAAACTCTTGATCAACCCAGTGATATCAGAGACCTAATAATGCTTTATAAGATAATCCATAATTTTATTGATAGCCCTTACGTCCAATAAGAGTTACTCGATCTCCAGACATATTTTATATTCCTAAGAGCAATGCTAATTATCTTCAAAATGTGTTTACAAGAAGAAGCTATAGCACCTTCAATAGATTATGCACAGACATTGACGTGTTTAACACGAACCTTGCTAAATTCATAAAATTCGTAAAATATAATATTCAATGGATAACTTAATGTTCCATTAATTCCTTGTCTTTCTTTTTCATATTTCATTTCATTTTTTTTCATTTTCGTTACATTTTCTTTTTTGATTTCAGCAGTTTGCATTAAATAACCTCTTCAAAAATATTACAGTATATATTACCCTTGAAATACATTTTTGGTAGATTTAATTGAGTATATGCACTTTTTCAGAACTGTTTATATTACATCCGTATATTGTTTTGTTTGTTTTTCTTTTTATTATGGTCTCAAATTTTTATGTCGTTATTTTATTGGTCAATGATATGATTATCTCTAACACTGTTATATATGTACTTGTAATGACTATTTATAACGCTAACAAATAAAATAAAATAAAATAATTTATGTTTCGTAAAAACTTGTTGGTGTTTACGTGTACACAGTCTCGTTTTAAGCAAAAGGAATGAATATGATCATCTCGGAAGTAGGACATAATATCGTTTTGTAATACACACAATATTATTGTGTGTATTACAATACCTTTGTTTTAATTCCACTTCATTATTTCTTTATACAACCGGTTTCGGTTCATCCTGAACCTTCATCAGGGTTGAATAAAAATATATTATCACCTCTTTATACAACCGGTTTCGGTTCATCCTGAACCTTCATCAGGGGTGAATAAAAATATATTGTATAACATAATATATTTTTATTCAACCCTGATGAAGGTTCAGGATTAACCGAAACCGGTTCGGTAAAAAATAAGTAAGTTAAATTAAAACAAAGTTATGTTATTGTATTTATTATAATTATGTATTCTCACAAAGTGTTTGCTGCATGTGAAAATTTAATATCGTTTTGCACTCATTAATTTTGTTATGACGTGAATGGGGAAGAAGCAAATATCATTTTCGAACACTGTTTTTAAATGGCGTTCTTTCAACAACTGTTGTGTACCTTATGACATCCAGTGAAAAAAAATGGTTCCGAGTATTAATTTTTCTTCATATCGATCAAAAAATATCACCCAACATACTCACAATTCTCCTATCAAAGTCAGTGAGTTGTTTATTTTGTTAGTCTGTCAAACAATAACATATTTTGATAACTGAATGAGATGGCGTGGGATAATTTTCTGGTGATTCGTCTTATACAATAGTGGATATATCTGGGGTGGACTTTACCACTGGATAGTGTCCAGTGTGCTCGAGGTAGAAGACAAATAGATAGGAATGGTAGTGCGGGTAGGCGTGGGAAGGGTGGAGGGGGGATGGTACTCGTTTGCAGCAAACAGAAATTACGGAAATGTCAAGAGTCAATTTTATATACGTAATGTATAAAATCTCCAAAACATTTTTAAGTTTCGCTCCACACAGAAGGCCCCGAAGGAAATAATTTCTCTCATGACCTACGTCATCTTTGAGGATGCTGTGTTGAGGATCTTTTTAAGGAATGAAAGAAGAGGAAGTTCAGGGAAGGTAAAAGGTTAGAGGGTTGGGTGGGAATCTCGAGGTCAGTGGGTCCAAGAGTGACTGACTTGTATGTTCATTTCACCCTCTGCGGAGCAAGGCGGTGCGGAGTCGTATACGAGAGAGAGTCGTATACGAGAGGTCAATTGGTCTCGCTTAATCCGGGCACCCCTTCAAAGTCTCCAAAGCAGCGAAGCAACTTAGGGTCACTGTTGGTTATCCAATAAATGGGTCCCGAGGCGGCGGTACCCCATGCCTAATAACAAACACCAAATACCCCTATCCCAAATAGAAATACAAAAATAGTTCATTCAGAAACAAGTACTTATTATTGAAACCATTGTGAATATTACATTAAAATCTTAATATTTCATAGATAGTTATAGTTATAGATCCTCCAGTTAGTTATTTGCTTGGAATGACGAATAGGAATCCTAAATATTAGCTATTTCAAAATTGTTTTCGATTTTAGTTGGAATATTTTTCTAATAAAATCTCAATGGTAGATATAATTATCATCAAAATAGGCTGGCTGCCTTTTACGAGTATTATCCGGTATATTGTAGTAATTTAAAATAAAGAGCTGTAATAAAGCATTCTTAAGGGATTCTGAGAATAAGCGATTAATCGAAAAATTCGTATTTGTTGATTAACAAATAACTCCCACCTGAGTACAAAGTATTTTGTTCCTGGTATTGTGTTTCATAACGTGCACAAGCCTCTGCTGATTTAATTAATCCGGTTAAACATTGTTAGTCTTCCTTTGGCTTGCTTTATTTACACATCCTTGACTGACTTGATTTCTGTGTTATTTCGGTGTTCATTAAATCAAAGAATCGTGACTCAATTAACTCCTAAGAAGAAGAAATAAATAAAAATCGTTTTCTGGTAAACGGAAGACTGGTACGGTAAGTTTGGTAATATTATAAGCCGACTTATTATGAAAAAATCTAAATTGACATTTCTACCATTTTATAACAAATTTCTCTTGAACACTTTCAGTTTTTTTAAGTTCCCAAATATATGTACTGTACGAGTATATTCTTTTTGGAAATAATATATGAAAGATATCAATTATGTTAAATTAAATATTAAGAACACGTTTTGTTCTGTTATTTAACATGTTACAGCTATGAAAAAATTCACATTATATCTATAAATGCAAATTCCGCATTTGTCAAGAAATTTTTGCTTTATTAAATATGTTCACTATTTTCACTTAATTATAATCATTTTTTTTAAATTTGAGCGCTCATACATTCATATTTAAATATCTCCCTTTCTTCTTTTGGACGCTTACTACAGGGCCTTTATTAAAACTGCGTTATTTACGATGTTTGGCTATTTAAAATAAGTTAGTTATTTATTACTGTTAAAATCAATTTTATTTTATTACGGTTAAAAATTGTTTTTATTTTTTCATGGTTTAAAATTAGTTAGTTCATAAACGGATATTTTATCTAATTCACTTGTAATTTTTTTTTTCTTTCTCCATTTTATATTTGTGATTTTGTATGCGGTGCTTTAACTTCACTCAAATTAGAAAATGATAACCTCAATACAGGCTATTAGTCCTAATGAGGTTAATTTTTTTATGTTAAAATAACATGACTTATGTAAAATGAGAAGCAATAAATAAATAATTGAGAACACATTATTCATAATGAAAACCTATATTTTACCGCCGTTAAACTCGAGTGGATCTATTTAACGTACGCTTTGAGTAAATTGCCATAAAAACGATAAATTCGTATTTAAATACGCATGATAAAACTGTAGGTATAAGCGAGAATGTTAGGAAAATTTTCCTGTAACGCATACATAATAAACGGCTACGTTACATATTAGGTAAATTGAACGTAGTCAGGGTAATATCTTCTCGTGTTTTCTTCCAAGACAGCTTGTATAATGTAAGGCAAGCAAAGAAACCGAGCATAAATTCTCGGCACGCCTTAAATATTAAATACCCAAGCGCGATTTATTCTGCAGAGGGCGCGAGGCGCCGCACCGCCCCTGGCTCCGCTTGACATTTTAATTAAAAGGTTAAAAGTTGGCTTGCAGGTTGCTGCGCCGTCCTGCGCTACCTGCCTTTACTATTTATCTGCTGCTGTTCAGTTGTGCACTGAGCACTATGCGCTGGCTGTGTGCAGAGTGATGCGGTTCGGTGCACTGCTTATTGTCGCATGCCGAAGGATGCACCTTATCATCCGACCGTAAACGCACTGTTATAACATTACTGCATCCCTTACAAATATATCCCGGTTTTATTTTATTTGTGGCAACCAGAACGGTTGCCCCTTTCGTAAAAATCATTGCGCCGCCACTGGTTCTGTAGGAACACGCTAGAACCATCTACCTACCTACGGTCATTTATTTACGCCGCGCAAAATCTGGGAAACACATCGAAAGGCCTCGAGTCAAGTGCCGTCGCATTGTTGTGGCAGCAGAATGTTCGAGGGCCTTCTTTGCTTTGCGCGGGTACGCACCTTTACCCGGCGAATGTAAAATTACTCAACCGGTCGCGCCTATATAAATGAAGCGACTCAACGCTGAGTTAGTCAGTTCCAGTCAAGTCTAATATTCAGTAATCAACACATAGACAACAGTCCACAAGTGATAACGTTCCAGTGCTGCAATCGGTAACCGGCCAGACCCATGGCGACTCACTGCCGGTATCTGTGTCGGTGCGCCAACAACCTTCGAGGACTCACCATCTCGCAGCTAACATGGTCCATAGCACCATCGGCTTAAGAGACTCTATTTCCCGCGACAAGAAGACGCGGCGGGCCTTCTTGTCACGGGTGCAGCAAATTCTCAGGCTTATCGAAGCCCGTCGTGCTTCGCTGCCACTGAGACTTCAATTCTCCTCATAAGGTTCACCGCAGCCCATCCACCCTAGCGAGCATTCATCTGGACGACTAGGTCTTCTCCACCACCACGGTGCGGAACTTCATGCTAGCGACATGCAGACCCGAGGTCTGCTCCACCACTGCATCATCGGCCTTCATCACTCATCACCTACATGCGTCATCAACATCGCTCCTGTCTGCACTCTGTCACGCCACTCCAAATTTACCATCGCTACGTAGCATCAATAAACGACTGACTCACTGCATCGAATTTTTGCTGTATCTCTACGCACTCTTGATTTCATCGTATTTGCACAAAATTAATAAATTGAATATTATTGATCACATTCTTACTAAAATACTGATGTTTGTCACTTAATGGACGTCACTTAAATGCATATAGATGTATTTAATTTAATAATTAGTTAATTCTCAATAAAATAGTTCATCCTTGGAATAATGACATTGCGCGCACTCCAAGAGTACTCGTTTTTCCAATTATTGTGAAGGTTTTTATTTCCCCACTGACTGCATGCATGTTTCTATAATGAGTGGAATAGTGTGAATACTTTATATCCATCCTAGTGAGAGTGGCGCTTGCTGTTTGATGTTTGCACCCTCGCCGCTCGCTGCTGGCTGTTCGCCGTTCGTTGCTCACGTGATGCTCGCGGCAACAGTTGTTTAAACAAGCCGAAATTCTATAAACAAACAAATTTCATGAAAGTTGTCGGAAAGCAAACAGGCTGAAATTAAATTTCAGTTAGCCGTGTCACGTGATGCAAGGCAATTACCCTAAAGGTGGAGTAGGCCGAACTGTTTGCTGGCTATATTCTATACCTTTAGGGCTATGGGCCATCCCCACCGCGTGGCCGTACTTCCCCTGTAACATTACAAACACTTAACTCTTTTTCCATACTTTACATATTCATGAGAACACCGACAGGACCTGGCACCCGCACTTAGCCGCTAGCTATAGGCGCTACTAACAGAACTGCCGGCTATTGGCTGGTCCCGAACCCTTATCCTGTTCGACTAACTCGGGTTATAAGAAAAATTCCAGGCCAGCAAAGAAACAGTATACGTAAATGCTACGCACTTGTGTATCTCGTTTTCTTTTAAGAATATTCACCCACATAAAAATAAATACTGATTTATGTATAGCTAGCAGACCTGGCCACAAGTTGCTGTGGCTAACGAAACCTTTATAACCAACGCCATCTGTTAAATCAAATCCATACCACGCTGCCCGCTGCCAGCTGCCGCTTGGCCAGATAAATTATGTATTTCAACCAATTTACACTAAACCTTCACAAATTATATAACTAAAAACCTTCCTCATAAATATTTCTATCTGTTGGTGAAAACCGCATGAAAATCTGTTGAGTAGTTTAAAAGATCTAAGCGCACATACAGCGTGAGCGACTTCATTTCATACTATGTAATATATAGAAGTTAATTATTTTGTGCTAACATATTGAAAAAGGGGTCTTAATCTTCGGTAACATTGTTATTATGAAACTGGCGGGGCGAATCAACAAGTGCAAGAATTTGTCGGGCGTTTCATAGAGAGAAAAATAAGAATATTGTGGTAGCTCCGGGTTGTCTCAAACTCTTAATAAAAACTCCAGAGTTAATAAACGCTTTGGACTTTATTCTTATAGATTGAGAGTATTATTTATCAGGCGATTAGAATAATGTGGACCCCAACCTTGTGGTTCTCACCATATTTATTAAATAAAATCTCAGCTCTACAGCTCTCCGGTCTCTACAACTTTTTATTGTACAGAGTGTTAAGGGACGTACTTGAGTTACTTCCACCAGTGATTCCTGATATTATTTGGAGTAAAAAATGTTAATGAAATTTTGGTCTCCGGTGATATTTTTGAAGTTTTATTTTTTCTACAAAAACTTAAAAAAATGATAGATGTTGGACAGTTGGAGGCGGAGTGAGGGGGTGATCGGTTACTCGGCTGAGTGACCAGTGACGACATGCGGAAGATTTTTTTTGTTGTTTGATTTTGAAGAAAAAAATTTTGAAAAAAAAAAAGTCATCAAAAAAAGTCACCGGAGACCAAAATTTCATTTACATTTTTTACTCCAATCACTGGTTGAAGTAACTCAAGTACGTCCCTTAACACCCTGTATATATCGTAACTAAAAATAAAATATTTAAGAAAATAACTTCATAATGTCACACTTTATCATTCACTACCATCAGTGGAAAGTTCATAATTGACAATTAATATCTAATTATTGTATTATTTTGTAATCTCTGATTTGCTGTCAACTTTCTCTAAAATAAATAAATATATATATTTTTTTTATGAATACCGCACAAGAGTCCCAACTGCTCCCGTCTGAAGCCAGTGAGACTATGGCATCCCCAATTGGGCTATGTTGTGAGGCTGAGGGACGCAATCTCTTAGTAACCTAATAGACTACTATCTATTGCCATCTATGGCTGAGATCATACACTTACATCAAGGATGTTACAAGTTGAAATACGAGTATAATGTCTGTTTCATAACGCTGATGGGTTTCGTTCGTATTTGTGTTCCGATCGGCCTTTAGGATCGGAAGGAATCCAGATTTTGGTATTCCGCACATTAAGGGTACCTAACACAACCACATAGACAGAAGTCAAGTACCGCCTTAACGTCAGTCTGTCGACAACCATCGGAACATATCGTAACGTTTCGCTCTACGTCGAAGAGTTATTATTGTGACATAAAGTATAAATCATATCGTTTTCTATCGTATACTTTGTATAAACTCCCTACGTGAATCGTGACGTGACTCAGATTTCTATCGTGGATTATGAAATAACCCAAAACAAACAATATCGCGCGCTTATGGATAATCTGTGACTGTCGCCGAATAAGAGAACCAGCCTGAAGACACCACAGTGAGTATAGTATTACTTCTTGTAAATACCGTATCTTATTTGGTAGTCGAGCATAAATCGTATCGAAGTCCATAAGCGTTTATAGCAAGAGTGGCCGCAAGGTCATTCTAACCCATATAAGATGGGGCCATCAATGGGCTAACCCAACCTAACAATGTCTAACTATCGTACCCGACTTACTTAATATGACCCGCGATTTGTTCCAAGATACGTAATTTCTATTTTTATTTTTACTGTTAGAATATTTCTGTTTATTTATTTATAGATAAGTTAAGCTTAAAAAAATACATTAGAATTTTTTGTTAGTTTTGTTCTTATCGACTTGAATAAAAGAATCGTACATGTAAAACTTTTTTTGTGCCTTAAATCTATCTGTAAATGGAAATGATTTTCTTTAAAAAAATGTCATGTAAATATGCCAGGAATGGAAATATAATGAAACTGTGAGGTAAAATCGTTGCCTTAAAGTTAAAGTGTTTTATCTACAAGCTTTTTGTGAGATGGAAATGTTTATTCAAAGAAGGACTTATTTTAGGAATTATAGAAAATATTATAATGTTATATAAGTCATTCTATAAAAACACATTGCACGATTTTAGTAATTAAATTTTATTAATAAAGTTAAAAATATTATCCCCATTGTTCCCATTGATTGTAGTGGATCCTCGTGATAGATAACAGCAATTCTCATCAATATTATTTTTAATATGACCCTGAAAACGATGCGAAGGTAATATTTATTAGTAATCGTCAAAGTTAGCAAAGTACTGAAAGGTTATGTAACATTATGTAAATTTACTGAAAATGACAGATTGCCGTTAAATTAATATTGTATCATTGTTTGGAGAGTGCACCAACTAATGGATTCGAAACAATTTGACAATGTGTGTTGATGAATTACAGCAACAGACTATTGAAAAATTCATGCAACATCTAATGTATATCCAATGTCATAAAGGATATTTGTGAATTTTATCTAATTTTAAGAACACAAAAAAAAAGAAAATGTTATATGACTTTTCTTTTGATTTTGTTTATTTTGTTGTAGATTTTAGAGGTTGTATTGAAAATGGTTGTTTGGTTTTAACGGAAACATTAATTAAGTTTTTTAATTACTATCCCTAATTTGGATGTATTTTACAAAATGTCACAAAATGCGCATTTTTTTAATGAACATAAACACAAAATAATGAGGACACTTTATTTATTGGCATAAAAATTATAAAAACAATTTCAAAATGAGCAAGTAAGAGTTAAGAATTATTATTATTAATTAAGATTTAGTGAGTTCAATTAAATCATGTGAAATAAGTTAAAAACAAATTATGTGATTTGCACTTTTGATTTGCACATGCTATGAACATGAAAATATACAGGGCGATACTAATTTATTTCTCGAAATTCGGCAAATATCCAAAGCCCTTCTGATATTTTGTAGTGATCACTAATGCCCTACAGTTTTTTTAATCTCCGAAATGGACAAGAATATCGCCGGTGAGTTTTGGCAAATAAACGTGATTCTATGGAACCTAAAGCTTTAAAAAACCCATATTTGCTAAAATATCACTAATCCTTTCGCTTTGTCCCTCGATATGCACAATAAACATGTTATGTAGGTGTCTACTAATATACTTTTACTATTTGTTATTGCTTTTACCTGTGTCTAATGACCGTTTGGCAGTTAGATGGACTGTAAACCACGTAACGAACCAAAAGCAATCGACTGCGTTTTTATCACTAGGAAACAAGGAAGACGAGATGAAGCCTTACCTTCAAAAGTTTGATGATTTTTCCTTTATCCACTGGTCATTTTGGGTGCACATTTACAAATTTGATTAGAATCATATAAAAATACTCACGTGCGAGCGATGTTTAAAATGATTTTGCAAGACTTTTAATAAATGAAATGATCTCGACCTCGACAGTATTTCGACTAACCATGTGGGTAATTTTCATATGCACATATAAATAAAATTTTATAACTGTAATTAGTGGGCAGTATTTAGTCATCTTCTTTTTCTTCTGCTTCCCAGGTTAGTCTTTGTGAAGAAGGAGAGATACATAGGAAATGACGAAATTTCTAACAGGACCTTGGGATATATGGAGTAGTCCCAAAGCCGTGTCAATATTAAACAACTAGTTTTTGTAAATTTTATACCATTTATCATTTACTAGGTACAGTGTATTTTTAAGTGTTCTACATCTGTAATACATTAGTGTATCTACAACGGTTAGGAAATATAAAAAAAAAATGTTTATAGATACTAGTTCTCAGCACTAACATAGTTAACAAAAAACATTTAATAGAGGTTGGCGAATCTTCCTCAAAATTAAAAGCTAACGAAATTATTGCCAGCTTACTAGCTTTTATCTAAAACCAGCTGACCCTGTGAACTTTGTACCGCCTCAGAATCAATAACTGTTGTTTAAACTTATTTGCTGAATAATTCAGTTATTTTATTAAATTAAAAATTACACAACTAAGCAATTTTCGATGCGTAACTATCCGTGTTTTATTTTTGTCAGTATCAGAGGTGGAGTTGTGTACGGATTTATATTTTTGTGATTTTCTTACTTTTCCACTTACTTACGGGAATTGCGTTTCATTTTCTTTATACGTGTAACGAAGAATTATTATAATTATTGTGTTTTTCCTTTTGAGGGGTGCAGACACACGTTCACCGTTTGTCTAATTTTCGGCTGTTGGCATTTAGTGTGTAAGAGGGGCAGCATTACATGTTTAAGAACAAAAGCAAAACCATCAGCGCATTGACATTTGACGTTTTTGAATTTTTGGAATTCCCTCACTATTCAATATTTTACTTATCACAATATTGCTGAAGCTCTTAAAAATATGAGAATTTGTTCCATACAAAATGTATGAGGAAAAAAAATTTAATTACAATTTTTTTTCGTGAATTTTTCCGATGTTTTAATAGCTGTTCTGCTATTTGGAGACAAATCCAACAAATCAAAGTACACAAAAATGTGGTTATAAATGGTGTAACTAAGCCGACTTTGTATTATATATTAAGATAAGTAATATTTTTGTCAATTTATTAGTTAATAAAGGAAATCACTATTACTTACTACAGCAATGTAGGGCCTTATTTAAAACGATTATATAAATATTACTTAGAATTTAACACCACAAAACTCTTAGGAATGTGGGTTAAACAGACTATTTCCCCGCTTTATCCGACATGAAATATTGTTTCCTACTTTCAACATACAAAATGCTAGCATGTAATACCGGGCGAATAAACGGTGCGCATTTTGTAATATCACAATATATTAAAATAATGTAACATTATGTTTATACATTCGAAAAAAAATCGTATATGAAGGCTTTATAAATTGCGGTAACATCTATCTTCACGTCATTTTAAAATCTTCAACCAGATATTATTTCATTTTCCTTTTAAGAACAAAGTACCTGAACGCAATTTTTCTCATTACTTCTTGTTCATAATATTGTACGGTGTATGGTCGACTTATTTGTCTTCCCCATTTCTCTAAGTCTATCGCGTCGCTTTGATGAAAGCGTACTTTAACGATAAATATGTTTCATCAAGAATTTCTGCTTAATTTTTAGAACAATAATAAAATTAATTTTATTATTGTTGTAATTGATTGATGATTTTTATTGTTTCTTCTTTATATTAACTAAGACCACTAGTCCAGTCAGTGGGGGATAAAAAAGGGCTCCACCCTGCAAAAGGTTAGGTAGTAGCGATTTTCACATATGTTGTTAAGATTGGGACTCTAAAGAAAAAAAAAAAGTTTTCGACCTTTAGGGGGTTGAGCTCGAAGAATATGTGGACCCGTGAAAGAGGGCGAACAGTGGCGCATCCGGCACAATACAGAATTGTATGACATATATAAGGCCCCTAGCATCTCAGCACATATGAGACTCCTCAGGCTGAGATGGGCTGGGCATGTACAGAGAATGCCGGATACACGCGTCCCAAAAAGAATTTTGACTGGACACCCAGGTGGAAAGAGAAAAGTGGGAAGACCCAGACTGAGGTGGGAAGACGAGGTAAGAGGGGATGCAGCACAGCTTCTCCAGGTACCAAACTGGAAGTCAGCCGCTGAGGACAGGAGGAGTTGGAGGCGACTGTTGCAGGAGGCCAAGGCTCGATATGGGCTGTAGCGCCATCGAAGAAGAAGAAGAAGGGGGTTGAGCTCGACCCGCCATCTTGGATTGAAGGTGCCAAAATTTGTTTTTTTCAAAATAATTATGAAGTGGTTGATTTTACAACCAAATTGCTAAAAGCAAACTTAAAGACAACTAAATTACCTACATTTTTTGTAGAAAGTTTTTTTTTGTAAGTCTAATAGGTAACGAGTTACAGCGGTTGAAAGAAGAAAATTTTGACAAAAAATTGTAAAACTCCACTTTTCTTGATAAATTTTGTACGAACATATTACACAATATCATTTTAACGTATTTCTACGTTACAATATACTTATATAGCATCATCCGTGGGCTCAATGACGTTGATTTGTTATAGTGGGATCCTAGTCTACAGCTGACTTGGCAACACTGATTGAGTCCTGGTTACAGGACGTTGCCTGGATGCTCGGTCACTCAGTGTGCTCGTGGCTAGCGGTCCGGTAGGATGTCGAACATGGTTACCACGTCTGAAAATTTTGAATCTATAAAATTTAAACGTAAGGACAAAGTTATTCCATTAGTAGCAGTCAACAGCAGCATCAAGGTCGTCGAAACAACTATTTCCATCAACCCGCTAATGTTGTTCCAGAGAATGTGTATTGTGAAGAAATCCGACAAAAAATTGAAGGATTTCCTTAAATTCGAACTCGCCCCATTTCCTTTGTCGCTTTTCACTGAAGAAGGAATGCGCAAAGGTACGAAATCATCATTTTATGGTGTTTTCGAACAACTTCCAGAAGGCGTGCAACTTGAAGGTAGCAAAATTAATGTTGTGGATGGAGGATATCTTTTACATAAAGTTGTATGGAATAGGAATGATTATTTTGGGTCAACTTGCGAGAAGTACGTTCACTATGTAAGAAATCACTATGGATCACATGCAGTCATTGTTTTCGATGGATATCCGCTTGATGATGGTGAAAAAAATACGAAAACCGCAGAAAGACTTCGCCGATCGAAGAAGCATATGTCTGCAGATGTTCTTTTCGATGAAACGATGCCAGTTCAAGTTTCACAAAAACGATTTTTAGCCAATGAAAATAACAAAGTCCGTTTGATTTCGATGCTTACAAAGCAATTTATACAGGATGATTTTACAGTTAATCAGGCTGAAGAAGATGCTGATGAGTTGATTGTCAATACTGCGATTTCCTTGTGTTGATCATATGACGCTGTTTTAATTATTGGCGAAGACGTTGATCTCCTAGTTCTGCTGACAGTATTAGCACCACCCAAAAGTAGTATATATCTTCGCAAACCCGGGAGAGGCAACACTTTTGAAAGACTGTATTCCACGAATAGTGTGAAATACAAAGAGGCGGCTGAGAATATTCTGTTTCTTCATGCCTTTAGCGGCTGCGATACAACATCGTCCTTCTTCAACCAAGGAAAAACAAAATTTTGTTTGCTTGTGCAAAACGACACAAGACTCAATGCCATGATAGGAATCTTCAAACAACATGATGCAACACCAGAAGACATAGCAGTTGCAGGAACACGCTTTCTTGTTGCTTTGTACGGGGGTGACATGGATAAGGAAACCTTGGAAGAAGTCCGCTACAAACGTTTCGCAAAGTCGACAACAAAAAGCAAATTCAATCTTGCCTCTTTGCCACCAACGAACGACGCTGCACGGTACCATGCATTTAGAACGTACCATCAAGTCCAAAAATGGTATGGAATCCAAAAAAATCCAGAAAACTGGGACTGGAAACGTGACACCAACGGGCTTGTTCCAGTAAGAATGACAAAGAAACCAGCACCCGAGACTTTATTAAAATTTATTTCATGCAATTGTCAAAAAGGATGCGGCGTTGCATGTAGCTGCAGGAAAGCTGGATTGAAGTTTTCTATTGTATGTGGGTGCTGTAATGGTCAAACATGCCGAAATTCGCCAGAGGTTCACATCGATGTCGATGACAAAGAAGAAGAGATTTTGTCAATGGAGGCCCAGAATCTCAGTATCACAGGCAATGAGTTAGATGATGACATTGATGACGAAGACTGTTATTAAGACGTCGATATCAACCAACCGGGATCGACAAAAAATATGATTACGTAATAGCCAATATGTAACATAATTTCGAAATCTACCATCGCTGGTATATCTGTGGAGTAGACCTACTGGGGATACCACAATAAAAAAATGCGCCATGTTCTCTACCTCATGGTGGTGTGGAAATAAGTTAACAAAATTATTATAATTATGTAATGAATAACCCGAAAAAATTACAAAGTTGGGAATTTCATCATTTTTTAGAAAAATATTCACATTTCCGCCACTGTAACTCGTTACCTATTAGACTTACAAAAAAAAACTTTCTACAAAAGTATAGGTAATTTAGTTGTCTTTAAGTTTGCTGTTGACAATTTGGTTGTAAAAACGACCACTTCACAATTATTTTGAAAAAAACATATTTTGGCACCTTCAATCCAAGATGGCGGGTCGAGCTCGACCCTCCCAAGGTCGAAAACTTTTTTTTTCCGTAGAGTCCCAATCTTAACAACATATATCAAAATCGCTACTACCTAACCTTTTGCAAGGTAAAACTCCCCACTGACTGGACTACACTGTTTGTTTTTGTTTTACTACTTACATTTTATAATTTATAATTTACAACTGAAAAATGACCTCTACAATACAAGTGAACTCCTAGTATGGAGGACAATATACTATACCTTTGTAATTTAAATATACTAAGAATAAATTAAAGTTAAATAAATAAATTATTTATTAAATAAATTAAAATTAAAGCCGAAGTTCTAAATGAACAATAATTAAAGTAATTTTTAGACATTAAAGGCCTTCGCTTATGGAGAATTTGAACAAAACAGTTGTTTGTCACAAAACAATCAACCTCCTGAAGAAAATCGATATTTTTCAGATCTGACATGACAAAACTTAACAGGTAGTGAGCCATTACCATTGCAATTTGTCAACAATGCAACTGAAATGCGACTGTAGCAAAAATATGGCCCTTTATAAAAAAAATCCTTAGGCCCTAGAATTTCAAACAGTTTGACTTAATACATGCAAATCGGATGTAAAGTTTTTTTTTAAATGTAGTCAACCAGGTTTAAAAATGTAATCTCGAGAAAAACGCGAACAAAGTTTTGCAGAAAGATAATTCAATATACAAACTGTTTCAAAAGGTTTTACAAAAAATGCTGTATCTTCGTCACTTTAACGAATTTCTTTGAAACATTTGGTGATAGCATTTTTTACAAATGCATCTTTCAGAAAATTAAAGTTTAAAAATATCAAAAAAAATAAATTACAGCGTCCTGGTGCCTTAAAATCGGACAATAATGTGTGTGTTTTGACAAAGTGCTTGAGATTATTGGCCGCGCCTGTAGAATCACCTAGAGGCCGCCTAAAGACCACCTGAAGACCGCCTGTACGAGCGCCTGTGAGACCGCCTGAAAGGCCGCCCTAATGAAAGCTCTTGCCGTCTTATTAAAAATTATCCACGTGATATCATGCCGCCTTCCTGGTTCCTGCTTTCCGCTTCCTTCGCCGCTTTAATAAGTTTAAGGAAATTAAATAACGCTGCGGTGCATTTAAATTTCGTACCTCATGAAAATTTTGACATCTTTATAACAGTAAAAATGCCTTGGAAATTTACAGATCACAATCACAGCAATATATTGATACGATTGTTACAAGGCATTAGCATTATAACAAGCAACTGATTTTTTTAATACACTATTTTCTTGCTTTATTAGCAAACATTGGTCGAAAACGCAAATATAGGTGCTTGCTAAATTCAGAACAAAATGATCAATAACTTTTTTTACATTAACTCCACACAGGAGGTCCGGTGGCCCTGATGAAAATAATTTCCTTCAGAGCCTATGTCATCTTAGGGGACGCTATGTGGAGGGTTTTGTTAAGAAAGAAAGGAGAGGGAGTTTTGGGAAGGAAATAGGTATGTGGAGTGGGTAGAAATCTGAGGGTCAGTTTGTCCAGGAGTGACGAACGTATGAATCCATCCCTCCAACTGCGGTGCAAGGCAGTAGGTTGAGAGATTCTGGCTGGAGAGGATAAAATACCTCCCTCAACCTGTCTCTCTCGATCCTGCCCACCACGCAGCAGGTGGGCAGAATCATCGGCCGCCAAGACCTGGACAAACCTCACACAATGAACCCGGGCTCCCCTGCTAAGTCACCAAACGTAGTGAACCATTTAGTTTGACCTATAGCAGAGGTGTCGGTTATCCAATAAATGGTTCCCGAGGTGGCGGTACCCATACTTGCCTCCCAAATTGTAATGATTGAATGAAGCTATTTTGAAGATAAATTTTTTTTTGGAAACAATTACAAGCACCGAATGAACAAAAGCATCACACATTGTAATACATTTTAGACAAAACACATCGTTATTTATTTATTTTATTTATTTGTTTTTTAATGACAAACACAGTACATTGTAATACAAGTTATAAGACGTTTAAGTTTTACATGGTTATGTACCTATTACGTATGTCACAGAATGTCATTTGGTAATTACGCCTGACATATGTAAAAACGGGTTTTAAAACTTAATTAGTTAATGAACAACTAATAATAATAGAAAGAAAGAAAAGGGAGGGGAGGTGGGGGGGGGGAGATAGAAAGACATTTTAAAAGAAGGATTATATGATTGGAAAGTATCTTAAATATGCTTATACTCGGCAAACAATCGTCATAAATGATCAATTTAACATTACTACGGAAACAGTAAAAAACGCACGCCCGGAGCTGGTAAACAGTAAACGATAACGTTTTGTATACAAACAAAAAACTTGGTTTTCATTCTACATTTTTTCGTTCAACGTAACTTTGCAGTTTAAACACTGTGAACGAAATATTTTTTATTGAAAACAATTGTTTTAAAAAATCACCAGGACCGGAAAATCCTAATTTGTTACCGCGCCCAAAAAAACATAACTTATAATCAAGCATGACTTGAACATCTGTTCATTACACTCGCAAAGTGCGGGGCGCAACAACAACATATCAACCAGCGCTAATCATAATTAATGAACACAGAAAAGGCTGAACATAATTCAACCCAATACTATCGTGTATCTGCTACTCTGCATATCCTTGCCTCCCCCCCCCCTTACCCCTACCACCTCACCACCCCGGAGCTTTGGTGCAAAAAATGTATCGTTGCCTTTGTAGAGTTAAGACGAGGGGTCCGCACACTTTGGCATGCGTACATTATGCACAAAAAAAATTTGATGACAGTACCATGGTATATCGACCGATTAACTTTTTTTTTAAATTTGGCAATGTGATCTTAGTGATCGAATTAATTCTTATGGTAGTGATAATGATTGGATATTTTGTACAGCCTTGTTCACGTGTAATTCCAGAGTTGTTAATTATTATTCTGAATATTAGATTCAAACCAACTTTTATACAGATTATAGCAATGCGTAGGTGTTTTTGTTGTGAACGTTTGATTGTGAACTCTATGTAATCTATTGGATGATTATAGGATTTCCATTTTTTATGAAGTTTTTGTTTTTCTTTAATGATTTTGATTAGAGAAGCTGAATACCATTTTGGAATTTTTTTCTTTTTTGGCGAGGCGTTTGGGGACAAATTGGTTGATGGTATTATTTAATATGTTATAAAAGGAATCAACTACTTAGTCAACTTTCGCATTAACCTGAGTAAATGACCAGACTATCATTCACAGATGTCGGTTGATTAATTCGTAGTCGGCTTTTTCAAACAAGCATAGTACTTTAGGAGCAGCGTTGATAATTGGGAGCGTATCGATTTGTAATATAATTTGAAGCAATGGGTGGTGTGAGTCTTCACTGATAAGAGGATTGTATGCACGAGATACATGAAATTCTTCACTACAGATGATTAAATCTAGGATTCGGTTATTAGAATTTTGTATGTGATTATATTGTTTTAATTCGGAGTAATAAATTGTGTCAGTGATAAAAGTTTCTAGGTGTTAAGTATGAATCATGCACTTCTTACTTTATCGTAGGCATATTAAAGTCTCCAATTACAAGTTAAATCTCATCAGGATATTGATCTTACATTAGCAAGCAAGTAAAGGAATGAACTGAGAACGGTTTCATATCTATGACCTGGTGAGAGATATACACAAGCTTCATGGATAGTACGTTTGGAGGTATAGTTAGAGGGAGGAATAGTGACCCAAATGCATTCAGCATTGCACACCAAGTCTTCGCGAGGGTATGCGTTAAGATTGTTATGTGTAATGATCATCACTCCACCGCCTCGACAAGAGTCTTCTTGGTAGTTGATGCTATTTGTTGAAATGTTATTTGATTTGATTGAATTATGGGAAAGGAACGAAGCAACCTCGTGCCGTTTGCGGTTGCTTCATTTCTTTCCCATACATGTGTGTGTCAATGACTAAACAAAATACTTAAAAAAAGGACCTTTTTTATATTAAATACCGTTAAACTGATTGATTTCAGTTTGTCAACGTGTTCTTTTAACATTTATACGTAAAAAAATATTGTTAATTGTTTTCTAACAGTGAACACGGATACACAACACTTTTGCGCAAAAAAATATATTGATTTTTGAGGTTGTGTGATATCAATTTTGTTTTTTTTTTAATGAAATATAATCAAAGTATCTAGAAAATAAATATAAAATTTAATTATAACGATGTTTCAGTTTCTCGCTAGAGTTATTTCAAGTGTTAGAGAGCTACTGTGATTAAGCATACAAAAGATTACGACATTCAAAAGTTGAGTTTAAATAATATAATCATAACTTCCCTTTTCCAATAATTCTTTAACTTCTTCACCTTATTCTAATAATCCAAAATAACTACATAAACTCTCTTATTGTAGAAGAATCTGTGTGCATAGTATTAATTAGTGAATATTTTCAACCTATACTAATGAATGTATATCCGCAAACTGTAAACTTCCCCCGCTATAATACAGGGTCATCTCTAGCATGGAGGGTGAAATATCATTAAAAAAACTATATGTATTCATGTTTTAAATAATAATAAAAATAAATAAAAAATCTGGCACGGATTTTATACATTTTACATCATCCTTTATTTCATGTATTAAATTTTTAAAAATGGAAGTGATAAATCAATTAAAGATCACATCGCATACATTTTGTGCTAAAAATTACTTTACTCGACTTGCTTGCAGCAGTTTCTCGATGGAAACATGAAATATGATTGTTTACAACTTTAAACATACGAATATAATGTTATATTCGTATCTTTCTCTTCAATAGAAAATATAATGGAAAAGAAAATAGATATATTATCCGCTTGCCTTCTATAAAAACAATCATTTTCACTATAATCAACTACAGAAGGATGTAGAATGTTTTAATAATTATAATATTATTTTATTTAATAATTTTAATACAAAAGTTATATTTTCCCTAGAGTACGACTTGCGTGACGTTTTTAGCTCTAAACACTATTGAGTACCGAACCATAATAATCTATCTTCTATACAAATAAAAATCAATTGGTGTTCGTTTGTCTCGCTAAAAATCGAGAACGGCTGGGCAGATTTAGCTGATTTTGGTTTTGAAATGTTTGTCGTAGTCCATGGAAGCTTTAAAAGGTGAGAACATGTGTAAAAATTGCAAAGAAGATGGTAAAAGCAACGGCTAAAGTTCGGTTTAGTGGCGAAATTCCTAAAAATACAAACTAGTTATTTTTATACTAACTATGGGCCGGGGAATACGAATCTGAAAGAATTAGGCGGCGGCAAGCAATATTAACTGAATTATACGACTTTAAAAAATTTTTTTACACACATAGGAAAATGGCCATTTTGGAAGCATTCTGATTCCTAGAAAATCAAACTAGTTATTTTTATACTAACTTTGGGCCGGGGAATCCGAATCTGAAAGAATTAGGCGGCGGCAAGCAATATTAAATGAATTATACGACTTTAAAATTTGCTATAATTGACACTATCGAAGTCACAAGAAAACATAGAAAAAGAATAAAGATGTTACACCACATAAAATTAAGTGTTGCCATTAAGCAGTAATATCAATTACGTAAAATAACATGTTTATAATTTAAGTACTTACTTTTTATAAATTTTACTCACTTTTGTATCACAAACCATGCTACCTAAACCTAGCGTAGCCGCTAAACTACTTGAAAACTGGGATGTTTTTTTAAATTGTCGCGAGCAGGCGGTATAAAGGGGCACAAACCATGTGACAAACCTTGCGTAGCCGCTAAACTACTTGAAAACTGGGATGTTTTTTTAAATTGACGCGAGCAGGCGGTATAAAGGGGCACAAACCATGTGACACAAACCTTGCGTAGCCGCTAAACTACTTGAAAACTGGGATGTTTTTTTAAATTGACGCGAGCAGGCGGTATAAAGGGGCACAAACCATGTGACACAGACGGACGACGAAGATGTGTTTGATTTATAAGGTATGTTCGATGATATTATTGTTTAATGGCCACACTTAAATTGTTGTTTTTCTATGGTTTCTATGGTTTTCATGTGTCAAAATGCTTTTAAAATGGCTGTTTTCGTATGTGTGTATTGAAAATTTAAAAGTCGTGTAATTCAGTTAATATTGCTTGCCGCCGCCTAATTCTTTCAGATTCGGATTTTCTGGCCCATAGTTAGTATAAAAATAATTAGTTTGATTTTTTAGGAATTTCGCCACTAAACCGAATTTTTTCCAAAACAACAATTTCAATTTCCCATATAAACTGTTCAGAATAACAAAATCGATTTATTGCAAACGTCAGAAGAAAACATACAGTGAGAGGGGGACGGAGGGAGATGGGGGGATGGGGTGAGTGGAGTGGGGAGAGGGAAGGTGGAGGGAAACCCGGGAGGGAGATCCGCGGGAGGGGAAGGGGAACTTAGGAGGGGGGAGAGGAACCCGGGAAGGCGGAGGGGAACTCGGGAAGGGGGAGGAGAACTCGGGAGGGGGGTTCACGGAGTGGAAACGCGAGAGAGGAAGTGGATGCGTGGGAGGAAGGGGAGGAGGAAGGTGAACGAAGGGACGAATGGGAAAGGACGCGCAGGGAGAAAAAAAATCTTTATCAAATGGCTTTGCAACGCATGCCGGGAACCAGCTAGTTTTAAATAAAATTTTAACATTTTTTATAAAACTACCAATATAAGTGCAAGGGGAACTGTGAATAAATTACTTTTAGTTTTTTTTAAATAGTCACTAGCAAAAAAAAAGTTTTTTTAACGATTTTACCGATGTTTATTTTGAGTTATATTTTTACAATGCAGATAGTAAGTAGTTGGTGCGTGATTTATGGATCCTAAGATATGAGTACGTTTATATATTTTTTAAAAGTTTCACTGTTTTTTTATCGCTCGGCTTATTTTAAAATATTTGGTTTAATTTGAGTGTCCAAGATCCAGGACCCCTGACTAGGAGGGTTGCGCTACGTTGCAGTACGAGGCTCTACGAGTCTATGCGGTAGCATACAAGTGTTTACATATTTATAGCATGAGGGCTAATTGCCTTTTAATTAATATACCTGGAAATGGGCAGGGGGGGGGGGGGTGACGGAGTGGGGTGTAGCTATCCCATTATCTGCCGTATCTGGGAACACAGAATATAATGGTCGAACCAGTTTATGGCTTACCGACCAGCGCTATCACTTTAAGTGCAGGCCTCCCGGACCACCAGCCCGTAATAGTTTAGATATGGATATACGCGAAGGGTTTTTTTTAATTTTGGATTTATTACATTTATTTACAGATTAAATTATCCAATAATAACACAGCGTATAACACAAACTGAGGAACAACATAAAAGAAGAAAATTGAAGGTATCAGAAAATATCTGAACATATAAAAATGACAAATCGCAAGAAAAATAGACCTTCATAAGGAAGAAAATCATTTGCGATCAAGAAAATAATGAAATACGTGATTTAAATAATGTCGTAAGTTTTTTCTAGTTATATTGTAGACCTGATGATGATAACAATTTCAACCCAATTCAATACTTTGTTTGCGTGAACCATACAAGATTTTACTTCAATGGCAAGCCGGAGATAATGCAATTTATTTTATTGTGTGTGTGCAAGTTCTATTTTGTCTTTCAGGTAGAAATTAGTTCTTAGATAGGCAGATTATAGTTTCAAGATAGGCAAATTTGTTCTCAAATATTTTTATTTCCAGTTTTTGTGGATTTTTAAAATAATAATCACTTAGATCTTGGAACTTCCTTATATTTTATAACACAATACTTATATTATAACCCACTTAAATTTTAAGTGTAAATCACAAATGACTCCTTTACTTTGTAAACTCTACTCTTACGAAAGACAAAATGATATTAAAATGCAATATATCATTGAAGAAGTAGATAATACTAATAAATCCAAATGAAACAAAAAGAATAAGACACAGAAAAAAAAAAAAAAAGATAATGATTACAACTGGGACTCGAACCCAGGATTTCTTATCTTACCAAGATCCAGCGCTTTTCTTGTTAAATGATTTGGCGATAATATTGTAAACTCTAAATTTTAAAAAATTATTTCGACAAAATTTACAGAAAAAAATTAGTTCCCAATGACCGAGTCGGTTAAGGCGTTGTGTCCCGGTAAGACAAGAGATCCTGGGTTCGAGTCACAGTTACGACCGTAACCTTTTAATTTTTCTGTGTCTTATTCTGCTTAATTTAGATTTATTTATATTATCTTCTTCTTGAATGATGTATTACATTGATGGGTATAACCTTCAAAATTCTTAAAAAGTTATTCCAATAAAAATTAAAATATATAATGTTATTAAATTTAATATATATTCTACTTCAATATTTTTTAAAACACTGACTAAAATAAAAGTTTTTTTTTTAAATCAAAAGAATTTACTTTAGAAATAATTATAACGTAATATTTATATAGCGCAGTTTAGTGTTTTTTTCACTTAGACCTCGTAGATTGGGGACGTTTTTAATAAAAATGGGTCATCATAATTAAGTACAATAACACCGGTATCGTTCACAAACAAACTCAACTATATCTGAAATGCATTTGCGCTAAGTACTTTATTATCCGTCTCGTTCGTTAAATCTCTGATTTATTTTGTTACGGCGGAAAAGAACTTTTTTATTCTGTAAATTAAATAGCCTAAGAGATTGCAAATAACATATGTATGTAAAATCGCAGAAACACAATACATAACGCAGTAGAAAGTTCGGCACAAAATAACTGTTTTGATTTTCAAATAAGGCACGAAAGAAAGGAAAACAAATAACTTTTGATTTGGCTGACAGTAGCGTTTCGATCTATACACCGCGAAGAACCTTGAAAAATCCAACTTATGATGATATATTATCAAAGCCAAATAATGATAAATAATATATAATATACACGATATAAGGGTGTATCAGCATGTACCCGACAGACCGGCAATTCCTGAGCAGATTATTGCTGAAAAAAAAAATCGTGCTGCCACGCGTCGCAATGAATCACGTGATAAGCACTCCTTCTCACCTGTTCGGTGTTGCTGGAACAAGATGGAATGCTTATTAAGCGATGCGTTAAGTTGAACCCAATCGTGTGGTTGATGCTTTTGATAAAATGAGCACAATGATCTACACTTTTACTCCAAATAAGCACAGGAATCGCTGGTTAAAGTCTATTAGGTACGTGCTGTATATGGTGTATAATACCAGGTAAGGGTTGTTATGAATTTCCAAAATCCTTTAAAATTTATCAGCTCATCCCGGAACGTAGAAGAGATAGGATTCGGTACTAACACGCACTGAACACGCAAGACCTGATCAGAACCGTTACCTAATACGGTTTGATTTTGAGGACCAAGTGAAAATTTGGATATTGACAAGCGCGGCGACCATGGCAGCCGAACGTATATATATTAAATCCCCCAGTTGGGTTCACCTTCAGTAACCTAAGAAGCTTTCGGACACCAGCACAGCATCAAGGGTGGTGGTGCCCTATTCGCCCGTTTAGCGTCGCTTCGTAGCTATTTTTAAAGAGCTTAGAATCAAAGAAATCATAATGTTGTTCTGGAGTAGAACCCCTTACTAAACTTACATAACGGATTCAATAAATGTATCATTATGAAGTTCACTGATACTCATTGAACTGACCTATATTCCTGACTATCTGTAGGTATAAGAAGGCATGAACCCACCACTCTGTTTAACTTTCTCGCCCTGCAGAGTGTAATCTTTAAATTAAATACAAGTCCTTTGTAGAGAATTCGCGTTTTCTGATTTAGAAGGAATATACCAATACAAGAGTTACTGATGTCACAACAGGGTGAATTAAACAGTTAATTTTAACAGAGCAATGGCTACCGAGTCATGTTAGATTTATTACAATCGAAATACTTGTTTTTTTTTCTGTTGACCACAGTTAATTCAGGTGGAAAATTATGCATTTATACTTCTTGAGACCCTTAAGAGGTAAGTATCCCTCTTGGAGGGAGTGGTTAGTCTAGAAACCCTATAACTCTAGAAGTACGACTTATGAATTCATGACCCACGTGGAGGCTGCGTTAGCAATCAGGCAATATGATGCAGGAAACACGGTACAGAAGGTAGGCAGGTAGAACATCTAAATAGAATAACAGCACAGGCATGTGGAATGTGGAAGGTTCTCTTGTCACGTCACGTGTACACCGCACGTGGATCTACTGCCTGGTATACTTAACCTACATTCAAGTGGACAGACAGCTGCAATTGAATACTTTATAAGGTATACAACGAGGAAATATTACCCTGACTCTGTTCGCAGTAAAAAAAGTTATGTCTTTCAAAAAGATATGCACTGAACTTTATGAGCCGAAAGCACACGAATCCACGAGTCAAAAGCACCGCGTTAAAAACGGTTTCCCGACAAAGCGTGATCTGAAAACCATTGTAATAATTAACAATATTACATACCTTAATGAAAAGCTTAACGGCTTTCTATATTACCTATTAGACCTACAATGTAAGATGTATTTTAAACATTAACCTGCTCATTAGTATTCAATTTTTTTTGTTGTTGTATTGAACACAAACAAGAAAAACAAACACCATTCCGTTCATTTTCCATTATAGCAATTATTTGAAAAGGTTTCTTGGGCAATAAAAAGAGTCACCATTTTTGGCATAAAGATAAAATGTTTATTACCTTATTACGGCAACACAAATCATGCAATGTTTGTGAATAAATGTAGAAACCAGTTTATGATTTAATGTTCCAAATGACGACACAGATAATTTAAGGCCCGTAAATACAACATTGTATTCGGTGAAAATACACCGCTTTGCATACATCATACCTATTTGAAATGTCGCAGGAAATATTTTGCATATTCAGCGGAATATGGAAGTCCCTTCGGCAATGGCTGAACTACAAATTATAAGCTCGGCTTGAAGGAAAACATGTGTTCAAGTTTGCCATTGGAACAACAACCGCTATTTTAGAACAATTATTTTCTTTGCCAATATTGTGCTGAAATTTGCATATGAGCTCGTAATATCAAGGTACTTTAAAAAGTTATATTTACATGCCCTGGTTTTACTATGGATTATAATACAGTGTACCTGTACACATAATTTAACGTTCATTATAATAATATTGGGATGATTTGTAGGGTGCCGTTTTTGTAAAAAAAAACATCTCAAGGACCCTGTACAAATATACAAATAAAATTTTACAACAAAGTGCTATCATTACTTTCAACTTTGATGACAGCTTATAGCTCTTTTTTTCTTTTTTTCTATTTTTTTTTCTAAGTTTTAGAATTTTTTAGAGAAAAATGTGTCCTTACTGGGGGACCCCGTTCTTAGGTCATATTGTTAGATTAAATTGCATATACCAGTTGGTCAATCACTAATACAAAAGTATATGTACAAAGCAATTGACCAATGAACGTGATGCTCGTTAAAATGGATATATATTTATTATCTGTTATGATTATTAGCAGGCTATTAGCCTGCTAAGTTCAGTCGGTAAGCTGTACGGAAGAATATTGATTGAAAGGGTAAGAATGGAAACAAAGGATAAAATATGGGATGTGCAAGGTGCCTTTATGAGTGGAAGGGGATGCATGGACCAGATTTTCTCATTGCGTATGCTCACTGAGAAGTTTCTTGCAAAAAACCAGAAACTCTTCTGTGCCTTTGTAGATCTACAAAAAGCGTACGACCGAGTTGACAGGAAAAAGCTATGGAAGGTGTTGTCCAAGTACGGAGTGAATACGAAGCTCATTCAGGCAATTGCGTCGCTATATAAGGGAAGCGTTGCATGTGTTAGGGTGAACGGCGATTTTACGGAGTGGTTTGACATCACAAAAGGTGTTAAACAAGGCTGCGTAATGTCACCGTGGTTATTCAATCTATACATGGATAATTGTATGCAAGAATTGAAAGAGATGGGATTGGGCGCAAAATTGAGTAATCTGGAAGTATGTTGCCTTTTGTATGCTGATGATGCGGTGCTAATTTCTAGCAGTATGGAAGATCTACAGTCTCTCGTGTCTAGGATGAACGAAGTATGTATGAAGAATGAGTTAATGATGAATGTAAGTAAGTCTAAAGTCATGGTGTTTGAAAGAGAGAGTACGAAAACAGTATGCAATATAGTTGTGAATGATGAATACTTGGAGCAGGTGGATGAGTTTGTGTATCTGGGTAGTATGTTTACGAAAGATGGGAAGGCTGATAGAGATATTGAAAGAAGGGTGAATGCCGGTAACTCCATTAATGGAGGACTGAATGCCGTTGGCGGTAATAAAAAACTGTCCAAAGACGCGAAACTAGCCGTCCATAATGGAGTGCTGGTACCTACCCTGATGTATGGCAGTGAGGCATGGAACTGGCAGAGGAAGGATGAAAGCAGACTGAATGCTGTAGAAATGAGATCCCTGAGGCGAATGTGTGGTAAAACCATGTACGATCGTGAGAGAAACGTGGATATCCGCAAAGAATGCAAGGCTGACGTAAGCGTGATGTGTAAGATTAAGAAAGGGACTCTCCGATGGTTTGGGCATGTAGAGCGAATGAACGAGGAAAGGAGTGTAAGGAGAATATATGATGCAAATGTGAATGGTAGAAGAAGTCGGGGACGCCCGAGGAAGACATGGCACGACCAAGTGAATCAGATACTTGAGTCGGGCCATGTGAAGAGTCGGAATAATAGAAGAGCATGTATGAGACGATGTATGAATGTGAACGAGGCAAGGAGTGTGTGCCAAGATCGAGTTGTGTGGCGGTCCGTCCTCTCTGCCTACCCCTGCGGGGAAACGGCGTGATGGTTAGTTAGTTAGTTAGTTTATCTGTTATGAACGTATTGCGTTGTTTTTAACACGTTTAATCCGCACAATATTACAACACAAGATTTGGAATTATCATTAAAAAGTATATTTTTATAATTTTTTTTCTAGAACTTATTTTGAATATTCTTTTAAATCAATATGAAGGTTCTAGTTGCGCAAGCCTCTTCAAATATTCTCTACGCATGGTGTTGATGGACGTACTTGAATTTTAAACAATGATTCCTGAAATTACTGGAAGTAAAAAATGTTAAAGAATTTTTTGTCTCCGGTGACATTTTTTGTGTTTGTTTTATTTTTTTTTTAAACAAAAAAAAATCCTCTTGTCATCTCAGATCCTCACTGACCCCAATTGTCCAATACCTACCGATTATTTACGCTTTTAGTGGAAAAATATGTCACTGGAACCCAAAATTTGGTTTATATTTTTACTCCTAAAAACGCCAGGAACCACCAGTAAGTCAGGTAAGTCAATTACTTTAAACCCGAGCGCCTGTGGGTTTGATTTTTATACAAATCTAAAGTTTTATTTTGCACACAATAACCATCAAAACAAAAAATAGGTCACTGATAATATGAGATTTTGAAAAAACATCCAATCGCCTTCTCCAACCCCAAAGTAAAATTTTAATACTACTTGATGAAATTTTGCACAAAAGGTATTCAAAATAAGAGGAAAATTACTGTCTACATCTGATTTAAAAAAAAAATCTGCGCAAAGCCCGGACAACGCCGATTAGGTACTTCAGCCAATGCACTTATTCAGTTATACAGAAAATAAATTGTATAAAATACCAAAGAATTAATAATATGAACTTCTAATGACATTTTTCTATAAATCTTGTGGTCAGATCTGATGTCCGCGCAGAGGAAGCCAACTTATTATTTTTCAAAAACCGAAGCATTGCAGGTATTGTTGGAGTTTTCAATTACGACAGGTGTACTTTGTCATCCGAATGGTGCATATCCTGAATAAAATCCCAGAGTAGTATAAAACACCTAAGTAAGGGCTGTGTTCGGAGAGAAAGAATAGCGAGCCGGATGGCGTGCTGGCACTACCAACATTGTTGGTACCACCAGCACTGTTAATACTACCAGCAGTGTTAGTACTTGTGCTGCTAGTGCTGGAAACCGGTAGCTGAGCGAAAGGAAGCGAATTTATACCTTCATGCATAAATTATAAAGGTTAAAACTAAATTTTGCAATTTTAAGAAAACAGCTGAGCTACCTACTCTAGCTAATAAATTCATGTGAGCAAGAAATATACAGGGAGTCCGGCGGTAAAGTTCATTAAATTCGGGAGGTGATTCTACATTATATTTATTTTAAGTAAAAAAGATAAATAACTTTTTTCCAAATTCCAACTTAAAGGGTATTTTTGTGGTAAAAAGGTAAAATTAGACCAGCGCGTATTTTCCGCTGTTACGATACGGGCCAAGCACAACCATGTTGCAATGCCACAACCGTGCCCGGCAGACTCTCCGCAAGTAAGATCGTACCTCACACTAAGGATTCGTAGTAGGTACCTACGTCTTTTGTATAGGAAAAAAAATTTTGAATTTTCGGAAAAAGTTGTTAATCTTTTTTACTTCTACCATCATGTCGAATCACCTCCTGAAGTTGATGCACTTTACCCCCGGATGCCCTGTATTAGATAGCAGGTATTTTTTTTTTTAATTATTTTTAGGAATCAAACAGCTATTTATTAGATAATTGCATTGAAAAATCCATTGAATCTCCATGGAAAGTAATTTTGAGAAATCCGTGTATTAATTTTAATTTGAGAGGCGGTTACGGGTGCTTCCGCCCCGGGAACCATTTGAATTTTTTTGCAGAATTTGCTTGCATTTAAAGGATCAGTTGAAAATGTCTGCATCTCGTTGGGTTTTGAATGTTTTGCAGATAGTACATTAATGAATTTTGCCCATAATTAGATTTTGTAATGTGGTATACTAAATAAATTATTAATTCTGGACCCCTAGCAAGATCGACCGATACGGATTGTATCGATAACACTCGGTAACTTCTCATCGTTAAAACAAACGTAACGTAAAAACAACTATGACATTGAATATATTAAGAACACTTGGTCATGGAGAATTGTTATTTACTCATTGGCATTCTGCAGTCATGCTAGGGAACGATAGAAGTTACCGAAAGTTAGCTATAAGGATTGAAAGGATAAATTCCGGTAACTTCTCATCGTTCACTAAGACAACTGCAGATCGCTAATGTAAAACAACAATTGACTTCGAATAAATTACAAATACTAAGTGATTATGTACTGTAACTTATTCGTTGGCGATCTGCAGTCATGCTACAGAACTATGAGAAGTTACCGAAATTTATCCTATCGATTATCATCGATCGACCGTGCTACAGGGGCTCGTGTGGCGTTCAGGGCCACGAAATGCAATCTTTTCTAATGGATATTAATTTTTGTATAAAATGCAAATATACAATATTGTATTAAAATAATGGTTAGTGATTTTTCTACGTTTATATCAAAGTGATTATTTAATTTCCTTAATTATCACTTATTCTTTCTAAAAACATGAATACTTACGTATTTCTTTTAATATATTTATCACGATTAAGATGTAACCATGTTAACTATGTGTTTATATTGTTTGAAAAATTCTTAACTCGAATTGTCAAACCTGAATTGCATGCACAAATTTTTTATTAAAAAAAACCATAAATCTCGTTCGAAAATATTCAAACGATTCTAAAAACCATTCAATATTCATCGTCTTGGCTGCCGCGGCCGAAGAATAAATAATTCGCTTTCTCACATCGGAAATAAATGATCACCGGGTTCTCCTCCCGACAACCGCAACCCTTTTCGGCTGGGGGAGATAGGGGCGAGTGAGTAGTACTGGAAAGTAGGCAGTATGTAGTATACGCCGAGCAAGGCGCCTGTTAACTCTGACCCCAGATCGAGAAAATAGAGCTTCACAACAATCCCCCGGAAAAAGCGGAATTTGGGAGAGGCACGAGAACGGGCTATTTCAATCCTTCCCTCAAAAGACACCCTCCGCCACGCATTCAGATGGGAACTTAAGATATCGGAAGGAAAACATACCGAGAATCCATACAGCATCAGGTCTCCTCAGTCAACGCTATAAATTGGTAATTTCACGGCACATTACATCTGCCTTTGTGAGATCGGACGTGTGGGGTATGATACTTGAATGTTTTGTATGAAGAATGTTGAGGCGCTTCACCAGTTCGCCTGGGAAGGAATTGCGCCCATACCCCCCATGCCCATACACCCCCACAGTCTACCACCATATTCCCCCACCTCCAACCTCATGCACGAACCGTTTAGAATTGGCTGTCACAACCGGTAGGTAACTAAAACAGAGAAATGCGGGACGTATTATTTTAGAAACGGTCGTGCATTTTTAGGACACATATCGATGCAGAAAAATCCGCTGGATAAGGAAATTGAAACGTTGAATCTTTTTTGAAGTTTTCTCTTAAAAACTTTTTTTTAAAGCACGAATCATTTTGTTTTCGTATTTTTTTTATTTTTCATTAATTTCAATTCAACATTGTGACAAGCTGTATACAAAAATAATCGCGTTGAACCAAAAATGATATTTCATTGTCTAATTTATGTCTAATTTGAAGAATTTTTATATTAATTTATGTTTTTTATATTAATTGGATAACATCTATTATTTTTCAAAAAACAGCAAACTTATTTTTTTTGGCTTGGCATCATTTTAAGTAAAAAAATTATCAATAGTTAGTTTTAACCACTTTAATTGTTTAGAAAAACAACTTGCTCTTAAGGATGCTTTTTTTTCTTCTAAAAAGAAAGACAAACTTTCCCGGGTTACGAATAACCCGACAATATTTTAAAATATCCTACTTCCACCACAGTAAGCCGAAAATGTTTCTTGAGTCGTGATGGAGGACTTAGACAGCCGAGGAATCTAACTTGGGACGCCTGGGTGGAACCCAAACGTGATGCCCACTCAACCACTGACTGGTCTTATTTCTTCTTATATTATTGTTTATTTCGTTATGTTATTTAAATCTAAATACATTTAAGTAAACCCCGAAGAAACAAACATTGCTTGAACATGTTTTTTAAACATTGAAAGTGGTTAATACTAACTGCTGTCCTCCGTGGTCTAGAAGTAAGGTGTTCGACTCGCAAACCGAGGGTCGCGGTTCAAACCCCGGCGTGCAAAAGGAAATTTTATTTGATTGTGTTATTTCATAATTTAAACATTTAAATGTTTGCGGCACGTTCCAAAGTATAAGATACTCGCAGAATCATTCTGGTGTAAGATCACAATTCAAAATTGAAACGTTGCTTGAAATGGCTTTATCCGTGTTTCGTGACTAGACATGAATATCCAGGTACTTCTCCACCTTCCTCTGCCCCTCACACTATCTTCAACCTTACAAACTAACCCAATTGGGAATACCATAGTCTCACTGGCTTCAGACGGTTGGAAGAAATTGGGACTCTAAAGCAGTATTCACATAAAAAAGGTAATAAAGGCGGTTAAAACCAAGTGTCGATTAATTTTTAATATCAATTATTGTTTAATTTTAAAAAAACAACTCAAAAATGCGGTGGAATCACTTAAAAACTTAATTATATTATTACCCAAATATTTAGAGAAACGTTACATTTGTTACCTACTTCTTTTTAAATATTACAAAAATATTAGTGAACGGTTCGTCTAAAAAAATATTTTCGTTGAAACTTGCATATTTTAAAAAGCTGTCATCAGCCCGCCACCCGCAACGTAATTCAATTTGAGTTATTCGCCGTTCCCAGTATAGGAATCACAAGTCGGCAGACGAGGCGGAGTATTGAAATAAATGACATTTGAACCTACTGCCCCAGTTTCAAGTTCCACAGCGAACTTATGTCCGTGTCACTTTAGTCTCGTGATGGAACTGGAACTGGAACTGTTACTGTAACTGCGACTGTTACGGTGATTAACTCTGGTTGCCTGCATTTATCCCACTTTATCATGATTCAAATCTGTTGGGTAATTTATTTAATTGCTAATAACTGACACAATGCATGCCTGTCAATTAATATTTTTAATTGCGATGTATCGTCATTTTCACGTGTTATTTTACAAAGGAATATGATTTTTTCTTCAAACACAGAAAAATTATTTTGTGGCACCATTTTAATTCATAATTAATAAATTACTTAGTTTTAACCACGTTTATTTTTCAAATTGGAAAGAGCTTAATGAATCAAAATATTATAAATAATCAAAGAATATTTTTAAATAACCTTATTTTTATTATTTTTTATTTATTTGATTAATATCATTTCAAATACAATTCAACAATGTTTATTTATTTATTTATTTATTTACGCCCTACTGGGCTTTTACAAGATATATACATAAGTAATACAGTTGTGTTAGCAAATACATAGTATTCAATATATATTGATTTATGATACATTTAAGACAAATTAAATGTATAGGTATGGAAAGCGAAATTTGTAAAAAGACATATAAAAACTAAAAAAAAATTGAAATATAGAGTGTATTCACTACAGAGTTGTGAAATCATACATTTACTAAAATAATTATAAAGACTTCGTTTTGTGACTAATACGGAATCTTTAAATATGTCTATAGTATTCCCAAATTTATTGCCCAGATGATGCATTCTATTGATAGGTGTATATAATTCGTAATTCGTTTTGAAATTGTCACAGAAAAAGGAAGCACTTTGTCTCGTATTTCTGCTCGGTATGTAAAATTTTATTTTGGAGAGAATTTCAGGGTTGTTAATGCAATTATTAATAATTTTATTTAATAGTACAAGGTCAAAGATGATCCGCCTATCTGACAGCGTAATTATGTTGAGTTGTTTCATCAAAAGGACATAGTTAATATTTTGAATTGGAATATTTAGCTTAAAGTTAATAAATCTTAGAAATTTGTGTTGTACCCTTTCTATATTGTTTGAATGGATTTTATACATTGGGGACCAAATTGGCGAATTGTACTCTACCTGGCTTCTTACTAAAGAAGTGTACAATGTTTTCAAACATTCTAGTGACTTGAAACCACTTGCTGTTCTGCATATGAACCCGAGCATTTTTAAAGCTCTATTTGTTATTTCATTTACGTGCAGAGTAAATGTTAACTTTTCATCAAATATAACACCTAAGTCCCTGATCTGAGCGACTAGTGTCATTTTTACATTATTTAAAGAGTATTCATAGGTAACATGACTTTGGATTTTACGAAAACGAATAACTTGGCATTTTTGAATATTAAGAAATAACGAGTTGATCACACACCAATGATACAATTTATCTTAATTTGATTGTAGAATATGACAATCCTCTATACTACGTATCATTTTATACATTTTCAAATCATCAGCGAAGAGAAGGACTTGTACGTCTTTAAATACACTAACAATATCATTTATAAATAATAAAAAAATTTAAAAAATATGTTGACCTGTGATGAGGCCTCCATTTTATAAAATAAAAATTTATACGTAATACAATAAAAAAAATATAAATATAATGTTGCATAAAAAACCAACTAAGCTAAAAATAAAGATTTATAATAAGGTAAAATTACAGGTACAATGATTTTTTTAAATTACCTAAATAAAATTAAAATCCGGTATATATTATATGTTGTGTGTTTTATATTGGTTTTGTGTGTTACGTGTATATGTTTTATTCTTATTTTGTTCTGAAATTTTGGTAATATTGTCTTTTTTGTTCTCTAATCGATTTTGTAATTTTAAGTATGATTTGCTTTTATAGCATGATATTTATGGTGCCTTTGTCCAAAGCTTGCATTTACCGTCGGAGTTTTTATATAATTTTTGTACGATTGTCTTACTGGTCTGTTAGTGGTACTTTGAGATTGTTGATATTTAATTTTTTGGTCGAAATGTAGTTTAGCAGTGTCTTAACAAATAATTTGCGTAGGTATTTCTAGTCCGACAGAACTGTTTTATATTTGGTCTGTATATCAGTTAGTCCATATTTTTACGTATTTTAAGTATTACCTTTAAGATCGTTTTCTGCGTGATTTCTATGTGATCGATTGCTGAGTTTGTTGCTCCTCCCCAGAAAATTCTTCCATATTCTATTTTTGATTAACAAAGTGCAAAATATATTGCACTGGTTTCATTTGTAAATTATGACCTATAACTTCCCTCCCCCTTTCCCTTCCATTCCTCACTTTTCCATTCTCCTCTCCCAACTTTCGAATGACACCTTTGAGTCTATGTCTATTGTTGTAATTAGTTTTAAAATAATTCTGATGAAGTAAGCATTGCTTACGAAGCATGTCATTGTTTTTAACAACATGGTTAAAACTAATTACCTAATTTACTAATTTTGAGTATGATTTTGGTTGTTATTTTATTTTGTGCATTTATTTACTGTAACTATTCATATTATTTTTTTATGTGCATTTGTAGTACTCTGAGCCACTGGTATTATATCATTTATTAGGGAATGCTTTAAGCTGAACTAGAACTGGGGAAGTAGGAGAGGAAGAGTAATTATGTATTCAAATCTGCTCACTATTTTGATTTCGGCGGCAGTTTCTCGGTTGGGTCATTGTGCACATATATTAAACTCTTGAATCGCAGCAAATAACTCATTTTGAAAATTATTGAAAACCTTTGCTTTGAGCGCTTCTATCTCAATTATTTAGTTTTATCATCTGGGATTAGGTACATCCGTTAAGAGACGTAATTGATTTAATTCAACCGGTGACTCCTGAGGTAAAGAAATTACATGACATTTTCAATGGCTTAAGCCATTTCTGAGTTTATCTTATAACCATTCTGAGAGTATCTTCCACTCAACGGGTCGCAAATATACCTACCTCATATTATTTTAAAGTGATTAAATTGTGAAATAACACAAATCGAGGGATGGATTCATATGTCAGTCACTCCTGGACACATTGTTTTTTTACATTAACTCCACATAGGAGGCCCTGAGGAAAATGATTTCCCACAGGGCCTATGTCACCTTTGAGGATGTTGTATGGAGGGTGGTTACGCCAATACATATACCCACACATACACACACCTACATAGCACACATACATACTGTTACTGCTTGGGATTGGTATTAATATTGTTGCAAATCCTGTCCTACCTTGTTCCCAAAATCCGCACCTATAACTACCTTCACCACGTCAGTCTGCAATCAACAGCCCGCGCCGCAACATACCTTACTATAGCCACCGTGCTCCCGCTACCTGCAACATTGACCTAATTCCGCCGTGTCCGTCGTGTAAACGAAACGCACGCTTATTGCTGTTTTCAGTGCCAATTGGACGGGGAGAAAGAAGACAAAATTGCCAGCATACAAGTTCTTTATCCTGTTTCGGTGAGTCCTTTCCTTTATATGCAGCATATGTTTTTTCCTCATTCCAAGCAGTAAACAGTAACACAAAATTCAAGGTCCTTCGTCAGTCAATTTTCGCACATAACAAATCCACTCTACACACACACTATCTCATTCATCTTGATCCAAACGAGCCGGACATTTTTGAACCATAATATTAGTAGATAATAATCCAGCAGAGTGTGAATACGTTTTTACAATACCGCATATAAATAATTACCCGCATTCCCGCAGTTTGATATACCTACATGAGTAATTTTGTTTCTTTATACCTATCGTATTATGGTTGGAAATAACATATTTACCCGCTATTAGAATAAATAGATACAAGACACTGCTTTGATATTTATTTCTGATAACTCATGTAATTATATCTTGCTAATCAAATCGCATTACCTACCTTATAAATAATACGATTATTTCCTAATATTCGTATTGTTTATATTATTGGATTACATTACAAATAAAATAATACGATCGTAATATGTATAATTTGTTAATGATTTACCGACGTAGTGCACGGCGCATCTGTTAACCTTTCACAGCTCACCAGTCAATTTAACCCCGTGCGGTTATCACTGTGAAGTAATTAAATATTTATTAAATATTAATTAATTAATTCCGCATAAATAATACAGACACATTATTTTAACCGCAGTTTTAGTTGTTTATCGTCTCATATTTTGTAAAATATAACCGGAATAAATAAAATGGCTACAAGCGCGTCATCCGGGTCGTCTCGGGACGAAAGACGTCTCAAACGTTTAAATGCTAAACTATCAGCTAGCTTTGCAAGCTTACAGTCGGTGTATGACAAGATAAGGAAAGCTTCGGAAAGCATTAGCAATCGCCAATCTTTTTTGTCAGGCGCAACTACTGTTGAAAAAATTCGTTCTGAATTTATAACAATTTTAGATGAAAAAGTGGATTGCGAACTGGAATTGAATCCGGAAGCAATTGCTGAATACTCTCAATTAAATGCATTTGAAGAACTCTTTGGGGTTATTAAATATACCGAAGCAAATATGCTGTCCAATCCAGTTGCGAAACCTCGCCGTCAAATTAAGTTACCGCCTTTGGAAATAGCGTGCTTTGACGGAAAATTAGATAATTGGCCTCTTTTCTATGAAACATATAATTCGGTTATACATTTGAATGATTCTCTGGATAATGCTGAAAAGATGCAGTATCTGATGTCTAAATTAACCGGAAAAGCATTAAATATTTGCAAAACTATTACGCCTACTGGTACAAATTATCAAGTTATTTGGGACGCATTGTGTACTAAGTATAATGATCAACGCGTTCTTGCTGAATCATACTTTGACCGATTGCTGAAATTGCCTCCAGTTAACTCGGCCACGCCCGCTTCTTTAGAGAATTTCGCAGATGCATACTCCGCTAACATCGCCGCGCTGAAGCAATTAAAAATAAAAGACCTCGCAGAATTCATATTGCTACAACTGGGTCTTAAACGGCTTGACATAGAGACTGTAAAGGCTTTCGAATCTTCTATTAAAAATAATGAAAATTTACCTTCCAGCGCGGAACTAATCGACTTTGTAAGACAACAGCAACGAATTCTCAACCGCGCGCAATTCACGCAACCGACCTCGAGCCGCGTTGGCTCAAACATTAATTATACCGCTAAACCGCAAAAAACTAATTCCGCAAAGGCATTTATTAATGTCGAAAAAATCGATAATCACTCCATCGAAATTTGTTTTTGTTGTCAAAAGGGATCGCACCCTTTATACCAATGTTCTAAATTCACAAGTCTAGAACCACGCGATCGATTTAACTTTATTAAGTCATCGAATATTCGAGTTTGTGTGAACTGCCTCAGTACTAGGCACATCACAAAAGCTTGTAAATCAAAGAGTACATGCAAAACATGCGCGCTCAACCATCATAGTTTATTGCATTTCAAACAAACTGATGGGCGAAAGTCACAAACAGACCCAATACCATCTCCCGCGTTACAAGCAGATGCCGATAATGATAACTTAAATTCTTTGAATCCGGTTTCGCTATGTGTAACAAATTCATGCCCTAGTGCAAATACTACTGCACTCTTAGGAACGGCTGTTTGCACTACCAGAGACGCTAAGGGCCAGGTACAGACGATACGGGCTCTAATAGATAGCGGCTCCCAAAGGGACATAATTACGCGCAAATGCTGTTCACGCTTGAATCTTACGGTGCGGTCATCTCCAAGTACTTACGTCACGGGAATAGGTGACGTAAGAAATGTGACAAATGGCGTAACTTGCTTAAAGTTACATTCCCGCTATGACATCACTCAGTCGTATACGATTAAACCATATGTAGTAGAAACTATAACCAGTGAGTTGCCTACTGTTAACATTAACCGTTCCTCTTTGTCGTATCTTGACAATTTGCCCTTAGCAGACACAACATTCTGTACGCCCGGTGAGATTGATATTATCTTAGGATGTGACATATTTGCTCGCATTCTAAAGGCAAACAAAATATCAGGTTCTCTCGGCCAGCCATTTGCTATTGAAACCACTTTGGGATATCTCATCTTGGGTACTGCCCCAACGATGATTGAAAACCCAAGTATAAACGCCACGCAATCATTTTGTACGTTCACGCAAAATAATGATTTTTGCCTGTCGCGCTTCTTCGAATTGGAAGACATTCCAGATGAGAAGTTTTTAACGCCTGATGAACAAGAGTGTGAGGACATTTTTAAACTCACTACCTCTCGTGACACGGCAGGTCGTTATATCGTCGCGTTGCCGTTTCGAAACAGTCCCTCTGTTCTCGGTGAATCGTTACCCGCCGCCGAACGCAGGTTTCGATCTCTCGAACGCCGCTTGATATCTCAACCCGCAATAAAGTTAGAATATGACAAAATATTACGCGAATACCTACAGAAAGGGTACATTTCGCCGGTCGACAATTCTGACTTACCTCATTACGTTATACCGCATCATATTGTAGTTCGTGAAGATAAACTTACTACTAAAATTCGCATGGTGCTAGATGCGAGTATGAAATCCGATTCGGGTTATTCGCTTAATGACATCCTACATACCGGAAAGAATTTACAAGGTGATTTGTTTCGCATTATCCTCAATTTCAGATTGTTCGCAATAGCTATAACCGCTGACATAAAACAAATGTACCTACAAATCGTAGTGCAAGAAGAATGCCGTCGTTATCAGCGCATGCTGTATAGATTTAACAATAGTGACCCTTTACAATTGTTCGAATTTAATCGCGTCACTTTCGGCATGTCTTGTAGCCCATTTTTGGCTATGCGTTCACTGCGTCAACTCGCAACGCATGAAAAACCTCGTTTCCCACTCGCGGCAAACTTGGTGGAAAATGGCTCATTCTACATGGATGATTTCGTCACCAGTTGCTCATCAGTCGAGGAAGCTACCGAGTTGTCGACGGAATTAATTCAGTTATTCGCTGCCGGAGGATTCGACCTTGTAAAATTCTCTTCTAATTCTCCAAAGTTTTTATCCACGATTCCTACAGCTCGTCGTGTTAAGGAACATGTGGAATTTAATCCCGATGAAAACCTAAAAATACTAGGGCTTCATTGGATACCCGCTTCTGATCATTTTGTATTTGTCGTACACACCGACGAAAGAACGTGTACTAAACGAAATATTCTCTCGACGATTGCTCGTCTTTGGGATTTGATGGGTTTCGCCGCACCAGTTGTATTATTGGCTAAGCTGATAATTAAATCTCTATGGGAGTATAACCTGAATTGGGACGATACTCCTCCTGAAACAGTTGTCACACTTTGGCGACAGTTTAAAAAGGAATTGCCATTACTGCAATCTATTAAAATTCCTCGTTTTTTAGGAATCGAACCCCATTGTGTATTAACGCTTATCGGGTTTTCAGACGCAAGCGAACGCGCATATGGAGGTGTTATTTACTTACATGTTTACTGTCCGAATACCGATAAAACCACAATTAATTTATTATGCGCTAAATCCAAGGTCGCTCCGGCTAAGACGATTTCACTTGCGCGATTAGAACTATGTGGAGCGCTAGTACTTGCACGATTAATGCATACGGTCAGTAATACCTACACATCAAATTCAAAAGCTCATACGACTTTAGCTTTTTGCGACAGCACGGTTGCACTAGCTTGGATAAATTCACCGCCTGCAAAATGGCAGACCTTCGTTGCCAACCGTGTCTCACAAATACAAAACCATCTTGGGGCTGAATGCTTCCATTATATAAGAGGTCAAGACAATCCCGCCGACTGCTTATCGCGGGGTCTTACTCCCGCTCAGCTAATAGACCATCCGTTATGGTTTGACGGTCCCGTATTTGCCCAATTACCTAAAAGTGATTGGCCTTTACAACGTTTTGATACGAAATCGATATCTGATCCACCCGAATTAAAAACAAAATTTTTGATGTCCGTTCAAGACAATAACCGCCCCAAAACAATTGCTCCACCGTTATTGTGTGCACTAGCTTCTCGTGTTAGTTCATGGCCGAAATTAATTCGAATAGTAATTTATGTTTTTCGTTTCATTAAGAAATTACCACGAGCATTCGAATTAAGCCATATCTTAGTTGCAGAAATCGCTGTTATAAATTCTATACAGCAAGAACATTTCTCCGAAGATATAAAGGCAGTCAAAGATGGGAAGAAGGTTCGGCGAGCGATTGCAAAATTGAATCCGTTTCTTCATGACGGAATTCTAAGGGTAGGAGGCAGATTGAGTAATGCTGAAACAGAATTTGACAGTCGTCATCCCATTCTATTACCCGCTCGTGATAATGTAGTCAATTTAATAATAGACTACTATCATATTAAGAACCTACATACGGGTCCTACGTTACTGATGTCGCTGCTAAGACAAAGATTTTGGATACTTTCTTCGCGCAATTTGGTTCGGAAACGTGTGCATCAGTGCAATACGTGCTTCAAAGTCAATCCTAAACCACAATTCCCATTAATGGGAGATTTACCCGCATGCCGCGTCCGCGAAGCTAAGGCTTTTCTTCACACGGGGGTTGACTACGCTGGCCCGCTTCAAATAATCCCTTATAGACGTCGGGGGGTGCGAAGTCAAAAGGCATACATTTGCTTATTTATTTGCTTGGTGACCCGAGCAGTTCATATTGAACTCGCTTCGGATCTTTCCACCGAAGTCTTCCTCAACGCTTTCAAGCGTTTCCTTTCTCGTCGAGGTCCTGTGAGTATAATGTACTCCGACAATGGGACGAACTTTGTGGGAGCCAAATCCCATTTAAGGTCTTTATTTGCACTTATAGAGTCACCCAATTACAAAAAGGAATTCTCAGACAATCTGTTGGAGAATCGAATCGAATGGAAGATGAATCCACCGCAAGCTCCTCACTTTGGTGGGATCTGGGAAAGTAACGTTAAATGCCTGAAAGGTTATTTAAATAAAATAGTAGGCACCTCTCTACTGACTTATGAAGAGATGCAAACAGTGCTTTCTCAGATTGAAGCAATTCTAAATTCACGCCCGCTATCTGTACTTAGCGTTAACGATGTTTCGGCTCCATTGCCGCTAACCCCCGCGCATTTTTTAACGCTCACTCCCTTAAAATCTTTACCCGCTGCTGATTTGTCAGACGAGCCAGTCAACTTGATACAACGCAAACATCTCGTGGATCGTCTTGTTCAGACGTTCTGGAACCGATGGCGAATTGAGTATTTAAATACTTTGCAAGCTCGCCAGAAATGGAATACAAATGCTAATTCGGTAAAGACAGGCACGGTAGTAATGATTAAGAGTGACAACATCGCGCCCCTTCAATGGCCTATTGGGGTAATAGTCAATGTCTACCCCGGGGCAGATGGGGTGATCCGGGTTGCGGAAGTTAAAACTAACTCCGGAACATACCGCAGGGCAGTCGTTAAACTCTGTCCCTTACCGTCACAATAGATTTAACGACATCTTAGAAGTTAGTTCATAATACTTTAATTTTTAAAAATCAATTAGATTAGTTTCATTGTTAAATAGGTACCAAACCCTACTAGTTTTATCTACCGCAGGTTCAGTATTATTTATTGAATCCTTTCAAGTCATATTTTTCGTTTCAATGTTTTTTATTCATTTTATTTCCTTGCTATATCAGTCATTTTGACCATTTGGTAAAGCATTTATATAACTTACATAATATTTTCGTAACTTTTACATAATTTATTACATTCTACCGCGTGTCATTATAATTTTGTTTGCGCATTGAAACGTATTGGCACTCTTTTGGTTTATGGAAGTGGATTCTTTCATCCCCTTCCAGGCGGGGGGCATGGTTACGCCAATACATATACCAACACATACACACACCTACATAGCACACATACATACTGTTACTGCTTGGGATTGGTATTAATATTGTTGCAAATCCTGTCCTACCTTGTTCCCAAAATCCGCACCTATAACTACCTTCACCACGTCAGTCTGCAATCAACAGCCCGCGCCGCAACATACCTTACTATAGCCACCGTGCTCCCGCTACCTGCAACATTGACCTAATTCCGCCGTGTCCGCCGTGTAAACGAAACGCACGCTTATTGCTGTTTTCAGTGCCAATTGGACGGGGAGAAAGAAGACAAAATTGCCAGCATACAAGTTCTTTATCCTGTTTCGGTGAGTCCTTTCCTTTATATGCAGCATATGTTTTTTCCTCATTCCAAGCAGTAAACAGTAACACAAAATTCAAGGTCCTTCGTCAGTCAATTTTCGCACATAACAAATCCACTCTACACACACACTATCTCATTCAGAGGGTCTTTTTAAGGAAAGGAAGGAGTGAACATGGGTCTTGAAGAGACCAATGTTGTAGGAGGGAGGAAACACAGAGGCCCCAGATTCCCCCACCTTTTACACCTGTTTCCTTCCCAGAGCTTCCTTTCCATAAAAAGACCCTCCACACAGCTTTCCTAAAGATCACACAGGCTCTGAGAGTTTTTTTTCCTCAAGGAATCCTGTATGGAGAAAATTTAATAAAAAATAGGCTATGAGACTAATGCTAGCAGGGGCGTGCACAGAGTTTTTGATCAGGGTAGGCAGTAGGAAAATACAACAAGTTTCACAGGTTAAATTTTCCATATTTTATCAGATAATTTCAGAATTAAAGTACGACAAACGTTTTTGAACCGACAATTAGCATTTATGAAAGACAACTGTTTCATAGAAATAAATAACAACAGATGTTTTTGTCGAGACTGATTGCCATTTGCTAATTTAGTTCTAGAAAGCACTGCTTAATACTAACAAAAAACCTCATAGAGGCAAATTCAAAACGACAGTTCTACTCTATGCTTTATGCATTTTGTAAACATTAAATTATATCTTGTACGAAGTTAGCTCTAGTCAAAAATAATTCCTGCTTAGGCCGCATTTTAGTGAGGCAGTCGGAGGGCACGCGTGTAGTTTCTAGTTACAATTTATGCCGCGTTTGTAGTATGCCGTTTAATGTGGCGCTTGCGTAGTTTCGGTTGCTCAGCTTTTTCGGGCTTATTTTTGAAAGTATGTATTTATTTTTAGCAATAATTTAATAAATTATAATATTATTTTATTATTTACAAGCTTATTATAATTAATTATAATTAATATTATTTTATGTTTTACAAATACGGCAGGGTAGGCAGTGCTTATGTGCCTATATGGTGTGCACGCCCCTGAATGCTAGATATGTCAGATCTAAGTGATTTATATCAATGTACCTAGTGTGATGTAAGTGAAAATTAAAATAGCTCAGTAACTACCGATATTACAAAATACGATAAGAAAACAAGTTATAAATTATTTCAACATGATATTGAAAATGTTCAAAAGCCATAATTAAACTAAAATTTGATGGTTTCTACAACTAAAAAGAATTTGAAACAAATATTAACGTATTATTTATCATAGTCGAAAGAAATTCCTCCGGCATGTAGGGAAGTTCCTTATTAAATGTGAAATAATTTTAATAAGTAACCATTGGAGTATGCAACCGCAACCTCCTTCTGCACCCCTTCACTCCCTCCCCGGGGACGGGAGCCGCCAACCCCGCTTTGTAATAAATTGCCTGCATGACGGCATCACTACTTCACAGCTTCAAATATTTAAGCGATATTATCTTAAAATGAAGGAGAATTACTTAACCTGCGTAATCAAATGCCTTAATCATCTGCAAACAACGTGACACGGTATTCTGTGTATGAATATTATAACGGACATGATAACAGAAAACATATTTCTCCGTGTTTCTGTGCTTTCACGGAAAAACAAATTCTTATGATGCTCTTTGAAAACAAAAATTAAAGTGATGCTTTTAACGTGTGATATTTTGTTCACATGTAAAATATCACGTAAATTGGTTTGTTCACCGAATAATAACCAGCGTACAGGTAAATAATATTGTCAAGCAAAATATTATCAAGCAAAAAGTGTTTTAATAAGTTGAGCCCCAGCAATGCTGATGTCCTGGGTTCAATCCCTACATTCCTAGATGCGACCGTATCTTTTTCAGATTTCTCTGTTTCAAATTTTTGTTTGAGAGTTGATAATATTCTCTTCAATGATTACATATTAAATTTTGAGGTTTGTTCAATAAAAAATTCAAAAATAAAATAATTGTAGTCTTGTAGAAAAAGCCAATAGCAATCTTGCTATTATACATATGTAAAGATAGTAGCCAATAAAAGTTTGCTTTAAGAAAATGAAGTTAAAGCTGGTAGTTATTAGTCGAAGTGCGAAAAAGTTAAAAATGACAGAAGGGCAAAGGGTCAAAATAAGAGTAAGAGTCCTGGCAAGGTTGAGGCCCTAGGTTCAAATCCAAGTGTGATCGTATCTTTTTCTGATTTCTGTGTATTAAAAGACAACAGTGAAAAAAATAATGCTAACATAATAAATTATTTAACCTTTTATCATCTTAACCAAATTAATTACAAGGGTAACGCAGTGCTGTATTTGTCACGAAATATTTTTTAACGTTTTATCATCTTGACCAAGTTAAGTACAAGGGTGACGCACTTACGCAGTGTTGTATTTTTCAAGAAATTTTTTTTAACCTTTTATCATCTTGACCAAGTTAAGTACAAGGGTTACGCACTTACGCAGTGCTGTATTTGTCAAGAAACATTTTTTAACGTTTTATCATCTTGACCAAGTTAAGTACAAGGGTTACACACTTACGAAGTGCTGTATTTGTCAAGAAACATTTTTTTACATTATCTCCTTACAGAAGGTCCTGAGAAAAATAATTTCCCCAATCATGCCACTATAATAATATCAACGAGTAATAGAATAATTGGTTAATTGGTAAATATTCCTAATAAGCCTTCCGGGTTCTTCAAATCCGAGTTCCGGAAGTAAAAACAAAAAATATGCTTGTATTTCATTGTGGGAAAACACATTTATTTGCTCTGTGATCAAAATACTTCAAAGGTATCGCAATGAAAGTAATGAGGAAACTTATTTTCTTCAGTGAGAATATAAAAAAATGATGTATTTAATCTACTGTGAAGCATTCAAAATATTACAGCTCAGATTTTACTTTTTCACGATAATCCTCATCAATCTTTCAGGGTAATTATTTTCTTCAGGGCTTCCCGTGTGGAGCTATTGAAAAAAATTATAATCTAGAGCGAGAAAGAATCCAAGATGCAAATATTCTACTTTTTACCCGCAATTGTGAATTAAAATCCCTTGTCAGAAGTTTCCCTGACCATCTCCTGACTCCGACGGCGTTGGTGAAAACCTCTTTGGTAAAAGATAAGAACATTTGAATTGAAAGATTCTTCTCCATCTGTGAATTTCCGGAAAGACAGACTTAGTGGCAAAATTTAACGTATCCTCCAGCCAGAAATGAAAACGGATCGACATAATCCGTCTCCGAGGATGATTGTCACCTCGCTTCGGCTGACATACTTCCAGCACAAAAATCATGAACAACATTGAGGTTTTCTGGATTTCACGACACCGCGAAAATACTATACAATGTGAAACTTCCGCTGATGGTATGTTTTAGGTCAAGATGACCGAAAACTTCATGCCGAGGTGAATCAGTGAAACATTACTTAAATATTCTAGACACGTTGTTCATATAAAACTGAGTCATGATGATTCGCACAAATCGCCCAGTCGTTATCACGTCTTTTGCTGAAATGCAGGAAACATTTCCGTTATGCCATGGCAAAAATCTTGAATTGATATTTTATCCTAAGCCGAAGGCAAAAAATTAAATTAACGAATTACTTTATTTAATTAATAATATTAACATAGATAATATAGGATTTACAAAAAACACAAAAAGGTCCTGCGAAGCAGTCAGATTGATGTTAACTCTAATAAGATGTCAACGTGTCGAAATAAAGCATAACGGAAAATTCGAAAATTTGATATTTTTAATGTCTACATTATTTATACCAAGTTTATAAATTATTTTACATTTCAATCTACAAAGCACCCCACAAAGAGGACACCGATTAATCTCATTCTCTCACACACTATATCCTATAGATATTTGCGTTTGTCTCTTTTTAGTGTCGCTTGTTTCCGTTTCATCTAGTTTTAAATCACAACGGTGCTTAAGGATTTTTCGCTTCAAAAAAATCGCAAAGTATGCTCCGAAAATTATTGTTAACACTTTCTCTGTTATTTTACAAGTTTTATATGTGAAAAAATTCCCAGTGTTTTTTTCAATGCTATTTCTCTCTCTAACATTCGTAGTTACATATCTCCCCTTCTTTTTTAGGGCTTACTATCGGGCCTTAGCAGCGTTACACAATTATCATTAAAACAGCAGTTCGCCTTTCTTAGCCAAACCAAACTTATCATTGTTTAATATTGTTTTAGCATTAATTAATGCGCTAAAACTGTTTATTCGTATAAAACTGTACGAAGGGATGAAACCCAATAAAATATAATAGTATTAAAAATAATAATTCCCTATGTCAGCGTGTAACTCCAGTTCAAAGGACTCTAAATCTGCCATTTGTTTTGATTTAAAATATTATAACTGATTATGGGAGCGATAATGTAGGTAACAAAATTAAATAGCATTTCTGCATTTGAAATGTGTGTTTGGTTTGTTTAAAATTTTATCGATTTGGCAAATATTTTTATCTTCAGAAATCTTAGAAGCATAATATCTGCGCTAGGATTTAATAAAAGTCTTTGGTCATAAGTGTAGTACGTGCACACGGATTCACTAAACACCGTTTGTTCTGAAAGAAAAGTTCATATCGTACATGCAATTCTACCATGCTTACTTAACCCGTCTGCAACTTAAACCTGTCATTCTTTGATTTTATTTCTAACCACTGGCACTAAAGCGACTTTGGTCGAAAAATGGACCACTTTTATTTTTCTGCGATTGATAGCGGTCCAAAAATTGACCACTTTTTCCTACCATTCGTAAAACATTTATTGTAATTATTTAAAACACTTCCTTGGCCAGCCATATATTTTAAAACAAAGCTATTGATTTTTTTTATCTATTATGACCATAGATGTCACAAATCCATCCTTCAGTAAGACCTTCTTAAGTATTTGCGCGATTACAAACTTTACAATGTTTTTTTATTTTTTTTTATTGATCATACATATATGAAATGAACGGTAAATACAGGTTAATTCATTAGCTATATAACACTATAATAAGTTTTTATATCTCCATGGTAAGATTCAAATGTACCATATTTTTAATTTAAAAAAAAATGATCTTCTGGTAAATCTCGAGCAATCGAGGCAAATTTATTTATTTTGCGTGATCACTCCAGTGGCTGTAAAAAATATTATCTTAGTTTATCTTCATAAAAATATATGCAGTTTTTTTCATATACAATTACAGAATATTTTGACGAATAAGGCAGTATGATATTAGTATCAGGGCACGTATTTAAATGTTAGCTTTCCGGGGCAGTTAGTTTTTGTTTCCATTACGACTTGACAAGGATAAGCAAATTGTCCCCGGGCTGTCCCACTCCCGACCATTCACTTTTATCTTATGTCTCATTTAAAGGACATGGTCATTAAATGTATGTATCTCAGCCCCATTAGTTATTAGTGCCCCATTCTGATAGGGGAAATAACTAGGTAGGTACTTGTGAAGATTTCCAGAAGAGTATTTGATGGTACGGGGACAAAATAAAGGTATTTTCAACTACTTACTATTTCAAAATTAAAAGATTACTTCGTTTTAACAACGTCAATTGTTATTAAAAACCGACATGTTTCAAATTTATTTATTTATTTATTTATTTATTTATTTACGCCCTACTGGGCTTTTACAAGATATATACACTAGTGGACTTATGTATGGACACTTTTATAAATTTATTGTATTTGATGTTCATTCGCTCTTTTTTTAAATCTGTTGGTGTTTAACTGTAAATTTGTTAGCTAATTAATTCAACCACATATTATACTGTTATATTTTGAAAAGATATAAATTTTTTTTTTAGAAAAATAATAAAAATGCTGAATAAAACAACGTCATGGCAAAACACAAATTATTTATTAATTAAGGAGATTTTGTATAATATTTCAAATTAACATTTTAACGTTACTATTTCGTTGGAAATTTAACTTTATTTAATAACTTCCTCAATTCTTCATGACGTGGAGGCATGGAGTCCACCAAACGTCACTAGTTTTCAGGTTTGGTGACATGGAACCATGCTTCAATAATCACTTCAATTATTTCTCTTTTATTTCTGGGTTTGTGACGAGAAACCAGTATTATCAATCTAGACCAGAGATTCTCAATAGGATTCGAGTCCAGATGGTTCCCTGGCCAAGGTAGAACAACAATATGGTGGTTCTGTAACCATTTAATGTTCATTTTGCTATGCAGCATGGGGGTCCATGCTGCTGGAAATTGCAATTTACCACGGTTACACTCGAACAAATCATTGCGCTGGACAATAAGTTTATCTCCAGAATCACATATTGATGCCTGTTAGCCTTAATTGTGCCTTCTACCACTTCCAGACATCCAAAACTGTCCCTTATCATGCAAGCCCGCACCATGACACTCAGAGGAAGTTTCGTTGTCGCAGTAGAGCATTCTGGTATCAAATCTTTAACTTGATAGCAATGAACAAATCTGATTCCATCACTCTCTAAAGTGAAAATTTTGGACTCATCACTCCATATCATCTTTGCCCAGTCTTCTGAGATCCATTTCTTATGTGTTCCAGCCCATTTCAGTTGTTTATACCTCTGTTTCATGTTATGGTTAGACTTTTATTACTCTTGCCTAATTTCTTCCTAAATGTTATATCAGTAATATCGAGTCCAGCAGCTTTAATGACCTTGCTAATATCTTTTGATGTTTGACGATGGTTCTGTAGGGTAAGGAAACATATTTTTCTTTCATTTTGTGGCATAACCTTTGGGTTTTGGACGGTTTTGGACGTTTCGTGAGCAATGCTTACTTTCTCAGGGTTTAATTTAAACTAATAATAACGATGGACAGAATTAAAGGTTTTAATGGAAAGGTGGGAAAGGGGATAGGGTAATAGGGCATACTTTACAAAGGGAACAAGTTTTATAATATTTAATTTCATTTTTACGCTCTTTCTAATTTCTAAGGTTTCCAATTTGTCCAAATGAACACCATTAAAATTATATATAGTAACTCAATTCTACTATTAAAGTCAATCGTGTGATTCGTATCCAGCAAATAATTGGCAAACTTTGAGAAACTATCATTGTTTAAACATCTTATGTCTTACTTTATCCTTATTTCAAAGTTCCTTGAAGTTTTACCTATACGTATGAAAGAATCCACAATCACTACAATTCAATTTATAGATTCCAGATTTTATTCATTTTTAAATCTCTATCCTTATTATTTAGAATGTAATTTTTAAGTTTATTATTTGCTTAAAATGCACGAGGCATTTCATTTGGTAAATTCGTTATTATGGAATTGGAAATTTTATTCTCTAAAAACCTTGTTTCTTCCATTTTTTCCCTTCCTGATCTTTTTGTACAGGACGGGACTTATTACATCTTCCACTCAACAAATAAATTTATGTTGTTATGTTTGTACTGGATTTATTGAACCGTTTTATTGGATGAATCTAATTTATTACGAGATTACAAAGATCCATTTGATGGTAATTGTGTTAACAGTAGTATTAAACTATTTTCTGAAACTATAATATTTTAATTTCCTATTATATGTTTTCTTTTTCTGGTGCTCTCTCGCGGTCCAGAGACGATCAATATCTTTTGTCAATAGTTACGATAAATTGCGTCATTTTCCCTCAGGACCTGTGTCATATTTTGGGGATGCTTTGTGGATGGTAATTAAAGAAATGAGAGGAAATTCTGTGATTGGAAAAAGTATGAAGGATGGGTAAGAGTCTAGGGGTCCGTGTGTCTAGGAGTGATGGACTTATAAAACTATCCCTCCTATTGTGGTGCAAGACGACGGGTCGAGAGACCCCATCTGAAGAGGTCAGAGGATCTTTTTAAATCGACCTCTCCCGATCCGACCCGGGTCGGTGGGTAGGCGCCTGCTAAGCCATTAAACATAGCAAGGTGCAAGATTGTTAACCCATCTAATATATGGTTCCCGTGGCGGCGGTACCCATACCCGCCTCCAAAACGATAAATTGCTAATAATTGACCATTTGCAAAGTCAAATGAAAAGTGATTGACGTCAATCGTTGCGCTACCTCCTTTAGCCAACATTTCACTAACTGTAACGCTGTCCGAAATGTTGCTTTAAACTGCTTTACCTGATTTTGGTGACCAGATCTGAATAACCAGACACTTCCCCACTTCCTCTTCCCCATCTTTTCCCCTTCCCACTATCTTCAGCTTCACAACATACCTCAAGTGGGGATGCCATTATCTCACTAGCCCCAGACGGTCATAGTACGCCGGTATTCACAATAAAAAAATAAATGGTTTTCGTCTACAACGACATCGAAAACGCCGTATTATGCAATCTTTTAACTCTAGTATCCTAAAAAGTCACGAGCTATCACTGATGGAAGGGAGTACCACCGAAATACTTTGTTTATAGTATTCCCTTAAATACACGTACAGGTTATTGCAAGAAAAGGAAATATCCTATGTGCATATTGTTAAAAATTTTCTTTTAATTTTGTATATATACTAGATCGGTAATTACCGCGCCAAAGCATTGCCACAGCACTCTTGGCCACAGTGCTCAGTGTGACGGCGACCGAGTTGAACCGAATGACATGTCATCAAAACTATCTCCAAAATGGGTAAATGCGTCGTGAAATAATGCGAGTGAAGGTCAGAAAACGAATTACTTTCCACACATAAGTTTATTGTTTACATATTCACATTTAATTAAAAAACGCAAATATTGAAATAAAATGTAAAATTCTCTAAGATCGGTTCATTGTTACTGCTGAAAAGTCGTTTTGGTTTTCCCATATTAATGGGAGAATACAAAATTCATGGAATAAGTTACTATGGAGGTAGCCTCATTTAAAATATTTTGGAAATAATAATAAAAATTATGTTTTAATCTTCATACAAAGAATTCATTAAACTTATGTTAGTTTATTAATGAGTAATCTAGTAATTATATTTTTTTACGTACTTTATATTAATAATTTCGAAGGGTACCATAAAGATGCAGCACGCCGTGAGAAGTGGGTGGAAATAATTTGATTGCTGAGAAAAGAACTTTGAAAACACTTTTCAAACACTTTCCGTTTGAGTATTATATATTATTGTCACAATAAAAATATTTGAACGAAAAAATGTCTCAATTATTTCAATAATTATGCTTAATTTTAGTCATATAATAAAAAAACACATATTTAAAATAATTTATTTTATTAAAAACTAACATTAACAAAAACTCTACTTAATTGTTTATTTTGGGTAAAATTTCAAATGGTAGGCAACACCAGCCCACAATGGCAGGTTTATGTTTCTTTGCCTTCTTCTGTCTTTGTTTAATCCTAGCGGCGGTATTGTTCTCTTGACTTGTGCAAGTGAGACACATATATGTTTACTTTAAAATGTTTAGTAGTTTCAAAGCTACTTCGCGCGTCGTCGCGGTTGTATAGTGGTTACGCTTTTTTTGACGCGCGGTAATGAAGTTTGCCTCTCTATTTATATACCTCAATGTTTGCAACTATCAGTTATAAACGAGTTCAACTATTCGGAAAGTTAAATTTTAGGTGTTCTCTAGGAATGAGCCTTTCAGCTCTATACAAGATTTAACTTTTTTATGTGAATATGCACAAGATTTCCAATTGCTCCCGTCTAGAGCCATTGAGCTTTGCCATCCCCAATTGGGGCATGTTGTGAAGTTGAAGGTAGTGGAGAGGGGAAGAAAATTGGGAAGACGACATTAAGGAAGTATCTGTTTTCAGATCTGGTCACCAAACACGGCTAAAGCCGTTTCAAGCAATGTTTTTCAGTTTTGAATGGTGGACTTACACCAGGGCGATAATTAGAGTATCTTCCACTCGGTAACGTACCGCAAATATAAAATATACATTATTTTTAACAAATTAATTATGAATTAATAGAATAAAATTTATTTGCGCACCCCGGGATTTGAACCCGCGACCTTCAGTTTGCTAATCGAGAGCCTTACTCCTCGACCCGTGCCGTAAATATTGCATACGATTTATTTTGTTTTATTACTCCGCCAGCACTAAAACAATGTCAAAATATATGAAAATGGATTTCCATCACTAGTTAAGTGTTTTAAAATCAGTAATATTCCCTGAATGTATATAATAAAATAACCATTTACATTTTACTGAAGCAACAAAAACTCCAATTTATTATTACATTTTTTTTTTAATATTATTACAACAAAATAAATAATAACATCATTATGTGGCTTTGAGATAAACAAAGTAAATACTTTCGTAGATAAATTATTTTATTCCAAAAAAATATCAACTATTTTAGTTCATTTTATAAAATTGATGAAAAACTATCTAGAAACATTATTACACGAACACAATATTTATCTTCTCCGATCAATTTTATTTTTAAATGAGTTCTACCAAATATACTTACATTTTGTTTCTGAGAGCAAGATTCTCATATTATCGCCTTGGTGAGAACAAACCCGCCATTCAAAATTGAAACTTCACTTGAAGATGCTATTTCCAAGCTTATTTCTATATAATTTCCTATATATCTTAGTACCATCGCTATTATAATACATTATTGAACTCATTTGTACTTTTCGTGATAATATAACTACCTAACTTTGTTGTTTTTTTAAAAATCTTCAATATTGCATGGTGGCAGTATAAAGCATTTAGTTTTCTGAATCAGAACTCTTTAAATAGAAGTTCTGAGGATTGTGAAGTTGGTAGTATTGTTTTTTATGTAAATTTTAGTGTGGTGTAAAGCGGTTGCTTGTGTTTATGTATTTAAATCTACATTTTTATAGATCTTGCATTAATAAAGTATGTATTAAGAACCCACAAATTATTAATTTATGTTGTATTTGCCATCTGAAATCCAAAACTGTTTTATTTCTTTCTCGTTTAATTCATATTATTAAAATTCACCTCTTCACCTGAGTACCACGGGTTATACCCATTTTCATCTTATTTTTTTATCTTAATATTTAAACTGTTTTTGATACCTGAATGCATCTAATCAAAGAACATGTAAAAAATATGTAAAAAAACAAAAGGGCGTTAATGATTAATAAATAAATAAATCATTTTAATCACCAAAATGTCAAGTTAAACATTCTACGATTAGATTTGTAATTAATTATCGAATTTGCAAACATTCAGTCCGGCAGGTTGCAAAGTTGTCCCATTTATTTGATCACTGTAAAAGTTTATTCGGGAAGTGGCCACTAATCCCAGCAGGTTGTACATCAAAGGTCCTGATAGGGAAACACTCCCAGCCATCCCTTGGAAGAGAAATATATTTAAATAAAGTGAATTGAAAACACGGGAAGGATTCGATTGGGTTGCAGAACTTATGTGAGCTTTATCTCCGGCAGCTTGCAATCATTTGTATGCATGGGCTCCGCGCTACTCCTCCCATGAATAAATACATAATCGGAAATCTGTAAGTTTATATTATTTACTCAGTTTAATTTTTTTCGAATGACATTGGATAAACTAGACTAGCATGGTGAAATCGATAACTTTGCAATATCGGATCGATAAGCGTAACTTCCGATGATTTTATATCGATCTCCCGAACATACTTTCACCATTGATAGCCGAACCGGTATTTACAGGGAATAAGTAATAAATCGCTATATGCTGACAATACTGAAGGTGTTTTCTATGAATCGACATCAGGAAATGTCGTCAAGACGCCAAGCATTTACTATTTAAAGCTTGGTTGGTATTTCAATGTTGAATTAAAAATGCATTAGCAGTCCGCATTTACTTGTTGATACTAAACGAAAGTTAATTAGTGAATGAAGTCTTTATTAAGTCTAAATTGACTGCGTCTTAGGTGCATTATTTAATTATAAAGATTTATCATTTGTAAGAATTTATTTAGTCCTTAAAGTATTAAATGAGCCAGTAATTTTGCATAACGAAACATATAATTAAAAATATTTGTGTACGAGACCTCTAAGGCCTGCACAAAAACTGTAAATAATGAGCGCCGGCACACAGAGACGCCCGACAATCTAAATGTCTTGATAGAGATGTGTTTTCGCCTTGACAACTGTTAAAGTTCCGTAGCATGGTCACAAGCTTCTATGCTGGACGGGCATCTTTTGCCGCGTATTGAGGTGGAGTGGTATTGCATCTTCCACCGTGCATTGTGAGATGGAATACTCTTGCATCGGAGCATGTAGGCTGCGGTGGACGCTAGTTGCTAGTAATCAAGACGGGCTGTGTGGTGTATGTTGTCGTGGATTGCTGCATATCTAGCACCAGCATCATAGGGGGTGGTCGCAGCAACTCAAATGTTGATTGGCTTCAGGGTAATTGGTCTGCATTCTATTGAGCGTAGCGGGACTGCTGGGGTGGTCGCAGCCACTCACATGTTGATTGGCTTCAGGGTAATCGGTCTGCATTCTATTGGGCGTGCTGCGGGTGAATAGCACGCCTCTCTAAATGGTGTCACCACTTGACAGAAATGGTATCATCATCAGGTAGATCTGCATTCTATTAGGCGTGGCGGGAGTCCTTTTTTATGTATCTTGCTCAGGCGTTATCATCAGGGCAAAGAGATGCAAGGCTCAATCAGCAAGTTCAAAGGAGCCCGAAGATGGCCATGGGGCACAGGCGTCAGAGTTTTGCAGGTTTTATCCCTTCGGATGTTGCTACGATTACTGACGGGGAATGACTGAATCTAGCTGCCTCTTTGGTACAGTCTTTTATAGAAAGGTGGTAGGTGTAAGTGCAGGTGCACGTGTTGTTTACGTCTTCTTCTTTACCCAGGCGGCCGTGCACATCTGCGATGGCAGGTGCTGTTTACTTCTGTTCGGCAGGTGCAGGTGTACGTGTTGTTTACGTCTTCTTCTTTAACTAGGTGGCCGTGCACACCTGCGGTGGCAGGTGTTTACGTATGTTTGGCAGGTGCAAGTGCGCGTGTTTTTTAAGTCTTCTTCTTTACCCAGGTGGCCGTGCACACCTGCGAAGGCATATGTTGTTTACGTCTGTTTGGCAGGTGCCAGGTGCTGTTTACGTCTTCTCGTTTAGCCCAGGTGGCCGTACACATTTGCTGTGGCAGGTGTTGTTTACGTCTGTTTGGTAGGTGGAGGTGTCAGGTGTTGTTTATGTCGTCATGTTTAACCCAGTTACTGTGCACATCTGATGTGGCAGGTGTTAAGTGTAGTTTATGCCTGACTAATTATCCCAGGTGGCCAGCGCAAGTATCTGATTTGGGAGCATGAACTATTTCACGTTGGAAACGTTGTGACATCGATATTTTCGCACCGTCTAAAATTCAGAATTTGTCTTCAATAATATTGCAAGAAGAATTTTGCTGTGTTTTATCTAGACTGAGTCTTTTGCTTTTGCTGTGACTTATCTAGACTTTATTAGACTGCATAACACGTTTGATATAATGTGTACTTTGATAGTTATCCGAAACTTATCTGAAAATATGACGACCGCGCTAAAATTTATCAATCGTCTGTCGGAATGTGTGTTATCAATCGTAGCATTGCTACGCAATATTGATAACTGACTATAGACAACGGATTTGGTCAATATCGTATTGACATAGAGTTTTATCGATCGATTAGACCACCAAGATAAATTTTTCCTGTGTCAAAATGAATAAATTGTGGATCTACATCTTTTCTTTTCCACGGATGTTGTTGTTGTTTTTTTTTTGTTGTGGAGACTGATAAATGCTGATGATAGTTTTATGACTTTTATTCTGAGATTTTACAATATACTTGTTCCAGATTTAAACCATCTACAATAATGATGGGTAAATCCTACTTATAACAATAGTGATGTGACAGTTATAATTATGGTAAATAATATAATGTAAAATATGACATCAAATTGCTTAATATTTGAAAAATATTTCCTGAAAAGTGTTCGATACACGGGTGAAGCCAGTTTTCGTAACGACGATTAATGAAAATGCAGCAATCTGAAATTAAAATTATAAAGTTTAATAAAATCAATGTTGTATGTAAATCCGATGATTTAATAATAATCCTGGATGTGGATGTTTATAGGTACTCGAAAAAGAAAAAGCGTTCATCGGTGAAACTTTTAACTTCATTTCATAGAATTATATTAATAACCCTTTCGCCGCCAACGTTTTCTAATAAAAAAAAAAGAAAAATACGTTAACTCGCTACTGCTATCATAAAAATGATTCATATTCAAATGCTTGTCTCGAATGTCTCTTAAGAAGGAAATTTCCATCCTCCCAACAAAGAAAATTTAAAATAAACAAATTCAGCTGCTTTCTCAAAAGGGCGCGAAAAAAGTTGCTAACGGTCAGAAAGGAAACGTTTATTGGGCTCGTTACTATTCATGAGAGTAACTTCATATCCACATCCGGGAGCGGAGGCTGCTGAAACACTGGGGCGGGGGCGGGGGCGGGCTGATGGCGGGGCGGCTAGGGCAGCACACGGCCAGGACGGGCGGCACAGCGGGCGCCATTAGGCGGATGGAGACCTCTCGAGGTAGGAAACCCTTATTATCGGCGGAGTTATCCACTTATTACCTTATCAGAGATAATATTCAATCAGCCAGATAAGTTTTGGGTACACAGTTCGTACAGCTCTTCCGATGTAATGAGAGAGAGTTTCTTAATCACTTCCTCGCATACTGTAACATCTCTGATTGTAAGATCGTGGTTCTTATTATATGTCTCCATAACCTCTTTGTGTCTTCCTTGACTTTTGAAAGGTAGGTTGCGGGTTTTATTCCCGCGTGGATAAGACATTACATTGAAACACTTTTTTAAAAATGATGTAAGTACATATGTTAAAACTTCAAGCATAGTGTCGCCTGTCTCAACACAGGTATACCCTAGCGAGACAGGCATCGAATAATATATTGTAAACATCACGTATGTATATAGATCAATAAAAAAAATAAAAAAAGATTTTATATGTATGTGTACCTTGCATACAGGATTTAAAGCTATTCGTAAATGGAGAATTTTCAATTATGCTCTTGTAAAATATTTAAATTTAATAATATATATAAATTAATCGTTGCACCGTAACTTATTTAAATAATTAAAATAAATTTCTCTTTCCAGTCATATCAAAATGATTATTTTAATAAATAATAATTATTCAAATCAATAATCAGATGAGGTTTTGGAAAGCAAAATGTTAAGTCGACTTCGATAAACTCTTAATTATTTGTATTTCGATTTGATTTTCTTTATTGAATAAATAAATACGAGTACATGAATGAATTAAATCTTGGCTGTGGAAATTAACACGCTTTCCGGCATCTAATCGAGCTAAACTCGGTGGATAGGCACGTTGTCGATGGCAATGTATTCTACCAATTTGGCACTTATACACACACACGCGCGCGCACGCACGCAATTTTTTTAAAAATTGGAAGACATTATATTTAAAAAAATAGAGCAGTTAATATACGAAATAAATGTAGATACTATCCGATTAGGTATTGGTCTAGGTTTTAGCGGTATTGTATCCATCCCTGGTGAGGTTTTTTTTATGTTTAAATCTTATTTTTTTAATAAAAAAAAGTTTTAAAGTACATTTACTTGTGATATTTAAAAAAAACTTTGTTTTTCACGGTTTCGTTTTTTTTAAGGCTTTGAAGTTCTTACATGAAATATGTGCACACAATGTAAAATCACCTGTTGAATTTTTCAGCCTGTAAATATGGATATACGACGCGACACACTTCAATGCGCACTTACGTGTGTACTAAACTCTTAAATGCGAAGGCTTTAGAGGTACATTCGGAGGGAAGTTATATTGATATTATGCGCGTCCTCTTTAAATTGATTTGCCTGTACCCTCTATCTATACATTATAATTTAAGGGTTCTACTTAAAAGATTTTATAATCTACTCTTTCATAGATGGCGCGAGCTTAATTATTTTAGGTTAAAACGCTTTTTACAGGTTATGCTTAATATCAATTTTAATTAATTGTTTGCGCCCGTACATACTGGTATTCAATACAAAAATATGAATAAATAGTTTTGTCCATGAACAAATTCAAATCCTTTAAGACAGTCTAAAGAATACAATATCTTATCGGTGATTCCAGCCAATGTTGTGTTTGTTAGCCTTTCTTGAAAGATTTCAGTTTTTTTTATTGACAAAACGATTTTTCATATTCATATTGTGGCACCATCTGTGAATGCGTAAAATATAAGGTACGTTCCATTTAATAAATGATGGTGCAATCTCTCGCGAGGTAAGTTGTCAATATTCCTTATAACAAGTTTTTTGATTGCTGCCGATTGCTGTCTTCGTTGGTAGATTGACAATATATATAAATACAAAATATATTCTTCTTTGTGACGTTATCTTAATTAAATCAACATAAATCACTTTGACTACACCACTTATTTAATCAAAATTATCAACATATAATATTTTTGTTTATAGATACCTACTTATTTGCCTATACTTGTTTGTCTATTGTTATTTTTATTAATTTTATTTTATCCTGACGAAGAAAAACATAAACTATTGGTCTCGGAATGATAATTTTGATTAAATAAGTAGTCTACACAAAGTGATTTATTTTCATTTAATAAAAGATTTGAGCCGTTTCCAAAAATGTTAATATTTAAAATAAATGAAATAGTAGTATATTAAACTTTTGTAAATAGTTATAACAACTTTGACAAAGTGATGTCAATCAGTCTAACGGGATTTTATATAAAAAAATGTAAATAATAAAAAATATATAAATTAAATAGCAGAATGCTTGGAAATTGATGAAGCGAGAGCGCCAAATTCAGGATCCATTGTTGAACGCCAAGCAGTAAATAGACCACTAGTCAGTGTTTAAAAAAAAATGAATGAGGCACTGCTGAAAACCAGGAGAAATCCTGAATATATAGCTGAGCAGTGACCCTTTTGTCAATAAAATCAACGATACCCTAATGAAATGTATAATATCGTAAAAATCTATTGATGAATAAATGTTTTTATTATTATTATTACGACAGGGATAATTTTTTTTAATATTGTTAATATTCTGTATGTTTTATTATTTTACGTTAATATTATATAAAGTTTAATAATATTTTTACATTACACATTAATAAAAAATCTTTATAATTCTATATTACGCATCGTACAACAACAATGATTATAACAGTAAAGTTAGCCTCCCAGAAACTGGACGTACTGTACAGGGCCCGCAGAGACTTTAATAGTAAACAACTGCTAATCCTGTACAAATCACAAGTGCGTCCCACGGTTGAATTTGGCAGACACTTCTGGTCTGGAGCTCCAAAATATCTGAAAAATACCCTCGACTCGGTGCAGGGACGGTCAGTCCGTTTGATAGATTCTCTCATCTTAACAGACGGATTGCAATCTTTAGAGCACAGGCGTCGGGTGGGAATACTATCGTTGTTCTACCGGTATCACAATGGAAAATGCTCCGAGGAACTAGTGTCATTGATCCCTTCGGCACTAGTGCATAGTCGGGAAATACGCCAAATGCGTGCCCAACATATGTACACGGTTGACATTTTTTGTCACATGAGAACTGGTCGCTTCTTCGACTCGTTCTTGAGTTCAACAGCTTGGCTGTGGAACCATTTGCCGGCATCTGTGTTTTCTCAATGTTCTTTCCTTCCTCTCCTCAAAAAGACCCTCCCCACAGCATCTCAGATGACATAGGCCCTGAGGAAAATTATTTTCCCCAGGGCCTCCTGCGTGGAGTTAATGTAAAAAAAAAATTATAACAATATAAAGTAAACTGCAACCTTGCACGTCATCAATAAATCACTTTAATAAGATCTTTAACATAAAGAACCCGTTAGACAAACTGCTAAAAAGTAGTTTATCGGGACTTTTTGTCTTGTATTTGTAAATTGTATTAAAAAAAAAAAAAGATTTATTTTTGCACGTCATGATTAGTTTCTTGGAATAGGTAAGTGTCTAGTAAGAAACTGATGCTATAATGGATTAATGGGCCATAATGTATTCACGTCTGTGTTGCAGCTTATCCTCGACACACTATGAACTTATCATATTACTATTGTATATCCATTGTTCATATATCCAATATCCATGGCTACAATGTTCAATTCTGTGACTTGTCATTTTCTGTCAAATGTAAAATTATAATTGTAACATCTGACAGCTGTTTTTCCTTTAAATTGGAATTACGAGTTTTATCATGCTTTTATTCATATGCAATATTTATGTAAATTTTACTAAACAAAAAGAGAAGATGTGATTTTTTTTTCAAATTTTAACTGTAAAATAAAAATACAATTGAAGCAAAAATAAATTAAAGGCGGGTACGGGTACCGCCGCCCGGGATCCATTTAATGGATACTCAACACCTCTGCCATAGCTCACCCCAAGTGGTCCGCTACGTTTGTTGACTTAGCAGGGGTGCCCAGGCTCGTGGTGTGAGAATTATCTAGGTCTTGGCGGCGAAAGCGGTTAGTGAAACCTAACCTAGACTTCTCCTGCCAGACTCTCTCGACTCGGATCGGGTGAGCATGATTGAGGGAGATCTTTAAACTCTCTCGACCCATCACCTTGCACCGCAGTTCAGGATTCATACGTCCGTCAATCCTAGACACTTCGACCCCTAGATTCATCCTCGCCTTCCTTTTCCTATAAAGACCCTCGGTACAGCATCCTCAAAAATGACTGGGGCCCTGAGGTAGAGCCTCCCGTGGTGAGATAACCCAAAAAAAGGCAAAATAAAGTCACAAAATAATTCCATACTTACGTTACGTATGGAGAAACAATGTTCATTTTGGGGATTAAACCGTCGAACGGTTGCGCTTTTCACGAAAATTATATTATCGTGTTTAATCTGTAATGAGTTACGTAAATGATATACGCAATTATGCCCACGAGCACATTTTACATACTATAACTTCATTGTCCAAATGAGGTAAATAAGATAAACTTACCAGACTTTTTTTATTAAATAAAAGCATAGGTTGGTACTTTTTCAGTACTAATAATAGAATAAATTAAAAAGATTCTGGCTTTTGTAACGGTGTTCTGTATCGTAGGACTACTCGGTATAAGAGGGGACTCCGAACGGGCGTTCCAACCTAATTCGATCCAATTTGAATCACTATCAGTGTTCGCAAATTCAATTAAACCGGCGCTCTTTAAAATGATTTTCCTGTACTTAGTTAATTGTTTCAGTCATTTCGAATGAAAAACCCAATGGAATTGAGTTCAAAACACACAAAAAATGAATGCGTATTGTGTAGACCAGCAAAGTTGTTTTTGGAAAAACAAAAATATTTATACTTAACTAACTAACTAACTAACCATCACGCCGTTTCCCCGCAGGGGTAGGCAGAGAGGACGGACCGCCACACAACTCGATCTTGGCACACACTCTTTGCCTCGTTCACATTCATACATCGTCTCATACATGCTCTTCTATTATTCCGACTCAAGTATTTGATTCACTTGGTCGTGCCATGTCTTCCTCGGGCGTCCGCGACTTCTTCTACCATTCACATTTGCATCATATTGTTGGAAGTGTTTGTTAGTTAATGTAGGAGTGGATGGAGAGTGTTTGGTGTGGAGATCCTCTCCATGTCAGGCAGGATTGCCTTCATACCTTACCAATATTGAGGTTTGGGTACTCCTTGAGATCACGGCACTTCCAAGCCGTGATCTTGTGTTCAGGCTTATAATAATGATGATGTTTAATTGAAAACACTTAGTTGTCCGCGATATTAAGTTTTATTTAAAATATTATTTTCAACAAATATACATTCGCGTACGAACGGGTAGAGAGGTAAAATTGCCGTGCAACCGGATGGATCGAGTACTAGAAGCGGAATAATAATATAATTGCATTTCGGAGCAATCGGTGAGATTTAGTGCCGGTCATCTCGGATACCATACGCGTGGAAAAGTGTTGTGAATAAGTACTGCCATAATATATTCTCCTTAAACTCCTTTCCTCGTTCATTCGCTCTACATGCCCAAACCATCGGAGAGTCCCTTTCTTAATCTTACACATCACGCTTACATCAGCCTTGCATTCTTTGCGGATATCCACGTTTCTCTCACGATCGTACATGGTTTTACCACACATTCGCCTCAGGGATCTCATTTCTACAGCATTCAGTCTACTCTCATCCTTCCTCTGCCAGTTCCATGCCTCACTGCCATACATCAGGGTAGGTACCAGCACTCCATTATTGACGGCTAGTTTTGCGTCTTGGGACAGTTTTTTTTATTACCGCCAACGGCATTCAGTCCTCCATTAATGGAGTTACCGGCATTCACCCTTCTTTCAATATCTCTATCAGCCTTCCCATCTTTCGTAAACATACTACCCAGATACACAAACTCATCCACCTGCTCCAAGTATTCATCATTCACAACTATATTGCATACTGTTTTCGTACTCTCTCTTTCAAACACCATGACTTTAGACTTACTTACATTCATCATTAACTCATTCTTCATACATACTTCATTCATCCTTGACACGAGAGACTGTAGATCTTCCATACTGTTAGAAATAAGCACCGCATCATCAGCATACAATAGGCAACATACTTCCAGATTACTCAATTTCGCGCCCAATCCCATTTCTTTCAATTCTTGCATACAAATATCCATGTATAGATTGAATAACCACGGTGACATTACGCGGCCTTGTTTAACACCTTTTGTGATATCAAATCACTACGTAAAATCGCCGTTCACCCTAACACATGCATCGCTTCCCTCATATAGCGACGCAATTGCCTGAATGAGCTTCGTATTCACTCCGTACTTGGACAACACCTTCCATAGCTTTTTCCTGTCAACTCGGTCGTACGCTTTTTGTAGATCTACAAAGGCACAGAAGAGTTTCTGGTTTTTTGCAAGAAACTTCTCAGTGAGCATACGCAATGAGAAAATCTGGTCCATGCACCCCCTTCCACTCATTTAAACTTATATTACTTTATGACCAAATGAATGATTGTTGATATTTTCATCTAAGCAGACTTAATTGCGTTATTTTGCGCCGTCTAATATCAAAGTATTTAAATAAGGATTCAGTTCAAATTTACTACTTTTTTTTATTCAATAAAAAAGTTAAAATCAAAAAAGAGGTAAAAAGAATTAGAGAAGACTGCCTTTCTTTACATATTTTGTCTTTCTAACATTCACTTCCATGCATTCCGCTTACTTTTCTTTCTTCGTACATTACATATGTACGTCTCAATTTATCACAAATAATTATTATTTGATTCTTGTCTTCCTCGGGTGTTCCCGACTTTTTCTACGATTCACTTCTTGTAGTATCATGAAATACACATTGCTACTATTAAAAATTACATTATATCGACTTTTATTCGACTCCATATCTCATTTCAGTGCAGAGATAAAGCGTTAAGTCTTCCTCGATCGTTCCCGTATTCTTCTACCAATTAAACCACTCTCTAAACACTCTTGCACAAATAAGTTGATATTTTAAACAAAATAGGTCCAGAAGTGTTTGAGTCTACAGGGCACAAACATACGGACATTGGATTTTATTTGTATAGAAGAAGAAGATAGATAGATTGATAGATTTTTGTTAAACGCACGAACTTCTAATCAAAATATAATTGCCATTTAGGAATTTCGCAATAAAATATTTATATCAACTTTGATTTTCAGTGATTTGAAATACGATTTTACGCATCTACACAAATTCTAGGTCACAGGTCGATATATTTTGGATACCCAAACTTATGAAATCAATTCTAGGTATTCTTTTATGCCTGTTTTGTTCAGGCCGGTTATAATCATACCACCTTCTTAATAAATCAACGGGTCTTCCCTCCTCCGTAATACGGAAAGGTGGTTCTGGCCGACCCTCCCGCCATTCCTTTGAACCCTCTGAGGAAGCAAAAGGTGTATTACTCTGTTTTATAGCGGTCAGTGAATATATTAAGGGAGGGGCGTATCGGTAAATAACGTCCAGCAAACTTGCTGTCATGAACTTTGAAAGCGTTTACAATATCTTACGTAAGCTGCATTTGCGTGTATATTATATAATCATGTTTAAAGTTAAATAAACTTTACTTCAATATGAAACGTTGAAAATTTTATCAATTGGTCTAATGGAGGTGTCTACCCACATTAAACTATGTGCATTCTGATATATAAATATGTACAAGATACCATTACTATTGTAGGAACTATAATTTTATTTTTATAAATATTGATTTTCAGCATTGTCAACATTTATTCAATGATCACACCTGCACAAGCGATTGCGCACCTGACCACAGGCCCTCAGCCTTCAGACGCCAGAATCTGTCGCTTTCCGCGAAGAGTTCATAGTTGCTTTCATTATTCTTAATCTCGTGTTTCAACCTCTGTTTTAATTATCGCGTGTAACTTATTGTCGAATAAACTTATTCGTTTTTTTAACACATCTAACCAATCTTTATTTCAATGTTACGTAAACAAATAATGAGTCTTCGTGCCTATCACACTTTAGTATCAATAACATAGGGTGGACCATAAACATATGCACTTTTGTAATCGTTCTAGCGGCGATTCCGAACGGGGGAGGAGAGCGGGGTCACTTATGCGTGGTTCCTCTCTTCTTGGAAATTTAGTCACAATGGATCGCTTTACGGGAGAGCTAAGCACTTTTTGGGTAAAAAATTTTTACGAAAACCATTATTTTGTTCTTTTCTGTTCAACAATGATTCTGTTCTCTTTTACAAAACAATTATGCACGCCTCCTTTTCGTTAGCATCGCCAAATACAGAGTATTAATCAATGCCCAAGTTTTAATTTAATTAAATCATGCTTTAAAAAATTCGAAGAAACCGGAAGGAAAACAAACAGTGCGGCCATGGAGTAAAAGAAAATGATTAAAGAAATTTCCCCTAACAAACTGATGTCGCGCAAAGGAGATATTCCATGGCCTCCCCGCAGCCCAGAATTAACCCCAGCTGACTTTTGTTTATGGAATGTATTTGTGTATATATATATTTTATCTTACAAGTCAATTCTGTGTAAAGAAACCAGCGACCATACTCCAATTAAAGCAGAAAATCCATCACGATATGGTCAACATCCACCATATTTTATTTGTTTTAGAAAATCTAAGGGCGAATTCTCTGAGGAATTCCAGCGGCGAGATGATTTTCCAGTATATTTTTGTTCTTATCAATAATCATTTATTAAAGCTATATTATTTAAAAAAAAAAAAAAAGCTTATATGTATGTATTTTTTCATGATGGCCCACCCTATATTTCAATCGGATGATGTACCAAGCTACAATATTTGGATTTGAGAGAACTACCAGCCTGATTGCATTTTAATGAATAAATTGTGCTTTTCAGTGATTTTAATTTCATTATTAAAATTTCGCCGCCTTCCATATTAATGAATTAACTGTATCAAAAATACCATCTTCTTGATGGAAAAATTATTTTGGTGAAAACCATTGGTTGGGCCAATTATACACGCGTCTAATATTCACACGTGAAATTAAATAAACCATAAAGTTATTTATTTAAATACGTGCATTTGTGTTCATAAGAAATTTCATTCGAACACTTGCACATAACTGTTTGATATTTTCCACTTCCCTTTATGGGTGCAAGCGAGCGGAAGGAAATGCTTATAAAAAATTATTCTAATAATGAGCTTCAACTTCGCTGAACGTTGTAGTTGTGAGTTAGTTTAAATAGGAAAACCCTTTCGTTAGAAACAAACAATCTAAACATCGTACAAAATTTCATTAAAAAATGCATGTGGATGCTCGTGCCGGTTATTATGTTAATATTGCCTTTGAACACTTTTACAATTACAAATACCTAAATCAATTCCTCTGATAGATATCTACCTACCTGTATTTCAGTTAACATTTACCATTATCATTAAATAGATTATTATTTATTTATTATTTATTAGCGCCATGAGGGCTTTTAAATGCATACATAATTATAGGTAAGTTGTTCATTAGTATAATAATAACAAATTAGATAACATAATAAACTGAATATGAAAGATATAAGTAGCTACAATACAAGTAGATAATTAAGTAAAGTTGTACGTAATTCAATAACTGTAAGTATAAAAAGAGTAAAAATACCAAATACACTTAAAATACTACGAAAGGAGTTACAGAGCAATGTGTATGTAACTTCATTGAATATAATCTTGAAGAGTCTATAAGAAATGCTTACGCATTTCATTCAAACCAGCAACCCTTTCCTATGAACGCAAGTAGTATGTGTATGAAGATATACTCTGCATACCCCCAGTCAACATTTATTTTAAAGATACGTTGTGCAAAACAATGGAATAAGGTTGTGTACATTAGGATTAAGTAATCAAGACAAAGTGTTTTAATGAAAGGTTTACAACTATATTCAATGTAATGCATATTAATGAGAGCTGAATGAAATAATGGAGGAGTGTTTCCACCGGCATCGTAATACGCATAATACGCAGCATATTTCCTCCACCTGCTACTTTTACTTGACTGGCAACGTTACTGCTACGGTTCTACGGCTGAAATAAAACTTTAGATGTGCTTCTCGTACGTCTAAGAATCATAATGTAAAGCATTCTCCACACGGCGCGGAATATTACCCTAAGTGGATAATAATAGCCCCAAGCTGGGGATGTGTCACACATACTGAATGGTGAAACAATCCCCTAACAACATGTAAATGGGTGGGTTGGGGTTCGTGACTCATTAAAACAAATTGCTTGTTTTAATGCTCCCCTCCTTCAATCTCTACTTATAAAATCAACAAAGTTTCAACTTCTTACAACGGCGCGGAGGTTTTTACGAAACTAAAGACGCTAATGTAGAGCCGACCTAGCATTCACAAGTCAGAGGGAGAAATGCTCAGATGTTGTTCTGGTTTTAATTTATGAATTATATAACATATTCCCATCGTGAAGTACAGTTTGTGATGAAAACGTTTTGTTTATTTCCCGTGTTTATTCAGAGATGTTTTTTATGCCCACATTCTACCTCTGCCAATTTGAAGTCTGTAGTAATTATATCAACCGGTTGCTGAGTTAAGGCTTTCACCGGTACATATCTAGATGAAGAATTTAATATTATATTATTATTATCCAGGGTTTATTTAATTTGCTTTTCGGGAACAAGTCCTCAAGGAATATTTCTTATCGCTATTCCGGAATTATTTGAAAGAATGAATTGATGAAATACTTGTGCTATTATAATCATTATTTCCATTTATCGTGGACATTCTTCGCGAGTTTATTACGCGATATAATAAATATTCAGACTCAAGAAATTGGTACGAAAGTGACTCGACTAGAGTTATAACAAGTAATGCTAATACCAGTATTTGCCTCTTGCATACCTACACATTTCGTGGCCTTTAATTGGAAAGCAATAAAATGGCTTAATTCGCAAACGAGTTTGTCTTCTCTAATTGTATCAACTGGCAGTTGGTAGCTGGTAGTACCAAACACAAACATGAATTATGCAAATGTACGTAAGCTACTCGTAGCTCGAATCCAGCCCTCCAACAGTCCTGATACATTACAGCGCTGGTATTTTAAAAGCAAACTCAGCCTTTCTGAGTCAAGTCTGGGTAGAGGGGTAAAGTCAGTTCTGTACAACGCGCATCGCTTCCACTAACTCGAGTCATCAAATAAACATTGGATTTTATGTGGAAGGAATGGAACAGGAGCGGGGCCTACGAAACTTCGGCGACCTCAGCTCGTTTTCAATTCTTCGCGTTCACCTCACTAAAGCTCCGTACCGATATTCGACTCCTGCTCAGAGCTACTCGCTACAGCAGTCTGCTTCAAGCCGCTAGAAGTAATACTGTGCATTTTGTATTCTGCACAACATTGTACGTAAGATGTAAGAAGTACAGCTCGGCTCCTTTCGACTGTTTGTCTCTCTACTGGTCGCTAGACGAGGGTGGAGGGCTGATGGCTGAATTGGTCTTAACCCCGAGCTGAAATTTTCCTCCTGTTGACCTCGGTCGGGTTACGGTGCAAAATCAACAGCGCGAATTCCAACAATGTGTTTAGATTTTCTCCGCATGAGGCAATTCTTAGCTCGTTTTGCTTTTTTCTTTGTACGGCGAAATAGCGGTTCACTTTTATTGTATGAGAAAACGATCAAAAGTTTCTTGTATGTCGCGTGATCTGGAGCTTATTCTTTACGTTACTTCACCTCAATTTATCATGGAAATAAACTTACTAAATGTGTGCGCATGATTTGAAATATATTTATTACATTATATTGTCCTTTGCTGCAGCATTTTTAATAACATCAGTCATCGGTAGGTACCTACTTTTTGAAGTAAACTTCTTTAGCCCCGTTAGAAATTTGAATTTCAAATATTATTTGACGGTCCTCGATTCTAATATAATACGGTAAATTCGTGCTTCAGCGCAGGCCTTCGACAGCGCAATGGTCAAGGCACTCGACAAGTCTCAGCGTCCAGAGAGAAATACATCAAGCGGACGGAGGCTCGAATCCTACGAAATCCAAAAAAATAAACTTTTTTTTTCTGAAATCAATATCCAATCTTCAAACCACTTAAAAATAAACAGGTAAAAGAAAATAAAGCAACATCTAGCGAACTCTGATTTTTTTTATTCTCTCCAGAGAATATTGTAATATGCCACGTACTGGGACCTGTATTCTACAGCACTTATATTTGGATCTTTATTGTAAGACTGAGATTATTTATAACACTATGACTATTTATTGACGTATTGCAATTATAATAATACTTCTGAGGACAAATGTCCTTCCAGGTTGAAGACTAGTTCTGATTTGCTGAGTTCCTGAAACCTAATGACTCCGTACTCATTTACCTTCGGTCACCTTCGGCACATCTAGTTAATGAGGCCATGTAATCGGAAAAGCCCAGAGATTCCTAAGAACTAAATCATAGAATATTATGAAACATTACAGGTACCCAATAATTTTATTCTCTACTGAGCTTAATTTTTTTAATGAAGATAAGCAAATCCTTTTTAACTTGTTGATGTTAAAAGAATTCTGTAAAAAAATACTGCCATAAATTTCATGACGAATTTTCTTTGAACCAGTTCACATGAACCAGTATGTTTTTGTTATCTCTGTAGTTTGTTGATAAAGCCATGTTGTACTGATAATGTTTCACCAACGATACCTTATATTTGTTTTTTTTTCTCTCTTATTCTTGTAATAAATACCGACATTTGGGAGCTTGTTTTCGCTGTGCTGTTCACATTTGTTTATTCTAAACAAGTTCATTAAAATCGCTGAAAATAATATTTCACCATTCCATCTACTATTTCTAATATAGGTTGGTATCATTTTTCAATTGATCTTTATCTCATTTGAATTTTCTTATTTTTAAATGTGTTCCCATTTTTGTTCGAATTTGGTTATACTTTTAAAAAGCAATTATGAGTACCGCCGCCCCAAAAACCATTTATTGGTTAACCGACACCTTTGAAATTGATCATTCCAAATGTATCGCAACGTTTGGGGACTTAGCAGGTGTGCTCATGTTAATGGGGCGAGGCTTTTCCGAGTCTTGGCATCAGTTGCTTCTGCCCACCTACTGCGTGGCAGGCCGGATCGGGAGAGACTGCTTGATGGAGACCTTTTGACCCCTCCAGCAGTGTTCTATTGGAACATCGCCTTGCACCGTAGTGGGAGGGATGGATTCGTACGTCCTTCACTTCTAGACACTCTGAACCCTGATTCCTACTAACCTCTCATATCTTTCTACTTCCCAGAACTTCCTCTCCTTCCTTTCGTAAAAAGACCATCCACACAGCATCCCTAAAGATGACATAGACTCAGATTATTTTTAAAATGATTTTTTGAACTTAAAAAAGAAACTTTTCACTACGGTTTTTTAAATATTTATTTATATATTCATGATTTTTCTGAATAATGCATCTTGAAATAAATCTTATTTCAGGTAATCAAATGACTTCTGAATCTCAATTGGTATAATATACCCAACCCAATTTTGGTTGCAATTAATTTCAAAAAAAGTTATACCGCAGGATTATGGAATAGATATGAATATTCTGCATAATTAATTTATTTTGAAAGAGTTTAAATCATGCTATTGGATATTATCATTAGAGTTGAAAACACACAAGGAAAAATACCTTCCTGTAACCAGGATTTCAGCGTCAGGCATCGCCCAACAAAGTCTAGACAGGGCGCGTGTGGATATTACAAATGAAACCCAAACCAAAATTATTGGTTCCAAAAACATGCATCAATAAGAAAGCGCTTTATTTCCTAAACAAAAGATCTCAAGAAGCATTAATTTTTACTACATTGCAGACCCTGAAAGAAGAAATTTGTCTCACAAGAAATTGTGCTTTCGAAGCGAAGCAATCAAATGGGCAGTTTGGTAATAAGAATATAACTCATAGGTAGGATAATTATTCGACCGAAGTAGTAAGACACGCCATATCTGGAGTTTGATATATTGATGTTGTTTGTTGACAACTCAACAAAATGGCACTTTATCACTTCTTTGAAAATTAAGTAAAAGTGATGAAAAAAAAGCAGTTCACACGCGGTGGAAGTGAAACCTTCAGAAAACTAAAGTAGTCAAGAGTAGGGAGGCAACGAAGCAAAGAAAAAACAAAGAGGAAACGGATTATTCTATCTCATTCTCTCACAGGCTAAATCCTGTAAATGTATGTGTTTATCTCTTTTTAATGTAGCTTTTTCGTTTCATCGAGTTTCAAATCATAACGGTGCTAATGATGTTTTCACTTCAAAAATTCAATATATGTAGTTGCTTTTTATTGTTCAAACTAGCTGGGTTACCCGGCTTCGCTCAGGACAATAAGATAGTGTTCTGGAATGTTGCACAATGATGTTCCCGATTTCCTATTCCTGATCATTCCACTCCTTCCACAACTTTCTACAGCTCTATGGAACCTTCTAGAACTTTCCGGAAGACTGTTCTAGAAATTTCAAGAGGGCGAAATTTTCAGTCCTTATATCTTTAAAAGCACGGCCTTTAGGTAAAAACGGATACCCTTATTCCCTAGGGGGGATAGAGATCTACCACACCATATAACTCCCTTGATCGAACCGGGACTCGTTTCTGAGTTTTTGCGAGCTGCACGTTTTTTGGACTTTCTTTTATAATATATGCCATATTCAAATAAATAAAATGTTACTCCTTACATGTCCTTTCCCGTGCGTTCACTTCCAGCGTTCCGCTTCCACCTTCCCCGCCACCGCTCTCCCGCTCCCCCGTCCCGCCAACCCCCCTGGCACTGCATTTCTTGACTCCTCTCACGCGCGGCCCGTAGCCGAAACTTTTTTCTAATACTAACATTTTTAAACTCGTGATATCTTTCTAATTAAATATCCGAATTGAAAAATTCAAAAAGTTAAATAAAGGTATTGAAGCTATCTTGAATATGAAGTAATTTTTTTTGATAAGGATTAAAACCAAGATACAAATAAAGAGCCTTTCCAAGCGGCGACATATTAATTAAAATTTTAAAATAAAAGAATACTTATTGTGGCATAACCATAATAGTTAGACATATGCTGCCGCGACCTTTTTTGTAAATAATGATGTGTTCTATAAAGTCGTATTACATTATTTTATTCTATCATCAATATTTTTCGCAGCGCACGCGATTTAAATAATATTTTAGGTAATTTTTTTACACCCTGGGTTACATTATTGAAGTTTTAGTAATGATGCCTATTTTTTTTTAAAATATAATATAGCCTATGTCACCCAGGGATAGTGTAGCTTTCCAACAGCGAAAGAATTTTTCAAATCGGTTCAGTAGTTTCGGAGCCTATTCGATTCAAACAAACACACAAACAAACAAACAAATATTACCTCTTTATATAGTGTGTTAGATGTTAGATGTTAGAAATCACGCTTACTTGTTTTAAAAAAGTGGAATCATCAAGCAAACAAGCTTAATCAGTATGAGTCATTAAATTTTGAATTGCTTAGATTTGAAACTCGATGAAGCGGAAGCAAGTGACACTAAAAAGAGACAAACGCATACATCTGTAGGATTTAGCCGGCGAGAAAATGAGATAGTAATAAAATATTTATTTATTTCACTCATCCATGCTCCAATGCAAACCTCCTTTGATCTAGTAGTAGGAAGCGCCTGACAAATATCGGCCAGATACTTAGGGGACCAAGGGTCAAATCCTACAAAATTCAAAAAAAAAATTATATATTTTTGTCAAATCAATATCCAATCTTCAAACCACTGCAAAATGAACAGGCAAAAGAAAACACAAATGAAAGCGACATCTAGCGACTTCGAAGAACAGCAAGAACACTCTGATTTTTTTAATCTCTCATTAATCGACTTTTCTAATTTCTATTTGAACAAATTAAAACATATCTACCTTTTCAGTGCGTATTTTTTATAATAACTAATGTCAAATATATATATAGACATATTATTTTTAGAAAATATTTTTCATTGCTGTATACCGGTGCGAAAATCGACTGAACAGCCAACCTCCATGGAATAAAAGCTCTTTGTTATTCTGTAATGAAAATATCTGTGCTTGTTTATTATTCATCTGAGTTGGGAGGGAAAGGAACTTAGTGTAAATAATAATTCCATCTCGGATTCCATTGCCTTCCTTGCCTTCTGCCTTCTTCCTCATACAACTTCTCTTTCTCCCCTTTTCTCCCCGCACACCGGGGAAAATACCTTGTTATGATGCCCTGTAACTAATATAACAGAGATTACTATTTTTCTATTATTTGACCTTTTGGTATGACTGTCTTATTTCTCTATGACTGTTTATTGTACAGACGTATTTAGTTTGCAACCTGATATTTTTATTAAAAACACACGGTGATATGACAATATCATTTAATTTTATGAACGTGGGTGGCAAATATAAAACAAGATTATTATTTAAGGATCATTACGGACGACAACTACATTACTACGATATATAACAGATGTCGTAAGAGTATGTAGTTTCAATGTAGATGAGTGTTTCAGGCTAATAATTATTATTACTTTTAATAATTGTTACTCTTTGTGCTATGCATACAAATCTTGTCTTAAACACTAGTTTATCAATAAAAAAAAAAAATTCAATTTGTCTTAACAGATGTCGTCAGTATGTGCAGATATAATATGTTGTTTTATGGTGTCTCAATAGGTTTCATTGGTAGTATTACATGATAGAGACAACGTCGGACATTTAGATGTAATACCCGAATGTTTGAACGGTTTCCCCGCCGCAGATTAACCAAGGGCATTACTTAGAACGGACGTTATGTCCAGTTAGATATGCATTGTAAATACGATACAATAATAAACCAGACTCGCAATCTCTGACAAACCGAAATATGATTGAAACTTCCCTATCATCGAAATTGTATTTTGCTTAACAGAAAAATTATAATATTATGGCAGTACTTATTCACATTACTTATTTCACGCGTATGGTATCCCAGATGACCAACACTAAATGACACCGATTGCCCCGAGATAGGATCATATTATTATTCCGATTCTAGTACTCGATCCGTCCGGTTGCACGGCAATTTTACCTCACTACCAGTTTGTACACGAATCTATATTCGTTGTAAATAATATTTTAAATAAAACTTAATATCGTGGATAACTAAGTGTTTTCAATTAAACATCATCATTATTATAAGTCTGAACACAAGACCACGGTTTGGAAGTGCCGTGATCTCAAGGAGCATTTTAACCTCAATATCGGTAAAGTATGAAGGCAAACCTGCCTGACGTGGAGAGGACCTCTTCATCAAATACTCTCCATCCACTCATACATCTACGAATAAACACTTCCAACATTGGTGACCCCGAGAATTTCTAATGATAATGATGAATACTGCCAATACGGAGGATTGAGTACTGGAATGCGGAATCCTGGACACCCCAATCTTGTGAGTAACATTTCAATTTTTTAAACTTAAATTCAGTAGGTCCAGTATGTACATTAGAATCATATGAAGATAAATCAGTAAAGAACATTATTGTCCAACATAGTTCATTGGTTATTGTCCACCAAATTCAGTAGCGTACGAAAATACCTACATCCCGCTACTACTTTATTAATAATGCTTCCCCCGCAACTCATTACTTGTTTATGTGGATAGTATATTGCCGGTAAATATCATTTTCAGATAAACAAGAAGCCCAGCAGCTAAGGCAGAGTATCCTAACCAACAGACGCGATTTTGCAGACAGACCCAGGTACCCGGATGCCAAATACCCGGATGCCATATACCTGGAGATCCTACACCACCCCACAGCATCCACCGCAGATCGGAGTAAAGCAAGTAACGCAAATTCAACTTCTCACAGTGATCCTTGTTAATAATTGATAATCCGAACATTTCAACGAAATTTAGCAACCCAGCGAGAATATGCAAATATTGTTACACGGTATAAATTTTTAAACTGCACTTCATCAAAGCATTATTACAATTACAATATATTTGTACTAACATTTCAACGCAAAGATAAGAGATTTGTAAAAGATTTTGGATATCATCAACTTAACTTTTCAGACCTGGATTAGATTTATTGTTATTTTGTTTTATGCACAATTTTGATAATTTTATCTGCATACCTACACGGTCTATCAGTACTACTACTGCTTTCGCCATTGCCTATCACTTGCCATATTACAACGTCAATATGCCGCTAGAAGAAACAGCATCAGGAACCAGCGCCAATTACACAATAATGGATCCAGTCATAAACTCCGTATCAGTTAAGCTACCCCCCGTCTGGTGTGACAACATACAGCTCTGGATTGCCCAGGCAGAAAGCCAGTTCTCCAACTCAAGAATCAAAGATGACACCACGAAGTACAACATTATTGTCGCCTCCCTGGACATCGAAACCCTCAGGACCGTCAGCGATGTCGTCATCAAGCCACCAGCAACGGACAAGTACCCTACCCTAAAATCTGCACTCATCACGAGGTTGCAAGATTCCGAAGGAAAACGTCTCACCCGACTACTAACCGGATTACAGTTGGACGACAGGAAACCATCCGGACTGCTTCGATTGATGCACGAACTCGCCGGTCCCGAGCTCGCTGAAAGCGCAATCATACGCACTTTATGGCTACAAAGACTTCCCCAACATGTACAAGCTATATTGACCGCACGGCCAGACGACAATCTACTACAACTTGCGTCAGCAGCCGATAAAATCCTGGAAATCTACCAGACGACCGAGTGCGGAGCGATAAACAAAAATCAACGTAGAGATAACAATTACAGAGAAGATCCCGACATCACTTCCGTTCTTCAGAGCCTACGTGAACAAATTTCTGCACTATCTCTAGAAGTCAATCAACTAAAGTCAAGTCGCAGAGACAGTCATAGCCCCGTACATCATTTTTATAATCGGCGTAATCCTAGCCCCCGCCGAGAATGGCGTCATCCACCGACATCGTACTCCAATACCGACCGCCAACATCGATCCCGGTCGAACGATCGAACGGACAATAACAATGAACTTCACAAAACAAACGACTACTGCAGCAACCATAAAAAATTCGGGGAGAAAACATTCAATTGCATTCAACCATGTACTTTCAAGAGCAACAAGTCGGGAAACGCCAAAGGGAACGCGCAGTAGAGGCATGCGACCGTTCTCAGAATTCCTACCGCCTCTTCGTTTATGAGCTTGTGTCACGACAAAAATTTTTAATCGACACAGGAGCCGATATTTCAGTGCTACCGAGGACACATCGAATGGCTAAAAACACCATCACTACAGATACATACCGAATCCCACTGTACGGCGTCAACGGATCCCCCATAAAAACCTACGGTTCCCGGACTATCGATCTGCAACTCGGCCTACGACGTGAAATAAAGTGGACATTCATCGTCGCTGACGTCTCAAGAGCAATTATCGGAGCGGATTTACTGCATCACTACAACCTGAGTGTCAACTTAAAAAATGCTACCTTGACGGACCAGTCCACGGGACGACAGATTCAAGGAGTAAAATCCCAAGGACCCTCATCCGGTATCTCGACGATATCTACAAGCCAGAAGTACCGGGATATATTAAATAAATACCCGTCATTAACTCGTCCCAACATGCAAATCCAAAACGTTCAAAAACATAACGTCACACATGTAATTGAAACACGGGGACCTCCCGTAACAGAACGAGCTCGCAAGCTGGCACCACATCTCCTAGAAGCTGCCAAAAAAGAGTTCAGGTACCTCATGGAGCACGGAATCTGCCGCCCGTCCAAGAGTAGTTGGGCGAGCCCATTGCACATGGTTAAAAAACCCAATGGAGAGTGGCGTCCGTGCGGGGACTACAGGCGCTTGAATGCAAGCACAATCCCCGACAAGTACCCAATCGCTCAACTTCATGATTTTTCACACAAATTGAACACAGCGAAAATATTTTCAACAATAGACCTAAAGAGAGCTTATTACCAGATCCCGGTGGAAGAAGCCGACATCCCTAAAACTGCAATCATCACTCCATTCGGATTATACGAATTTACAGCGATGCAGTTCGGACTGTCAAATGCAGCACAAAGTTTCCAGAGATTCATGCATGCTGTCACGCGTGACTTAGACTACTGTTTCACCTACCTGGACGACATCCTCATAGCCTCCAAAAATGAAGAGGAGCACATGAAACACCTAGATGCCCTTTTCCAACGCCTTTCCGACAACGGACTAGTAATTAATTTAGATAAATGTAAATTTGGTTTGCCCATTGTTGATTTCTTGGGACACACAATATCGCCGGACGGTATTACTCCCGTCAAAGAGAAAGTGAAAACCATCGTAGATTTTCCTCTACCCAAGACAGCCAAAGGTTTGCGTCGTTTCCTCGGGATGCTGAATTATTATAGAAGATTCTTGAAGAACTCTATCAACACACAAGCCAAACTCTTCGATTTCACGTCAGGATACAAGAAGAACGACAAGAGAATTCTCACTTGGACTCCGGAACTGACGGCCGCGTTCGAAGAATGCAAAAACCAGCTGGCCAACGCTACCCTGCTAGCGCATCACGACCCCAAGGCGAAAATCGCCATAATGGTGGACGCCTCTGACCTTGCGATTGGCGCATCCCTACAACAACTTAATAACAACGAATGGCAACCCTTAGGATTTTTTTCGCGTAAATTCACTTCTGCCCAACGTAAATACAGTACATTCGACCGAGAACTGACAGCAGTTTACGAAGCAATAAAATATTTTAGGAATGACATAGAAGGTGGAAACTTCACAATCTACACTGATCATAAACCTATAACATTTGCGTTCAACAAGAAACGCGCCTCAAGTTCCCCGCGACAAGAGAGACAACTTGATTTCATTGCCCAATTCACCACCGACGTTAAACACATTTCCGGTCATCTAAACACGGTAGCAGACACGCTGTCTCGTATAGAAGAGATAAACAGCCCTCCTGCTATCGATTACAGACATATGGGATTAGAGCAGAGTCACGACGACGATCTAATTAAGGCACTTGAGGACTCCTCCCTTGTCTTAAAAAAAATGATAATTCCCAACACGAATGAATTATTATGGTGCGACATCTCTACAGGTCGTGTGAGACCTTTCGTTCCTCAAAGTATGAGAGAACAAGTAATAAGTAGCGTGCACAACATATGTCACCCAGGCACCACTGGTACCGCTAATAGCGTACGTCAGAGATTCGTCTGGCCCAAGATGTCAAAGGATATCAAAACCTTCGTCAAACATTGTGTCGCTTGTCAAAAAGCCAAAATATCACGACACACAACTGCACATCCAGCAACATATCCACTTCCCGAAGATCGATTCCGAAACATCCACATTGACTTGGTCGGTCCACTGCCAGCTCGCAGTGAGTATAAATATCTCCTAACAATAATAGATAGATACACTCGCTGGCCAGAGGCAGTTCCCCTAAAGGATATGACGGCAGAGACGGTAGCGACCGCTCTAACCACACAATGGATTGCTCGACACGGAGTACCGGAAACAATCACTACGGACCAGGGACGACAATTCGAGTCAGGCCTGTTCAAGAGCCTCACGCGGAAATTCGGAATCAAGCAGACACGAACCACTGCCTACCATCCACAGGCAAATGGCATAATAGAAAGATGGCACAGAACACTTAAAGCATCTCTTATGGCTTATAGCAACCCGGACTGGTTGGAAAACCTCCCACTAATACTTCTTGGTCTTAGGTCCACCGTTCGCGAAGATCTGAAATGCTCACCCGCAGAAATCACCTACGGAAGAACATTGAGATTACCATGTGATTTTTTTACTACAACTCCCCGCGAAGAACCTGACACCTACATAAGAAGACTGCAAGAAAGATTTGAAGAAATCAAGCCTACTCCCACTAGTAACCATAGCAATCGAAAATTTTTTGTCCACAAAGATTTACCTAACTCGTCACATGTTTTCCTTCGCACAGACGGCGGAAGAAAATCACTCGAGGCTCCCTATGACGGACCTTATGAAGTTCAGGAACGAGACGACAAAACATACGTTATAACTATCAATGGAAAACCTAAAAGAGTTTCGGTCGACAGACTCAAACCTGCATTTTTCCAAAATTCTGAGGAAATACCGCAAAAAACGGCAAGCACACCGCCCACAATAACAACAAGAAAAACACGCTGTGGAAGACACGTACATTTTCCTGAAAGGTACCAGTCGTAAAAGTAATACTTGGCAATACTTCAATGAAGAAAGTTATCGTTTAAACAAATTAATTAGAAAACTTATATTGATGTATCTAAATTTTATTATACGATTTGTATCACTGTATCTCATAATTGATTAAAATTCTAATGCACTACTGTGAAATAAAACTAAGTTTATTTAGGTATTTAGCTAGCGAAACACCGCCATATAAATTATTGTATTATTACGTAGTCAGTATTTCTAACAAATAATAATAATATATCAATTCATTTTCGTATCCCGAATTCTGAACAGTATACAGACTACATTTTATTTGTAAATAACTAATTAATAATAATAGTAAGGTATATCAAATTTAGCAAATAAGTTATCCAACCTGTAAATAATTCCTGTTAATTTCCGATATCTATTAATTTTACGTAGTGTTATCTTATTAAAAAGAAGCCACATATTAGATCGGACCGTCATAAATGCTAACCAAACTGTATCTGTTTAACAATAACAATATAATAAATAATAATTCGACATTCCAATACCACTGTGGAACTACGTACCTAAAGTCAGGTAGTAAACAAAGACAGCACTTGGAATTCGAATTATTATTTTCCCTCGATTAAAAATGAATTCACTCCTTAGTCTAAGATTTATAAAGTTAATTTTGAATAATATGGTTCATGTATTTTATTTATATTTTAATATTACGCATAGTTAGTTATGTTTACTTTAGTTGAAATTGTATAAACGCATAATAAGTATGTACCGAGTCAGCCAGCAGCTACTCGCCTTTGTAAATAATCACCGTTACGCATTCTAGCAGTACCTACCTACCTCAACACTATATGTCTAGCCGTAAGAAGGAACGAGTAATAATAATTTTAATCGGTCAATACCGACTGAGAAATAGGTACTTACTCCTATTACTAATGATAATTAGGACTTGTAAATAAATAACATTATAATTTTAAAACATTTTGTATCTTTTGTTATTTTTTCTTTTTATAGGCATGTTATGTTCAAAGTTAATGATGTAAATTTAGAATTGTTCACAAAACTACTTATGTAAAAATTATATTTTCAACTATGAAAAACATTGTATATAGATATGTATATCTCAATAACATACTAAACCCTATTTAGGTGTATATAATTATTTTCTTTTCGTATGCCATATTTTGTTATTCGCGTGCAACGCTGGTGGGGAGGTATATGGCAGTACTTATTCACATTACTTATTTCACGCGTATGGTATCCCAGATGACCAACACTAAATGACACCGATTGCCCCGAGATAGGATCATATTATTATTCCGATTCTAGTACTCGATCCGTCCGGTTGCACGGCAATTTTACCTCACTACCAGTTTGTACACGAATCTATATTCGTTGTAAATAATATTTTAAATAAAACTTAATATCGTGGATAACTAAGTGTTTTCAATTAAACATCATCATTATTATAAGTCTGAACACAAGACCACGGTTTGGAAGTGCCGTGATCTCAAGGAGCATTTTAACCTCAATATCGGTAAAGTATGAAGGCAAACCTGCCTGACGTGGAGAGGACCTCTTCATCAAATACTCTCCATCCACTCATACATCTACGAATAAACACTTCCAACAATATTATATCATATTGGCGCAGCCGGAAGAGTATTGATAATACAGAGCAGTATCACCTATATTAAATTTTATTCCATTATTTTTGTTTCTGTGAACAAACACATACAGACAAGCAACATAACAGACACAACAATTCTTTTGTTTTTGTTTCAAACCTCTTGAATAATAGATGCAGAAAGGTTTCGCTCAGACACTAACTTTCTCTGGACAGTGTTATAAATAAACAACAAGCACAAACATACAAATTTATATAATTAAATAAATTTATAGATATAATTAATAAATTTATGGGTAAATGTGTTGCAATGCATTCACCCGACGTCATATTCCTGTCATCCCTCAACTGCTACCCCCGCAGAATGGGGGCTGGAGGCTACGTAGTGGAAGGTGTTTATACCTCGAAAGGCTCAGCCGGCAACGTTCCCACCTCCGCCAGCCAATAAGTCTCCCTGCGGCATCACTATCGTCTACAGGATGTTTATTTTATATAACTGCAGCTTTATACCCCTTTACCCTTGCTTGAGATAGACTGCCGCTGTCGGCGAACTCCGTTGGCTATTTCGGAAAGTTTTATACGGGCGATGAGAAATCTATGCAGTGCAAATCCGTTGTTTTTACACCTGCAATTAAGTCAACAAGAGAAGTTTGGTGATTAACGGAAGAGAGAATATTGTCTGAGTTTTAGCGAACCTGCAAATAAATTTATTATTTTGTGATTCCTTTTTTGCGAGTACAAAATACGATGGAGAAATTGTTCAATTTATATTATTACTTACTCATAATTTTTAGGGAAATGTCAGAACAAAGATCTGACAGTATATTTATAGAAGACGTTGACATTTAATTCAAAGGTGATTCGGCTTCATTCGATTTTCATCATTGGTAGATATAAATATTTTGTAACATTAATTAAACCTAATTAATCAGTTAATATATAATTTAATTTTATAATATTATGGTTTCATCTTTAATTTTAGTCTACGTAATAATAATAATGCCTACGTAATAACTGTTTTTCATAATCTTTAATAAGCAAAAAACTTTTTGTCAAAAGAGTAATTGGATCAATTATGCATAAACAAAGCTTCAAGCCTCAAAATAACCAAAAACTAAAGGATTATTTAAATTATTTAGAACATAGAATACCAATATTTATTCAAGAAAGCGTGGTCGGTAATAATGTTCCTGGTAGATAATAGTGTTCGCTGTCAAAATGTCCCCAGTAAAATTGTCGTCAATTAAAATGTTCCGTACCAAAACGTCCCCGGTCAAAACGTTCCCTTGATTATGGTTTTTGTGTTTTATTCGTTGAACACCATTTAATTTTTTTTAAATTTAATTGAAAAAAAAGGTTCTACTAAATGTTCCTGATCAAAAGCCTCCTTGACTCTTAACCCGCAATTCAAAGGCCACGGGATCGAATCGTGGCGTGCGCAAATATATTATATTAATTTGTTTTATTTCACAATTGATTTATTTAAAACAACTTACCTATAGTGTATTTGGGCACGTTCCAGAATGGAATACTCTTAGTATCACCCTGTTGTAAGACCAACATTCAGAATTGAAACGTTGCTTGAAATGGCTTTAGCCGTGTTTGGTGACTAGATCTGAATAGCCAGGTACATCCCCACCTTTCTCTTTCCCATCTCCTTCTCTTCCTTACTGCCTTTAGCCTTACAATATACCCCGATTGCCATAGTCTCATAGTCATTTCCATAGTCTGGGGATGATATAGTCTCACTGGCTCCAGACGGAAGCCGCTGGGACTCTTGTCAGATATTCAGAATAAAAAAAAGTTTAAAGTCGGTTAGGTTAGATTAGAACATACCGAGTCTGCTGACTGTGCCAATATATTGACGTTATGCCTATTTAGAATTGGGAACATTTTGGCAAGGAACATTATTACTAGGAACATTTTGATTGAGAAAATTTTAACTGGGGACATATATCTAGACCTAGAACCTTTAGAAAGTTGTGGGGGAATTTACTCCAAGAATGAATTTTGATGTCGCTCGTATAATCATCAATCATAAAAAAATTATCACCACAATCAATTCGAGGGAACAAACACTAATGCTTTTTTTAGTAAAATCGTTAATTTGTTCAAAAACATCAAATTAATTTTGTTGCATCATTTTATTTTAAAATTAATCAACAATTAGTTTTGACCACTTTTATTATTTAGAAAAACAAGATGCTTCCTAGGCAATGTCGATTATTTTTAAATCGTTCATATTTAAGCTTCCCAGTGGTTTTTTTTTTTTTTTTTGATTTATTTATTAACCAATTCATATAATATACAATTAAACAAAATATATTTATCATATTGGTGGTAACAATACCTCCTTAATTGAGAAATTCTCGTGTTTAGAGAGGGTTTTTTAATTATATTTTTGTAACATTGCTTCCAACGTTTTAATGTGTATTTATTTATTTTTACATTTCCTTTACTTGAATTTAGTGTTTAGTTTAAAGTTAAATTTATTTTGAAAGCGCACAATTTGCGATACCTTCATGAAAGGTTGTAATAAAAGTGGGAATATGCCGTGGCCACATTCTTCCATTGTGCGGCGAATAGCATCTTGCTATCCCGACGCTCTCCCGGCGCTATTCCCGGCGCCGCGTCTTCACCCCGGCGCCCTGCATCCAGGGAACCGGGAACCGGTCATAAACTGGGAGATATTGGGACATAAAAAGAATTAGTGGAGAAGCCTTAGACTCCAGATCCCCCGGGATCTTTATGCTCTCTGCTCAGTGCTCGGCTCCTCCATAGCTCATCACTTCAATGGTCATAAACGCGCATACACTCATTTGTATTACCCGGTAACTACGTATGAAAGTTTTCCGACAAATAGGAGCTCAGGTTATCGTAAATCAGCCCTTTACTTATTTACGCTATTGCTTGTGGTAAATTTAAGATATTCTTTTAAAAATACTAAATTCACTACTTTCTGCTGTTGGTAATAGGTAAATTGGTGATTTAGTGATTTTTTCTATTCCTTTGTCCCGTGCGCATATTCATCAATACTCGACGAGTTATCTATTCGGACGCTAGGTAAATGTTTGAAATAGCTTAAGGTGAATTTATACGTGAAATCCTATTTAGATTAATCTTTATGACGAATTGGCTTACAGTATCAACATCAAAAAATATGCTACGGATAAATTGAAGCTTTTACTAGGTTTTCTATGTAACGGAATTACAATAAATTATTATTTACACAACAAAAAAAAATAAGCGTAAACCACTAAAAAAAATGTTTTTTCCTGACTTAACTATGAAGTTATACAAGAAACATTTTTATAAAAATACCCCTTTATGGCTAAGATCATTTTTGAGGTTTTTTATGTTCTAACTTTTTTTCACTCTTATAAAATTATGGACAAAATATATAAAAACCACTTTTTCGATTACTTGCCGCGCGCAAATAAGACGCTCGATTGCAAATTTTGCAGGCACGAGAATCGAAATATTTCCATAGTTTATATTCCTCTTAATAAAAAGCAGACATGTCAGACGCTAAAACGTCAGTTATGTACGGGACTATTTTGAAGAGTTTTTCCGAAAGTTATGATCTAATTTTAGTTCCTTGAAGTTCGAAGTGTATCTATTTCACTTTTTTCATCGCGTAACAATCCATAAAAAATATTTGAATACGCTAACTATCGTAAGTAAATTTGGTGAGATTGTTGTTGTGATATCAAAATGTTTCATCAAGTCTGCATAACACGATATAATTTTAAATTGCTCCGTTCTTTCTCAACTTTTTAAAATTCACATCCTTGACTCTCCTAATTGTACAATCTTAGTGGGAACTTCAGATCACATATTTTGGTTGTCAAGCTTCTATCAAGCTTTGTCTAAAATGGCCACCCCTCCATTCAACATCTCATATATTTTGAGTCTGAACTCAACTCTAATCATCCATATAATTTTGATATTTGCCCATCTAAATTAAATTAATAATTCACGTTCCTTTTTTTCATAATTTGAAATGATGGTCTAGAATACCCTAGAAGGGTGAAAGCCAGAAACATTTGAAAAAAACGCAGATTCCGAAGGAAATTATTTTCCTCGTAGCCACCTGTGTGCAGCTATTGTAAACAAAAATCTTCATAAATTTTAGGTACCTAAAATCTTTTTGACATATCTGTCAATTTTATGAAAATTCTAAATTTTTTCAAATATCTATATATCAATATAATATTTAAAATATCTGGTGATGATTAGCACATTATGGCAGCAATCCCAAGCTAAAATAGTTCAAATTTAATTAATGTACATTTCTAACACAATAGCATGTACCGTCCAAGGAATAAATTGCCAAGAGCTGGGGTATTTCCGAAAACATTCTATTTGATGTTGCAGCGGAGTTAAAACCGTGTGACACCCACATTCGATCTTACATACCGTCATTTTTCATTTTAAAAATCCACGAACTCGTTCGATTTTTTGAACGGTTATATGTATACTAGAGAATCCCGTGAAAAATTACGGGATGTTATAGTTTTAGAGTTAGGGAACCAGAGTTTTTTTTAAATTAAATGAAGACCACAGTAGCGAAACTCAAACGTAAAACAGAAAAATTAGAAAAAGTTACGGTCACATGTGGAACTCGAACCCACGATCTTCACCTTACCGGGAAGCAACTCTACTAACTGCGATAATGTGCCCCTATCCAAATCGGGCACATTTAACTGTATCATACTTCGACTAAGAACAACAAACATTATCTTAATTTTCTTAATGCATATTTTTGTGGCTGCTATCTTTATGTACGATTGCAAAATTCAAACCCGAACTAAATGCTAACTAGGTACTATTTATAGTCTTGGATAAATTTTTATCGATTGATTTTTCGGGTTTCAGATTTTCCATTGAGTGTCGCTAATATTGTCTTCTTTTAATTAAATATTATAATATGAGGTTTTACTCATTAAGTTAAAAATATATTTATAAATAATATTTTCCTCGCGTTCATTGCCTTACAAAAACAAATATTATCAATTTTCTATAAAACATAATTTTTTTTGTCGACAAATAGACGAGACACGACCAGAATTATAATAGTAAGTAAACTTTAAACATCATCATACATTTCAACAAAAGAAATGCAAATTTAAAATAATGTTGTTATCTATTTTATCGCTTGCCTGACATGACTTCTATTCATCAGTTCCAATTTTAAAATTTAAAAGTTCATCAAACTTGAACAATTTACGCATTACAACTTCAAATCACGCATGTACCCGTGCATCGACAGCCGACATTGGTATGTCTAAAGTCACTTATTACGCACGAAGTTCTCTTGAATTAAATTTCCATATTAGCACGATTTTGTGTCCTTTTTTATAATAGCCTGATATTTTTCGCCAAAAATAAACTAGAGAAAATACGATGTACGAGAAAAGTTATAACTTCATCAATAAAATTAATTTAGTAATTAGTTATAAATGTTCCTCAGTGCATATTAAATCGATAGAACTAAAATTATTGTTATGCAATATGAGGTTTATGATAAATCGTGTTTTCTTTTATTTTATTTACCTACTGATAACATTTCGCAATCAACAGGTATACAAAAATATATTATTGCCGGTAAATGAACAAACGTTTGATTAGAAACAGGACTGAAACAAGGTGAGTAAATAGTTCACAAATCCAACCAAATTGGTTTACGAAGGCTTAGTTACTTATTTCTACTTCTGCTCCCCCGGACTACAAAACATTAAGATTCTTCTCTAACATCTCGTAACCCAATAGCTTGTTTTTACTTTATCCTTTATTTTACGTAAACAGGCATAATATTTATGTTTGTTTTCCGATAAATTGTAATTCCTACCTTCTGGTAAATAGGGTGATTCTTTTTCAAAAGTGGATCAGTCTTTTACTTTACTTTACCTTAAGATAATACTCAAAAGGATCGTGACACGCCACTTCTGTAGGGAAGAGTTTATATTTTTATTTTTTTTATATGAATACCGCTCAAAAGTCTTAACTGCTCCCATCTGAAGCAAATGAGACTTTGTCATCCCCAATTGGTATTGGAGTATGTTGTGAGGCTGAAGGTAGTGGGGATGGGAAGGAGATAGGGAAGAGGAAGGTGGGAAAGTACCTGGCTATTCAGATCTGGTCACCAAACATGGCTTAAGCCATTTCAAGCAAAGTTTCAATTCTAAATGAGTATCTTCCATTCTGGAACGTGACGCAAATATACTATATATTATTTTATATGAGTAAATTGTGAATAACACAAATTAATCAAAAAAAAATTTTTACCACGCTGGGATTCGATCCTGCAATCTTCAGATTACGAATCAAGAGCCTTACCGCTGGACTACGTCAGCCGTCAAAGAGTGGAGCAAGCTGAGCATAGGGGCAAGTTGCGCAATTTAAATAACTCGAAAACTATCACTCGCACAATGTTTCAAATGGAAGAACGAATGGGACTGCAAGATGAACACAGTGCGCGATAGTAAATTGCCGCGTGGCGATCGACTGAGACGTAGGGGTGCTTTATTTTTTTTCAAGCGAAAACCAAAAATTACGTGTATCGCAATTTTTTTCATGGATTTTTTCAGAAGTGCTAACAGGGATAACGTACGTGTTTATCTTTTACATAGTTATTGTACTTTAGATTTTACATAGCGATTTAGTCCCAGATGGGTCCCGTCCGGAGCAAAGACTTAGACAAAGCTCACCCCATGCACAAGAGCACCCCTCAAGTCACCAAACGTAGTGAACCACTTAGTGACATGTGAACGTTGTTATGCAGAAAGCAGCCAGGCCACAATTTTGGCAAAAATGAGATATTGTTGTAATCCGACGGAGAAACGTCAATTCTATATTCTATTAAAACCTGCCAGGCTGCTTTCATACAAAAATTCATAGTAATAGCCATCTTAAATATTTGCTGATCACGAAAACACCGTTTAACAATCTGCAGAAAGCGCCCACGGCACTTATATTCAACAAAAAACAGCCAGAGACAACTGGTCGATTTTATCAGTACAACTAACATTTTTACGATGATGTTTACCTGATTTGCAGAAAACGGTCACGGCGCTTGTCCGTTTTCTACACTATAGCCTTTGTACCGAAACTTTTAAGTGTCGATCTACAGAAAGCGCTCTCGCGCTATAATAATAACTTGTTTTTTGAGAAAAATCAATAATTTTAAGTATGTATTATCATTTTAATAATATTACGTAAATTAAATGAAGTCCTGTTAGACTGCTCGACAGCATTAATTTGAAAGCCGGTTCTAATAACAATCTACTTATATTAATTTAAAATTTAGGTACTGAACCTATTATGTAACATTATTTTAACGCATAGAAATAAAATATTTGTAGTAAATGAAAAAAAAAAAAAAAAAAAAAAACAATGAAGAATAAATATAAAATCAAAAAAGTACAAAAGACTACGTAGAAAATTAGAGAGACAAAAATCAGTCCAAGTTTTTTTTCAGCTTCCATCTCCTTTTGTAAATTACGCAACAATTTTTCTTATAACTTATGTTAATAAACGATATGATAAACATCAAGATTTTTTATAATATTTGATAATAAAAAAACCTCTAATTTTAAAATAATATTCTTAAATATTTATTTAAATTATGTAAATTAAATTCACATATATTATAAGCATGACAACAAGCATTGATTTCTAGTAGATAATTATAAAAACCAATAATGAATATAAAATAAATAATAATATCTATGTATGTTATGTTTCACAAAGCATTACGTATTAAAGTTTAAAAATTTATATTTCCTTGGAGATATTAAAAATTCCTCTGAATATAATATTAATAGCTGGATATAATAGTAATACCTATGTAACTACCGATTTTAAGTTAAATAATAAAGCATAATTTCATATATTTAGTGTATCTGGTAGCTCTGGCTGTTTTCTACGGAATGCGTATTTCGCAAAGTAAGGTCGGACGGTTGATTGCTGAGCTTACATTCTCAATAATGTATTCTACAGAAAGCAGCCAGACCTTATAAAACACCAATATCTCTAAAAACCTACCCTTTAATCCACTTTAAAGTAATAATAATTAGATATCTATATATTATTTATAATTTTTTGAAGTAAAAAACATCCTAGGTGTTATGTAGATTTGATTATTAAATCTTCAGACAAAAGTGCTCGTATCTCCGTTTGAATTTTTTATGGCTGGCTGCTTTCTGCATAACAACGTTCATGTGACAGAGGTGTTAACTAATAAATGGTTTCTGGAGCGTCGGTACCCATATCCACCTCCCAAATTGAAAAATGAAAAAAAAATAGACCTATTATAAACCCCTATTTAATTATTGCAAATGTACGCAGCTTTCGTAAAAATATTGGATTTATTATTTCATTGCTCAACTTGTCCCATACCCTTGCACAACTTATCCCACCGACGGACAGGTTGGGCAACTCTGAACTTTCTTACATATTCTACATTTATAAATTAATTATATTCATGATAGTATTATAATATATTTATGTCTGAAGGCATTTGGAGCATGATAAATTGCCTGTTCAACAGTAAAGGTACTAAATCAATCTGATTTACAATTTTGTTTACTATATATGACTAAGTGAAAACTAACTCAACTATCCCCTCCCTATTATATTGTTCTTCAACAAGTATATTGAATACCTTTACTTGAGCATTTTAAAACAGACCAATTTCTTTGGTTTGCCAACTAGTTTGATTAAACAAGAAAATTAATATCCATATTCGAACATATCACAACTTCAAGTTCGTGTAATAGCAAAAAAACGTTTTACAATACATTTCTTGAATCAAACACATAAACCATAAAGATAGACATTTCTTAAATGAAAGCATTATTTCAGTTTTCTTTTCACGAGACTCGTGGGAATGTGTGTACAGATTGAGCAAAATAAAACAGTGAACAATCTGAAGATAAAAAAAACCCAAATATTATACCTATAAGACAACCCCATAAAATCTTCGTAATGTCAATCTGATAACGTATTTGCTTAATTTCAAAATATTTTTTTTCACTTTTTCAAAAATTTTAACTAGCTAATGTAAAACTGGTGGGATTGTAATATTATAATGAAATGATATAAGCGTATATTTTGATATTGTAGAATTGATTTTATGCTTTCGATGTTTATTTGTAAATGCACCCATTTGCATATAAATTTAGTTCATTTGAAATAAAACTCTATTGGGTATTATCGGGAAACAAACAATAAATTAGTTGTCTGTAAACGCGTTGCAACAAATATATTACTATTTTCATAGTTGCTTCCCAAACATGATAGCTCGCGTTCGGCCACCCTGTAAAAACATAGACAGGCCGTTTGATTGAATGTATCGTCGGGTTTTATTATCGTGTGTAGCGGGCCGTTAGTAATTTAAATTGCACGTGTTATTGGGGGATGGTCGGATACTTTTCCCACACATCCGCTAATCGCCTCTCGCCCGTCCCCATCGCCCCTCCACACCGCCCCCTCTCCCTATCCGCCCATCCACACACCGCCCCCGCCCATCGCGCCCGTAGCCAGTCAACAGGAAAACAGGATACTTTGATAATTCTTAATTAAATATTTATAAAGCTTGGAAACAGTGAAGGCATTAATGTTTTTTTCAATTAATTTCATTGTTTCAAAATATCGAAAGGTTTATGCAGAAGCTTTAATTTCCCTTATCCAGAGCGGTGGAAATCTGCGTATAATATATTTTAAAAGGGGGATGATCTACCCCTCATAGTTGAATTTGCTATTACATATGTACGAGTATGAATAGATTACGTATTTAATAAAAATCTTTGGCCATAATAGACTATGCAATAGGTATAATAACACATCATCCAATGTGGACATTTTCAATTGCGAACTTACCAAATATAAGAGGTCCATAAAAGAGTATTTATCTGATGTTTCGTGAATAATATTATGTTTCTATTGTTCATATTTCTGTTATGATTTGATTTGTGTGTACTATCTTTATCAACGGCTACCAATGTATTGATAATTTTTTTGTTGATTTGTAATTTTTCAATTTGTGATTTGTAATCATATTACTTTCTTATACATTCAATTTACTTATTACTTATTATGCTGTCTCAGTAGAGGTAAAGTAACAAGAATAGATCCATAATTGGTTTTATTTTGGCTATATAATACTTATCTACAAACTGAAAAAATGTAAACTGTTTATTTCCCGAAAATTAATTAATAAATAAGTATAGTACGTGCACATGGATTCACTAAACATCGTTTGTTCTGAAAAGAAAAGTTGTTGTCCAAAATGGAATCCCACAACGATTCGCTCGTCTGTAATCTAAAGCTGTCATGTCTTTATTTTATGTATATCTAAGTGAAAATCAAATAGAAAGGTTGTAATTTTAAAAAATGAGTCATATCAAATCTACGACTTTGAAACTTGGAAAACGAACAGCATGACATTTTTTATTAAAAGTTGACGTTCATATTATAATAATCTTAAACAATAATCTGAATGTTTAAGAAAGCATTTAAAATAATGAATTATAAAGTTAAACAGTGGTGATGATTATCTCGCTGCGTATTGTTTTGTTTCAATCGTTTAAAATGATGAAATATGACCCTGGCGAGATTGAACGTTGAACGAAATGAATTTAGTTTGTAACTATAGAGGGGGTTAACAAGAGGGAGCCCCTACTACCTCCTAGCGGGTAGTGGGTTGCCGGTAGCGGCTAATAGTACTGCCTCCCTCTATACTACAGACTACCCTACCTGGCTACAGCTTGCGTGACTGAAATCTTTGATAACCCCTTTGATATAAAACTTTAAATGGGCCCGATCCGAGCAAGATTGATTGGGCTATCCATTTAATTTCTTAGACGAATAATATAAACGCAAATACTAAATCATATTTCCTTTGACTAAACGCTACTAAAAAATATTGTCAATCGATATTTTGCATTATCTTTATAACTTTTCAAGAAGAGCGCTTTTGTATTTAAATGAGTTTAAAGCTCCGGTATAAGCGCTCAAAAAGAAAAGAAGATGGTTTGAAAGAGAGGTTTTATAATAGGAATGCTAGAGAAATGCGCTATTATTTAAAAAGTTATAATAAATTAAACTGTAACTTTTTAAAAATAGATTAAAAAATCTCTCGGCTTCTGTGTTGTAGAAAAGTTGTATTTTTTTTATTTATATACCGCGTTAAATAACAACTAGATCTTTCAATAAATAATTATCGGAGCATACGCGTTTTTTTTCTATCGAGGGAATTTCAGATGATTACTTTTTCATCTCAGCATCTGATTAGAGATTATCACATATTTTTTTAAAACGTTTAATAGTCAAATAAATTATGATATATTATGTAGGTACAGATTCAGAATATGAGGGACCCAAATTTTCGTCGCAAAATTGGTATGAAGTTAGATATCGCCACTCATATTATATCACCGCGTATCTCAAAAATTATGATTATTTTTTTTAATTTCTTTTAAAACTACGTATGCGCTATGGTTTTTTTTTATGTGAATACCTCACAAGATTCCCACATTTTCACGCCTGGGGCCAGCGAGACTATGGCATCCCCAATTGGAGTATGTTGTGGGGCTGAAGGTAAGTTGGGAGGGGGAGGTGATGGGAAAGAGGACGGGAGGGATATTACTGGCTCTTTAGATCTTGTCACCAGACACGGCTAAAGCCATTTCAAGCGATATTTCAACTCTGAATGGTGGTCTTAGACCAGGGAGATACTGAGAGTATCATCCACTCTAGAACATACAAATGCCGAAATAACCGAAATTAATCAAATAAAATTTATTTACCCATGCTGGAATTGATCCCGCGACCTACAGTTTACTAGTCGAGAGCCTTACACCTCGACCAAAGAGACCGAAGATATCGAATCTTGAATCGACAAATACTAATCACTGTTCCTTTTTTACAAAGTTTGGTAACAAGATAATTAATTGGTACCTACTTATCTATGATCAGCAGTAAAATTTCATACAAAAGTTTTATTTATTAATTCTTTTTAATTATTATTATTTTTTTTATTGTTTGAAAAAAGTTGAATGGAATATTTTATATGTTTCACGCGTTAGAACAACGCTATCATTCTTTCTCAGCCTTTTTTTTGTCATGCTCCTCGAATGTCATTTAAAATATTTGACAACATGTTTTTAATGAAAAAAATACTTCTTCAATTAACTGATCCCTAAGTTTTATCTCTTTTTCATCATTATGTGCTAATTTTATTTAATAATCTAAACAGTTTTTGTTCCTTGTTGTAAAATCTTGTGTAAAGTGAGATGCGCGGTGTCATAATGTAAGCGATGATATTCTTTCACAGAACCAAAACATGTTTTGTTCTTGTGCAGTTAAAATTATAAACGATAAAGATTTATTTCAAATATAATTACCTACAACGACAAAAAGTCTTATGTAATATGATGATGCAAAATAAGTCAGTTTGTGACATTTGTGTCCCCTTTGCAGTATGCAGACATGACTGTTTGAATCCTTTGTGAGGAAACATTCCTGGAGCAGTGCGGAAGTGTTTGTTTGGGAAGGCCGGATTGGCCGGTTCGTGTTTTGGCCTTTATTACACTTATCGCATTCCGTTTCGTTTTAGCGAGAAGATTGATTTTTTAGGCAAAGAAAACTCCAGACTTGGATGGCGGAGTGTGGAAATTTTAAATTAAAAACATAAATCACGGCCTCGCAGTAGCCGTGCCCAGCAAGAGCAGTCGTAGCTGTTTGTGTTCAGTACCCAAATGGAAACGTATACCAACTAGCTACCGGGTGCACCTATACGCTATACACTCTACAGAGTACAGCATTCCGCCTTTCGATATACGACACAACACAGCACTTTGCATAAGTTTACAATAAAGGACACAATCCCCGAAGTTAAATCGATTCGCAAAAAAACCTTAATAATCTTCCCTTGGGAATCTTTACGAGTACACACAGTCACAAAGCCATACAGGTGAGATCGCATTGTTGATTTTTAAATATCATTTAGTCTTATGTAACTTAAACAGTAATAAGACTTTGCGGTATGTAATTTGAACAGGTTTTGCTTGTAGATTAGTATCTATGAATTTAATTAGACGAATCGAAAATATTATTAATGTATTTTTTATGATCTCTGTGAATGATTTAAAAATAATAATAACCTCCCTTAAAATACTTGTTTTGGACTCGGAGGAAGCTGGCAAACCTCATTAGTTATGCATGAATTAGGATTATCTGAACATTACCTTAATCATTGAGCATCTGTGTGCATAATCAAATATACCAATTTCGGTGGTGGATCTGTCCGTGAGTGAATATACCTCTGGTTCAATGAACTCGGATGTTTTGCATTTAAGGGTCATTTTCAAAATTCGAAGTGATGTGGCAAGAATAAATTTATTTTTTTGAAACTTCTTTGGGTTCTTTTGGAAAAATAAAGTCAGATTTTGTGATTTTTATGGTAATTTTTTTGGTCAACGTTTTTTTTTTCATTTTCAATAAATGTTTTTTTATTAACTATTTTTTTTAAACTTAAACTTCACACAAGAAGCACTGAAGAAAATAATTCACGTGGTGGGTAGGAATCTATAGTTCAGTGTGTCCATGGGTGATTAACGTATGAATCCATCCCTTCCACTTCAGCGCAAGGTGATTTTCCGAGTGCCCTGCTGAAGAAAATTAAACCGTTTTTTCCTCAACCGTTTTTTTTTTTTTTTTAAGAAAGACACACATTCCCGGTTTAAGAATAGCTCAACAATGTTTGAAAATCTCCTACTATCTACCACCACAGAAAGCCGAAAATGTTGCTTGTGTTGTGATGGAGGACTTAGCCAGCCGAAGAATCGAACATGCGACGCCCGGGTGGGACCCAAGCGCTATGCCAACTCAACCACTGACCGGTCATATCCCGATCCGGCCTAATACGGAGTTGTTACCTTACCTTACCCCATAAACCCAGGCACCCTACTAAGTGTCTAAGTCACCAAACATAGCGAAGTAAAAACACCTATGGTAGAGGTGTTGGTTATCCAATAAATGGTTCCTGGGGCGGGGCAGCCATATCCGCTACCCAAATTTATCAAGATTTACTAACATGATATCCCGTAATTTTTCACTGTTCTGTGCTAGTTATATTCTAATACCGATGAACAGTGAATATTATAATGTATAGATTAAAAGTTACGAGCATAATTATTACATACGACATAGTAATAGAAGTGGCTTTGAAAATGAAGATATTGGGTTTAAAATTTCAAACTGGATTGAAATTTTTATAAAAACGTTGTTTTTGTAAACCGTTGACATATAATGTATATAATATGTTAGATATCATAATTTTATTATAAATATATTAAAAAGTGTTACCGGTCGTGCCGCATGAGAAATGTACTTAATTTTATAATAACATTATGCCCAAAATAAATCACGGTAATTATTATTTGCGGTACACAGTGAGACATACCGCTTCTCCCGCTATTTTTTTGTATTTTGGATAGATACCTACTTACCTCTCCAAAAGTATAAAATTCGATGGACGGAAAGCAGTTTTTTTCAAGAAAGACAAATATTCCTGGGAGTCGAATAACCTTATAACATTTAAAAATCTCCTACCACCACCTCACTAAGCGAAAAATGTTGCCTATTTCATGATGGTGGAGTTGAACACACGACACCTGGGTGGAACCCAAACGTGATGCCAACTCAACCACAAAGAAAAATCTTTTTATTCGGTTTCTCTAAGTAAAGTTTATTTCAAAGCGAAGTTTTTAAAAATGTTTAATCCTCAACAACAAAATACAATATCTGTAAACGAATCTCAACATAAACCGTTTACATTGAAATATAGGTAGTTTTCTAACTTTGTACCCGCGAATGTACGAGGAAACTTTTTGAAAGCAAAGTTTAATCGAGACGGTCATTCTCCAGTTTTTCTTCGGATTTAACGCAGTATACAACTCTGGCCCAACAGCGGGACAGATATAATTCTTTCTCGCTATGTTATTTTTTTCTCGTTGTCATCCTTTATTTCCGTGCCGGCTTTCTGCTGTTCTAATCTTTGCCCTGCGCGGGTAATGTATGGAAAAAGTTAACGCGGGGAACAATGGGGGAGGTGTTTGTTTCTTGTGATTGTGGCGGTTATTTAATACACTCAAGCTGACATTCTTGTTAACTTTGATGGGACTAAATACTAATATTATAGAGATTATACGAGGTCCGCGTTCTGCTTCAGAGCGCCGAAATGAACTCGCGTCCAACGAGTATTTCACCTTCATTGTATAATGTACTTTTCCGACGGAAAACCTGTAAAATTATTTGTTTTTTAAATTGAATGAGTTCAACTTTACCCGCTTGATTTCCTTGGAAACTTGGTAAGCTCTCCGAGAACTAATAATATTTAAGTAGTTGGCTGTTCTTTGAAGCCCACATTTTGAAATTTCAGTTCGTTAAATACAGCGAGAAAATAGAAAACTACCGATAGAAATCGTTCGTTCTTTTTCTTCGACTACAATCAGAAATCCCGGCGGGACCAGTTTAGCATGTCGATGGAGCGCTCGTAAGGGTTATTATAGGAAAGCGATTAAATCGACTGCTTGTTATATCGTTATTTGGTGCGCTAGGTACACAATTATATTTCAATACATTGGATGTCAACTTGATTTTATATGTAGATATATGAATAACCTTCAAAATATTTTCTATTTATTGGTATCCAATTCTTTTATAATTCACCTCAATACTAAACAGGGTATTAAGTCACGGTAACTGAATTATTTTAACTAGTGATTCCTGACATTGTTTCGAGTAAAAACTTATTTTTTTTTAATTATAATATTTTTTCATTATTTTTTTGTCTATTTACTGGTCATTTAGCTGAATAACCGCCCATCCTCGCACACCAACTATAACTGTCGCGAATGCCTAGTTCACACGAGGATATTGTCTTGTCTTCTTCTCTATTGTTCTCGTAGAAACTCGGCACAAAAAAAAATTTGTTGTTTTTTTTTTATTAAAACCACATCAAATATCCAAGTACGATTCATTATTTCATAATATTACAGCCAATTACTGGATGTATACAAAATCTATATTTTCATCGGAAGCCACTATAAAATGATATTTTCTTAATAAAGTTTTACTAATTAGTACAAGTACCAACAGATGATACTGATTGCTGCATATGTTATTTGTACCAAAAGGCACGGCATTTTTTTACATTAATATAAACGAGTCTTCCCCTAAATGCGCCCTGCGCACACATGTACATTTTTGTATAGAATACAGTCAATTCAGAATCAGAATATGACATATCCGTTCTTTTGCATTCTTATTTAGTTCTTACTTTTCACACGTTACATGTAAATAGTATGGCGGTCGGTTGAGTACAGTACTTTTGAAAGTTTAGAATGATTAATTTCTTGCAATAGTTTTAAACTTTAAATTTTAATTTATATTTTTATGTGAGTAAAATAATGTAGGCAGTACTTATTTGCCTACACAATATATGAAATGCACGTCTCTGGTTTAGAGGATAGTTGTTTCTTAACCAGCTTTCCAGAAAGATCTAAATAGTTATGTAAATATCTCGCCACCGTTCATTTCTCCGAGTCCGAGTCCTTTCATGTTCGGAGTCAGAAGGGGGTAAAGAGGAGTTAGCGCCGCGGCTCCTTGCATTATTCATCGCCGAACAACAAAATGAATCGACTGCAGAGGGGGTCTTTGATCTTTTGTAATTGAGAACCACCGAGAGCTGTGAGTGGGGAGGGACAGATCTCAGATCCGAGGATCGCAGAATGAACTTGGAGTAAAAACCAATCTTCTTTGTGCCAAGATATCTTCATCTTTGAGGGCGGTTTAGTTGTAATTGCAAAGAGATTCGTATTGATTCAACTGGTCGTTTAGTATTTCTTAATCTTAAGTTTTAGTCATTATCGTTGGAATAATAGATTTGTGACTAATCATCGGTATTTATTGGTATTGAAGCAGACTATTACTTTTACTATTTAATTATTTTTTTTAAATATGTTTAATAATGCAAATATTCAATAAAAAAAATTATTTGTTAACATACTGTGGAGAATTCACATACATATGATATATTTAACTTCACCATCGGAAGGCGAAGCAGCTGTCATGCTTAATAATAATTACACATCAAATAACAGTTATTTTATTGAATAATGATGTTATTAAATATAAAAATTCATAGTTTTTTTAAAAGAATTGCTGTAATTTCTACATTTAGATTCAAACTGGTGTATGAGGTAACAAAAACTCAGAACTTTGAGCTTTGGCATCTTAGAATTTGCACAGTTTTGTATAATTAATTAATTTTAAGCACGTAACATATTTTTCAAGCATTGAAAATTTATTTAAATTAATAGTAGATACTTTTAAAAATACGTTTTACTTCCAATAAATACGACTGTCACTATGCAGTACGGATTGATTTGTATTTTTAAAAGGTTTAAAATGAATAAGTGGATTCTGAGTCGAATCACGGGGAAAACGGTTGACTACTATATTTATATTTTTTAATTACGGTAACTCAGTTTTAACCATTTTTAGGATTTGGTAAAAAGATTGCTGCCTCTTACACAAAAATTCATTATCAAGTTATAAATAAAAAAGTAGTCGTTAATACCCCTCCGTATCCATCCGACACCACTAAATACTAAATACCCACTTAGGATGTACAATTGTACCGGCAGACCGTATGGTTAATTCAGCCAGAATCACAATGGCCCCAACTTGAGCCATAAATCGTATCACTTTTGGTATAACATAATACGTGTAATAAAGTGTGATAAGTTAGTTTTGTTGTTTGCGGAAATTAGGTGAATAAAGCCAAACAAGGGTGGGCTTAGAAGTTGGCGGTAGGTAGAGCAAGCCGTGGAACGGGGATACTTTGAACAATTCCCACTTTCAAAACTAAATTACGCGTTTCTTCGATTCAAACATTTTTTGTTGAGTCAAACCCCTATCTGCTCATGGATGGCATTCATTATATTGTTTTTCAAAAAGGAAAGCGAAATCTTACTGGCCTGTCTATATTGCCGCGCCGCGGTAAATGAAAACACTGTTTTTTCCTTGATAGTCTCAAGGAACATACTGTATATATTATACCACTGCAGTATAGCCCAGATATTGACTGAAAAATAACAACATCTTAAGTAGAAAAGTCAACTGTACCTTGCACACACAATTACCATTTAGTATATTATTTTACTTTTACGTCATTGCTGAAGGGATCAATGATTTCTGTTTTAGATCAAATTCCATATAATTTACATACTGGTAAAACAAAACACAGCTTTATTACTTCTCGTCTTCTGTGTTCTAACGATTGTATTTCATTTGTTAAGCTCGGCGAATCTTTTAGTTTCTTTGTTGGATGAAATCATAACACATAGCAATATGTTTTCCATGATACTCAAATCATCCACTATAAGTTTTTTCTTATTTTAATAATTATAATATTCAATTCATAAAAAAAAAAATATTTATTGCAATGTTTGGTTTTACTCACATTCAAACATTATTTGTTCTGTGTGGGTACTTCTCAATAATAATTAATAGGTCTTTGATTCATACTGGTAAGTTAAAGTATTTGCAATAGTTATGCCACAAGTCACACAACCTGTCTATACTAGCGGCTAATTGAACCTGAGTGGTAGGCTGGCGAGAACCACTCTCGACAGCCAGCGCCTACCCGGAAACCCCTGCTGGCAGTCGATAGAAGCACTTTCCATGCTGGCAGCTGTCAGCATCTGATGAAAGCCCTTTCAATAAATTACATTTATTAACTAGTTCTATTATGACATTATTTTACGGAAGGCATTTAATGCCTTCGTAAGATGAAACCACTGTAACTTTGTCAATAATAATAATTATTACGCATAGTTACATTATTGTTATATTCTGCTGTATAATTATTACCTAAATCATAATGATTACATAGAAGAAACTTCTTTATAAATAAACTGTGTTTCTTTTAAATTAATTAATGCATAAAATTATTCGACTTTATTGGAATAATTTTTGTAATTTCTTTAGAAGGTTATTCCCATCAATGAAATATTGATCATTGAAGAATACGACAATACAAAATAAATTTAAAAGAGACATGAAACATAACAAGACATAAATAAATAGTAAGGTAACGGTCGCAACTTATTATTGGTGGTTTTTATTAATGTTCTGTTTTATGTTTCATTTAGATTTATAAGTATCTACGGTCTTCTTCTTCAATGATTAATAATAAATAAAAGAAAAAAATAAATGGAGTTCTGCAAATTAAACTTTACAGAAAAAATACAAGTTTGAAGTTCATACGCGGTAGAAGGAAACACCGCACAAAGAGGAGACCGATTATTCTATCTCATTCTCATGCAGGCTAAATCCTATAGATGTATGTGTCTGTCTCTTTTTATTGACACTTTTTTCGTTTCATCGAGTTTAAAATCACAACGGTACTAAGGAAATTTTCGCTTAAAAAATACAAGTGTGCAATTCACATGCGGTAGAAGTGAAATCTTCAGAAAACTAAAGAAGATAAGATTGGTGAGGCTACGAAGCACTGCAGAAAGAGGAGATCGACAGGCTATGAAGCACAGCGCAAAGAGGAGACCGATTATTCTATCTCTTTCTCTCACAGACTAAATCTTATATATATGTATGTATATTTCTCTTTTTAACGGTAACTTCTTTAGCACAACGGTGCTAAAGAAGTTATCACTTCAGTTAATCATATAGTGTAGATATTTTGCAATGATAACTTGATTCCGGTATATAAACATTCAAGCAGTGAGCACGGTACATTATTAATAATTAACGCCTCTGTATCTTCGATTTGCTTTGTTCGATGCATTATTATTGTTCCAAATTACCCCGAGTGCCAAAGTAACCCCGCTTTTGGATTTTGGGTGTTGGATATTGAGCATTAGTATTGACTCTCTACCTGGAGCCATTAATACTTTGGAATATAATAATGTGTTAGCATGATTCTCGGCTGTTTTCATCGCCAGAAGAAGTTCGACGGAGAATCGGCCGATAAGTTTTATGAACTTGAGGGGCAGTAATGGCCTTTGGTTTCTATGTGACCAGAAGTTAAGGCGGAGCGTGACCGACATTTATTTATTTAGTCCTGCCGGCTCTAAGCCGCCGCACGCGCAGGGGATATATTTTATTTTACCCGAGGACAAAACTAAACGGACGTTTGTATACGACCTATCTCCTTTTATGGAGCCGTTTTTTCAAATGAAGGTATCCAATTCTTTAAATGACAAACTCTAAAGTGCAAACTATTTTTTCATTTAACTGATTTTTAAATTAAGTCACACAAAACATATTCGTCGGTCAAAATTGCTACTTTTTTATTGATTTAAATAAAGACAAATTGCCGAAAACATGTTGGTAACGCAAATTTAATTTAAAGTCTTTAATATAATTCATATATTTAATATAATTATTGAAATTGAAAAATTTAAAAAAGTTTATATATCAACAAATTCTGTGATGTAATTATCAATATGCATGGCAGCTGTTTTAAACTATTATCGTAAAATTAGACAAAGTAATAATATACAAAAGTTGAAAAAAATTATTATCGAAATAGAATGTCACAGTTACTCTGTTTGTAACCATGACATTTATTTAATTTTTAGGATCGTAATAAATGTTAATCTTTATTTGAATGATCGTACAACAAAATGGATATAAATGAACACTAATTAACTACGTATCAATATATTAATATCAATACCATTTTTTTGCAATAATTTTATTTAACAATACCTTTAAAAAACAATTAAATTGGTATAAATTATAAAAATAAGTAAGGGGAACCCACTAAAGGCAGTGCCTGTGTATGTTATTTGAAATAAAAATATGTTTTTTAAATAAAATAAATTGATAGAAAACAACAGTAAGCAAGTTTTAACCAAATTTTATACATAAAAGTAAGAATAGGTATAATGTTAGTTTTGTTAAGTAAAAAATGAAAAGAGGAAGTAAAAGTGAAAACAATTACCAATAGTAAAAAAAACTAACTTTTTACTGCACATAATATTTGTACTTGTCACACTGAATCATAAACACCTCATCACAGGTTCTCCTAGTGAGGTGATCACGAAACATACAATACTATCAACCAACAGTTTCACCTACTCAAAACTGCCTTACACCCAACATAATAAAATGTAATATTAATATGGATTATAAGTACTGGTCGTCACACTATTGCAAACATCTGTAAAATAAACTACAAATAGACAGAAATATCCATCTACATACGTCCTTACCCATATAAAACAAATTAAAATTATAAAATCCTAAATAATCTAAATCAATAAATAGATTTGACAAGATTTTACTGTACTGTATCTCTTCCCTCATTTATAAGAAAACTCTCTTTATGTGATTTACCCACACTTTCAATCATCTTTATGTTTAATTGTTAATTATATTACTCTTATATACGATATGTAATTATGTACCTCTACGCCTGTCTCAACACAGGTATACCCTAGCGAGACAGGCATCGAATAATATATTGTAAACATCACGTATATAGATCAACAGACGGATTGCAATCTTTAGAGCATAGGCGTCAGGTGGGAATGCTGTCCTTGTTCTACCGGTATTACAATGGAAGATGCTCCGAGGAACTAGCGTCATTGATCCCCTCGGCACCGGTGCATAGTCGGGAAACATGCCAAACACGCGCCCAACATTTGTACACGGTTGACATTAGTCACATGAGAACGGGTCGTTTTTACGATTCGTTCTTGAGTTCAACAGCTCGGCTGTGGAACGATTTACCGGCCTCTGTGTTTCCTCCCTCCTACAACATGAGTCTCTTCAAGACCCATGTTAACTCCTTCCTTTCCTCAAAAACACCCTCCACACAGCATCCCCAAAGATGACATAGGCCCTGAGGGAAAATATTTTCCTCAGGGCCTCCTGTGTGGAGTTAATGTAAAAAATAAAAATAAAAATAAAATATGTAAAAATATTTTCAAAATATATTGTGTGAAAATGTTAATTATAAGGTAAAAACTGTAATGTATAAAAATAAATAAAATTTAAAATAAAATAAAAAAAATTCATAAGAAGAGTGTTTCATGCATCCTTAATTTAAATTCTTTTATGTAAGGGGTCGTCCATTAATCACGTGAGGCTCTAAAGAGGGGGGGGGGGGTCGGAAAAAATCACGAAACATCACTAGGGGGGGGGGGGGGTAAAATGAACGTCCAACACTTTGTACTAAAAAAAATACACGTGATTTAAGGGGGGGGGGGTCAGCCTAAAACCTCACCACATATCACCAGGGGGGGGGAGGGGGTCAAAACGTTGCTAAAAAACATCGCGTGATTAATGAACGACCCCTAATTTGATATTTTATTTATAATTTGAATTTTTTTTTGATTTAGATTAAAATCAAATAATCATTTGTGAAATAATTTAATTTTAAGGGTAACTTATATTTTTTTTCTGTTAAATCTGCCATGATTACCCAGCTAAAGTTGCGGGAATAAACTGTACCTGTTGTTTAGCTAACGCATAAAGGGAAAATTTTAAATGGCTATTTATGCGGTGTAAAATGGCCTTTTGCTTTTTAATGGAAAGCCATTCCAACAGTAAATCAGGTGTTTATTAGCAATCCTAGTTAATTGTCCCAACCAAGACAAATGCGCTTAACAGGAACGAGGCACGACATAGAAAAACGAAACGAAATAAATTCTATTAATAAAAAGGGTTTACTGCTTAACCTAGCTATCTAAGTATAAATTGTACTGTAGATGTAAGTAAATTACTGCGGAGTTGAAAAAATTTCAGTTGAGATATGCGTGATCTACAGCAAGCGATCAAATCCCGATTGCGGAATTAACCTTTCGTTCATTAATGATATTTCGATATTTGAAATTCATCATGCACACTATACACATACCTACACTGTGTGATATTTTCATTTAGGGGTTTACTTAAAAGGTTTCAAAATCCGCTCTCATATATAAATTTTATTTGATTAATTTGTGTTATTTCACAATTTATTCATTTAAAATAATATAAAGTATATTTGCGGCCCGTTCCAGAGTGGAAGATACTCTCAGTATCGCCCTCGTGTAAGACCACCATTCAGAATTGAAACGTTGCTTGAAATGGCACTAGCCGTGTTTGGTGACCAAATCTGAATAGCCAGGTACCTACTTCCCCACCTTCCTAATAATAAATAATAATTGTTGGATGATTTTTATAGCGCCATTTTCGTGAGAAACTCACCTCAAGGGCGCTGTATAAATTCATTTATACATTTAATCTATACCTATATACTACAAGTGGCTTATATTATAACTGAGATTGATTGATGTAAATGACTTACAACTAAGACTTCTATGACTAGTGATTTAGAACTATAACCGAGTTTGTACATGTAATTGCAAGCCATAATACGAAACGAACAGAGCAATATTGTTACTGCTCTATTCGTGTTATGACCTACAACTCTCTTAAAATCCTCTTCCCTATCTCCTTCCCCTCCTCACTACCTTCAGCCTTACAAAATACCCCAATTGGGGATGCCGTAGTCTCACTGGCTCCAGACGGGAGCAGTTGAGACTCTTGTGCGGTATTCAAATTTTAAAAAAGGCTACGAGTTTTTTTTTTTTAAATGCATTACAATTCACCTAATTATAACAAAAAACACGTTAATTAGTGCTAAAAAAATTGTACAGTAATTACATCAGATAAATATGTGTGTCATTGGTTTTGTTTCAAGGTTTTTTTACATTTTTATATACGCTGTAAGACGATATGTTTTTTTATATTTAAATTCTGTAGTTTCATAAATGAGTTATACATTTTTGGCCCATTGAAACAACCAAGCCATTTGAATTTTTTTTTTGTAAATATAAATACCACACAAGAGTCTCAACTGCTTCCGTCTGGAGCAGGTGATACCATGGCATCCCTGATTGGGGTATGTTGCGAGGCTGAAGGTAGTGGGGAGGGGAAGGAGTGGGGATGAGGAAGGTAAGGTCACCAAACCACATCTGGTCACCAAACACGGCTAAAGCCATTTGAAGCAACGTTTCAATTCTGAATGGTGGTCTTACACCAGGGCGATACTGAGGGTATCTTTCACTTTGGAAAATTTATTTGCGCACGCCGGGTTCAAACCCGCATCCTTCGGATTGTGAGTCGAGAGTCTTACTCGGGCCCACGGAGGCCGTCAGTGGCTTAATATTATATTATTTAAATATTTAGAAATGTAAGTTAAATACCTAAATTTACTTACAAGCTTTACTACTTGATTTGTCCATTTAAGTTGGCTGTCTTAATATTCCTCAGTATTTAACTGTATTCCCGGAATTCAACCAATGTTGTATCTGCGTGCTGTTCTTGACATGATTAAGTTTTATGCGAACCAAATTATTTATTCATATTGAATATGAATAAAGGACACAAATATGTACAGACGCAAGCAAACAATTTGTCTTAATATTTTAAAGCATAACTTGCAAAGAAGTTTTTTCATAAAATAATTAAATTAACGTCAACTGTAAACGAGGAGATTACGAATAATTTAAAAACCGACACAATAAAAGAAATATTTTTAATTACACTTCATTGGTTCGTTTTTATAAAAATGTCAAGTTTTCAATGAGGTGGGGTGACAGATTATTTTGCTTAAATTATTGATGTTTTCCTTTTTACTATTTTCACATTATTTAGCTAATACTGGTAAGACTGTGGTTATTACCAGTGCGGGGTGTTATTATTATTCTGGACGCGGACAAATGGGCGGAGATTGGCCGTGAACACTTGGAGATAGTTCTAGAAACTTTTGACAATTCACCCCTACCCTTCCCCCCAACCTTCTACTTTCCCAACCGACCTGCTTCTATAAACAAACCTCCTCATTCTTAAGCCGCCCCGACATTGCTAAAGGTTAAAAATAACGTAGACGGATAGACAAATAATATGGATTTGATAAAATGGTGTCATGACACAGAAAAGTTTTTAGTTGGACAGGAATATAATATTTGAAATACACTTTTATATACTACTAGCTGGTTCCCGGCATGCGTTGCTATGCCATTAAAAGAAATAAATTGTTTGTCCCTAAATGTTTAGCGTTAATATATAAATAAATAAATGGATGTTCTCATGCGTCCCTTTTCCTTCCTGCGTCCCCCTTCCATCCTTTTGACATTGACTCCCCTCCCGTACGGCCCGTATCCCAGTGACGCCTAGATCGCATAAGATGTTGCCTAGCTAGCCGAGAGGGGTGACCGGTGACCACGCAATTTTTTTCTAATACTTACATTTTTAAACTCGTGATATCTTTCTAATGGGATGTCCGAATTGTATAATTCAAAAAGTTATATAAAGGTATTGAAGCAGTCTTGAATATTAAGTAATTTATTTTGATAAGGATTAAAACCAAGATACAAATAAAGAGCCTTTTCTACCGGCTTCATTTCAATTAAATTTTTAAAATAAAAGAACACTTTTTTTGGCATAACTATAATAGTTAGACATACGTTGTTTGGACTCATTTTGTAAATAATGATGTTTTCTGCAAAGTCGTGGTACATTATTTTATTCTATCATCAATAGTTTTCGCAGCGCACGCGATACAAAGAATATTTTAGCTATTTTTTTACACCTTGGGTTACATTATGGGAGTTTTAGTAAGGATCCTTAATTTTTTTGAAAATACAATATAGCCTATGTCACCCGGAGATAGTGTTGCTTCCCACCAGTGTAAGAATTTTTCAAATCGGTTCATCAGTTTCGGAGCCTATTCAATGCAAACAAACAAATCTTACCTCTTTATATAGTGTCTTAGATTTATTTTTATTTCAAATATAGCCTAAGGTTATTATTGCGATTCAGCTCACACTTCATAAAATATGTGTTATCATATGTTTTTAAATTTTTTTAATTGTGAATTCCGCATAAGACATTCCAATCGACTGGAGCCAGTGAAACTATGATATCTTCAATTGGGGTATTTTGTGAGACTGAAGGTAGTAGGGAGGGGAAGCAGGTGAGGAATAGGAAGGTGGGGAAATACCTGACAATTCAGATCTAGTCACCAAACACGGCTAAAGCCATTTCAACGGCTTTAGCCGTTAATTCAGTTTTTCAAACGATTCAGAATGGTGAAATTACACCAGCGCGATACTAAGCGTACCTTCCTCTCCATAAGCGTAACGTATTCAATTCAAATTTAATTAATTATTTATTCTCGATTGTTTCTCTTTTACTCTGGACTGTAATGAGTATTTTTTCATTTTTGTAAACATTTATATTCAAATTAATTAGATTGTTAAACATTGAATTATTTATTTAAAATCACTAAATATAAAACAACGCGTAAAATAATATTTTACCTATCCTTATTTTATTTACATTGTTTTATGTGGTCAACGTTATTCCTGTAAATATTATTATAATATGCATATTAATTTTTGTATTTTATTTTTACAACACTCAAAACGAAGTCGTATACAAACATGGCCCAAGCTAGTGTTGCTAGTAGGAAAAACAATAAAATGTAACAAAATGTTAAAATTCAATGTACATACAACAGAATAGGTTATAACTAGTGGGGAAAATTATGTAGCAAAATCGTAGACACTTACATTGTCATATTGGATGAAACTGTTAAATTAATAAATCAGTAAAAGCCAATTTATCGGCACTGAAACTTGAAACTCGTTTAATATCTAAAAAATGTTAACTGAGGAATATGTGCGATATTACTGGGAAGACCGGTATTTGTTAATTAGCCTCTCATTTGGAAAGTACGAAGAAGTTTGTTAAAATGACAATAGTATGAAAGGAGACAGTAGTTTAATGGCTTTCCGTGTAATCTCTATATATGTATGTATGCTATATTTAATACAACTAGCATATAATTATCATATAATAAATAATATAGCATATAATAAATAAGTTCCCGGCATTGCCTGAGCTTTATAAATAATTTTTCGAAATAAAATTTAGACAGTAATTTTCATCTCATATTTAACGCCAAGTATGCAAAATTTCATCAAGAAATCAAAATTCTGAAGGGGTGGGGGTGGTTTTTCGAAATCTTATATATTCCTCCTGTTTTGAAGGTCAAGCGTGTCAAAATTTGTTCAATCTTAGAAAAAAATTAAAAATTTATTTAGAAAAAAAACCCACACAAAAAACAAAACGACACTTTTTTATATTATACAATACATATAGTTAGATAAAAAACGTTTGCGGGTGAGTTTGTTTTTTTTTTTAATATACGGCCTTTTCTCTTTCCCACGTTTCAAAGCAGAAGTTGACACTTGTTGATGAAATTTTGCCCACTTGACGTTCAAAATAAGAGACAAATTACTAAAATTGTTTACATCTGATTTAGAAAAACTTTGCGCAACGCCGGGAACTACAGCTAACGGCAATACAGAAAGAACGATTTTTAAAAGTTTCTGGAAATGTTTCCGGACAAAACATGTGCCGGCCATTAAAGTGAATCTGGTGAAAAGCCACCCCTTCACTCCTTCCCCTCTCACCTCCTCGCCCTGCTCCTGTCCCCTGCAGCCGGTCTTCCCTCAAACAAATAATAATGGGTTCAGAATTTGGGGTTGTGATTCATCAAAAAATTAAAAAGGGTTTGTAAAAATCGTTGTCCATGTTCGAAACACCAGCCAAACTTTTCCGTGTGGGTACTGAAAAATTTTGTGAATTTATCAGGCGTAAATTTAAAAAAAATGTTTTTTTTTAATGAATATTCATTTAATTCTCGCAAAAAAATATTTTTTTACGGTTCGGTTGACTTGAGTCAAGAAAAAAATATTTTATTTTTCTAAATCCGAATGCTTTTGACCTATCCATAAATCAGGCAATGGCGACATCGTGTATGATAAACACCATTAAATTACAAGATGATGAGTGGAAAAGGTCCTTACTTAAGGTTCATTAGCCACTATCTTATTCAGGTACAATTTTCACTCCCTAGGAAACTACACAGATATCGAAATGAGCTTAAATTAGACTGTACATAAATATGTGAGAGTTAAAATATCATACATTTATATGTGAGAGTTAAAATATCATTCAAATCCTTACAAATATTTAAAATTATTTTTTTTATTTAATGGGGGAGTTTTTTTATTAAAAATTTTGTTACATTTAAAGGTACATTTTAACAAGAAATAATGAGAATATCTATATTTATATAAACATAGTGGCCGTAAGTGGAGGGTCCGACCAAATCGTCTGGAATATAATATAATAATATATATAATTAAATCTGAAGGTACATTTTAACAAGAAATAATAAGAATATCTATATTTATGAAAACATAGTGGCCGCAAGTGGAGGGTCCGAACAAATCGTCTGAAATATAATAATATAATGTAATATAATAATATTATAATATAATAATATAACATAATTACATCTAAAGGTACATTTTACCAACAAATAAAAAGAATACCTATATTTATATAAACATAGTGGCCGCAAAAGGAGGGTCCGAACAAATCGTCTGGAATCCTGGAGTCAAACATAACATTTAAAAAATTTTGCGCCAGTATGAACGTGGAATGCTTATGAACCACAGGATGCCAAAAATAGTTGATGATGGCAAAAATGGCTGACTTAAAAATGACGAAAAAAACGGCCTTCATTTTCATTAATTTACTTTGAATGAAGTGAATTGGATAAATATTCGATGAGCTATGAATCCAGCCAACTTGAAAAAAGCATTTAAAGTTTTTGCTTGTAACCGGCCCGCTCGGTTTTCCGTTTTACCTGCTTGGCGTGCACCACTCCTAACTATATTTCAAAGTCGAATTTGATGCTATAATTTTGACAATGTTGCAATTTTTATAATGTTATAATTTTGACACTGTCATAATTTTGACAATGTTATAATGTTATATTTCTCTACACGTATAGGAAGATTTTCACACAACAACAAAAAACTCCCCCCTTAAATTATAACATTGCGACAGTATTACGTATAATGGATTTACAAGAGAGTGTAGTATATTTTTGTTTTTAGAATTTCTACGCCAATTAAGAAAACCAGCTCTTGAGTTTGGTATAGGAGTTAAACAATACCCATACAAAAGTGTTCAAAGATAATGTTGCGAAGAACCGGAATGAGTTAACATGTTTGAATTAATGAAGTACTGTGTTTTGCGGATAATTTTACGTATTCAGTTTTTTTTAATAATGATCTTTATTAAATGGTAAATCTGTTATTTTGTTTTATGTTTTTCGGAAATTCAATTAAAATGTTTTATCCCATCATGTCGTACATTTACTTTGCCAATATTTATTTCTTATTTGTTGTGTAGAAATTAGGAGAGTTTTTTTTATATTAATCCTTTATATTAATCTTTTGTCTAGCTACAAGCTAGTTTAGTTTACTAAAAAAAAAAATTATCAGTGAAAACATATTTTTTAGGCTTACTGTTTTATTTTAGCACTCTTTCTTTTTATGTATCTTTGTAAAGCTGTTTGTTTTCCAAATAAAAATATTGTTATTATTATTATTATTTATTTACATCGTTTTAATGTGTTTTATTGGTTGTAATATTGAGGCTTTTTATAAATGAGTTAAATTCTTATTATGTTGAATATTTTGAACAATGTTGTAGATAGGAATGTAAATTTTCAGTAATTACCTATCTATAGGGTGCTTAATTAAGGTACGATTTTTTTTTAATTTTCTATGGGGCACTCTTTCATATGTTTCCATTTGTATAAAAAATAACACAGCTTTTTCGTCGGTTTGTTGGGTCGTTTCCAGCTGCGAAAACGTAGGGGTTTGAATTTGTATATAAAGGGCGACACCAGTGAGCGGCGTTTTTTTGATTTTTATATAAATCTACAGTTTTATTCTGAGATTGATGAAATTTCGCACACTTGAACTACCTTGCACATTTGAAAAAATAATAGGCACTGCCAAAATGCAGCTACATTCCAGGACAAATCCTGAATGCATAGCTGAGCAGCGACCCATTTGTCACTAGAATCAATGTTATAAAAATAAACCAGATGTATAAATCTGTAGAAAAATATTGATAAATAAATGTTTTTTTATTATGATTAGATATTATTATGGAAATATTACATATTTTATTAGATTGTTTTTTGCAAACTTTTAAATACAACGAGTAAGCTTTTTGCTATTACTACGTAACATTAAAAGATGATTAAAACGAAGTGCTTATCATTCTTTATTTATAAATAAAATTATCAAAATTTTTAGCAACCCCCGACACAAAAAAGAGCTGATGACCTTGAAACACCTGAACAGATTTCCATAAATTGAAGCTGCATAAGAACCACCTCGATCACGTCAGCATACAAACCTCAAATAAACGCATTATAATCGGTTCATTCGTTTAGGAGCTACGATACCACAGACAGACGGACAGACAGACACATAGAAAGTCAAATTTTTAACACCGCTCCTTGCATCGGGGATTAAAAACTAGTGAGTTCCCGGCAGGCATTGCAATGCCACTTAATAAAGAAATTGTTTCTTCCTGCGTTTCCATTCCCATTCGTCCCGTTCCCCTTGCCTCACCTTCCCCTTCGGTGTCCCTTTCCCCTTAGGCATTCCGCCTCCACATTTCCCGTCTTCCCTCTCCCCTCTTCCGCTTCCACCGTCCGCGAATCCCCCTCCCGCATTCCCCACCTCCTGCGTTCCATGCATCCAGTCCCGGAACATTCAGTTTTCAAACAGCTCGTGTGCCACATATTGTAATTTTTAATACAAATTTTATGAAGCCAGAGCTCGCCAGTATATACAGAAAAATTCTCAGGCGTGCGCATAACGACTCACAAAAGATTCATCGCAATCGGATTAATAGTATTAGAAATAATTTCATAACGCCAGAACTCACCACTATTTATAAAAACCATCGCGGGCGTGCGCACAATAACTCACCAAAGTTTCATCGCAATCGGATGAATGGTTTAGGGACCGCGTAAGTGACAAATAAAGAAACATTCATTTTTATACATTAAGATAAGTTTACGAAACTATTATTTTTCTTTCAATAGTAATGATAAAGTCAAAATTTAAAAATGTTTTAAACTGCCACGACGAGCTAAAATAATTGTAGAGCTTTCGCATTTCAGTGATCATAAAATAAAATCAGCTTAAATAATATTCCTTGGGGAATATCAAAGCATCATAATAATCGTTAAAGAGAAAAATGTTATTTGGTAATGATGAGTAAACGGCGAAGGAGCGCCATTAGGCAGTTCGCTGGGAGCGCCGGACTTCTCACAAAATACTCGACACGGTTTATTAATTCCGATTCAGGTGATTACACTTTTGCTTACTTCACATTTTTGAATTCATATTTAATCAGCTCACCACTTTGTGCTAGTTTTTTTATAAATTTTAATACCGCACAAGAGTTCTAACTGCTCCCAACGGTCTGCAATCAGTGAAACTATGAAATCCAGACAGGAGTATATTGGGAGGATGAAGGCAAGCAGACGACGAAGGGAAGGAGATGCAAAAGAGGATGTTGAAAAAATACCTGGATATTCAGATCTAGTCATCAAACACGGCTAAAACTATTCGAAATTTAAATTCACAATATGAAGTATTATATTATTTTTAAGGTATTGATGTATGGCAGTGAGGGCATGGAACTTGTAGAGGAAGGATGAAAGCAAGATCCTCAGGGATCTCATTTAATGCTTTAGCAATGAGATCCCTGAGGCATAGGTGTGGTAAATCCATGTATGATCGTTTGAGAAATGTAGAGATTCGCAAATAATGCAATGCCGATGTAAGCGTAATGAGTAAGATTAAGAAAGGGATCCCCAGATGGTTTAATCATGAAAGGAGTGTAAGGAGAATACGTGACGCAAATGTGAATGGTAGGGGGACACCCGAGGAAGACATGGCACGATCAAGTGAATCAGATAATTGAGTTGGACCATGTCAAGAGTCAGAATAATAGAAGAGTATGTATAAGAGGAAGACGTATAAATGTGAATGAGGCAAAGAGTGCGTGCCAAGACCGAGTTGTTTTGCGTTCCGTCCTCGCTGCCCACCCCTGCCGAGAATCGGCAGGATAGTTAGTTAGTTAAATAGTTTTTTTTTAATTGGCGTTGGTTATTCATTAAATGGTTCCGGGGCGGCGGTACTTATACCCGCCTACCAAATTGATACCGTATATATACATTAACATTTTCGTGAACTACACCAACACCAACCTACACCAACATTGTCTACACATACACACCGTTTCCTGTCACTTGTCACTAGCATGTAAAACTACAGCTTGACAGACGAGTCTTGGAAATATCTTCATGTACTCTAAAGATTTGTATATTATGTACACTTATATTGTCTACATATACAAAGAGCTTCCTGTCACTTGTCACAAATAAAAACTACAGCTTGACAGACGAAACATTGGAAATATCTTCATATCTTGGAAATATCTTCATGCGCTCTAAAGATTTGTATATGTACACTTATATTGTCTACATATACAAAGAACTTCCTGTCACCTGTCACAAATAAAAACTATAGCTTGACCACCGAGTCGTGTTAATGTGGTCATGTACTATACAGGTCGTTATATGTACAACTATATTGTCTACACACACAAACCGCTTCTTGTCACTTGTCAAAATCATGTAATAATAATAGCTTGACCAACGAGTCTTGTAAGTATCGCCAGTTTGAAAGCTGATTAGGGTGGTTATGTTAAGAACAGTTTGAATGGGTTTTTCTTTCTTTTTGAAAAACATCATTTTTAGATACAATAGTTTCGTGAAATGTGTTGTATTTACATATACTAAAATCAAAATATGCTTGCTTATATGTATATACGAGGGTTGTCTATGCATTGCTATATTATGTAAGCATAGGAAATGTTTGAAAATTTAAAAAAAGCTTCTTTCCACCCTCTCGAAGATTTCTAGATTATTACAACCATATGACAATACATCTGAATTTTTTTTAATCATTACAAAAATTCTTACGAAACTGTAAAAAATGACACTATTTGAGAATGAAATTTTTGCAAATAATAGATTGTTCAATCAAAATTCAATTATCTGTTAAACTCTTTATCCACTCGAACACATAAGCTTGTTTACACGAAAATTTAATATTACTAGACATACTTATGACGAATGAGGCATACCCGAGTTATTAAATTATTTAATTTAATCAAAGTACTCACGTATGGTACCCACCAAAATCGAATAATTTGGATCTAATCAAAAATTACATTTATTTAAATAGTTACCTATGTTACGTACCAAATTTGATTGATTGTTCTTATAATATACAAAAATGAATGTTTGTAATCAATTCAAAGAAAAAATTGTAAAAAAATTTCGATAGGTGGCAGGCGAGCTGTTTGAAAATCTGAATGTACCGGGACTAAAAAAAATAAAACGCTGAAGAGGGGAGTTGATCGAGGGAGAAGGTTTCGCGGGATAGGGAAGGCGTGGAAGGTGAAGGGGTAACTCGTGGATGGGAAGGGGAGGCAAAAGGGGAACGAAACGAATAGGAATAGACTCAGGGAGAACATTTTCTTTATTAGTGAACTCGCTAGTTATTCATAAATTAAACGATATCGGGATGAAAAAAATTCGTCGATTTTTTATTCAAATGTTTTGAATTATACATTTGGCATAATATTACCATTGAATGTTGTGGAGCCTTCAGAGGGCATAGTGCTTTCCCTCATTTATATAACGTATCGGGTGAGAAGTGGCACTAAGTAAAACTCGATGAAAAAATATGGCCTCCGATTCGACGCGCGGTACTAAAGCATTAAGTTTCGGAGCCCGCGCCGGGCGTCCAAACAAGCAAACAAACACGGTCCGACGAGACAAGGCTGAGAAATCAATTTATTTATTACGTGAAAAATTTTAGTGTCTGCCTGACCTTACCTCACAAGTACCTCAAAAATTAAAGGAACGCTACTGTTTCTTTAATTTTCTACCAAAACTACCCAACTTACTAGACAATATCTGAAATTAACTTACTTACTCAGGTTTGTTTTTAAGACAACTAACAACGACTATATCGACCACCATAACGCGGACATCAGCCTAGCATGGTGGTCGAAAAATCCACTAATAATGTAACCATATTATGTATGCAATGAATAAAGAAAATTTTTTTGTTTTTTTAGATAAGATCTAATTTTTTTCTCTCGAATTGTGTCAATTTCTCGATAGGTCAAAAGTTTGAGTGTCTGAAAAACTTTCCAATCTTTAGTTTCTATTGTCATGATGTCGCGTATTAAAAATGAAATGGATAAATATTTATCCAGTCACTATCTAGATAGCATTTACTTCGGGTTACCATGTGCGTTAAGAAAAAGAAGATAGTGTTGGTGTTGGTAGTTCTTAGTCGAAGTATGATACAGTTAAAAGTGACCAAATTGGAAATGGGTTCCATAGCTCAATCGGTAGAGCAGTTGGCCATGAATGCTAAGGTATCTGGGTTCGAGTCCCAGTGGAACCAATATCTTTTCTGATTTTTCTGTCTGCAGATTTTGATTGAGTTTCGCTAATATTGTCTTTATTTAATTAAATATTATAATTTGAGTTTTTACTCAAAAAATTAAAAATAAAAATTAAATACAATCACTGTATTTACATTTTATTATCTCCATGTGGAATCTTATATTACGTATGAAACTTTTTTATGGAAATATGTACAACGTAAATGTAAATTTAATATAACAACAATACGTGTGTGCATGTGTGTGTAGGTACATATATGCATATATTTTTATCTTTTCATTTACATACACATCTTTGTTAATACGTAACTTTTTAATAAATATAATATGTTATTTACCCGCCTCGGAACAGACTCTGTCTAGTGAGGTGGGTAAAAGAAAACAATGTACATAAATGAAAATAAAATAGACGCCAGGGTTGCTGGCTCTGAAATTGAAATGAATTTGAATTTATTGTATTAGTGAATCTGTTTCACGGTTTCCCGTCGCGGAGTGTAGGCGAAAAATCTGTTGACGGCTAAAGTTCTCGGTATACTAGGAGTTGGCTGTGCGGATGTATTCTCCGCCACTAAAGAGCGACTTTTGTTCTGTGTACTTTCGGCTGAGGGCAATTTAGACTTTCAATGGGACAACAATGGGGGACACGTAATGAATTATACTTTACAATAATACGACTATTCGGGGATTGTTTTTGTTTGAATAAGCTTATTTGTGTAAGCGATAACTCCTGCGTAAAAGTTTGGATCTGTGGGTCTATTGCATCTTCAATGAGATTAAAAATGATTGTTGATTGGGAAAACTCCTCTTTCAACTCGACCGTTTAGCATTTCATTTTGCATATACATTTGTTTGTACGTTCCGTTTCCTTTTGATAATGCTGATCGTTTCAATGGTTCCATAAATAATGATGTTTCTTTTTTTTACATTACTTCGACACAGGAGGCCCTGAAGAAAACCATTTGACTAAGGGCCTATGTCAATTTTGTTTTTTTTTTTTTAAGAAAAGAAAGTAACAGAAAAACTGGCAAGGAAAAAGTATGAAGGATGGGTTGGATCTGGGATCAGTGTGTCCAGGAGAGACAGACGTAATCTATCCCTTCAAAAAGGCTCTATCCTAAGGCGGTGGGTCGAGAGAGACCTGCTGGAGAGGTAAAAAGGTCTCCCTCAACCAGTCTCTCCAAATCTGGCCTGGCCCGCCACACAGTAGGTGAGCAGACACATCCGCCGCCAAGACCTGGACAATCATCTCATGAACCCGGGCACCCCTGCTAAGTCACTAAACGTAGCGAACACTTTACCATATACTGTGGCAGAGGTGCTGGTTATCCATTAAATGGAACCTGGGGTGGCAGTACCCATACCCTACTCCCATGTTAGGAAATTTTCTAACGTGAAATTTGCATTTTTTCTATGCGAGAATACCAACCTGCCTGAAGAAAGTTTCAAGAAAGAGTTTTCATTGAGTTAGTAACGTTTCTTAGGATAAATTGTTATCCTTAATCGAAATTAAAATATGTGTTTAATGAAGAAAATATTAGCTACACTCAATCTAAAATCTGAAAAAGATACGCATGTAGCCTTGCCGGTTCAGTGCTCTACCACTGAGCTATTGGCACCTTATCCGATTCGGTCATATTTGACTGAACCATACTTTGACTTGATTTTCTTCATTTTCTTAACTTATATTTTTATTGGCTTGCTGTCTTAATATATGATTGCAAGATTTATCTCAAACTAAATGTTACCTAGATAGTGTCTTGGATAAGTTTAACAATATTTATTTTAAAACGCGACGTCTTCTTAGTTTTTGCAAATCTGGGAAGCATATTTATTTTTAATTTAAACTAATGAATAAAATGTCAAATGTAATATTTATTTGAGGATGACAATATAAGCGACATTTCATCAAAAAACTGAAACAGAAAAATTAAAAAAAGATACAGTCTCATCTAGGAATAGAACCCAAGACCTTAGCCTTACTGCGTTGTGCTCTACCACTGATAGAATGGGACCCTGTGCGATTCGGTCATTACTGAATAGTTATCAAGTAGTTCGTAGTTAAAATATGATACAATTAAAAATGACCTAATCATACAGGGTCCCATTTACTTAGTTGTAAAGCTCCGCCCCGGTAAGGCTAAGTTCCTGGGTTCGATCCCTAGATGAAACCGTATCTTTTTTTTTTTTTTTCTGTTTTGTTTCAGTTTTTCGATTAAGTGTCGCTGATATTGTATTCATTAAATATAAATTACAATTTGAGGTTTTACTCATTAAATTAAAATAAAAAATAATAATTTAATTAAATAAATGTTAGGTACATGAAATATACGGTTAATAAATGTGTAGCAAGATATTTAAGTTTCTTACAAATCTTTCTTGAGAATAACTTTCTATTTTAGTCATTACCGATTCATTTTACGGTCTGCCTTTAAAAATATTTGTTTTCTTATGTTTGATTTCTACCAAATTTCTCCAGATATGAAATTTAAAGCCCAAAAATGGTGTTAATAAATAAATAAATAATATAAATGTCTAGCGTTCACAATTTTTTTGTATTTCTTGGGCATTAACTATGTAACAATTTCTAGACATTTTGTTTTGAAGAGTTTTAAGTTTTTTTAGTAGTTTTAAGTTTTTAAAGTAGTTTTCGCTTTAAAAATCTTCAAAACAAAACATAAATGTCTTTTAAACCAGAAAATTTTGCAATAATTTTTTTTTTCGAGGAAAGTGATTATATTTTTACTAATTTGTTTATTTTCTTGTTTCAGTAACATCCGGTGTGAGCTGGGAGGAATGGTGGACTTATGATGGAATATCCGGTAAGTTATAATAACTATTCCAATATCTATTGATTTATTGTTTAACACGGTGTGTCTATTTGCGATGATTAGCTACATGAAATGCTATTTGCACCATGCATGTCACGTAGGTACATAATGTAAGCAACCTTGTGGATCCAATCCAGATAATAATGTATTCATGTAATATTTAAACACTAAAATTTTCACGTAAATCTATAAATAAATAATACTCTTAAAATGACAAGTTATTCTCAATTATAGAGGTATTAATTGAATCAAAGAAACGTAATGTATTATATACAGTGAATTTTTTTGTTGTTTGGTTTTGAAGAAAAAAAAACGTCATCAAAAGTCATCGAAAACCAAAATTTCACATCCATTTTTTTACTTCAGATAATGTCAGGAATTACTGGGTAAAGTAAGTCAAGCACGTCCTAAACTCCCTGTTTATTATTTACCTTGCTGTAACCACATTTATACTCACTTAATAAATGATACTATATAATGTACCAAGCCAGGAGAGTGTTAATAAATTTAATAAATACATGTCGTTTTTTTTTAAATAAAAATGCAGAGAACTTTTTTCAGTAAACTTAATTTTTTTTCAATTATTATCTTATGTCAAACACCAGAAATAACTTCACAATACGAGACATAAAATAGAGTAAATTTTTTTATAAGTCCTCCTCAAAATATATAAATCTCTATGCATGAATAATTGCGGCGCATTTCTTTATGTGTGTGTTGACCCAGAACTATCATGACTTGCAACAAGGGGGGACATTCCTCCTTCTCCCCCTACTTCCTCACACTCCCTCCCACCCTCTTTCACCCTCTCACACCACCCAGTCACCTTTCACCCCCTGACATTCCTGCACCTCGCTGATGGAAGGAATTCAGAACACTCACTCAACTCACAAATAATATGAAGTTTGTTCAACTGATAGTGCTTGCAACTCTCTACTACACACATACGTATGTATGTACAATATGTACATACACAACCACTTGATGCGGTTTTATTTTCTTGATGGGTGTTTTCATGACGTTCTTTGACCCCCACTTGGCAGCTTTTAGTACATGTTATGAAGAACCTTATCGGAATTTAATTATTTTACGACATACATAAGTGAAGAAAATACTTGCCAAGACACGGAAACTTTGAACTTTTAGCAAATTATGCAGACATACTGAAAAAGCTTCACATTCAGGGTGTTTAGATTTAACTAAAGTTTAAGTGGATTTTTCAATGATTATCAAGATATTGCTGGTACATTAATAATTGTGTAATTTTCATGAAAATCCTTTGCGAATCCGAAACTCTTTGGTCACAAGTAGATTAGAACAGATAAAGCATAATATACTGTCCTATGCAGACTGAGTCAGTTGTAGTGTTGTAGGAAGTTTGCCAGTTATAGGGTGGGCACTGCATGACGTCAGACTCTCCATATTTCACCTGAGGGTCGCGAAGGGAGGAGCACACCCTGCTCAGCTCCTGTTACCCTGTCCCAGTGTTCCTACCCTTCTGGGGGACACGACTGCTGGCAACTGGTAGGGAGTAGCTGGTAGGTGGTAGTTGGTAGACTGGGTACCACGGGCCCTGCACCAGGTGTGAATAGCAGATTTATACCCGCCCACATCAGCTAGGGCGGAGGTCTCGAACAATGCTGGGTCTGACAATAAGGAAGGCAATGCGACAGAATTTTCGATCGAGTAAATAATCACAATAATATTACGTACAAATTAATTTGCAACGCCAAGTTTGAGAAGTCATAAAGTACGTAAGTGTTATTATTTTAATTACTGGTGATAAGTTTGAGAAGTGTATTTCATGGTTGAACGGATTCTGTGCAAGGATTTCTGTATAAATGTTGTTGATTGAATTCTCCGCTTTCACGCTGTATTTGCGAATTGAGAGTAACAGCGAGCTAATAATCACGGGAATTGATATTTATTTATCAACGATTGTATTTTTAACTTTTATTACTTAAGGGAAAAACGGATCTGACAGATTATTGATAATTTTAATTAACTTTATCTGTATCTGTAAGTGTTTTATTGTGGATTAGCAAAATTAAAAGGTTTTAGCTCGTATACAAAACAGTTCAGCTTCATTGAAAAAACTTGTTATAATTTATAATTAGAAAAAAAAAATACTTAAGTTAGCTTGACAGTTAACGTTACCTACATAATTTAAAACGTTTGCTTTTTTACATTAACTCCTCAGGGCCTATGTCATCTTTGAAGATGCTGTGTGGAGGGTCTTTTGGGGAAAGGAAGGACTGAACATGGGTCTTGAAGAGACCCATGTTGTAGAAGAGAAGAAACACAGAGGCCGGTAAATCGTTCCACATCCGAGCTGTTGAAATCAAGAACGAGTCGTAGAAACGACCCGTTCTCATGTGAATAATGTCAACCGTGTACAAATGTTGGGCGCGTGTTTGGCGTGTTCCCCTACTATGCACCGGTGCCGAGGGGATCAATGACGCTAGTTCCTCGGAGCATCTTCCATTGTAATACCGGTAGAACAAGGACAGCATTCACACCTGACGCCTGTGCTCTAAAGATTGCAATCCGTCTGTTAAGATGGCAGAATCTATCAAACGGACCGCCCGTTTCTGCAAATAGTCAAGGGTTTTTTTTATATTTTGTAGATCCAGACCAAAGGTGGCTGCCAAATTCAACCTTGGAGTGCACTTGAGATTTGAACAGGGTTCGCAGTTAAGTACTATTAAAGTATCTGCGGGCCCTGTACAGTGCGCCCAGTTTCTGAGAGGCTTACTTAACTCTGGTTTCGATGGAGCCCCCGTACCTGAGCTGGTCACTTAGAGTTACACCATCATCATTAATGACAATGTATAGCAAAGCCCTGTTTTAACTCGACCATTTGGAATTTCACCTGTCGGAAAATTTGTTTGTTATGTTCCGGTTCCGGTTTAATACGGTAGCCGTGTTGGCTACTACTTTTTGGTTGTCGAATAGATATAATCAATATTATGGTACCTACCTATCGGTCTAAGAAAGGTGTAAAATTGTCATTGATGTGATGGTTTTTCTTCTGACAAATTGCTTTTTTATATATTAACTCCGCACAGGAAACCCTGTAGAAAAAATCCCTCAGGGCTTGTGCCATCTTTGGTGATGCAAAGCGGAGGGTATTTTTATGGAAATGAAAGAGAAGAAGTTCTGGGAAAGAAAATGGTATGAGGGGTGGGTAAGAATCTGGAGGTCAATCTGTTCCTGAGTGACGTATTAATCCACCCCTCCCCCTGCTGAGCAAGGCGATTAATCGAGAGAGTTCGGCTGGAGAGTTCAAAATGTCTCCGTCTGTCTGTCAGTTTCTCCTGATCCGGCCCGCCACTCAGTACGTGGGCGAACGCATCCGCCGCAAAGGCCTAAACAAATGCCAAAGGCCAAAAGTAGCGAATCCTTAAAGCATACATCATTAAATATATAAAATAAATAAATTCGATTTTTGTTTTATATGGTGCGTTAAATATTTACTCGTATATGCAGTTTACAATTAAATACTTTGGTAATAAATCTTGAGATTTAAGAAGAAATTTTAATTTTGTTTTATTAAATATTTGGACGCGAAGTCTAGTACTGTTCTCAGAACTATTAGTTGATATTTTCTTCTAGCTCAAAAGAAAGATTTTGAGAACTAAAGGCGGATAATAATATCAAATAATATTGTCAAAATATACCGGTGTTGCTAGTAGCGGCAGTGCACCGGGCGCTGGGGTGGTGGGGCGGCGGGAGATCGCTGTCACTTGTCACCCCGTGACAGCTCGGCACTCGGCTCCCGGCTCTCTGCGCTCGACACTCGTGCATAGAGGTCACTGCACTACACTACATACATCCTTCCCAGCACTGTTTCTTTTTTATAAGATTTTGTATGAAAACGCTGGGTGAAATTCGGAGCAACTTTATTAATCTTGCATACTTATTTTTCTGTATACCGTGTATTCTGTGAGGGGTTTTACCGGTAAGAACGGGAAATTCTTTTGAAATGTTTTGCTACGTTTCAAATGCGTATGCAATAATGTTTTCTTCTACGTGTAATTTTAATCTCTTGTATTTACTTATTGAAATAAAAACTTCTTCAGCACCACTTTGATTTGAATCTCGGTGAAACGAAAAATAGCGACACTAATAAAAGACTGCGAATAGAAAATTTTGCCTGCGAGAACTGACCTGCTGGATTCGTGGCCTCCCCACTCTTGTCTACTTTAGTTTTCTGAAGGTTTTGCTTCTATCGCATGTGAATTGCACACTCTGATTTTTATTTATTATAAAAATAATGACAAAAATTCCTGGGTAATGAATATGCTGACAATATTTGAAAATCACATGAAGCGGAAGTTATTGCTGGAGTCGTGATGGAGGTCTTCGACAGTCCAAGAATTGAACTCACAACGCCTGGATGGGACCTAAAAGCGATGCTAACTCAGCCACCGACCGGTATAAATAGTATATTTGCGTACAAAAGATTTATTATTTATTGCATTAATTTTGTGTTTTATTATTTATCTCTTTGTCTTAATTACTGAATTATGTTCACTTAATCTGACTTCGTTTTCTATTCGTTTCACTGCATAGTTACTATGAGTACATTGTTATTATTGTTTACAGTGTCTGTAAACTGTTAGGAAGTGAACTGCTAATAACCTAACATGTAGTGATACTTCATGTAAAACATGCTAACACTTCTGCACAGGTTTTGTTGGTGAGATGTTCACAAAGCATTGAAGCATTAACTGCGATTGAAGTAAAATAAGCATTATTTAATTATTTTAAAAGTTGCAAACATTGCAATATTCAAGCGCGAATCCTTCATTATAACTCTTTTTAAATTCGGGAGGCGGGTATACTGCCGCCCCGGGAACCATTTACTGGATAACCAACATCCCTGCCGTAGGTCACCCCAAGCGTTACGCTACGTTTGGTAACCTAGCAGGGGTACCCAGGTTCATGGGGTGAGGTTTGTCTAAGTCTTGACGGTGAATGCGTTTGCCCGCCTACTGCTTGACAGGCCGGATCGGGAGAGACTGGTTGTGGGAGTCCTCTCCAGCCGGACTCTCTTGACCCATTGCCTCGCACCGCAGTGGAAGGCATCGATTCATACATCCGTCACTCCTGGACACATTGACCCCCAAATTCCTACCACATCTAATACTTTTTCCTTCCGAGAACTTTTCTCTCCTTCTTATCCCTAAAAAGACCTTCCACACTACATCCCTAAAGATGACATAGGCCCTGAGGGATTTTTTTTCTCAGGGTCTCTTGTGTAAAAAAAAAATTAGAGTGTATAATTTACACGCGGTAAAAGTAAACTTGAAAGACGCTAGACGTCGTTTTCTTTTCTTTTGCTTGTTTTTTAAGTTGTTTGAAGAGATTGGATTTTGATTTCACAAAATAAAAATGGTTTTAATTTTATTTCAAAGGATTTGAATCCCCGTTCACTTGATGTTTGTCTTTCTGGCCGCTGAGACTTGTCAGGCACCTTCCGCACTACGCTATGGAAGGCACGCGCTGAGGTGCAAATTTAAGGCATTATATTAGAACCAAGTATTTGTGTAGAACTGAGTTGTGACGCATTTCCGTTTCAACCGAATTTCAAGCCGAAGTTTCGTTTAAAAAAAATAGGGAACTCTTACACACATAGTGGCATGTACAGATACAAAATACACTGAGTACCATGTGTTAAAAATTGACGAGTGTCTTTTAAAATTGCATTTCAAAGTATGCTGGTACATTCGCTTTGATTGATTCAGAAGAACCCGTATTATTTATTTTTATTTATTAGAGATAATATATTACAACATTATTACTCAACATTTATAATACATTACTCCCAATGAGTTTAATAAAACTCATTTCGGGAAGGACAACATTACACAACTAAAATTAAAAAAAAATTACATAAGAACACGAAGATCAATGAATTATTACAGGTACATGAGTTGAGAACCAATTGGCTACATATATTTTATGTCAACGTAATTTGATGAAAATTGACACAACATTCCGTTGTAATGTAACAGTTTCCTTTCAAATTAACCTCGGAAGTAAATTGACAAGTATGACAAATTACTGTTCGTGACATCATGAATATTATTACAGTTTGATAATTATATGTAAGTTATTGTGATTGTTTTCACAGTCAGTTTTGGTTTAATTACTAGAAACGCCTGAACGGTTTGCAGAGTGCATTTTCACTTATATGGATATTACAGATGAATTATTCGTGAATCGAGAACATTATATTGCTCTCCAAGAACGAACTTTTTTGGGCTGCAAAATCTACATACATTGAGTGTGAAAGCTATAATTGATATCGTAAAGTAGGTGTTGCATCCAAAACTGCTTACGAATTATAGCTTCGGATGCATTTGTAGCGAACTGTAAATACAAAAAACGAAACCAGACTAAATGGTATTTGCTGGAATTGGGTGATAGTGTAGGAAAAAACATAGTATACAAGGAAAAGGGAATGACCAATCACTTACCACTGCAAAGGAGCACGTGACACAACCCGAATATAGTTACATATATAGGTCCAATGCAATACCTCGAGATAATTATCGCCAAAGCGATATGATGTACTGCCTAGATGATCATTTTTTTTTTCTTTTTACTTAAAAACGAGAATGGGTCCACGAAAAACACCAACAACTTTCTACCAAGGCTGTTCCAAATCTTCTTCTGTGCTCAAAACAAATGCACTCGAATTTTCACTATTTTGTTCCATTGTCTCTAATTTTAAATACTTTTACAGCGAGGTTGGTGGTTAGGGAGACGTAAAAAATGGATAAATGACATCCTGGTGGGAACTAAGCAAATTCTCAAAACCAAGCACTAGGTACAGGTGAATCTACTTGCACAAGAAAAATATTTTTTCTTAATCAAAATTCAGAAAAGTAGTAAACAAATAAAAAAAGTGGCATAAATCATCACCAGTCAAAGTGACCCAGCTCAAATAAAAAATAAACCCTCGGCGTTGAAAAAATAATGCGGGTCAAAAATGGTCGACCCCTGCCCGCCCTCGGGACCCGCGCGGCTTGGTTAGCTCCAGGGGTAACCAACCGGGGGCATTGTTTCGGCCGGGACTGAATGCGGTCCGTGTTTAATGTAAAGTTGAAGCCTTTATTACTTACACTTCCTGCCGGGGTTTGTTTGCGTAATTAATGGCATGTTTTGTTTGCGCTAAATACCCAATAATTCTACACACTCTCTGCCAGTGCGTACAGCCGTACAGCCGAACAACTGAACACAAGCGCTTACGCATTTGGCTGGAGAGGGACGTTCAATTTTTGTTTTATCTCCGAAACTTTATTCCTTATCTGTCCGGGGAAAACAATCGGAGTTCATTTCAACAATCGGGCGATATGATGCTATGATTCCGAAACTTGACGAATAAATAAGGTATATTATTGTTGTCGATATGAACCGACCGGACCATAGGATCTGTTTGTTTACGTAATGTTGAAAAATCATTTGATCGTGTTAAAAGAACTGAACTTTTAACGACTTTTGTTTATACCATCTCCACACAGGAGGCCCTGAGAAAAAGAAATCTATCAGCGCATTTGTCTTCTTTGCGGATGCTTTTATTTAACAGATTAATTTTAACGCACTTTTTAAGCAGTTTGTTTAAAAAACACATATTGAAAATACCCTCAGTATCGCCGCATGAGAAAAACAGTTCAAAATCAAAATATTTCATGGACAAATATTTTTTTATTTTATTTTTATTGTTTAAATTATGTTTATTACTGTTACAGTATTAAACATAATAATAGTGAAATACACATTTTCAAGGATTTCTACGCCAATTAAGAGAGCTAGCTTTTGAGCTTGGTGTAGGAGCTATTTCCTAAATTATAAAATAGAGTACAATAAATATAAGTACTTAGGATGTTGTAACGTTAAAAATGATAAAATGGGATGAAATGAAGTTTCTCCATTTTGATTGGTGATATTATGGTTAATTTTTTAAGATAAATTTGACCTTTTTCTTAAATTTTACAAAACCAGTTATTTTTTCCTTCTTCGGGAAGACTATTTAAATATTGTATGCTTTGTAAATATAACAACTGTACATTTTTTGTCTTAAAAAAATACAGGATTATGTTTATGCCTTAATGATGAGTTAAGTTTAAGAAAATTGATTAAGTTTTCTTTAAATATTTGTCATATTGAATCTTTTTTATAGAGGTCTTCAATTTTTGGTATTACGAAAATTTTGAACGTTATTGAAAATTGATTGTTTTTGAAAAATTACTTTAATATTTAGTGTTTGAACCACTTTTACAGGACTTCCCATCCAATGATTCCATTCAGAATTAATGATTGGGCTAGTGTGTAATACATAGATAGTTTTTAGATTATATACTTGAGAAAACTAACTAACTAACTAACCATCACGCCGTTTCCCCGCAGGGGTAGGCAGAGAGGACGGACCGCCAAACAACTCGGTCTTGGCACACACTCTTTGCTTCACTCACATTCATACATCGTCTCATACATACTCTTCTATTATTCCGACTTTTGACATGGCCCGACTCAAGTATCTGATTCACTTGATCGTGCCATGTCTTCCTCGGGCGTCCCCTACTTCTTCTTCCATTCACATTTGCGTCATATATTCTTCTCACATTATTTTCTTCTTTCATTCGCTCTACATGTCCAAACCATCTGAGGGTCCCTTTCTTAATCTTACTCATTATGCTTACATCAGCCTTGCATTCTTTGCGGATATCCACATTTCTCACACGATCATACATGGTTTTGCCACACATTCGCCTCAGGGATCTCATTTCGACAGCATTCAGTTTACTTTCATCCTTCCTCTGCCAACTCCATGCCTCACTGCCATACATCAAGGTAGGTACCAGGACTCCATTGTGGACTGCTAGCTTCGCGTCTTTTGACAGTGTTTTATTAGCGCCAACGGCATTCAGTCCTCCATTAATGGAGTTACCTGCATTTACTCTTCTTTCAATATCTCTATCAGCCTTCCCATCTCTCGTAAACATACTACCCAGGTACACAAACTCATCCACCTGCTCCAAGTATTCATCATTCACAACTATATTGCACACTGTTTTCGTACTCTCCCTTTCAAATACCATGACTTTAGACTTACTTACATTCATCATTAACTCATTTTGCATACACACTTCGTTCATCCTAGACACGAGAGACTGTAGATCTTCCATAGTGTTAGAAATCAGCACCGCATCATCAGCATACAACAGGCAACATATTTTCAGATCACTCAAATTCGCGCCCAATCCCATCTCTTTCAATTCTTGCATACAATTATCCATGTATAAATTGAATAACCATGGTGACATTACGCAGCCTTGCTTAACACCTTTTGTGATGTCAAACCACCCCGTAAAACCACCGTTCACCCTAACACATGCAACGCTTCCCTCGTACAGAGACGCAATTGCCTGTATGAGATTTGTATTCACTCCATACTTGGACAACACCTTCCATAGCTTTTTCCTGTCGACTCGGTCGTATGCTTTTTGTAGATCTACAAAGGCACAAAAAAGTTTTTGGTTTTTTGCCAGAAACTTCTCAGTGAGCATACGCAAGGAGAAAATCTGGTCCATGCATCCCCTTCCACTCATAAAGGCACCTTGCACATCCCATATTTTATCCTTTGTTTCCATTCTTACCCTTTCAATCAATATTCTTCCGTACAACTTGCCGACTGAACTTAGCAGGCTAATAGCTCTATGATTCCCACATTCCATACGTGACCCTTTACCTTTGTATAATGGCATGATTACAGCCCTTCTCCAATCTAATGGCGTGTAACCCTCCTCTAAACACTGGTTAAAAAGTTTGCACAACCATGTGAGAATAATATGGCTATCTCCTTTAAAGTATTCGGCCGCAATATTGTCGAAACCTACAGCCTTACCATTCTTCATGCATTTTATCGAATTTTTAATTTCATCCATGCTGATTTTGATACTTGAGATATACTTGAGAATATTTCTTAATCTAATAAATATATAGATACTTTTCCTAATGAGCTTAACAAGTTCACATGTGTGTCTGTTCATATATATTTTAATACTAATATGTTATAACATAAGGTTTCTGTTAATTAGCATCCGATCGCCCCCCTCTCAAGACGCCCCCGTGTGTAGAGTATACCGCCCCTCTCCATCCTGAACATGTATGCTTCCATTCGGAAACTGACGGCTTCAGTAATCAAAGCATCAGACAATTAATTCTATTAACAAGAAACGCTCTCAACTCACAATGACGTCCCGCTGAGATAAGTGTGATGGAAAATTACGCCAATGGGACTCAATGAAACACTAGAATCATTATGCAAAAGGAGCACGTGGCAGACTGACAAACTGTCTAACTGACAACAGAGCTGTGTTTTTAATGTGTAACTGATGACGTGAGTTGAGGGGCGTTGTAGTTACAACTCGCGGCTTTACAAAACGTCCTTTTATCACACATTTATATCCAGTAGTAACCGGTGCCGCGGTGGTTCCTTACAGCTCAAGAAAAAAGGTAAACAGGAAAGTTTTTAATTTTTTAATTGAAATATAAAGAATGTCAGTTATGTTGGTTTATATAATATATGTTACTGTAAAAGCCCGAACTACGATAAATCCTAAGATTTTCCGGTAAATCCTAAGATTTACCAACTCTTAATGGTAAAAGTCCGAACCGTTCTATAATAATCGTTCATTTACCTAACCTAACCTAACCTAACATGTACTAAATTCAAAAAAAAAAACACGAAAAAATTGTTTCTTATTTAAATATTCGTAACCTAATCTAACCTAACCTAACCAAACCTAACCTAACCTAACCTAACATGTACTAAATTCTAATGGTAAAAGCCGAAAAAATCGTTTCTTATTTAAATATTCGTGGAACGGTTCGGACTTTTACCATTAAGAGTTGGTAAATCTTAGGATTTATCAGAAAATCTTAGGATTTACCGTAGTTCATGCTTTTACAGTGACATATACATTTTATAGAATATTAAATTTGAGGTCATCATTGGCCTATAAACCTTATCAGAAAACATGAGCACTTGTGCCACTATTCTTACTTAGGTTTACGTTATACTATGTTTTGAGTAAAATATTTACTTTTTAATACAAGTTCTTTTTGAAAAATTGTTTAATTTTGTTTCATTGTTCTGATTGGTTAGTGAAATAGTGCAATACAGAAAGGAGGATATTATGGTTTTTTTATGGCTTGGTAAATATAATGGTTTTGAATTTCAGTTGTTTTAAAATTAGGTGTAATAAATCGATTTCCATTTCTCATTAGTTTGTAAATTCTTGATATTCTTTGTTATTTTTTTCTTTACACATTTTTATAATGTAGCCTAAATATGTCATCGACATTTGGTACTGGAAACAATTTGAAAAGTGATTTTGTTGAGAAATGATATATTTTTTGTATTACTTTTATGATTCTAAAGCTAACGTAAAAAAAGTGCAAGTATTACAAAAAATGTCCCTAATATATAATATGATAGGTAGTGGAGTGTAAAATAATCAGCAACTGTATAAATGGTTAAGTGGTAATGTTTTGTGAACACCTAATTAGGAGAGTCTGTGCTGAGGTGTTATCACGTTTTTTTTAATACTAAGTTAGTAGCAGTTAGTGTTAATGTAAATCATTGCACAATCAGATTATTTTGGGTCATATCAAAAGTTGACAAGATAGAATAGTTAGTAGTATACGAATACTGACTAAGCAAGTTCACGAAGATAAAGATTTTTGTTGATCCATTCTCTATTTCTACCCTTACTAAAAAATGACAACCGTTATATGCATCTTGTGTTAGAAGTACAAAATATCATTATACCGTTGACAAATTTGTTTGGATTAAAAATTAAAAAACAGTGTTTATTAGTGCACAGTGCACAGTGTTACAGAAAAAACCTTTTGTTGTGAAAAAATCCTTTGATGTTTGTTATTACTATATTTTATGTACAAAATAACTTAATAACGATAACTTCAGGAGAGCGCAGGCAACACAGGCTTCTTATTTTTCGAAGAGACAGGACCAACCTACCAATGATCACGCCTGTGCCTATGGGGAGAATGACAACACTCTTAAACCCCTCTTCTTCTGAGTTAGATATTTTTCGGTTAAACTTCAGTGACTTCAATATTGAAATAAATATATATTTAACCCCTCAGGCCTCGATGATGTTTTGTCAGAGGGTCAAAATATTTCCGTTTCGCATAAAAAATCCAAATATTTTGAATATTTCTGAATGCATCCAAAAACTAATAACTGCTTTGAAAAAGTGATGATATAGGCTTTCAAAATTTAAAATTTGAAATAAACATATAGTTTTGACATATAAAAATTTTGCATGCAAACATAAAAAGTTTTAAAAATGACTCAACTTACCATTTTCCGACAAAAAATACTGATTAAGAAGAAAAAAACACGTACACATTTTAATATGCAAATGTATTATAAATTTTATCATCAACTCAATTTTTTGTCGTTTTATGTAAAAATAATTAATAAAAAATCCCCAAATTTCATAAAATTTTTTTTCAAATTGTGGTCGGAAACTTTGGATTACCAAAGGAGTACATCATAATTATTTTGATGTTAATTTTTAGATTTAAGTATATAGCTTTGTGTTTTTTCACCGTTTAGATCATATTTCTTACCATAAATAGTAAAGATTTCTATGAGACCCATATGGTTTGTCCCGAAAACCGAATAAATACACCTGACTGGTTTGACAAATCTGCGTCTGAACTGATATAATACATGTAATTGTACTATTTGCAAGTCTTGTGAAACGTAATTGGATGCACTGTTTTTCATAATAAATAAATAAATATGTCTATTAAAATTTCTCATAAAAGCTCCTACAAATAATATTTGCAGATAGCACTCTATGAGATCTTAATAAAATTGTTCCCAAACGGTACGGGTGAATAGATTACAGATCTGAATTTATAATTTGAACATTAGTATTAAATACCTCCCATACTGTCTGTAGCTGCAAATATTTTTAAGTCTGTGGGAACACCTGTAATAAGGGCAGGTTTTAAACAGGATAAAAATTCCTATCTTATTGGCGAGTCTTCTAGAAGTGTGGGAATAAGAGTGTTCGGCCGGAGTTATGCGCGGCGTTAGCGGAGTAAACAGTTAGGTACTTAACCGCGCACAAAGGGAAAATGGAGAAAGGCTATCTTATGCATGTTTAATACGACCACTCACGTGTACTTCTCATAATGATCCATATTTATCAACCACATAGTGGTCTACTTTCTTAACTATTTTATTAACCTATATAATTAAGAGAATCCTTTACGGCAAAATGTCCCATATTTTATGCCGAAAGTGCGGAATAAAAGAAAATATTTTCGAAACGATTTAAAAAATTTCAGATTAGGAAGATAGTTTAAGTTTTAGCTACATAATGTCTGTTACGTATACGCGTGTTGGGAATAAGAACATTTCAAATTAATCCTTTAAAAATAAAAACAGACATCCCCAAGATACGAATAACCTGTCAACCATTATTGGGCGGGTAGAATTTATTAAATGCATCAAAGCCAAATGGAACATTGAAAATTATATTTGAAATAAAAACAAACTTCTACAATATTAACATTTTTAACTTTGGAATTTTCTTGACTGTAGTGAAATACAATAAAAACTTCTAAAACCTAGCTCTACATACTGCAAACTGCAGTGCACCTCAAGGTAGTCATTATTTCACTGGACTGCAAATGTAGCCAGCCGCTCAATAAGGGTTAATTTAAAAATCTCCTACTATCGTGGCAGTAATCGAAAAATGTTGCGTGTGTCGTAATGGAGGATTCAGCTAGCTGATGCATTGCACTCATAATGCCTGGATGGGATTCAGACGCGATGCCAACTCAGCGACTGATCTAACTCACAAACGAAAACTATTTAAAGTTAATGATACAAATAATAGATCATTTTTTATGTGAGTAGTGCACAAGAGTCCTAACTACTCCCGTCTGGAGTCAGTTGAGACAAGAGCGTCCCCAATTGAGGTTGAAGGTAGTGGGGAGAGGAAGGAGATGAGAGAGAGGAAAATGGGCAAGTGCCAGGCTATTCAGATCTGGTCACCAAATACGGCTAAAGCCGTTTAAAGCAACGTTTCAGTTCTGGATATAGGTCTTATACCATATTTCGATTTTTTCTTCCATTAGCCGCACACAGGAGGCCTCAGGAAATAATTTCCCTCAGAGTCTGCGTCATCTTAGGGGATGCTGTATGGAGGGTATTTTTAGGAAAAAGGAATAGAAGATTTTCTGGGAAGGAAAAACGAATGAGGGGTGGGTAGGAAATTGGGGGTAAGTGTTTCCAACAGTAAACAGGATGGGTAGAGAGATTCCGGCTGGAGACACCAAAAGACCTCCCTTAACCAATTTCTGTGGTCATCAAACGTAGCGGATCACTTGGGGGAGGCGGTACCCAAATATCCTCCTCCTAAATTGAAAATTTACGTACCGAAAAAATTTATATTTATTATAAGCAATAATTATCAGCCTGAAACACTCATCTACATTGAAAAAATCTTCCTCATCTACATTGAAAATTTCGGAAGATTTTTTCAATTTAGATGAGTGTTTCAGGCTGATAATTATTGCTTATAATAATTGTTACCCTTTGTGCTATCCATAAAAATCTTGTCTTAAAAAACGTTAGTTTATCAATTAAAAATAATTATTATTTTTATTTATATTAATTTTAATTTTTTTAAACTAATATGATTAAAATCTCAAATTATAATATTTAATTAAATGAAGACAATATTAGCGAAACTCAATCGAAAATCTGGAGACAGAAAAATCAGAAAAAGATATTGGCTCCACTGGGACTCGAACCCAGGACCCTTTGCTTACATAGCAAGTGCTCTACCAACTGAGCTACGGAACCCATATTAGAAGAAACTGTTCGTTTTTTTTTAAATTTCACAAGATATAAAAAATATATTTTTATTACTACGCTATAAAGTTTTTTCCATCAACAATGTATAGACAATACAAATCCGACAATCTGCAAGGGTAGATATTTTTCGCTTAAATTCAAGCGGCACCCCAAAATCCATTTTCCGCAGAAAAACCTCCAGATAAGCTCGCAGGCAGTGGGCAGTAGTCAGAGGGTGGTAGATAGCGTGTAGTGGACACGGTATGTATACGACCGATAGAGATCAGGTATCGGTAGAATCCATAATACTCCTGTCCGTAATATGCTGTCGGTAAATCATATCCGAGTGTCCGCCGCGAGGTGGGACCGCAGGCGCAATGCTGGTCGTAGTGTGCACCGTGCACTGTGCTGGGAACAGTGGGTGCATTGTCCGGCTCTGTGGGGAACCTGGAAACACTGGAAGCCTGATTACTGAACTAATGAATTCATTTAATTATCTTTTTAATAAATTAACCTTGTTATATGCAAAGTTTTTTATAGTGGATACCAAATCCACAATTATTCTTCTTACACTTGCTTTGTGAATTATTTTTTAGTTTTGGTGAATATTTTCAATGATAATCATATTTATTAAAAAAAAAGTTTACAACAGAAAATAATAAACATATGAACAATAGAAATTTATAGATATAAGTTGAGATTTCTCATAACCCGCCTCATTAGGCTAGCCTGCGTTGAGGCAGTAATTTTGTAGGTTAATTTATAATGCTACACATATGTACCTACACTTGTAGGTATTAAAATATTTTGGTTTTCTTAATAATAATTTCGAATAATAAAGACCAAATATATTGGTTTCATTAATAATTTCGAATTTGGGTGAGTACACCGATAAATGCCCTTTCATTACATCTGATCCAAATTCATCTGTTATCTTTGAAATTTTTTTGTAAATTACATTTTTTTATTCTATCTGGAAGAATGTTGTAAAGTCTTGTTGCAAGGTATCTGAAGTTTCGTTGACCAAAATAAGTATTCGTTACAGAAATTTGTGGTGAGTTTTTATTTATATTTGTACGCCGAACATCAAACACCTTCATAATATTATACATTAAGGGTCTCTAATTAGAGGTTTTAATTTTAAAGGACTAATTTTCCTAAGGATCAATTTTATAATAGTTTGTTTATTGCATCTAGCCAAGTCATTATAATATTGAGTGTTATAGCGATAATAATGTTTTGGCTCTATAAAAAATGCGAGTTTTAGTACGTATTTAGTACCTTGGTAATTAAAAATGGTGTTTGGCCTTATTTGATTTATTTGCACCCCCTTATTAATAAAATAAATTTGGGAGTCGGGTGTGGGTATCACAGTAACACCTCCGCCACAGGTCACCCCATGTGGTTTGCTATTTGATCTCTCAAGCAGGACTCTTTCGAAATATCTTGCGAAGGAAGGATTCGGACGTCTGCCACTCCTGGACATTTTGACCCCGCATATCCTTTTTATTCCCAGAACTTCCTATCCTTCCTTTCCATAAAAAATACCCTCCACAAAACATCCCCAAATAGGACATTGGCCCTGTGGGGAATTATTTTCCTCAGGACTTTCTGTGTGAAGCTAATGTAAAGTTTTTTTTTTAATTTACACAATTCACAGTAAACAGTCATACGCCAAATATTATTGGTGATTTATCTGTTTCGTAAAATTAAAAACACGTTTATTGGTAAGACCCTTTTTTCTGGCGCATTTTTGTCTGCTTATAAAATTATTTAAGTTTGCCGTTTTTAACGTTCTCCATGGTTGAGTATTTACAATTTTTGGCTACCAATCCGGAGGGGGTGGGTTCATTTCACGGCGTGGACAAATAAATTTGAATTGATTTTTTTGTGTAATTTCACAATTTCACAATCCAGAGTGGTAAATACTCTCAGTATCAACCCGCTGGAGTACTACCATTTACAATTTTAAAAAATGCTTGAAATGGCTTTAGCCGTGTTTGGTGATCAGATCTTACTAGCCAGGTATTCACTATCCTCTTTCCCATCTCCATCTCCTCCCACTTCCTTCAGCCTTACAACATACCCCAAATAAGTATGCCACAGTATCACTGACGCCATACGGTTGGGAGCAGATGGGACTCTTGTCCGGTACTCACAAAAAATAATAAAAAAAAGTTAAATTTAAATTATTGATGTAATTTTTAATGTTTAATAATTCTCGATATTAAAGAATCTGTCCAAAGTCGCCATACTTAGGGTCTGTAGTTTCTGGTAGGTAACTACCCTCTCAGGGGGTGGGATGTATTACGGTAAAGAGAATGGAGACGGGGGAGAGGGTCGAACAGCGCAGCATGTGAAATTAATTGCCAGCTTTTAGTAGGTATTCTTTATTGTAATGCGACTGTGAAATACGGCAAATTTTATCGACTGCAATGATCAGCTTTACTTTGAACTTCTCAGTTTTAACATTAGTTGATATTAACTCCAACTTTCTAAATGTAACAGACCTACTGTTTTCGAGAGCCCCATTCGAACAAATTCACCGGTTGCACACAGTATAAGAAAAATATATAAAAATGTTCAATTTCTAATCTTTCGATGTGGTTCGTGTACGACCTAGGTTTTGATCATTGTTAATTCACGTTAATCTTGATAGATTTTTTTTAAATTTATTTATTGATCTTAAAAAAATGGAACGTATAACATAGGTTTTGATCATTGATTATATTATGCTAAATTCCCTTTTGCCTTTCCAAAAAGTCTTTCGGTAGCATTCTACATTTATATAATGAACATATAACTTCCCAACCTTCCTCTCCCCCACATCCTTCCCCTCCCCACTACCTTCAGCCTCACAACATACCCCAATTGGGGATGCCATAGTCTCACTGGCTCCAGACGGGAGCAGTTAAGATTCATGTGCGGTATTCACTGTAAAAAAAATGTATATATATATATATATAGCCAATAAATATATAAAAGTTAGTGAGTGACTTTGTTTTTTTTTTCACAATCTACAGTTCTATTTCAAGATCGATAAAATTAAACTTTCAAAATAAAAAAAGGTCACTGTCTACACGAGATTACTAAAAATTTCCCTCATCCTCTATTTTCCACCCCTAAAGCAGAATTTTGATACTTCTTGATAAAATTTTGCAAACTGGTTGTTCAAAATAAGAGGAAAATTACATTATATACTATATAATAGAACTTAGTACCCCGCCTCACAATCAATAACTGTTGTGTTAACATATTAGCTGAATTAAATTCAGTTTTTTTATTAAGTTAAATTACACAACGAAGCAATTATCCGTGTTTTGTTTTTGTCAGTATCAGAGATTGCGTTTTTTATGAATTTATAATTTTTGGGATTTTCTTACTTGCCCATTTCGGTACTTACGGGAATTGCGTTTCATTTTCTGTATACGTGTGAGGAAGATTTATCATAATTATTGTATTTTTCATTTGGAGGGATTTTCTTAATAATTTTTTTTCGTCAATTTTTCCATTATATTAAGAGCTATTCTGCTATTTGGGGCTTAGAAAAATCATCATCATCGGTACAGCCGTTCTTGAGTTATAAATGATGTAACCAACCCGACTTTGTTATGTATATTAAGATTAAATATAATTATTTTAACTGTGGAATTTAGATAACTAATCAATATAAAAATGGGCCACCATCTAAAATAATCACTTAATCTAAGAAGCATGATACTTGGATGGAAGAATGTTATTTTAGAACGCTCGTTAATAAATCTGTTGTTTTCATAAAGGAAACGTTAACACATTCCAATCTGCTGGATTGTCTAATATTAATTTAAATACCTCCGACGCGTTCAACATTCAGCAGGTGAACATTCTGTATTCACACGTATACCGTAGTTACCCTGCGCCCCGTAAATGCTATACACTGTACGGCGTTCATTGTATATGTAAATACTAATACCTACGACATGCATGTTATCTTGTACCGGGTCCGACAGCTGGATTTCATTTCAGTAAGGTTGTAACAATAAGAATATATTTTTCTGAAATATATAAGTTTATTGCTTCTCAACAGTTAAATGGGTAACCTACATAAAGATTTGAAATTATGTTAACACCACAAAACCAATAAATAAATAAATGAATTCTGTGAGATGTCGTATTGTGATTGAATAGAATGTTATATTGTATATCTATAACATAAACAAATTAATTTTCTGTTCAAATGTCTTAAACATTAATATCAAACTTTTTACATTAGCATCATTGTTCACCACGTTCATATTAGCATTAATTATTACCGCATTCATATTTTTATTAAATTCACCACGTTCACATTAGCATCAATCTTCACCACGTTCACATTAGCATCGATCTTCACCCCGTTCATATTATCATCAATCTTCACTACGTTCACATTGGCATCGATCTTCACCACGTTCATATTACCATCAATCTTCACCACATTCACATTAGCATCGATCTTCACCACGTTTATATTATCATCAATCTTCATCACGTTCACATTAGCATCGATCTTCACCACATTCACATTAGCATCAATCTTTATTACGTTCACATTAGCATCGATCTTCACCACGTTTATATTATCATCAATCTTCAACACGTTCACAGTAGCATTGATCTTCACTACGTTCACATTAGCATCGATCTTCACCACGTTCATATTATCACCAATCTTCACCACGTTCTCAGTAGCATCGATCTTCACCACGTTCATATTATCATCAATCTTCAACACGTTCATAGTAGCATTGATCTTCACCGCGTTCATATTATCATCAATCTTCACCATGTTAACATTAGTATCAATGTTCATTACGTTCACATTATCTCAACATTCACCATGTTCACACTGGCAACAATGTTCACCACGTTCATATCATCATTTATGTTCACCACGTTCATATTGTCATTTACGTTCACTATATTCACATTGTCGTTTACGTTCACCACGTTCACATTATCTTGTATGTTAACCACGTTCACAATATCATTAATATTCAACATGTTCACATTCGCATCAATATTCACCAAGTTCATTATCATCAGCAAAGAATTCAGATAAAGCGATTCTGTACTAGCCATAATTTATCCATAAACATTTCAATATATGGTTAATAAACAACAACAAAAGGGTCATGCATCACCGAATTACTGGTAATCATCTCTTTTTAATCCTTATTTCTCCAGCTTTATTTACAAATATGTTTTACCTTCATTTATGGAGAATTATTCTTTCTTTTCAATACTATTTTAATTATTTGTATTATTACCCGTCTTAACTTACTTGTTTGTTTGTGATCAACGTAAGAAGTCAACATGACTACAATTCTCTCGTCTGACACCCACATTATAATATACATGTACTGTACAAGCTGTTGAAAGAATAAAAAACAAAATCTTAAGTTTTATAAATTTTAAAATGGGTATTCCAGAAATTCAATTACAATACTATGTTAAATAATCTGAATATGCTCAAATCGTCAGACAGAAGAATTTTTACAGACTTGGTATTCCTATATAAAATTCTAAATGATTTAGTTGATAGTCCGGTACTGCTTGAATTGGTAAGCTTCCGGATACCACTAGGTAATACCAGAAGTCAGGATTTATTTCAGTGCAGAAATTCTGGAGCTAACTACCATATCTATTCTTCTTTGTCCAGAATACTAATGGATGGATACAATTATACCAAGTCATTGGACATCTTCAATTTGTCTTTAATTAAACAAATACAAAATATGTTACTGAGGCAGTTCAGTTATGTAAGTACAATAAATACTGTATATTTCTTACCATGCATATGTTAAAGCCCCGAAAAGGGGCGTTAATCAATAAATAAATCATTTTATCTCAATAAACGCCAGGGTTGCTGGCAATGGGTACGGGTAATTTGATTAAAAATATATCAGTGTTTTTTTACTTCCGATCAGTAATTTTTCTGTTTTGCCGCCCCCTGTAGTATAGGTTGATGCTGGAGTCCCCAAGTCTTTTGAATTCATTTCCAGCATGAACTATTTCGCTATTCGAACAACAAGACGGCATAGAATGGAGCTATTTCCGTAACGGGCCAGGACAGGTGGTTTAACATCTTACCTCCTCTGTATGCTCCTGAGAACTCACGCATATTCATTAAATTAACGGGAGTAACATGCTGGAAAATATCTGATGAAGATAGGAATAGGGCAGCACACGGCAACTAGCGGCGGAGCACCATCTCCTCTGTTGAATACTGAATTCTCACACGGGAACAACCACCTGAAATTTCACAAAAATTTAAAGGAAGCGTATTACGTAAAGAATTATTATTAGCTACCATCATAAAATCAATTTAAATAAATGCCTTTGTTTTTTAAATTTTACAGAGCAATAGGCCACTTGCATGGATTTCATAACGACCTGGAAAAAATCGTGTGGATAGATTTTTTTTACTAAGATTACGAAAATGTTAGTAAAAAATTTTAGAAATGTACAGTTTTTTTTTTTTTTAAATGAATAAGTCCATTATTTGAGCTCGTGACGTCACTTCATGAAAATGTCCCGTCTCCGATTATGTTCCCTTAATTTTCTAAAATTCCACACTGATTGATTTTTTTTTATATGGCAACACTTTGATTTCCGGCGAATTTTTGAATTTTCGTTTAACGTTCACTAGATTTATTGTTTATTCTATGCGAATTTATCCTTTGGTTCGATTTTTTGATAAATATGGCGGTGTTTTTACAGATGTTACGAAGACGACCCCGTACAATTTATTGCTATTCGTGTGGAAAACGTTATTTTTTAAATGATTTTCGGCTATGTAATTATCGTTTTTTCGCACCCATAAAATTATGTCCTGTATTTCCGCTTTATAAAAAATGGTCTGATTTTTCGGATTGAAATTTTAGAAAAATCGCCAGGGTTTCATAAATACGATTAAAAAAAATACAAAATGTCTTAGAATATTCACCTAAACCGGAATTTAAAAAAAAAAAGTGATGCAAGTGGCCTATTGTACATCGTTTTTTTGTCTGATTTTAAATTTTAGAAAAATCGCCAGGGTTTCATAAATACGATTTAAAAAAATACAGAATGTCTTAGAATATTTACCTAAACCGGAATTTTAAAAAAAAAAGTGGATGCAAGTGGCCTATTGTAACTTTTTTTTTTGACTTAACCCTTAATGCTTTTAAAACAAATTTCGTACAAGTCTCAACGATGACGGTGATATTTCTCAAGGAATTTCGCCATTCTTTTGAGGTCTTTTAAAATTTGCTTTACACTTCCCCACCTTCCTCTTCCCTATCTCCTTCACAACATACCCCAATTGGGAATGCCATAGTCTCACTGGCTCCAGACGGGAGCAGTTGGTACTCTTGTGCGGTATGCATGTAAAAAACAAAAACACGTTTTAAAAATTTGTTGAAACAACTAATCCTATTTTAGAAACTTTATAAAATTATCTATCAGATACTTGTACTTGATATAAAAATTGACATGTCTTAATAATAAAATTTTAATATCACACATGAAAATGTTAGTAAAAAAAATTATTTGAATTAAACAAAAGTTATTCAAAACGATCATAATTTTTGAATATTGCTAAATTTCCTTTTTACCTTAAGTCAGTTTCTCATTGCTGAGGATCGTGACCCCTAATCCAATTTCCATGATGGACAAGGCTCCTACACTCCCTGTGGTTCTGCGCTGCGGGGAGAGCTACGGGAACCGACGTCCCTGATAAAAGACCTCTTTAAAAATCGAAACGTTGCTTCAAATGGCTTTTACCGTCTGTTATGACCAAAACTGACAAGCCAGGAACTTTCCGACCTTCCTCTTCCTATCTCAATTTCATCATCACTCTATTTTCACAATATGCCCCAATCTGGGATGCCATAGGTCTACCGGCCCCAAGCACTTGATACGCATGCATCAATCAGCGAAGTGTAAACTCTGTCCAGTTATTATTAAAACTAGTGGACGAACAAGCGGACTACATACTGATTTGATGAAGCACGGAATTGGAGCTAAAAATGTTAACTCCGACGAGATATTAGAAGAGGTTGATTGTCCTAGCTCAAACCAACTACGAGCCACAGTCAATCTACCGTAAAACTACAATCACTGGCGAAAAAAAGCAAGATTATAACAATTTTGAAAAAACTGATTCTCTTTCTATTGAAGTGTCCTGTATGTTGGTAAAATAAGGATTACCATTTCAAGTTTTCGTAAGTTCAGAAGATATTTATAAGGTATTTATTACTAATTTCGCAATATCGCAAATTATGCGGTATCACATGTCCGAAACCGCAATATCGCGGTATTGGATATGTACTGCGGTATTGCATGCTCTATGCGTGATCAAGAGAGCGTCGATTCTTATCCTCTGGCGACATCTCTTTGGCCAAGGTGACTGCGCGCTACAGCACTACCCCGCACGAGGCAGAAAACCCTGCTAAAAGCACGAGGCGGAACCACACAGCCCTCACAGCACTTCACGAAGGCTGCAGCGGTACCACTAGGCCTGATTGACTGTTGACACAGGCTGCTGGTCTGCCGCTTGCTGAATGCATCGTTAGTTTGACACTGCACACAAGTGACACGAAAGGCGTGTGTCAATACTTGGCGCAGTATTTGTTTATTCGAGTCTCTCAGAACTTTCTCATGGACAAATAATGTTTCCGTTTTCGAATCTTGTACTTTTACGAATATTTCAGTGGAAAACGTTTTACGCGGAAGCCTGGAAAACAACCGTATTTTTTGTACGTGGTCAGAATAATTTTATTCGAATCCAAGTTAACTTCATTTCAGAGTTTACTAGATTTTTTTTATTTTAAATACACTTTTTTGACGCTACGTTCTGGCGCTTGTGAGCGACTGTGCATGGAGAATTATTTAAAAAATATTTTCATTGAATATCTACAGTAAAACAATCAATCAACAGTCAATCCAGTTACCCGTTTTTTATAAAACGAGTTTTGTATTTATTTTACAAATTAAGTAGGTATTTTTATCTTGAATAAAAATGGATAACGCATTTTTGATACAACAATGTGTCGGCATTGTGTTCTGATTAGGTTTTCACTTTTGAGTAGGTACTCGACGTACCAATAATTTAAAAATTTTTAATGACCAAAAGAATTTTTGATAATTAAAATTAATTGAAATTTAAAAAGGCTAAATTATCATGGAATGTTAGTGAAACAGTACCTACTGAATTACAAAAAAAGTCTTTCGTTAGTCACCTTCCGCATGGATAAAGTTTTTTTTAAACTGAATGTAATATCTTTATCATTTTTGTTCACATTTTTTCTGGAGTTGGAATGGCAGATATTCTTATGAAATCATTCGTCCGATACATTTCTGAACAAATCCTCAATACAAAACATTGCGAGGCAGCTGGGCGTAAATAATGTAATATCTGAATCCAATGGCTATGAAAATATTATACTTTTATTACAGGAAAGCTTTCAAGACGAGGAAATAAAATGGTTTGAATGCGGAGAGCCCCGTATCAGTTCCGCATTGCTCCGCGCGAGCACAATGGCGGGATGTTGGATGCCGGGAGATGGGCTGATTAGTAGTCTTCAGTCAGATCGGCTGCAGGCAAGCAATAGCCTTCTTCCTTATTTCGAGGAGTTGATCAGAGAGGCCAGTCCTTGCCTTTCTACGTCTATTTCGAAAAGATTTTGTTTTAATTATTCTCATTAACGTAAAATGAGAAAGTATTTCGAAGTTTTTAAGAATGAAATTGGAACGTGTTAATTTATTAAAATAGGTATTTATTTTTTTATTTTAACTTAACGAGTAAAACCTCAAATTGTAATATTGAATTAATGAAGGCAATATTAGCGACTCAATTTAAAAAAACAGAAAAAGATACGGTCATATCTAGGAATCGAACTCAGGATCTTAGCCTTGAGGGGCGGTGCTCTACCACTGAGCTCAAAAGATAGCATATTTAAATATATATATTAATACTGCACAAGAGTTTCAACTGCTCCCGTTTGAAGCAAGTGAGACTATGGCATCCCCAATTGGGGTATGTTGTGAGGCTGAGGGCAGTGGGGAAGGGAAGAAGATGGGGAAGCGGAAGTTGAGGAAGTACCTGGCTATTCAGATCTGGTCCCCAAACACGGCTAAAGCCATTTCAAGCAACGTTTCAATTCTGAATGGTGGTCTTACACCAGGGCGATACTGAGAGTATCTTCCACTCTGGAACGTGGCGCAAATATACTAAATTTTATTTAAAATTAATAAATTGTGAAATAACACAAATTAATCAAATAAAATTTATTTTCCACGCCGGGATTCGATCCCGTGATCTTCGGTGTGCGAGTCAAGAGCCTTACCACTGGATTACGCCTGCCGTAAATATGTGTATTAATAGATATTGTTGGTAGTTCTTCGTCAAAGTATGATACAATTGAGGATTGGCTCTCATTAGCTCAGTGGTAGAGCCCCCACAAGGCTAAGGGTCTTGGGTTCGGTTCCTAGATGTGACGTATCTTTTCTGTTTTTTGGTTTCGAATTTTCAATTGGGAATCGCTAATAATGTTTTTGTTAATTAAATATTTACTTCCTTACAGAGTGTTAACAATTATCATCTTAATGACATTATCAATGGTTCGATATATAATACTCCAATAAAAATGTTCCCAGTATGCGTAAATCAAGGTTTAGTTGTTTCTAGTTGAAGATGCTAATAGTAAAATGATGATAGGCAAAATAAAATATACGACATACTAAGTGTACAGTACATAGAAAGAGAAAAAAGAAAAGGTATGATGAAAAAGCCATTACGTAATTTTTAGTTCAAATACTTCTATTTGCTATGATGTCATGTTAAATTATAGCACACGTTTTTTAAAACATACTAGGCTGTTCATAAATATGTAAATTGAATGTGAATTATTATTATTTAACTATCCAAACAAATAAATATTGAAAAGAATTCCTCGAAGCGGAATAGACGAGGTGGGAAAAGCAAGACGTAAAGGGCACATAAACGCCCAATCCTATAAATGGAAAGTCGACTTTTTCATTTAAATTCATTTCATGAGTTGAGACATTAAATCCAAATGAAGTTAGAGCAAACAACCGTAATGCAGAAGTATACATTCATTGGAGTTGAATTTATCCTGAAAAAGTCGAGTAAACGTGAGTGGAATAGCGAATTATCCGTCGCAGAGTCTTCTTTTCATTTGACTGAAAACTAACCCTCCGCATTTTTAAGGTAATATTGACTTTGGAGAGAGATTTAGAATAAACTTAAAGGAATGAAAGGTCGAGCAGAAAGAAGCGGGAAGCGAAGGAATGGCGGGGAAGGGTATTGATGTTTAATGCAGATTTCTGTCTCAATCTCTGGGCTTTGTGCTCTAGTACAAGGATCAGGTTAATGATTTTCTTAGAGAGCTTTACTTTTGTATAAAGGCGCCGCCTCCCTTATCTCCGTCTTACATCTCCCTTACAGAGTGTGGTTTGAATACATTTTGTAAAACGGCTTATTCAAAAGATGTTCCAGAGATTTCGGCTGAGTGTCTCGGGTAATAACACGGTGACAGGTGTACACTGTACAGAACTGTGTATACGTATACTCTCAGCGCGGCAGGCGGAAGGCAGTACGGCCGTCTAACGGTTTATGGCTCGACACTTTTTTATTAACAACTCATAAAAAATTTATCGCGCTGCGCTACGTATTGTAGAAACATCTCGAATACCAAAAAATCTCGGCGGCATTAGTGGAAAATAAGTATGGTGGTAAATTAACTTAAATAACTTGTTGACAAAGAAAACACCCCGCACTGGGTGAAATAATATGTTAATTTAACTGAAAAGGAAAGATGTTTATCCCTCGTGGCAAGAGGACGCACCGCAGTCGCTAGAGATCACTTCCCGAGTGATTGTGATTCCAGTGGTGGTGGCTGGTGGGTGGTGGGTGAAGGGTTGTGGGTTGTGGGTGGTGCGGATGGGATATTGATGGCCGCGGCGGCTGATCCACCGGTACTTGACTCAGCGACATTTTACCCTCTTTTACCCTTTGATATATTTATTTTCCGCCTTATTTCCTTATTGATATTCAAGGAACTCTCCTGGGTGTCTGTTGTTGTGGTTTGGGGATATTCTCCATCTCAATTCCCTTAGAGCTGATCTAGTGCAGAATCATTAAAAACAGCAAACATGTTCATTATTAAGGTTAGCATACGGTCGCTCACATTATAACACCGCATGTCTCATTTTACACTAAACAAAAAACCGTTCAGTTTATTAAACAAAAATAGCACGACTTTGATAAAAACTGGATCAACTAAAAACATATTATTATGTATTTTAAATTACAATTACAATAATACAAAAGAGATTGAGAAACCGTATGCAAAAAATGTACAATATTCTATTCAACTTTTTTCGAATCATCATCATCATCATCATCACCCTTGGCTCTACAACCCCTGGTGGGTCTTGGCCTCCTCAAGAGTCTTCCTCCACTCGTCACGGTTTTGTGCCAGCTCTCTCCAGTTTACAATCTCCAAGCTGGATAAATCTTTGAGAACGTCTTCCCAGGCTCCTTCGCCCTGTCGCGTCGGTCTTGAGTTCAGTAGGGATTTTGGTGCTTGATGCTGAGTCATTCTCTCTACATGACCTAGCCACCGAAGTCTTCCCAATTTTATTAATTTTGTTTTGCTTAGATCCTTAAACAGATAACTTTTAACTATTGATTTTATTACTTTATTTTACTGTATATTGATTTTTTTCTTATTACAAAATAAAACTTTTGTGTAAACATTTACTGCTAATCACAGATAAGTACCGATTGTTTTGTTACTAAACTTTGTATAAAAAGAGCAGTGATTGGTCAAAGCATTAGCTTGTCGATTCAAACCAATAAAAATCCTATTTTTTTAGATACACGGTGCTATAATATGGGCTACGATATAATATTATAGAATAGCGGATGGATAATAATTTTAGATTGATCTGTAAATGTATTATTGATCCAATAAGTTCCTAACATCACCTTTCACTACAATCGTTTCTAACATCGTCCTCGCACTCTACATGTAAAGCTTGCTGTCAATTAACCGTGTAAAGAAAATACCTATGGACGCAAAAATCCAAAGCAAATGAGATGGGAGAAAAATCCAGTTCGCGTAAGTTGGTTGGAGTGTATGAATAACAAAGTTCCTTGCGCGGTGCGTATGTGCCGCTACTTAGGCCGGAGAAACTAATTATCTCACCCCCGTTAGCCCGTTACCCGTTATGAGGTGCCCGTTAGAAAAGTACCGAAATGTTAACGACTACCTTCACGGTTCCCTATTTTAAAGGTCCGCTGTAAATGATGTGTTAAATGCCCAAAAATGGAAAATTCGAAGAGAAATTATTAGCTTACCTTAGGGCAGTTTGGCCTTTATTATAGCCACCTGAGGGTGCGTGTTTCCCGGGCATAAATGATAAAGTTTTCTGTTTTATTATTTGCTTATCAAATACGAAATCAGATGAAAACGAGAACTGTATTAAAACTTTTGTGTAATATTTATGTGACATTAAAATTAGCAAAATGCTAAAAGGATTCGGTTCCTTCGTAAGATACTTTCAAATCATTTGTTGAAATCTACTAAATAACATGAAATTATAATTTCATTTTTTACATAAGTAACACAAAATGGACACATTATCCAGGCATAAGAGTGAAAGGGGTGATTTTATGGGGTTTTACACATGGTACTTGAGTGTTATTGTGACAGTAAGTTCCACTCTCCAAAATTATGATCGAGAATTGTTGATTTTTAGAAATTTAATTAAATAAATTTGAAATGTTATTATCGAGTTCTGCAAGTATTTAAGAATGTATTTTAGTTACAGCTGTTTCGACTTGTAAGGTCATTTTCAAACTGTGGTGAAGCCACGTACACGCGACTTATTTATAACATTTTAAACATTTTGTGACCACGCCGACTGTAACGCTACTTACATCGGACAAACGGGTAGGGCATTCTCAACTAGATTCAAAGAACATTTATGATGTTATAAAAATAAAAACACTTCAACATTCAAAATTCGCAGAACATCTCTTAGAAAATAATCACGTTTCACTTAAAAACAACCAGCCAAAACCATTACATATAGAACGAAAGGGTCTTAGATTAAATTTGCTTGAACAATTAGAAATCAATAAACGAACGAATGACCCCAACATAACAATAATTAATAAATTAAGGAAAATTATTTATTCTCCACTATTTAGTATTTTTTCCAAACCTAAACAATATAATGCACTTAAATGAGTCTTAGAAATAACATCATTCTAAATCAATAAAGAAAACCCTTGAACTTAGTGCAAGTGAAACCAAAAAGGGAAAGATTCGGAATCCCACTTAATCACTCTCTCAATTAGTGTCTCTGTAAATTGAATTTACCGGTAATAAATCAATTTAGAAACCTTCATAAATTGACATTTAAAAACTAAAAAAAAAAATTTATAATTATTATTTATTATTTTTTTTTTTGACATTTAAAATATTATAAATAAGTCGTCCGTACGTGGCTTCACCACAGTTTGAAAATGACCTTACAAGTCGAAACAGCTGTAACTAAAATACATTCTTAAATACTTGCAGAACTCGATAATAACATATCAAATTTATTTAATTAAATTTCTAAAAATTAAAATGGAGTTCTACACAAAAACAATTAATAGAGAATTGTTGAATTTGAATATGAGCGAAATGGCAGAAACTTTAAATTAATACTTTCACTGAACAGAATACAATTTTTGAACATGTCCAAGTGATTGTTCATATTCTTGTGGACTCTGAAATCCTAAAACAATACCCCTCGGAGTGACGGCCTCTGGGTAGGGAACTCGGGGAGATATATAGGAATATAATTTGAAAAGTTATCGTAAATTCGGGGCACGACTGCGGCCGCTCTAATTGAAAAGTCTCGCCGCAAAAGACAAACGCAATTCTAATTTTGCTCCTGTGAAATTTATTGTCTGTTTAAGATTCGGTGGAAATACAAGATTCCGAATTTATTATGTGGAACCAGGAACTGTGGAACTTAACCGCCTTCAATGGACCAATCAAGCGCTTCCAAGGAATTATAATTCCATTTAAACTCCTGTTAATGACAGTGGGTACGTCCCATTAGTTGATAGACTACATCGTGTACGTATTGTAGGCATTATAGGTAGATGTATTTGACGTATTTTGACCAGATTATTACCGGATTCTGGAATATAATTTATATTTATTATTTTTTTATTGCTGTACTTATAATGACTAACTATTGTTTATTGTTTAAATGAATCAAACCCCGCCATGGTATGAAACCGTTCCATTTCTACTTTTAAACCGAGTTAGTTAACCTACTTGTTCCAGAAATTTTCACTGTTCAATGTTTATTATTATTATTATTTATTAAAGTTATTTTTGTTCTCAATTAATTTAATGAATACCTACATATTTTACATGAATTAAATATCCCAGTTTCCATGTGTACATAATATATTTACATGTCATATATCACTACTTCTTGTTAATTGGGATAGCTGTAAGAAATATAAGATAAACCTACAAGCATATATTTATTTTGCATAATATGTTTTTTTATTAATTTTATTTACCTAATCCGTAATTGAATCCGAAAGGAAAACCTCATCCGGAAACACCACAACAAATGAAAGCTCACCCACAAATTCGAGGAAAGGGTTATACGCAAATGATTAAACGTTTCATTATCGCGATTAGTACGCGATGCATGAATGATTTGATATTTAGTAAGTTCATCGAGTGCTAATAAAAGCAATAAAAATGAATTGGACAATCGCATTTAAAGACCGCGATTATTAAGAGGAATAATGTCCATGGCGGAAGGTGGAATGCGGAAGGAAGTAAGACTGGTAGAGAGGTAGGTGTCTAGCAGGGGGTCCCGGCCGAGGGGCAGCGGGGCCCGGTTAGCGGCTGTGGGCTCCATCATTCTTACCGTTTCATTAAATACTTCGCCATTGCCCGAGGTAACAATTTAATACAAGTGAATTAGTTCTTGAACCGACAGAAGGGGCTTGCTATGGATTTCAGAAGGGGAGTAGATACCTCTAATCATGATTGTGTCTAAAATATCATAAAACGATTTTTTTTTAAATATTTCTTATAGTCTTGTCAAAATGCCTGTAGCGCAATGCTGTAAGAAAACTGCAAACTGGAACGTAATTAAAAATACTAATTTTGGTTGTGCCTCTGTCTTTGACTGCGGTTCAATGAACTCTAGAACTTTTGATTTTAATTTGAGCTTAATTTTCAAAATTGGACAAGCGTAAAGTACCTACCTGAAGAATAATGCATAGAAAATAATTTTAATGCAATTTTCAAAATTGGAACTATTTTATAGAGAATTAAGATTATGTATCACATTTAGAAAAGACACGAACCAAAAAAAAATGTTTCACACTTTTACCTCCAATTAGTCTAATTTGACCTTCAACGCTCTTACGCCGAACGACCGAAAACTACCGAATCAGGTCCCTGCACACTACTACTAGCGTGATAATAGTGAAACACATTATGATGAAATATTATTACGCTATAGCGCTACTCTTTCTATTGGATTTTTTTGTACTAAAAGATGCAGATTCTTGCGGCTGCTATAAACCATAGATAAACTTAAAACAATTATTTATCGACGTTAAATTAATAAGATAAGAAAACTCGTTTTATAATAATATCCTTTCATTGTGGTTTGATGTTTTTTAAACTGACAACTACTAAAATACATTATTCTCAGTTTCTTTTTTAGTACTATTCGTTACGATCAGTGCAATGCTATTTTTGTAGAGTCCATCAAACATAACAAAGCTGGCAGCTGGCACATTTCAAATTCGCAGCCTTCCGACTAACAGTCAATCTCTCCCCTACTCCCTTCACTCACTTCTATCTCATCCCACTATATTATCTCACCATGGGATATACAATTTATGAAAAATACTTTGATGCTTGTTCAAGATCATTTTTGAAAATAATTTTTTTTAGCATCGTTGTGATTTGAAACTCTATGAAACGAAAAATCGACACTAAAAGAGATAAACACATTCATCTATAGGATTTAGCCTCCTCTTTGTGCAGTGCTTCGAAGCCTCCCCACTCCTTTAGATTTTTGAAGGCTTCATTTCTAACGCGTGAGAACTGCACACTTGTCATCACACCAAGACAATTCGAACATCAACGATTTTATCAAAACCAATGTAAAAGTTTGCATTCCAATGGTACGATGCCGATTATCGTTTATTTTAAACGTAGTATTGTGTTGTTATAAACTGCGCCTCCACTTATACATAAGTATACATTCCAATGGTACGATGCCGATTTTCGTTTATTTTAAATGTAATATTGTGTTGTTATAAACTGCGCTTTCACTTACAAGTATACATTCCAATGGTACGATGCCGATTGTCGTTCATTTTAAATTTAATATTGTGTTGTTATAAACTGCGCCTCCACTTATAAGTATACATTCCAATGGTACGATGCCGATTGTCGTTCATTTTAAATGTAATATTGTGTTGTTATAAACTGCGCCTCCACTTGTAAGCATACATTCCAATGGTCCGATGCCGATAGCCTTTTATTTTAAACATAATATTGTGCTGTTATAAACTGCGCCTCCGCTTATATACATCTTACTGAAACTGATCTAAATAAAATGCGTTGAAAAATTATGTGTATTTTAAAATTGGGTGAGTTTGGTGACAATTTATTAATAGTAGAAGTCTCCACGACATCTCGGCTTGGGGGAAGGGGACTTGCGCAGAATGGAGCAACTGTAATTTGTTTTTCTTGTGAAACGGATTCATTAGCCACCACTCCTTTGTAAAGCAACCTTATTGTGAACATCTCCTCCAACTAACCAGATTTGTATCCCAATTTGGGTTCATCCCGTAGCTATAGGTACCGTCTAAGGGCAATTCAAAGCTGAATTTATTTATAATATTTCAGGCGTTTAGGCAGTTCCGTTTACAATTTTAAACCTTTAGCTTGAGAAGTGTATTTTGAGGAGCTTTTCAGATGTTCCTGGAGAGGGTTTTCATTATGGTGTTCATTTTTCATTTTAAATTCAGACGGTTGTATTTGTTTCAATATTTATGGTACATTTTTAACTAAGTTTGATAAAATTTTGAATGGTAAGACGTTATCATGATGGTTTTATGAAAATCAGTAGGTTTACCCTCGTTAAATATTTTCCTGATTTTAAGCATAATAAAATAAATAATTTATACTTAAAGAAGTACCTGCAACACCTAAGCACATTTTCTTAAAAACTAGAAATAATTTAAAATCTTGTAATTTTTATTCAAATAGATTATGCAACATCCCATAAATGACAATGTACAGAACTCTATTGATCATGGTGCTTATTTTAATTTAATTTCTGAAAATCTTGTTAATTAAATATTGCTTCAATATTCCCAAAAAAAATATGGCCCTTGTGAGGACTCCTTGCTGAATCAAAATTTACACTATCGCTTTATTTTATAAGCAGATCTAAACATCCATATATCTATTGAGCAAACTGTTTCTTACTTCTTCATTTCGAACCGCCTCACAACTTTCCTTAGGGAACGCCCAATCAGTTGTGGCCTGTAATCTCATTGACTGCAGGCAATAAAACTCCAGCGGCCGCGGCGTGACAAAAAAATGAAATCCTCGCGCAAGGTCGGAATCTCAGCCGCAATTTCCGAACTTTGAGTGAATTTTAATTAAACCATTTTGTATCCATTAAATTGGTTGTTATCATAGACATACAAATATTTTGTACGTCCGTGGTTGTTATTAAATTAAATAACTGTCACCCTGTTAACCTCGCCGATTCATCAGTACAAATAAACATTTTAAAGCAAAAAGTAGTGCGACTGTGTGGAGCCCCACTTCCGTCAGCGTGTCAAATACCACCTCTACCTCCCTGCCCTGCTACCTCATTCCTCAACCCTCTACCCTTGGGGGTATTTTCCAGCAAGAAGGAAGGAGGTAAGGAGCAAGGAGTAAAGAGGGGTAGCTAACTGTTGGGTAAAGTGGCGTGATTTATTATGCTGGGAAGTCAGATGTGCAGTGCAAGTACTGGATGGGTCACATTATACATCAGGAGATAGTCAAACAGAATAAATTACCACCTCATCTCTCCCTACCCTTTCCCCCCTCTCCCCTTTCTGTGCCGATCTTTCAAACGGAAGACTGTAGAGGAATATTAGGCGTGATCAATTTTCAGGAATAAAATCAACATTATTAGAAGCTTGAATGAAGAGCATTTCTCTTAAAGCTTCCTCAAACAATTCATTTCGGAAAATTTATCCTTTCAAATAAATTTCAAAATAATTTGACTTCTTTCTTTGTCAGAAGGAAACACTTCTTCTTTAATAATTTGTCAATATGAGATTTTTAACGAGTCCTGTTTAAAAAGTATTTGTTCTTAGTTAAATAACAATGAAATATTTAGTTTTAACCACTTTATTTATAAATCAAAATGTTTTAGAACATTTTCAGGATCTTCTGACGAACGATTTGCCGGCCTCCATGTTTCCTTCCTCCTACAATATGGGTCTCTTTGAGATACAAGTTTACTCCTTCCTTTCCACAAAGTCACAAAAATTGTGCCCAAAAGAAATTTTACAACTTTTATTGAAGAAGTGTTTTATCTTATCCTGTAATAAGAAAAAAAATCAAACCATTAATTATCAACTTAACGGGTAAATTATTAAAAATATACTTATTTTTAGTAGTATTGTAGAAATTTATGGGAATTCATTAATTAATGTTCTTAGGCTGTTGTTAAAAATGTTTAACTCTTTAAACGGTGACCGGACATTTCACAATGAACTCAAATCAACACCAGCATAGTTATTAAAAGTGATTAAATTGGTTATATTAGGGCTATTTTTCTTTTTTTTTCAAACCTTTAATGACTTTTGAAAGAGGTTTTGAGTTGAGTTGATTCTAAGTTCTGGCATGTTACCCTTTACATATTTTCTCACTTTTTACAAATGAATGTCTTTATTCGATTTCTATATAATAATGTTTAGTCCTTTTTGAAAGACTCTAAAATTGCTTATGACTTAAATGAACCGTGTTACAGGATTTTAAAAGATGAGATTAAAGTGCGGATAGAAACGAAACAAATCCATGGCTTTTGGCGATGCAAGCAAAAAGTTCGCAAATAACAAAAGCCCCCAGCCTCGCATGTAATACACGACTGTAAAAATAATACTTAGAGCAGGAATTGGCTTTCTGGCAATCTGGCTCTTAAAGTTTTATATCGTTGCTACAAAGTCCTACTGGCCGGGATTATCCCATATGAATTTCATGGTATTAGCACAAAACTAGAAGTACCCCGGACAACTGTGGCGGGACGGGCTGGGACCCGGGACAAGGGACGAGGGATGGCGGGATTCGGGACGCGGGACGCGGGATAGCGGGACACGGACAGGGTTGGCGAACTGTGGAATACACACTGTGTGGCGGGTGGCGGGTGTCGTGTCGTATTACTTGCCCTCATATTTAGATATTCTCATTTGCTCGGAACTTATTCACTGGGTCAAATACTGGCATACGTAAAAATGTTGAAATATACATATGTTACAGAACCAAATATGCGTTGAGTATCGCCTGGTGAGACAACCATTAATAATTGAGATGAATTCTAACAATTAAGACTTGATTGTTAATTTACGCATATCCCAATGGCAATTTCTTTCATCTATGCACATCCCAATGGCAATTTCTATGGAAGTTAACACTTGTTAAATGTTTCAAACAGTAAATTAATAACTAAGTCTAGTTCCCGATCTGAATAACTACACAAATCCCATTATTAACTTTATTCTACTTCCTTTCCTTCTAGTCAATTCTTCATCAAAAAATTGGAATTTTTTCAGATGGTCAAAATATTTTCGCTTTACAATAAAATGCAAATATTTGGAATATTTCTGGGCACATTTAAAAACTAAAAACTGTTTTTGAAAGATGATGAAATACACTTTCAAACTATATAATTCGAAATAAACATATATTTTTTTTATATAATGAATAACAGATCACTTTGTATAAACCACTATATTATAAACAATATCTAGATGTTAATATTCCCTTATCTTTAATTAATTTTAAAACAGAATTAAATACTATTAAACAAATTGTAATTAATAACGGTTACAATTCAAAATTAATAGACAAATGTTAAACAAAAAATATAAGAAAAAGTTTTTTAGATCTTTTCTTTATCCACACGTTGTTGAAAATGATAATAATTGGATAAAAAACTTATTTTTAAATAATAGCATTACAAATTTGATAATTAAAAACATGCCAAATAATGTACAGCCAGCTTTTTATACAAATAACAAATTAAAAAATTATATATTAAATAATAAGGATAAATGTGATTTTTTGAACAAATCTGGGGTTTATAAATTAATTTGTAATGGTTGTAACTTTTTTAACATTGGAAAAACTTCTAGAAATTTTAACATTAGAGTTAAAGAACATATAAGATGTTTAAATA